>OX451736.1:470931085-472288260 GCA_948472305.1 Vicia faba
AAAAATGATATATTTATATTTTGACTTATTTTATTTTATTTTTCTCATAAAAATATTTTTATTTATTATACTTTATTTATTTTATTAAATAATCTTGTAAACTTAATTAATATTATGTTTTTATTTATTTATTTTTCACACCATTTAAAATACATTATTTTAATATAAAAAAGGACTAAAAATAATTTATAATGCTATAAATATTTTCAAGATAAAAATACCAAAAACATTTTTCTTAAACTTATTTCCTTTTAATCAACTAAATAGAATTAGGGTTTTATTCAAAAATCTTTTCTTAATAAATTCAAACTTAATTAACTATTTTCTTTATTTAATTAGGTTAAGACAAAATCTTTTTTCATGAAAACTAAACAAAATTCATTTTCTCTACATTTTTCATCCTTGTACATTTATTCATTTTTATACTTTTTATTTATTTAATTCCTTGTATATTCATACCAATTCAATATGGTTGTAATAGACTAGTTATGTTTAAATTCTTGCAATCCCCATTTACAAATTGTACACCCCCTCCCCACAAATGTTGTAATAGCGTAGTAACTTTAAATTTCACAATTTATCGTTTTTATATAGCATGCTAGTAATTAGGATTTGTATGGAAAGACTAAAACCAATATCTAGAAAACCCTAATTCAAGATAAAAATAAGCATGAAAATGATACACTTGCACACAAACACCCCTAGGGTTATTCCACTTGGTTGCCTTATACAAAATGGCCATATTATGCATGTGAGGTATCTTAGCAAAAACAAGCAAATACAAGATCATAGTCCCTCGATAACGCTATCTAAGTTGCCTTACAAATGATCTTAGTCCCTCAAAAATAATGCTAAGATACCTTGCAACATTTCTAATTATGGTCATACGATGACCCACGCCTGTACCATTTCCATCCAAAGATAGGGTTGCTTACCGAATCAATGGTAAGACAACAATGTCAAAGGAAAATAAAATGAACAAGAAAGACATTTGAGTAGGTAGATTGCTCCTAATTACTTTCTCCATTTCAAAACAAAAATCCTTGCTATTTTCAAAATAAACACTCACACTTTCAAACATCTTACAAATTTGAAAACATTTTCAAAAGATCAACATCTTTGTATACATTCTTACAAACGAGAATCATTAAAATATTGCCTAAACAATAGCCTCTTTAGAAAATACTTTCAAAAACCACACAAAGCATAATTTCAAACAAAAGCAAGTGATCTAGCAAGTAACTAAGAGCCCATGGAAAACCATGGATGAAAAGGGTGCTAATACCTTCCCTTTTAATAATCTACCTTCCGAACTCAAGAAATAATATCAAAGGTCTTTCCTTTGCTTTTTCACCTTTCCTTTAGGATAAAAGAAAAGTAGGTGGTGACTCTTTCTAACTGCAACATTTGTAATCAAACGCAAAACCCTCAAGTCAGTTCTCCCACCGTATCACAGAACTGGCGACTCTAATGGAGAGAATTCTAAAAGTGGGGTTACCTTAGGGTTAGATCACATTTACTTGCTTGCATTGTTTGACTTGTATGTTTTATATTATGGTTCTTTGTTTTGGTTTGAATCCTCTACTAGGATTTGGGATACATTATAGGTAAGTAGCAATACATTGTGGAAACTATGCGGGGTATACCGACATGGTCTAAGAAATATCTACGTTAGTGCGATATATTTGTGAGTACCGATAGCCTTTGAGTTAATCAAAGAGAATACGGGACCGCTGAGTGATGTTATGAAGCACTAATGAACTTCTAGAACCTTTACTTGACCAACTTGGCCTTTAGGATGTAGTGAGATGACCGGCTTTGGTGCAGTCCAAAGTTGGTAGATACTCGATACTACACTCATTGAGGTTTGGTTTCTTGGGATATTTTGGTCGCCATTAAAGAGGCTTGTGCTGAAACAATCACCAAGGAAACAAACCAGTGATATTGAGCTCCTTAGAACCCGGTTACTATTACTAGGACAGGTTGAGCCAACTAAACTTCAAGAGGGTACTTACCTATGAGACTCCATGCAAGCCTAAACCTAAGGACTTGTTTGCTTTGTTTGTATATACATACTTGTACATAACATCATGAACATCATAACATCATACACATTCACTAACCATTTCAAGGATTTTTAGATTCATCTTTGTTCTTGTTTTATAGGATATGGATTCTCTTCGCAGGAAAACCATTCAAGCCAATCTTGTAAGGATCCCTCCACAACTTAAGGAGATAGCTTCAAGGATTCCATAAAACTCTCCATTCACCGAGAAACATGGTCGCCTACTCAACCTGGTCACCTCCCACACAGATGAGGACATGATGAATATGCTCTTTCAGTTCTTTGATCCTTTACACCATTGCTTCACATTTCCCGACTATCAACTTGTACCTACTTTGGAAGAATTCTCCCGACTCTTGAGGATTCCCCTTCTCAATCAACTACCTTTCAACGGTACGGAAAGAGACCCAAAGCGAGAAGAGATTGCTCAAGCTCTACACTTGCACTCATCTGATGTCATAAATCATTGGGAAACAAGGAGTGGTGTCAAGGGTTTCCTAGCAAAGTTCTTGTTTGAGAAAGCCCAAAACTATTCGAATTCCTTGGATTTGCAAGCCTTTGAGGAAATTGATGCTCTCCTCATATATGGATGGTTTTGTTTCCAAATCCTGACCAACTCATAGACGTGAACATCATCAAAATATTCATATCCCACAACCCTGTGCCTACATTGCTAAGGTATATCCTACACTCTTTTCACACTCGCACAATGAGGAAAAGAGGTGTTCTTATGTGTTGTACTCCTTCTTGGCAAGATGGTTTATTTTGCATCTTCCCCAATCTGTATTGAAGAATGAGCAAGGCTCAAGGTGGTCACAAAGGTTGATGATGCTCAAACATTCAGACATTCATTGGTGATCCCGATCCATAGAGAATGTTACTATTGTCGACCATTATGGAGAATTTCCTAATGTACCTTTACTTGGAATTAGGGGAGGTATCACCTACAATCCTCGTTTAGCTTTAAGATAGTTTGGTTACGCCCTAAGGGATGGCCCGCATGAGATGTTGATTCAAGGTTTGGTTTTTGACTACGATAACGACGATCAAGGTCTTCGCCAGAGATTTATCCGAGATTGGAGGATGTTGAACAAGGTAGATATAAAGACTTTGGGGCATAAGAGTTCCATCCCCCTTGAGCCTTACCTCAAATGGGTACGAACTCGTGCTCAGAGTCTTATGATGCCTTACCCCTCCATTCTCCCGGTAATCATTGAGCCTGTCATGGAAGGAGATGTTTCATACACTATCCTACATCCTGACATGCCCACCTCTCTTGAAGACCTACAAAGGGATTGAGTACAACTCAAAGGGGAGCGAGATACTTTCGAAGCCCAATTCTACACAAGCGAGAAGAAGGTTTTAGAACTCACTAGGCTACTTTATGAGGAGCAGACTCTGAATGCCTACATTGCACCAAAGAGGATACGAACTACCTTTTTATCTTAGAGTTTCTTGTATTTGTTTTTCCCAAGAAGGCATTGATGTACTCGAGCTTTATTAATATAATGTGTGTTTCCTTTTTGTCTAAAACAAATTTGAATCTTAAGATCCTTGAAATCATTGCATACGCATTTATCATTCATCATAACATAAACAGGTTTCTTGCAACAAGTCTCCTCATCTCTCTACTGTTTATTTCAGTAAGCTGGATCTCAAGCAAACGGTGAAAGACCTCCAAGATCAGAATGCACAATTTCAACAGTTGTTCTTAACTCTAGCCAAAGGAGAAGAAGAGTTGAAGACCTTGCTGGTGGAAGAGAAGAAAAAGAAGACGAAAAAGATAATCGGAATTCTGAACATGGGAAGAATATTCCAAGGGCAAACAAGAAGGGCCTTAGACTTTGCAACAACATCCGGTGAGAAAGACAACCAAGATGGGAAGGGTAAGGGAACGGTTGTTCAGTCTGATTCAGAAGAGGAAGAGGAAGAAGAAGAATATTTTGAAGAACAATACCCTCCAGCCGACGACAAGTATAAGCATCTAGAAGAGCGGTTGAGCATAATGGAAATCCAAAAAGTTCCTGGCTTGGACTTTGAGGAGTTTAGTGTCGGGGATTGTCATTCCTCCAAAATTCAACGCACCTGTGTTCGCCAAATATGACAGAGTTTCATGCCCTAAAATGCATCTCCGGTCCTATGTAAGGAAAATCCAGCCCCATACCGCCGAAAAAGATTTATGGGTACATTTCTTCCAAGACAGTCTGTCTGGAACTCAACTTGATTGGTTTTATCAGTTAGAAAGAGCCAATGTCCATAACTGGGAAGATCTTGCTGCATCCTTTTACAAACAATACTAATACAATGCTGATCTTGCGCCTACCCGTACTCAGCTCCAGAGTATGAGCATGGTTTCAAGTGAAGGCTTCAAGGACTATGCGCAGAAATGGAGAGACTTGGCCGGAAGAGTTCAACCTCCTCTATCTGAAAGATAATTAATAGACATGTTTTTGGGCACCTTGTCTGGTCCCTTCTTTAATCACCTAATTGGGAGTTCATCGGCAGGTTTTACTAAACTAATATTGACCGGAGAAAGGGTAGAATCCAGAATAAAAAGTGGAAAGATTCAAAAAAATGCATCCTCTGCTGCTGTAAGGAAACCATTCATCGAAAAGAAGGAAGTGGTTGCTGTTTATCCTCAGAGAAATCAAGATAGTGTTGGACACCGTTCAATGGTGGGGGCTATTATGATTCCTAAACCTGCGCCTGATCAGCAAAGAAACAACCAACCAAGGATGGAAAGACCAATCAGACAATTCACCAGAATTAACATGACCCTATCTCAAGTATTGCCACATCTGTTAAGATCCAATATAGTGACCTTGAAAGAAGCTCCAAAGAACCCTAACACAACCTCTCCTCACTATCATCCTAATTCCCACTGTGCATACCATTCTGAGAGTCACGACCATGACACTAATAACTGTTGGGCTCTAAATAACAAAGTATAAGACCTCCTCGAAGCCAAAGTGATTGAATTTGATGCTCCAGAAAAGCTCAATGTCATTTCTGCCCCTATGCCTAAACATGGCCATAATGCCCTTGCCTTTGAGGAAGATATGTTTGTTACTTCAGTTGATGAACTTATGACCCCACTCCTGACTATTAAAAAGAACTTATTGAATGCCAGTGTTTTCCCAGGCTATGGTGAAAGCTGTCATTTCTGTTTGTCCTCACCAACTAGCTAGCCTTTATTGAAAGCAGGCGTTCAATGCCTAATGGATAACAAGGAGATTTTGTTCGAAAAGACTTTTGTTCCACATGTTTCTTAAAATGATGTTTCCATCCTGACCATTTCTGATAATTCTTCCAGGGTCTCCACCAAAAGACCCGTTAGAATTACATTAGTTCCAAAAGTAACTCCTTTGATAATTACAATGCCTGGACCAGTCCTGTATTTGTCAGACAAAACTGTACCATGGAATTATGGAGGGTATGTCTACTACCACGGTATCAAGCAAGATTGGCCAGCTGCCGAAGATTCAAGTTCCGAGAAAGATAACTCCAATATCAGTAACATTGCCGGGACTAGCAAGATTACCTGAAGCGAAAGGATATTCTATCCAGAAATTGCTCCCCCAAAAGCAGTTTCTGGACCCGTAATCATTCCTGTTGTTGTTGCTCCTCCGAAGGCTATTCCTGGTCCCACAATCATCTCCACCAATGCTCCAATTGACAAAGCTGTTACAATCCCTGCTATCACTCTTACTGACATTCCTACTGCCGAGTCAACCGAGACTCGAAGTAAAGGTATTCTGATTGAGCCTGTCCGAACGAAGGCGCAATCATTGGCTATCCCTGATACCTCCCGGAAAGAGATGGAGGAAATTCTAAAGATCATAAAAAGAAGCGACTATGATGTAGTTGAACAAATAGGGCAAACTCCATCCAAAATTTCCATGCTGGCTTTACTACTATGTTCTGAGGCGCATGCAAAGGCCTTAGTAAAATTCCTGAAGACTGCTCATGTACCCCAAGAAACATCTGCCGACCAGTTCCAAGACTGCATAGCCAGCTTGACTGCAAATAATGGTCTAGGTTTTTCAGATGCTGATTTAACGCCAAGAGGAAGGAAGCATAATGAGGCATTGCATGTCTAAGTTGAATGTAGGGGCACAACCTTGGCTCATGTTTTGGTGGACACTGGCTCATCTCTGAATGTATTTCCTAAAAAAGCTTTTGATAGGCTTGACTGTGAGGGATTGACATTAAAGCCAAGCAACATAATAGTGAGGGATTTTGATGGCTCGAAAATAATGGTGCATGGGGAAGTGGATATCCCCATAAAGGTTGGAACCCAAACATTTGATTCAACTTTTTATGTAATGGATATTCGCCCTTCACACTCCTACTTGCTAGGACAACCATGGATTCACAATGCTGGCGCTGTCACTTCTATGTTGCACCAAATGCTGAAGTATCCAATTCAAGGGAAGATTATCACCGTTCATGGAGAAGAAGAGTATATGATCATCCATCTCAATTCCTTCAGATATGTGGAATTAGATGGTGAATTTATTGAAACTCCATTCCAACACTTTGAAGAAGTCCCACAAGATGTGGCAGTGACCAAGGCTGTTCCCAAGATCACAAGGCCTCCACTCAGAATGTCATCTTTAAAGGATGCAAAGGCAGTGATAGAAGAAGGTGGGTGCACTATTTGGGGGCAGCTCCCAGATATCCCATACAAATCTGACAAATTTGGCCTGGGTTTCACTTCAGGTGCTCAGAAGACTATACTCCGCACTCGTGCCAAAGGACCACCCCTGAAGATCAGCAACCGTGAAGTCAACGCGGTAGAGGATGATGAAGTTGGCTGCAACCTGGAGGTTTGGATCTTCCCAACTGTCAGTGGAGGGCTCAGCAACTGGGAGGCTAGAGATTTTGTCCCGATCACTTTTATCCCACAGTAATTTGTCTTTATATTTTGTTGGATCTGTAATATTAAAACAATTCAGAATCTCAAAACCTTGTGTCTTACCCTAGGCACAATGGTCCATTTGTAAGGGTTATTATCTCATTTCCATATGACATCAATGAATCATGGACTTTTTTGCATACAAACTTTGTGCTCATTGTTTTTATTTTTACATTTCTCATTTCTTTCAAAGATAGCTATACCCTTACACACTCTCACACTCACACTCACAATGCAGGTCTACATCCATTCGGGATCCCATGGATAACGGTTCTGCTATGGCTTTTTGTGACTCTGAAAATCTAATCTACCAAGCCAAAGACGAAGGTGAGGAAGATTGTGAAGTACCAGGGGAACTTTCCAGATTACTACAACAAGAAGAGAGGAACATTTATCCCCACGAGGAACCCGTGGATACAATCAATCTAGGTACTGAGGAAGACAAAAGAGAAGTCAAGGTGGGTGCAAATCTGGAACCCAGTGTCAAGGAGCGGTTGATTCAATTGTTACACGAGTACGTTGAGGTCTTTGCCTGGTCTTATGAAGACATGCTAAGACTTGATGCAGATATTGTGGTACATCGTCTACCTACAAAAGAGGATTTCCCACCAGTAAAACAAAAGGTCCGTCGAATGCAACCATATATGTTAGAGAAGATTAAAGCAGAAGTCTTGAAACAATTCAATGCTGGATTCTTGGCCGTCACCTCCTATCCGCAATGGGTTTCCAATGTTGTCCCCGTGTCCAAAAAGGACGGAAAGGTACGAATGTGCATAGACTAAAGAGATTTGAATAGGGCAAGCCCTAAGGATGATTTCCCACTTCCCCACATTGACATCCTAGTTGAAAATACTGCACAACACAAAGTGTTTTCCTTCATGGACGGTTTCTCAAGTTACAACCAAATCAAAATGGCGCCTGAGGACATGGAGAAGACAACCTTTGTCACACAATGGGGTACATTCTACTACATAGTGATGCCATTCGGACTGAAGAATGCTGGGGCAACCTATCAGCGCGCCATGGTCGCTCTATTTCACGACATGATACATCACGAAATAGAGGTCTATATGGACGAAATGATAGTTAGATCTCAAACAGAAGAAGAGCATCTTGATCATTTACAGAAACTGTTTGAGAGGCTGAAGAAATACAAGCTGAGGTTGAACCCAAATAAATGCACATTTGGAGTAAGGTCTGGTAAACTCCTAGGCTTTGTCGTCAGCAATAAGGGTATTGAAGTAGATCCTGCCAAGGTGAAAGTGATACAAGAGATGCCTGCTCCTCGTACTGAGAAGGAAGTCAGAGGATTCTTGGGACGTTTAAACTACATTGCCAGATTCATTTCTCACCTGACAGCTACCTGTGAACCAATCTTTAAACTACTGAAGAAAGATCAGGTGGTCAAATAGAATGATGAGTGCCAAATTGCTTTTGACAAAATCAAAGATTATTTACAAGAGCCTCCTGTTTTAATGCCACCAGTCGAGGGAAGACCATTGATCATGTATTTGACCGTTTTAGAAAACTCTATGGGGTGTGTGCTGGGGAAGAATGACGAGTCTGGCCGAAAAGAGCACGCTATTTATTACCTGAGCAAAAAGTTTACCGATTGTGAAACAAGATATTCACTGCTCGAGAAAACTTGCTACACTCTGGCATGGGCTGCACGCCAGCTAAGACAATATATGCTGACCCATACTACATTGTTGATATCTAAAATGGATCCAATAAAATACATCTTCGAGAAACCTGCTCTCTCTGGGAGAATAACAAGATGGCAGATGATCCTAACAGAATATGACATACAGTATACTACCTAGAAAGCTATAAAGGGCAGTGTACTAGCTGACCACCTTGCTCACCAAGCCGTGGAAGACTACCAGTCCATGAAGTTCGAATTCCCTGATGAAGACATCATGATGGTAAACAATTGTGAAGAATTCAGGCCATATGACGGACCTGAACAAGGATCCCGATGGACCCTGGTTTTTAATGGGGAATCTAACGCACTCAGTAATGGTATTGGTGCAGTACTTATATCTCCTGAAGGGTGTCATACTCCATTTACTGCAAGACTCTGCTTCAATTGTACAAATAACATGGTGGAATACGAAGCGTGCATCTTTGGTCTCAAAGCTGCCATAGACTTGGGGATCAAATCTTTGAATGTATTTAGAGATTCGGCTTTGGTTATCAGCCAGATCAAAGGGGAATGAGACACTAAACACCCTAACCTTATCCCTTACAAAGAACATGTTTTGACATTGCTCCCACATTCTGAAAAGATTACCTTTGAGCATTTCCCGCGAGAAGAAAATCAGCTAGCAGATGCACTAGCCACAATGTCATCTATGTTTAAACTTAAATGGGATAACAAGGCTCCCCAGAGCACCATTGAACGAATGGATGAACCAGCACACTGTCACGAGATTAATACTAAAGAAGTAGTGGACTAGCCTTGGTTTCAAGAAGTCAAGAAGTATCTCGAAACCCAAGAATATCTAGAAGGAGCTTCAGTCAATGATAAGAAGTTCTTAAGGAGATTCTCTACTAAGTTATTCCTTAGTAATGGCGTTCTTTACAAATGCAACCATGACTCTGTGTTACTTCGGTGCGTAGATGAGGTTGAAGTGGAAAAGATCATGGCTGAGTTACATGAAGGCACTTTTGGCACTCATTCCAGTGGGCATACGATGGCAAAGAAGATCCTACGGGCAGGCTATTACTGGTCTACCATGGAAGCAGATTGCTATCAACACTCTCGAACCTGTCACAATTGTCAGATTTATGCTGACAAGGTGTACGTACCTCCGGTTCCTCTGAATGTCTTGATGGCTCCTTGGCCCTTTGCTATGTGGGGGATTGATATGATTGGGGAAATCAAGTCAACAAATTCCAATGGACACCGCTTCATCTTAGTGGCCATTGACTATTTCACCAAGTGGGTGGAGGCAGCTTCACCGGAGGGGATCATTACAGACAATGGTACAAACCTGAAAAATACTATGATCACCGCCTTGTGTAAGCAATTCAAGATTCAGCATCACAATTCTTCCCCTTACCGGCCAAAGATGAATGGTGCTGTCGAAGCCGCGAATAAGAACATTAAAAATATCATATAAAAAATGACGGTCACATACAAAGACTTGCATGAGATGCTACCATTCGCTCTCCACGGATATCGTACCATAGCTCGCACATCAACTGGGGCAACACCCTTTTCTCTGGTTTACAGCATGGAAGCTGTTTTACCTATTGAGGTCCAGATCCCCTCTCTAAGAATCATGAAGGATGCAGGGTTGAATGAAAATGATTGGATCCAGACTCGACTTGATCAACTAAACTTGATTGATTAGAAAAGGCTTACTACTGTTGGTCATGGTCAAATGTATCAAAAACGAATGATCAAGGCTTTCAACAAAAAGGTCAGACGACAAGTTTATCAAGTTGGAGATCTGGTGATCAAGCGCATCATACTACCGCAAGGTGATCCCAGGGGAAAATGGACTCTTACATACGAAGGACCATTTGTAATCAAAAACATATTCTCTGGTGGCGCAATGATCTTGACCATGATGGATGGTGATGACCTGCCGCACCCTACAAACGTAGACATAGCCAAAAGATACTACGCATAAGAGACCCTCTAGGTTGACACACCTAGGAAAAACGAGGGCATCCTGGCGAACCAAAAAGGTTAGGGCAAAAATTAGGGATAAAAAAAAAGAATCTGTACACCCGGCAAGTTGAAAACCCGAAAGGGAGGCTTGGGCAAAAAAGGGTATCCCGATCGAATGAAAACCCGAAAGGGAGGTCCAGGCAAAAGTTAGGGAATTAAAGCGTATGACTATGTCCCGTTGGATCACCTTACAGAAAACCTGAAAACTCAGATGTTCTGATCAATTCAATCAACTTCAGAGAAGGCAACAAATAGACAAGATGCTCAGAGATACGAAGGCTATAGCAGAATGGGAACCCCATGGGATTATTGCACATATCTATCTTTTCTTTGTATCAAAATTTTCATTTTTTTTGCGACGACATTCTCTTACTAGAATATTTGTCTCATTGTACAAAAATACTTACTCATAGTCAATACAAAGATATCCCTTTGAAAGTGAAAAACTATCTATTTTTCTTTACGCTTGTGTTTTGTTTACAAAAACGTCCAATGATTCATTGTTGAACATATGCATTTGAACATAATTACTGTTTATAAATAAACAAAATTAAAGACAATCACTGATGGCTTTAAGAGGTAGGGAAATCTCTCTATGCTATTTCCATAATCCCCCGCAGTGTGCAATTCAATACCTAGTGGAACAAAGCTTTCAGTTATCAATCCCCAGTAGAAGTCGTCAAATTTCTCAGGATTCCCCAACATGATTCTTCAAGCAGTACACAACATTTCCCTTACAACAAAGTTTATTTCTCCAAGAAGAAATTCATCAACACTTAGAATTCACAACATGAAGACTTATACTCCATATCCTCAGCAGCAGTCAGGGATTTATTTTCCCCAATCCAACAACAATGTGGCAGATTAGCTTGGATACACATACATCACATCCATATATCATAAACATTGATAACACAAATGCATTATACCATGCATTTCATACAACATGACTTTGCATTTTTGCTAACATTTTACCCTTTTCAAGATAAGGTTAACAACTACCATTGACATTGTTCAAAGTTTTTTGATACAGTTCAGATACGCTCCAGACACAGATGCCATCCTGAAGCTCATTCAACTCTCAAATACAATTCAGATACACTCCATACACGGATGCCATTCTGTTACTCATTCAGATTTCAACTTTGATACAGTTCAGATACACTCCCGACACAGATGCCATCCTGATACTCATTCAGATCTCAACTTCTCAGATACAGTTCAGATACTCTCCAGACACGGATGCTATTATGATACTCATTCATATTTCAACTTCCAGATATAGTACAGACACGCCCCAGACATGGACGCCATTCTAATACTCATTCAAAACCAGCTTCCAGATACAATTCAGATACATTCCGGACACAGACACCATTCTGATACTCATTCTTTCAGCTTACAAATTATAATTCAATAATCACTCTTGGATGGTATCTGCAAGCCCATCTCCAAAAACTTTATATTACCTCTCCAATTGGCATCTTTAAGCCCATTCCCTCTACCATCACATCGCTGAGTGTAAATTTTTGGGCACTCTAGTGTCCAATCGTCTTCCACCTTCAAGTCACGAATGGCAAAGCATGCCAATCTAACTCTTCAGGCTTAAGAAGATTGAACAGAGGCAGCTGTTGTAACCCAAAATTTTCCCTCTCACTTATCAAGAACTTACTCACAAGATCTCCTTGGGATCAAGACTGCACTAGGGTTTGATCAGCTCAAGACACCTCCTTAATCACTGATGACAAAAATTAGGGTTTGAGTTTGCACAAAGACACTTGAACTTCCAATGCCCCATATCACTTTCATGGTTCATTATGGACCCCCAAGATCACTCATGTCAAATTTCAAGCCTTGGATCACATTTTTGCTTAGTCAATTGAGTAGTTGACCTAAAAATCAGTTGTATTGTGGAAAAAGTCAACTATGGCCAATTTAAAGTCAAACTTCTTAATTTTTGATCCATATCAACATTTTAAACTCATATGTTTCATTTGATCAAGTTTGGACCACAGGTCCTCAAGAAATTTGGTCAAATCTCCAAAAGGGCAAAATGGTCAAAATTAGGGTTTTGACTAAGAAAGGGCAATTTCTGATTTTTGACCTAGAAAATGGTCAATTGGTTTAAGGCATGATCTCAAGAGTCCAATTGCATCATTTTTACCTAATGACATGGTTAAAAACATTGCAAGTCCATTGGATTAACAGATGAATTATGCAGTCAACTAATCAAAAGTCAACTTTATACTAAAAAGTCAAACTTTGACTTTTTGGTCAAATTCAAGTGCCAAAGATCACAATTCATCAAAAAATGTCAAAATATGAAACTTATTCATCAAGAAATCGAAAAGTCAAGATTTCATTTTGAAAAGTCAAAATTTCTAAACTTAGAAATTTTTCGAAGTGTTGGAAATTTCATATTTTTCATAACTTTGAGCCAAATTTTCACCATGATGAAAGATGATTCAAGAGAAACTTCCAACATGAAAGTTGTAGATATCCATTAAATCTACAACTTTGATTTACACAACTCCTTCAAAAAATTCTTGGATCTCAAGTTATAATTTTATGAACATGTGGTCATGAAACTAAACACTTAGTGAAATTTTGCCCTAATTTGGTCAGGATTTTGACCTAACTTCATGGCACTTTTTCATATAGTTCCAAGGTGAATCTTCCAAAGCAATCCAAAGATGGGTTGTAGAGAACATTGCAAGCTTTCCAAAATATCCAAGAACTCCTTGAGATCATTCTTGAGGAGGAAGAATTAAAGAGATGAAGTTAGGGTTTTGTCACTTGAATTACAAGTCATTTTTAATGAACACATGAACCAAATCCATGATAGGCTGCATAATATTTGCTTTGCAGGCCTCAAACTTGTTTGTCACTCCATAATTAAATGTTTACACAGCTGTTAGGGCTTTGATCCAAGCAATTGAGCTATTGTCTAAGTTGCATTTCCATTTATGGCACAAAGTTAACAATGCCATTCTTGTAAAGCAAGCTTTTTGCATAAAGTTCACATTACGCCTCTAACTTGTTCCCTCTGATCAAACTCCATCCACAAAGTCAGAAGCAAGCTTTTTTAAAGCATAACCACTCTATTTTAGCAAGTACACAAGGCATGGAAACTTGTTTTGTCAAAAAATCACATGTCTAACTTAAACATGTAAATTTGAATTCTGATCAACTAGAGCACTCCAAACTTGTTGCTTATAAATAGAGTCACTATTTGTGAGCTAAGACACGAGCTTGAGCACCCTGAAATACACCAAAAAGTCTCTCAAATCAAAAATTTCCCAAAAACTCTTTTGTTGCATAATTTCTGACCTTGAACATCAAACTCCCATTTCCCTCATGCGTTTCTTGGCCTTTTAGTTTCTAAAGCTTCCTTACATCAAATACAACTCATCCCTATCCTTATTCCAGAACTGTAACACCATTTACCATTACTTCCATAAACAAAAAACAGAGTCTGCAACTTGACTTCTCCAAGTCATTTCAGCCACTCTCAACTTGAGCAAACCATTGCATTAGCTTCCTAGTCCCTCAAAGAAGCTAACCTGATCAACACCATCACTTGAAACAAGCTCAAACTCCAAACACGGTTTCCAGTTTTGAGGTAAGTTTTCTCAACTTGAAACTCTTCATACAGGCATCATCAATAGTTTATTTGTGAATAAAACATATAGATATCATTGCCCTGAAGCTAACCATGTCCTTAGTTTCCATTATCTTTGATCTATAGTTTTAATACTTTACATTTCTGGAATCGTGAGAAAATTTGCTATAAGTTTCATGTTTACAGTTTTCATTTTTGATGAGAAATGAAAAAGTTACAGATGGTCTGGCTGGAGGTTGAAGATGAAGTCTTTAGAACACGTTTTGCCTTACATATTTATTGTTTCATTTGTATTAATGGATGTATACCCACGCCAGTGGTAGAAGCGCGCGCCTGTAACCTATGGGACCTGGGTTCGAGCCCCAGTGGTACCCTTTTCATTTTTTTCTTCATATTTTTACAATTCTGACTTTTTTGTTTGGCAGGCGCTGGGCCCTTTGGGCCTGACTTATTTTTTGTTTTTGCTAGCTGACCTCCACATTGACTCTTGGCACCCCCTGGCCCAAGTTATTTACTTATTTATTTATTTCAGTTATCTTTTCTTAAATATATATTTTTTTTCTAAATACAAAAAAAAACATAAAATACAAAAAATGATATATTTATATTTTGACTTATTTTATTTTATTTTTCTCATAAAAATATTTTTATTTATTATACTTAATTTATTTTATTAAATAATCTTGTAAACTTAATTAATATTATGTTTTTATTTATTTATTTTTCACACCATCTAAAATATATTATTTTAATATAAAAAAGGACTAAAAATAATTTATAATGCTATAAATATTTTCAAGATAAAAATACCAAAAACATTTTTCTTAAACTTATTTCATTTTAATTAACTAAATAGAATTAGGGTTTTATTCAAAAATCTTTTCTTAATAAATTCAAACTTAATTAACTATTTTCTTTATTTAATTAGGTTAAGACAAAATCTTTTTTTCATGAAAACTAAACAAAATTCATTTTCTCTACATTTTGCATCCTTGTACATTTATTCATTTTTATAATTTGTATTTATTTAATTCCTTGTATATTCATACCAATTCAATATGGTTGTAATAGACTAATTAGGTTTAAATTCTTGCAATCCCCATTTACAAATTGTACACCTCCCCACAAATATTGTAATAGCGTAGTAACTTTAAATTTCACAATTTATCGCTTTTTATATAGCATGCTAGTAATTAGGGTTTGTATGGAATGACTAAAACCAATATCTAGAAAACCCTAATTCAAGACAAAAACAAGCATGGAAATGATACACTTGCACACAAACACCCCTAGGGTTATTCCACTTGGTTGCCTTATACAAAATGGACATATTACGCATGTGAGTTATCTTAGAAAAAACAAGCAAATACAAGATCATAGTCCCTCGATGACGCTATCTAAGTTGCCATACAAATGATCTTAGTCCCTAAAAAAGAATGCTAAGATACCTTGCAACATTGTTAACCCTGGTTATACGATGACCCACGCCCGTCCCGTTTACATCCAAAGATAGGGTTGCTTACCAAATCAATGGTAAGACAATAATGTCAAAGTAAAAGAAAATGAACAAGAAAGACATTTGAGTAGGTAGATTGCTCCTAATTACTTGCTCCATTTCAAAACAAACATCCTTGCTATTTTTAAAACAAACACTTACACTTTCAAGCATCTTACAAACTTGAAAATATTTTCAAAATATCAACATCTTTGTATACATTCTTACGAACGAGAATTATTACAAAGATTGCCTAAACTGGCCTCTTTACAAAATACTTTCAAAAACCACACAAAGCACAATTTCAAACAAAATTAAGTGATCTAGCAAGTAACTAAGAGCCCATGGAAAACCATGGATGAAAAGGGTTCTAATACCTTCCCTTTTCATAATCTACCCCCCGAACTCAAGAAATAATCTCAAAGGTCTTTCCTGTGCCTTTTCACCTTTCCTTTAGGATAAAAGAAAAGTCGGTGGAGACTCTTGCTAACCGCAACATTTGTAATCAAACACAAAACCCTCAAGTCAGTTCTCCCACCGTATCATAACATGCTTCAATTTGGAGAAAAGCTAAAGATGCAGGTCAACACTACTCCTTTGAATATGGAAGTGGCTTTATACTTAGAGCCTCTGGTTTGTATGATGGTCGAAGCTACTAAGGGCCTTGATAGTGAAGTAATAATGATTGGTGACATAGAAGATATGATGGTTAGAACTAATGAAAGCTTCGACGTAAAGATGTTAGAGGAATTACAGGCAGTATACCCTCAGCCTGAGGAAAGTTTGACTGACTTTCAAGAAAAATGCAGAGTGAAAAGATCTAAGGCCAAATTATGCCCAAGATGCAACGCTGTGTATGATGAAGAAGCAACTGAGAAATATGAAGCTATAAAAAAAGGCTCTCAAGCAAGAGAAGCCTCCAATCCCAAGGTTTGTTTTTGACTAAGACAAAACTCCTCGATGCAACAAAGAGTACAGAAGATTGTTCCAGCCACCTCGTCAGAAAACCTTTGTCCTCCATTGGACACCCCACAAGAAAAATGGATGGAACCGGTGAGCCAAAAAGGGGCAAAAGGATGAAGTGGAAGGTGATTTTGCATGAGTCTGAGGCCTAAGAAAAGAAGGTTGAGTCGAATGGTTATAAAGTTTCTCCTAATTATAAGGGGAAAAATCCAATGAAAAGGACATAGTAAAGGCATTATCAGAGGAATAAGAAAGCTGTAAGAGAGGACTCGACTTCCCAGTTGAAACCTGTTGAAGCGGCTAGTCACATCGAAAGCATGCAACCAGTGGAGGTTGCAAAACTTGCTGGAGCTCTAGTTCAAAAAGGATTTTATCCAAGGTCAATGTTGACTAAAAAGGAGAAGATCACAACCAACCAAAGGCTGGCTATGAAGGTAGCTCATTTAGTTAACAAAGAGTTGGTGGCAACACAAAATGTTGGATATACTTTTACACCTGACTATACTTCTACATCAGATGGTTAAGAAAAGGAAGAGCTTGATTATGAACCTTCGCCAAAAGATGATATAGTGGATAATGGTTATGGTGAGGACTTTATCCTTAATTGTGGAATATGACAGAGTGTCAGAGATATCAGAAAATGAAGAGGACTTCACCTTAGACGAAGTGGCTGATGAAAAGCCTATGTGCTACTATGTTATGAATAATGGTGTTATCGAAAAACAGAAGACCGTGTTTAAGAAACCAGACCCAAGGATGTCGTATCATCTTAAGCCTTTATTTAGAAGGGCAAAGGTAGATGGAATGCCAGTGAACAAAGTGTTTGTCGATGGTGTGGTAGTTGTAAACTTAATGCCACATGCTTTGTTCAAGAAAATGGGGAAATGGGGGTCATATCTTTGACCTCCTAACATGGTTTTGTCCAAATATGAAGGGAAAACCAGTAGTATACTTGGGGTCATCCATGTTGAATTGGCTTTTGGAACAACCACCAGGTCAACTTTGTTCATGGTAATAAATTCCAAAGAAAACTTCAATTTATTACTCGGCCGAGAATTAATCCATAGAATAGGTGCAGTCCCATCGACTTTGCACTAGACGATTTCCATTTGGAGGAAAGATGGCGTGGTGGAAAATATAGAGGCTAATCAGAGCTACTTTAAGGTCGATGAGGTTAAATATGGAAATAAATCCTTTAACTAGTACTTGGAGAATGTGGTGCCTTGTGATGATGATAATTACACTCCGAATGAAAACTAAAATAGTATTATAAGCTTGGATCCTGATTGTGGTTTGATGTGGGATTCTAAAGAGGCAGTAATGCCTAGGGATTCGATTCCATCTACGGGGTAGCCTATAATCGATAATGATGACTAGTGAGTCAGAACGTATGGCTCGGATTTCGGCTTATGTGGCTGAAAACAAAATGAAATTGGCTTTGGAAGCTGAAAGATTATGGAGTATAGTTGTCGAAGCCAAACCAGCAGATCAAGAAAAAGGACAACAAGGCCAAACAACAACTTCAGAAAGCCGGAGGTTAGATTCAATCTATGACAATAAACATTTAAGGTTTGAAAAAGACTCATTGAATTTAGTATAGAAGATGCAAGACCAAGATCCATTGGAAGAAGTTGATCTGAGAGACAGTGTAACAAAGGGACCAACTTACATCACCACCAAAGTTGGGTCGAAAATGAAAGTCAAGCTGATCAAACTGTTGAAAGAGTAATGAGACTACTTCACCCAGGGTTATGGTGAGATGCCTGGATTAAGTGGGAATGTAATGGAGCATCGCTTACCTATTCATCATGGAAATATGCCAATAAAGCAACATCCTAGGAGGCTCACTTCTGAAATCACCTTGAAAATCAAACAGGAGATTGAAAGGCAGCTCAAAATCAAGTTCATCAGACTTTCAAGGAGACTTTTTAGGTTTTGCAGTACACAAAAAAGGCATCAAGATCAATCAAATAAAAAAGTAATCAATTTTGGATCTGAAGCCTCCTTCGACAAAGAAACAATTGCAGTCTTTATTGGGAAAAATCAACTTCTTGAGAAGATTTATCTTAAATCTAAGTGGCAAGGTGAAGCTTTTATCACCATTACTGAAGATCAAGAAGGAAAGTAACTTCCATTAGGGAAAGGAGCAAAAAGAGGCTTTCGACGTGATCAAAGAATATTTGACAAAACCTCATGTTTTATTACCACCTAGTAGAAATAAGAACATGAGATTGTACATAGTTGCATCTGATTTAACAATAAGAAGCATATTATCCCAAGAGGATAATAACAGATTCGAAAGACCCATATATTACCTTAGTCGAGTATAAATAGATGCAAAAACTAGGTATAAATGATAGAAAAATTATGCCTGAATTTGTACTTCTCATGTGTTAAGCTTAAGTAGTATATTAAATCAGTTGATGTTTATGTTTCGTTTCAATGTGATGGTAACATATGTTGTCCATACCAATTTTGCATAGGAAAATTGGGGAAATGGGAGGCTAGGTTGTGGTTTCGACAAAATAGATGATCAAAATTGTCAATCCCAAAAACTAGGGGGGGGGGGGGGGGGGGACAACTAAATTTTGAGAAATTTTAAACATTTTGAAAATACTTGAAAGTTTTGGCCATTAACTATTCGTCAAATACAAATTGACGAAAGATAAGTGTAAGAAACTTAGTTTTGGCCATTGACTATTTGTCAGATACAAATTGGCGAAAGATAATTGTAAAAAACTTAAGAAAATCCAGTTGATTACACTGGTAGAAAAAAATAACAAAGCATGCTAAGATAGTAGTGACCAAAATGGAAAATACCAAAACGGTAACCATAAGTTTCCTGAAAGGTTTACAGGTCAAAAATGGAGATTTAATCTTGACAAAACACAATGTGCAATAATAAAAAGTTTTAAGCGGGAAATCGAGACTTAAAATCTTCAAAGAGGGATTTATCGAAGGCAATCTTACTGTCGAGATGTTTTTTCTTTGTCATCATCTCACTAATCCTGCCTTTAATTTTTAAAGCCTTTTAACCATGAGAAATGCCTTTCTGGATCACTTCATCAATTCCGCTTCGGTTTGGGGGTCTCTCAGTCGAATCCAACAGGGCCTTTTTGCATTTGACATCAGCTATTTTCTTCTGGAGCTTAGTTATTTGAGTTTTTTAAGAAGAAATTTTCTAATCAAAGGAAAGACGCTTGTCGGTACATTCCTGGTTCTCAGACTTGAAATTGTTTTGTCTTTCTTCATAAGATTTACTGAGATCTCATTCAACTTCCATCTCGGTGGTGCTAACTCTGAGCTGATCGTCATTTTTTTTGCCCAGAGAAAGATCGTTGATAGTATGGTGAAAGAACACCTCGAGGTCAATAAAATATTGAATCCAAGCCTCAGGGATGGTATGCTGAGAAATTTCATCAAACAATTTGAAAACGTCAGTCACTAAATCATTCTTGTTAGCAGTAACATAGAGGGAATCACTGTTAAGCAAGTATGCTTTTAATTGATGCAATTTGAGAGTTATGAAGGCATCAATGATAGTAATAGGAGAAGTTGTCAAACTAGGGAAATGAGAGTCGACAGGTTCCTGTCTGAGCTTTTGAAGTCTCCATAAAGTCTCAGCCGAGTGCTTTGTTTCATCGCTAGAATTTCTTCTTGGCTCAGAGAACTATTGGAGTTGGTGTCTGTGATCGGTGGAAATAGAACTGACTGTTTAAAGCTGGTTCGCGAAATGTCGCGGAAGCAAGAGTCGCCACCGTCTTTTATTTTCTCCAACATGGACAGGACAAAAGCACAGCAAAATTCCTTATGAGAACGTTTCTCGGTTCGGGAGGTAGATTTATAGAAAGGGAAGGTGTTAGCACCCTTTCTATCCATGGTTATCCATGGGCTCTTAGATACTTGCTCTTATGTTTTCAAAATGTTTGCTTTTCAAAATGTGAGTGGGTTTGAAAAAATTTCATTGAAAGATTTCTGAATGACTCTTGTATCTGTCCTCAAGAGTGTTTGAAAAATTTGTTTTGATAGCTTTTGAAAGTGTCAGTGTGAAAAGTTTTGGATTTGTTTTTGAAGAGAGCAAGTATCCATGAGTCATCTACCTACCCTAAGGAATTAGGCTGTGTAAAAGTCCTTAAGGTAGTGCCATCCCACCATTGAGAGGTAGGTAGCACCACCGCTGGAGGTGTTCGGGTCAATTCGATTTTAGGGACAGTGTGGTCACCGAAGCAACAGTAGGACACCTTAGAAGCTACCCTTACATCCTAGATCCTTTTCTTAATCCGAGGCAACCGTTTCGAGGTAACTGTTTCGAGGCAACTAGATCTTGGATATAAGAGCGACCGCTAAAACGTCCTATACTTGACGACCACGTTTCGAAGGCAACGAGTGAGGCGTACCCTTGAAGTGGTGTGTGTATTTGTGTGTTGTTTTCATGTTAACAATTATCTTTGATCAGGGCATTGTGAGCTACGCGTTGTTTTTAATTAACATACATTCTTTCATGCAATTTAGAATTTAAGAGTGCGGAAAATTAAAAGACGGAAAGATAAAAGCTACGCTATTACAAGGCGCGGGTCTATACATCGCCAAAGTACAAAGACCCGTTTTTGATAAAAGACGCGGAAAGTAAAAATGCGGTAAACCTAATTACTATTACATTCCTTGAACAGTTACATAATAATCAATAAGAAAAACAATGGGCGAAAAGAATTAAAATGAGGACGTCCGAGGGTTTTGACCCTTTGCTTGAAATTAAATTAAATTAGGACTTAAATATTATTTAATTAAAGAAAAGAAAGTGTTTTTTATGTTTTTTGTATTTAATGAAATAAAGAAAATAAAATCAAGAGAAAACCCTAATTCTAAGTTTATTTTAATTATTAAGAAAATATTAAAGTTAACCTAATTTACTAGTTAATTAATTTACATGTTTATTTACAAAAATCAATAGTAATTAATAATAATAATAAATAATGAGGAAAATAATTAATTAAGAAAAAGATGAAAATGTCAAAAAAACCTAATTCTATATATTTTTTATTTATTAAGAAAAAAGATTAAAGTTTAAAACCTAAATTAAACTAAATTTAATTGTTAATATTTATTTACAAAAATAAATTAGTGATGAAATTAATAAATAATTAAATATATTTTGTATTTTGATTTTCTGATTTTATTATGAAAAGTTGATTAATGGTGAATTAATAAAAACAATTAAAACAATTAAAAGAATTGGAAAGAAAAGAAAATTAAATTAAAAAGTATGCAAACCAAGGGGGGTGTGAAGGCCCATATGGAGGTGTGATTTGAGGAATTCTGGCCCACTAAAGACAAGGCCTTGTTGACTTTTCAGATTGGATGCACGCTCATTGACTGGAGCATACCATGGAATTCATTCTGTGGCCCTTAGATTATTGATCAAGACCATCTGGCAAGCCAACGCGTGAGGGTGTATCATGGAACGTTTGAGAAGCGCTGCACCTGAAAGTGTTAATAAAAATATGAAGAATATATGGGGGGACCTGGGAATCGAACCCAGGTCCCTATGCTTGCAAAACACGTCCTCCACCATCTGGCCATTTGCGTTTGTTTGTATACATAACAACAATGAAATATAATATATGAATAATACTAATTATACTGAAACATAAAAAAAAGCGCGCTAAGGTTTAAACCTTCCAGCCACACGATGCCACCTATCTCCTTCTTCGTTTGTACCTGCAACATGAAACAAGTAGCGAGGGTTTTAAACCCCCACTAAGTGAAAGTGTGAAAAATAGCGAATAGAAGAGGAATCAATATAAAAAGGGCGCGATAGGTTGGTTGAATTCGTCTGGCCTTGACGAATTCAACCATGGTCATGGCATGATCCAATTTTTCCTGATGTCTAAAGCCCTAATTTGAAGCTTCAGAAACCCTAGGTTTCGTCCATGGTGAATCTTGATTTAGGCAACGTTAATTCAATTGAACTGTACCAATCGCTTCAGAAGGTCACTATTAGTGTAAATCAAACAAGAAAACAGATCAAAAGCGCATGAATGATGATATGTCAAATTGGAAAACAAAGCAAACCGTGTGACTTCGTGGGGATGATTCTGATAGTGTTAAGCCTCGTTCTTGATTGTAATAGCTTCCTAGCAATGTCAGTAATGTAATGGAAACGATCTTTGGCCTTGAATTGTCCTGCAAATAAGATTTCAGTTTCACAATTTTTATTGAAATTTTGCAAAGTGATTCTATGGCTTCAGCAGCTTTCACGTGTGTCTCTGAGTAGGGTTAGCTTATGCCTTTGTATGTGAATGGAATTAGGTCAAGAATCAGCCCAAAAGTCCATGGCATTATGACTTGAATATTTGATTGCCTAATCATATCTTTTCCAATCTTTTCTTTCATGAAACCTTGCCAATCATGGATTTCTTTGCCTTGTTGATTGAGAAACGAGTTGCCAGCTTGCCCTAGTCACATTTGCTGCACAGAAAGATCTAAAAAAGCATATCTTTGAATTTTCTTATAATTAAAACCAATTAAATGAATTAATATGAATATAAATCCAATTAATTAATCAAAAATAAGAAAATAAATTATTTTGAGCTCAATGGGTCGTGCATAGGATTTGGGTAATGATTCAAGGAAGAATTTGAGGCCCATTAGCAAATTTGAAGTGTTTTAGGCAAAGTTGACTTTTGAAAATTCCCAAAAATTTCCCAACTTCTCCAATGCATCTCTTGCTCAATTTTGAAGATATGTACATGTTCTTGGACATTTTGGAAAGGTCTTGAAGTCCTCTAACCAATGTCTTTGGTCCCATGTCATTTTGATTTACCAATCTCAAGTTATGGTCTTTGACTTAAAGTGCCTTTTTGTTGACTTTTGAAAATGACCTATAATGTTGAAATTGATAACTTTTTGCGAAAGCATTTCTTGGACTTGGAGTGTGAAGATGAGTTGTAGGAAATATCATCCCATTCAAAATGAGCTTTGGATGGGATTTTTCTGATAAACCATGAAAAAGTTATGCCTTGGTCAAGTTACAGTTGACTTTTCAGCTGCATCTTGAGACTTTTTGAGCCATGCTTGTGGAATCATGATCAAGAATTGATCAAATGATGATTGTGGCTTCAAAATAAGATGTTGACCAAAAATTTTGACTTTTGACTGTCAAATGACCATTTTGCCCCTGCAGTTGACTGTGGAGCAATTAGGGTTTTTGACTGTCCAATTTGATGCTGTGAGTCTTGAACCTTGACATATGGATACTTGACAATGTATATAGGCACATGGGACTTGATTAAACCCTTGAAAACCTCAATTTCTTTGCAAGAACCAAAACCCTAATTTTGACTGTGTAGGAGGCAATTGGACTGTGCAATCCTTGAGAGATTTTGAATCATCTGGAGATTGATCTTGGCAAATCTTGAAGAATATGGGAGGGAAAATTTTGGGGTACAACAGTGTCTTGCAGGATTTGAGGTTGGGGATTGACGAAGGCAGAGTGTACTAAGTCATCACAATAGGATCTTGCTGGTCATGTTTTTTTCTGAAGAGGAGCTTTATCAGTAGCAGGCTCTCAATTGGTTTCAATATTATTTTTGCTTTTGTGTGCAGGCAAATTATGCGGTGGTGTAAAGTGGGAAGTGATGTCGACCAAGACATCTTTTCCAATTTCCAAGGAAGCAATGTCTCTAGCCAAAGCCGTTTTAAAGAACAAAGTAGTTTCAACCACTTCCTTATTGACTTGTGCCTGAAAATAGTACAAGGGTTAAAGAAGATTTTATTTTGCAAAAGGGAGTGGTGAAAGAAATAAATACCTCTTAAGTCGGTTGGAAATATTGCTTTCTTGGAAATGGAATTGGTGGAGTTGGTTATTGAGGTGGCGAGGTTTCCTTTGGATCATGATTGGTAGGAAGTGAAGAATCGGTGCCAGTAGTTTTAGGTTTTGAAGTGTTGGTTTTGATAGTGATTGTCTTAGGTTTTCTGAGACCCTTTGGGCTTGGCAGGAGTCAGAGCTTTAAACAAAGAAAAAAATATAGGAACCATCACTATTGTCGGAGCCATTCGGATCAATGGAAGGTTGTGGCCTCTTTTCAGAAGTCTGGAAGAACATGCGAGGATTTAGGTGCTAATCTACCACGGTATAGAAAAACATATGAAAGGAGAATATATATATATATATATATATATATATATATATATATATATATATATATATATATATATATATATATATATATATATATATATATATATATGTACCTAAGTTGTGGATACCTTAGCTTTCTTTGAGGGTTTAGGGGCCATAATTTTAGCGGCCGAAGAATGATTTCGTCTTTAAAAGCAATGGAATGAGATAAAAAAGATCGAAAGAAAGCAATTATACCTTAGTAGGTTGAGCCTCTTTGACGATGACCTCAAGGTTTTGTTGTTGTTGAGCAATTAAGACTTCTTGAACGGAGTCGACAAGAGGTCGGCTGGCCTCCCATGCATCGAAAGCATCCATTAACCTTTTCAAGAAGGCAACAGTAGAAAAATATTGTGTTTGGTACTTGGACCACCAATGGATAAACTGTTTGGTGTGGAAAATGGAAGATTTGAACTTGAACACAAACAATACAAGGTTTGGAGCATTTCTAACATAATGGAGACATTCCTTAAATTCTTCATTATCCAATTGCTGACCAAACCAAAGGACACCATAATAATGAGAAATCAGAGATTTGGGCATCATTTGGATGAGGCCAATTCATCGAGCAACCAGATTAGGTTGATATGCCACCAATCCACAGCCTTTGGATAAAGTATCAATTCGAGAAGAAAAGAATGTACGGGTCAAAAATGCTCTCCATACATCATTAGATTTTGCAGCCGCTTTAGGGCTAACCCTGGGGAAGGGATCCTTAAACCAGGTAGGCCCAATAATTCTTCTCACAAATGGAGACTTAGCCTCGACAAAAGAAGAGGTTTCTATGAGTAGATTAACATATTTCATAAAAACTTACCTAGTGGAAGCTTCCTAAGGAGTAAGCAGCGACAACCTCAATCCCTCAACAAATTTATCGGCCACAGAGTATTCAGTTTCTTCCGATAAAGAAGAAGCTAGTCGACGCTCGAAGGTAGGATTCAACCAATGTTGCAAGAGCCAAAATATTTCTGAGAGAGCTGGTCCCTTGGGATTCTTAAAAAAAGTTATTTAGCCCAGAGAAGGAGAAACCTAGGGCGTGATAAAGGTATGCCAACAAGAGTTTTCCCAAAGAAATCTTTTGACCCTCATGGAGATGAATGGCCAGAGGGATAAAACCTTTGGCTACATGCAAAAACCCAGGGGCAGAATAAGTAATAAGAAAGCAAAAAAGTAAGGAAAACAATGTGTTCTTCATCAGAAACATCTTGGCTTTCAGTATCATGGTGGTCTTTAATATAGTTTGTTAAGCTGGGTCTGTCGAAGTGAAATTAAATCTCCATCAACAAGGTGGGATTGAAAATATCGCCCATGGGAGACAAGTCGGTAATGGTTACTATATCCAAGAGGGTGGGCGTTAACATTCCATAAGCGAAATGAAAGGTGTCGGTAAAACCTTCCAAGAATAAGATCGACAGTGTGATCATAAACGGGTTAATCTTGTGAGCATTTCTTGACAGATGAACCGCATAAAAATGCCAGATGCTTCCCAGAAAGACCTTTTCTTGTCTTGGACCTTGTCGAGCCAAGCCAAATAGGCCAGTTTCCTAGGAGTAGGCATGGAACAAAAAGGCCTGGTGGTGGATATTTTCCTCAGCCTGCATGCACTATTACTAGCATGTGGGCATGTAAAGTGGGGCTCGCCCGACGAAGCTTGTGTAGCGCGGGGCGAAGAGGAGCAAACATGCCATGTTATAAGCTACTTTGCGAGATATTTGTGGTCACTTATCGCATTTTTTTAAATTCTTGTAACCTATAAACACTCGTGTGAGATAAAAACTCATATTATTTATTTCTACTCAAAATCAAAGCTTTCGAACATTAATCTTTGAGACTTCAAGTTTGATGTTCATAAAGATTTGTTGTTTACTTCTTGATCAAGCTACCATGACTATGGGTAGCTAAACCTCTATTTATGTCAAGATTAGAGGTATATAATCTTCACTTTTGTATGTATTTCTCTTGATATTTTGTATGTGAACAAATGATGATTAATATATGGTGAAAAGCCTTGCTTTTATGGGTTATGTTTGATTTGAATCATTATTGAGAAATATGTTTCAACTCTAGACCTGGGTTTTTATCTATCAACAAACAATTTCTAGACATAGTTTTATGAGTTGATAATCACTTATATCAAGCTTTAAAAGTTATGATATTGATAGTTAGGTTGAGATATCATCTAAGGATCAATATGATAAAACTCACAATTTGCTTTAGAGATGAAACATATTGAGAGGATATGTGAGTATATTGATTGTTAATAGTTCACATGCTTTATTAAGAAAATAAGTACAAAATATATTATCGAGCCCTAATCTTAACATGCTTTTACCAATCGATTTTCAAACCAAAACTCTCTTTTACCGATAATTAACACCTTTCATGAAATCAAAACTTTCCGTTACCAAAACCAAAACCAAAACCTTTTATGAACTTTATGCTTAAAACAATTTCAGCTGTAGAACGACGGTAATATCACCCAATCTATATGGATACAATAAAGAAAGTACTTACCTTGTAAAAGTGTTTCAACAAAATGGCGTTGTTGTCGGGGATTGGCGTTTGATATTGCAAGCATTGCAATAGTTCTATTGTTTTAAGTTAATTTGTTATAGTGAAATATCTCTTATTTTCGACTTGTTTGGCTAGTGTTTTCAGACTTTTGTTTATACGAGGAAGTGTACCTACAAATCAACTCCTTTTTGATCCCTAAATTGAAAGGACTGCACGTAGAATTAATAGCAAGACACGAAGGAGAAGAAAGCTAGCTAAAGAAAGGAAAGAAAGAGAGGAAGCATCTACTTCTTCCCTAATCAAAATCAAGAAGAAGTTATGGGAGAACCACCACTACCCCTTAGAGGTCTGTGCACAAATAGTCTAAGATGCAACGCTCAGTTTTCTACCCATGCTAACGCGAGGTATTCTGAGATGAAAACTAGCATACTGCAACTTTTGTATGCAAATCAATCACATGTCTGGATCATGAAGACCCATATACTATATAACAAAATTCTATAATATTGTCGGTTCAATGGGTGTTCCTGAAGCTGAGGAAGAACAAGTCTTCAAAAGACTATTCCCTCATTCTTTGGTTGGGAAGGCCAATTATTGGTATCTTGACCAACCCACTCAAACAATTACGGAGTGGAATGTTTTAGAAGAGAAGTTTCTTGAAACATTTTTTTTGCAGTCTAGGTTTATGGAGGCCAAAACCACAACTTTTGTGTTTTCTCAAGGTGGGAATTAGTCCCTCAATGAAGTTTGGAAGAGGTATAAGTCAATGTTGAGAAAGTGTCTGACTCATGGTTTTGATGAGACTATGAAAATACACATTTTCTACAATGGTCTTCAACCTAAACTAAAACTCTTGTTGGATGCTACTGCGGGTGGTTCGTTAATGGCAAAGACTTCAAAGGAGGCAATTGAAATATTTGAGAAGATGGTGAGAAATGATCACCAAGTTCAACATGACCGAGGGACTTCACAAAGGAAGCTGGGAGGTCTTGAATTCGGTACCAATGATGCCATCTTAGCTCAAAATAAGTTACTTTCTCAACAAGTGGAGGAACATACAAAGAAAATGGCCAAACTTCTTCGACAAATCAAAGATATGCAAGAAATTTCGAGCAAGCAAATGAAACAAGTAGCTTCTTGTGAGTTATGCCAAGTAGATTATCTAACAGGATTTTGTCCTCCGGTTGGAGAGGAAGTGAATTACATGGGAAATCAAAACCAGAATCAAGCCTATCAACCAAGACAACAAACTTGTAAAAATAACCAAGGTTACTAACAAATGGGTAATCAAGGTTATCAACAAGGTTGGTGACAAGATTCTGGAAATTCTAATCGTCAAAATCTGTATCAAAATACCGCTTAAACTTCAAAACCTCAAAGTGGAAGGTCAAATCTAGAAGAAAGTCTCACTCAATTTATGCAAATTTTGATGGCTAACCAAAAGACCAATGAGGTGGCAATCAAAAATCTTGAGAGCCAAGTTGAGCAACTTGCAAATAAATTAGGCGAACAACAAATTGGGCTATCCGTTTCCGCAAACACTCAAACCAATCCAAAGGAGCATTGCAAGGAAATTGTAACTAGGAGTGAAAGAGAAGTTGGTGGTGTAGAAGAAAATTCTAAGAAGGGTGATAAGGTTGTCGAGGAGGAGATTATGATAGAAAAAAAGTTAGAAGATGAGATCGTAGTGGAAAAAAATGTCGAGGAGGAATTAGTTGGAAAGGAGAGAATTGAAAAATAAGAAGTAGAAAAGGAAAATAAAGAAGAATAAAAGAGTAAAAACAAGAAGGGGAAGGAGAAAGTGAATACTATTCCGATTCAAAATTTTCCTTATCCTCATTGTGATATGGTGGCAGAACCGACTGTTAATACTGGTTTTGCATTTGAATTCGCAAATATTGCGGTAAGCAAGAGTCACCACTGACTTTTCTTTTATCCAAATTAAGGAAAGGGTGAAAGGAACAGAAAAACATCTTTTTGAGAATTTTCTGAGTAAGGGGGGTAGATTATGGAAAGGGAAGGTGTTAGCACCATTTCCATCCATAGTTATCTACGGGCTCTTAGATGCTTATCTCTTTTTAAAAGTACCTTGTGCTTTGTGTGTTGAAAAATATTTTAAAATGCCTTAGTGCGGAGATTCGCTTTGTGATAACTCTTGTATCAGTCCTCAAGAGTGTTGACAAAGTGAATGTTTTTGAAAGTTGTTTTTGAAATATATAAGTGTAAAAAGTTTGTTTTATTTTTGAGCAAGCATTTTATAGCTATCTACTTGTACTCGAAAAGGTACTTCTTTTCCTCCTATCCTTTAGACAATGATATCCTATTATTAGTGAGTAGGTAGCTCCATCGTTGGATGTTTGAGGGACATTCGAAGGGACGTTACGATCATGAAGGCAACTTGGCAAGGAATTTTAGTAACTGTCCTAAAGTTCTAAGATCACTTCGAACCGAGGCAACATCAAATGGGTTATCGAGGGACTTGTGATCTTTCAAACTAGAGGACGTCTACTAAAACTTCTCACGTTTTGAGAATTGTGACCATTTTTCGAAGGCAACTGAAGTGGGGTACCCTAGAGGTGTGCATGTGCAATTGCATTCAATTAAATTATTTATCTTGCATTATTAGGTTTGCTAACATTTGATTTCAGTTTTCCCATACAAGCTAAGTTACTAACAATTATATTGTACAAAAAAATAATGTAAAGTGCAGGAATTATAAATCCTACGCTATTAGAATGCTTTGGGACAATTACATAAAAAGATGCAAGAAAGTAAAACGCGGAATTTAAATCTAGACTATTACATCCCATAATCAGTTACATGAATATAAAAGATGTGAGAATAAAATAAATGCGCGCAAATTTAAAATAACGTCTAAAATCCTAAGAAATTTCTAAGTAAAATAAGAAAATCTTTTTGGTTTTTGTTTATTTTAAGAAGATAATTAAACCACCTTAAATCTAATTTTAATTTAAAAAGGTAATTGTTAAATGAATTTAAAGCCTAATTCTAATTTTTATTTTTATTTGAGAAAATAATTTAAACACAAATTAAACCCTAAGTTCTAACGTATTTTAATTAAAAATGTTAAAGTTAATTAATTAATTAATTTCAAAATTTAATTATTCTAAAAAAACTAATCCTAAGTTTTGTTGATTTTTTTATTTGATTAAAAAAACTTACTAATTAAATAAAATAAACAAATTAAAAGAATAAAAATAAAAAAACAAAAACAAATGGGGCTGGGTCTGCAAAATTAAAATGGGGGTGTTGATTGGAATTTGCTAAGCCCAAACAAAGGGGAGACCCAGGCTGTATTGGAATCCAATGAGAAGATTCTTTGGATGTCCATGATGGGGACGCGCATTGGCCACGCTTGGATCTGGCTGTAATGGCATTGGAGGGTATAGATCTGGTGACCCCGGGTGTGTGCATATGACCTGATTGTATTGGATCTGCAAAAATGAAAATGGAAAAATAATATGCAAGAGGCAGGGGTCGAACCCCTGACCTCTCACACACATAACGCCTTAACACTCTCGCACTCAACCGTTGGGACAACTTTACATCCGTTAGTATACATCAAACGATTATGACATATTGTAAAATGAGTCATAGCGCTGAGCTGTCACATGCGCGCAAGTCCAGTAGGGTCCAACTATTTGAATGAACCAATCAAATTGTTCCTTTCTTCCATGCCTTAGTCAGCGCCGGTCAAGCCACCAGAGGTGGTGGCTGCGGTCATCTCTTTCGGCCGCTCCAAATTTCCAACCTGCGAAATTCAAACATAACAAGAACAAAAATATCCCTACCCCCCTAATTTGGGGTCCACAAATTCAATGGTGATGTTTATTTAGTCTGAAAGATCCTGGATTATGAGATGTGAAGCTTTTCAGTTTGTGATGCCTTAACAATGGCATCATACCATTCAGTCCTTAAAGTTTTCATTCTACACGTCTCACATGTTCTAATGGACATCTTGATCATAAATCAAACCATCAAAAACATCAACAACACATGAATCTAAAATTTCAAATATGACAAACCTTGTTTGACCGATGATATGTGATCTTGCAGTTTGAGGGTGCTATGGACTTTAAAAATGGCTGGAAGTGACTGCTGGCACCTTCAAGAACGTGATAGAGTCTTTTATTTAGACTTAGGGAGACTGGACCAGTGGTTTTTAAAAAATGGCAACTTTGGAGATTTTTTGCAATTTTTTTGGTTCTTTCTAGGCTATGTAAATCATGTCTTATGCTTTCTAATGTGATGTATATATAGAGTAGAAGGAGGGGACAAGGTAGGAGGGAGAGAAGCATGCTCAATAATGTTCTTTAAGAGCCATAAACAAAAATTTGAAACTTTTACAAGGGTGTGGAATTCTTGTCCTTTTTTTGAATTTGAATGAATATGGACATGCTAGCCAAGCTGGACACGAAATATAGGGCCGTTCCATGCATCAAACCAAGCCCAAGCACTAATGGCCCATATTATTTGCATTAATTTTTATTTATTTGATTTAAATTAAATAAAATTAATATAAAATGAAAATAAGATCAAGACTATGAAAAAATGGTCTTATGGGTCCTTAGACATGTCATGAACATGTTTAGGTTCTAAAAATTAGGCTTATTAGCTTGAAAAATGATTTTGCCCAAAGTTGACTCCATGCATTTTCTTGAAAATTACCCAACTTGTGCAAGCTATAACTTGCTCAATTTTTATCTTATGATGATGATGATATCTGACTTTTTTGTAAAGCCCAAGATGTCTACTTAAATCCCTCTTTTGATCAATTTAGCATTTGAAGATTTTATCTTGATGTAAAAGGTCTTGGCAAAAAGTGACTTTTGTTGACTTTCTGAAAATGACCTATAATGTATGAGCTTGTATCTTTCAAATGGTGTCTTTCTTGGACTTTAGGGATGATGTGAAATTGTAGATAATTGGATTCTCTTCAAAATGAGCTCTGGTTGGGGAAAATGGATGAAGTATGTGAAAGTTATGATTGGTCAAAGTTTGGTTGACTTTTCCTATAGAAACCCTAATTAGCAATTCTTGACTTTTGATAGATTAGGAGCATTTCTTGAGGAATAATGATCAAACTCTGATCAAATGATGGATATCATTTCAAAATGTTGATGTTGAACAAAAATCTTGAAGTTTGATATTATATAGGCCACAATTGACTTTTGTTCTAGTATAGTTGATTTTCAAGCATTTGATCAATTGACTGAGCAAACTTGTAGTGGAAGGCATGAAATTTGTCATGGACAATCTTGAAGGCATAATAGGACCATGGAAAACATTTGGGACCTTTAGAGCTCACACATCTTGATGAAAAGTGAAACCCTAGCTAGAGGTTCATTGCTTAGGAGGAGAATTTGTCTGGTCAATTCTTGGTCAACCTTGAGCAATTGAGGATCTCTAGGAGCATGATTTGAGTAGAAATGTGAGGGAAAATTTTGGGGTATAACACTCATGATCCTTCCAAGAAGGACAATTCTAGACACTATGCTCATTTTATGGATATATTTCATCAATTGCAAATTAATATTCCATTTTTCGAGGCCATGGAACAAATGCCTACATATGCGAAGTTCATGAAGGACATCCTTACAAATAAGAGAAGATCTACGAACCAAGAAATAATCACTCTTGATTCAAGTTGTAGTGCAATCATTCAACAAACTCTTTCGCAATAGGAAAGTGATCAGAGAAGGGTTATTTTGCCGGTTACAATTGGAGATATCTATGTTAGGAATAATTTGATTAACTTGGGTTCTAGCATAAATTTGATTCTATTATCTATTGTAAAGAGATTGGGAAGCATAGATATGAAGACAACAAATATGACACTTCCACTAGCCGAAAAATCCATTACCCGTCCTTATGGTGTAGATCAAGATGTGTTAGTGAAGGTGGACAAATTTATCTTCCCAATTGATTTCGTTGTGATAGAAATTAAGGAGGATGGTTATGCTTCTTTGATTCTTGGCCAATCATTCATGAAGACCGTAAGAATGATGATTGACATCGACGATGGTTTAATGAAGGTATGTGTTCAATATGAAGAAGTTAGTTTTAATCTCTTTGAAGAAATTAAGCATTCATATAATAAAGGAGCTTGCTATAGAGTTGATGCTACCGAAGAAGATATTTGGGATGTCACTAGTGAAGTTCATTTTTCAACACCTCTTGAGAAAACCTTGACTAATTCACTTCAAGTTCTTGATACCAATGAAGAAAAAGAAATTGAATAATCTTTTAAGGAACTTGAGTCTTTAGAAGAAGTTCAACCTCGAGAGAAAATTTTTTGAAAAAAGAAGTGAAAGAAGAAAATTCAAAACTTGAGTTGAAGTTGTTACCCTCACATTTGAAGTATGTATTCCTTGAAAGTGGTGGCAACAAACTGATGATCATTAGAAATTCCTTATCCGACAAGGAAGAAAATAAATTGATTCAAGTTTTAAAAGAAAATCACAAAGATATATGTTGGGTTTTGTCTGATTTAAAAGGATATAGCCTGACTTATTGCATTTATAAAATCATGAAGGAGGAAGAATTCAAACCGGTAGCTCAACCTCAAAGGCATTTAAATCCGATAATGAAGGAACTATTGTGAAAGGAAGTTGTCAAGTTGCTAGATGTGGGCATGATTTATCCTATCTCGGATAGTTCTTGGGTTAGTTCGGTGCATGTGGTTCCAAAGAAGGGCGGAATGACAGTGATCACCAATGATAAAAATGAGTTGGTTCCAACAAGAATCGTGTCTGGGTGGAGGATGTGTATCAATTACCGAAGACTTAACAAAGCAACAAGGAAATATCATTTTCCTCTTCCATTCATGGATAAAATGTTGGAGAGGTTGTCGGGACAATAATTTTATTTCTTCTTGGATGGGTATTCTGGATACAATCAAATTTTTTTCAATTCAGATGATCATGAGAAAATTGCTTTCACTTGTCCTTTCAGTGTTTTTGCGTATTGTCATATGCCTTTTGGCTTATGTAATGCACCCGCCACATTTCAACAGTGCAGGCAAGCTATTTTCTCTGAACTAATTGAAAGGACAATTGAAGTGTTCATGGATGAATTCTCCATTTTAGGAGCATCTTTTGAATTGTGTTTGAGCAACTTAGACACCGTACTGAAGCGGTGTGTGGAAACAAAATTTGGTTATGAATTAGGAGAAGTGCAATTTCATGGTTACCAAAGGCATCATACTTGAGCACAAGATTTCATCAAGAGGAATTGGAGTGGATAAATCCAAAGTGGATGTGATTGAGACACTTCCCCCACCAACAAATGTCAAAGGAATCTAAAGTTTTCTTGGCCATGTCGGCTTTTATAGGAGATTCATCAAGGATTTCTCAAAAATTATAAGGTATTTGATCAATCTTCTCAAAAAAGATAAACCATTTCTTTTGGATCATGTTTGTTTATGTGCTTTAGAAAATTTGAAAGAAAAATTTATTAATGCACGTGTAATACGGTGGGAGAACTGACTTGGGTGTTTTGCATTTTATCATAAATGTTACGGATAGACAGAGTGGCCACCAAATTTTCTTTTATCCAATAAAGGAAAGGGTGAAAAGAACAGGAAATACCTTTTGAAAAATTTCTTGAGTTCGGGGGGTAGGTTATGAAACGAGAAGGTGTTAGCACCCTTTTCATCTGTAGTTATCTACGGGCTCTTAGTTGCTAGCTCACTTTTGAAATGCTTTTGTGAATGTGTTTGTTTGAAAATATTTTGAAAACTGTCGTCGTTGGGAAAACTTTGTAATGATTCTCGTCTCTATAAGAATGCATACAAAATGTTGACTTTGAACATTTTTCAATAGAGTGTTGGTGTGTTGAAAGATGTTTGTTTTGAAATGTTTGTGAGAAAGCAAATACGAGCGTTCTACCTACTCAAAATAAAGTCTTTTTTCTTTTCCTCCTCCTCTAGATAGTGCTATTCTACCATTAGTTAGTAGAAAGCCTTATCATTGGATGTGAGGGACAGGCGTGGGTCATCATACAGTCATATAAGGCAACATGTAGGACACTTTAGCAATTGTTGTAAGGGTCTAAGATCGTTTACCGAAGGCAACATCGAAGGATAATCGAGGGACTATGATCTTTTAATCGAGGGTATTTACTAAAGTATCCCACGTTCGAGGGACATGACTGTTTATATCCGAGGCAATAAGTGTGAGTTACCCTAGAGGTGCATGTGTACAAAGTGTTTTTGTTTTCATGTATTTTATCTTGAATTAGGGTTGTCTAATGTTTGATTTTAAATCTTGTCATATAAATCCTAATTACAAACAATAATAAGGAAAGCGATAAATTGCGGAATTTAAATATCCTACACTATTACAACGCTTTGGGAATGAAAGGGGGGGGGGGGGGGGGGGGGTACACATTTGTGAATGAGGGGGAGGAAAGCAATAAAGTCCTAATTACTACTACAAACCATTGAATATGAATAATAATGTGAAATAATAAAATGCCCAAATATTGTAAAGTAGAGGAAAAAAAGAGGAATTTGTTTTTGTTGGTTTTTGATGGAAGTGGTTTTATGTTCAACCTAATTAATCTAATTAATTTACAAGAGAAGTTTAATTAGTTATTTAATAAAACCTAAAGTCTAAGTTAATTTAAAAAGTAAATTAAATAAACCTAAGTCTAATTTAATTTTAATTCTAAAAAGAAAAGATTAATTAATTAAGAAAATATTTTTGGTGTTTTATTTATAAAAATAAATAAAATAAAAATTAGAAAATTTTAGTCTAATTATTTAAGAAAAAATATTTTTGGGATTTTTGATTGAATAAAATAAGTAAATAAAAGGAAAGAAAATAAAAATAAATTAATATTGGGTCTGAGTGTTAAAAAGTAAAAGGGGAGTGTGGGAAAGTATTTTTGGTTCAGGCCCAAAAAGGTTTTTATTGTTTGAAATCAGAAAATAAAAATAAAAAGAAAATGGGCTTGGTTGTAATAAGAAAGTTGGGGGTGTTTAGAAACAGAAGTTGCCAGGCCCAAACATCTAAAGCCCAGGCACAACGTGATTTAGTGTGAATGAGTTTCTGAGGGTGCATCATGGAGAATAGTTCTTAGCGTTGGATGGTGATCACCTTGATTTGAGAGTGATTTGGTGGCAATGAAAGGAGGTGCACCGTGCTTGTTTTGGAGCTTGTATGCATTGAATCTGCAAATAAATAATATGAAAGAAATAAAAGGATACCACTGGGGCTTGAATCAAGGTCCTTATAGACAAGTGGCTTAGCGCGCGCATTGTTTATCATTGGGGTGGATGTTTCATCCATTCATAAAACAACAACAAATAAATATAATATGAACTTAGTTGTCAAAATTTGGAAATGCCATTTTCATCTTCTTCTTCCCGCTGCACGTTATTACAGTAACAATGATATATGATTTCCAATTTTCAAAAACTCTAACTTCCTGATTTCTCAACCAAATTCAAAAATGTAAAAATGAAAGTTGCATAGAATTTCACAAGGAATCTAATGGTATAATTTTCTGAAGCTATAAATAAAAGATTTTCACGAATTTCTATTGGTACCAAACGAAAACCTAAATGTCCAAAAAAATCCAGTTTCAAAATTCCCATCCCTCAGTCAATTAAAATGAAATTTAAGAATATGGTTAGCTTCATAGACATGATATCTACATTTTATATTTTAAAAGTAAGTGCAAATGATGCTTGTATCAAGATTTCAAAGTTGGAAAAACTTACCTCTTGATGCAAAAATTCAATGTCCTCTACACGGCTTCTAGAAGTAATGTGATGCTTGCTTTAGCTTCCTTGGACCTTGGTGAGTATGTTTCAACTCTTACTTTGCCTTGAGAGTGTCTGGATTGGTCTACTCAAGTCAAGTTGCAATGGTGGATTTTGAAAATAATGTATGATGATAGAGTGATTACCAAAGTGAAACAGGTGTTTGGGTCACTTCTATATGATGTATGTAAAGTGTTTGGATGACTTGTTTGGACAAAAGTTGCAAGAGTGATGAGTTTCAAAGAAATGGATTTTGAAAACTCAAGAAATAAGTTTTATGGACAATTTTGATTTGAGAGTGTATGATATGGTTTAAGGGCTTGTAAATTCGTGCTATAGCTTGCTAATAACCTCTCTATTTATAGAGAAAAGGTTTGGGAGGTTAAAACAACCAGCTTTGTAAGATAGCAAATTATGGAGTTATGGCTTAGTTGAAATGCAAGTGACAAATTTACATGAAGCTCATGGTTTCAATGCATCAATATGGTGGTTGGTAGACTTAGAGATGTTGCTTCGGAGCATACATGTTGAGTCTGTGCAGAGGGAGCAAGTGAGAGGCTCAAGAAGTTGACATTGTGTATAAAGTTTGCTTTATGTGAATGTCAATGGTGCCTTTCTTCCAAAAATGGCAAAATGGATTGGATAATGCTTTAACCACTTGGATCATAGCTCAAAAGTTTATGTAAACATTTAATTATGGTGAGATTTGCAAGTTAGAAGGCCTGTAAAGCAATATTATGCAGCATAGCGTGAAGATTGGATTATGTGTTCATCATCAAAATGGCCTATAATTCAAGTTTATCATGCCAACTTCAATTCTTCAAATATACTATCTCAAAAATGATCTCTTCAAGTTCTTGGACATTTTGGAAATCTTGAAACATTATCTACAACTTTCATGTTGACCACTTTGGCTAAATCAACTTGGAACTTGGTGAAAAATTTCCAAGAAGTTTGGATAAAAATCTGACCAAACTTGTTGAAAATTTCACCAAGTGTTTTAGTAAAAATGTCATGACTTCATGGGCCTATATCTCCTAATCAAGCATGTTTTGGATATCAACACTTTAATACAAAGTTGTAGAGTTCATCAAGATCTACAACTTTCATGTTGAAAGTTTTCCTCAAATCATCTTGCATCTTGGTGAAAAATTGTCATGAAGTAGTGAAATTATCAAGGTTAAAAACACTTAGAAATTTTCTATGTATTGAAAGTATTGACTTTTGGTTGACTTTATTGACTTTATTGATTCTTTATGATCAATTTTGATATTTTTTAATGTCTTGATGAATCTTGATCTTTGAAATTCAATGTTGGCCAAAAAGTTAAAGTTTGACTTTTTCGTCAGTTGATCAAATTTCAACTATCAATCCCTTGATATTGAGAAATGATTTGAGCCATGAAATTAGGTCAAGATATTGTGTTTTAATCCTTAAGATCATGATTCAAGTCATTAGGCCATGTACTAGGTCAAAAGTCAGTGATCAGTCATTCTCAGTCAAAACCTTAATTTTGACAATTTTCCCCTTTGATGATTTGAATGCTTTTCTTGAGGAATTATGATCAACCCTTGATCAATTGATGAGTATAACTTAAAAATGTTGATGTTGGCAAAAACATTGAATTTTGACTGTAGGTTGACCACAGTTGACTTTTTAACCAATACAATATATTCTCAATTATCTGAGCAATTGAATGAGCAATTTTGAGATGCAAGACTTGAAACTTGGCACAAGTATTCTTGGAGGTCTATGATGAACCATGAAATTAATTTGAGGCATTAGAAGTCCAATTTTCCTTGTGAAAATCAAAACCCTAATTTTGTGGTCTCAGTGCTTAGGAGGTGAGTTTGTCTGATCAACTCTTGAGAATCCTTGAGCATTTGAGATCTTTTGTGAGGAATGTATTGAGAAAAGAGAGGACACATTTTAGGGTACAACAACTGACCCTATTCAATCTTCTTAAACCTGAAGAGTAAGATTGGCTTGTCTGTCATTCGTGACATGAAGGTGGAAGATGATTGAACACTTAAGTGCCCAGAATTTGCGGTCGCTTGTGCATGAAGTAAGACTGTTTGTTGATTATGCCGGGAATGGGATTAAAGATGCCATTCAGAGAAGTGATAGAGAGTCGTCAGAAATGGGCTTAAATATGCCATCCAAGGTAACTGTTGATAGAATTACCAAAATGAGTCTACGATCGATTGTATCTAAAGAAGTATCAAAATAAATCTTTGGTCGATTTAATCTAAGCTAAAAAAAGGTCTACTGAGAGAAGTATCAGAATAAATCTTTGGTCAATTTAATCGATATAGAAAAGGTCTACTGAGAGAAGTATCAGAATAAATCTTTGGTCGATTTAAACTAAACCAGCAGATGTCATTATTTGTCTTTAATTGGATAAGAATCAGAATAAATCTTTCGTTGATTTAAACTGAACCAGAAAAAGTGTCTACTGGAAAAGAATCAAAATAAATCTTTGGTTGATTTAAGCTGAACCAACAGATGTCTTGAATTGTCTTTAACTGGATAAGAATCAGAATAAATATTTGGTTGATTTATATTGAACCAAAAAAAGTGTCTATTGGAAAAGAATCAGAATATATCCTTGGTTGATTTAAGTTGAACTAGCAGATGTCTGTATTTGTCTTTAACTGGATAAGAATCAGAATAAATCTTTGGTTGGTTTAAACTGAACCAGAAAAAGTGTCTACTGAAAAAGAATCAGAATAAATCTTTGGTTGATTTAAGCTGAACTAGTAGATGTCTTGAATTGTCTTTAACTGGATAAGAATCAGAATAAATATTTGGTTGATTTAAACTGAACCATAAAAGTGTTTACTGGAAATGAATCAGAATAAATCTTTGGTCGATTTAAACTGAACCAGCAAATGTCTGAGGAAGTGTTCGTCATGTAGATAGTCGCCCCGTTCGGTTTCGGGAATTAATTTGGAATTGTTTGAAAATCGTTGATGATATTTGTCTGTTGATTGATCTTTCCTGAAAAGGTGAATAGTTAGTCGTATGCAATGTCATGATGTATGAAATGCATTGTGTAAGGATGTTCTCAAAATAAATGAGATTGTGCTACACGCATTTCATATGCATATGTTATAATGAATGGATATGCAATGTTGTTGAAGTGCATTTGTATTGGGAAACAAATCCATGACTATTGTTGGGGATGAAGAGTATGTGTATCTTCAATCTTATCTAGAATGCTTCCGTTGGGATTCCTGTTTACTTGCTTGAGGAAACTCTACAGGGGATGCATTGATTTCTGTCTGAGGAGTAGAGTTTAGGAACATTGGTTGTCCGTTGCTATACTAGGGAATTTATTTCCTATATACCCCGACTGGGGATAAAAGAGATGGTTAAACTTCCGACTCGTTTGGGGAAGATAAAGTTAACTGGTATCTGGTCGGTTTCCAGGCTTTGTAGTAACTTTCTGGGGATATCAGTGACTTCTCTGGGGAGAGAATTTTGTCAGTGATTAGCTGGGGAATTCGTAGGTTGTTGAGGAAATAAACCCTGTTGGGGAAATAAACCCTTGCTGATGGAGAAGTGCTCTGTTGAGGAAACCAACTCTCTTGTGGAAATTGAGTTTGCTAGAGAGAAGAAACTCTGTAGGTTTTCTTTTTAGTTTTGGAGGACCAAACTCAGCCGATGAAGAGACTTTCCATGAAGTGTACTAATTGGAACTCCGCAGGTTGGTAATATTGTCTGGAAAAAGATTATAATCCTCTATCTGTTGGAGTGATCTGCAGGGGAAACTGCGGGGAATGTACTCTTATTTGTGAAGATTACTCTATGAGGAATAATCTCATAGAAGTTGCTCTGGCAACTTCACTGGGGATCACCTTATGAATGGGATTCTGTGGGGATTTATGAACAACTTGAGTGTCATCCCAATTCCTAGAGTTCTGAGTAAATATTTATTCCTATTCTTTTTGCATATATTTGTTAACAGTTAATCATGTTCATATACATATGCTCATTCAATTTTAATCATTGGACGTTCTTGCAAGCCCAACAGAAAAAACAAAAGGTTTGAACTTCAAAGTATATTTGTATTAATAATTTGCCTATAAATAGGCGATTTTGTACAAAGAGACAGAAATCCTAGTAAGAGGAAATCATCGTAAAATGAAAGAGTACAAAGTGAAAACAAGTGTATTTAGCCATGTGGAAGCGATCTCGTTGGGTTCCAACTCCGCTATTGCCCCTATGCCTTTGAACATCTCATCCCTTGCTATCAGAAGAAGTTGATTGAACTGATCTTGCACCATTCGAGTTTTTGACCTTGGTAATAAAGCTGGCTATAAGTGATCCAAGGGGATATAGTCATACGCTTTAATCCCTAACTTTTGCTTGGACTTCCCTTTCGGGTTTTCAGTCAACTAGGATATCCTTTTTTGCCCAAGTCGCCCTTTCAGGTTTTCGACTTGCCGGGTGTACAATCTTTATATTTATATCCCTAATTTTTTCCTGAACCCTTTTGGTTTGTCGGGATGCCCTTATTTTTTCCTAGATATGTCAACTTAGCGGGTCATTCTTATGCATAATATTTTTTGACTGTACGTATTCACAGGGTGCGGGAAATCCTCGACATGCATAGTAGTTAGCATTATAGCACCGCCCGAGAATACTTTCTTAACCACAAATGGACCTTCATAAGTGGGAGTCCATTTTCCCCTAGGATCGCCTTATGGTAGAGTGATGCGCTTTATTACCAAGTCACTGGCCTGGTATACCCGATGCTTGATCTTTTTGTTGAAAGCTTTGATCATGTGCTTCTGGTATATCTGACCATGACAGACAACAACCAGCCTCTTCTCATCAATCAAATTCAGCTGATCCAACCTTGTCTAAATCCATTCGTCTTCTTCTAGGTCTGCTTGTTTCATAATCCTTAGAGAAGTAATCTGAACTTCGACAGGTAGGACAACTTCCATTCCATAGACCAAAGAGAAAGGGGTTGCCCCGGTTGATATTCATGCCAAAATACGGTAACCATGAAGAGAAAATGGTAGCATCTCATGCTTGTCTTTATAGGTCACCACCATTTTTTGCACAATCTTCTTTATATTCTTGTTAGCAGCATCCACTGTGCCATTCATCTTAGGTCTGTATGGAGAAGAGTTGTGATGCTTGATCTTGAACTGTGTGCAGAGCTCAGTGATAATGGCATTGTTAAGGTTGGTGCCATTGTCAGTGATGATCCTCTCATGGATACCATACCGACAAATGAGGTTGTACTTGATGAATCGGGCTACGATGTTCTTGGTAACTGAGGAAAATGAAGCTGCTTCAACCCACTTGGTAAAGTAGTCAATGGAGACAAGAATGAAACGATATCCATTAAAGGCAGTAGGCTTGATCTCTCTAATCATGTCAATGCCCCAAATTGAAAATGGCCAAGGAGCAGTCATGACATTCAACGGAACTGGAGGCACGTGGACCTTATCGGCATAAATTTAGCACTTATGGCAAGTCCTCGAGTGGTGATGACAATCAGTTTTCATGGTCGACCAATAGTAGCCAGATCTCAGAATCTTCTTATCCATAGTGTGTCCTCTAGAGTGAGTACCAAAAATACCTTCGTGCATATCCTCCATGATCTTCTCTACTTCCTTCTTGTCCATACAACGGAGCAGAATTGAATCATGGTTGCACTTATATAAGACCCTATTGCTTAGGAAGAACTTGGTGAGAACTTCTGCAAGAACTTCTTGTTGTTGATTGATGCCCCTTCAGGATACTCTTGAGCTTAGAGATATCTTTTCACCTCATGAAACCAAGGATTCTCCTCTACACCATCAGTGTCAATCTCATAACAGTGAACTGGTTCGTCAAACCTTTCGACAATAATTCGGGAAGCTTCGTTGTCCCATCTGACCTTGAACATAGAAGACATGGTAGATAAAGCATCTGGTAACTGATTTTCTTCCCTAGGAATGTGTTCAAAGGTAACCTCTTTAAAGTACGGGGTCAAGGTTAGCACAAGCTTTATGTAAGGGATAAGATTTGGATGTTTTGTATCCCACTCTCCTTTAACTTGACTGATGTCCAAAGCTGAATCTCCATATACACTTAATAATTTGATTCTTAGGTTAATAGCAGCTTTAAGACCCAAGATGCACGCTTCATATTCAGCCATGTTGTTAGTACAGTCAAAGTAGAGTCTAGCGGTGAAAGGAGTATGGCAACCTTTGGGAGAAATGATCACAACCCCGATTCTGTTACCCAGTGCATTGGAAGCTCCATCTAAAACCATAGTCCATCGGGATCCTTGTTCATATCCTTCATACAGTCCAGGCATTTCACAATTTGTAATCAACATGATATTCTCGTCCGGGAATTCAAAGTTCATAGATTGGTAATCATCCACAACTTGATGTGCCAAATGATCTGCCAGCACACTTCCTTTGATTGCTTTTTATGTAGTGTACTGGATGTCATATTCAGTCAAGATCATTTGCCATCGGGTTATCCTTCCGGAGAGAGCTTACTTCTTAAAGATGTATTTGATGAGATCCATCTTAGAGATTAATAGAGTGGTATGGGTCAGCATATACTGTCTTAGTCGGCGAGCAGCCCATGCCAAAGCGTAGCAAGTTTTATCGAGCAGTGAATATCTAGTTTCACAGTTGGCAAATTTTTTGCTAAGGTAGTATATTGCATGCTCTTTTCGACCAGACTCGTCATATTGCCCCAGAACACACCCAATTGAATTCTCTAAAATAGTTAAGTACATGATAAAAGGTTTTCCTTCAACTGGTGGCATCAGAATTGGTGGTTCTTCTAAGTATTCCTTTATCTTATCAAAAGCTTTTTGGCAGTTGTCATTCCATCTTACCACTGGATCTTTCTTCAGCAGCTTGAAAAGTGGTTCATAAGTAGCAGTCAGGTGAGAGATAAATCGGGCAATGTAGATTAGTCGTCCTAGAAAACCTCTGACCTCCTTCTCAGTACGAGGAGCTGGCATTTCTTGGATATCTTTGACCTTAGCGGGATCAAAGTCAATACCTTTGCCACTGACGACAAAGCCTATGAGCTTACCAAACCTTACCCCAAAGATGCATTTGTTGAGGTTCAACCTCACCTTTTATTTCTAAAGCCTTTCAAACAACTTGTGTAGATGATCAAGGTGCTGTTCCTCAGTTTGGGACCTTACTATCATGTCATCAACATAAACTTCTATCTCATGATGAATCATATCATGAAATAAAGCCACCATAGGCCGTTGATAAGTTGCGCCTGCGTTCTTCAGCCCAAAAGGCATGATTTTATAACATAAGGTGGCCCACTGTGTGACAACAATAGTCTTCTCCATGTCTTCTGGCGCCATTTTGATTTGGTTGTAACCCGAGAAACCATCCATGAAGGAAAACACCTTGTGTTAAGCAGTGTTGTCAACTAAGACATCAATATACGATAGTGGGAAGTCTTATTTAGGGCTTGCCCTATTTAAATCCATGTAGTCTATGCACATACGGACCTTACCGTCTTTCTTTGGCACTGGAACAACATTTGCTACCCATTGGGGATATGACGTCACTGCCAAGAAACCCGCATTGAATTGTTTCTTTACCGCAACCTTGATCTATTCAGACATGTCAGGACGCATGCGACGTACCTTTTGTTTGATCGGAGAACAACCCTCTTTCATTGGTAGACGATGAACCAAGATATCCGTATCGAGCCCTGACATGTCTTCATATGACCAAGCGAATACCTCAACATAGTTATGCAACATCTGGACCAATCTACTCTTGACATTATCTTCCAAGTTGGCTCCGATCTTGACTTATTTCTTATCCGCCTCAGTGCCTAAGTTTATCACTTCTACCGATTCTTCGTGCAGTTGGATGGCCTTTTTATCTTGTATCAGGAGTCTGGCGAGTTCCCAGGCATCTCACAATCTTCTTCATATTCGTCTTCAGCTTGATAGATTAGATTCTCGAAGTCATATATGCCAATAACATAATTGTTGTCAATGAGATCCAGAGTGGATGTGGATATACAAATGTGTGTGCGTGCATGTAAGGTCACATGGCTATTTGAAAATGCAGTAAAGTAGCAATTACTCCTGGTTGAAGGAGATTGAGATGAAGCCTTTGGCCTTCTAGTTGTTGAGTCCACCATAAATAGTTGGGATTATCCAGTCGTCCAAGTCACTGCCACTGTCAGTATCTTCTAGAGCAGTGGCTTCATTGTTGCTAATATGGAGATGTGGTCCACCAGCACGAGCACGTCGAACCTCTTTCTGAGCCTTTGAAGTAAAACCAAACCCAAATTTTTTATATTTGTAAGGGATGTCAGGAAGTTGTCCCCAGATAGTGCAGCCTCCATCTTCTACAACAACCCTAACAACCTTTAGAGAGGCCATTCTTGGTGTGCCTTTAGAGATTTCAGGAGTAGCAGGAGTTGAAACAACAACCATTGGAGGGATTACATCAAATGATTGACAGGGGGTTTCAATGAACTCACCATCCATTTCAACGTATTTGAAAGAATTCAAATGACTGACCATGTATTCTTCCTCTCCACAGACTGCGACAACCTTCCCTTTCACTGGGTATTTCAGCATTTGATGTAATGTAGAGGTAACTGCACCTACCCCATGAATCCATGGGCGTCTGAGAAAGCAAGAATAGACCGGGCGAATAACCATTACATAAAATTTTGAATTGAAGACTTGAGATCCCACCTTGATCGGGAGATCAACCTCTCCGTGGACCATTCTTTTTGAACCATTAAAAGCTCTTACCACAATATCGCTGGGTTTCAGCACCGACCCTTCACAATCTAATCTTCCAAAGCATCTTTTGGTAAAACATTGAGGGGGGGGGGACCAAATATATACCAATACATGCACTCGAGTGGTGCCTTTGCATTCAATAGAAATATGGAGAGATTTGTTGGGATTCTTCCCCGCCAAAGTTTAATCTGCATCAGAAAATCCTAAGCCATTATCAGCGGTTAGGCTTGCAACACAGTTCTCAAATGATCAGTAGTGGTTTCTTGAGGTACACGGGCATTCTTTAAGAATTTCAGCAAAGTTTGGGCATGAGCGTTGGAGCATAACGACAAGGTTATCATGGATATCTTTGAGGGTGTCTGCCCAAGTTGTTCCACTATTTTGTAGTCACTTTTTCGGATGATCTTCATAATTTATTCCATCTCTTGTCTATATGGGTCTTCTATTGTAACTTCTTTTGGTGGTGCCTCCGTGAGGGCAGACTCAATAACTTTCTCTTTACCCCGAGTATCAACAGTTGGTATAACAACAGGAATACGAACATGTGTTGTAGTGATTATTGGAGGAGAAATCTTTGGAGAGAAGAACCTTCACGTCCTAGTGACCTTACTAGTCCAACAATGTTTTTAATTTCAGGCTCTTCATTTTCATTAATCCATGGCTCTTGCTTGACACCATGACAATAAACTTCTGCACCAAAGTTCCAAGGCACAACTTTGTCGGAGGAATAGGGGGCTAACCATGGTGTAGTGATGATCAGGGAAGCCACTCTTGGCTCAGCAGGAATCCTTATAGGGCCTTTAGAGGCGATCCTAAAAGGAGTATTGGAAATTGTGATTATGGAAACATCTTGAGGTATAGTTTCAGGTAAACTCTTCATGGACGGAGTTTTCTCGAAAAGAATTTTATGGCTATCAATCAGGCGTTGGATACCTTTCTTCAGCCACATACTGTTGTACCCTAATTTTTGCCCCTAAAATTCCTCTATCATATGATATCAACTCAATCACAACAAGATCACACTAGGGTTTGGTTCTTCTCCTTATCTTTAACTTTGCTCATGGGGAAACACCAAGCACCTTGACTTGTATTTTAATCTATGTTTTGTATTGATTAACTTTTAACTAATAAAAATGAATGTTTGCCCTAATTGATGATATTATAGGTGAAAGCACAACACATTCCATCAAGTTGATATATAGGTTCATGAGTTTATTTCCATGTCTTCTGCAACAAAGCTTCATTGATATTCAAGCTTCATCATTGAAGATGTTTTGAAGTAATATCATGAAAAAGTCTATTATGATCCATCATGCCTTAAGTTGTCAAAGATAGTCCAAAGATGCAAGGGTTGATTGAAGAAGTTTGACCTAATTGGACAAGTCTTTGATTTCTTGATCACAAGTGCATATCTCCATCAATTCTCAATATTTGGGAGTGGTTATGGTTGCCATGGTTTCTCATTATCATCCTCAAGAACTTCTATTTAGATGACAAAAGAATTTGTCCAAGAAGGTTTGTCAAAATTGAAAAGGTCTTCCAAGGCATTTTGTTGCTCTAGGAGCTAGGGTTTTGAAATTCTAAAGATATATATCTTGCTCATCTTTTGGTATTTTTTAGTGATTCCAAAAACATGCTTTTCTTCAAATGGTTATCAATAAATTACTTCAAAAGTTTCAAGAAAATTTTGTATGGAGGATACCTAATGATGAAGAAAGATTACAAGTCCTCTAGACAGGCCATCAAAATCCCTTATGCGACTTCAAAAGATCATAAATTGGTATATTTTTATGTCCTTAATCCTAATACTTTTCCATAATTATCTTAAATATGTGAGCTTCAACTCTTCTTTTATGTGCTAAGCTTGTAAATGGATGGAAGATGCCCTAAGAATGAAAAAGATTATAGGTCATCTCATGAATTTTCACCAACTTCACCAAGTCATAACTTTCTCAATTTTTGGAATTTTTTAATGGTTCAAGTCTCAAAATGTCATTCAATAGGTCTAATTAATGCCATTTTTTTGTTCAAGAGAAAATTTTAAATGTAAGGCCATGTTTGGATGCAAAACATTATAGGTCATTTTGAAGAAAAAACTTAGAATTTTTCTAAGTACAAAAAGTCAGCATCTTTTTCTCAACTTTGACTCATCACAAGTTTCAGCTCAAGCATCCATTTCATTCCATTCTTTTAACATTGTAAAATTTGTGATCTCATCTTTCCAATGCATCAAGAATCAAGTCCTAAGGTTCCCAAAATCACGCACACCATTGATTCAAAGATGGTACCTTGAAACTGAAGTTTTCTCCAAAGTCAAAATTTGAAATCCTTGATTTGGCCTCTAAACACAAAATTTCTGCGTGTTTTTACTTCCAATCATGTTTAATGAACTTCCAAAAATGATTAGCACATTGGAACACAAGCTTTGGTTGAGTTTTGAGAAAAATAGAAGTCACACTTTTCATGTTTGCAACTTCACACGAGTTCCCTCCAAACTTCATCATTTCACACGCTTAAGCATTCCATTAGTTTCCCTATAGATAAAGGGTCATACCTCATTCATTTTCTCAAGCTTAGAGAGCCAGAATCACCCTACCAAACTTCCTCTTGAACCCACTTTGCTGCAACTTCGAATTTGGTTTTATAACTTTCCTCAATCCATTTTCTTTGTCAATTCATCATCCTTGAACCTCACTGAAGCTAACAGAAGAAGAAATAAGCTCTAAAACTTCCTAAATCATTCTAGCCATGTCAAGTTTTAGAGCTCTGAATTTAAACTTCAATAGGTAGATTCCTTCACCAATTCTCTCAAACTTTGATACTGTAATAAAGCTCTCATCATTTTGATTCTAGTTGCAACATTTATTTTCATCAGGAAGTGAGTTTTGGCCATAAATTTTCAAATCCCTTTTCAAATCTTTCCTTCCAAAGCGACTGAGCTACACCTTACATAAATTTTTCGCGAGGGTACCATTGGAATCGTCTTGAAGAGATGAAGCGAATGGTACCGGTCTCGAGCTCTAATTTTTCCATTTCAGAGATTTGCAATTCACGTGGCTGGAGGTTAAAGATGACTAATGTGTCATCTCTCAACCAATGATATCGTTCCATTTGTTATTTTTAAATTCTGATTTTAATAAATGATTCAGTGTTTTATTCACTAAGGACCATGATATGCACAGCGCGTCTGATCCATTGGATTAGATTACTAACACGTTTTGAATATTATCCAATGGTCTACATATTTTTGGTTTTTATTTTATTTTCTAATTTTATATTTTATTTGTTTTAAACTTCACAAATTCATAAAAAAATCATTTTAACTTCAAAAAAATCCAAAAAATTCTTAAAAATAGTTTTGATTTTTTCTCTTTCTGATTATTATTCTTTTACAATTTTATTTTATGTTTTGATATTTTTTATATTTTTTCACTTTATTTGAACTATTTTAAATGTTTAAAAATACTTGAAATTCTAGTATTAGATATGTGACGTCGAATGAGATGTCACGACACAAATAGCTATTTGCGAGTAAGGTGCAGTAAAATCAAAAGTAGTAAAAAAACAAGAGATTGTTCACCCAGTTCAGTGTTCAACAACACCTACTCTGAGGGATACCAAGCCAGGGACAAGTTCACTAAATAGTATAAATTCATAGACCCTCGGTAAACAACCAGTTTACGATCTAATCACTTAATCACTAACCAAGCTAAACTTTTACCTAAGAATCACCTAGGTATGAAGCCATCCTGAAATCCCTTCAATCACTAACAGTGAAGAACTTAACAGAATTAATAAGTTTGAAACACTTCAATCATTCAATGTTTAAAAGCTTATGAATGATACACAATTAACAAACCAAATAACAGCATAAGTATTTAAACTAATACTTAGAGTGTATTACAAATAAAAAGCCTAGACTTATAATCAGAAAGAAAGTATTATTCTTCAAAAGTTGTTTGTCATTGAATAAGGAAGAAAGTCCTTATATATGCGAAGCTTTGGGCTTGGGCTTAAAAATAATATTCAAATCTTATGAATATTTCCATAAAAACAGGCCAAGATAAAATTATGCAATTTGAAAAATATTCCTCCATATTTTTTGCAGCCTATAGATCATAAATCCTGAATTATAGAATGCTGGAAATTAGGAAACAAAATAATTAACTGATTTTGAGCGGAGATCAGTTCAGTAGGCAGATGCCAACACATCTTCTTTAACATCATTCAAAACAGTTTTGCTCCAACTGTTAAGACATTTAGCAAAACATTAACAAGTCATTTTTTTACCAAAATTACTGCCAACAAACACTTACAAACTCCCCTTTGGCAAATTTTGGCTAAAATAATATTAAAGCATATTATCCGAGCATTATCAGGGCAGCAACATAAGCAAGGCAATTAAAACATACATTCAGTTAGCAGTTAGCTGTTAGCACAAGAAGATTGGTTGTTAGCACAGGAAGATGTCAAAACATCTTCTGAGACATGAGGCTCCCCCTTAATTATTGAGCTCCCGCTCAATCAATGGTCAGTGGTCAGGCAGTGGTCAGTGGTTAGCCAATCACTCACTCACTTTCTCTCCCCCTTTTTAGTCATAATATGCCAAAGAAAGGATGAAATCAAGATAATATCGGTATTAGGGTACAAACCATATAATTCAAATGTCAAGCACATGCAAGTGCCAAAAAAGAAACAAAGAGTTCAGAGAAATATCAAGTAGTCTAACTGTCATCAGGACCAATTGACTTGGTTGAACCATAACTTCTTTCCACACTGGAGTCTTCACCTTCAGTGCTTACCGTATCATCAAGGTTGCTGTCCTTTTGCAGGTCCTTAATCATTTTTTCAAAAATTAGCTTCTAGCTGAGCTCACTCTGATCACATAATCTAATTCCTTGCAGGCTTCCCTTAATTCATTGAGCATATCATCCTTGGTGGAGGTCTTTTTAGTAGGAGCAGATGTTAAAACAATGTTTGTGACATGTTTTCTTGAAAAGAGCTTAAAATGGAGGGTCAATGCAGACTCCCTCTTGCATATAACATCATTTCCACTTAGGATTCCAAGATACTGATTTAGGATAATTCCACAGAGGAGGGAAGGAAAAGCAATTGGAATCTTAATGGCATAAGTTCCTGCATGTTTGATGGTTTGATCAAAGATATAAGTCCCATAATCAAAATGTTTTTGGTTTCCAATAGCATAAATGAACTTTCCTAAACCAATGGAGATGGTTGAAGTGTGATTAGTGGGAACCAATTTATTAGCTCCAATCCTATGTAAAATTGCATATTTCTCACTCAGTTTGCTGACAGGAAGTTTGATTTTCATTGGCCACCCTTTTTACTTGATTAGCAGTAATGGCTCTACACACTTGATTGTCTGTTACTTCGAGCTCACAACATACATCATCAGACCAATCTATAAATTTGTTTATAATGGCATGATAAAATTCTACACAATTTCCTCTAACAAAAACCTTTCTATACTCCTTACTCTTATGGTCAGCACAGTCAACAAGAATATTAACAATAAAATCCTTAACAAGAGTTTCATAGCAATTTGCAAACCTAATAACTGTTTTCATCAGTCCAACATAGGAGATCAGCTCCATGATTTCCTTACATTCTAAAGCACAAGCTCCTAATTATCTCTCCAGGGTAATCCTTCTTTAATACACATACTTCCACTTTTTAGCATTCCCAACAGAGTGAAAGGAGATGTTGTCAAGTGGGGCATCAGGAACCCTAACAAACACTTTCTTATTTGCTGACTTTTTCACAGGAGAGATGTCCTGGACATCTTGCTCGACATCATACTCAGAGTCAGTATCTTCACCAAGAAAAACATTCTTCTTACTCTTGGATCTTTTTATAGCATCCTCACCATCATCAGTAGAGCTAATAGGTCTAACTTTTCTCTTGCTAGAAGGAGGGACCACTTTAATTCCTGCTTTTGAGGGTCCATATATGGTTTTCTTCTTTATTGTCTTGGGAGGGGGTATGATACTTGCACCTTTCACTTTCCTGGACTTTATCCTAAAGAAGTGAAAAACACAAGAAGGGGGGGGGGGGAGGGGGGGAGGGTTGAATTTAAAACTTAAAACCAAATGCACAAAGACACAATATTTTTATCCTGGTTCGTTTGATCTCAAACTACTCCAGTCCACCCGTCAAGGTGATTTCGCCTCTCTCCAACGAGGACTTAATTCACTAATCAAAAACTGATTACAATCACTACTTTGACAACTGTCAAAGTCCTCTTGAGTACAACCACAACCCGATTAATCTCAAGGAAAACTAGCTTAATCATGATAAAAGAAATATTTGTATGGTTGTTTTTCCTTACAAAAACAGTTATCACACTTGTTACATTTTACACAACTTTGAGCGTAGAAAAGAGTATGTAAGCTTGCAGCATTTTTAGATGTATTGCAGTCGTGTTGAAAAATCATAAAAGATTTGTCCTCTTAGCTTGTTTATATAGGCAATAGAATCCTGTCCAACATAAAGCGTGATAATGGACATTTAAGCTGTTTCCATATTGAGAAGATTCTTGTCTGAATGAAGCCGTTGCATGTGATGCTGTCTTGATAGAATAGTAACACTTCAGAATCTTACAATCTTGTATGCTACAATTGCTTCAGAACATTGATGACTTAGAGTTGTGAGGATATGATTGTATATGAACCTTCTGTTCAGAATAAGAGTATTCATCATTTTAGCGCAGGTTCTGATCATCCTTCTTCAGTGCAGATTCTAATTACCTCAGCGTGAAAGCTTATATAGCTTAACTTCTGATGCTGCTTTGGTCAGAACTTCTCAGCGTGAAAGCTTTTATAGCTTAACTTTTGATGCTGCTTTGGTCAGAACTTCTGCATACACAGTAGCACAAATTTAGAGTTCATATTTGTTCTTTGTGTTTGTTATCATCAAAACTCTAATTAAGGGTTGTAGAATCAAACTATGTTCTAACAATCTCCCCCTTTTTGATGATGACAAAAACTAGGATTTTCAATGAAAAATATAGAACAAAAAGCTTAAGAGAGACTCCCCCTGAGTTGATTACTTCCCTAAAGTTCCTTGTCGTTAGAGCTTTTGATGCATCTCCTTCTGTTCTTTATCAAAATGTGTTCCTGTTCAAGCTTTTCAGAAAGTAGAGGTTAATATATTAAGAATGTTTGAGACTTTGTCCCGGTATACTGTTATTGAAAATATCTTACTTTCTCCCCCTTTTTGTCAGGTATCAAAAAGAAATATAATCAGAGTAAAAAAGATGAATTATATTGAAAACAAAATGCAATGACAAGTTTCAGAAACAAGGAGGTAAAAATAAAAAATTACAGATAACCAGTTTTAAAGAAAATCTAAGAAGGAGGGGGAAGACGTGTGAGCAACGCTTCCAACAAGCTCTTGATCTGAGTGCTTGATTCTTCCTGCTTTCCCAAAATGTCTTTGATTTCTTTTGTAGTATCTTCTTGTTTATCCAGAATACCCTTGATATCTTTGTATGTATCCTCTTGCTTATCCAGTATGGAATGGATTAATGCATTCTCTTTCTTTAACTCTTCCAGAGTTTGCATGACTAGAGACGAAGCTGGTGTATCTTCAGGGGTTGCATGTTGTTCATAACATTCTGCAACCTCTTCTAATTGAACCACTTCTTCTGCTGCAATCATGTTTTCTTGAGCAGTAGTCAGAGAGAGACTATCAGAATCTGGTTCAATGACTTCTGAAGGATGGTGCTCTTTCCAGGGAACATTATATAGCGGAAGAATTTCTTTCTTGGACCATTAGCTCAGAACTTGATCTTGGAAGGCTTTAAGCTGATCACTGAAGTTCTGCCGAGCCCTTTCATAGCCCAATTCTTTTAACTTTAGAGTTTCAGAGTTGAGCCATTTTCTGAATCTTTCCCACAGAGAATCAGAAGCAGCGGGATTAGAAATCTCTTGGCTTGCTTGCTTCAAAGAGTTGATCCATTTCTGTATTTCTATTTCAAAAATCAAAGATTCTTACCAACATCTGATTTGGTTGCAGTTGGTTTAGGTTTAGGAATGGAAATTTTGTTTGAGGTGGAAGCTAGTCGGTCCAGCACTAGTGGATCAATGACAAGTCTGAGGTTGTCAACTGGATGGTTGATGGGTGAAGGAGTGGAAGAGTCAGAAATTAGAATTGGTGTGTTAGGGGTGTTTGGTGGTGTAGATTCATATGGATAAGGTATTTTTGGAATATCATGAATAGTGAGAGGTAAGCGAACCGTAAGGGGTTCTGTTATTCCAGAGATTGGGATAGTGGTATCAGAATCTGAAGGAGAGTCTTTAGATTGATTTGCGGTAGAGTGTTGAGTTTCTGGTTCAGGAATTTTAGAAGATGGGTTTTCAGAAGGTGGAGAGAGAGTTTCTATTTTCTGGTTGTGGTGAGTTGAGTTTCAGATGTTCTGGTTGAGGAGAGTGTGGTTTTGGATTTTCTAGTTGTTATTGAGAGTTTGGATTTTCTGGTATTGGAGAAGAAAAGTCTTGATCAAACAGTTCAATGTCAGATAGAGCTTTGGCAAGTCCTGGTTGATGATATTCTGGATTTGGATTTTGATTGGGGGAGTGAGGTTCATTCAAAAAGTTTCTAAGAGTTACAGATGGGTCAAACTCTATGTCAAAATCCTCAAATGTTTGGGGTGAAGGATTTTCTGTTGGTTGAGGGGGAATGGTTTCAGATGTTGGAACAATTATTGATTCTATAACAGAAACAAAAGATGGGTTACCTTTCTTTTTCGCATCTTTAGGTGTCTTTCGAGAGGATCCTTCTCCTGCTGCATTCCTCTTTTTGGATTTCTTTAGCACAAACTCTGGAGCTGGCTTGTGCAGATCTTGGATGTTGATTTCTGGAATAGTCCCATCAGCCTTGCAAGCTTCAAGATATCTGACTATGATTTTTGGGGAGGCATCTATCTCAGAAAATAGTGGAAAATCTTTCATAGGGATTCTCCTAGAAGTGATGGCCTCATGAGAAGCAATAGATGGTTCCTTCTTAATGTTCTCAATAATCTTCATTTTCTTCAGATTCTTAGCATTCAAAGGTTTCCCAGCGGTTGCTTCTAGAGTGCTTATTTTTTGAGCCTCTGTCAGATGTTCTATCAGCCTATTTTCTGTTAGAATATCTGAAATCAGTCTTCCTAGGGGAATCCAATCCCTCTTAGTTCTTTCGTCTTCTCTTGTCTCTTTCACACTTGTTCTGAGATGGTTGAAGAGCAAGTGTAGAAGGTTTATCTTGGTCTTCTTTGCAATGAAGTAAATTAGGAATTGCTGATCAACATTGATGTAATCAGGAGAGCTTGTAGGCTTCTTGTGATTGATACATCCAAGAATTATTCTGGCCCAAATTCTGTGATGATCCTTCAAGTCTCTGATCTTGCTGGATGGCTGTCAAAAATTGAAGATTTCCCTGAAAATAGATTTTAGGTCAGAACACCTATCAGCCATATCAATGCATCTGACTCCACCACCATTGTATCCAATGAGTTTCCCAATTAAATCTTCTGTTATCACTATCTTCTTTCCCATAACATAGGATGTAACCTGGTGGTTGGATGAGGTAGCATGAATCCGTAACTCTTTGAAGAGAATGGGAAACGTTGGACCCAACAGACGAACAAAATATCTGTTCCATCCCTGTGCAGTTATGTCTTCATAGAGATTAAGCCCATTTTCTTGTAAACTTTCAAAATCAATGATCAACTCAGAGAGAATTTCCAGGTTGTCAATAGGAGTGAGAAGCGTTCTAAAGGGTTCTTCATATTGTTCTGTTGATGAAGATTCAGGAGCACTGAGATTCTTGAGACTTGATAATGATGCCATTGTTCACACGGGTTCTTTGAAGAAAATTGAAAGGGTTTTTGAAAACGAAACTTGAAACAAGAGAGAATATAGAAGAGAGTAAAAGGTGAATGAATGAAATAGTAAGTTGAGTTTATATAGGTATTTTTTTTGAAAACATAAACAATAAGCAAGAAAATAAGTAATGATTATATGCATTAATGAAACCTGAAATTAGGGGATTTAAAAAGATATTGAACAGTTACCACTGACAAGTGTCTCAATGCATCCAATCAGAGCCTTGGACCATTCAGAATTTGAACACGTGTTCAGCCTTAGAAGGTAGCTTGTGAGAGGATGACAAATGTTTGATGATGTGAACTGCACGACTGTATCCTTGAAATGAAACGTTCAGATCTTCATAGATAGATTCTGAGGCAACTGTACTTCTAACTTCTGAAGACAAGTTGATCAGATGTTCATAGAAAACAATAAAGTTCTGAGGGTTAAGATATGTAAATAAAACATTTTATTCTGGGAATAACTTCATGCCGAGATGTTTAAGAATGAAATTAAATCTATCTTCAGAGAGGGGTTTTGTAAATACATCAGCCCATTAATGGTCTGTGTCGATAAATTTTAAGGTAAGAATTCCTTTCTGAATATAGTCCCTAATAAAGTGATGTTTTATTTCTATATGCTTAGCCCTAGAATGCAAAATGGGATTTTTACTAAGACATATGGCAGAAGTGTTATCACTGAAGATATGAATGTTACTCTAAAATATGTTGAAGTCTTCAAGTTGACTTTTCATCCAGAGCATTTGAGTGCTACATCCAGCAACTGCTATGTATTCAGCTTCTGCTGTTGACAATGCTATTGTGGAGTGTCTCTTACAGGTCAGTGAGATCAGATTGTCTCCCAGAAACTGGCAACTTCTAGAAGTGTTTTTATGCTCTACTCTATCTCCAGCAAAATCAGCGTCACACTATCCTGCTAAGCTGTATTCATTGGAATTTTTGTAAAACAAACCCAGATTAGTAGTACCTCTCAGATACTTGAAAATTTGCTTAACTGCTGTCAAGTGAGATTCTCTAGGATCTGATTGGAATCTAACACATAAGCAAACACTAAATAAAATACAGGCCTTGAAGCCGTCAGATAAAGGAGAGAGCCAATCATACCTCTGTAGATTTTCTGTTCTACCTTTTTACTTACCTCTTCCTTTTCCAGAATGCATGTGGGGTGCATTGGAGTCTTTGAGGGCTTACATTTTGAGAGATCAAATTTCTTCAGAAGTTCTCTGACATATTTGCTCAAATGAATGTAAGTTCCTTCTGAGGTTTGGTTTATCTGAATACCTAGAAAGAATTTGAGTTCCCCCATTAAGCTCATATCAAACTCTGCCTGCATGCACTTAGCAAACTCTCTTCCCAGAGAAGGTTTAGTGGACCCAAAGATGATGTCATCTACATAAATCTGACACTGTGATACGGTTGCAGAACCGACTGCTTAATACTGGTTTGTGTTTTGCATTTTGTGTTTTCAAAATGTCGCGATAAGCAAGAGTCGCCACCGACTTTTATTTCATCCAACCGGAAAGGAAAAAAGTACAGAAAAAAAAATCCTTTTTCGAGATTTTGAGTACGGGGGGTAGATTATAGAAAGGGAAGGTGTTAACACCCTTTCTATCCATGGTTTTCCACGGGCTCTTAGGTACTTTCTCATTTTTAAATTGCTTGTGCGTGTGTGCTTGTTTATTTGAAAAAAATATTTTGCTTCGGGATAACCCTTGTATCAGTCCTCAAGGGTGTGATGAAGTTGTTTTGAAAATTTGTTTTGAAAGGTGTTAATGTGAAAAGTTTTGATTTGAGCAAGTACCTACTAGCATCTACCTACTCGAAAAAAGATCGTTTCTATTCTTGTTTCCTTTAGACAGCACTATCCTACTATTGAGAAACAGGTAGCACCGTCGTTGGAATTTCTAAGGGTCAATTCGAAAGGGACGTACGGTCACTGAAGCAATATTAGGACACCTTAGTAGTAACCCTAAAGTCTTAAGATCTTTTTAAGGCAACATTTTCGAGGCAACATTCGAATGGGACAGTTTGATCTTTTAGACTGGAGGGCAACCACTAAGACACCCTATGCTTAATGATCGTTTACCGAAGGCGACCGAAGTGAGAGTATACCCTAAGAGTGAATATGTGCGAGTGATTTATTTTCAGTTTATTATCTTTGCACATTAGGATTTTCTAACCATTTTAACTTTGTCATGCATTCTTGCCATACAATCCTATTAGCATTAATCTAGCAGTTAATAATTGAGAAAATTTAAAAAAGTGAAAATATAAAACCTAACTATTACAAGGCTTCAGGGAGGGGGATTAAATACATAACCAAAAAATCGAGGAAAAGCGATAAGTAAAAGCCCTAGTTAAAACTATTACATCCTCTGAACAATTACAAAAATAATAAAAGAATTAAGTGCGCGCGGTAAGTTAAATGCGAGGCGATTAGGGTTTTGACCCTTGACTAAACCTAATTGCAATTAATTAAAGAAAAAAGTTTTTTTGTCGTTTTTGTTTTTTTAAAGAAAATAAGGAATAATTGAATTAAAAAAAGAACCTAATTACTAATTAAATTTAATTAAGAAAAATAACTAAGTTAACCTATTTTTTGTGTTTTTTATTTGGAAAAAGAAAATAATTAAATCAAGAATTTAAACCTAATGTTCTAATTATTTTTTAATTGTGAAAAGAAGAATTAAATTGCCCTAAATTACATTAAGCTAATTAATTAAATTTAATAAAAAAAACTAATTCTAATTTTGTGAATTCTTGATTTTATGATTTTATAAAAAAGTGATTAGTTTTTGTGAAAAAATAATTAAGCAAAATAATTAAATAAGGAAATAAAAATAAGAAAGAAATAAAATTGGGCATCTTGTCTTGCTAAAAGAGGGGGTGTCAATATGAATATCTTTGGCCCATTAAGCTCCAGGCCTGGTCAGCACTGGATCTGGTGCATCGTTGACTTTGAGGAATACCATGGACTTTCATTGCTGACACGTTGGATCTAACTAGCTGGGCATCCAGTGGCCAGGCGCTGAGGGTGTATGGAAGGCGTATGATGATGTATTGCATTGGATTCGCATGAAAAAATCAAGAAAATAATAAAATGCACACGCCTGGGATCGAACCCAGGACGTGTGCTTTAAAGGCATTCCCTCTAACCATCTGCGCAAGAGTGTTAACTTGTAAGCATAATAAACAAACAAAACCAAAAGCCAAGTCAAATATTCTGCCATCCCCAAATGCGCGAAATATGAATGGACTAATCACGCTTGGACACGCATCATCTTCTTCCCTTCTCCGTCGTTTTAGACGAAGGGACTCTTACCTACAACAATTTTGCTGTAACTATAAACCTGTAACATTCAAAAATCATGTACGAGCAATATAAATGAAAGGTATTGGTACCAATCAACTCGTCTCATCCTCACGAGCATCATGGTACCTGATTCAAAGCCCAATTATTCCTGTACAAAAAGACCCTATAAATACCACAAAAACCCTATCAATGGCAACACCATGTACATGCATCAAAAACACAATTAAATGACATGGTTAGCTAGCAAACATGATGACAAACACGAATATAACGATCAAAAGTGATAATGATGCAAGAATTGTGATAATAGAATTGAAAAAAATGCCAAACTGTATGAAGTGTGGCATGCGTTTCTAGGTGTTTCAAACCTTGCAAACGATTGGGACAGCTTCCTGGGACGTCCAACAATGGATTGAGATAGCTAGGATGGCTTGAGATGGCTTGTGGAGTGAAAACCAATTCACACTTTTTCCAACTTTTTAAAGTTTTGTTCTATGCTTCTCGCGACCTCTAACCCTTGTTTTTTGATTTGGAATTCTTCGTTATATAACCTAGAGTGAATTAGGTTAACAAACTTGGACTAAATCTTTACATTTATCCAAGATTTAATTTGATTTGCAAGCTATATGATATGTTGCTATTTTGATCCAAATCATGCCTTTCTTGTATCAATTTCCCTTGATTCGATTTGCTCTTGTTAACTCAGCATATCTTGATTGCCAATCTGACCAAAAAACAAATCAAATCATATCTTTGTTAATTTTCATCATTTATTTGATTTAATTCACTTTTTAATTAATGAAAAATCAAAATAAATTGAAAAAGGAAGCACATATTGGATGAGTGAACATTTGAGTTGTGGACCACATTATAATTTAGGTGCAAGCATAAAAATTTGGGTCCATTTAGCAAAAAATGCAAATTTGAGCACATTTGACTTTTGGCAATTTTGCAAAAATGGTAAACTTGGCCAATGCTTACCTCTCTCAATTTTGACCCTAGAGAGGTGTTCTTGGACTTTTTAGAAAGCTTAGGATGTCCTATAAACAACACTGTTAGTCTCATCTCAATTGAGTCTTCCATGTTCATGTATGAAGCTTTGACCCAAAAGGTGTTTTTGTTGACTTTTCAAAAGGACCTATAATGTCAAAATTCATATCTTTTTGTGAGTGAATATTCTGGACTTGGGAGATGCATATGAATTGTAGTGAATTTCATCCTATTCAAAATGAGCTTTGGATGGGTCATTTATGATAAAGTATGAGAAAGTTATGCTTGGTCAAAGATGAGTTGACTTTTCCTATAAAACCCTAATTTAGCAACTTTTGGCTTTTGATTAATTGTGAGAAATCCTTGAGGAATCATGATCAACCCTTGATCAAATGATGGATAATACTTCAAAATGAGGATGTTGAACAAAAATCTTGAAGTTTGACTGTATGTGGGCCACAATTGACTTTTGACCTAGTATAGTTGATTTTCAGGCATTTGAGCAATTGACTGAGAAAACTTCTTCTGCAAGGCTTGAAACCTGACATGGATGATCTTGAGAACATATTAGGACAATGGTGAGCATTTGAGTACTTTGTGGTTCACACATCTTGATGAAGTTGGAAACCCTAATTTGAGGTATACTGCCTTAGGAGAGAGTTTGTCTGGTCAATTCTTGAACTTCCTTGAGCAAGCTGGGGACCTCCCTTGCCATGTGTTGAGAAATATGGAAGGGAAAATTTTGGGGTACAACATCTGCCCCTGTTCAATCTTCTTAAACCTGAAGATGTAGATTGGCTCGTCTGCCTTTCGTGAACTGAAGGTGGAAGATGATTGAACACCAGAGTGCCCCGAAATTTGCACTCGCATGAAGTGGTAACGATGGGAGCTATCGGGAATGGGATTACAGACGCCATTTGGAAGTTGAGGATTGAATATTGTCGCGGATGGGCTTAAAGATGCCATCCGAAGAGGTGTCGATGGCATAAGAGATTCCTTTGCGAGAACCCGTATACTTGTTGTTGAGGAGGACTTCGCTGGGGAATGCTGGTCTCTGTCTTAGGAGAAATAGAGTTTTAGGAGCTTCAGTTGTCCGTTACTCTACCGGGGAATGACTCTGGTTTAGGGAAATGGAAGTGAATTGCGTATCTGGTCAGGGTATATGCTGCATCGCGACTTACTGGAGAGGTGCAAAACCAATCGTGTTTGATCGGGTCCCAGTCTTACAGTGATAGGGACTGCTGCCTGGGATAAAAGAGGAAGAACCCGGATAGTAAGGTTATAAGAAGGAACCTGGATAGTAGAGTTACTTCTAGATGAAATCCTGGATAGTGGGGCTATGAAAAGGAACCTGGATAGTAAGGTTACTTTGAGATGAAAGCCTGGATAGTTGGGCTTGAGAAGAAACCTGGGTAGTAGAGTTACTTCGACATCAAAGCCTGGATAGTAGGGCTGTGAAAAGGAACCTGAATAGTAGGGTTACTTTGATATGAAATCCTGGATAGTAGGGCTTAAGAAGGAACCTGGATAGTACGGTTACTTCGACATGAAAGCCTGAATAGTAGGGCTATGAAAAGGAACCTGGATAATAGGGTTACTTTGAGATGAAAGCCTGGATAGTAGGGCTTGAGAATGAACCTGGATAGTAGGGTTACTTCGACATGAAAGCCTGGATAGTAGGGCTATGAGAAGGAACCTGGATAGTAGGGTTACATCGAGATGAAAGCCTGGACAGTAGGGCTTGAGAAGGAACCTAGATAGTAGGGTTACTTCGACATGAAAGTCTAGATAGTAGGGCTTGAGAAGGAAATTGCGTAGTAGGGTTACTTTGACAAGAAATCCTGGATAATACGGGTGTGAAAAGGAACCGGGATAAGGTTTCTTGGTGATAAGTTCGTGTAAAACATCAGAATGAACCGGGGTAAGGTTATAAGTTCGTGTAAAACATCAAGAGGAACCGGGGGTAAGGTTACTTTGAGATAAGTTTGTGTAAAACTTCAGGATGAACCAGGGTAAGGTTTCTTTTGGATAAGTTCGTGTAAAACATCAGGATGAACCAGGGTAAGGTTTCTTTTGGATAAGTTCGTGTAAAACTCCAGGATGAACTGGGGTAAGGTTTCTTTTGGATAAGTTCGTGTAAAACTTCAGGATGAACCGGGGTAAGGTTGCTTTTGTTACTCTGTTTAGCTTCGAGTGTTGACCATGGACTTGTTGGAAATTGTTGATAATAACTGTCTTTCTTGAAAGAAATACAGGGTTAGTTATACGTGGTGCATGAGATGCATTGTGATGAGGTTCTCAAAAAAATTGAGATTATGTTATATGTAATGTATGCACATGTCATGATGTATGAACATGAAATGCTGACGTAATAATCTGAGTCAGAGAAAATAAATCCCTGACTGCTGTTTGGAGAGTATGAGAAATGGTATTCTTGACTACTGTAAAAAACCATAGTTCCTTTACTTCTGTTGGGGGGTGGTGAACAAAGATGACTAGCTGGGGATTCACATCCACTCGGCTGGTGAATATTCTGCCGGAAGAGACCCTGTCTGAGGATAACTCTGCTGGAGAGGAGATACTCTGTTGATAGATCTGCTGATTTGGAAAAATAAACTCATCTGGGGATGAATTCTCGTTGCTGGTGATAATGAATTCTGTTGGAGATTGAATTTTTTCTTGTGAGAGAAAAAAACTCTGCTTGGGGAAAACTTTACTGACTCACTCGCGATTGTGAACCTCAGCTGGGGAGAGTTATATCCTGTTTGGGAAAGCTAACATTGCTGTCTTTGGATACTTTTTATTCTGTGGGGAGTGTATGTACCACTACTCATGTTCTCAAGCTGGCTCTATCCCGGTACCTGATCGACAGAGTAACTGTATGGTTTGGGCACTTCTTGTTTTCCCTGTTTTTGGCATTACGAGTAATCGTCTTTTGTTTCTTGTGTAAATATTTATGAGCAGCCATTATTTTCAAATGCATATATCAAAATGAATCATTGGACGTTCTTTCAAAACAAAACAGAAAAAGAAAAACAAATTGAAGTTTCTTGTGAAAATGAATTGTATTGATTTTTGCAATTGGCCCGTAATAGGCATTTTTGTACAAAGAGGCTGACGTCCTAGTAAGAGATCGCCGCCGAAAGTCAGAAATTATACAATTTGTGTAAAAGAAAGAAAAATAGCTATGTGAAACGACCCTATTGGGTTCCAACTCTGCTATTTCCTTTATATCTTCAAGCGTCTCATTACTTTGCTACTTGGTTGAAGGTTGATCAGATTGATTGGCGTTGTCCGAGCTTGATAGTTTATACCGAAGTCTGGTTGCGGGGTGATCCAATGAGACATAGTGTTACGCTTCGATCCCTAATTTTTGCCTTCTTTAATACACATACTTCCACTTTTTAGCATTCCCAACAGAGTGAAAGGAGATGTTGTCAAGTGGGGCATCAGGAACCCTAACAAACACTTTCTTATTTGCTGACTTTTTCACAGGAGAGATGTCCTGGACATCTTGCTCGACATCATACTCAGAGTCAGTATCTTCACCAAGAAAAACATTCTTCTTACTCTTGGATCTTTTTATAGCATCCTCACCATCATCAGTAGAGCTAATAGGTCTAACTTTTCTCTTGCTAGAAGGAGGGACCACTTTAATTCCTGCTTTTGGGGGTCCATTTATGGTTTTCTTCTTTATTGTCTTGGGAGGGGGTATGATACTTGCACCTTTCACTTTCCTGGACTTTATCCTAAAGAAGTGAAAAACACAAGAAGGGGGGGGGGGGGGGGGGGGGGAGGGGGGGAGGGTTGAATTTAAAACTTAAAACCAAATGCACAAAGACACAATATTTTTATCCTGGTTCGTTTGATCTCAAACTACTCCAGTCCACCCGTCAAGGTGATTTCGCCTCTCTCCAACGAGGACTTAATTCACTAATCAAAAACTGATTACAATCACTACTTTGACAACTGTCAAAGTCCTCTTGAGTACAACCACAACCCGATTAATCTCAAGGAAAACTAGCTTAATCATGATAAAAGAAATATTTGTATGGTTGTTTTTCCTTACAAAAACAGTTATCACACTTGTTACATTTTACACAACTTTGAGCGTAGAAAAGAGTATGTAAGCTTGCAGCATTTTTAGATGTATTGCAGTCGTGTTGAAAAATCATAAAAGATTTGTCCTCTTAGCTTGTTTATATAGGCAATAGAATCCTGTCCAACATAAAGCGTGATAATGGACATTTAAGCTGTTTCCATATTGAGAAGATTCTTGTCTGAATGAAGCCGTTGCATGTGATGCTGTCTTGATAGAATAGTAACACTTCAGAATCTTACAATCTTGTATGCTACAATTGCTTCAGAACATTGATGACTTAGAGTTGTGAGGATATGATTGTATATGAACCTTCTGTTCAGAATAAGAGTATTCATCATTTTAGCGCAGGTTCTGATCATCCTTCTTCAGTGCAGATTCTAATTACCTCAGCGTGAAAGCTTATATAGCTTAACTTCTGATGCTGCTTTGGTCAGAACTTCTCAGCGTGAAAGCTTTTATAGCTTAACTTTTGATGCTGCTTTGGTCAGAACTTCTGCATACACAGTAGCACAAATTTAGAGTGCATATTTGTTCTTTGTGTTTGTTATCATCAAAACTCTAATTAAGGGTTGTAGAATCAAACTATGTTCTAACAATCTCCCCCTTTTTGATGATGACAAAAACTAGGATTTTCAATGAAAAATATAGAACAAAAAGCTTAAGAGAGACTCCCCCTGAGTTGATTACTTCCCTAAAGTTCCTTGTCGTTAGAGCTTTTGATGCATCTCCTTCTGTTCTTTATCAAAATGTGTTCCTGTTCAAGCTTTTCAGAAAGTAGAGGTTAATATATTAAGAATGTTTGAGACTTTGTCCCGGTATACTGTTATTGAAAATATCTTACTTTCTCCCCCTTTTTGTCAGGTATCAAAAAGAAATATAATCAGAGTAAAAAAGATGAATTATATTGAAAACAAAATGCAATGACAAGTTTCAGAAACAAGGAGGTAAAAATAAAAAATTACAGATAACCAGTTTTAAAGAAAATCTAAGAAGGAGGGGGAAGACGTGTGAGCAACGCTTCCAACAAGCTCTTGATCTGAGTGCTTGATTCTTCCTGCTTTCCCAAAATGTCTTTGATTTCTTTTGTAGTATCTTCTTGTTTATCCAGAATACCCTTGATATCTTTGTATGTATCCTCTTGCTTATCCAGTATGGAATGGATTAATGCATTCTCTTTCTTTAACTCTTCCAGAGTTTGCATGACTAGAGACGAAGCTGGTGTATCTTCAGGGGTTGCATGTTGTTCATAACATTCTGCAACCTCTTCTAATTGAACCACTTCTTCTGCTGCAATCATGTTTTCTTGAGCAGTAGTCAGAGAGAGACAATCAGAATCTGGTTCAATGACTTCTGAAGGATGGTGCTCTTTCCAGGGAACATTATATAGCGGAAGAATTTCTTTCTTGGACCATTAGCTCAGAACTTGATCTTGGAAAGCTTTAAGCTGATCACTGAAGTTCTGCCGAGCCCTTTCATAGCCCAATTCTTTCAACTTTAGAGTTTCAGAGTTGAGCCATTTTCTGAATCTTTCCCACAGAGAATCAGAAGCAGCAGGATTAGAAATCTCTTGGCTTGCTTGCTTCAAAGAGTTGATCCATTTCTGTATTTCTATTTCAAAAATCAAAGATTCTTACCAACATCTGATTTGGTTGCAGTTGGTTTAGGTTTAGGAATGGAAATTTTGTTTGAGGTGGAAGCTAGTCGGTCCAGCACTAGTTGATCAATGACAAGTCTGAGGTTGTCAACTGGATGGTTGATGGGTGAAGGAGTGGAAGAGTCAGAAATTAGAATTGGTGTGTTAGGGGTGTTTGGTGGTGTAGATTCATATGGATAAGGGATTTTTGGAATATCATGAATAGTGAGAGGTAAGCGAACCGTAAGGGGTTCTGTTATTCCAGAGATTGGGATAGTGGTATCAGAATCTGAAGGAGAGTCTTTAGATTGATTTGCGGTAGAGTGTTGAGTTTCTGGTTCAGGAATTTTAGAAGATGGGTTTTCAGAAGGTGGAGAGAGAGTTTCTATTTTCTGGTTGTGGTGAGTTGAGTTTCAGATGTTCTGGTTGAGGAGAGTGTGGTTTTGGATTTTCTAGTTGTTATTGAGAGTTTGGATTTTCTGGTATTGGAGAAGAAAAGTCTTGATCAAACAGTTCAATGTCAGATAGAGCTTTGGCAAGTCCTGGTTGATGATATTCTGGATTTGGATTTTGATTGGGGGAGTGAGGTTCATTCAAAAAGTTTCTAAGAGTTACAGATGGGTCAAACTCTATGTCAAAATCCTCAAATGTTTGGGGTGAAGGATTTTCTGTTGGTTGAGGGGGAATGGTTTCAGATGTTGGAACAATTATTGATTCTATAACAGAAACAAAAGATGGGTTACCTTTCTTTTTCGCATCTTTAGGTGTCTTTCGAGAGGATCCTTCTCCTGCTGCATTCCTCTTTTTGGATTTCTTTAGCACAAACTCTGGAGCTGGCTTGTGCAGATCTTGGATGTTGATTTCTGGAATAGTCCCATCAGCCTTGCAAGCTTCAAGATATCTGACTATGATTTTTGGGGAGGCATCTATCTCAGAAAATAGTGGAAAATCTTTCATAGGGATTCTCCTAGAAGTGATGGCCTCATGAGAAGCAATAGATGGTTCCTTCTTAATGTTCTCAATAATCTTCATTTTCTTCAGATTCTTAGCATTCAAAGGTTTCCCAGCGGTTGCTTCTAGAGTGCTTATTTTTTGAGCCTCTGTCAGATGTTCTATCAGCCTATTTTCTGTTAGAATATCTGAAATCAGTCTTCCTAGGGGAATCCAATCCCTCTTAGTTCTTTCGTCTTCTCTTGTCTCTTTCACACTTGTTCTGAGATGGTTGAAGAGCAAGTGTAGAAGGTTTATCTTGGTCTTCTTTGCAATGAAGTAAATTAGGAATTGCTGATCAACATTGATGTAATCAGGAGAGCTTGTAGGCTTCTTGTGATTGATACATCCAAGAATTATTCTGGCCCAAATTCTGTGATGATCCTTCAAGTCTCTGATCTTGCTGGATGGCTGTCAAAAATTGAAGATTTCCCTGAAAATAGATTTTAGGTCAGAACACCTATCAGCCATATCAATGCATCTGACTCCACCACCATTGTATCCAATGAGTTTCCCAATTAAATCTTCTGTTATCACTATCTTCTTTCCCATAACATAGGATGTAACCTGGTGGTTGGATGAGGTAGCATGAATCCGTAACTCTTTGAAGAGAATGGGAAACGTTGGACCCAACAGACGAACAAAATATCTGTTCCATCCCTGTGCAGTTATGTCTTCATAGAGATTAAGCCCATTTTCTTGTAAACTTTCAAAATCAATGATCAACTCAGAGAGAATTTCCAGGTTGTCAATAGGAGTGAGAAGCGTTCTAAAGGGTTCTTCATATTGTTCTGTTGATGAAGATTCAGGAGCACTGAGATTCTTGAGACTTGATAATGATGCCATTGTTCACACGGGTTCTTTGAAGAAAATTGAAAGGGTTTTTGAAAACGAAACTTGAAACAAGAGAGAATATAGAAGAGAGTAAAAGGTGAATGAATGAAATAGTAAGTTGAGTTTATATAGGTATTTTTTTTGAAAACATAAACAATAAGCAAGAAAATAAGTAATGATTATATGCATTAATGAAACCTGAAATTAGGGGATTTAGAAAGATATTGAACAGTTACCACTGACAAGTGTCTCAATGCATCCAATCAGAGCCTTGGACCATTCAGAATTTGAACACGTGTTCAGCCTTAGAAGGTAGCTTGTGAGAGGATGACAAATGTTTGATGATGTGAACTGCACGACTGTATCCTTGAAATGAAACGTTCAGATCTTCATAGATAGATTCTGAGGCAACTGTACTTCTAACTTCTGAAGACAAGTTGATCAGATGTTCATAGAAAACAATAAAGTTCTGAGGGTTAAGATATGTAAATAAAACATTTTATTCTGGGAATAACTTCATGCCGAGATGTTTAAGAATGAAATTAAATCTATCTTCAGAGAGGGGTTTTGTAAATACATCAGCCCATTAATGGTCTGTGTCGATAAATTTTAAGGTAAGAATTCCTTTCTGAATATAGTCCCTAATAAAGTGATGTTTTATTTCTATATGCTTAGCCCTAGAATGCAAAATGGGATTTTTACTAAGACATATGGCAGAAGTGTTATCACTGAAGATATGAATGTTACTCTAAAATATGTTGAAGTCTTCAAGTTGACTTTTCATCCAGAGCATTTGAGTGCTACATCCAGCAACTGCTATGTATTCAGCTTCTGCTGTTGACAATGCTATTGTGGAGTGTCTCTTACAGGTCAGTGAGATCAGATTGTCTCCCAGAAACTGGCAACTTCTAGAAGTGTTTTTATGCTCTACTCTATCTCCAGCAAAATCAGCGTCACACTATCCTGCTAAGCTGTATTCATTGGAATTTTTGTAAAACAAACCCAGATTAGTAGTACCTCTCAGATACTTGAAAATTTGCTTAACTGCTGTCAAGTGAGATTCTCTAGGATCTGATTGGAATCTAACACATAAGCAAACACTAAATAAAATACAGGCCTTGAAGCCGTCAGATAAAGGAGAGAGCCAATCATACCTCTGTAGATTTTCTGTTCTACCTTTTTACTTACCTCTTCCTTTTCCAGAATGCATGTGGGGTGCATTGGAGTCTTTGAGGGCTTACATTTTGAGAGATCAAATTTCTTCAGAAGTTCTCTGACATATTTGCTCAAATGAATGTAAGTTCCTTCTGAGGTTTGGTTTATCTGAATACCTAGAAAGAATTTGAGTTCCCCCATTAAGCTCATATCAAACTCTGCCTGCATGCACTTAGCAAACTCTCTTCCCAGAGAAGGTTTAGTGGACCCAAAGATGATGTCATCTACATAAATCTGACACTGTGATACGGTTGCAGAACCGACTGCTTAATACTGGTTTGTGTTTTGCATTTTGTGTTTTCAAAATGTCGCGATAAGCAAGAGTCGCCACCGACTTTTATTTCATCCAACCGGAAAGGAAAAAAGTACAGAAAAAAAATCCTTTTTCGAGATTTTGAGTACGGGGGGTAGATTATAGAAAGGGAAGGTGTTAGCACCCTTTCTATCCATGGTTTTCCACGGGCTCTTAGGTACTTTCTCATTTTTAAATTGCTTGTGCGTGTGTGCTTGTTTATTTGAAAAAAATATTTTGCTTCGGGATAACCCTTGTATCAGTCCTCAAGGGTGTGATGAAGTTGTTTTGAAAATTTGTTTTGAAAGGTGTTAATGTGAAAAGTTTTGATTTGAGCAAGTACCTACTAGCATCTACCTACTCGAAAAAAGATCGTTTCTATTCTTGTTTCCTTTAGACAGCACTATCCTACTATTGAGAAACAGGTAGCACCGTCGTTGGAATTTCTAAGGGTCAATTCGAAAGGGACGTACGGTCACTGAAGCAATATTAGGACACCTTAGTAGTAACCCTAAAGTCTTAAGATCTTTTTAAGGCAACATTTTCGAGGCAACATTCGAATGGGACAGTTTGATCTTTTAGACTGGAGGGCAACCACTAAGACACCCTATGCTTAATGATCGTTTACCGAAGGCGACCGAAGTGAGAGTATACCCTAAGAGTGAATATGTGCGAGTGATTTATTTTCAGTTTATTATCTTTGCACATTAGGATTTTCTAACCATTTTAACTTTGTCATGCATTCTTGCCATACAATCCTATTAGCATTAATCTAGCAGTTAATAATTGAGAAAATTTAAAAAAGTGAAAATATAAAACCTAACTATTACAAGGCTTCAGGGAGGGGGATTAAATACATAACCAAAAAATCGAGGAAAAGCGATAAGTAAAAGCCCTAGTTAAAACTATTACATCCTCTGAACAATTACAAAAATAATAAAAGAATTAAGTGCGCGCGGTAAGTTAAATGCGAGGCGATTAGGGTTTTGACCCTTGACTAAACCTAATTGCAATTAATTAAAGAAAAAAAGTTTTTTTGTCGTTTTTGTTTTTTTAAAGAAAATAAGGAATAATTGAATTAAAAAAAGAACCTAATTACTAATTAAATTTAATTAAGAAAAATAACTAAGTTAACCTATTTTTTGTGTTTTTTATTTGGAAAAAGAAAATAATTAAATCAAGAATTTAAACCTAATGTTCTAATTATTTTTTAATTGTGAAAAGAAGAATTAAATTGCCCTAAATTACATTAAGCTAATTAATTAAATTTAATAAAAAAAACTAATTCTAATTTTGTGAATTCTTGATTTTATGATTTTATAAAAAAGTGATTAGTTTTTGTGAAAAAATAATTAAGCAAAATAATTAAATAAGGAAATAAAAATAAGAAAGAAATAAAATTGGGCATCTTGTCTTGCTAAAAGAGGGGGTGTCAATATGAATATCTTTGGCCCATTAAGCTCCAGGCCTGGTCAGCACTGGATCTGGTGCATCGTTGACTTTGAGGAATACCATGGACTTTCATTGCTGACACGTTGGATCTAACTAGCTGGGCATCCAGTGGCCAGGCGCTGAGGGTGTATGGAAGGCGTATGATGATGTATTGCATTGGATTCGCATGAAAAAATCAAGAAAATAATAAAATGCACACGCCTGGGATCGAACCCAGGACGTGTGCTTTAAAGGCATTCCCTCTAACCATCTGCGCAAGAGTGTTAACTTGTAAGCATAATAAACAAACAAAACCAAAAGCCAAGTCAAATATTCTGCCATCCCCAAATGCGCGAAATATGAATGGACTAATCACGCTTGGACACGCATCATCTTCTTCCCTTCTCCGTCGTTTTAGACGAAGGGACTCTTACCTACAACAATTTTGCTGTAACTATAAACCTGTAACATTCAAAAATCATGTACGAGCAATATAAATGAAAGGTATTGGTACCAATCAACTCGTCTCATCCTCACGAGCATCATGGTACCTGATTCAAAGCCCAATTATTCCTGTACAAAAAGACCCTATAAATACCACAAAAACCCTATCAATGGCAACACCATGTACATGCATCAAAAACACAATTAAATGACATGGTTAGCTAGCAAACATGATGACAAACACGAATATAACGATCAAAAGTGATAATGATGCAAGAATTGTGATAATAGAATTGAAAAAAATGCCAAACTGTATGAAGTGTGGCATGCGTTTCTAGGTGTTTCAAACCTTGCAAACGATTGGGACAGCTTCCTGGGACGTCCAACAATGGATTGAGATAGCTAGGATGGCTTGAGATGGCTTGTGGAGTGAAAACCAATTCACACTTTTTCCAACTTTTTAAAGTTTTGTTCTATGCTTCTCGCGACCTCTAACCCTTGTTTTTTGATTTGGAATTCTTCGTTATATAACCTAGAGTGAATTAGGTTAACAAACTTGGACTAAATCTTTACATTTATCCAAGATTTAATTTGATTTGCAAGCTATATGATATGTTGCTATTTTGATCCAAATCATGCCTTTCTTGTATCAATTTCCCTTGATTCGATTTGCTCTTGTTAACTCAGCATATCTTGATTGCCAATCTGACCAAAAAACAAATCAAATCATATCTTTGTTAATTTTCATCATTTATTTGATTTAATTCACTTTTTAATTAATGAAAAATCAAAATAAATTGAAAAAGGAAGCACATATTGGATGAGTGAACATTTGAGTTGTGGACCACATTATAATTTAGGTGCAAGCATAAAAATTTGGGTCCATTTAGCAAAAAATGCAAATTTGAGCACATTTGACTTTTGGCAATTTTGCAAAAATGGTAAACTTGGCCAATGCTTACCTCTCTCAATTTTGACCCTAGAGAGGTGTTCTTGGACTTTTTAGAAAGCTTAGGATGTCCTATAAACAACACTGTTAGTCTCATCTCAATTGAGTCTTCCATGTTCATGTATGAAGCTTTGACCCAAAAGGTGTTTTTGTTGACTTTTCAAAAGGACCTATAATGTCAAAATTCATATCTTTTTGTGAGTGAATATTCTGGACTTGGGAGATGCATATGAATTGTAGTGAATTTCATCCTATTCAAAATGAGCTTTGGATGGGTCATTTATGATAAAGTATGAGAAAGTTATGCTTGGTCAAAGATGAGTTGACTTTTCCTATAAAACCCTAATTTAGCAACTTTTGGCTTTTGATTAATTGTGAGAAATCCTTGAGGAATCATGATCAACCCTTGATCAAATGATGGATAATACTTCAAAATGAGGATGTTGAACAAAAATCTTGAAGTTTGACTGTATGTGGGCCACAATTGACTTTTGACCTAGTATAGTTGATTTTCAGGCATTTGAGCAATTGACTGAGAAAACTTCTTCTGCAAGGCTTGAAACCTGACATGGATGATCTTGAGAACATATTAGGACAATGGTGAGCATTTGAGTACTTTGTGGTTCACACATCTTGATGAAGTTGGAAACCCTAATTTGAGGTATACTGCCTTAGGAGAGAGTTTGTCTGGTCAATTCTTGAACTTCCTTGAGCAAGCTGGGGACCTCCCTTGCCATGTGTTGAGAAATATGGAAGGGAAAATTTTGGGGTACAACATCTGCCCCTGTTCAATCTTCTTAAACCTAAAGATGTAGATTGGCTCGTCTGCCTTTCGTGAACTGAAGGTGGAAGATGATTGAACACCAGAGTGCCCCGAAATTTGCACTCGCATGAAGTGGTAACGATGGGAGCTATCGGGAATGGGATTACAGACGCCATTTGGAAGTTGAGGATTGAATATTGTCGTGGATGGGCTTAAAGATGCCATCCGAAGAGGTGTCGATGGCATAAGAGATTCCTTTGCGAGAACCCGTATACCTGTTGTTGAGGAGGACTTCGCTGGGGAATGCTGGTCTCTGTCTTAGGAGAAATAGAGTTTTAGGAGCTTCAGTTGTCCGTTACTCTACCGGGGAATGACTCTGGTTTAGGGAAATGGAAGTGAATTGCGTATCTGGTCAGGGTATATGCTGCATCGCGACTTACTGGAGAGGTGCAAAACCAATCGTGTTTGATCGGGTCCCAGTCTTACAGTGATAGGGACTGCTGCCTGGGATAAAAGAGGAAGAACCCGGATAGTAAGGTTATAAGAAGGAACCTGGATAGTAGGGTTACTTCTAGATGAAATCCTGGATAGTGGGGCTATGAAAAGGAACCTGGATAGTAAGGTTACTTTGAGATGAAAGCCTGGATAGTTGGGCTTGAGAAGAAACCTGGGTAGTAGAGTTACTTCGACATCAAAGCCTGGATAGTAGGGCTGTGAAAAGGAACCTGAATAGTAGGGTTACTTTGATATGAAATCCTGGATAGTAGGGCTTAAGAAGGAACCTGGATAGTACGGTTACTTCGACATGAAAGCCTGAATAGTAGGGCTATGAAAAGGAACCTGGATAATAGGGTTACTTTGAGATGAAAGCCTGGATAGTAGGGCTTGAGAATGAACCTGGATAGTAGGGTTACTTCGACATGAAAGCCTGGATAGTAGGGCTATGAGAAGGAACCTGGATAGTAGGGTTACTTCGAGATGAAAGCCTGGACAGTAGGGCTTGAGAAGGAACCTAGATAGTAGGGTTACTTCGACATGAAAGTCTAGATAGTAGGGCTTGAGAAGGAAATTGGGTAGTAGGGTTACTTTGACAAGAAATCCTGGATAATACGGGTGTGAAAAGGAACCAGGATAAGGTTTCTTGGTGATAAGTTCGTGTAAAACATCAGAATGAACCGGGGTAAGGTTATAAGTTCGTGTAAAACTTCAAGAGGAACCGGGGTAAGGTTACTTTGAGATAAGTTTGTGTAAAACTTCAGGATGAACCAGGGTAAGGTTTCTTTTGGATAAGTTCGTGTAAAACATCAGGATGAACCAGGGTAAGGTTTCTTTTGGATAAGTTCGTGTAAAACTCCAGGATGAACTGGGGTAAGGTTTCTTTTGGATAAGTTCGTGTAAAACTTCAGGATGAACCGGGGTAAGGTTGCTTTTGTTACTCTGTTTAGCTTCGAGTGTTGACCATGGACTTGTTGGAAATTGTTGATAATAACTGTCTTTCTTGAAAGAAATACAGGGTTAGTTATGCGTGGTGCATGAGATGCATTGTGATGAGGTTCTCAAAAAAATTGAGATTATGTTATATGTAATGTATGCACATGTCATGATGTATGAACATGAAATGCTGACGTAATAATCTGAGTCAGAGAAAATAAATCCCTGACTGCTGTTTGGAGAGTATGAGAAATGGTATTCTTGACTACTGTAAAAAACCATAGTTCCTTTACTTCTGTTGGGGGTGGTGAACAAAGATGACTAGCTGGGGATTCACATCCACTCGGCTGGTGAATATTCTGCCGGAAGAGACCCTGTCTGAGGATAACTCTGCTGGAGAGGAGATACTCTGTTGATAGATCTGCTGATTTGGAAAAATAAACTCATCTGGGGATGAATTCTCGTTGCTGGTGATAATGAATTCTGTTGGAGATTGAATTTTTTCTTGTGAGAGAAAAAAACTCTGCTTGGGGAAAACTTTACTGACTCACTCGCGATTGTGAACCTCAGCTGGGGAGAGTTATATCCTGTTTGGGAAAGCTAACATTGCTGTCTTTGGATACTTTTTATTCTGTGGGGAGTGTATGTACCACTACTCATGTTCTCAAGCTGGCTCTATCCCGGTACCTGATCGGCAGAGTAACTGTATGGTTTGGGCACTTCTTGTTTTCCCTATTTTTGGCATTACGAGTAATCGTCTTTTGTTTCTTGTGTAAATATTTATGAGCAGCCATTATTTTCAAATGCATATATCAAAATGAATCATTGGACGTTCTTTCAAAACAAAACAGAAAAAGAAAAACAAATTGAAGTTTCTTGTGAAAATGAATTGTATTGATTTTTGCAATTGGCCCGTAATAGGCATTTTTGTACAAAGAGGCTGACGTCCTAGTAAGAGATCGCCGCCGAAAGTCAGAAATTATACAATTTGTGTAAAAGAAAGAAAAATAGCTATGTGAAACGACCCTATTGGGTTCCAACTCTGCTATTTCCTTTATATCTTCAAGCGTCTCATTACTTTGCTACTTGGTTGAAGGTTGATCAGATTGATTGGCGTTGTTCGAGCTTGATAGGTTATACCGAAGTCTGGTTGCGGGGTGATCCAATGAGACATAGTGTTACGCTTCGATCCCTAATTTTTGCCTGGACCGCCCTTTCGGGTTTTTAGTCCACCGGGATACCCTTTTTTGCCCAAGTCGGCTTTTCAGGTTTTCGACTTGCCGGGTGTACAGTTTTTTTATTTTCATCCCTTACTTTTTCCAGAACCCTTTTGGTTCACCAGGAAGCCCTTATTTTTTCCTAGGCCAGTCAACCTAGCGGGTCTTTGGTTATGCGTAATATCTTTTCACTATGTCTGCATTGACGGGGTGAGGAAGGTCGTCACAATCCATGGTGGTTAGAATCATAGCTCCTCCCGAGAAAATGTTCTTAACAACAAATGGTCCTTCGTATGTGGGGGTCCATTTTCCCCTGGGATCACCTTGAGGTAGTATGATGCATTTGATCACTAGATCCCCAAATTGATATTCCTGACGTCTGACTTTCTTGTTAAAAGCCTTGATCATTCGCTTTTGATACGTCTGACCATGACAGATAGAAGTAAGTCTTTTTTCATCGATTAGATTTAGCTGATCAAGTCGGGTTTGGATCCAGTCTTCGTCGTTAAAACTCGCATTCTTCATAATCCTGAGAGAGGGTATCTGGACTTTGATGGGTAGGACTGCCTCCATGCCATACACCAAAGAGTAGGGTGTTTCCCATGTTGACGTCCGTGCTGAGGTATGGAACCCATGAAGAGCGAATGGTAACATCTCGTTCCAGTATTTATATGTCACCGTCATCTTTTGTACAATCTTCTTGATGTTCTTGTTAGCTGCTTCAACAACCCCATTCATCTTCGGCCGGTAGGGAGAAGAGTTATGATGATGAATCTTGAACTGTTTGCAGAGCTTGGTGATCATTGTGTTATTGAGATTTGTACCATTGTCAGTAATAATTCTCTCTGGAAAACCATATCGACAGATAAGATTGTGTCGTATGAATCGTGCCACAACGTTCTTGGTTACTGTAGCAAAGGAAGCTGCCTCAACCCACTTCGTAAAGTAATCAATGGCTACCAGAATGAAGCAATGCCCGTTAGGCGCGGTAGGTATGATTTCGTCGATCATATCGATGCCCCACATCGCAAAGGGCCAAGGAGCTGTCAAGACGTTCATGAGAACTGGAGGTACATGCACCTTATCAGCATAGATTTGGCATTTATGACAAGTTCGAGAGTGCTGATAAAAATCGACTTCCATAGTGGACCAGTAATATCCTGCCCGTAGGATTTCTTAGCCATGGTGTGTCCACTGGAATGAGTTCCGGAGGTACCTTCATGTAACTATGCCGTGATCCTTTCTGCCCCGCTCTTGTCTACACACCGCAATAAGGTTGAATCATGGTTATGCTTATAGAGGATTCCATTACTGATGAAGAACTTCGCAACGAACCTTCTCAGAACCTTCTTGTCATTAACAAATTCCCCCTTGGGGTATTCCTGAACCTCGAGATACCTTTTAACTTCGCGAAACCAGGGTTTGTCTGCCACTCCTTCAGTGTCGATCTCATAGCCGTGTGCGGGTTCATCCAACCTCTCAATGGTAATTTGGGGAGCTTTGTTATCCCACCTAACCTTGAACATAGAATACATGGTAGCTAGTGCGTCCTCTAACTGGTTCTCCTCTCGTGGGAAATGTTTGAAGGTTATCTCTTCAAAGTATGGGAGCAATGTTAGTACATACTCTTTGTAAGGAATGAGATTTGGGTGCTTCGTATCCCACTCGCCTTTGATCTGACTTATCACCAGAGCGGAATCCCAGAATACACTTAATAACTTAATCCTCAGGTCAATAGCAGCTCGAAGACCCATGATACACGCTTCATACTCCTCCATATTGTTGGTGTAGTTAAAACATAATCGGGCAGTGAACGGAGTAAGACAGCCCTCAGGAGATATAATTACAACGCCAATGCCATTACTCAATGCGTTCGAGGCTCCATCAAAATACATAAACCATCGGAATCCCTCCTCAGGTCCTTCATCCGGTCCAGGTTCTTTGCAGTCGGTTACCAACATGATATTCTCATCTGGGATTTTGAAATTCATGGACTGGTAGTCATCCACGGCCTGATGCGCCAAACGATCTGCCAATACACTTCCCTTGATTGCTTTTTGGGTTGTGTATTGGATGTCGTACTCGGTTAAGATCATCTGCCATCTTGCTATTCTTGCGGATAAGGCGGGCTTCTCGAAAATATATTTGATCGGATCCATCTTTGATATCAACAAGGTAGTGTGAGTCAGCATATACTGTCTCAGTCGGCGAGCAGCCCATGCCAAAGCGCATCAAGTTTTCTCGAGCAATGAGTATCGGGTCTCACAGTCGGTAAAATTTTTGCTAAGGTAATAAATGGCGTGCTCTTTTCGACCAGACTCGTCATGCTGCCCCAGCACACACCCCATTGAAATGTCTAGCACTGTCAAGTATAATATCAAAGGTCTTCCTTCAACTGGAGGCATCAAAATTGGTGGTTCTTGAAGGTATTCCTTGATTCTTTCGAAATCGGTCTGGCATTCATCATTCCACTTAGCACTTGATCCTTCTTCAGCAGCTAGAAGATTGGCTCACAAGTAGCAGTCAAATGTGAAATGAACCTGGGGATGTAATTCATACGTCCCAAGAAACCTATAACTTCCTTCTCTGTGCGGGGGACCAGAATCTCTTGTATGGCCTTTACCTTTGCAGGGTCTACCTGAATACCTTTGTCACTGACAACAAAACCCAGAAGCATACCAGACCTTACCCCGAAGGTACACTTGTTCGGATTCAACCTCAGCTTGTACGTCTTCAACCTTTCAAACAGTTTCTGGAGATGATCAAGGTGCTCTTCCTCAGTCTGGGACCTGACTATCATGTCATCAACATAAACCTCGATCTTGTGGTGAATCATATCATGGAACAACGCGACCATGGCGCGCTGATAAGTTGCCCCCGCATTCTTCAACCCAAAAGGCATTACGTTGGAATAGAAGGTGCCCCACTGTGTAACGAAGGTTGTCTTCTCCATGTCCTCAGGAGCCATCTTGATCTAGTTGAAGCCAAAAAAACCATCCATGAAAGAGAAGATCTTTTTCTGCGCGGTGTTGTCGACTAGAACATCAATGTGAGGAAGTGGGAAGTCATCCTTGGGGCATACCTGAAGGGGTGAAAAACACAAGAAGGGGGGGTTGAATTGTAAAACTGGAATCTTAAAGCAATTGACAAGATATTTTTATCCTGGTTCGTTTGATCTCAAACTACTCCAGTCCACCCGTCAAGGTGATTTCGCCTCTCTCCAACGAGGTCTTAATTCACTATATTCAACTGAATACAAATCTGCTTTAACAACTGCTAAAGCCTTCTTGATTCAAACCACAATCCGGTTTGTCAAGGCAACACTTTCTTACAAAGGTATAAAACAAATGTGTGTGAATGTTTTCTACAAAACTTTATCACAACTGTGATGTATACACAAATTAAGCTTAGAAACTTAGATTGCTAAACACTAATGGAGTATCAGAGTTTGTTGGTTTAGCAAAACTGGTGGATGAAGATTATTGTTCAGCTTTGTGCGTGTAGAGAATTTGGAAGCATTAGCCATTATAATCTTCGAAGCTTTGTTTATATAGCACTTGAGAAGATGAACGTTGAATGCAAATATTCTTGATTCAATGCTAATAACAAGCTTTCCTTTTTGAGCAGATCTTGTCTAGAATGATGCCGTTGGAATTAATTAGCGTTCAATGCACAGTACCGTTGCTTCTTCAATGCAAGTTCTGGCTTGGCTCATTCTGATTCTGCTTTGCTGCTGATGAACTATTGTTTTTGTATCAGAGTGTTTACGCGCAGTTCTGTTCATCAAGCTACAGCATGTTCGTGAGTTGATCATCTGATCTTCACGTTCTGATTCAGCAACTTCTGATGCTGGTGTATGAAATCAAATTCTGATGCTGAAGAAGTGATCTTGCTTATTTTAATCAGCGTATCTGCAAGTCAGAGCATAGTAATTTTAGGCAGCATATAGTTCAAACATGAAACATATAAATACTATATCTTTTCACTTTGTTATCATCAAAACTTAAATATAGGGTACTAGATTCAAACATTGTTCTAACAATCTCCCCCTTTTTGATGATGACAAAAACTAGATATTTTAAATAAAAAATAACGTGAAAAGGTATCTAGGAAATGTTTCAGAGTTAAGAAGTAAGGAGAAATCAGAGTTAAGAGATACTCCCCCTGAGTTTGTTACTTCCCTTTGATATGCGTGTTCTTCAGGATCAGATCTTTTTCTATCTTTGAGCATCAGATTATAGGTCTTTGACTTATCAGAGAGCAGAGCTTCAGAGCTTTTCCTGTCAGAGCTTTGCTTCGGATCAGAGTGTTAGGTCGATCAGAACTTCATATTTGATCAGAGCAACATGAGCTTCTACATTTTGATCAGAGCTTCTAGCTTCTAGTCTTCATAGTGTTCAGGAGCTTCCTTGTGCCTGTAGACTTAAAAACAAAACAGAAAAACATTTCAAGTAATAGAGTTAGAATGTTTGAGAATTTCTGTCTAGTTAGCCGTTATTGATTTTAAATATCATTCTTGTTCTCCCCCTTTTTGTCAGCAATCAAAAAGTGTTGGTGATGTGCTAAAACAATTTAGATATCAGAAAAACAAATTATATTAAAGTAGTTCATGATCAGAGCAAAAGAACATTACAAAACATAGTCAAAACAGTACATCAGAAAATGAAGAAAACATAGAGAATGTTATGCATAAAAAAATTTAAGGTTGTGGGGGCATGCGTGAGAACAGGCTTTCCAGCATTGCTTGAATCTTTTCAGAAGTTTCATTCTGCTTCTGAACCATGGTGACAACAGTGTCAATTTTGCTGTCCTGTACATCCATTCTTGCTTTCATCTTCTGATCATTCTCTTCCATCCGCTGCTGTAGACGCAAGTCATTCAGCCTTAATTCTTCCAGAGCCTGCCTGTCTAAGGCAGCTTGAGAACTTTCAGAAGGAGGAAGCTTCTCAGAACTTTCAGCTACATCTTCTGCTGGATTTTCTTCCTGAAGGGTCTTGTCTTCTTCTGATGGTTGCACCTGTGCAGCTTGCTCTTTCTCAGACCAAGATTCACTGTCCAGAGGGAGTACAACTTCTTGAGGCAGCTGACTCTCAACTTCCTTCAGCAGCTTGCTAAAGTTCTGTTGAGCCTGCTCGTAGTTGACGTCCTACAGCTTGAGGGCTTCAGCACGTACCCATAGTCTGAACTGTGACCAGAGCTGATCAGAAGCAGCTGGGTCGATCATCCCCGGACAGACTTGCTTCAAAGAAGCAATCCATTGCAGCATACCTGTTTCAAAATTCAAAATACCAGATCCAACATCTGGTTGCTTTGGTTTGGGTATGGCAATTTTGTGTCTTAGGTCAGCAAGACGTTCAAGACTTGTGAAGTCAATGAAAGTTCTGCTGGGGTTTTCAGCGGTTTTCTGAGAGGTTGTTTGTTTTGGAGGAGGGTTATCAGAATCAGAGTCAGATATTTCTATTGGAGTGGTTGGAGTTTTTGGAGGTGTTGATTCCTCTGAAGATGGCAACTGGGGCCTGACAATAGTGGTTCCACATGGCAACTGGATTGCCAGCGGTGAAGGTTGAGGTGAGTGAGGGTCAGAATGATGAGGAGAAGGAGTTTCATAGCGGTGAAACTCTGTTTGTGGTGCAGGTGGATTATTTTCTGGTTGAGGAGGTGGAATCTCTGATTGCTCAGGGATCAGAGGTTCTTCTGTGAGTGGTTGTTGTGATTCTGGTTCTGGTTCTGGTTGTTGTTGTATTCCCGGTTCAGGTTGTGATTCTGGTTGTGGAGGAGGAATATTTAGTGGTTCAGAATTTGGTTGAGCAGAAGCATGTTCACGCTCAATATCAGCTAGCACTCTATCAAGTGCTGGTGTTGTTGAAACAGTTGGTTGTTTGGGAATTTTAATTCTGGTTCTTCTGAGTAGTAAGGCCTCAGAAGGGTCTTCTGGTATGGTTTCATCAATGGTAGGGATTGGGATTGATATTCTGTGAGAGGTTTTAGGAGGGGCAGCAGATGTTGGAATAGTAGATGAAATTGAAATAGGGGCAGCAGATGAATTACCTCTTTTCTTTGGAGTCTGATGAGATGATCCTTCTGCTTTCCTCTTCTTTGTCTTCTTCTGAGTCACTTCTGGTTGGACTTGACTCAGATCTTTGATCTTCAGCTTTGAACCTGTATCTTCTTCCTTGTATGAATCTGGATACTTGAGAAACATATCAGGTTTGGATTCCATTTCAGAAAATTTTGGGAAATCACTCAGAGGCACTCTTCTGCTGGAGATGTCAGCAGTTGAAGTAGTTCTGGGTTCCTTCCTAATATTTTCTATCAGCTTCATCTTTTTCAGGTTCTTAGCGTTCAGCGGTTTTCCAACAGTTGGTTCAAGTGTGCTCAGCACTTGAGCTTCGCTCAGATAATCTATCAGCTTATTCTCTGTCAGAATATCTGATATGAGCCTTCCAAACAGTATCCAGTCCCTTTTGGTCCTTTCTTCTTCTCTTGTCTCTTTCACACTGGTCTTGAGATGGTTGAACATAAAGTGTGCCAGATTGATCTTCACCCTCTGATCAATAAAGTAGATCAGAAATTGCTGATCCACGTTTATATAATCAGGAGAGCTTGTTGGCTTCCTGTGATTGAAAAAGCCCAGAACAATCTTGGCCCATACTCTGCAGTGATCCTTCAGATCCTTAATTTTGCTGCTGGGAAATCCAAGAGTGAAAATGCTGTTGGCTACCACACCTATATCAGGGCATCTATCAGCCATGTCCACACAACGGACTCCACCACCACTTTGACCGATTAACCTAGCAATGAGGTCTTCAGAAATTACTATCTTCTTTCCCATGACAGAAGAGATGACTAGATGTTTATGAATCTTGGCGTGAATCCAAAATTCCTTGACAAGCTCTGGGAATGTTGGTCCAACCAACCTATCGAAATACCTCTCCCACTTTTGAGCCCTAATTTCTTCAGTTAGGTCAAATCCATTATCCTTCAAACTTTCAAAGTCGATGATTAACTCAGAGAGAACCTCAAGATTCTTTACCGGTGTGAGAAGAGTTCTGAGGGGCACCTGATATTGTTCAGAGGTTTCTTTCTTCTGATATCCTGCAGAAATGCTGGAGGATGCCATTGTTCTCACTAAAAAAGCTTGAGAATGTTTTGAGAGAAAAAGGTTTGAAGGAGATAAACTCAGAAATATGCAGAGAATACTTGAATGATTATGAGAAAGCGTAAAGAGTAAGAATGAGGAATTAGTGTGTTTAAATAGAGTTTTCAAAAATTATTTTGAAAAATTAAACGTTTTTAAGAGAGAGAAAAAAAATAATGATTGCCATTAACAAGCGTGATTACTTTTCATTAAATGCTTGCTGATTTTGGGGGATTTGAGAAAGATACTTAAAAACGGTTACCAGACATGTGTCTCAATGCACCCAATCAGCGCTTTGCCTTCTCAGAAGCGTGCACGCGTTCTGCTTCAGGGATTTGCTGATGATTGGATGACACTTGTTTGATGTAGTGATCAGCACGTCTGTCTTTGAGATTAGACTCTCAGATCTTTAGACTTGCATCTGATACAATCTGCATGTTCTATCTTTCTGAAAGAAGATTGATTAGAAGTTCACAGTAATATAATTACATTCTGAAGATAAATACATGGAATTAAAACATTTTCATTATGGGCATACTTTCATGCTGAGATGTTTCAGAATGAAATTGAACCTATCTTCTGAAAGGGGTTTAGTAAAGATATCAGCCCATTGATGGTCTGTATCTATAAATTTCAAGTTTAAAATACCTTTCTGAATATAGTCCCTAATGAAATGATGTTTTATTTCTATATGCTTAGCTCTAGAATGTAAAATAGGATTCTTACTTAAGCAAATAGCAGAAGTATTATCACAAAGAATAGGAATGTTACTCTCAAAAATCTGGAAGTCTTCAAGCTGACTTTTCATCCAGAGCATTTGTGTGCTACATCCTGCTGCTGCTATGTACTCAGCTTCTGCTGTTGACAAAGCAATTGTTGATTGCCTTTTGCTGGACCACGAGATCAGATTTTCTCCCAGAAACTGGCAGCTTCCAGAAGTACTTTTACGTTCCACTCTGTCTCCAGCAAAATCAGCATCACAGTAGCCTACTAAGCTGTAATCACTAGATTTTCTATAAAACAAACCCAGATTAGTAGTACCTTTCAGATACTTGAAAATTCGCTTAACTGCTGTTAAGTGAGATTCTCTAGGATCTGATTGGAATCTAGCACAAATACATACGCTGAATAAGATATCAGGTCTTGAAGCTGTCAGATAAAGGAGAGAACCAATCATACCTCTGTAGACCTTCTGTTCTACACTTTTGCTTACCTCTTCTCTTTCCAGAATGCACGTGGGATGCATTGGAATCTTTGATGGCTTACATTCTGAGAGGTCAAATTTCTTCAGAAGATCTCTGATGTATTTGCTCTGATGAATGTAAGTTCCCTCTGGAGTTTGATTGATCTGAATTCCTAGAAAGAATTTCAGTTCCCCCATGAGGCTCATCTCAAATTCTGCCTGCATACACTTAGCAAATTTTCTTCCAAGAGAAGGATTAGTAGAACCAAAAATAATATCATCAACATAAATTTGACAGACTAAAATGTCACTCTTAACTGTTTTACAGAATAGAGTAGTGTCCACTTTCCCTCTGGTGAATTCATTTTCAAGCAGAAAGTTACTTAGCCTTTCATACCAAGCTCTGGGAGCTTGTTTCAGACCATACAATGACTTTTTCAGTTTGAAAACATGTTCTGGATGTTTTGTATTTTCAAAACCTGGGGGTTGGTGAACATAAACCTCTTCTTCTATATAACCATTTAAGAATGCACTTTTGACATCCATCTGATACAGAGTGATGCCTCTATTAACAGGAAATGAAATTAAAAGTCTGATAGATTCTAACCTGGCGACTGGGGCAAAGGTTTCTGTATAGTCTATCCCCTCTTGCTGACTATAACCTTGTGCAACCATTCGTGCCTTGTTTCTGACGACTTCACCTTGTTCATTAAGCTTGTTTCTGAACACCCATCTTGTTCCAATGACGTTGAATCCTTTTGGTCTGGGAACGAGATCCCATACGTCGTTTCTGGTGAATTGATTCAGCTCTTCTTGCATTGCCAGAATCCAGTCGTTGTCCAGAAGTGCTTCATCAATAGAAGAAGGTTCAATCAGAGACACAAGTCCCATAAGAGTTTCTTCAGAGTTTCTGAAGCTTGCTCTTGTTCTGATTGGATCTTCCTTTCTTCCTAGGATAGTCTCTTCTGGGTGATCCAAACTGCTTCTGGGTAATCTCTTCTGAGGTTGATCAGCAGCCGTTGTAGGATTTCTAGCATTGCTCCTTTCAGACGTTGAAGGAATGTCTGTGTTGAGAGCTTCTGATGACTTGTCTCCAGAACCTGCAAATTCAATTTCTATACCTGCAAGATTTTCATTCTGCTTTGACTTTTCAGAGTCAAGCTTGTCATCAAAACGAACACTGATTGATTCTTCCACAATCTGTGTTTCTGTATTGTATACTCTGTACCCTCTTGAGCGTTCAGAGTATCCTAACATAATACACTTCTGTGCCTTAGAATCAAACTTGTTCAAATAATTCTTTGTATTTAACATAAAGCAAGTACATCCAAATGGATGAAAATACGAAATGTTGGGCTTTCTGTTCTTCCACAATTCATATGGAGTCTTTTCCAGAATAGGTCTTATTGAGATTCTATTCTGAATGTAGCACGCTGTGTTTATTGCCTCTGCCCAGAAAGTCTTAGCAACGTTTGTCTCATTGATCATGGTTCTGGCCATTTCTTGCAATGTTCTGTTCTTTCATTCTACAACTCCATTTTGTTGGGGAGTTCTAGGACAAGAGAAATCATGCAGAATGCCTTTGTCATTAAAGAATGACTCAAAATCTTTATTTTCAAATTCTCCACCATGATCACTTCTGACTTTAACGATTCTAAGATCTTTTTCATTCTGAACTTGGTTACAGAAGGTAACAAACACAGAGTGTGACTCGTCCTTGTGTCTTAAGAACTTTACCCATGTCCATCTGCTATAGTCATCTACGATTACTAACCCATACTTCTTGCCACTGACTGAAGCAGTTTTAACTGGTCCAAATAAGTCAATGTGCAGAAGTTCTAATGGCTTAGAGGTAGTAACAACATTTTTGGATTTAAAAGAAGGTTTTGCAAATTTGCCTTTCTGACATGCTTCACACAGAGCATCTGAATTGAACTTCAAATTAGGAAGTCCTCTGACCAGATTGAGTTTGTTAATCTGAGATATTCTTCTCATACTAACATGCCCCAATCTTCTGTGCCAGATCCACTGCTCGTTGTTAACAGACAGAAGACATTTTACGTTCTGACTCTTTAGTTCAGAAAGTTTGATTTTGTAAATGTTGTTTTTCCTCTTTCCATTAAACAGGATAGTCCCATCTTTCTGACTAACAGCTTTACATGATTTTTGATTAAAGATTATATCATAACCGTTATCACTTAATTGACTTATGGATAACAGATTATGCATCAATCCATCTACTAGCAGAACATTATTAATAGAGGGAAGATTTCCGTTACCTACAGTTCCAGAGCCAATAATCTTTCCCCTCTGATTGCCTCCAAAGCCAACGTGGCCTCCAGGCTTAAGTTCCAGGCTTTGGAACATATGCCTTCTTCCCGTCATGTGTCGTGAGCAGCCAGAGTCCAGGTACCATGACTGGTGTTTCTGACTTGCTGCTAAAGATATCTGCAACATGTATTATTTTATCCTTAGGTACCCAGATCTTCTTGGGTCCTGATTTGTTAGTTTTACCAAAACTCTGGTTGAATTTTGGTTTCACAGAGTGCTTACTACTAGTATATTTGATGTCATGTGTGTGACCATACACAAAGTGTGAATTTAGAGGAGTGTGTTTAATGGTTAAATCCATGACATTCTTAGGTGTAGGAACCTTACCTTGGTATCCTATTCCTTTCCTGCCGTTTCTGCTAACTCCATAGATCATTGAAGCCATTCTGCTTCTATCTATGCTTTTAGCAAGGAACTTCTGGAAACTGTGATCATACTCCTTTATGATCTCATCAGCGTTGCTGGGAGTTTCAGAAATTGGTTCCTTCTGAGAGTTTTGTAAAGAGTTTTCTAATTTTAAAATTTTATCTCTCAGCTCAGAGTTTTCCAATTTGAGACTCTCAGACTTATTAGAGTCAGATTCAAGATTCCTTTTCAGGTCTCTGAATTTAGCTCTAATCTGCTGATAACGTTCCAGAATTTCATTGAGGCTTTCAGCAAGTTCAGCCTTTGTAAAATTAACAGCGAAGTTAGGGAATACCTCTTCTGTGTCTGATTCTGAGTCTGATTCAGAAGCTTCACTGTCATCTGGAATGTTAGCCATGAGCGCTATGTTTGCCCTTTCATCATCTGATTCTGAGTCAGCTTCAGACGAGTCAGAGTCATCCCATGTGGCCATGAGACTTTTCTTCTTCTCTCTTCCAAACTTCTTTTTGGGCTTTTCCCTCTGAAGCTTTGGGCAGTCACTCTTGTAGTGTCCTTGCTCATTGCACTCGTAGCAGATGATGTCTTTTGTGTTTGGCTTCTTGCTACCGGAGGAGCCTTCAGATCTTCTGTATCCAGAGGAAGAATCTGTCCTTCTGTATCTGGAAGAAGACTCGTTCTGATCAGATCTTCTGGGATTCCTGAACTTCCTTTGTCTTTGCTTCCACAGTTGATTTACTCTTCTGGAGAGAAGGGAAAGTTCGTCTTCTTCTGATGAGGATCCATCAAATGTTTCTTCAACTGCCTGCAAAACTTTAGATTCAGATTTTCTGTTAGATTTTAAAGCTAAAGGCTTACCTTGCTTCTGAGGCTCATCAGCTTCTAGCTCTATCTCATGACTTCTGAGGGAGCTTATAAGTTCCTCCAGAGTGATTTTGTTGAGATCCTTCGCTAGCTTCAGAGCAGTAACCATAGGCCTCCACTGCTTGGGTAAACTTCTGATTATCTTCTTGACATGGTCAGCAGTAGAGTATCCTTTGTCCAGAACTTTGAGACCAGCTACCAGAATCTGGAATCTAGAGAACATAGTTTCAATGGATTCAGATTCTTCCATTTTGAACGCCTCATACTTCTGAATGAGCGCCAGAGCTTTTGTTTCTTTGACTTGAACGTTGCCCTCATGCGTCATTCTGAGAGAATCAAAGATGTTCTTAGCTGTGTCTCTGTTGGAGATCTTTTCATACTCAGTATAGGAGATGGCACTGAGGAGGATGGTTCTGGCCTTATGGTGATTCTTGAAGTCACGCTTTTGTTGATCAGTCATTGATTTTCTTTCAATCTTCTGACCAGTTGCATTCACAGGGTGCGTGTATCCATCTGTCACCATATCCCACAGATCAGCATCATGTGCTAGAAAGAAGCTTTCAATTCTGTCTTTCCAGTAATCAAAGTTTTCTCCATCAAAGACTGGAGGTTTGCCGCTGAATCTGTCTCTATCCTCATTGTTGTCATTGCTGAAATGAGAGTTGTTTCCTGCCATTGTGTTTTTCTGACGCTGGATCTTGTACTGACACGGTTAAGTGTTTTAGCTCAGAACCAGGCGCTCTGATGCCAATTGAAGGGGTGAAAAACACAAGAAGGGGGGGTTGAATTGTAAAACTGGAATCTTAAAGCAATTGACAAGATATTTTTATCCTGGTTCGTTTGATCTCAAACTACTCCAGTCCACCCGTCAAGGTGATTTCGCCTCTCTCCAACGAGGTCTTAATTCACTATATTCAACTGAATACAAATCTGCTTTAACAACTGCTAAAGCCTTCTTGATTCAAACCACAATCCGGTTTGTCAAGGCAACACTTTCTTACAAAGGTATAAAACAAATGTGTGTGAATGTTTTCTACAAAACTTTATCACAACTGTGATGTATACACAAATTAAGCTTAGAAACTTAGATTGCTAAACACTAATGGAGTATCAGAGTTTGTTGGTTTAGCAAAACTGGTGGATGAAGATTATTGTTCAGCTTTGTGCGTGTAGAGAATTTGGAAGCATTAGCCATTATAATCTTCGAAGCTTTGTTTATATAGCACTTGAGAAGATGAACGTTGAATGCAAATATTCTTGATTCAATGCTAATAACAAGCTTTCCTTTTTGAGCAGATCTTGTCTAGAATGATGCCGTTGGAATTAATTAGCGTTCAATGCACAGTACCGTTGCTTCTTCAATGCAAGTTCTGGCTTGGCTCATTCTGATTCTGCTTTGCTGCTGATGAACTATTGTTTTTGTATCAGAGTGTTTACGCGCAGTTCTGTTCATCAAGCTACAGCATGTTCGTGAGTTGATCATCTGATCTTCACGTTCTGATTCAGCAACTTCTGATGCTGGTGTATGAAATCAAATTCTGATGCTGAAGAAGTGATCTTGCTTATTTTAATCAGCGTATCTGCAAGTCAGAGCATAGTAATTTTAGGCAGCATATAGTTCAAACATGAAACATATAAATACTATATCTTTTCACTTTGTTATCATCAAAACTTAAATATAGGGTACTAGATTCAAACATTGTTCTAACAATACCCTGTTCAGATCTCTGTAGTCCACACACATCCGTACCTTACCGTCCTTCTTAGGTACCGGAACGACGTTGGCAACCCACTACGGATAAGAAGTGACAGCTAAGAATCCTCTATCGAACTGTTTCATGACCTATGCCTTGATTTTCTCTGACATTTCAGGGTGCATATGGTGGACCTTCTGCTTTACCGGAGGGCAGTCTTCCTTAGTCGGCATGCGATGTACCACAATATCAGTGTCCAAACCAGACATGTCTTCATAGGACTAGGCGAAGATCTCAACATAGTCGTGTAGCATCTGTATTAACCGTTGTTTGACACTAGGCTCCAAATTAGCACCTATTTTAACCTCTTTCCTGTCTTCCTCTGTACCCAAATTCACTGACTCAACTGGCTCTTCATGAGGCTGTATGGCCCTTTTTTCCTGCTGTAATAGTCTAGAAAGCTCTCCAGGAACCTCACAATCATCCTCACCTTCGTCCTCGACTTGGTTGATCGAATTTTTAAAGTCATAACTGGCAGTAGCAGAGCTGTTATCAATGGGATCTAGAGTGGATATGGATCTGCAGTATGATACGTGAGTGTGTGTAAGAGAATAGCTGTTTTGATAAAAGTGAGACAGAAGATAAAAACAAGGAGCACAAAATTTGTATGCAAGAAACGTCCAATGCTTTATTAATGATATATGAAATGACAAATAATAGCCCTCACAAGCACAACCAAGATGCCTCGGGCAAGGCACCGGGCCGTAATATTTCAAATTGTTTATTACAAATCTTAAAAAAAATGAGTCAATTACTGCGGAATAAAAAAAACAGGTATGAAGTCCCTAGCCGTCCAGTTATTTGGTCCACCATCGGTTGTTGGGTAGATCCAACTGTCGATGTTTGAATCCTCTTCATTGTCTTCAATTGCATTAACTCCACGATTGCTGATGTGTAGAGGAGGTCTTCCAGCCCGAGCGCGCCTAACAGCCCTTTGAGCCCCTGTAGTAAATCCCGAACCAAATTTGTCAGTTTTGTGAGTGAAATCAGGGAGCTGACCCCAATTGGTACACCCACCTTCTTCAACTACAGCCCTAGCGTCCTTGAGAGAAGCCTTCTTCAATGGTGGTTTATTGGTACTAACTTCAGTTGATTCCAAGATCTGAGGAACTTCTTCGAAATTCTGACAAGGCGTTTCTATGAATTCCCCATCCATCTCTATGTAGCGGAAGGAATTGAGGTGACTCACCATATATTCTTCTTCACCTCGCACTGTGACAATCTTTCCCTTCACCAGATACTTCAGCATTTGATGGAGTGTGGAAGTAACGGCCCTAGCCTCATGGATCCAAGGATGACCCGACAAGCAAGAATACGACGGCTTGATATCCATTACGTAGAAGGTGGACCCAAAAGTATGAGAACCCACTTTTACAGGGATGTCCACCTCCCCGTGCACCATTCTCTTCGATCCGTCAAAAGCCCTTACCACAATGTTACTAGGCTTTAGAGTCAAACCCTCACATCCCAAATGGTCCAACGCTTTCTTTGGCAAAACATTCAGTGAAGACCCGACATCTACCAGCACATGAGCCATAGTGGTGCCCCTGCACTCAATCGAGACATGCAGAGTATCATTATGCTTCCTTCCTTTCGGTGTCAGATCTGCATATGAAAAAGCATCCCATTGTCAACAGTTAGGTTGGCCACACAATCTTTAAACTGATCTGCTGATGTTTCCTGCGGCACATGCGCAATCTTGAGAAATGCAATCAAAGCCTTCGTATGGGCTTCAGAACACAACAGCAGAGACAACATGGATATCTTTGATGGGGTCTTCCCCAGCTGCTCGACCACATTGTAGTCGCTCTTCTTAATGATTTTCAGTATTTCCTCTATTTCTTGTTTAGAGGCTTCCAAAACGATTTTCTTAGGTGCCTCCGTCCGGGAAGGCTCACCTATAATTTCCTTGCCTCGAGTCCCAGATGGCTCAGAAGCAGGGGTAATAACTGGAGTAGGAACAGGAGAAATGTCAGGAGTGCTAGTTAGAGCAGCAGTTGGAATAACAGTAGGCTTGATGATCTTCAGAGCAATCACGGGAGAGAAAACCCTTCCACTTCGGGTAACCTTACTAGTCCTGACAATATTACTGACATCAATATCAGCTTTTTCATTCTTCAGATCTTGCTTAACGCCATGATAGTACACATCAACACCATAATGCCATGGGACAGCCTTGTCTGAGGTGTACAGGATGGGACCAGGAACATTGATTATCAACGGAGAAATTCTTTGAACAGGTGTAATCCTAACAGGTCTTCTCGAGGAAACCTTGGAAGGATTGGCGGAAATGGTTATAATAGCGACATCTTCAATGGGAACAACATGGATCATAGTGTTCTCGAACAAAATCTCTTTATTATCCATCAGGCGTTGAACACTTGACTTCAACAAACGACAACCAGAAGGAAGAATCGAACACATGTGGCAACCTTCACCATAACCCGAAAATAAACCGGCCAACAACAAATTCTTCTTAACAGTCATAAGAGGAGTAGAAATTTCTTCAACAAAGGTCACAAACAAATCAGTGTCAATAGCATTAACTCCACGACCATGTTTGGGCATGGGAGCAGTTATAACATTCATATTTTCTGGAGCATCGAACTCTATCTCCTTGGATTCAAGTAAGTCTTGTACTTTGTTTCTCAGAGCCCAGCAATCATTTGTATCGTGGCCAGGACTCTCAGAATGGTAGGCGCACTGTGTGTTGGGATTGTATTTGGGAGAGGTAGTGTTTGGATTCTTGGGAGCCTCTCTCAAGGTTTCCAAGTTGGATTTTAATATGTGAGGTAGAACTTCAGCCAAAGTCATGTTGATATGGGTAAACTGCCATTGTGGTCTTTCCACCCTTTGTTGATTGTTGCATTGTGGAGATACTGCGGGTCTTGGTATCACTACATCATTAACCGTTAGACGGTGTTCAGATCTGCTTTGGCCCCTCGGGCTATAGAACACACTGGCTTCCTTCTTACCAGTGAAAGGCTTCTTTGCTGAACTCGACGAGGCATCCTTCTGTATTTTACCACTCTGAATTCCAGCTTCTACTCTTTCTCCAGTTAAAATCAGCTCGGTGAAACCAGATGATGAGCTGTCGATTAAGTGATTGAAAAATGGACCTGATAGCGTTCCTAGAAACATATCAACCAACTCCCTATCAGATAAAGGGGGTTGAACTCTCCTAGCCAAGTCTCTCCATTTTTGAGCATAACCTTTAAAACCTTCACCTGCACCCATGGACATACTCTGGAGTTGAGTACGAGTGGGAGTAAGGTCGGCATTATACTGATACTGCTTGTAGAAAGCAGTAGCAAGATCTTCCCAGTTTCGGAAACTGGCTCCCTCCAACTGGTAGAACCATTCAAGCTGAGTCCCTGACAGACTATCTTGAAAGAAGTGCACCCACAAATTTCTATCAGCGGTGTGGGGTTGTATTTTTCTGACATAAGAGCGGAGATGGAGTTTTGGGCAGGACACTCCATCATACTTGGAAAAAACCGGGCTTTGAACTTTTGCGAGATGACCATTCCCGACACCAAACCCAATTCTTCAAAATCCAACCCAGGTATCTTTTGAACTTCCATGGCACTCAGACGGTCTTCTAGCTGTTTGTATCTATCCTCAGCAGGAGGATATTGCTCATCGTTATAATCCGTATCATTGTCAGAAACTGCAGGACTAAGATCCTTTTCTACTTCTCTATTTTTCCCTTCCTTGGATGAAGAGGTCAGATCAGTTTGTTACTTCAACCTTTCTTCAAACCTTCTACCCATATTCAGAATACCGATAACCTTCTTCTTATTCTTCTCTTTTAGAATGAGGGCTTTCAGATCCTATTGCCCTTTTGCCAGACTGATGAACATTTGTTGGAACTGGGCGTTCTGTGCCCGAAGATCTTTGATGGCTTGATCGGAAGACATTTCTGCTGAAATAAAAAGCGAAGAAGATGAGAAACCTGTAGTGGTACATGTAATGATGTGTATGATAATGGGATGCGCATGTAATGATTTCAAAGACTTCGGGAAATTTAAATTTGCAAACCAAAATAAACAAAAACTTTATTAGCTTAAATTCGAAGGTTCAAAATGCCTTTAAGGTGTTACAAATAAGTAAATAACACAAATCTAAAACTAGGAAAGAAAAATCAAAAGTCCCATGGACGCTTTCTCTTTGTGCTAATATAATCATTGAGCACTCTTTCTTCCTGGAGCTGCCTGGTGAGCTTTAAAACCTTCCTTTCTTGATCATGGAACTGGTCCCTATAAGTATCCCACTCATTCTTCAGCTGAATCCAAGACCTCTGTAACTCCCCAAGATTAGTGGGCATGTAAGGATAGGGAACCGTGTAAGGAATTTCTTCTTCAGTAGTGGGCTCAACAATCACTGGTAATACGGCCACATAAGGCATCATAAGCTTCTGGGCACGAGCTCGTACCCATTGGAGGTAAGGCTCTATAGGAATGGAAGTCTTTGGTCCCGAATCTTTGGCGTCAGATCTGTTTACCATGCCCTAAGCTCGTATGAACCTCTGGAGATACTCATTAACATCATCCTCATAGTTGAATACAATGCCCTCAATAAGTAACTCATGGGGACCATCCCTTCGAGCATGACCAAATTATCACAAAATTAGACAAGGATTTTAAGTTATACCCCCTATGATACCAAGTAATGGGACATTAGGGTACTCCCCACAGCGGTCTATAATATCAATGTTTTCCATAGCTCGGGAACACCAAAGAATATCCATATGAGCGAGTGACATTATCCTTTGCGACCAACCCAAACCATCTTCGTTCTTCGGTACAGACTTAGGGAGGTGAGAAATAAACCACCTCGACAGCAACGACATGCAGCACATAAGAGTCCCTCTTCTCTTCATGGTACGAGTATGGAGAGTGTGCAAAATATCTCCAAGCAAGGTAGGCACATGGTTGTGAGAAAGGAAAATCTTGATAGCATTCACATCTACGAAGGAGTCCAGATTAGGGAAGAGAACTAAACCATAGATAAGAAGAGCCAAGACCTACTCAAAATCCTGAAAATCCATATCATCCCAAAATAGCTGAGCCTTGTCTATCAGAAATTTGGCTAGAAAACCCTCGACTCTGCTTCGAGTTTCCCAATTGGATACCACGTCGTCCTGTTTCAAATGCAAAGCTGAGGTAATGACTTCTGGCTTAGGAACTTCTTCTATACTTGTGAAGGGTACCTATTCAAGAATGGGAATGCCCAAAAGCTGAGAGAATTCTTTCAAGGTGGGTACCAACTGATAATTTGGAAAGGTGAAGCAGTGATGCTTGGGATCGAAGAACTGAAAAAGTACGCTCATCATCTGCTCATCAATGTTTGAAGTAACCAGGCTGAGAAGTTGACCGTGTCTCTTAATGAAAGTAGAAGTTTCAGAAACTCTTGATACCAGCTCTTTGAGTTGGGAAGGTATCTTCATAAAGATGATTTAGATAGTGTTTCTACGCACGGAAGCCATGATCTGCAAAACAGAACAAAGATAAATTCCCTTGGTCTTTGAAATGGTTAGTGTAATGAAGCATGGATGCCATGTTATGATGCATGATGTCATGATAAAACCACAGGTATACCAAACACATGTATTGTAAACACAGTCAAATCACACAAAGCCCTTAGGTTTAAGGCTTGCATGAGGTCAAAGGTAATACCCTCTTGAAGTTGAGTTGGTTTCAAACCTGTCCTAGAAAAGTAACCGGGTTCTAGAGGATCACAATATCACTGACCATCCTTTATCAGTCATGGTTTCAGATCACGTAATCTTTTCTTGCAGCCGAAATATTCCAAAAGTATGATCTCAATGAGTGTAGCATCGAGTATAAACCAGTTCCCAACTCTACACCGAGGCCGGCTATCTCGCTACTTTCTAATGGCCAAGTTGTTCAACTAAGGTTCTAAGGTTCGTTAGTGCTTCATGACACCATGCAGCGACCCCGTATTATCCTTGTTTCACCACAAGGGATACCGATACCAACCAAAGTGCCACACCAATGTAGCTACTGTTTCAACCGTATTGGTCTACGCTGTACAGTTCCCTCACAGTCTATTGCTACTTACCTAATGAGTGCCCTAGATTCGTGTATAGGATCTATAGTAACCCCAAACAAAACCCTCAAAAATAAAGCAAACAAAGCAATCAAGAGAAGCAATTTTAATGACCGAGATCCTAAGGTATACCCCCACTTATTATTCCCCAGCAGAGTCGCAAGTTCTGTGATACAGTGGCAGAACCAACTTTTTAATACTGGTTTGCGTTTTACGTTTTGTGTTCGCAAAATGTCATGGTAAGCAAGAGTCGCCACCGACTTTTATTTCATCCAACCGGAAAGGAAAAAAGTAAAGAAAAAAATCCTTTTTCAAGATTTTGAGTACGGGGGGTAGATTATAGAAAGAGAAGGTGTTAGCAGTCTTTCTATCCATGGTTTTCCATGGGCTCTTAGGTACTTCTCATTTTTAAATTGCTTTTGTGTGTGTGTTTTTTTTTTTGTAAAAAATGTTTTGCTTCGTGATAACCCTTGTATCAATCCTCAAGGGTGTGATGATGTTGTTTTTAAAATTTGTTTTGAAAGGTGTTAGTGTGAAAAGTTTTGTTTTGAGCAAGTACCTACTATCATCTACCTACTCGAAGAAAGATCGTTTCTATTCTTGTTTCCTTTAGACAGTGCTATCCTACTCTTGAGAAATAGGTAGCACCGTCGTTGGAATTTGTAAGGGTCAATTCGAAAGGGACGTACGGTCACTAAAGCAATATTAGGACACCTTAGTAGTAACCCTAAAGTCTTAAGATCTTTTCGAGGCAACATTTTCGAGGCAACATTCGAATGGGACAATTTGATCTTTTAGACTGAAGGGCAACCACTAAGACACCCTATGCTTAATGATCGTTTACCGAAGGCGACCGAAGTGAGAGTATACCCCAAGAGTGAATATGTGTGAGTGATTTATTTTCAGTTTATTATCTTTGCACATTAGGGTTTTCTAACCATTTTAACTTTGTCATGGATTCTTGCCATACAATCCTATTAGCATTCATCTAGCAGTTAATAATTGCGGAAATTTAAAAGTGCAAAAATATAAAACCTAACTATTACAAGACTTCGGGGAGGGGGATTAATTACATAACCAAAAAATCAGGGAAAAGCGATAAGTAAAAGCCCTAGTTAAAACTATTACACCCTCTGAACAATTACAAAAATAATAAAAGAATTAAGTGCGCACGGTAAGTTAAATGCGAGGAGATTAGGGTTTTGACCCTTGACTAAACCTAATTGCAATTGATTAAAGAAAAAAAAGTTTTTTTGTCGTTTTTGTTTTTTTTAAGAAAATAAGGAATAATTGAATTAAAAAAAGAACCTAATTACTAATTAACTTTAATTAAGAAAAATAACTAAGTTAACCTATTTTTTGTGTTTTTTATTTGGAAAAAGAAAATAATTAAATCAAGAATTTAAACCTAATGTTCTAATTATTTTTTAATTGTGAAAAGAAGAATTAAATTTCCCTAAATTACATTAAGTTAATTAATTAAAATTTAATAAAAAAAACTAATTCTAATTTTGTGAATTCTTGATTTTATGATTTTATAAAAAAGTGATTAAGTTTTGTGAAAAAATAATTAAGCAAAATAACTAAATAAGGAAATAAAAATAAGAAAGAAATAAAATTGGGCCTTTTGTCTTGCTGAAATAGGGGGTGTCAATATGAATATCTTTGGCCCATTAAGCTCCAAACCTGGTCAGCGCTGGATCTGGTGCATCGTTGACTTTGAGGAATACCATGGACCTTTATTGCTGACACGTTGGATCTGACTAGTTGGGCATCCAGTGGCCAGGCGCTGAGGGTGTATGGAAGGCGTATGATGATGTATTACATTGAATTCGCCTAAAACTATCAAGAAAATAATAAAATGCATACGCCTGGGATCGAACCCAGGACGTGTGCATCAATGGCATTCCCTCCAACCATCTGCGCTAGAGTGTTAACTTGTAAGCATAATAAATAAAGAAAACCAAAAGCCAAGTCAAATATTCTGCCAGCCCGAAACGCTCGAAATTTGAATGGACTAATCACGCTTGGACACGAATCATCTTCTTCCCTTCTCCATCGTTTTAGACAAAGGGATTTTTACCTACAACAGTTTTGTTGTAACTATAAACCTGTAACATTCAAAAATCATGTACGAGCAATATAAATGAAAGGTAATGGTACCAATCAACTCGTCTCATCCTCACGAGCATCATGGTACCTGATTCAAAGCCCAATTGTTCCTGTATAAAAAGACCCTAAAAATAACTCAAAAACCCTAGCAACGGCAACATCATGTACAAGCATCAAAAACGCAATTAAATGACATGGTTAGCTTGCAAACATGATGACAAACCCAAATTTAACAATCAAAAGTGATAATGATGCAAGAATTATGATAATCGAATTGAAAAAAATGCCAAACCGTATGAAGTGTAGGGCGCATTTCTGGGTGTTTCAAACCTTGCAAACGATTGGGACAACTTCCTGGGACGTCCAGCAATGGATTGGGATAGCTAGGATGGTTTGAGATGGCCTATGGAGTGAAAACCAATTCACACTTTTGCCAACTTTTTGGAGTTTTGTTCTATGCTTCTCACGACCTCTAACGCTTGTTTTTTGATATGGAATTCTTCATTATATAACCTAGAGTGAACTAGGTTAACAAACATGGACTAAATCTTTGCATTTATCCAAGATTTGATTTGATTTGCAAGCTATATGATATGTTTCTATTTTTATCCAAATCATGCCTTTCTTGTATCAATTTCCCTTGATTCGATTTGCTCTTTTTAACTCAGCATATCTTGATTGCCAATCTGTCCAAAAAACAAATCAAATCATATCTTTGTTATTTTTCATCATTTATTTGATTTAATTCACTTTTTAAATAGTGAAAAATCAAAATAAATTGAAAAATGAAGCACATAATTGGTGAGTGAACATTTGAGTCGTGGAACACATTATAATTGAGGTGCAAGCATAAAAAGTTGGGTCCATTTATCAAAAACTGCAAATTTAAGCACATTTGACTTTTGGCAATTTTGCAAAAATGGTCAACTTGGCCAATGAATAACTCTCTCAATTTTGACCCTAGAGAGGTGTTCTTGGACTTTTTAGAAAGCTTAGGATGTCCTCTAAACATAACTTTTGGTCTCATCTCAATTGAGTCTTCCATGTTCATGTATGAAGCTTTGACCCAAAAGATTTTTTTGTTGACTTTTCAAAAGGACCTATAATGTCAAAATTCATATCGTTTCGTGAGTGCATATTATGGACTTGGGAGATGAAGATGAATTGTAGGGAATTGCATCCTATTAAAAATGAGCTTTGGATGGTTCATTTATAATAAAGTATGAGAAAGTTATGCTTGGTCAAAGTTGAGTTGACTTTTCTTGTAAAACCCTAATTTAGTAACTTTTGGGTTTTGATGAATTGTGAGCAATCCTTGAGGAATCATGATCAACCCTTGATAAAATGATGGATAATACTTCAAAATGAGGATGTTGACCAAAAATATTGAAGTTTTACTGTATGTGTGCCACAATTGACTTTTGACCTAGTACAATTGATTTTCAGGCATTTGAGCAATTGACTGAGCAAACTTCTTATGCAAGGCTTGAAACTTGAAATGGATGATCTTGAGAACATATTCGAACAATGGTGACAATTTGAGTCCTTTGTGGTTCACACATCTTGATGAAGGTGGAAACCCTAATTTGAGGTATACTGCCTTAGGAGAGAGTTTGTCTGGTCAATTCTTGAACTTCCTTGAGCAAGCTAGGGACCTCCCTTGCCATGTGTTAAGAAATACGGGAGGGAAATTTTTGGGGTACAACAGCTGCCCCTGTTCAATCTTCTTAAACCTGAAGATGTAGATTGGCTCGTCTGCCTTTTGTGATCTGAAGGTGGAAGATGATTGAACACTAGAGTGCCCAGAAATTTGCACTCGCATGAAGTGGTAACGATGGGAGCTATCGGGAATGGGCTTACATATGCCATTTGGAGGTTGAGGAATGAAGATTGTCGGGGATGGGCTTAAAGATGCCATCCGAAGAGGTGTCGATCGCATAAGAGATTCCTTTGCGAGAACCCATATACCTGTTGTTGAGGAGGACTTTGCTGGGGAATGCTGGTCTCTGTCTTGGGAGTAATAGAGTTTTAGGAGCTTCAATTGTCCGTTACTCTACTGGGGAATGACTCCGGTTTGTAGAAACGGAAGTGAACTACGTATCTGGTCAGGGTATATGCTGCACCGCGACTTACTAGAGAGGTGCGAAACCAATCGTGTTTGATTGGGTCCCGGTCTTACAGTGTTGTGGACTGCGGCCTGGGGATACGAGAGGAAGAACCCGAATAGTAAGTCTTGTACCCCAAAATTTGCCCTCCCATATTCCTCAAAGGTATGTCAAAGATCATCTCCAAATTGTTCAAGATGGCTCAAGAGGTAGACAGTCAAATCACCTCCTAAGACAGCTGAAATTAGGGTTTTGGTTCTTTCAAGGAATTTGGGGTTTTCAATGGTTCAATCAAGTCTCATAGGCCTATATACATTCTCTAGCACCTACATGCCAAGTTTCAAGACTCACAGTGCCAATTTGCACAGTCAAAGGCCTCATTTGACCTACAGTCAACAAGGGAAAAATGGTCATTTTGCAGTCAAAAGTCATAATTGTTGGTCAACATCTTATTTTGAGTCCACAATAATCATTTGATCAAGTCTTGATCATGATTCCACAAGAATAGCTCAAAGATCATCAAGATGCAAAAAGTTACTATTTTTGGACAGTAGAAAAGTCAACTGTATCTTGACCAGGGCATAACTTTTTCATGGTTTATCAGAAAAATTCCATCCAATGCTCATTTTGAAGGGGATGCAATTTCCTACAATCCCTCTTCACACTCCAAGTTCAATAAATGCTCTCACAAGAAGTCACCAATTTTTAAATTATAGGTCAATTTCAATAGTCAACAAAAATGCACTTTGAGTCAAAGGCAATAACTTGAGATTGGTAAATCCAAATAACATGGGACCAAAGGCATTGGTTAGAGGACTTCAAGAGCCTTCCAAAATGTCCAAGAACATGGTCATATGATCAAAATTGAGCAAGTTGTGCATTGGAGAAGTTGGGAAATTTTTATGAATTTGCAAAAGTCAACTTTGCCCAAAACACCTTATTTTTGCTAATGGGGATCAAATCTCTTCTTGAAACTTCATCCATGGTCTGTGCACGACCCATCAAGCTTAATTGAATTTATTTTCTTATTTTTATTGATTAATTGGATTTTTAATTAATATTAATTCATTTAATCAATTTAAATTGTAGGAAAATGCAAGATTTGATTTTTCAATCAATTTGTGAAGCAAATATGGTCAAGATATGCTGGAAATTTCATGTACAAGTCAAAGATACAAAAATCTCCAAATTTGGCAACATTTTCCAGTCATGAAGAATCAAAAATATTTGATTTCCAATCAAAGATTCAATCATCAATACAATGGATTTTTGCCCAGCTTTTGACCTAATTCAATTGCCCTATATATATGCAAGCAAACCCTATCCTAGAAGACGTGAGAAAACTGCAGAAACACCCATAGCATATTGAAAAAATTCCAAGAAAATTGAAAACTGATTTTTGTATTCTAGGGCGATTTAAGGATTTTTGTTGATTCTAATACATTGCAGGAGGTTCCAGGAACATGTTGCAATCTAATTCAGGCATCAAAGCTTAAAGAATCAAAGATTACAGTTTCACGGTTTGCCTTCTTTGTTCAAAATCGTAACTCTTAAATCATGCATATTTAACATGTTCTTGTGATTGATTTGTGTTGCTAGGAACCATACGAAGCTAATGGTATCATTTAATTGAACCATAACTCCCTGAATCACAAGATGCCATGAACGATTTCTAGGGTTCTTAAGCTTTGAAATTGGGGCTTTATGAACCAGGAAAAATTATAACTCCTAAGACACATGGTTGAAACCGTTAGGCCAAGACGAACACAACTGACCCCTCGCGAAATATTTATATGTACCATGGTGCTAATCGCTATTTTTCGTGCAGCTAATTAGTGGGGGTTAAAAACCCCCGCTATCTGATTCTGAATATGCAGGTACAATGAGGAAGACGATGATGTGTTGATACTTCATTGGCGTGTTTGAAAAGAGCGCATTATTTTTCTTTTTACAGCATATTGAGTTGTTTGCCAATATAATAATTGCTTATCATTATAATATCAAAAGCGTGCAAGTGGTGTAGTGGTTGGTGCGTTGGCTTGGAAGCATTAGGACCTGGGTTCGAATCCCAGGTCCCCCAAAACATTTATTTCTTTTCTCTTGACATATTCACATGCAGATTTCCAAAGGCAGTTCACCATGCACTTCAAATATCAATGCGCCATGTGTCTCCAAGCTTGGATCCAGTGGTTATGAGTGGGAGACCACCATGGTCCTTAGTTAACAGGCGTGTGGATGATCACCAAGGTCAACGTGGCTGAAATGCTAAGGGGCCTGGAAATTGACAAATGCACCTCCTAATTGGGCCAACACCCCCTGGGTTTATCTCTTTTTTTCTTCTTCTTTTATATTTTTCAATTAATTACTATTAATTATTATTATTATTATTTAATTAACCAAATTAATTTTTTATAATAAATTCAGAAAAACACAAAAATATGATATTTTTATTTATTAATTTTAATTAGTTATTTTGTAAATAAATATAATTAACTAATTTAGTTTAATTAGGATAATTCTAACTTTTTTGCAATAAATAAAATTAATGTAGAATTAGGGTTCTTGACAACTTTTAATCATTTTATTTTTTTTTTTTATTTCCTTGAGACATTAAAAAACCAAAAATATTTCTTTTTATTAATTAAGTGGTTTTAGGATTAATTTAATTAAGTACAAAATAGCAAAAAAACTCTTTCTTTCTCAAAAAAGGGTCAAAACCCTAAGAACTTCTCCGATTCAATTTTTTCGCGCATACTATTTTTGATCATTATTATGTAATTGTTCCGAGGATGTAATAGATTTAACTAGGATTTTTATCGCTTTCTTTATTTTCTCGCAATTTACTTTTTCAAGGGTTTTTTTTGGCGATGTAAATACCCGACGCCTTGTAATAGTTTAGATTTATTTTCCGCAACTATTAACTGTTAGATGTATGTTAACTAGGCTATGCATGACCAGACTTCTCTAAAATTAATCAATCGTAGCTCACCATAACATGTACAAAGATAACTTAACATGAAACCTGACACACTCGCACATGCCACTTCTAGGGTACGCCTCACTTGGTTTCCTCGACGTGGTCATTGAGTATAGGGTGTTTTAGAGGTCGCCCTCTTGTCTAAAGATCCAAGTTGCCTCGAAACGGTTGCCTCGGATAAAAAGGATCTAGGACATTAGGGTTACCGCTAAGGCGTCCTACCATTGCTTTAGTGACCACATGTTCCTATAATCGAATTGACCCGAAAAATTCCAACGACGGTGCTACCTACTTCTCAATAGTGGGATAGTACTGTCTAAAGGACATTTACACAGCTTAATTTCTTTTGAGTAGGTAGAGGTTCTCAGATACTTGCTCCTTCAAAAAACAAAAATACTTTTCGCACTTACACTTTTCTGACAAAAGTTTTCAAACAAACACTTCATACACTCTTTAGGACTGATACAAGAGTCAAATCGAAGTTTTCAAACAAACTTTTTCAAAACCCACAAACACAAGAAAAGAAAAACATTTTGAAAACATAGTGAGCAAGTACCTAAGAGCCCGTGGATAACCACGGATAGAAAGGGTGCTAACACCTTCCCTTTCTATAATCTACCTCCCGAACCGAGAAACATCTCGAAAAGGAATTTTGCTGTGCTTTTGTCCTTTCCTTGTTGGAGAAAATAAAAGACGGTGGCGACTCTTGCTTACCGCCACATTTTGAAAAACGCAAATGTGAACCAGCATTTCAAAATAGTCAGTTCTATTTCCACCTATCACAGGACTGGCGACTCTGCTGGGGAGAGTTTATAAGTGAGGTGTACCTTAGGATTAGATCACTATGTTTTCAATTGTGTGCCTTGAATGCTTTAAAATTGTGGGCTTGCATCGGAGTTTTTAAGATCCTAACCCGGATCTGGGGAATACCCTTTAGGTAAGTAGCAATAAACTGTGAGGGACCTGTCCGGCGTAGACCGACACGGGTGAAGCAGTAGCTACGTTGGTGTGACACCTTGGTCTGTACCTATATCCCTTGTGTTGGAACAAGGAGAATATGGGTCTTCTGAGGAGTCATTAAGGACCAGCTGACCTTAGAACCTTAAATTGACCAACTTGGCCATATAACAGTAGCAGTATGCTACACTCATTGAGACTAAACTCTCGCGATGGTTCCGGCCGCAAGAAAAGGTTGCCAAACTAGAATTATGACCGATCGAGGGTAGTCAGTGATATTGAGATTCTCTAGAACCCGGTTACTATTTTTAGGACAGGTCTTAACCAACTGAAACTGAAAGAGGGTAGTACCTAAACTTCATGCCAGCCTGAACTCTAAGGGCTCTTTTGTGTGACTTGTGTGCCTTACCATGTTTGCCTTTTGTGAATACTTGTGGTGTGCCTTTACCATGACATCATAACATCGCATACATCTTGCATAAGGACTAACCCATTTCAAAGATCTCAAGGGTTTGTGATGCAGGTCATGATAAACCAAATGTCTAGCAAGGGGCAAAGGGGATTTATTTTCCTCTAACCAAGGTTGTTTGGAGATCAAACATGATAACTTGAGTCAGGGGCTATGACCCACTCGATATGGTGAGCTTGACTCTTGAAGAAGGACTCTCAGCAACATGAAGTTCCTTCAATCAAGCTGCAAAATTCAAATTCTAACAAGTTTCTTTGTTTACCCCACGAGATCCTTGAAAACATTGCATACATATATCATACATATCATTGCATTACAGGTACCCTTTTACAGGTCACTTATCTTCTTCGCTGTTTATTTCAGCAATCATCATGTCTACCGAACCTTCCACTGAACAAGCTATCAAGGCCCTCCAGGCCCAGAATGCCCAGGTCCAAGAGTTGGTTATGAGCCTAGCCAAGGGTCAACAGGACCTGAAGACTCTGATCCTGAAAGAGAGGAAGAAGAAGAAGAAGAGGACCGTCTTATTCAACACTGGACGCAGATTTTTGAATGGCCTGCAGAATGAGGTTGAGCTGACTACCTCATCTGTAGGGAAAGACAGCCCACAAGAGAGAAGGGTTCCTAGTCCCGTGGTCTCCGACAACAAGATGGATTATGATGAAGAACAGTATCCTCCTGCTGAGGATAGGTATAAACAATTGGAGGACCGCTTGAGTGCCATGGAGATACAGAATATGCCCGGGTTGGACTTTGGAGACCTAGGCTTATCCTCTGGAGTGGTGATTCCCCATAAGTTTAAGGCATCTGCCTTTGCCAAATATGACGGAGCTTCCTGCCCAAAGCTGCACCTCCGGTCGTATGTAAGGAAGATCCAGCCTTACACAGCTGACAAGAATTTGTGGATCCATTTCTTCCCGGATAGTCTGTCAGGGATTCAACTTGAATGGTTCTGTCAATTGGAAGGAGCCAACATCCGCAACTGGGAGGATCTTGCTGTTGCTTTTTACAAGCAATAGCAGTATAATGCCGACCTCGCTCCCACGCGTACTCAGCTTCAGGGAATGTCCATGGGTACAGGCGAAGGCTTTAAGGACTACGCTCAGAAGTGGAGAGACCTCGCCGGAAGTGTCCAACCCCCTCTGTCTGATAGGGAGTTGGTGGATATGTTTCTTGGGACTTTGTCTGGTCCTTATTTCAAACACTTGATCGGAAGCTCTTCATCCGGGTTCACCGAGCTAATACTGACCGACGAAAGGGTCGAAGCTGGCATCAAAAGTGGGAAGATTCAAGAACACCTTCTGATACTCCGAAAAAGCCCTACAATGGAAAAAAAGAGTCCAATGTTGTGTATGGTAAAAAGAGTCGTCATGATCAACATATAGGGACAACCCAGATCTCCGATCCCACGCCTATTCAACAAAGACAGGGCAATAGGCGTAGGGTAAGATATCAAGAAAGGCAGTATACTAACATCAACATGCCTTTGTCTCAGGCGTTACAACAATTGCTGAAGGTGAAACTGATCACACTAAAGGATCCTCCTCAAAATCCTGATACTTCCTCTTCCAAGTATAACCCGAGTGTGAGATGTGCCTACCATTCTGACAGTCCTTGGCATGACACTGACGACTGTTGGAGTTTGAAGAATAAGATCCAAGACTTGATTGATGCCAAGGAGATTAAGTTTAATCACTGATCCTACACCAAATCATTGAGAATGTCTTTTGTTCATTGGAATTTTCAATTTGTAATTTTCTTTTGATTGTTCAAACATTTATTCATGTCAAACTTTATTACTTTATCAATGCATCACATATGTCTGTTTTGAATCAATCCATTCGTATCCACTATATTCAAATTGCTTTCATTCTTTGTGATGTTCAAACTATCGATTAAAAAATTCTAAGCCTTTTGAGGGAGGATGACGAAAATGATACCACGATCTTTACAGTATGCTTTTGAATAGACCCCGCTGATGAGGTACATGCATTGTTTCAAATCCTAAATAGTGGAGTTATAAGGAAGATATTCCCTCGTCAACCCCTTCGAGCCAAAGAAGTTGGAGTTTTTCTTTTCACAAATTAAAACCCTTAATTATAACCTGGGGCAGGGTAGTTTTCTCAGCTGATCCAGGTGCACAATGAATGACATCAAATAATTCCTTCCAAAACAAGAGACAATGATGGTTCCGAATAATCGTAAAGACAGGCAGTCATTATTTCTCAAAATAAAAGCCCAATAAGTCAAAATCTATGAAGGAGACTTACCAGACTGGGGCATCCCGCTGACTGTAAATACAAAAGAAACAGTTCAGGCAAAAGACAAGGATAATAAAAAAAAAAAAAAGAAAGAGGTCCTGCAAACCCTCAACAAAAAAAAATGACAGCCTGTTCAAAATAAATTGTCAGTATCCGAACCATCAGTGGTATATCAGAGCAAAGACTCAAACAAGATCTAATGCACAATTAGCTGAGTTTAGGATCGAAGAACATCACGAAGAGCGGGTGGGTACAAATAAATTTTGAGCCTTTATCCTTTGTTTCCCAAACCATGAACCAGGCCACGTTATAACCCTTAAAAGTCCTAGCTGAAGCATGGGTTAGTTCGAAAGCATACTGTTACAAAAGGTATCCTGACTCCTGTAGGGCTTGCCGTAAAATCCTGAGTTGACATCACATTTTACAAAAATTCGCTTGTTTTACTAAAAATGCATTTTCAAAAACTTCAAGACAGACATAAGCTTTGCATTCTTAATATAACATTGTTTGCATATGACTATTTGTTCGAACAGCTGAGAAACTCGCACGACGAATATCTAGTGAACAAAAAAACCTTCTCAATAAAAAGGATCACCTCAAGTGGAAGAAACACTTCCAATCAAGGGGCACGACATGAGCATTGTCCATCATCTGGGGCAGTCAAGTCAAGATTCAAGGAATCTCTCAAGATGCCAAATAGCCAGGGGAAAATCACCGCCTGAGTCACTTGGGGCATTGAACATGAATTCCAGCTACGAATCTTGCATGACCAAACATATTCTGGTGGTATGGCGACACAATACTACCGACAATGACACCTCTCTACATCCTGAGAGCATGGACATAGTCAAAAAATACTACGCATAATCAAAGACCCGCTAGGTCGACTGGCCTAGGCAAAAATAAGGGCTTCCCGGCGAACCAAAAGGGTTCGGGCAAAAATAAGGGATGAAAATGAAAAAATCTGTACACCCGGCAAGTCGAAAACCTGAAAAGGCGGCTTGGGCAAAAAAAGGGTATCCCGATGGACTGAAAACCCGAAGGGGAGGTCCAGGAAAAAATTAGGGATCAAAGCGTACGACTATGTCCCGTCATCTCGTCACTTGCCTACCAGAAGAAGATTTGTCAATCGACAGTTATCAAGCACCTCCACAGGTATCTTCTCCCGCAAAAACTGGGGCAATAAGAATTGTCCAAACTATACAAGCTTCTTTGCTGACCAGGTACAAAGGTAGATTCAGCTGAAGAATACGACCAAGATACCTTCACTCCCCGCTAGAGTTCATCATTAAAATCCCCAACAGAGCTCATCAACGGAATCCCCAGCAGAGTTATCGTTAAAATCTCAGCAGAATATCTCCTCCCCACAGAGTAATTCCCCGCGGAGTAATCTCTTCATCAAGTTTATTCCCCAACGGAGTCATCCTCTCTTGCAAGTTTATTATTTTCGTTCATCATCCCCAGTGAAAGCAAAGAATTCAACATCATTCTCCGGCCGCTCCGGGATTTATTTTCCCCAGCTAAAACATCACATTTTAATACATCATGATACATGCACATACGCATCATATCATAAAACTCATTTACTTTGAGAACATCATTACACAAATGCATACATCATGACATTGCATACAGCTAAATCTTTACCTATTCAGGAAAGATCAATCGACAGATAAAAGTCAACCTTTTGGAGTAGTACTCGTCCGAGATTCCTTCATCTTCCTGTTGAGGTAGAAGTCGTCCGAGATTCCTTCATCATCCTGCTGAGGTAGTAATCGTCCGAGATTCCTTCATCTTCCCGTTGAGGTAGAAGTCGTCCAAGATTCCTTCATCATCCTATTTGGAGTAGCAATCGTCCAAGATTCCTTCATCATCCTATTTGGAGTAGCAATCGTCCAAGATTCCTTCATCATCCCATTGAGGTAGTAATCGTCCGAGATTCCTTCATCTTCCCGTTGAGGTAGAAGTAGTCCAAGATTCCTTCATCATCCTATTTGGAGTAGCAATCGTCCAAGATTCCTTCATCATCCCGTTGAGGTAGTAATCGTCCGAGATTCCTTCATCTTCCCGTTGAGGTAGAAGTCGTCCAAGATTCCTTCATCATCCTATTTCGGGTAGTAATCGTCCAAGATTCCTTCATCATCCTGTTGAGGTAGTAATTGTCCGAGATTCCTTCATCATCCTGCTGAGGTAGTAATCGTCCCAGATTCCTTCATCATCCTGCTGAGGTAGTAATCGTCCTAGATTCCTTCATCACATCATTATCAAAAAACCTTCTCTGGTCCAATTAAGTCGATTCCTAGAGATTTTTTCTAGGCAAATCCCGTCAATAGAGACAACCCGTCAATAGAGACTCCCTGTCAATGAAGACAACCTGTCGACGAAGACAAAACTATCTCATCGGCCAACCTTTTTCAAGTTCCAGATCAACACCTCTAACTAGCCAGGAAATATCTGTGGACGACTGATTGTAGATCTATACCTGAAACCAGACAGGAAAGTTATCTACATTGAAGAGATTGAATATTAATACCTGTAGCAAGCCAGGAAAACTATCTTTCTTTCTCAGATCAGAGATTAATACCTGAAACCAGACAGGACAACTATCTACTTGACCATCATGAGGCAACCTTACACCGGTTCCTTCTCTTCCAAGATGCAGTTTTACACGGATTCATCATGAGGCAACCCTACACCGGTTCCTTCTCTTTCAGATGCAGTTTTACACGGACTAATCATTAGGCAACCCTACACAGGTTCCTTCTTTCAACCTACCAAGTTACAATTCAACACACATTCCCAGATGGCATCTTTAAGCCCATCTCCACAACTATACATTACATTTCCAGATGGCATCTATAAGCCCATCCCCGACAAGATTCTGTCACATCTCCAGATGGCATCTATAAGCCCATCCTCCTATCCATCATCTCTCCAAATGGCATCTGTAAGCCCATTCCCGACATCACATTGCTGATACTACACCATGCGAGTGCAAATTTCTGGGCACTTTAGTGTTCAATCATCTTCCACCTTCGGATCACGAAAGGCACGCAAGCCAATCTACATCCTCAGGTTTAAGAAGATTGAACAGGGGCAACTGTTGTACCCCAAAATTTTCCCTCCCATATTCCTCAAAGGTATGTCAAAGATCATCTCCAAATTGTTCAAGATGGCTCAAGAGGTAGACAGTCAAATCACCTCCTAAGACAGTTGAAATTAGGGTTTTGGTTCTTTCAAGGAATTTGGGGTTTTCAATGGTTCAATCAAGTCTCATAGGCCTATATACATTCTCTAGCACCTACATGCCAAGTTTCAAGACTCGCAGTGCCAATTTGCACAATCAAAAGCCTCATTTGACCTACAGTCAACTGCAAGGGCAAAATGGTCATTTTGCAGTCAAAAGTCAGAATTGTTGGTAAACATCTTATTTTGAGTCCACAATAATCATTTGATCAAGTATTGATCATGATTCCACAAGAATAGCTCAAAGATCATCAAGATGCAAAAAGTTACTATTTTTGGACAGTAGAAAAGTCAACTGTATCTTGACCAGGGCTTAACTTTTTCATGGTTTATCAGAAAAATTCCATCCAATGCTCATTTTGAAGGGGATGAAATTTCCTACAATCCCTCTTCACACTCAAAGTTCAAGAAATGCTCTCACAAGAAGTCACCAATTTTTACATTATAGGTCAATTTCAAAAGTCAACAAAAATGCACTTTGAGTCAAAGGCCATAACTTGAGATTGTTAAATTCAAATGACATGGGACCAAAGGAATTAGTTAGAGGACTTCAAGAGCTTTCCAAAATGTCAAAGAACATGGTCATATGATCAAAATTGAGCAAGTTGTGCATTGGAGAAGTTGGGAAATTTTTATGAATTTGCAAAATTCAACTTTGCCCAAAACACCTTATTTTTGCTAATGGGCCTCAAATCTCTTCTTGAAACTTCATCCATGGCATATGCACGACCCATCAAGCTTAATTGAATTTATTTTCTTATTTTTATTGATTAATTGGATTTTTAATTAATATTAATTCATTTAATCAATTTAAATTGTAGGAAAATGCAAGATTTGATTTTTCAATCAATTTGTGAAGCAAATATGGTCAAGATATGCTGGAAATTTCGTGTACAAGTCAAAGATACAAAAATCTCCAAATTTGGCAACATTTTCCAATCATGAAGAATCAAAAATATTTGATTTCCAATCAAAGATTCAATCATCAATACAATGGATTTTTGCCCAGCTTTTGACCTAATTCAATTGCCCTATATATATGCAAGCAAACCCTAACCTAGAAGACATGAGAAAACTGCAGAAACAGCCATAGCATATTGAAAAAATTCCAAGAAAATTGAAAATTGATTTTTGTATTCTAGGGAGATTTAAGGATTTTTGTTGATTCTAATACATTGCAGGAGGTTCTAGGAACGTGTTGCAATCCAATTCAGGCATCAAAGCTTAAAGAATTAAAGATTACAGTTTCACGGTTTGCCTTCTTTGTTCAAAATCGTAACTCTTAAATCATGCATATTTAACATGTCCTTATGATTGATTTGTGTTTCTAGGAACCATACGAAGCTAATGGTATCATTTAATTGAATCATAACTCCCTGAATCACAAGATGCCATGAACGATTTCTAGGGTTCTTAAGCTTTGAAATTGGGGCTTTATGAACCAGGAAAAATTATGACTCCTAAGACACATGGTTGAAACCGTTAGGCCAAGACGAACACAACTGACCCCTCGCGAAATATTTATATGTACCATGGTGCTAATCACTATTTTTCGTGAAGCTAATTAGTGGGGGTTAAAAACCCCCACTATCTGATTCTGAATATGCAGGTACAATGAGGAAGACGATGATGTGTTGATACTTCATTGGCGTGTTTGAAAAGCGCGCATTATTTTTATTTTTACAGCATATTGAGTTGTTTGCCAATATAATAATTGCTTATCATTATAATATCAAAAGCGTGCAAGTGGTGTAGTGGTTGGTGCGTTGACTTGGAAGCATTGGGACCTGGGTTCGAATCCCAGGTCCCCCAAAACATTTATTTCTTTTCTCTTGACATATTCACATGCAGATTTCCAAAGGCAGTTCACCATGCACTTCAAATATCAATGCGCCATGTGTCTCCAAGCTTGGATCCAGTGGTTATGAGTGGGAGACCACCATGGTTCTTAGTCAACAGGCGTGTGGATGATCACCAAGGTCAATGTGGCTGAAATGCTAAGGGGCCTTGAAATTGACAAATGCACCTCCTAATTGGGCCAACACCCCCTGGGTTTATCTCTTTTTTTCTTATTCTTTTATATTTTTCAATTAATTACTATTAATTATTATTATTATTTAATTAACCAAATTAATTTTTTATAATAAATTCAGAAAAACACAAAAATATGACATTTTTATTTATTAATTTTAATTAGTTGTTTTGTAAATAAATATAATTAACTAATTTAGTTTAATTAGGATAATTCTAACTTTTTTGCAATAAATAAAATTAATGTAGAATTAGGGTTCTTGACAACTTTTAATCATTTTATTTTTTTTATTTATTTCCTTGAGACATTAAAAAACCAAAAATATTTCTTTTTATTAATTAAGTGGTTTTAGGATTAATTTAATTAAGTACAAAATAGAAAAAAAACTCTTTCTTTCTCAAAAAAGGGTCAAAACCCTAAGAACTTCTCCGATTCAATTTTTTTCACGCATATTATTTTTGATCATTATTATGTAATTGTTCCGAGGATGTAATAGCTTTAATTAGGACTTTTTATCGCTTTCTTTATTTTCTCGCAATTTACTTTTTCAAGGGTTGTTTTTGGCGATGTAAATACCCGACGCCTTGTAATAGTTTAGATTTATTTTCCGCAACTATTAACTGTTAGATGTATGTTAACTAGGCTATGCATGACCAGACTTCTCTAAAATTAAAATCAATCGTAGCTCACCATAACATGTACAAAGATAACTTAACATGAAACCTGACACACTCGCACATGCCACTCCTAGGGTACGCCTCACTTGGTTACCTCGACGTGGTCATTGAGTATAGGGTGTTTTAGAGGTCGCCCTCTTGTCTAAAGATCCAAGTTGCCTCGAAACGGTTGCCTCGGATAAAAAGGATCTAGGACATTAGGGTTACCGCTAAGGCGTCCTACCATTGCTTTAGTGACCACATGTTCCTATAATCGAATTGACCCGAAATACTCCAACGACGGTGCTACCTACTTCTCAATAGTGGGATAGTACTGTCTAAAGGACATTTACACAGCTTAATTTCTTTTGAGTAGGTAGAGGTTCTCAGATACTTGCTCCTTCAAAAAACAAAAATACTTTTCACACTTACACTTTTCTGACAAAAGTTTTCAAACAAACACTTCATACACTCTTGAGGACTGATACAAGAGTCAAATCGAAGTTTTCAAACAAACTTTTTCAAAACCCACAAACACAAGAAAAGAAAAACATTTTGAAAACATAGTGAGCAAGTACCTAAGAGCCCGTGGATAACCACGGATAGAAAGGGTGCTAACACCTTCCCTTTCTATAATCTACCTCCCGAACCGAGAAACATCTCGAAAAGGAATTTTGCTGTGCTTTTGTCCTTTCCTTGTTGGAGAAAATAAAAGACGGTGGCGACTCTTGCTTACCGCGACATTTTGCAAAACGCAAACGCGAACCAGCATTTCAAAACAGTCAGTTCTATTTCCACCGATCACAATAAGGTTATGAGAAGGAACCTGGATAGTAGGGTTACTTCGAGATGAAAGCCTGGATAGTAGGGTTGTGAAAAGGAATCTGGAGAGTAGGGTTACTTCGAGATGAAATCCTAGATAGTAGGGCTTGAGAAGGAACCTGGGTAGTAGGGTTACTTCGACATGAAAGCCTGGATAATAGGGCTGTGAAAAGGAACCGGGGTAAGGTTGCTTGGTGATAAGTTTGTGTAAAACTTTAGAATGAACCGGTGTATGGTTATAAGTTCGTGTAAAACTTCAAGAGGAACCGAGGTAAGGTTACTTTGAGATAAGTTTGTGTAAAACTTTAGGATGAACCAAGGTAAGGTTTCTTTTAGATAAGTTCGTGTAAAACTTCAGGATGAACCGGGGTAAGGTTTCTTTTGGATAAGTTCGTGTAAAACTTCAGGATGAACTGGGGTAAGGTTTCTTTTGGATAAGTTCATGTAAAATTTCAGGATGAACTGGGGTAAGGTTGCTTCTGTTGCACCGATGATTACTCTGTTTAGCTTCGAGTGTTGATAATGGACTTGCTGGAAATTGTTGATAATAACTATCTTTCCTGAAAGAAATACATGGTTAGTTATGCGCGGTGCATGAGATGCATTGTGATGAGGTTCTCAAAATAATTGAGATTATGTTATATGTAATGTATGCACATGTCATGATGTATGAACATGAAATGCTGACGTAATAATCTGAGTCCGGGAAAATAAATCCCTGACTGCTGTTTGGAGAGTATGATAAATGGTATTCTTGATTGCTGTAAAAAACCATAGTTCCTCTACTTCTGTTGGGGATGGTGAACAAAGATGACTAGCTGGGGATTCACATCCACTCGGCTGGTGAATATTCTGCCGGAAGAGACCCTGTCTGAGGATAACTCTGCGGGGAATAACTCTGTTGGAGACGAGATACTCTATTGATAGATATGCTGATTATGAGAAATAAACTCAGCTGGGGATGAATTCCCATTGCCGGTGATAATGAATTCTGTTGGAGATTGAATTTCTACTTGTGAAAGAAATAAACTCTGCTTGGGGAACAATTTACTGACTCACTCGCGATTGTTAATCTCAGCTGGGGAGAGTTATGTCCTGTTTGGGAAAGCTAAGATTTTGCTATCTTTGGATACTTTTTATTCTGTGGGGAGTGTATGTACGACTACTCATGTTCTCAAGCTGGCTCTATCCCGGTACCTGATGGGCAGAGTAACTATACAGTTTGGGCACTTCTTATTTTCCCTTTTTTGGCATTACGAGTAATCGTCTTTTGTTTCTTGTGTAAATATTTATGAGCAGCATTTATTTTCAAAAGCATATATCAAAATGAATCATTGGACGTTCTTGCGAAACAAAACAGAAAAAGAAAAACAAATTGAAGTTTCTTGTGAAAATGAATTGTATTGATTTTTGCAATTGGCCCGTAATAGGCATTTTTGTACAAAGAGGTTGATGCCCTAGTAAGAGAACGCCTCCAAAAGTCAGAAATAATACAATTTGTGTAAAAGAAAGAAAAACAACTATGTGAAACAAACCCATTGGGTTCCAACTATGCTATTTCCTTTATATCTTCAAGCGTCTCATCACTTTGCTACTTGGTCGAAGGTTAATCAGATTGATTGGCGCTGTCCGAGCTTGATAGTTGATACCGAAGTCTGGTTGCGGGCTGATCCAATGAGACATAGTGTTACGCTTCGATCCCTAATTTTTGCCTGGATCGCCCTTTCGGGTTTTTAGTCCACTGGGATACCCTTTTTTGCCCAAGTCGCCTTTTCAGGTTTCCGACTTGCCGGGTGTACAGTTTTTTTATTTTCATCCCTTACTTTTTCCCAAACCTTTTTGGTTCGCCGGGAAGCCCTTATTTTTGCCTAGGTCAGTCAACCTAGCGGGTCTTTGATTATGCCTAATATCTTTTCACTATGTCTGCATTGATGGGGTGAGGAAGGTCGTCACCATCCATGGTGGTTAGAATCATAGCTCCTCCAGAGAAAATGTTCTTAACCATAAATGGTCCTTTGTATGTGGGGGTCCATTTTGCCCTAGGATCACCTTGCAGTAGTATGATGCGTTTGATCACTAGATCCCCGACTTGATATTCCTGACGTCTGACTTTCTTGTTAAAAGCCTTGATCATTCGCTTTTGATGCATCTGACCATGACAGATAGCAGTAAGTCTCTTTTTATCGATTAGATTTAGTTGATCAAGTCGGGTTTGGATCCAATCGTCTTTGTTCAAACCCGCATCCTTCATAAGCCTGAGAGAGGATATCTGGACTTCGATGGGTAGGGCTGCCTCCATGCCATACACCAAAGAGTAGGGTGTTGCCCCTGTCGACGTCCGTGATGAGGTACGTTACCCATGAAGAGCGAATGGTAACATCTCGTGCCAGTATTTATATGTCTCCGTCATCTTCTGTACAATCTTCTTAATGTTCTTGTTAGCTGCTTCAACAACCCCATTCATCTTCGGCCGGTAGGGAGAAGAGTTATGATGCTGAATCTTAAACTGTTTTTAGAGCTCGGTGATCATTGTGTTATTGAGATTTGTACCATTGTCAGTAATAATTCTCTCTGGGACACCATATCGACATATCAGATTGTTTCGGATGAACCGTGCCACAACGTTCTTGGTTACTATAGCAAAGGAAGCTGCCTCAACCCACTTCGTAAAGTAATCAATGGCTACCAGAATGAAGCAATTCCCGTTAGACGCGGTAGGTCTGATTTCACCGATCATATCGATGCCCCACATCACAAAGGGCCAAGGACCTGTCAAGACGTTCAGGAGAACTGGAGGTACATGCACCTTATCAGCATAGATTTGGCATTTATGACAAGTTCGAGAGTGCTGATAGCAATCAGCTTCCATAGTGGACCAATAATATCCTACCCGTTGGATCTTATTAGCCATGGTGTGTCCACTGGAATAAGTTCCGAAGGTACCTTCATGTAACTCTGCCATGATCCTTTCTGCCTCGCTCTTGTCTACACACCGCAGTAAGGTTGAATCATGGTTATGATTATAGAGGATTCCATTACTAATGAAGAACTTCATAGAAAACCTTCTCAGAAACTTCTTATCATTAACAGATGCCCCCTCGGGGTATTCCTGAACCTTGAGATACCTTTTGAATTCGTGAAACCAGGGTTTGTCTGCCACTCCTTCGGTGTCGATCTCACAGCAGTGTGTGGGTTCACCCAACCTCTCAATGGTAATTTGGGGAGCTTCGTTATCCCACCTAACCTTGAACATAGAAGACATGGTAGCTAGCGCGTTCGCTAACTGGTTCTCCTCTCGTTGGAAATGTTCGAAGGTTACCTCTTCAAAGTGTGGGAGCAATGTCAGTACATACTCTTTGTAAGGAATGAGATTAGGTTGCTTCGTATCCCACTCGCCTTTGATCTGACTTATCACCAGAGTGGAATCCCCGAATACACTTAAGAACTTAATCCTCAGGTCAATAGAAGCTCAAAGACCCATGATACATGCTTCATACTCCTCCATATTGTTGGTGCAGTTAAAACATAATCGGGCGGTGAATGGATTATGACAGCCCTCAGGAGATATAATTACAGCGCCAATGCCATTACCCAATGCGTTCGAGGTTCCATAAAAATATATAGACCATCGGGATCCCTCCTCGGGTCATTCATCTGGTCCAGGTTCTTCGCAGTCCGTTACCAACATGATATTCTCATATGAGAACTCGAAATTCATGGACTGGTACTCATCCACGACCTGATGCCCCAAAGGATCCGCCAATACAATCCCCTTGATTGTTTTTTGGGTTGTGTATTTGATGTCGTACTCGGTTAAGATCATCTGCCATCTTGCTATTCTTTCGGATAAGGCAGGCTTCTTGAAAATATATTTGATCGGATCCATCTTTGATATCAACAAGGTAGTGTGAGTCAGCATATACTGTCTCAGTCGGCGAGCAGCCCATGCCAAAGCACAACAAGTTTTCTCGAGACTCATTCGGGTCTCACAGTCGGAAAACTTTTTGCTAAGGTAATAAATGGTGTGCTCTTTTCGACCAGAATCATCATGCCGCCCCAACACACACCCCATTGAATTGTCTAGAACTGTCAAGTATAATATCAAAGGTCTTCCTTCAACTGGAGGCATCAAAATTGGTGGTTCTTGAAGGTATTCCTTGATTCTTTTTATAGCGGTCTGGCATTCATCATTCCACTTTACCACTTTATCCTTCTTCAGCAGCTTGAAGATTGGCTTACAAGTAGCAGTCAGATGTGAAATGAACCTGGCGATGTAATTCAGACGTCCCAAGAAACCTCTAACTTCCTTCTCTGTGCGGGGGACCGACATCTCTTGTATGGCCTTTACCTTTGCAGGGTCTACCTAAATACCTTTGTCACTGACAACAAAACCCAGAAGCTTACCAGACCTTACCCTGAAGGTACACTTGTTCGTATTCAACCTCAGCTTGTACATCTTCAACCTGTCAAACAATTTTTGGAGATGATCAAGGTGCCCTTCCTTAGTCTGGGACCTGGCTATCATGTTATCAACATAAACCTCGATCTCGTGGTGAATCATATCGTGGAAAAAAGTGACCATGGCGTGCTGATAAGTTTCCCCAGCATTCTTCAACCCAAAAGGCATTACCTTGTAGCAGAAGGTGCCCCACTGTGTAACAGAGGTTGTCTTCTCCATGTCATCAGGAGCCATCTTGATCTGGTTGTAGTCAGAAAAACCATCCATGAAGGAGAAGATCTTGTGATGCACGGTGTTGTCGACTAGAACATCAATGTTAGGAAGTGGGAAGTCATCCTTGGGGATTGCCCTATTCAGATCTTTGTAGTCCACACACATTCGTACCTTACCGTCCTTCTTATGTACCGGAACGGTGTTGGCAACCCACTGCGGATAAGAAGTGACAGCTAAGAATCCTGCATCGAACTGTTTAATGACCTCTTCCTTGATTTTCTCTGACATTTCAAGGCGCATACGACGGAACTTCTGCTTTACCAGAGGGCAGTCTTCCTTAGTCGGCAGGCGATGTACCACAATATCAGTGTCCAAACCAGGCATGCCTTCTTAGGACCAGGCGAAGATCTCAACATAGTCGTGTAGCATCTGTATTAACCGTTGTTTGACACTAGGCTCCAAATTCGCACCTATTTTAACCTCTTTCCTGTCTTCCTCTGTACCCAAATTCACTGACTCAACTAGCTCTTCATGAGGCTGTATGGCCCTTTCTTCCTGCTGTAATAGTCTAGCAAGTTCTCCAGGCACATCACAATCATCCTCACCTTCGTCCTCGGCTTGGTTGATCAGATTTTTGAAGTCATAATTGGCAGTAGCAGAGTTGTTATCAATGGGATCAAGTGTGGATATGGATCTACAGTATGATACGTGAGTGTGTGTAAGAGAATAGCTATTTTGATAAAGTGAGACAGAAAATATAAACAAGGAGCGCAAAATTTGTATGCAAGAAACGTCCAATGCTTTATTAATGATATATGAAATGAAAAATAATAGCCCTCACAAGCACAACCAAGATGCCTCGGGCAAGGCACCGGGCCGTAATGTTTCAAATTGTTTATTACAAATCTTAAAACAAATGAGTCAATTACTACGGAATAAAAGAAACAGGTATGAAGTCCCTAGTCGTCCAGTTATTCGGTCCACCGTCGGTTGTTGGGTAGATCCAGCTGTCGATGTCTGAATCCTCTTCACTGTCTTCAATTGCATTAATTCCCCGATTGTTGATGTGTAGAGGAAGTCTTCTAGCCTGAGCGTGCCTAACAGCCCTTTGAGCCCCTGTAGTAAAGCCCAAACCAAAATTTTCAGTTTTGTGAGTGAAACCAGGGAGCTGAACCCAATTGGTACACCCACCTTCTTCAACCACAACCCTGTCGTCCTTGAGAGAAGCCATCTTCAACGGTGGTTTGTTGGTAGTTACTTCAGTTGATGCCAAGATCTGAGGGACTTCTTCGAAATTCTGACAAGGCATTTCCATGAATTCCCCATCCATGTCTACGTAGCGGAAGGAATTGAGGTGACTCACCATATATTCTTCTTCACCTCGCACTGTGACAATCTTTCCCTTCACCGGATACTTCAGCATTTGATGGAGTGTGGAAGCAACGGCCCCAGCCTCATGGATCCAAGGACGACTCAACAAGCAAGAATACGACGGCCTGATATCCATTACGTAGAAGGTGGACCCAAAAGTCTTAGAACCCACTTTGACAGGGATGTCCACCTCCCCGTGCACCATTCTCTTCGATCCGTCAAAAGCCCTTACCACAATGATACTAGGCTTTAGAGTCAAACCCTCACAATCCAAACGGTCCAACGCTTTCTTCGGTAGAACATTCAGTGAAGACCCAGTATCTACCAGCACATGAGCCATAGTGGTGCCCCTGCAGTCAATCGAGACATGCATAGCATCATTATGCTTCCTTCCTTTTGGTGTTAGATCCGCATCTGAAAAACCCAACCCATTGTCAGCAGTCAGGCTTGCCACACAATCTTTCAACTGATCTGCTGAAGTTTCCTGCGGCACATGCGCAGTCTTGAGAAATGCAATCAAAGCCTTCACATGGGCTTCAGAATACAACAACAGAGATAACATGGATATCTTTGATGGGGTCTTCCCCAGCTGGTCGACCACATTGTAGTCGCTCTTCTTAATGATTTTTAGTATTTCCTCTATTTATTGTTTAGAGGCTTCCACAATGATTTTCTTAGGTGCCTCCGTCCGGGCGGGATCACCTATAATTTCCTTGCCCCGAGTCCCAGATGGATCAGCAACAGGGGTTATAATTGGAGTAGGAACGGCAGAAATGTCAGGAGTGCTAGTTAGAGCAGTAGTTGGAATAACAGTAGGCTTGATGATCTTCGGAGTAATCTCAGGATAGAAAAAGCTTCCACTTTGGGTAACCTTACTAGTCCCGACAATATTACTGACATCATTATCAACTTCTTCATTCTTCAGATCTTGCTTAACGCCACGATAGTACACATCAGCATCATAATGCCATGGGATAGCCTTATCTGAGGTGTACAGGATGAGACCAGGAACAATGATTATCAGCGAAGCAATTCTTTGAACAGGTGTAACCCTAACAGGTCTTCTCGAGGAAACCTTGGAAGGATTGGCAGAAATGGTTATAATAGCGACATATTCAATGGGAACAATATGAATCATAGTGTTCTCGAACAAAATCTCTTTATTATCCATCAGGCGCTGAACACCTGACTTCAATAAACGGCAACCAAAAGGTAGAATCGAACACTTGTGGCAACCTTCACCACAACCCGGAAATAAACTGGCCAACAACAAATTCTTCTTAACAGTCATAAGAGGAGTGGAAATTTCTTAAACAGAGTTCACAAACAAATCAGTGTCAATAACATTAACTACACGACCATGTTTGGGCATGGGAGCAGTTATAACATTCGGCTTTTCTGAGCATCAAACTCTATCTCCTTGGCTTCAAGTAAGTCTTGTACTTTGTTTCTCAGAGCCCAACAATCATTTGTATCGTGGCCAGGACTCTTAGAATGGTAGGCGCAACGTGAGTTGGGATTGTATCTGGGAGAGGTAGTGTTTGGATTCTTGGGAGCCTCTCTCAAGGTTGCCAAGTTGGATTTTAATAAGTTAGGTAGAACTTTAGCCAAAGTCATGCTGATGCGGGTAAACTCCCGTTGTGGTCTTTCCATCCTTTGTTGATTTTTGCGTTGTGGAGCAACTGCGGGTCTTGGTATCACTACAACATTTACCATTTGATGGTGTTCAGATCTGCTTTGGCCCCTCGGGCTATAGACCGCACTGGCTTCCTTCTTACCAGCGAAAGTCTTCTTTGCTGAACTCGACGAGGCATTCTTCTGTATTTTACCACTCTGAATTCCAGCTTCTACTCTTTCTCCAGTTAAAATCAGCCTGATGAAACCAGATGACGAGCTGCAGATTAAGTGATTGAAACATGGACCTGATAGCTTTCTTAGAAACATATCAACCAAATCCCTATCAGACAAAAGGGGTTGAACTCTCCCAGCCAAGTCTCTCCATTTTTGAGCATAATATTTAAAACCTTCACCTGCACCCATGGACATACTCTAGAGTTGAGTACGAGTGAGAGCAAGGTCGGCATTATACTAATACTGCTTGTAGAAAGCAGCAGCAAGATCTTCCCAGTTTCAAACACTGGCTCCCTCCAACTGGTAGAACCATTCAAGATGAGTCCCTGACAGACTATCTTGAAAGAAGTGCACCCACAAATTTCTATCAGCGGTGTGGGGTTGGATTTTTCTGACATAAGAGCAGAGATGGAGTTTTGGGCAGGACACTCTATCATACTTGGCAAAAACCGGGGCTTTGAACTTTTGCAGGATGACCACTCCCGACACCAAACCCAATTCTTCAAAATCCAACCCAAGTATCCTTTGAACTTCCATGGCACTCAGACGGTCTTCTAGGTGTTTGTATCTATCCTCAGCAGGAGGATATTTCTCATCGTTATAATTCGTATCATTGTCAGAAACTGTAGGACTAGGATCCTTTTCTCCTTCTTGGTTTTCCCCTTCCTGGGATGAAGAAGTCAGATCAGTTTGTTGCTTCAACCTTTCTCCAAACCTTCTGCCCATATTCAGAATACCAACAACCTTCTTCTTCTTCTTCTCTTTCAGAATGAGGGCTTTCAGATCATCTTGCCCTTTTTCCAGACTGATGAACATTTGTTGAAACTGGGTGTTCTGTGCCTGAAGATCTTTGATGGCTTGATCGGAAGACATTTTTGCTGAAATAAACAGCGAAGAAGATGAGAAACCTATAGTGGTACCTATAATGATGTGTATGATAATGGGATGCACATGTAATGATTTCAAAGACTTAGGGAAATTTAAATTTGCAAACCAAAATAAACAAAAACTTTATTAGCTTATATTTGAAGGTTCAAAATGCCTTTAAGGTGTTACAAATAAGTAAATAAAACAAATCTAAAACTAGAAAATAAAAATAAAAATTCTCATGGACGCTTTCTCTTTGTGCTGATATAATCATTGAGCACTCTTTCTTCCTAGAGCTGCCTAGTGAGCTTTAAAACCTTCCTTTCTTGATCATGGAACTGGTCCCTGTAAGTATCCCACTCATTCTTCAGCTGAATCCAAGACCTCTGTAACTCCCCAAGATCAGTGGGCATGTAAGGATAGGGAACCGTGTAAGGAATGCCTTCTTTAGAAGTGAGCTCCACAATCACTGGTAATACGGCCACATAAGGCATCATAAGCTTCTGGGCACGAGCTCGTACCCATTGGAGGTAAGGCTCCATAGGAATGGAAGTCTTTGGTCCCGAATCTTTGGCGTCAGATCTATTTACCATGCCCTAAGCTCGTATGAACCTCCGACGATACTCATTAACATCATCCTCATAGTTGAATACAATTCCCTCAATAAGTAACTCATGGGGACCATCCCTTCGAGCATGACCAAATTGTCACAAATCTAGACAAGGATTGTAAGTTATACCCCCTCTGATACCAAGTAATGGAACATTATGGTACTCCCCTCAGCGGTCAATAATAGCAATGTCTTCCATAGCTCGAGAACACCAAAGAATATCCGTATGAGCGAGTGACATTATCCTTTGCGACCAACCCAAACCATCTTCGTTCTTCGGTACAGACTTAGGGAGGTGAGAAATAAACCACCTCGACAACAACGACATGCAGCACATAAGAGTCCCTCTTCTCTTCATGGTACGAGTATGGAGAGTGTGCAAAATATCTCCAAGCAAGGTAGGCACATGGTTGTGAGAAAGGAAAATCTTGATAGCATTCACATCTACGAAGGAGTATGGATTAGGGAAGAGAACTAAACCATAGATAAGAAGAGCCAAGACCTACTCAAAATCCTGAAAATCCATATCATTCCAAAATAGCTGAGCCATGTCTATCAGAAATTTGGCTAGAAATCTCTCGACTCTGCTTCGAGTTTCCCAATTGGATACCATGTTGTCTCGTTTCAAATGCAAAGCTGAGGTAATGACTTCTGTCTTAGGAACTTCTTCTATACCTGTGAAGGGTACCTATTTAAGAATGGGATTGCCCAAAAGCTGAGAGAATTCTTTCAAGGTGGGTACCAACTGATAATTTGGAAAGGTGAAGCAGTGATGCTTGGGATCGAAGAACTGAAAAAGTACGCTCATCATATGCTCATCAATGTTTGAAGTAACCAGGCTGAGAAGTTGACCGTGTCTCTTAATAAAAGTAGAAGTTTCAGAAACTCTTGATACCAACTCTTTGAGTTGGGAAGGTATCTTCACAAAGATGATTCAGATAGTGTTTCTACGCACGGAAGCCATGATCTGCAAAACAGAACAAAGATAAATTCCCTTGGTATTTGAAATGGTTAGTGTAATGAAGCATGAATGCCATGTTATGATGCATGATGTCATGATAAAACCACAGGTATACCAAACACAAGTATTGCAAACACAGTCAAATCACACAAAGCCCTTAGGTTTAAGGCTTGCATGAGGTCAAAGGTAATACCCTCTTGAAGTTGAGTTGGTTTCAAACCTGTCCTAGAAAAGTAACCGGGTTCTAGAGGATCTCAATATCACTGACCATCCTTTATCGGTCATGGTTTCGGCTTGCACAATCTTTTCTTGCGGCCGAAATATTCCGAAAGTATGATCTCAATGAGTGTAGCATCGAGTATCAACTAGTTCTTAGCTCTACACCGAGGCCGGCCATCTCACTACTTTCTAATGGCCAAGTTGTTCAACTAAGGTTCTAAGGTTCGTTAGTGCTTCATGACACCATGCAACGGCCTTGTATTCTCCTCGTTTCACCACAAGGGATACCGATACCAACCAAATTGCCACACCAATGTAGCTACTGTTTCAACCGTATCGGTCTACACCGTACAGTTCCCTCACAATCTATTGCTACTTACCGAATGAGTGCCCTAGATCCGGGTATAGGATCTATAGTAACCCCAAACAAAACACTCAAAAATAAAGCAAACAAAGCAATCAAGAGAAGCAATTTTAATGACCTAGATCCTAAGGTATACCCCACTTATTATTCCCCAGCAGAGTCACCAGTTCTGTGATACGGTGGTAGAACCGACTGTTTAATACTGGTTTGCATTTTGCGTTTTATGTTTGAAAAATGTCGCGGTAAGCAAGAGTCGCCACCGACTTTTATTTCATCCAACTGGAAAGGAAAGAAGTACAGAAAAAATCCTTTTTCGAGATTTTGAGTACGGGGGGTAGATTATAGAAAGGGAAGGTGTTTGCACCCTTTCTATCCATGGTTTTATATAGGCTCTTAGGTACTTGCTCATTTTTAAATTGCTTGTGTGTGTGCTTGTTTTTTTGAAAATTTTTTTTTGCTTCGTGATAACCCTTGTATCAGTCCTCAAGGGTGTGATGAAGTTGTTTTGAAAATTTGTTTTGAAAGGTGTTAGTGTGAAAAGTTTTGATTTGAGCAAGTACCTACTAGCATCTACCTACTCGAAAAAAGAACGTTTCTATTCTTGTTTCCTTTAGACAGCGCTATCCTACTATTGAGAAACAAGTAGCACCATCGTTGGAATTTGTAAGGGTCAATTCGAAAGGGACGTACGGTCACTGAAGCAATATTAGGACACCTTAGTAGTAACCCTAAAGTCTTAAGATCTTTTCGAGGCAACATTCGAATGGGAAAATTTGATCTTTTAGACTGGAGGGCAACCACTAAGACACCTTATGCTTATTGATCGTTTACCGAAGGCAACCGAAGTGAGAGTATACCCTAAGAGTGAATATGTGCGAGTGATTTATTTTCAGTTTATTATCTTTGCACATTAGGGTTTTCTAACCATTTTAACTTTGTCATGCATTCTTGCCATACAATCCTATTAGCATTCATCTAGCAGTTAATAATTGCGGAAATTTAAAAGTGCGAAAATATAAAACCTAACTATTACAAGGCTTCGGGGAGGGGGATTAATTACATAACCAAAAAATTGGGGAAAAGCGATAAGTAAAAGCTCTAGTTAAAAGTATTACACCCTCTGAACAATTACAAAAATAATAAAAGAATAAAGTGCACGCGGTAAGTTAAATGCGAGGCGATTCGGGTTTTGACCCTTGACTAAACCTAATTGCAATTGATTAAAGAAAAAAAGAAGTTTTTTTGTCGTTTTTTTTAAAGAAAATAAGGAATAATTGAATTAAAAAAATAACCTAATTACTAATTAACTTTAATTAAGAAAAATAACTAAGTTAACCTATTTTTTGTGTTTTTTATTTGAAAAAAGAAAATAATTAAATCAAGAATTTAAACCTAATGTTCTAATTATTTTTTAATTGTTAAAATAAGAATTAAATTGCCCTAATTTACATTAAGTTAATTAATTAAAATTTAATAAAAAAAACTAATTCTAATTTTGTGAATTCTTGATTTTATGATTTTGTAAAAAAGTGATTAATTTTTGTGAAAAAATAATTAAGTAAAATAATTAAATAAGGAAATAAAAATAAGAAAGAAATAAAATTGGGCCTGTTGTCTTGCTAAAAGAGGGGGTGTCAATATGAATATCTTTGGCCCATTAAGCTCTAGGCCTGGTCAGTGCTGGATCTGGTGCATCGTTGACTTTGAGGAATACCATGGACCTTCATTGCTGACACGTTGGATCTGACTAGCTGGGCATCCAGTGGCCAGGCGCTGAGGGTGTATGGAAAGCGTATGATGATGTATTGCATTGGATTCTCCTGAAACAATCAAGAAAATAATAAAATGCACACTCTTGAGATCGAACCCAGGACGTGTGCCTCAAAGGCATTCCCTCCAACCATCTGCGCTAGAGTGTTAACTTGTAAGCATAATAGACAAACAAAACCAAAAACCAAGTCAAATATTCTGCCAGCCCCAAGCACATGAAATTTGAATGGACTAATCACGCTTGGACACACATCATCTTCTTCCCTTCTCTGTCGTTTTAGACGAAGGCACTTTTACCTACAACAGTTTTGCTGTAACTATAAACCTGTAACATTCAAAAATCATGTACGAGCAATATAAATGAAAGGTAATGGTACCAATCAAGTCGTCTCATCCTAACGAGCATCATGGTACCTGATTCAAAGCCCAATTGTCCCTGTACAAAAAGACCCTAAAAATAACACAAAAACCCTAGCAATGGCAACATCATGTACAAGCATAAAAAACGCAATTAAATGACATGGTTATCTTGCAAACATGATGAAAAAAACTAATATAACGATCAAAAGTGATAATGATGCAAGAATTGTGATAATCGAATTGAAAAAAAATGCCAAACTGTATGAAGTGTAGCGTGCGTTTCTGGGTGTTTCAAACCTTGCTAAAGATTAGGACAGCTTCCTGGGACGTCCAACAATGGATTGAGATAGCTAGGATGGCTTGAGATGGCCTGTGGAGTGAAAACCAATTCACACTTTTGCCAACTTTATTGAGTTTTGTTCTATGCTTCTCACGACCTCTAACCTTTGTTTTTTAATTTGGAATTCTTCATTATATAACCTAGAGTGAATTAGGTTAACAAACTTGGACTAAATCTTTGCATTTATCCAATATTTGATTTGATTTGCAAGCTATATGATATGTTGATATTTTGAGCCAAATCATGCCTTTCTTCTATCAATTTCCCTTGATTCTATTTTCTCTTGTTAACTCAGCATATCTTGATTTCCAATCCGTCCAAAAAACAAATCAAATCATATCTTTGTTAATTTTCATCATTTATTTGACTTAATTCACTTTTTAATTAATGAAAAATCAAAATAAATTTTAAAATGAAGCACATAATGGGTTAGTGAACATTTGAGTCGTGGACCACATTATAATTGAGGTGTAAGCATAAAAAGTTGGGCCCATTTAGCAAAAAATGCAAATTTGAGCACATTTAACTTTTGACAATTTTGCAAAAATGGTCAACTTGGCCAATGCATAACTCTCAATTTTGACCCTAGAGAGGTGTTCTTGGACTTTTTAGAAATATTAGGATATCCTCTAAACAACCCTTTTGGTCTCATCTCAATTGAGTCTTCCATTTTCATGTATGAAGCTTTGACCCAAAAGGTGTTTTTGTTGACTTTTCAAAAGGACCTATAATGTCAAAATTCATATCTTTTTGTGAGTACATATTCTGGACTTTGGAGCTGAAGATGAATTCTAGGGAATTGCATCCTATTCAAAATTAGCTTTGGATGGGTCATTTCTTCTAAAGTATGAGAAAGTTATGCTTGGTCAAAGTTGAGTTGACTTTTCTTGTAAAACCCAAATTTATCAACTTTTGGGTTTTGATGAATTGTGAGCAATCCTTGAGGAATCATGATCAACCCTTGATCAAATGATGGGTAATACTTCAAAATGAGGATGTTGACCAAAAATCTTGAAGTTTGACTGTATGTGGGCCACTATTGACTTTTGACCTAGTACATTTGATTTTTAGGCATTTGAGCAATTGATTGAACAAACTTCTTCTGCAAGGCTTGAAACTTGACATGGGTGATCTTGAGTACATATTAGGACAATGGTGATCATTTTAGTCCTTTGTGGTTCACACATCTTGATGAAGGTGGAAACCCTAATTTGAGGTATACTGCCGTAGGAGAGAGTTTGTCTGGTCAATTCTTGAACTTCCTTGAGCAAGCTGGGGACCTCCCTTGCCATGTGTTGAGAAATATGGGAGGGAAAATTTTGGGGTACAACAGACACACTAGAATTTCATTCTTAAATGTCTTACAGAACAAGGTTGTGTCCACTTTCCCCTTGGTGAATTCCTTTTCTAACAGTAAGTTACTTAGTCTTTCATACCAAGCTCTGGGAGCTTGTTTCAGACCATAGAGTGACTTCTTTAGTTTGAAAACATATTCTGGGTGTTTTGAATTCTCAAACCCAGGGGATTAGTGCATATATACCTCTTCATCTATGTAGCCATTTAGGAATAAACTTTTGACATCCATCTGATATAGAGTGATGCCATTGTTTACAGCAAATGAGATTAAGAGTCTGATAGATTCTAACCTGGAGACTGGAGCAAAGGTTTCTATATAGTCTATCCCGTCTTGCTGACTATAACCTTGTGCCACCAGTCGTGCTTTGTTTCTGATGACTTTTCCTTGCTCGTTCAGTTTGTTTATGAACACCCACTTTGTTCCAATGACGTTGAATCCTTTTGGTTTTGGAACCAGATCCCATACGTCGTTTCTGGTGAACTGATTTAATTCCTCCTGCATTGCCAAAATCCAGTCATTGTCCAGAAGAGCTTCATCAATTGTTGTTGGTTCAATCAGAGAGACCAGTCCCATGAGGGATTCTTCAGAGTTTCTGAATGTTGATCTTGTTCTGATTGGATCATCCTTCTTTCCCAGGATCTTATCTTCTGGGTGAGCTATGCTGCTTCTGGATAACCTTTTCTAAAGTTGATCAACAGAAGGTGCTGGATTGCTTGTAACATTTCTTTCTGAAGTTGTTGGAGCGTCTCTGTTGAGAACTTCTGATGAGTTGTCTTTAGTACTTGTGAATTCAACTTCTATATCTGCAAAGAATTCATTCTGCTTTGAATTTTGAGGGTCAAGATTATCATCAAATCTAACACTTATTGACTCTTCAATAATCTGTGTTTCTGTATTGTATACTCTGTACCCTCTTGAACGTTCAAAGTATCCTAACATGATAATCTTTTGTGCTTTAGAGTCAAACTTGTTCAAATAATTTTTAGTATTCAGAATGAAACAAGTGCATCCAAACGGATGGAAATAAGAAATGTTAGGCTTTCTGTTCTTCCACAGTTCATATGGAGTCTTTTCCAGAATAGGTCTTATAGAGATTCTATTCTGAATGTAACACGCTATGTTAATTGCTTCTGCCCAGAAGATCTTAGCAATGTTAGTCTCATTGAGCATGGTTCTGGCCATTTCTTAGAGTGTTCTGTTCTTTTGTTCTACAACTCCATTTTGTTGAGGAGTTCTAGGACAAGAGAAGTCATGCAAGATGCCTTTTTTATTAAAAAATGATTCAAAATTTTTATTTTCAAATTCTCCACCATGATCACTTCCGACTTTGACAATTCTAAGATCCTTTTCATTCTGAACTTGGTTACAGAATGCAACGAACACAGAGTGTGACTCGTCCTTGTGTCTTAAGAACTTTACCCATGTCCATCTACTATAGTCATCTACGATCACTAACCCATACTTCTTGCCACTAACAGACGCTGTTTTTACTGGTCCAAATAAGTATATGTGCAGAAGTTCTAATGGCTTAGAGGTGGAAACAACATTTTTAGATTTAACAGCAAGTTTTGCAAATTTGCCTTTCTGACATGCTTCACACAGAGCATCTAAGCTGAACTTCAAATTAGGAAGTCCTCTGACCAGATTGAGTTTGTTAATCTGAGATATTCTTCTCATACTAACATGTCCCAATCTTCTGTGCCAGACCCATTGCTCGTTGTTAACAGAGAGAAGACATTTTACATTCTGACTCTTTAGTTCATGAATTTTTATCTTATAGATGTTGTTTTTCCTCTTTCCATTAAAGAGGATAGTTCCATCTTTCTGACTAACAACTTTGCATGGATTTTGATTAAAGATTATATCATAACTGTTATCACTTAATTGGCTTATGGATAACAGGTTATGCATTAATCCATCAACTAAGAGGACATTATTTATAGAGGGAAGATTTCCATTACCTATTTTTCTAGAGCCAATGATCTTTCCTCTTTGGTTGCCTCCAAAGCCCACGTAGCCTCCAAGTTTAAGTTCCAGGATTTGGAACATATGCTTTCTTCCCGTCATGTGTCGAGAGCATCCAGAGTCCAGGTGCCATGACTGGTGTTTTAGCCTTGCTGCTAAAGATATCTGTTACATATATAATTTTGTCCTTAGGTACCCATATCTTCTTGGGTCCTGGTTTGTTAGTTTTACCAAAATTCTGGTTAAATTTTGGTTTGACAGAGTAATCATTACTATTGTATTTTAGGTCGTGTGTTTGCCCATATATGAAGTGTGATTTAAGTGGTGTGCATTTTATGACTAGGTCCATGAATTTCTTAGGTGTAGATACCTTACCTTGATATCCTATCCCTTTTCTGCCATTCGTGCTAACTCCATAGATCATTGAAGCCATCTTGCTTCTATCTATGTTTTTAGCCAGAAACTTTTGAAAGCTGTGATCATACTCTTTGATGATCTCATCAGCATTACTGGGAATCTCTGAGATTATTTCCTTCTGAGAGTTTTGTAAATCATTTTCTAATTTTGAAACCTTTTCTTTTAACTCGGAATTCTCTAATCTGAGACTCTCAGTCTTTTCAGAGTCAGAGACAAAATCCCTTTTTAGGTTCTTGAATTTGACTCTGATTTGCTGATACCTTTCCAAAATTTCATTTAGACTTTCTGCAAGTTCAACCTTAGTAAAATTAATAGTGAAGTCAGGGAATACTTCTTCAGTGTCTGATTCTGAGTCTGAACCAGAAGCTTCACTGTCTTCTGACACGTTTGCCATGAGAGCTATGTTTTCTCTTTCATCATTTGACTCTAAGTCAGCATTAGAAGTGTCCGAAAAGTTCCATGTTACCATGAGGCTTTTCTTGTTCTCTTTAAAGAACTTCTTTTTGGGATTCTCCTTCTGAAGCCTTGCTCATTGCACTTATAGCAGATGATGTCCTTGTTATTTGACTTTCTATGTCCTGAAGAACCTTCAGATATTCTATGTCCAGAGGAAGACTCAGACTTTCTGTATCTGGAGAAGGATTCATTTTGATTCTCTGATCTTCTAGGATTTCTGAATTTCCTTTGTCTCTGCTTATACAGTTGACTCACCCTTCTGGAGAGGAGAGACAATTCATCTTCTTCTGATGAGGATCCATCAGAGGTTTCTTCCATAGCCTGCAAAACCTTAGAATCAGATTTTTTGTTAGATTTTAATGCTAGTGGCTTACCTTGCTTTTGAAGCTCATCTTCTTGTAGCTCTATCTCGTGACTTCTGAGGGAGCTGACAAGTTCCTCCAGAGATATCTTGTTGAGATCTTTAGCTATCTTAAGTGTTGTGACCATTGGCCTCCATTTCTTGGGTAGACTTATGATGATCTTCTTTACATGATCAGTAGTAGAATATCCTTTGTCAAGAACCTTCAGCCCAGTAACAAGGATCTGGAATCTTGAGAACATTGCTTCTATGGATTCACTGTCTTCCATCTTGAATGCTTCATACTTCTGAATGAGCGCAAGGGCCTTAGTTTCTTTGACTTGTATGTTGCCTTCATGCATCATTCTCAGAGAGTCAAACATGTTTTTGGCTGTCTCTCTGTTTGAGATTTTCTCATATTCTGAGTATGAGATAACACTGAGAAGTATTATTCTGGCTTTATGATGGTTTCTGAAATCACGTTTTTGCTGGTCAAACATCCTTTTTCTGTCTATCTTCTGACCACTTTCATCCACTGGATGTGTGTATCCATCAATTACCATGTCCCATAGATCAACATCATGGGCCAGAAAGAAGCTCTCAATTCTGTCTTTCCAGTAGTCAAAATTTTCTCCATCAAAGACTGGAGGTTTGCCACTGATTATGTCCTTGTCTTCATGATAGTCATTGCTGATGTTTTGGCTTGGTCCCGCCATAGAATTTCTCTGAAGCTTGGATCTTGTACTGACACGGTTAAGTGTATAAACTCAAAACCAGGCGCTCTGATGCCAATTGAAGAAGTGAAAAACACAAGAAGGGGGGTTGAATTGAAAACTTAAAATCAAATGCGCAAAGACACAATATTTTTATCCTGGTTCATTTGATCTCAAACTACTCCAATCCACCCGTCAAGTTGATTTCTCCTCTCTCCAACGAGGACTTAATTCACTAATCAAAAATTGATTACAATCACTACTTTGACAACTGTCAAAGTCTTCTTGAGTACAACCACAACCCGGTTAATCTCAAGGAAAACTAGCTTAATCAAGATAAAGGAATTCTGTGTATGGTTGTTTTTTCCTTAGAAAAACAGTTATCATAACTGTGATATTTTACACAACTTTAAGCGTAGAAAAGAGTATGTAAGCTTGCAGCGTTTTTAGATGTATTGCAGTCGTGTTGAAAAATCGTAAATGATTTGTCCTCTTAGCTTGTTTATATAGGCAATGGAATCCTATCCAACATAAAGCGTGATACTGGACATTTAAGCTATTTCCATATTGAGAAGATTCTTGTCTGAATGAAGCTGTTGCATGTGATGCTGTCTTGATTGAATAATAACGCTTCAGAATCTTACAATCTTGTATGCTGCAATTGCTTCAGAACATTGATGACTTGGAGTTGTGAGGATCTGATTGTATATGAACCTTCTGTTCAAAATCAGAGTATTCATCATTTCAGCGCAGGTTCTGATCATCATTCTTCAGCGCAGATTCTGATTACCTCAGCGTGAAAGCTTCTATAGCTTAACTTCTGATGCTGCTTTGGTCAGAATTTCTCAGCGTGAAAGCTTTTATAGCTTAACATCTGATGTAGCTTTGGTCAGAACTTCTGCATACACAGTAGCACAAATTTAGAGTGCATATTTGTTCTTTGTGTTTGTTATCATCAAAACACTAATTAAGGGTTGTAGAATCAAACTGTGTTCTAACATATCCTTCTAGAAATACGAGGTACAACATTATTGATGAGCTCATTGTCAGACAACTCTTCAACATTGACTACATTCACAACATTGTGACCTTCTCCATCCTTGAAGGAAGCAACATCTTCTTTAGAATGATAGTTTTCTTCAACATTTTCCTCAACATCTTCTTCTTCCACTTCTTTTAGGGCAGAGGTAGAAAGCTTCTCAAGTTTGTTATCAACAACATCATTTTTGGATGATTCAGCAGCATGATTTTTAGGATTACTTCCATTGTCAGTAGGAGGAGGCATGCGAGCAAGGGGAGTAGAAATCCCAGGCACATCAAATCCTTCATTTAATACTCTGTCCACAAGCCTTCTGATGCTTCTATCAACATTAACGATTTCTTATTCAGTTCTATTATCAGTAGCATTAGAAGATTTACCTTTGTCATCTTTAGATTTCTTAGCTTGTGATGATCTAGGTTTCTTGACCTTTTTCTCAAGCGGAGGGATCGTTGATAGAGGAGTAACATCTAGTACTCTATCAAGAGAAAGATTTTCATTTGCAGATTTTGAGGAAGATGATGTGTGATGTTGAGACATGTTTGAGAAGTTTTGAGCAAGGTGATGAAGAATGACAAGGGTCCTTTTTCTATGGATGAGAATGAAGAGTTTGTGAAAGTAGAGAGCATAAATTTCGTAGCGTGTGAGAAACAATTTGAGGCAGTCTTGTAATGATTTCTTTCTAACTTTTATTTTTTGGAAACACAAATAATACAATATCACTTTAATTATATTCCCACACACTTTTAATTGCTACAAACCTTCATATAAACAGATCCCTAATTTTCCTCTTAAATTCTCAAATTGATTACCATCTACAGCCTTTGTGAAGATGTCATCCAGTTGCAATTCAGTGGCTATATGTTCTAAGGCAACAATCTTTTCTTCAACAAGCTCTCTTATGAAGTGATGACGGATGTCAATATGCTTGGTCCTGCTGTGTTGAATGAGATTCTTTGATATGTTTATGGAACTTAAATTGTCATGGAATAATGTCATGACATCTTGTTTGACATTGTATTCCGATGACATTTGTTTCATCCAGACCAATTGAGAACAACTCTTCCAGCAGCAATGTACTCAGCCTCAACAGTGGACAAAGACACACAATTTTGCTTCTTGTTGAACCAAGATATGAGATATTTCCCAGAACTAAGCATCCTCCTGATGTACTCTTTCTATCATCAGTACTTCCTTCCCAATCAGCATCACAAAAACTAGTTAAGGCAAAATTTGATCCATAAGAGTAGAGCATACCATAGTCACTTGTCCCATTTACATATTTAAGAATCCTCTTCACATGGTTAGCATGGCTAATTTTAGGATCATCTTGATATCTTGCACACCCCCTACAACAAAGGCAATGTCTGGTCTGCTAGCTGTGAGATATAGAAGATTTCCTATCATGCTTATGTAGAGACTTTGATCTACACTTACTCCTTTTTCATCTTTAATCAACTTCAGAAGTGTGGGAGCAGAGGTTCTTTTATGATTGGCATTCTCCATCCCAAACTTCTTCACTATATTCTTGGCATACTTGCTATGAGATCAAAATATGGAGTCTTCCATTTGTTTAACTTGCAGACCAAGACAATAGGTTAATTCACCAACAAGACTCATTTCAAATTTAGACTGCATTTGCTTGAAAAAATGGTCCACCATCTCATTTGACATCCCTACAAATACAATATCATCAACATAGATTTGAGCAATCATAATATTCCATTCTTCTTCTTTGGCAAAGAGGGTTTTGTCTATGCCACCTTTCCTATATCCATTCTCCTAAAGGAATTATGTCAGTTTCTCATACCAAGCTCTTGGAGCTTGCTTCAATCCATACATAGCTTTCTTTAGTTTATAAACATGTTTAGGAAAACTTGGATCAACAAATTATTTTGGTTGTTCAACAAAAACTTCTTCGTTCAGGTACCCATTCAAGAAGGAACTCTTTACATCAATTTGAAACAATTTAAATTTCAAAATGCATGCAACTCCCAACAGTAGTCTGATTGATTCAAGTCTAGCCACAGGAGTAAAGGTTTCATTAATGTACACTCCTTCAATTTGAATGTATCCTTGTGCAAGTGTCCTTTCCTTATTTCTAGTGACCACCACTTTTTCATCAGATTTATTCTTGTATACCCATTTGTCCCTTCAGGTCTTGGAACTAGATCCCAAATCTCATTCCCACTGAATTGTTCCAGCTCCTCTTGCATAACATTAATCCAGAACTTATCAGTTAGGGCCTCTTTGACATTCTTAGGCTCAATTTTTGATATAAAGCAAGAGTTTGAAATCCCTTCTCTTGATCTGGTGGTAACTCCTTTGTTTGGATCTCCTATGATAAGCTCCTTAGAACGATCTTTGAGTTCTAGTTGAAGGTCCTTTATTGAAGTGACTAGGCTGGGGATGTTCTTGAGGAGGATTAGAATCAATACTTGTGTCATTTGATTCAGTTGGACTATCAGGTAAAGATATTCCAACATCTTCTGAGACATCTTCTTCAACATTCCATCCTCTATTATCAATAGTAACATTTATTGACTCCATCATAACTTTGGTTCTGGAGTTAAAAACTATGTATGTTCTGCTGTTTGTAGAGTAGCCCAGGAATATTCCTTCGTCACTCTTGGGGTCCATCTTCCTCCTTTGTTCAATATCAGCTAAGATGTAACATTTACTTCCAAAAACATGAAAGTATTTAACAGTTGGTTTTATTCCCTTCCACATTTCATACAAAGTAGCTGAAGTGCCTTTCCTTAGAGTGACTCTGTTATGGATATAGCACGCAGTATTCATTGCTTCAGCCCAAAAATGGTAGGGTAGCTTCTTAGCATGAATCATGCCTCTGGAAGATTCTTGGAGAGTTCTATTCTTGCGTTCTACAATCCTATTCTGTTGAGGAGTAATAGGAGAAGAGAATTCATGGTTGATTCCTTCAGAGGAGAAAAACTAAGCAAATTTGTTGTTCTCAAATTCCTTTCCATGATCACTTCTTATTCTTATGACATGGCTTTCCTTTTCCCTTTGAAGTTTTTGACAAAGATCTATGAATACTTCAAAAGTTTCTGATTTTTCTCTAATAAATTTTATCCATGTGTATATAGAAAAGTAATCCACAACAACATATGCATACTTCTTACCACCAATACTTTCAACCTGCATAGGCCCCATCAAGTCCATGTGGAGAAGTTCCAAAACTTTTGATGTAGTAAGATGTTGAATCTTCTGATGTGACATCTTAGTCTGCTTTCCAATTTGACAATCACCACATACCCTTCCTTCTTCTATCTTGAGCTTAGGAATCCCTCTCACTGCTTCTTCATATATAATTCTTTTCATACCTTTCAAATGCAAGTGCCCCAATTTTTGGTGCCATAGTTTAACTTCACTCTCTTTGGATAAAACACATGTTGAGGAGAGGTTTAACTCTTGATGAACCCATAGATAACAAATGTCTTTAGATATGATTCCTTTCATGATAACTTTATTCTTTTCATTGCACACAAGACATTCTTCATTGGAGAAGTTAACTTTAATTCCTTGATCACATAGTTGGCTTATGCTTATCAGGTTATCTGTTAGCCCTTTTACAAGTAACACATTATCATGCTTAGGAACTCCTGAACAATCAAGCTTGCCAACACCTTCGATTTCTCCTTTTGCTCCATCACCAAAAGTCACATAAATGGTGGAATGAGATTTGACATCCACCAACAGATTCTTGACACATGTCATGCGTCTAGAACATCCACTGTCAAAGTACCAACCATCTTTGGTTGATACTATGAGGGAGGTGTGAGCAATGAAACTATCAACCTTGCACTTGGGAACCCATTGTTTCTCCTTTTTGCTATTTTGGTGAGTCTTATCAGTTTTGGGAAAAGGAGAATTTTTAAGGTATCCATACAACTTGAAACAGAAGGGCCTTATATGTCCGAGCCTTACACATTGATGACATCTCTAGATCTGGGGATTCTTCATGGTGTGATTAATATTTTTCTTCCCATGATGTTTGCCATGATGTCCTTTCTTCACACGAGGTTTCCCAAGATGTCATTTCTTATTATGATGTTGAGACATTTGATTCAACATCTTTGGTTTAGGCTTGGCATGAGTGGAAACAGATGAAGGTTGTTTTCCATGATGATGTTTTCCAAGATGTCCTTTCATACCATGATTGTTTCCGACATGTTGAGACATTTGACTCAACATCTTTGGTTTAGGCTTGGCGTGAGTGGAAACAGATGAAGGCTCTTATGAGTTCGGTTCTTTTTTCTCATTGAAACCTAAACCACTCTTATCTCCTGTCACTCTTCCTGCTTGAAAAATTTCATCTAATGAGTTAGACCCATTATTCAGAATCTTGATAGATTTGACCATTCTATTAAGATTTGAATTTAGAGAGGACACTTTATTTTCTAAATCAGAAATAGTTTTAAGATGCTCTTTCCTTTCCTCCTTCAGCTGAGTTATGATGGCTTTTTGTTTCTCCCCTTCAAGACACACATCTACACTTCTGAGACATAATTCTTTTTATGAATCAACTAACTCATCAAAGGTTAGTTCCCCATCACTAGACTCTTCATCAGATACATATTTTCCTGTCAAAGCTTTAACATATTTGGCAGATTCTTCAAGATCACTCTCTGAGTCCTCTTCAAACCAAGTAACAAATAGATTCTTCTTCTGTTTCTTTAGATATGCAGGACATTTATCTCTAATGTGACCAAAGCCTTCATATTCATGACATTATATTCCCTTCCCTTGAGAATATTTTTCTTCAGCCGTTTTTCTTCCCACCTCATTTGACTTATAGATGTCAAATGAGATGTTCTTGACATTTGATCTTTGGTTCCTGTCCATTCTTTTTATCACTTTATTTAATTATCTTCCAAGCATAGCTAAAGCATTTGATATTCCTCCATCTGTATCTATATCACAGTCCTCTTCTTCATCTCTAGTATTAGATACAAAGGCTATGCTTTTGTTTTTCTTCTTAGATCTTTCATTTATGCTTAATTCAAATGTTAGAAGGGATCCAACAAGTTCATCCACTTTCATTTTGTCAATGTCTTGGGCTTCTTCTATAGCAGTTACTTTCATATCAAATCTCTTGGGAAGAGACCTGAGCATCTTTCTCACCAATTTTCCTTCTTGCATTTTCTCTCCTAAAGCACTGGAGCCATTAGTAATTTCAAGGATGTTCATATGGAAGTCATTTATACTTACATCATCTTTCATCCTCAAATTTTCAAATTTTATGGTGAGTAACTGATGTCTTGACATCTTAACTTTGGATGTGCCTTCATGAGTAGATTGAAGAATCCTCCATGCATCCTTAGCAACTTCACATGTATTCACTAACCTTAAAATGTTCTTGTAAATTCCATTGAATATAGCATTCAAGGCTTTAGAATTTCCAAGAGAAATTTCATCTTCTTCCTTAGACCAATATTTTCCAAGTTTTAATTCAGAAGTAAGTTCTCCATTTTCTCCCAATTTGACAGGGTGTTTCCATCCTCTTAAAACAGATTTCCAAGCCCTACTATCTAATGACATTATAAAAGAAAACATATGTGGTTTCCAGTAGTCATAATTGCTTCCATTCAGAATGGGTGGTCTGTTCACAAATCCTCCTTCCTTGTCCATATTACCAAAAAGTATCTCCCCTGGATCTCACCCAGGTAAAGAGCAGGATGCATGCACTGATACCAATCGAAATTCTAGTATTAGATATGTGATGTGGAATGAGATATCACGACACAAATATTTGTTTGCAAGTAAGGTGCAGTAAAATCAAAAGCAGTAAAAACATAAGAGATTGTTCACACAGTTTACGATCAGTTCATTGACTCTCAATAAACAACCAATTTACGATCTAATCACTTAATCACTAACCAAGCTAAACTTTTACCTAAGACTCACCTAGGTATGAGGCCATCCTCAAATCCCTTAAATCATTTACAGTGAAGAACTTAACAGAATTAATAAGTTTGAAACACTTCAATCATTCAACGCTTAAAAGCTTATGAATGATACACAATTAACAACTCAAATAACAACTAAAGTATTTAAACTAATACTTAGAGTGTATTACAAATAAAAATCCTAGACTTCTAATCAGAAAGAAAGTATTCTTCTTCAAAAGTTGCTTGTCTTTGAATAAGGAAACAAGTACTTATATATGCGAAGCTTTGGGCTTGGGCTTAAAAATAATATTCAAATCTTTTGAATATTTCCATAAAACCAGGCCAAGATAAAATTATGAAATTTGAAAAATATTCCTCCATATTTTTCGCATCATGTAGATCACAAATCCTGAATTATAGAATGCTGGAAATAAGGAAACAAAAGACTGAACTGATTTTGGGTTGAGATCAGTTCAGTAGGCAGATGTCAAGACATCTGCTTTGATATCATTCAAAATAGTTTTTCTCCAACTGTTAAGACATTTAGCAAAACATTAACAAGTCATTGTTTTACCAAAATTGCTGCCAACAAACACTTACAATACTTTTCTTAATTTTTAAATCCTAAAAAAAATATGGAAGGATCCAATGACCTCTTGAAAAATATTTTTGACCTCATTTTATTTTTATTTATGACTTTACTATTTTTCATAAATTTTGGTTTATTTTGCCTATTTCTTTTAAGTTTAAAAATAGTTTATGACTTTAAAAAATTACCAAAAATTTTGTATAAATATTTGAGCTCATTTCTGATTTTTTTATGGTCTTATTTAATTTTTCTTGGATGTTTTGAATATAGTTTCTAATTTCCCCTTTTATTTTCATTTAAAAACCATTTTAAAAATATTTTTCTTTATTTTTAAATACAATTTTATTTTGTATATATTCTGTTTGATCTTGGACTATGAGATTTTGATCATGAGCTTCATTAACATCATTGGATCTTGAGTGTTGAGTTTAACTCCACCAAAATGAATGGATGATTTTAATGATGATTTGATTAAATTTTTGGTTCAATTGTGGTTTAATTCTTATCCCATCCCTCTTCACCTTATCCTCATCTTATTGTGTCACATGTTGTTAGAAGATGATATATATATATATATATATATATATATATATATATATATATATATATATATATATATATATATATATATATATATATATATATATATATATATATATATATATATATATATATATATATATATATATATATATATATATATATATATATATATATATATATATATATATATATATATAATATCTCCAAACACATGACACCTAAATTGCTATTGATCGGCCTTAAAATAGGTGTAACTTCTATATAAGTCCACTTACGATTGCTTAACATAGCGCTAACTTTTGTCCTGATTCGAGAAATGATTATTCGTGTCCCAAACCCATGTTTGTAAGCCCAAGTATGTTAATTTGAATCCTTTGATTCAGTAACCTTGAGATTTATTGTTAGGAGACTTTGGTCTTATCAATCCTCTAATTAATTTTCATAAGCTTTGGTCAAATTGAATCACTTAAGCATCATTGATCATTTATGGTTGCCTTGAGAATTTTAAATGAATAATATACTTGAAAAAAGAAAATTAAACTTATTGTTGAGAGGCTTTGGTTTTATCAATCCTCTAATGAGTTTCAATTTCTAGTTTCAAGATGGTCATTCAACTAACCTCTAATTTCTAACAATTGACTTTATTTTGTGTTTTTACTTTTTGCTCTTACTTTAAACACATTTATTTTAGCATTTACATTTTATGCTATTTTCATCTTTGCTCATTTAGGCATTTAATTTTATGTCATTTTTATTTTTCTCCCTTGAGCTCTTCATTTCTTTTTGAAGATACTTAATAATAAACTTGAACCATAAAAAAATTTAATGTTACTTGGATTATTTGGTTACTATCCTTGGCATTATGGAGTGATGAACTTCTTGGACTTAGGATTAGAGACCTTGACCTACCTTGAGACCCTGTGACCTCAACTATTATTTTGTCTGGATCTCTTGGGGTTTACTCCAATATATTGGGTTGTTTGTTTACTTTGTGTGTAGGTTATTGTGATTACATGCTTTGTTTGTAATCGGGAATTCATCTGTATACAACCGTTACTCTGCCCAATTTTTGTGAAGACTTCATGCAATTGAAGCTTGGTTTTCTTAATAAGTTTATTATCTTTGCTTATTTGGATTCAAATCCAAAGGATGTGAATTTTACATTGATTCATTGTGTCAAGTGTTGGCTTCTTGTTGGATAGACGGTTCTTTTCCCTAGCTTTTACCTTATACTTTAGGATAGTCCCTTCATCTCCTCCCATCTTCTTTAATTTCAAAATCTTCTCCATCCTTTTGAAAACTCTTCTTGTTTTTAAACTTGAACCGCTTTCGTAATAAACTTGGACTTAGGTCCATGCATTTTCAAAAATATTTTCTTAATCAAACTTTAAACAATTTAACAATACTTTGACATTTTTGTGAGAAGACTAAAAGTAAATCAATCTCATTCATACCATTTTTCAACTTTGGCTTTTTACCTTAAAACTTTTCACAAAAGATTAGACTGTTCTCAATCCTTGTACTGATGCGAGTGTTGGAGCTGTGTAGTGGCAAGTAACAAAAGTTATGGAAACATTTATCCGGGAATTTATCGTGTCCAAAGAGATTGTTTATTGAACTTCCGTTCAAAAAATTCTCACGTTTATGAGTTTGGTTTTAAATGGGTTTGTTTGTAAGGAAAGGGAAAACACTATTGACAAGAAAATAAATACATTAAATAGAAAGGAGAAACCTAACACGCAGGAATTTATACTACTTGTCACAAACTTAAACCTATTGATCACATGCACTCAACCTACTGTAATCGTCAAAATCATCATGGACACCATGAGATGTACCCACAATGAAGGTTATGTCTAACGCTAAGTCGCGAGACCAACAATATTACACTATCGACAATGTCTTGCACGCTACAACAACACATAGGCATTAAGCTTTAGAACCCAAAGTGAATATTAGTTCTAAATATATCTCTAGAATCTAGAAACTAATAGATATTCATTCTTAATCAAGATTTGTGAGGTATATGTCTATAACAACCCAAATCCAAACATAAAGCAAAAAGATCAAAGAAGACATCAAGATTGATTTGTAAAGCAAGCTTTATACAACACCATGATCAACAAATATACATATGTTCAAAGTAAATATACAAACATACCCAATAAATAGATAAATACATAGAGAAGAAATGGAGAAAAACCAAACATCTCACGGATTGTTAGTGTTGATTGATGAGAAATCTGACTCCGAATCATCAAGATGCAAGCTCCAATGTTATTTTATAGCTTCTCAAGACCAAAAATAGAGGTTTGATGAATTGGGACCAAAAATACCCAAAAAATAACCTTAAAAATGTGTTTTTGGCCCTAAATACGCATTTCTGACTGTTCAGGATCGCCCGACGACCAAAAAGCATCGCCCGACGACAGTTGACAGTAAGTTGAAAAGCCAGCACAACATTCAGCACTGTTTCGGCCATAACTTTTAAACGTAACTCTGATTTGCATCTGGTTCAAAGCGCTGGAAAGCTTATTAAATGATCTTTCTAAAAATGACAAAATATAAACCAAATTGATGATTTTTATTCTTTGATTTTGAGCCTTATTAATTGGCAAGTTGCTCAAAATCGTGCGTTTGAAGCCGTGTCTTCGACACTTTATTTCTCATGCTCCAAATACGCATCAATACCTACAAAATGATTGGAAAAACATCAAACGGTACCTTATGTACACCAAAACACAAATAAACATAAAGTAGATGTATTTACACAAAAGTTGGGTTTATTCAACGATATTAACAACAAAAAATTGATAAGTGCAACAAAAGTATACAAAAATAGCTACAATTTTCACTTATCAAACTCTCCCCAACTTGAACTATTGTTTGTCCTCAAACAAAGATCAAATAACCCAAAGAACAAAGAATGATAAATCAAAGAATCACAAATTAATAGGTTTTGAAAACAGAAAACAAATGCAATGGTTCAAATGGAAAATAATACACACAAAGTAAACACTTACCACTAAACTACGACTATAACATAAACACGAAACAAATGCTAAATACAAAAATTAGGTCAAACATTCTAAAATAATACTAGTTCACAAATGAATCACACCTAGCAAACACAATCATTGGTAGATGAAAAACACAAAAATGGGGTATTTTCATCCATCCAACAATTTTTCAAACAATAGACTAAATTATGAATTCATCCAAAAATTTACATTGAAAATATAAAAGAAAGAATATCAATGGCTTTTTAAGGTTTTAATGTGGCTTGGTTAACAAACAAGGGATAAGTCCTAAAGCTTATAAAAACAAAAACTTGTCTAAACCTAAGGGAGTAATTACTTCCACAAAGTTTCAAACAATAGAATTTCAATCAAACTTCTTCTTCATCCTAAATTTAAAACCAACACACATCACTTATTCAACACAACATTATTCCATACTTATTTTGTTTTTCTTTTTCAATGTTTTTTCAATTTTTTTTCCTTTCTTTTTCTATCACTTTTTTTTTCCATTTATTTTCTCACTTTTTTTTTCTTTTTCTTTTCAACCTCATAGCAATCAACTAATAAATACACAATCATTTTTCTCCCCAAATTGAATTCAACCATACATTAAAGTGAATACTCGCTACTTTCTAAGGCAAGATAAAAACTCAAACCAAAACAATGGTTGAGGGTTCAAGAAAACAACTAATCAACATCCATGCAAAAAGGGAAACTAAACACTCATAGACAAGCATTTAAAAAATACAACATGGATATCAACAAAAAGCTCAAAGTGGTTACTAATGATCTCACACTAACAAGATGAATTGACTTATTTGGCCAAGGTAGTTGTACTCAAAATGAAACAAAAAATTACTTGATATGATCAAGCTTTTATACAATCAACACAAACAAAAGATTAAGCATAATAAAATCCAGTTAAAACAAGAATTGTGATCTCCAGCATATGTGAACAATGGAAAGCTACCTCACAAAAAGGGTAGGAACTAAAGTGATTCATAAATGAACAAGTATACAAAAGAATGAATGACATGAAAATTGTAAAAAGTATAAGTATCATGAATATTCTAAAGTATAGAAAGTGATAACCACATACTTAGAATGTGTATAAAACTTTAAAAAAATCATTACCATGCATTCGTAAGTCGAAACGATCAAACTTGACAAATCACATCAATATTATACAAGTTACTAGACCAAAACATGAGTCCAAACAATAATAAAAGAATCAGAAAATAATACTCCTACAAAATTTCAATGTACAAAATTTACAATATTTACAACGAACAAAACTCCTCAAGCTAAACATGACAAGCTTTCGGAAAACACAAATTGACATGACAAAACCAATACAAATAATGATATGAAAACCGGGTAAAAATGAATTAACAATTTGAAAAGTGAAGATTTGAAGTTCAAAATATTTCCTTGTTTCAACTTGTTAAAGCACAAATCACCACACACATAAACAAATATGCCTATTTTACGTCGTAAGCTCGACGTATTTATTGTTCGAGCAAGTAACCTCCTCTCATCATGCCATGGTATTGTCACACCGTGCAAACCTAAAGAAAGTCTCCTATCAATCACACAACAAACGTTACGAAAACGAGACAATTCACAACAATACATGAAAACACATATATGCACAAATATCATATACAAGTTAATGTACAATTTCTATAAAACATATAAATTAATTACAAAACTCAAAAACAAAAGAATTATCGCAATGCGAAGACAATAGAACCAATCCCCGACAACGACGCCATTTTGTTGGAGCTGCGTAGCGACAAGCAACAAAAGTTTTGGAAATATTTATCCAGGAATTTATCGTGTCCACATATATTGGTTAATGAATTTTCGTTCGACAAATTCTCACATTTATGAGTTTTGTTTTAAATGGGTTTGTTTGTAAGGAAAGGGTAAACACTATTGACAAGAAAATAAATACATGAAATAGAAAGGAGAAACCTAACAGGCAGGAATTTATACTACTCGTCACAAAATTAAACCTATTGATCACTTGCACTCAACTTATTGTACTCATCAAAATAATCACGGAAACCACAAGATGTACCCATAACAAAGGTTATGTATAACTCCAAGTCACGAGACCAACTGTATTACTTTATCAACAATGTCTTGCGCGCTAGAACAACACGGAGGCATTAAGCTTTAGCACCCAAAATGAATATTAGCTATAAATCTATCTATAAAATCTAGAAACTAATAGATATCCATCCTTAATCAATATTTGTAAGGTATATGTCTATAACAACCCAAATCCAAACATAAAACAAAAAGATCAAAGAAGACATCAAGATTGATTTATAAAGAAAGCTTTATACAACACCATGACCAACAAATATACATATGTTCAAAGTAAATATACAAACATACCAAACAAATAGAGAAATACATAGAGAAGAAATGGAGAAAAACCAAACATCTCACGGATTTTCACACCGATTGATGAGAAATCCGACTCCGGATCATCAAGATGCAAGCTCCAATGTTGCTTTATAGCTTCTCAAGACCAAAAATGGAGGTTTGATGAATTGGGACTAAAAATACCCAAAACATAACCCAAAAAATGTGTTTTGGCCCTAAATACACATTTCTTACTGTCTAGGATCGCCCGGTAACCAAAAAGCATCGCCCGACGACAGCTGATACTAAGTTTGAAAAACCAACACAACATTCTGCACTATTTTGGTTATAACTTTTGAACTGTAACTCCGATTCGCACCTGATTCAAAGCGTTGGAAAGCTTATTCAATGATATTTCTAAAAAAGATAAAATGTAAACCAAATTGATGATTTTTTATTCTTTGATTTTGAGATTTATTCGTTGACGAGTTGCTCAAAATCGCCCGTTTGAAGTCGTGTCTTCGACGCTTTATTGATCATACTCCAAATACACATCAGTACCTATAAAATGAATAGAAAAACATCAAACGGTACCCTATGTAAACAAAAACACAAATAAACACAAACTAAATGTATTTACACAAAATCCAGGTTTATTAAACGATATTAATAACAAAAAGTCAATAAGTGCAACAAAAAGTATATACAAAAATAGCTATAACTTGCACTTATCAGCGAGCTACTATACTTCTATGATATGTAGTAAAGTTAGATATTTTCCACTTGGGTGTTGAGTGAGGCTTTGTTGATTTTAAAATCCAAGCTATATCCTCCACTTTGAGATGGAGAAAATCGTCTTTATCATAATCGTGGGTAGTAAGTATGTTCTTCCACTCAGATAAGACGATGATGTCTAGTCTCTTAAAATTAACCAATACACTTGTGTTTTAAATTTTTTAAAGGTAAACTACGAGTACCCTGATCCCCTATTGCACAGAAGGTGGTACGTAGGCACTAAAGGTTCACAATCGCGGTGGGTGCAAAAATTATTAAAAAAATACGTCTTTTCTCATCTACACCATCTATTTTTTATACAACTCTTATAGCCAAAATACACATATTTTCAAATAGGTTCCTGCAGAGTACTGTAAATGTTTAGGGTGCTAATACCTTCCCTTTACATAACCAACCCTCGAACTTAGATTCTCTCCTCCTCTTTTTGGTTTATTCGCTCTTTTCCCACTCCTTTGGAAACAATAAAGCCCGGTGGCGATTTTTATTTTGATTTGTGCGAGTCAAGTTAATCCAATGGCTTAGACTCAACATCTATGCCGCTACAGAAAATGGCGGCTTCACTGGGGAAAGATTGACCTATTGTTGGTCCATCCCTAAGTGGGTTAAGCCTATATTTATTTATTTGTGCATGTGCTATTATCTGTTCTATATTATATGTTGTATATATGTTTGTTTGGACTTTTCTGGTTTTCAGGGTGCTTGGTGATTACTCATGAGTCCTATACCCGAAATTTGGCAAACTTAAGATAGGACAGACGGTATAGTCATGTTAACTTTGAGGGATTAATCCCAAAAAAAGGAGACACAAGATCCCCCACTCAATGAAGTTTCCTTTGACTATAGTATCGTTTACCGAGTAATCGGGAAGACCTGCTGCTTTCGACCTGGAAGCTTGCCGAAACTGAGAATCATAGAGCCTTTAACCCATCTTGGCGTTTTAGGTGTAGTGCAAAAGCTATGACGGAGTAATCCAGAAATGGTTGTCACGCGATACTACACTCGGACGAGTTATTCTTGAGAATATTGCTAATTACCGAGTCAATCGGGATGTTGGTAATATCCGAAGGAAGGATGTAGACTCTGGGAACCTCTTAGAACCTTGTTCGGCCGGTGATACACTTTTAGATCACACCATATAGGTAGAACCTTTGACCTCATGCTCGTGATGTCAAACCTATGAACCCCATGTTTGTGATCTTATGTGTGATTGTTGCATCATGCATTCATGCACCCAGGAGCATCCTTTAAAACATTTTGTTTCAAGGGACTTCAAAGTTGACTATTAGAGAATATCTCATGTACTTTTTGACTAAGGATTCTGGAAAAAGAAAGACTAAGAAGTACATTTTCAAAGATCCCAAGATAGATGAGTTGATGAGTCTGATTCCTGAGATCGAGAGTTCTACAGATTTTCGGAGAAAGTATGGGTTCATCATTTCTCTTATAAAGCTCAGGATGAAGGAGGGTATTTTATCGACTCTGGTCCAATTCTATGATCCGATGTATCGATGCTTTACTTTCCCTGATTATCAGTTGATGACTATATTGGAAGAGTATTCTTATCTGTTGGGTTTACTTGTTACCGATCGTGTTCCTTTTACCGGTTTAGAGGGGAAGCCAAAATCTCATGAGATTGCTGCTTTGATCCATTTGGGGAAGGCTGAGGTTGATGCCCACATGACTACCAAAGGAGGGATTAGAGGATTACCCGCTCAGTTCTTGTTAGATAAAGCTCTCTATTTTTCTAGGATGAAGAGTATGGTTGCTTTTGAGGCCATCTTTTCCCTAGTTGCTTATGGGTTGTTCTTATTTCCCAATGTCGACAAGTTTGTAGATATCAATGTCATTAGGATCTTTATGATTGGGAATCCAGTCACTACATTATTGGGTGATTCCTATTACTCTATTCCTCTTCGGGATTCTTACCATGCAGGGATGATTATTTGCTGCACGCCTTTACTGTATTAGTGGTTTATTTCTCACTTGCCTCAGTCTGATGCTTTCTGGGATGTCAAGAAGGAATCTCGTTGGGCTCTGAAGATTATGGCCCTCACTCATTTAGATATTGTTTGGTACCATCAGGCTTATCATGATGTAGAGATTATTGACAGTTGTGGTAGTTTCCCCAATGTACCTCTTCTTGGTACAAAGGAAGGAATTAACTACAATCCCGTTCTTGCACGATGACATTTTGGATATCCGATGAGGGATAATCTAAATAGTATTCATTTGAGTGCTTTATTCCTTAAAGAGGGAGAGGTTCATAAGGAAGCTAAAGATGAGATTGCGAAGGCTTGGAGTCACATTCACAGGAAGAGCAGGAAGGACTTGGGACCTACAGGGGTTGTCTCTTTGGAGCCTTATCTTCAGTGGGTACAATCAAGAGTCATCAAGTTGAAGATGTCGTATTCCCGTGAAGCACCCATGCCTGATATGTTTGTAAATACCACTCCTTCTCTAGATGATGTGGAAGAGCTTCAGCTTGCCCTAGTCAGGATGCCGTAGGAAAAAGGACGCTTGGAAGAATAAGTGTCAGACCTTAGAGGTGTCCTACCGAGCAGACTTGAAAGAGAAAGATGGCCTGATAGAGATTATTGAGAGTCGTGTTGTAGAGACGAAGGAGAGGCAAGAGGATTTATTTTCCTCTAGAGCTTAGTCAGGATCTAGTTGTTCACTTCCTGACTCTGGTGATTGGAATTAGGTCGCCAACAGTTATGCAGAAGAAAACGAGCAGTTGAAGGCTCAGATTACAAGACTCACAGGGAAACATCATTGTGTGGAGTGATCTTCATCAGCTTTGCTTTCTTAGGATCTTAAGTTTTTATCTTATCTTGTACTTGGGATTATTAAAACTTGTACTAAAAGTTGTAATCCATTTTGGTGTTATTATAATGAGATTTTCAGTATTTCAAATGTGTTAGTACTTTAATATTTGCAAATTGTCTATAAATCTTTGAGTTCCTTGAAATATTAATAATAGAATAAATCACGCGCGTTGCATATCATGCATCATATTGTACATACTTCTTGCATTTCTGTTTATCTCCAGGTGTCTTACTGTGCTTCTTTACTCCATTCAGCAAGCTGTCTCACCTGTATAATACTTGGGCCAATTTCAGAAGGAAGATTCATAATCTAGAACAAGAGAATCGAGAGTTACGTGAGGAACTTACTACTCTGAAGGTTGGCATGGCCAATCTCACTGCTTTTATGGAATTTTTGGTGGCAACTCAGAATCAACCACGACTTGCTCAACCTCAACAAACAATAGTTACTTCCGAAGCTCCAACACTTCCTATTTCTGTTACTCCAGTTACTGTTGTTCATAATCGTATGCCTCAGGGTTATCCGTGGGGAATTCCAGAGAAATTCATTCAAGAAGGTTATAATCAAGATGCTCAGGTTTCTCCATTTTCTTAGGCTTCTTCTGCTCTTGCACCTCCTGTAGTGCATATTACTCCTGTTGCTAGAAATGAGACTCACCGTGCTGCACCTCCTTCGGTGAATATTGTACCATTTACTAATGATGAAGTTTATCGCCCAATTCCTCCACCAAGTTAAAGCTTGGGTGTCTATGATCGAATGGAAGATTTTCAGAATCAGTTTGATAAGATGCATAAAGAGTTGAAGGCCCTCAGAGGAAAATAATTATTTGGGCAAAATGTGAATGATCTGTGTTTGGTACCAAATGTGATAATACCTGCGAAATTCAAAGTACCAGAATTCAAGAAGTACAAAGGAAATACTTGTCCTCGTGCTCAGTTAGTGATGTATGTGAGAAGGATGTCTACTCACACCGATGATCAACGCCTGTTAATTCATTTCTTCCAAGATAATTTGACTGGTGAACCATTGAAATGGTACATGATCCTGGATAGTGCCAATGTTCAAACTTTCAACGACCTGGGTGAAGCGTTTATTAGACAGTAAAAATATAATATGGACATGGCACCTGACCATGATCAACTCAGGGCAATGGTCTAGAAGGACAAAGATTCATTTAAGGAATATGCACAGAGATGGCGTGAAGTAGCCGCCAAAGTGATTCCTCCAATGGAAGAAAAAGATATGACGAAGATTTTTCTGAAGACTCAAGGTGATTTCTATTAATAAAGAATGGTGGCGAGTGCTCCAAGTGATTTTACCGAGATGGTTGGCATGGGTGTCCATTTAGAAGAAGCTGTAAGAGAGGGTCGCTTGACAAGAAGTGAAAATTCTGGCAGTACAACGAAACCATCATATGGATTTGTTAAAAAAGAAAGAAGGAGAGACAAATGTTGTTATTCAAGAGAGAAGGGTTAATCCTCCTAGAAGAAATCATCACCACCACCAACAAGTTGCTTCGGTAACTCCAGCTGTCAATAAGGCTCCGACAACAGTGGCTTATCAAAGACCAGCCCCTCAGGGAAATCAAGGGCAAAATCAGAGGCGAGAGGCTTTTGACACTATCCCCATGAGTTATTCAGAGTTACTCCCATCATTGATTTAGAAAAAGTTGGTTCAGACCAGGCCACCCCTGTTATACCATCACCTTTGCCTTGATATTATAAGGCAGATCAGACGTGTGCTTTTCATCAGGGTGCACCAGGGCACAATGTGGAAAATTGTTATCCTCTAAAATCAGAGGTATTAATAATGGTGAGATCTGGAGTTTTGTCCTTTAAAGATGTCAGCCCTAATGTAAAAGATAATCCTTTGCCAAAGCATGAAGGAACAAATGATTTCAACATGGTTGCTGGTTGTCCGGGGGACTTCCAGATTTTCGATATCAACCTGATCAGAGGTGACTTGGTAAAGATGCATGTTGACATTTGTGATTTTAGTTACCATATGCATGACCATGCTGGTTGTGGTATCTACAATACTGATATACATGGGTGTGATAAGATAAAGGCTGATTTACAGGAAATGATGGATGAAGGCCTCATTCATATAATCAGGCCTAGGGCAACAACGAGGCAGAAGTGAACATGGTCTTTAGATGTCTTAGAGAGTTCCTAATCTTTAGTTTGAACCATATGAATTATGATTTGGTGCAATTACACGCTACCTTCTTCCACATGGATGGTCAAGTAGAACACCATTATGGATCTTGCCGGGTTTGTTGCAGATATTGTCAAGGTTGTTCCGTTGTAAGAAGAGGTATTCAGTTGCTATTGGATAATGGTACCATCAAGGTTTCAAGCCATAGAGATGATACCATGGGATTAATGTGATTGAATATTGCTTGGCTGAGATTGAGTCTGATGATGAATACGCTTCTGCGGATGAATTATTTTCCTCAGACGAAGATATGATCTCTAGTGATGATTCTCCTATGACCAAATATTTTGAAGAAGGAGTGAACGTAATTGTGTCGTGTTTCAGTGATCCCTCCCCTGTAGAGATTGAATACTGTAGTGTTATACCCCAAAATATGCCCTCTCTTTCCTCAAAATATTTCACACAAGATCTCTAATAGCTCAAGTTTGCACAAGTGTTGACTAGGTCAAACAATCTTCTAAACATTGATGCCTCAGATTAGGGTTTTGATTTTCAAAAGGATAATTGGACTTATAATTCCTAAAATGACCTTCATGGATCATTATAGACCTCCAAGAATTCTCATGTCAAGTTTCAAGTCTTGAATCACAAATTTGCTCAGTCAATTGACCAGATGACTGGAAATCAACTGTATTGGGTAAAAAGTAAACTATAGTCAACCTACATTCAAACTTCAATATTTTTGGCCAACATCAACATTTTAAAGTCCTATTCATCGTTTGATCAAGTATTGATCACAATCCCTCAAGAAAAGCATTCAATTTACTAAAATGGCAAAATGGTCAAAATTAAGGTTTTGATTGTAATTGACTGATCAATGACTTTTGACCTAATACATGATCTAATGGATTGAAGCATAATCTCAAGGATTTAAATACAACATGTGGACCTAATTTTATGATTCAAAACATTCCTCAAGATAAATGGATTGATAGTTAAAATTTGATCAACCGATGAAAAGTCAACTGATGCACAAAAAGTCAAACTTTGACTTTTTGATTAAGATTTGATTTCAAAGATCACAATTCATCAAGACATTAAAAAATATGAAGCTTGATCATTAAGAAATCAAGAAATTCAAAATTTAATGTGAAAAGTCAAATTTTTCAAGATTTAGAATTTTTTCTAAGTGTTTTATACATGATAATTTCATAACTTCATGTCATTTTTTCACCAACATGCAAGATGCTTTAAAGAAAACTTTAAACATGAAAATTTAAGATCTTGATGAGATATAAAACTTTTCTTTACTGATCAAGTCCTATAAGTTCTTGGATTTTTAGTTATAAATTCATGAAGTCATGCACTTTTTTCTAAAACACTTAGTGAAATTTTGACCTAGTTTAGGAAGATTTTTGACCTAACTTTTTGGCCAATTTTCACCAAGCTCCAAGATGATTTTGTCAAAATGGTCAACATGAAGCTTGTAGAGGATGTTTTAAAATTTCCAAAATGTCCAAGAACTTGAAGATATCATGCTTGATCTAGAATTTTCGAGGAGATGAAGATGGCCTCATAAACTTAAATTATATAGGTCATTTTCTTGATGAACATTTGATCCAATCTCATAGCCATGCTGCATAATCTTGCTTTGCAGGCTTCTAACTTGTTTTTCACTCCATAATTAATTAATTAAACAACTGATATAGCCATTGTCCAAGCACTTGAGCCATTATCCAAGTTGCATTTCCATTTATGGCACAAAGTTACCATTCCATTCTTGAAAAGTTGCTTTAATCACAAAGTCAACTTGTATTGAGCTTCTAACTTGTTTTTTCATCACACCCTCAATATACAAAGTCATATAAACATGTTTAAAGTTTTCTAACCACTCTAGAAGACTTGTAACATTCCTTTGGACAATGCTTGTCAAGCTTTCTTCAAAAACAAGTCAAGAAACCAAAACATGTGATCTTGTACTTCTGATCACCTCAAGCTCTCAAATATTTTCCTATAAATCGAGGAATTATTTGTAAGACCGGGACACGAAATCAGAAGCCTTTAAACTCTCCTAAAATCCCTCTAACCAGAAATTTCTCAAAAACACCATTTATATACAGTTCTGCCCTTGGACTTGTATCTTCCATTTCCATTGTGCGTTTTCCTTCAAAATCATTTTCAAAGCTTCCATACATCAAATATAGTTCATCCCTATCCCTATTTTGGAACTGTAACACCTTCATCACCATCCTCCATTTTCAAAAACAGTTGCTTGTGGGTTGACTTCTCCATAACATTTCAGCCACTCTAAACTCAAGCTAAGCATTGCATTAGCTTCCTAGAGGTCCAAAGAAGCTAGCCAGATTATCGAAGCATCTTGAAGCAAGCTCAAATTCAAAACACGAATTCCATTTTCAAGGTGAGTTTTCTGACTTTTGAACTATTCATATAGGAATCATTTGGTTTCCATTTTCAAAGATAAAATGTAGACATCATAGCCCTAAAACTGACCATGTCCTTAGAATTCATTTATGTTACTTGAGTAGTGATAATTTCGAGTTTGAACTTACTGAAAAAGTTAGGTTTAATTTGGTACCAAACAAAACTCATGCTCATCGTTGATGTATAGCTTTAATTATTTATATGACTGAACTCGTGATGAAATTTGGAGTAAGTTTCATGTTTATACTTTTGCAAAAGGTTGAGAAATGAAGGATATAGCGTTTTCAAAAATGGTGTTGTAACTTCTGGTGCGAGGAAGAAGATGAAGTTATATTCATGACTTGGTTTATGATATATATGTTTGGTTTTGTTTATAACACTGGATGTATAGCCACCGCAGTGGTAAGAAGTGCGCGCCTGTGACTATAGGGATCTGGGTTCGAGCCCCAGTGGTACCCTTTTGTTTTTTCATGTTTTATCTTTACAGATCTAATACATGAAAAGGTTGGAGTGCACATGATACACCCTCATCCTTAATCCTCTGATCATCATCTGAACCAATCTAACACACCACAAGGTATCCTCATGATGCACCTTCTGGAGGCCTCCAAACTGGATCATAATACAGGCGCCTGGGCTTACTTTGTTTTGGGCCTGAATCTTTTACTATTTCTCACCCCCTGATTACTATTGCAACTCAGGCCCATTATATATATATTTTTTGTTTTTATTTATTTGATCCCTTTTAATCATTTTATGTTCAATAAAAAATCATAAAATTATAAAAAATATAGATTTAGGTTTTTTTATAATAAAGTTAATTAATTTATTTTCACAAATAAAATTAATTTATTTTAATCACACCTTAGGTTTATTTTATTAATTTGTTTAAATTAATTAGAACTAGATTTTTATTATTTTTTTACACTACATTAAAATATTTTCCTAAACAAAAACTCCAAAAATAATATTTTCTAAAATATCTAGAATGCTTTAGGTTTTAATTTATTTTCATAAATAAATTAACTTATTACACTTTTCTTTTTATTTTTATTCATTTGTAAATAAAATAGAATTAGGATTTAACTTCTAATTTCTTTATATTAAAAATTTCAATTTCTTTTCTCTAACAAAAAACAAACAAAAACATTTTCTTTCTTAAAATATTTAGAACTTTGTTAGGGTTCATACTTAGCCCTTTTCCCACCTTTGCCTATTTATTCACTCTTTTATATTATTTTATGACTATTCATTTGTTGTCAAATTTTGTAATATTAATTTACGGTTTATTGCTTTCATCCCCATTCATAAACTTGTACACCATCCCCTAAATCGTTGTAATAGTGTAGGACATTTAAATTCCACAATTTACCGTATTCCTTATTATTGCTAGTAATTAGGATTTGTATGGAAAGACTAAAATCAACCATTAGAAAACCCTAATTTCAAATACAAAAATACATGCAATCAAAACACAATTCACACAGGCACCTCTAGGGTATACCCCACTTGTTTCCTTCAATAAAACAATCATGTCCCTCGAACGTGGGATACTTTAACAAAGACCCTCGATTACAAGATCGTAGTCCCTCGATGAAACTTCGATGTTGCCTTAGGTAAACGATCTTAGACCCTCACAACAAATTGATAAGGTATCCTGCAATGTTGGTTTTGAGGACTATACGACGACCCACGCCTGTCCCTTCACATCCAATGATAAGATTGCTTACTAACTAATGGTAAGATAACACTATCTAAAGGAGGAGGAAAATAACAAAGACTTTTTGAGTAGGTAGAATGTTCGTAGTTTCTTACTCACAAACATTTCAAAACATCTTTCAAACACACCAACACTTTCCATGAAATATTCTCAAAAGGAAACACTTTGTATACATTCTTATAGAGACGAGAATCATTACAAAGTTAGCCTAAACAAAGGCACTTTTCAAAAATACTTTCAAACAAACACAAACACATTTCATAAAGCATTTTTAAAGTGAGCTAGCAACTAAGAGCCCATAGATAACTACGGATAAAAAGGGTGCTAACACCTTCCCTTTTTATAACCTACCCCACGAACTCAAGAAAATTCTCAAAAGATATTTCCTGTTCTTTTCACCCTTTCCTTTATTGGATAAAAGAAAAGTCGATGGCGACTCTTGCTATTCGCAAAAATTGTGATAAAGCACGAAACACCCAAGTTAGTTCTCCCACCATATTACATGTAGCAAGCCAGTTGGTGCTCCAGTAGTGATTTGCTTGTCGGATCATGTTCCTTACAAATCATACAAAGTCTTACCGTACAAATACAATGCTACAATTCTAGAGGATGGTGTGGAAGTTCCCATCCAACCTTTGTCTAATGTCGAGAATATTGCTAAGACCAGTAGAGTTACCCGCAATGGTCGTATGTTCGCACCTGTTATTCAAGGGAATATCAGTGCCGATAAGAAAGTTGTCGATAATGTTGAAACTAAGAAAGCAATAGGAGAATCCTGTGGTTCTACTCTGGAAAAAGATATGGATGATATATTTAAGATTATCAAAATAAGCGACTATAGGATTAAAGATCAGTTGTTGCAGAATCCTTTAAAGATATCTATTCTGGCCTTGCTGATGAATTCTTCTACCCATAGAGAATATTTAATGAGAGTGTTGGATCAAGCCTTCGTGGAAGGTGATATGCCGTTGGACCAATTCAGCAGTGTCGTAGGGAATATTACATCCTGTAATAACCTCAACTTCTGTGACGGCAAATTTCCTGATGAAGGAAGGAATCACAATCTAGCCCTCCATATATCCATGAACTGTAAGAACGATTCATTGTCAAATGTGTTGATTGATAATGGGCCTTCCTTAAAAGTCATACTGAGAAGCATGCTTATGAAGTTGAAGTACCAAGGAGCTCCCATGCGCCCAAGTGCCATAATTGTAAAAGCTTTTGATGGATCAAGGAAGTCTGTTATTAGGGAAGTGGATCTGCCTATTCACGTAGGCCCGCACTTATTTCAGATTACTTTCCAAGTCATGGATATTGTGGCCGCTTACAGCTGTCTACTAGGACGACCATGGATACATGAGGCAGGGGCTGTCACTTCAACTTTGCACCAAAAGCTGAAGTGCGTGCGTGAAGGAAAAGTGGTTATCATAAATGGAGACCAAGCATTGTTAATTTCTCATGTATCCTCTTTCAGTGTTGTGGAAGCAGATGAAACTGATGTTGGAACTCAGTTCCAACCTTTATCCGTTGATAATGTAAGGGAGAATGAGAACTATATGGCTTCATTCAAAGATTCTCAGCATATTATACTTAATGGCCCTAGTAAAGTATGGGGACAGATTGTTGATCTACCGGTGAACAAGAATAAGGCTGGTTTTGGATTTTCTGCGAAGAATGATAAAGGTGAGAGCATGAAGCGAAAGACTGATTTGGGCAAGTATCAGGATATTTTCCACATCGGAAGATACCTTCATCCAAGTGTTTCTAGGATCAATGCTATTGTGGAGGATGAAGAAGAGCAGGAGAGGCCGAACTATGTGACACATGGAGTCAGAGTCCAGAACTGGGTCACTATTGATGTTCCCTCTTGCATTCAAATCTCAAAGTAATTTGTTTTGTTAATCTTTGCAAAAGGCTTTCAATCCGCCCAAGGTGAAAGTTGATATTGTTTGGGCTTATCTGTTTTCTTTGATCATTAAAATCACTAATAAAAGTTGTCTTTGATTCCCAAATTGTGTTTTTATTTTATGTTTTTTCTTGGAAAAATGGCAATAAAAAAACCCTTTTGGAATAAATAATGACTGTAAATAAATCTGCATAATCGCTTGATATATGTGTCAGTTTCTAAAAGCAATTATAAATCATATGTGCAGATTAATTAAAAAACTTGTTGAATACAATGACCCTGTAGCCTCTCCCAATTTTGAACATCACGTGTATGTGGCCGAAGAAGAAGAATATGATGAAATTCCAGAAGAGGTTTCACGGTTGCTCGAGCGTGAGGAAAATGCCATTCAGTCTTATAAAGAGCCGTTGGAGACAATCAATTTGGGATCAGAGGAAGATTCGAAGGAAGTCAAGATTAGAGCATTGCTACATCCTGACGTAAAGAGAAAGTTAATTGAATTGTTGAAAGAGTATGTGGATGTATTTTCTTGGTTATACCAAGATATTCCGGGTTTGGATACAAATATTATAGAGCATCATTTTCCACTAAAGCCAGAGTGCCCGCCAGTCAAGCAGAAATTACGAATAACTCACCCATATATGGCAGTAAAAATTAAAGAAGAAGTCTTAACGCAAATTAATGCTGGTTTTCTTGTGACATAAGTGTACCCTAAATGGATTTCCAATATTTTCCCAGTACCAAAGAAAGACGAAAAAGTTTGCATGTGCGTTGATTATAGAGATTTAAATAAATCTAGTCCAAAAGATGATTTTCCATTGCCACATATTGATATGTTGGTTGATAGTACAACAAAATTCAAAGTATTATTCATGAACGGATTTTTCGGATATAATCAAATTAGAATGGCTCCAGAGGACATGGAAGATATAACGTTTATCACACCCTGGGGAACATTCTTTTAAAGAGTGATGCCCTTCAGGTTGAAGAATGCTGGTGCAATGTACTAGAGGGCTTGACAACCCTATTCCATGATCTGATGCACAAGGAAATTGAGGTATATGTTGATGATATGTTTTCCAAGTCCCAGACTGAAGAAGGGCATGTAGAAGATTTGTTGAAATTTTTCAGCATTTGAGGAAATATCGTCTCCGCTTGAATCCAAATAAATGCACCTTCGGTGTATGATCATGGAAGTTGTTAGGTTTCATTATCATCCAAAAAGGAATTGAAGCTGAACCTGATAAAGTCAAAGAAATTAAAGAAATGCCTGCACCAAGAACTGAAAAGCAAGTTAAAGGCTTCCTTGGACGTCTGAATTACATTTCCTGATTCATTTCCCATATGAATGCAACGTGTAAACCGATATTTAAGTTGTTAAAGAAAGATCAGGGTTGTGTGTGGATAGATGATTTCTAAAGGGAATTCGAAAGTATTAAAGGGTATCTGCTGGAACCTCCTATATTTCTCCCTCCGGTTGAAGGAAGACCATTGATCATGTATCTAACAGTGTTAGATAATTCTATGGGTTGTATTTTGAGATAACAAGATGAAACAAGAAAGAAGGAGTACGCCATTTATTATCTCAACAAGAAGTTTACTGACAATGAGTCAAGGTAGTCTAAGCTGGAAAAAACATGTTGTTCATTGGCCTGGGCGGAAAAGAGGTTGCGGCAATATATGTTGAATCATACTACTTGATTGATTTCCAAAATGGATCCAATTAAGTATATCTTTGAAAAGCCCACTCTTACTGGGAGAATTTCCCGTTGGTAGATGTTATTGTCTGAATATGATATTGAATACCGTACTCAGAAGGCTATAAAAAGTAGCGTGTTGGCGGATTATTTTGCTCACCAACCGGTTAATGACTATTAGTTTGTTAAACATGATTTCCCTGATGAGGATGTTATGTTTCTGAAAGTGAAAGATTGTGATGAGTCGTTTCTTGAGGAAGGTCCTGATCTTGAATCTTATTGGGGGCATGGTATTTGATGGAGCTGTGAATGCTTATGGGAAAGGAATTGGTGCTGTGATTATCACTCCTCATGGATCACACACTCCTTTTACAACAAGGCTAACATTTGATTGTACCAATAATATGGCAGAGTATGAGGCTTGTATCATGGATCTCAAGGAGGCCATTGATCTCAGAATCAAAGTTTTAGATGTATAAGGCGATTGGTATTTTGTAGTAAATCATATTAAAGGAGAATGGGATAATCGTCACCCTGGCTTTATCCCTTACAAAGACTATGATAGAAGATTATTACCTTTCTTTAATAAAGTTGAATTCCATCATATTCCTAGAGATGAAAATCAAATGGCAGATACTTTGGCAACTCCGGCATCTATGTATCAAGTGAATCCTTGGAAAAATGTGCCTTGTATCATAGTGCAACGTTTGGATAGACCGGCTCATGTGTTTACAACAGAAGAAATGTCAGATGAAAACCCTTGGTATTATGATATCAAGCATTTTCTTCAGACTCAAGAATACCCGGTAGATGTGTTAAATAAAGATAGAAAGACATTGAGAAGGTTGGCAGTCAGCTTTTTCCTCAATGAAGATGTGCTATACAAAAGAAATTATGACACGATCTTACTCAGATACGTGGATAGACACGAAACAAACATGTTGATGCATGAAATCCATGAAGGTTCTTTTGGTACCCATGCCAATGGATATTCGATGGATAAAAAGATGCTTAGGGCAAGTTATTATTGGCTGACAATGGAATCTGACTATTATAAATTTGCAAAGAAGTGCCACAAATTCCAGGTTTATGCTGACGAAATTCATGTTCCTCCGACGCTTCTCAATGCTATCTTTTCCCCATGTACTTTCTCTATGTGGGGTATTAACATGATTGGAATGATTGAACCAAAGGCGTCAAATGGACATCGTTTCATTTTAGTGGCTATTGACTACTTCACCAAATGGGTGGAAGAAGCTTCATATGCTAATGTTACTAAGCAGGTGGTAGTACACTTTATCAAGAACAATCTCATATGTCGGTATGGTGTGCCAAGCAGGATTATCACCGACAACGGCTCAAATCTGAATAACAAGATGATGATGGAACTTTGTGAAAAATTCAAGATTGTCCACCACAATTCATCTCCCTACATGCCAAAGATGAAAGGGGTTGTGGAAGCTTCTAATAAGAACATGAAGAAGATCATCCATAAAATGATTGTTACTTATAAAGATTGACATGATATGCTCCCTTTTGCTCTGCATGGGTATCGAACATATGTCCTTACTTCAACAGGGGAAACCCTATTCTCTCTTGTGTATGGCCTGGAAGCAGTGCTCCCTGTTGAGGTGGAGATTTCCTCTTTACGCGTGATAATGGAAACCAAGTTGTAAGAGGCTGAATGGGTCCAGAATAGGTTTGACCAGTTGAATTTGATTGAAGAGAAGAGAATGACGGCCTTGTGTCATGGTCAGTTATACCAGAAGTGAATGAATTAAGCTTTTGATAAGAAGGTCAAACCTCGTGAATTCAGAGAAGACGACCTCGTGCTCAGGAAGATCATGTCTTTTAACGCTGATTCTAGGGGCAAGTGGACTCCTAATTTTGAAGGCCCATATGTTGTCAAGAAAGCCTTCTCTGGCAGTGCATTGATTCTTGAAACAATGGATGGTGAGGAGTTCTCACGTCCTTGGAATACTGATGCAGTCAAGAAATACTTTGCCTAAATAGACAAAAGAATAGCTCGTTAAGACGAAAACCGGAAAGGGAGGCTTAGGCAAAAAGGAGCGTCTCAGTAGGCCGGAAACCCGAAAGGGCAGTCTAGGCAAAAATTAGAGACGTAAACAGAATAAAATTTTCTTGGTAGGTTGAAAACCCGCAAGTGAAATCTAGGCAAAATGTAGGAATTTCCTGGCAAGTAACTTCATCAGACAAGACTTGATCATTGAAGCAACAATCCTCTTGGATCCTCACCACTCTTCAACCGAAGTCGCTGCTCAGGAATTCAAAGTTGTTAGGGAGAATAGTGGTCATTATATTTCAATGTATCTTTTCCAATATATATTACCATTTTCCAAACTTTGTAATCTTCTATGGAGTCTCGCCATTCATAGACTACCATCCTATTAATAAAGCTTGATCTTTTATCCTATTCTCCACGATTCTTATTTTATTCTGCTTACAAAGACTCCATTTATTATTGATAGCAATTTTCCAAGCAAACAGAATAAATAACAAAATTGTTTTTTGAAAAGAATATACAAATTACTTCTTGCTTTAGATTTTGTGACATAAGGAGAACAAAAATAGTGACTCAAAGGATGGATGAACTCTTAAGTTTTGGAAGTATGAATTCCCCAGGAAGGCTCCCAGGTCACTTTTGCTGGTATGAGTATGATCTTCTTGTGCTTCTCATATAATTGAAGATGATATCAATTGATGTGTGGTTAGATGTTGGGTTTGTGATCCTGTTTTCCCCAGTCAGGTCTTGGTTTGTTTTAATTTCGGGTTTGCATGGTATGAAGTCTCTATCCCAGATTCCCCAATAAGGTCTTCACTCACATGACAAAAGTATTTTCCCCTTTGTGTGCTGAGATGAAATCATTTGCAAAACATCGCCCTTTGCAGTGCTAGCATTTTTGTCGTTGTTTGTTTCCCAAGCAATCAGACAAGGGCAATATCTTTTCTACGAAGTGTTGAAACAGTTGTACACTTTTTGCGTTGTTTCCCACCAAGTGTTGGGTTTGATTTAAAATCCCCATAATTTTGATTTCTTTCTATATTTTTTGACTTCTTAAATCTCCCAGAAAATTCAAGATAACGGGTCTCTCTGAAAATTTTCTACCCCCATGAGGTTTCATAATTTCTCCCCAGAGATGTTGGTGTAATCATCACTCTCAGTATTGAAGAATATATATTTGATTCCCCTCGACAATGTAGTGTTTCCCTCCCCAATAAAGTCAGTATGAAATCTTTAGTTGATATCTCGATGATGTGGTTTTCATCTACCCTATTGAAATCAGTATTGCAATCCCCAATAGAAATACAGACCTAGAAACATTTGTTTTCCCCATTGAAGTCTGTGTGATATTCCTTGGTGAAGCCTGGAGGAGGATGTTATATCCCTTTATCTGTACTGACTTATTGTTATGATTTGATTATTTTCTAATTATGTTCCTTCCCAGTGAAGTTAAGCCGCAAAATAGGAATCTGTTTCCTCAGTTGGTGCTTACTTTCTTATGAAATTTTCATCTTGGATGTTATTTAGCCGAGTATGAAATTTTCATCAAGATAGGAGAACTCCAAAGACCTCATATTCCCTCCATGGTCCTAATATTTTCTTAAGACCCTCCATGTCAAAATTCAAGCACTGCACAAGAAGTTTGCTCAGTCAACTGCTCAGATGCTTGGGAATCGACTGTATTAGGTCAAAAGTCAATTGTGGCCCACTTATAGTCAAACTTCAAGATTTTTGGTCAACATCAACATTTTGAAGTTATATCCATAATTTGAACAATGGTTGATCATGATTCTTCAAGGAATGCCTTAAATTCATCAAAACCCAAAAATTGCTAAATTAGGGTTTCTCAAGAAAAGTTAACCAAACTTTGACCAAGCATAACATCCACATAATTTATCAGAAATTTTCCATCAAAGGCTCATTTTGAATAGGATGAAATTCCATACAATTCATATTCATCCCATAAGTTCAAAATATGCACTCACCAAAAGATATGAATTTCCACATTATAGGTCCTTTTGAAAAGTCAACAAAAACACTTTTTGGATCAAAGCTCCTTACACAAACATGGAAGACCCAATTCAAATGATACCCAAAGTTTTGCTTAGGGGACATCCTAAGCTTTCTAAAAAGTCAAAGAACACCTCTCTAGGGTTAAAATTGGAGGAGATATGCCTTGTCAAAGTTGACCTTTTTTGTAAAATTGCCAAATGTCAAATGAGCTCAAAATTACATTTTTTGCCAAATGGGGCTAACTTTTTATGCTTGCACCTCACTTATAATATGGTCCACGACCCAAATATTCACCCACATATTATTTTCTTCATTTTTAATTTTATTTTGATTTTTTATTAATTAAAATTTGAATTAAATCAAATAAATGACAAATAATAGCAAAGATATGTTTTGATATGATTTTTGGATAGAATCTCAATCAAATTATGCTGAGATATCAATACCAAAACGAATCAGGGATGATTGGTACAAGAAAGGGATAATTTGGCTCAATATAGCAAGTTTGCATATGGCATGGAAATCAAATCATCCATATATGCAAAGATACATATGGTTTTTAGAACCCTAATTCGTTCTAGCATATATAATGAACAAGAACCAAGCATAAAACAAGGTTTTTCAGGCGTGAAAAGGAAGAACAAAGTTCCAATTTTTTAAAGAAAAGTGCATATCCAATCTTGCTCCATAGGCCGTTTCAAGCGTTTCTAAAGATCAAGTCATATCCCTAGGCATGCACTGAAGATATCCCAATCATTTGCAAGGCCTGAAGCATTCAGAATCGCACGCTACAGCTCTCACGGGTTTGCGTATGCATTTTAGGGGTTTATCCTACAGGACAAATTGGACCATATAAAGGGTGGATTTGTATTCAGGAGGGTTCTAGTTACAGACATCGTCTGTAGGTAAAAGGTCTAAGCCTAAGACGACGGAGGAGGGTAGAAGAAGATAACGTGGCAGCCAACCACTAGGCTATTCAAATCAGCGCGCACGTTTTGTCTTTTTCCCACTAATCCACTTGTTCTGTTATATTTTATTGTGTTTTCATTATTTGTACAACAAAGCAGCATAGCCCAGTGGAAGAGCGCGTTGTTGGTGAGTATAAAGACCTGGGTTCGATCCCAGGTCCCCATAATTTCCTTTGTTTCATTTTTCCTTTACAGATCCTGTGTGTCTATCATCCAAATGCCCATCATATGCCATCACCATCCAACCAATGGATGTGCGTCATATCCAGATCCAACACTCATCACTGAAGGACCATGATGGACCATCAAACGCCAGCACCACTGGATCAGGCGCAATAAGCTTAGGCCATCAACCTTGGGCCCAAGAGCAATTTCAGCATACACCCCCCCTGGGACATTCAGCAAGCAGGCCCATTTCAATTCTTTTTTTTATTCTCTTTTATTTAATTAATTTGTTTAATTATTTTTCTACAGAAAAATTAGTTACTTTTTTTTATTAATCATAAAATCAACAAATCACAAAAAAATATAGAATTAGGTTTTATTTATTTGAATTAATATTATTGAAAATAAATTAGATTAATTAGTTTTATTTGATTATTTGTTTTAATTAAAATTAATTAGAAAAATTAGGTTTAATTTGAAAATTAAATCATTTTCTCAAATAAAAATGCACAAAAGTATTTTCTCTCAATTAGGGTTTTTAAGTTTTAATTTGCCCTCACATTTAATTCGTCGCGCGCATGTTAATTATTCTTTTATTATTTTGTAACTGCCTTGGGTTTGTAATAGTTAAACTAGGGTTTATTTACCGTTTAATTCCCAATTTTTAGTTATGTAATTAATCCCCTCCACGAAGCCTTGTAATAACTAGGTTTATTTACTCGCACTTTAAATTCCAGCAATCTTTAAACTGTTAGATGCATGACTAATAGGATTGTATGGAAAGATTGTTTGAAAATTAAAACGGTAGATCACCTAATGTGCAAAGACTAAATTAACTGAAAAAATTCACATGCACATATTCACTCCTAGGGTTTGCCTCACTTCGGTTGCCTTCAGTAAAATAGTTATTAAGCATAGGATATTTTAGTGGTTGCCTCACTTCGGTTGCCTTCGATAAAATAGTTATTAAGCATAGGAGATTTTAGTGGTTGCCCTCCTGTCTAAAAGATCAAATGTCCAATTCGAATTTTGCCTCAGAAATGTTGCCTCGGAAAAATCTTAAGACTCTAGGGTTACTACTAAGGTTTCCTACTCATTGCTCCGGTGACTATATTTGTCCCTTTCAAACATCCCTTATAAACTCCAACGATGGAGCTACCTACTCCTTAATAGTAGGATAACACTGTCTAAAGGAAACGAGAACAAATAACCTTTTTTAGATTAGGTAGAATCTTAAGTACTTGCTCAACAAAACTTTTCACACCAACACCTTTCAAACTAAAATTTTCAAAAACAACTTCGTCACACCCTTGAGGACTGATACAAGGGTTATCACGAAGTAAAACATTTTCAAAACAAGCATACACACAAGTAATTTCAAAATGAGAAAGTATCTAAGAGCCCATGGAAATCCATGGATAGAAAGGATGCTAACACCTTACCTTTCTATAATTTACCTCCCCTACTCAGAAACATCTCGAAAAAAGGTTTTTTATGTTCTTTTTCCTTTTCCTTTATTGGATAAAATAAAATTCGGTTGCGACTCTTGCTTATCGCAACATTTGCGGGAAAAAACGCAAACCAGTATAACAGTCGGTTCTGCCACCGCATCACAGAACTGGCGACTCTACTGGGGAGATTGAAAAGTGGGGTTTATCTTAGGATCTAGGTCATTTTTTTATTATTGCTTTATTGTTTGTTTTGTTTTCTTTATTCCTAAAGGGTTTTGCTTGGGCTATTATAGATCTTACACCCAGATCTGGGGGCACTCATTAAGTAAACAACAATAGATCGTGGAGACTGTATGGCGTAGACCGATATGGTTTAAGTGATGGTTGTGTTGGTGTGGCACCTTGGTTGGTACCGGTATCCTTCATGGGAAAACGAGGAGAATACGGGGCCGTCGCGTAGTGTCGTGAAGCACTAACGAACCTTAGAACCTTAGTTGAACAAACATGGCCATTAGAAAGTAGTGAGATAGTCGGCCTCGGTGTAGAGCTAAGGATTGGTTGATACTCGATGCTACAATCATTGGGATCAGACTTTCGGGATATTTCGTACGCAAGAAAAGATTGCTTGAGCTGAGATAATGCCCGATAAAGGATGGTCAGTCATATTGAGATCCCTAAGAACCCTGTTACTTTTTAAGACAGGTTTGAAACCAACTAAACTTCAAGAGGGTATGACCTTTTACCTCTTGCAAGCCTGAAACCTAAGAACTTGGTGTGATTTGTCTGTGTTTGTTATACCTGTGGTTTATCATGACATCTTGCATCATAACATATCATCCATTCTTATTTCACTAACCATTTCAAAGACCAAGGAAATTTATCTTTGTTCTGTTTTGTAGATCATGGCTTCCATTCGTAGAAACACTATCTAAATCAGCTTTGTGAAGATACCTTCCCAACTCAAAGAGTTAGTATCAAGGGTTTCTGAAACTTCTGCATTCACTAAGAGACATGGTTAACTTCTCAACCTGGTTACTTCAAACTTTGATGAAAAGATGATGAGTGTACTCTTTCAGTTCTTTGATCCCAAGCACCACTGCTTCACCTTTCCAGATTATCAGTTGGTGCATACCTTGGAAGAATTCGCTCAACTGTTGGATATACCCATTCTTGAACAGTTGCCCTTCACAGGTCTAGAGGAAGTTCCTAAGCCAGAAGTCATTGCCTCAGCTTTGCATCTGAAATGGGCCGACGTGGTATCCAATTGGGAAACGAGAAGCAGAGTCAAGGGTTTTCTAGCTAAGTTTCTGATAGACAAGGCCCAACTGTTTTGGGATGATATGGTTTTTTAGGCTTTTGAGGAGGTTTTGGCTCTTTTAATCTATGGGTTAGTCCTATTCCCTAATCCGGAATCATTCATAGGTGTGAATGCTATCAAGATCTTCCTCTCCTGCAACCCTGTGCCAACCTTGCTCGGAGATATTTTGCACGCTCTCCATACTCGTGCCATGAAGAGAAGAGGGGTTCTTATATGTTGCATGCCATTGCTGTTGAGGTGGTTTATTTCTCACCTCCCTAAGTCCGTACTAAAGAATGAATAAGGTTTGGGTTGGTCTCAAAGGATAATGTCACTCGCTCACATGGATATTCTCTGGTGTTCCCGAGCTATGGAAAACACTGCTATTATTGAACGCTGCGGGGAGTACCCTAATGTCCCATTACTTGGTATTGGAGGGGGTATAACATACAATCCTTGTTTAGCTCTGCAAAAATTTGGTTACACACGAAGAGATGGTCCCCATGAGTAACTTATTGAGGGTATTGTATTAAATCATGAGGATGATGCTCAAGAGTATCGTCGGAGGTTCATACATGCTTGGCGCATGGTAAACAGATCTGGCGCCAAGGCTTTGGGGCCAAAAGCTTCCATTCCTATGGAACCTTACCTCCAAGGGGTACGAGCTCGCACCCAGAAGCTTATGATTCCCTATGTGGCCGTTTTACCAGTGATTGTAGAACCCACTACTGAAGGGGGTATTCCTTACACGGTTCTCTATCCTTATATGCCCACTGATCTTGGAGAGTTACAGAGGTCTTGGAATCAATTGATAAAGGAGCGGGATACTTACAGAGATCAGTTCCATGATCAGGAGAGGAAGGTTTTAGAGCTCACAAAGCAGCTCCACAAGGAAAAAGGATTTAATGATTATCTCGGCACAAAAAAGAAGCATCCATGGGAATCTTGATTTCTTTTCTAGTTTTAGATTTGTTTTTAATTGTAACGCCTAAAAGGAATTTGAACTTTGAATTCAGCTAATAAAGTCTTTGCTATTTTGGTTTGCAAATTTAAATTTCCCAAAGTCTTAGAAATCATTGCATGCGCATCCCATTAATAACATTGCATGTATAGGTGCCATTACAGGTTTCTCATCTTCTTCGCTGTTTATTTCAGCAGAAATGTCTTCCGAACAAAGAATCAAGGACCTTCAGGCATAAAACACCCAGTTCCAACAAATGTTCATAAGTATGGAAAAATGGCAGGAGGATATGAAAGCCCTCATCCTGAAAGAGAAAAAGAAAAAGAAGAAGGCTTCCGGTATTCTAGATATGGGTAGAAGGTTTGGAGAGCGGTTGAAGCAATAAGTCGATCTGACCTCTTCATCTAAGGAAGGGGAGAATCAAGAAGAAGAGATAGGGGAGAAGGACCCCAGTCCTGCAATTTCTGACAATGATACCGACTACAATGATAAGCAATATCCTCGTGCCGAGGATAGATACAAGTAGTTGGAAGATCGTTTGAGTGCCATGGAAGTTCAGAGTATACCTGGACTGGATTTCGAAGAATTAGGATTGGTATCAAGAGTGGTCATTCCGCAGAAGTTCAAAGCTCCAGTTTTTGCTAAGTATGATGGGGTGTCCTACCCAAAACCTCATCTCCGCTCTTATGTTAGGAAGATCCAGCCCCACACCGCTGATAGAAATCTGTAGGTTCATTTCTTTCAAGATAGTCTGTCAGGGACTCAACTTGAATGGTTCTACCAGCTGGAGAGAGCCAATGTCTGAAATTGGGAATATTTGGCTACTGCTTTCTACAAGTAGTATCAATACAATGCCGACCTTGCTCCTACTCGTACTCAACTCCAGAGCATGTCCATGGGTGCAAGTGAAGGCTTTAAAGATTTTGCATAGAAATGGAGAGACTTGGCTGGAAGAGTTCAACCCCTGTTGTCTAATAGAGAGTTGGTTTATATGTTTTTGGGGACGCTATCTAGTCCATTTTTCAATCATTTTATCGGCAGTTCGTCAGTTGGTTTCACCGAGCTGATTCAACTTGGAGAAAGAGTAGAAGTTGGGATTCGGAGCAGAAAGATACAGAAGGATACCTCTTCGAGCTCAGTAAAGAAGCCTTTTGCTGGTAAGAAGGAAGCGAGTGCCATCTATAGCCCGAGGGGCCAAAACAGGGCTGAACATCGTCAGACAGTAAGTTTCGTAATGATACCTTGGCCTGCAGTTGCTCCACAACGCAACAATCAACAAAGGGTGGAAAGACCATAACGGCAGTTTACCTGAATCAATATGAAGTTGGCTGATATGCAGACTTAACACTAAAGGGAATGAAGCATAATGATGCTCTTCATGTCTCGATTGAATGCAGGGGCACCATTATGGCTCATGTATTGGTAGATACTGGGTCTTCGCTGAACGTCTTGCCTAAGAAGGCGTTGGACCGGTTGGATTGCGAAGGTTTAACTCTAAAGCCTAGTAACATTGTGGTAAGGGCTTTTGATGGATCGAAGATAATGGTGCATGGAGAGGTGGATATCCCTGCCAAAGTGGGTTTTCATACTTTTGGGTCCACCTTCTATGTGATGGACATTAGGCCGTCGTATTCTTGTTTGCTGGGTTATCCTTGGATCCATGAGGCTAGGGAAATTACTTCCACACTGCACCAAATGCTGAAGTATCTGGTAAAAGGGAAGATTGTCACTGTGGGGTGAGGAGGAGTATATGGTGAGCCACCTCGACTCCTTCCGCTACAAGAAGATGGAAAGGGAGTTCATAGAAACTACTTGTCAGAACTTCGAAGAGGTCCCTCAGATCTTGACAACAATTGAAACTACTACCAGGAGGAAACCTCCTCTGAAGATGGCTTCTCTCAAGGACGCCAGGGTCGTGGTTAAAGAAGGTGAGTGTGCCAATTGGGGTCAGCTCCCTGATTTCACTCACAAAACGGACAAATTTGATTTGGGTTTTACTATAGGGTCTCAAAGGGCTGTTCAACGCGCTCGGGCTGGAGGACCTCCCCTACACATCAGTAATCGGGGAATTAATGCCATTGAAGACAACGAGGAAGACTCAGACATCGACAACTAGATCTACCCAACTACCAACGATGGGCCGAGTAACTGGACGACTAGGGACTTTATACCAGTTTCTTTTATTCTGCAGTAATTGTCTTACTTGTTTTGAGATTTGTAATAAAAAATTTAAAACTTTACGGCCTTGTGCCTTGCCCAAGGCATATTGGTTTTGTTTGTGAGAGATATTATTTGTCATTTCATATATCATTAATAAAGCATTGGACGTTTCTTGCATACAAATTTTGCGCTCTTTGTTGTTCTTTTCTACTTTCACTTTATCAAAACAGCTATTCTCTTACACACACTCACGTATCATAATGCAGATCCATATCCACTTTGGATCTCATTGATAAAAGCTCTGTTATTTCCAGTTATGACTTCAAAAATCCGATCAACCAAGCCGAGGACGAAGGTAAGGATGATTGTGAGGTGCCTGGAGAACTTGCTAGACTACTACAGCAGGAAGAGAGGGCCATACAACCTCATGAAGAGCCGGTTTAGACAGTTAATTTGGGTACCGAGGAAGACAAAAAAGAGGTTAAAGTAGGTGCAAATTTGGAGCTTAGCGTCAAACAGAGGTTGATACAGATGTTGCACGAATATGTTGAGATCTTCGCCTGGTCCTATGAAGACATGCCTGGTTTGGACACTGATATTATGGTACATCTCCTGCCGACTAAAGAAGATTGTCCTCCGATTAAATAGAACATCTGTCGTATGCACCCTGAAATGTCAGAGAAGATCAAGGCAGAGGTCATGAAACAGTTCAACGCAGGATTCTTGGCTGTCACTTCTTATCCACAGCGGGTTGCCAACGTCGTCCCGGTACCTAAGAAGGACATTAACGTACGGATGTATGTAGATTACAAAGATCTGAACAGGGCAAGCCCCAAGGATGACTTCTCACATCCCCACATTGAAGTTCTGGTCGACAACACCGCGTAACACAAAATATTCTCCTTCATGGATGGTTTCTCTTGCTACAACCAAATCAATATGGCTCCTGGAGACATGGAGAAGACAACCTTCGTTACACAGTGGGGCACCTTTTTTTAACAAGGTGATGCCTTTTGGGTTGAAGAATGGCAGGGCAACTTATCAGTGCGCCATGGTAGCTTTGTTCCATGATATGATTCACCATGAGATCTAAGTTTATGTTGATGATATGATAGCCAGGGCTCAGACTAAGGAAGAGCACCTGGACCATCTCCAAAAGTTGTTCTACAGGTTAAAGATGTATAATTTGAGGTTGAATACAAACAAGTGCACCTTCGGGGTAAGGTCTGGTAAACTTCTGGGTTTCATTGTCAGCAACAAAGGCATCCAAGTAGATCCTGCAAAGGTAAACGCTATACAAGATATGCCAGCTCCCCGTACAGAGAAGGAAGTTAAGGGTTTTTTGGGACGCCTGAATTATATCGCCAGGTTCATTTCACATTTGACTGCTACTTGTGAGCCAATCTTCAAGCTTCTGAAGAAAGATCAAGTGGTAAAGTGGAATGGTGAATGCCAGACCTCTTTCGAAAGAATCAAGGAATACCTTCAAGAACCACCAATTATGATGCCTCTTGTTGAAGGAAGACCTTTGATATTGTACTTGACAGTGCTAGACAATTCAATGGGGTGTGTGCTGGGGCAGCATGACGAGTCTGGTCGAAAAGAGAACACAATATACTACCTTAGCAAAAAGTTTACCGACTGTGAGACAAGATACTCATTGCTCGAGAAAACTTGCTGCGCTTTGGCATGGGCAGCTCGCCGACTGAGACAGTATATGCTGACTCACACTACCTTGTTGATATCAAAGATGGATCCTATCAAGTACATTTTTGAGAAGCCTGCTCTCTCCGGAAGGATAGCAAGGTGGCTAATGATCTTAACTGAGTATGACATACAATATACATTCCAGAAAGCAATAAAGGGGAGTGTACTAGCTGATCATTTGGCTCATCAGGCCGTGGATGACTATCAGTCCATGAATTTTGAGTTCCCGGATGAGAATATTATGTTGGTGACTGACTACGAAGAACCTGGACCGAATGAAGGACATGAGGAGGGATCCTGATGGTCTATGTATTTTGACGGAGCTTCAAACACACTAGGTAATGGAATCGGCGCTGTAATCATATCTCCCGAGGGCTGTCATACTCCCTTCACTGCCTGATTATGTTTTAATTGCACCAACAACATGGCGGAGTATGAGGCGTGCATCATGGGACTTAGGGTTGCTATTGACCTAAGGATTAAATTTTCAAGTGTGTTCGAGGATTCCGCTTTGGTGATAAGTCAGATCAAAGGTGAGTGGGATACAAAGCACCTGAATCTCATTCCTTACAAAGAGTATGTACTGACATTGCTCCCACACTTTGAGGAGGTAACTTTTGAACATTTCCCGTGAGAGGAGAACCAGTTAGCGGATGCTCTAGCTACCATGTCTTCTATGTTCAAAGTCAGGTGGGACAATGAAGCTCCCCAAATCACCATTGAGAGGTTGGATGAACCAACACACTATTGTGAGATTGATACCAATGAGGTTGCAGGCAAGCCCTGGTTTCACGAAGTCAAAAGGTATCTCGAGGCTGAAGAGTATCCCGAAGGGGCATCTGTCAACAATAAGAAGTTTCTGAGAAGGTTCACTGCGAAGGTCTTCCTCAGTAATGAAATCCTCTACAAGCGCAATCATGACTCTACCTTACTGCGGTGTGTAGACAAGAGCGAAGCAGAGAGGATTATGACAGATCTACATGAAGGTACTTGCGGAACCCATTCTAGTGGACACACCATGGCTAAGAAGATCCTACGGGCAGGATACTACTGGTCCACTATGGAAGCCGAATGTTATCAGCACTCCCGAACTTGTCATAAATGCCAAATCTACGCTGATAAGGTGCATGTGCCTCCGGTCCCCTTAAACGTCTTGACAGCTGTGTGGCCCTTTGCAATGCGAGGCATCGACATGATTAGAGAAATCAGGCCAGCCGCTTCCAATGGACACCGCTTCATCCTAGGAGCCATTGATTACTTCACGAAGTGGGCTGAGGCAACTTCCTTTGCTACAGTAACCAAGAACGTTGTGGCGCAGTTTATCTGACACAATCTGATCTGTCCATATGGTGTGCCAAAGAGAATTATTACTAACAATGGTATGAATCTCAATAACACAATAATCACCGAGCTCTGTAAACAGTTCAAGATAGTACATCATAATTCTTCTCCCTACCGGCCGAAGATGAATGGCACTGTTGAAGTAGCTAACAAGAACATCAAGAAGAATGTACAGAAGATGACAGTGACATATAAGGACTGGCATGAGATGTTACCATTTTCTCTTCATGGGTACCGTACCTCAACCCGGATGTCGACAAGGGAAACACCCTACTCTCTGGTATATGGCATGGAGGAAGTCCTACCCATCGAAGTCCAGATACCTTCTCTCAGGATTATGAAGGACGCGGGTTTGAACGAAGACGTCTGGATCCAAACCCGACTTGATCAGTTAAATCTAATCGATGAAAAGAGACTTACTGTTATCTGCCATGGTCAGACGTATCAAAAGCGAATGATCAAGGCTTTTAACAAGAAAGTCAGGCGCCAAGACTATCAAGTCCGGGATCTAGTGATCAAACGCATCATACTGCCGCAAGGTGATACCAGGGGAAAATGGACCCCCATGTATGAAGGGCCATTTGTGGTTAAGAACATTTTCTCGGGAGGAGCTATGATTCTAACCACCATGGATGGTGACGACCTTCCTCACCTTGTCAATGCAGACATAGTGGAAAGATACTACACCTAATCAAAGACCCACTAGGTTGACTGGCCTAGGCAAAAATAAGGGTTTCCTGGCGAATCAAAAGGGCTCAGGCAAAATTAAGGGATGAAAATGAAAAATCTGTACACCCGGCAAGTCGAAAACCCGAAAGGGAGGCTTGGGCAAAAAAGGGTATCCCGGTGGACTGAAGACCCGAAAGGGAAGTCCAGGAAAAAGTTAGGGATATGAAGCATATCACTATGTGTCATTAGATCACCTTGCGACCAGACTTCGGTATCGACTATCAAGCTCGGACGGCACCAATCAATCTGATCAACTTGCGGCCAAGAAGCAAAGTGATGAGACGCTTGAAGATATAAAGGCAATAGCAGAGTTGAAACCCAATGGGGTTGTTTCACATAGCTGTTTTTTTCGTTCTTTTACACAAATTGTATAATTTCTATCTGTCGGTGGCGTTCTCTTACTAGAACGTCAGCCTCCTTGTACAAAAACGCCTATTACAGACCAACTTCAAAAATTAATACAAATCATTTTCACAAGAAACATCAATCTGTTTTTTCTTTTTCTGTTTTGTTTTGCAAGAACATCTAATGGATTATTTTTGATATATGCATTTGAAAATGATTGATGCTCATAAATATTTACATAAGAAACAAAAGACAATTACTCGTAATTCCAGAAATAGGGAAAAAACAAGAAGTGCCAAACCCGACGGTTACTCTGCCCAACAGGTACCTGGATAGAGCCAGCTCGGGGACATAATTATTGGTACATACACTCCCCACAGAGTAAAACAATTCAAAAGCATTAATGTCAGCTTTCCCGAAACAGGACATAATCTCCCCAACCAGGGTCATTCTGAAACTTGATAGCTATATCCTCCAGCCGAATTCCGTGATCGCGGGAGAGTTAGTAAAATTCATTCCCCAAGAAGAGTTTATTTCTCTGGATGCAGAAGCTCAATCCCCGACAAAGTTCATCACTTTAGCTACAAGAATTCACTTCCTAAGTTCGTTCCCCACAGAGTTTATTCTCAAGCAGCATGTCTTCCCGACAAAATATTTACAAATCTCCAGCAACAGTCAGGGATTTATTTTCCCAGACGCGAGAATACCCTGATAGCATTTCATGAACATACATCATGACATGCACATACATATCATATACATCATAATATCATTTATTTTGAGAACATCATCTCACCCCGCATTTCATGCATCACATATAACTAACCCCGTTATCTTTTCAGGAAAGATGTTTAGCTCCAACAAATCCAGCAGTTATACAGATCACATCTACAGAGGACTAATGGAAACTCAGTTCCCGAAACCAAACGGGTCAACTAATCAACACTATCACTTTGAAGTAACCCTACGACCTAGATTCCTTCTCACAGCCCTACTATCCAGGCTTTCACATCAAAGTAACCCTACGACCCAGGTTCCTTCTCACAACCCTACTATCTAGGCTTTCATTTCGAAGTAATCCTACGACCCAGGTTCCTTCTCACAACCCTACTATCCAGGCTTTCATATCGAAGTAACCCTACTATCCATGTTCCTTCTCACAACCCTACTATCCAGGCTTTCATATCGAAGTAACCCTACTATCCAGGTTCCTTCTCACAACCCTACTATCCAGGATTTCATTTCGAAGTGACCCTACTATCCAGGTTCCTTCCCATAGCCCTACTATCCAGGCTTTCATATCGAAGAAAACCTACGACCCAGGTTCCTTCTCACAGCCCTACTATCCAAGCTTTCATATCAAAGTAACCCTACTATCCAGGTTCCTTCTCACAGCCCTACTATTCAGGCTTTCATATTGAAGTAACCCTACTATCCAGGATTTCATTTCGAAGTAACCCTACTATCCAGGTTCCTTCCCACAACCCTATTATCTAGGCTTTCATATCGAAGAAACCCTAGGACTCAGATTCTTTCTCACAGCCCTACTATCCAAGCTTTCATTTCGAAGTAACCCTACTATCCAGGTTCCTTCCCACATCCATACTATCAAGGCTTTCATATCGAAGAAATCCTACGACCGAGGTTCCTTCTCACAGCCCTACTATCCTGAATTTAATATCGAATTAACCCTACTATCCAGGTTCCTTATCATGACCTTACTATCCAGGTCCCTTCTCTCTTATCTCCAAACAAAAGTTCACAACACTGCCAGACCTGGGACTGATCAAACACGATCAATTTTGCATTTCCCCAGTGTTGTACCCCAAAATTTTCCATCTCATATTATCATGATTTTTCTTCACAAGACTTCTTGGACTCCAGACAGGATTAAGGTTTGCTTAGCTCAAGACCTCCTCTTGCACTGATGACCTGAAATTAGGGTTTGAGTTTGCACAAGGATTTTTGGACCATCAATGCCTCATATGACTTTCATACACCATCTTGGACCCCTAAGATTGATCATACCAAGTTTTAAGCCTTGAATCATATTTTTGCCCAGTCAATTGGATGGTTGACCTAAAAATCAGTTGTATTGGGGAAAAAGTCAACCATGGCCAATTTACAGTCAAACTTCCTAATTTTGTATCCACATCAACATTCTAGGCTCCTATGTACCACTTGATTAAGTTTGGATCACAACTCCTCAAGAAATTTGATCAGATCATCAAAAGGGCAAAATTGTCAAAATTAGGGTTTTGACTGAGAAAGGGCAATTTTTGATTTTTGACTTAGCCAATGACCAATTGGGTTCAATCATGATTTCAAGGACTCAATGGCATCATCTTGACCTAATCACATAGTTCGAAAGATCTCAAAAGCATAGGATTGACAAATGAATTTTCCAGTCAACTGATCAAAATCAACTGTACACTGAAAAGCCAAACTTTGACTTTTTGGTCAAAATCAAGTGCCAAGGGTCATAATTCATCAAGATATGTCAAAATGTGAAACGTTTTGGCCAAGAAACATAAAATTTCAAATTAGGGTTTAATTTGAAAAATTTTCATAACTTAGAAAATTTCTAAGTATGGAAATTTTCTTATTTTTTCCGCAACTTTCCACAACTTTTTCACCATGATTCAATTGGATACAAAGGAAACTTCCAACATGAAATTTGTAGTCCTCCATGAAATCTACAACTTTTATTCATAAAGTTTTCCCAAAAGATGCTTGTATCTCAAGTTATGATTTTGTGAATGGGGGTCCATAAACTTTTTAACTTAGTGAAATTTTGCCCTAGTTTAGGCAGATTTTTGACCTAACTTCATGGCAACTTTTCACCTAGTTCCAAGAGGAATCTCAAGTTGCATTTCAAAGATGGATTGTAGATCATGTTACAAGATTTCCAAAATGTCAAAGAACTCTCCAAGATAATTTATGGTTATGGAGAATCAAAGAAATGAAAATGGCAATTTATCACTTTTGTCCAAGGCATTTTCACAATGTTACTAGTTGCAAATCAGTTTCAAACATGCTTGTACTTGGTTTTACAGGTCCTAATTCCTTATACACTCCATAATTAAATGCAAACACATTGGATAATGGTCTTGTTCTGACTTTTGAAGCATTGCACAATGAATTAATCCATTTATGGCATAAAGTTCTCAATACCATTTTCATAAAGGTTGCTTTTTGCAACTTTGCAAATCTTAAGCCATGGACCTGATCTTTTGTTGCAAACAAGATCCACAAACATCATACAACTTGTACCAACTCTATGCAGTCCATAAGCTAGCAAGTACAAGCTTTTGTATTGTCACTTCCAACTTTCTTCAAAAGCAAGCAATTTGGCAAAAGTCAATAGAACTTGTGTATCTGATAAAGGGAAGCTTTGGCTTCATTTCAAAGAACCACAAAAACTTGTTAAAGCCTAAGACACGAATTCACAACATTCAAAACACTCTCAAACAAAAAAAAACAAGTTCCTGCCCAAATAGGGCATCATCTGCAGAACTCAAGCCATTTCAAAATTGGCTCGTGCGTTTTGCCTTTCAACCCTTGAAACATCTTCCATACATCACATCCAAGCTATCCAGGCCCTTGTCTTGCAACTGTGTGCCCTTTTTCACACTTCACCATTTTCATTTTGCAAGGTTACATGTTGACTCGTGCAGGGAGATTCAAGCATCTACAAGGCCAGCTGAGCATTGGAGAAGCTTGAGGGAACTTCAAGGAAGCTCACAAGATCTTCAGGCCTCACTCAAAGTTCCCACACTGCCATATCCAAACTCAACTGAACAAGGTATTTTTCAAGTTTCTATCTCCTTATTTAGACATTCTTAAGCTTAGATTTATGAAGCAAAAATGTAGTCCTTAACATGCTTAAGCTGTACATATGCATACTTTCCATTTATATTAACTGAGCTAAGAGTATTTGGTTGTTGAACATGCTGAAAAAACTAGGTCAGAAATTAGGGCCATCAAAATTCTCCTTGGTCTTTTAGAGTTAGGTCATGTTTTTATATCATTGGAATCGTGATCAAAAAATGCTACAAGTTTCATGTTGCAAGATTTTGTTTTTGTGTAAAGAATAGAGAGTTCCAGAGTTGAACACAGGGCGCGCGTGAAGGAGCAAGGACAAGGATGAAGTGGTGTTCTGGGCCTGGCGCCTTGGGCCTTTCACTTTCCACACCCCCATTTTACTTCTGCACCCCCCTTTGCATATTGTTATATTTTTTGTATTTTCTTGCATATTTTATATTTTTGACTTTATTATTTTTTTGAACATTAAAAAATCCCAAAAATATTTTCTTAATTTTTTGCATTTTATTTTATTTTTATCTTATTTTTTTGCATAAAATATTGATTAATTTAAATAGAATAGGAATTATTTTCTTAAAATAAATTGTAAATTCTCTAAAATATTATAACTTTTTATTTTTATTATTTAACACATAAAATATCATTTTCCACATATATTTTAATTTTTAATATTTGTAAATATTTTTATTTATTTATTTCTTGTACAAAAATGAACAAAATAACATTAGAAAACAATATTTTCTTTTAAATCAAAATTAGGGTTTCCCCTTTCAAAAATAATAACATTATTTTTTCTTATTTTTAGGACTTATATAATTTTATTTTGTCATACATAAAAAAATTACAAAACATTTTTTGCATATTTACTTATTATTGCATATTTAAATACTTGTTTATTTATTTATTGTACAATAAATTCAATTGGGTTGTAATAGTGAATTAGGGTTTTATTTTGTGCAAATATCCCCATTCAAAACTTGTATCCTCCCTCCCATAATATTGTTGTAATAGCTTAGATTTACTTTACGCAATTTATCGTATTATATGCATGTTTAGTAAAAACTAGGGTTTATATAATAAGACAAAATCAAACAATTAGCATGACCTAATTCAAGAAAAAGATGCATGAAAAATAACAACACATTGCACACAAGCACCTCTAGGGTTTCACCCACTTGGTTGCCTAAACAAAATGGCCATGGTATGCATGCTAGGTATCTTGGCAAAAATCAAAACAAAATAATAAATCATAGTCCCTCGATGACGCTGTCTTGGTTTCCTAAAACAAATGATCTTAGTCCCTCAAAACTTTCTAAAGATACTTGACAATATTGTTATCATGGTCATACGATGACCCACGCCCGTCCCATTTAACATTCAAAGATAGGGTTGTCTACTAAAACAATAATAGGTCAACAATGTCAAAGAAATAAAAATGTACAAGAAAGACTTTTGAGTAGGTAGATAAGCTTCTAGTTACTTGATCATTTCAAAAACAATCCTTGCTACTTTCAAACACACACACATTTCAAAACAATTTTCAAACAACTTTCAAAACATTGAAACATTTTTCAAAAGACAAACATCTTTGTATACATTCTTACAAACAAGAATCATTACAAAGATTGCCTAAACAAAGGCCTCTTTTCAAAATACTTTCAAAACCACACAAAGCACCATTTCAAACAATTGAAAAAGCAAAGCAAGTGATCTAAAACAAGTAACTAAGAGCCCATGGAAAACCATGGATGAAAAGGGTGCTAGCACCTTCCCTTTTCATAATCTACCCCTCGAACCCAAAAACAATCTCAAAGGTCTTTCCTGTGCTTTTTTACCTTTCCTTTTGGATAAAAGAAAAGTCGGTGGCGACTCTTGCTAAACCGCAACATTTGCAAACACAAACACAAAACCTCAAGTCAGTTCTCCCACCGCATCACAGAATTGACGACTCTGCTGAGGATTATTTATAAAAGTGGGGTTACCTTAGGGTTTTTTTACATGCTTATCTTGCTTGACTTGTATGATTTACACTTTGGTTCTATTGTTTGGGTTTGAATCCTCTACCCGGATTTGGGAAACATTCATAGGTAAATAGCAATATGTTGTGGAAACTGTGCGGGGTATACCGACATGGTCTAAGCAATAACTATATTAGTGCGACATATTTGTGGGTACCGGTAGCCTTTGAGTCAATCAAAGAGAATACGGGGCCGCTGAGTGATGTCATGAAGCACTAATGGACTTTTAGAACCTTTACTTGACCAACTTGGCCTTTTTAGGATGTAGTGAGATGACCGGATTTGTTGCAGTCCGAAGTTGGTAGATACTCGATACTACACTCATTGAGGGTTGGTTCCTTGGAATATTTCGGTCGCCAGTAAAGAGTCTGAATTGAAACAATGAACAAGGAAACAATCCAGTGATATTGAGCTCCTTAGAACCCGATTACTATTTCTAGGACAGGTTGAGCCAACTAAACTTCAAGAGGGTACTTACCTAGAAAGCCCAAGCAAGCCTAAACTAGGAACTTGTGTGATTTGCTTGTACATATATACTTGTGCATAACATCATGGACATCATGAAGCATCATATGCATCCACTAACCATTTCAAGGATTTTGGATTTTCATCTTTGTTCCTGTTTTGTAGGTTATGGATTCACTTCGCAGGAAAACTGTCCAAATCAACCTTGTAATAATTCCTCCACAACTCAGGGAGCTAGCTTCAAGGATTCTTGAGAATTCTCCGTTCACCGAGAGGCATGGTCGTCTTCTCAACTTAGTCACTTCCAACACTGAGGAGGATATGCTGAAAGTTCTCTTCCAGTTCTTTGACCCTTTGCATCATTGCTTCACATTTCCTGACTACCAACTTGTGCCTACTTTGGAGGAATTTTCTCAACTCTTGAGGATTCCTGTTCTCAATCAACTACCCTTCAACGGTACGGAAAGAGATCCAAAGCCAGAAGAGATTGCTCAAGCCTTACACTTGCACTCATCTGATGTCACAACACATTGGGAAACTAGAAGTGGTGTCAAAGGTTTCTTGTCAAAGTTCTTATTCGAGAAGGCCCAAAGCTGCTAGAATTCGTTGGACTTACAAGCCTTTGAGGAGATTGTAGCTCTTCTCATCTATGGGATGGTCTTGTTCCCTAATCCTGACCAACTTATAGATGTAAGTGATGTCAAAATCTTCATGACCCGTAACCCAGTGCCTACATTGCTTGGGGATATCTTCCACTCTTTTCACACTCGTACAATGAGGAAAAGAGGTGTTCTCATGTGTTGCACTCCTCTCCTGGAAAGATGGTTTATTTCTCATCTTCACCACCAGTTATGAAGAATGAGTAAGGTCTGAGGTGGTCACAATGATTGATGACCCTTACACATTCAGATATTCATCGGTGTTCTCGATCCAGAGAGAATGTAATTATCATTGACCGTTGTGGGGAATTCCCTAATGTCCCTCTACTAGGTATTAGGGGAGGCATCACCTACAACCCTTGCTTGGCTCTGAGACAGTTTGGTTATGCCCGAAGGGATGGCCCACATGACATGCTGATTCAAGGTTTGGTTTTCGAATTCAACAACGACAACCAAGGACTCCGACAAAGGTTCATCCGAGCTTGGAGGATGACCAACAAGGTAGAAAGTAAGACCTTAGGACACAATAATTCCACCCCTCTTGAGCCTTACCTCAAGTGGGTACGAACCCACGCCTAAAGTCTTAGGATGCCTTACCCCTCCATTCTCCCTGTGATTATAGAGCCTGTTATGGAAGGAGAGGTTCCATACACCCTCCTACATCCTGACATGCCAACATCACTCGAGGATTTACAAAGGAGCTGGACACAGCTCAAGGGAGAGCGCGACACTTTCGAAGCCCAATTCTACGCAAGCGAGAAGAAGGTTTTGGAACGGACTCATCAACTTCACGAAGAGCAGACTCTCTGTTAGAACATAGTTTGATTCTACAACCCTCAGTTAGAGTTTTGATGATAACAAAATACAAGATTAAATAAATTGTAAGATTTATAAGACATATATGATACTTAAAATTATGTTGTGTATTTACAGAAACTCTGATAGAATCAGCATCAGAATATCAGTATCAACATCAGCATCAGAAGATATGTCTGCATCAGAAGATCAAACATGTGCTACGCTGAAGCCTGATGAACAGAATCTGCACAAAACATACTCTGACTCTGATCAAGATCCTAACCATGTCATCAAGCGTCAGAATAAGCTAAAGCCAAGAACACTCTGATTAGCATTAGCAGAACACTCTAAAGTGTCAATGTTATTATGCATTCAAGACAGATTTATTACCAACGGCTTTATCCCAAGACAAAGATCTTCTCAAAAAGGAAAGAACGTTATGAGCATTGAAATGGATTTATGGACAACAACGTATCTATTCCTAGGCTATTTAAACAAGTCAGTGAGAAAAGAAATGGCTAATACTCTACACGCATATACACGCCTAAGCTAATCATCCTCAAGCATGTTCTCATTTTTGCTAAAGCTTTCAACCACACTTACTCTATAGCTCTAGCAATCTAGTTTCATCTAAGCTTCAAATTGTGTATTATCACAGTTGTGATATATAGTTTTTCTAGAAAACATCAAACTCACATTTGTTCATTTATCTGTAAGAGAAATTCCTTGAGATAAACCGGTCTATGGTTAAACTCAAGAAGGCTTTAACAGTTGTTAAAGCAGTTGTGTATTCAGTTGAATATAGTGGATTAAGACCTCGTTGGAGAGAGGCGAAATCACCTTGACGGGTGGACTGGAGTAGTTTGAGATCAAACGAACTAGGATAAAAATAACGTGTTGTCTACATTTGATTTCAAGTTTTATAATTCAACCCCCCTTCTTGTGTTTTTCACATCTTAAATTGGCATCAGAGCGCCTGGTTCTGAGCTTATAACACTTAACCGTGTCAGTACAAGATCCAGCGTTAGAAAAACACAATGGCAGGACCACATCAAAACATCAGCAATGACAACAATGAAGAAAGAGACAGATTCAGTGGCAAACCTCCAGTATTTGATGGAGAGAACTTTGATTACTGGAAAGATAGAATTGAAAGCTTCTTTCTGGCCCACGATGTTGATTTGTGGGATATGGTGACTGATGGATACACGCACCCAGTGAATGCAAGTGGTCAGAAGATTGACAGGAAAGCTATGTCTGATCAACAAAAGCGTGATTTCAGAAATCATCACAAAGCCAGAACAATTCTTCTCAGCACCATCTCTTACTCTGAATATGAAAAGATATCAAACAGAGACACTGCAAAGAATATGTTTGACTCTCTGAGAATGACGCATGAAGGTAACATTTAAGTCAAAGAAACTAAATCTCTTGCGCTCATTCAGAAGTATGAGGCATTCAAGATGGAAGAAAGTGAATCAATTGAAACGATGTTCTCAAGATTTCAAATTCTGTTGGCTGGTCTCAAAGTTCTGGACAAAGAGTATTCTACTGCTGATCATGTTAAGAAGATCATCAAAAGATTGCCAAAACAGTGGAGGCCAATGGTCACAGCACTGAAGCTAGCTAAGGATCTCAACAAAATCTCTCTGGAGGAACTTGTCAGCTCCCTCAAAAGTCACGAGATAGAGCTAGAAGCAGTTGAACCTCAAAAGTAAGGTAAGCCATTAGCTTTAAAATCTAACAGAAAATCTGACTCCAAAGTTTTGCAGGTTGTAGAAGAAACCTCTGATGGGTCCTCATCAGAAGAAGATGAAATGTCTCTCCTCTCCAGAAGGGTGAACCAACTGTGGAAGCAGAGGCAAAGAAAGTTCAGGAATCCAAGAAGATTAGAGAATCAGAGTGAATCCTCCTCCAGATACAGAAGGTCAGAATCCTCCTCTGGACACAGAAGATCCGAAGGCTCTTCAGGAAGCAGAAAGCCAAACAACAAAGACATCATCTGTTATGAATGTAACGAGAAAGGACACTACAAGAGTGATTGCCCAAAGCTTCAGAGGGAAAAGCCCAAAAATAAGTTTGGCAAGGAAAAGAAGAAACGTCTCATGGCTACATGGGATGACTCTGACACATCTGAAGATGACTCAGAATCAGATGATGAGAGAGCAAACATAGCTCTCATGGAAAACATAACAGAAGACAGTGAAGCTTATGAATCAGACTCTGAGTCGGACACAGAAGAGGTATTTCCTGACTTCGCTATTAACTTTACTAAGGCTGAACTAGCTGAAAGCCTTAATGAAATTATGGAAAGATATCAGCAGATCAGAGTCAAATTCAGAAACCTGAAAAGGAATCTTGCTTCTGACTCTGATAAAACTGAGAGTCTCAAATTGGAGAATTCTGAGTTGAAAAATAAAATTTCAAAATTAGTAAATCTATTACAAAACTCTCAGAAGGAAACAATCCCTGAAACTCCCAGCAGTGCTGATGAGATCATCAAGGAGTATGATCATCACTTTCAGAAGTTTCTAGCTAAAAACATAGATAGAAGCAAGATGGCTTCAATGATCTATGGAGTTAGCAGAAATGGCTGAAAAGGAATAGGATACCAAGGTAAGGTACCTACACCAAAGAATGCCACGGATTTAGCGACAAAACGCACTTCACTTGATTCTCACTTTGTATATGGGCACACACATGACATCAAATATACTAGTAGTAATTATTCTGTCAAACCAAAATTCAACCAGAGTTTTGGTAAAACTAACAAATCCGGACCCAAGAAAATATGGGTACCTAAGGATAAAATAATACATGTTGTAGATATCTTTAGCAGCAAAGCAGAAACACCAGTCATGGTACCTGGACTCTGGCTGCTCACGACACATGAAGGGAAGAAAGCATATGTTCCAAAGCATGGAACTTAAGCCTGGAGGCCACGTAGGCTTTGGAGGTAATCAGAGGGGAAAGATCATTGGCTCTGGAACAGTAGGTAATGGAAATCTTCCCTCTATAAGTAATGTTTTATTAGTAGATGGATTAATGCATAACCTGTTATCCATAAGTCAATTAAGTGATAACGGTTATGATATAATCTTTAATCAAAATTCATGCAAAGTTGTTAGTCAGAAAGATGGGACTATCCTGTTTAATGGAAAGAGGAGAAACAACATTTATAAAATAAAACTTTCTGAACTGAAAAGTCAGAATGTAAAGTGTCTTCTGTCTGTTAACAACGAGCAATGGATCTGGCACAGAAGATTGGGACATGTTAGTATGAGAAGAATATCTCAGATTAACAAACTTAATCTGGTCAGAGGACTTCCTAACCTGAAGTTCAATTCAGATGCTCTGTGTGAAGCATGTCAGAAAGGCAAGTTTGCAAAACCAGCTTTCAAATCTAAAAACGTTGTTTCCACCTCTAAGCCATTAGAACTTCTGCATATTAACTTATTTGGACCAGTTAAAACTGCTTCAGTTAGTGGCAAGAAGTATGGGTTAGTAATCGTAGATGACTATAACAGATGGACATGGGTAAAGTTCTTAAGACACAAGGACGAGTCACACTCTGTGTTTGTCACCTTCTGCAACCATGCTCAGAATGAAAAAGATCTTAGAATCTTCAAAGTCAGAAGTGATCATGGTGGAGAGTTTGAAAACAAAGATTTTGAGTCATTCTTTAATGACAAAGGCATTCTGCATGACTTCTATTGTCCTAGAACTCCCCAGCAAAATGGAGTTGTAGAACGAAAGAACATAACATTGCAAGAAATGGCCAAAACCATGATCAACAAGACTAACGTTGCTAAGATCTTCTGGGCAGAGGCAATAAACACAGCGTGTTACATCCAGAATAGAATCTCCATAAGACCTATTCTGGAAAAGACTCCATATGAATTGTGGAAGAACAGAAAGCCCAACATTTCATATTTTCATCCATTTGGATGTACTTGCTTTATTTTAAATACAAAAAATTATTTGAACAAGTTTGACTCTAAAGCACAGAAGTGTATTATGTTAGGATACTCTAAACGCTCAAGAGGGTACAAAGTATACAACACAGAAACACAGATTGTGGAAGAATCAATCAGTGTTTGTTTTGATGATAAGCTTGACTCTCAAAAGTCAAAGCAGAATGAAGTATTTGCAGGTATGGAAGTTGAATTCACAGGTACTGAAGACAAGTCATCAGAAGCTCTTAACAGAGACACTCCCTCAACATCATAAAGAGGCACTGCAAGCAATCCAAGATCTTGCTAACACGAAATTGTATCATTTATTTTCCATGAAATTTACCCGTTCTGTATTATTTTGACCCGATTAACTCCCGAATATTTGGAGTTTGTCATTACTTTTTGCAGGTATTCATAACTCAGCTCAAAACAGAAGAAAACATGAAACAATGCAAGAAAGCATCAAAAGAACAGAAGAAAAAGATAAATCTGTCAAGAATTACATTTTTGTAGCTGTGACGGTCGTAACAGAGCTGCCACGACCGTAAGCCATCTTGAAGCGTGTTACGACCGTAACACATTGGCCACGACCGTAACACGGGGAAGCACCAAACCTGCTCGTAACGCCTCAGTAACGAACGTAACGCGTATATCAGTTATTTGAAAAGTGTAGAACGTGGCAAAGCAAAACAGAAGGAGTTTTCAAACTCCTTATTTCTCTCCAGTCAAACTCCACGTTCACCACTTCTTCCTCAACTACCCACGTTCCTGCATTTGTGGAGATTTTTAAGGAAAGCTTCGTTACAATTTTTCAAGCCAACTGCCAAATTCATTCTTTTATAAATATCTCAACATTCAACGTTAGAAGTACAGAGCATTTTACAGTTTACTTGTGCGGAAGCTCTGCCGAAATCAAAAACGATTATTCCTTCAGTTGTTATTTTTTCTGCATTCATTTATTTCCGTTCTTTTAATTTCATTGCCCAAGTAATAATTTCCAACATCAGGGAATTATTATTATAGTTTATGATTTATCATTCAAGCCTCAGAATTTGTCATATTACCGATACCAAGTCCGAGTTTCCGATTTGTGGAAGAGGGATTGAAGTATTGGCTTTATTTTCAGGTTTCTATTTTGCAATTGTATTACATATCTTTTAATTAATTAATGCATGTTTAATTTATTATTTATAATGTCCAATTTATATTTGTTTGTTTTTATTTCCAGTACGTTCATTATAATTTTCATGGTTAGCTAAACCTTTAGTGTCGGTATGGGATAGTAAGAGACATTAGGCATCTGATCAAACTTAGGCTAAAACTTTAATCAACTTAACTCTGGTTATAACTTTTTATGCTTAAAAATAAAACATTTGTTACGAAAGTAAGAAGAGTAAATAGGTTAGATCGAGACCACGAAAGTGTGAGGTTTTTAATCGGATAGCTAAAGTTAGGCATTTGATTTAAATACAGTGAAAGCGCTTTAAACCAAATTAGAATTAATTAAGTTTCCAAAAAATACTTCTAAACACTTATAGGCTAGCGAAAGCAGGTATAGGGCTTTAGACGTATAATCCGAGATAAGACCATGAAAGTGTGAGTTGAGGGTTTTTAAACTGATTAATTCTACAGATAAACCAAGTTGACCATCCTTATATGCCTAGGTCCGATTAGATCCTTTAGGTCGACTCTATTGCATACCGACCACTTCATTTTATAATTACTTTAAAATCAATTAATTTACCTTCCTTAACCTTCCCAAAACCAACGTGATAATTTCCGCCTTAGCTAAACCAACCTGTTTTACAACACTAGAGTGATTACAAAGTCCCTGTGGATTCGACAATCTTTTATTACTACCACGATAGGCTGTGCGCTTGCAGTTAAGATACCGTTAGACATTAGGTCGATCGCAGACACATCAAGTTTTTGGCCCCGTTGCCGGGGACTTTAGTTTAGTCACTAGTGTAATCTGAAAACAACGTTGTCTAGACTAAGGAAACTTTTTATATTTCCCTCTGTTGTATGCCAAACACTCGTTCTTAAAACGAGCCTTTGCATTTACAAATTAACGATATTGAGCGTTACTTAAGATTAAGACGCCAAATTCAAGAATACCGATCTCTCAGTAATCTTCCTCCAACTAAAATTCCTGATATCCCGTTATCGGAATCTACCGAAGAATCGACAATGGCTGACGTACCAAATCCGCCTCGCGCTCTTAAGGACTACGCAGTTCCTTCGCAAGCGGAGACTCACAACAACATTGCCGCCCCTGCTATCGCTCGAAACGATTTCGAGCTGAAACCTTCGCTTCTATCCGCCGTTCAGCAGAACCAATTTTATGGATCTCCTACTGACGACCCTAACCTACATTTTTCAGTGTTTGTGCAGTACGCAGACACTGTAAAAGCGAATGGTGTAAACCCCGAGGCGATACGATTGCGCCTATTTCCTTTTTCTTTAAGAGACAGAGCCCGAGCCTGGCTCCAATACCTTCCTTCAAATTCAATCACCACATGGGATGAATTGAAAAAAGTCTTCTTGGCTAGATATTTCCCACCAAGCAAAACTGCTATGCTTAGAGCTAACATCAACGGTTTTAGACAAAAAGATAACGAATCACTTTTCGAAGCATGGGAACGTTACAAGGATATGATTAGACTCTGTCCTCATCATGGTTTAGAAGAATGGCTAATCAGTCATACGTTTTATAACGGTTTGTTGTATAACACAAGAATGACTATAGACGCCGCTGCTGGTGGCGCACTGATGGATAAACCATATGCCGAAGCGAATCAACTTATCGAAAGTATGGCCCAGAACCACTATCAATGGGGAAGCGAAAGAGATAATGTGGAGAAATCCCAAACCAAAGGTGGAATGTCTGAAGTGAATATCCTGGACCAAGTCAATGCTAAAGTGGAAGCTCTTACCCAAAAGCTAGAAAACCTTACCACTGCTCCTGCAGCTACCGTGGCTGCAGTTGTCCAAACTTGCGATCTATGTGGTCTTCAATCACATCTTGCTCCAGAATGCCCACTTCTAACAGGAGTTCCAGCTGAACAAGCAAACTATGTACAATGGAACCCTTATAGCAATACCTATAACCCTGGCTGGAAAAATCATCCGAACTTTTCATACAAAAGTAACAACGCGTTATACGCGCCTGTACAAGCTCCTGCCACACCACCCGGTTATCCAAAAGCTATCCCAAATCATCCTGGTAATGGACCTAATGCTCCTAGAAAATCTAACCTAGAAATCATGATTGAACACTTCGTTGCTTCCCAAGCTCAGACTAATAAAGACGTTATGAATCAAAATTTACATATTAATGAGCAGATAAAACAATTAGCTAGCAAGGTTGATGCTTTAGCCACCCATAACAAGATGCTTGAGACGCAAATTTCACAGGTAGCTCAACAACAAGCACCTACTGCGGCACCAGCCGAAATTTTTCCTGGTCAACCACAGCCCAACCCGAAAGGACATGCTAATGCTGTGATACTGAGAAGTGGAAAAGAACTCGACGAACCTGTTGACCCGAGACTAGAAAATCCAGCCATGTACCAAAAGCAGAGCGAGCCGCCTGAACAAGCCAATGAACCTAGAGAAAAAGAAAAGGAAAGCGAAACGCAAGAGGCAGTGGAGCAAGAGAAGCCTTATGTACCTCCACCACCTTATAAACCACCAATTATGTATCCTCAGAGACTTACAAATTCCAAAACGATGGGCCAGTTCAAGAAATTTGTTGAACTTCTGAAACAACTCAATATAACAATACCTTTTACAGAAGCCATCACTCAGATGCCATCGTACGCTAAATTTCTTAATAAAATCCTATCCAACAAGAAGAAGATAGAGGATAACGAAACAGTTACACTCACTGCCGAGTGTAGCGCGATCATTCAAAACAATATGCCTCCTAAGCTAAAAGACCCAGGTAGTTTCTCTATACCTTGTAATATTGGAAAATTTGTCATAGACAAAGCTCTATGTGACTTAGGAGCAAGCATTAGTGTCATGCCCTTATCTATCTGCAAAAAGCTAGAGATGGGAGAACTCAGACCCACGAAAATGTCCGTCCAATTAGCCGACCGATCGATTAAATACCCTGTAGGTATACTGGAAAACGTTCTAGTTAGAATAGGTCAATTCTATATCCCTACCGATTTCATCATCATGGACATAACCGAGGATTCAGTTACCCCTATCATATTAGGAAGACCATTCCTAGCCACAGCTGGAGCTATAATTGATGTAAAGAAGGGGAGATTAACATTCGAAGTCAGAGAGGAAAAAGTGGAATTCATCCTCACTCAATTTCTACAAGCACCCGCCATGAATGACACATGTTATTTACTCGATATTATAGACGAGTGCGTGAGAGAGATGGAAGTTGAACAAACCACATATTCCGAAATAATGAAAATTGACACCCCTCTGATATTCGAAGACGACAATTGGCGAGAACCATATAAAGATGACAGTCTAAGCGAAAGTCTAGCACTTACACCCGATCATATGCCATGTTCCAAGAAACCAAAACTAGAATTGAAAGTTCTACCTAAAAATCTACGATACGAATTCCTTGATACTGAACAAACTCGACCTGTAATAGTGAATTCCAGTTTATGAACGCTCGAAACTCAGAAACTTTTAGACGTTCTAAGGAAATACCCTACTGCGTTAGGTTACAACATATCTGACTTAAAAGGAATTTGTCCTTCAATTTGTATGCACCGTATTCTATTAGAAGAGGATTGCAAAACCTCTCGAGAACCTAAAAGAAGAATCAATCTGATTCTAAGCACTATAGTCAGAGATGAAATCAAAAAGCTAATGGAAGCTGGAATTATATACCCGATCTCCGACAGTAAATGGGTTAGCCCAGTGCATGTCGTACCTAAGAAAGGAGGTGTCACTGTCGTGAAAAACGCACAAGGCGAATCGATAACACAAAGAGTAGTTAGTGGACACAAAGTGTGCATTGATTATCAAAAACTGAACAAAGCTACTCGGAAGGACCATTTTCCTTTACCCTTTATTGATCAAATGTTAGAACGATTAGCCAAACACTCCTATTTCTGCTATTTAGACGGTTATTCTGGATTTTTCCAAATTCCGATTCACCCTGATGATCAAGAGAAGACTACATTCATGTGTCCCTATGGAACGTTCGCGTACAGACGAATGCCATTTGGATTATGTAATGCTCCCGCAACTTTCCAACGATGTATGATGGCCATCTTCGCAGATTTCATTGACAACATCATGGAAGTGTTTATGGACGACTTCTCTGTGTGTGGACAAAGCTTTGAAGGATGTCTGTCTAATTTAGAAAGTATTTTAGAACGATGTGTAAAAGTAAACCTTGTGCTCAACTGGGAAAAATGCCATTTCATGGTCAGAGAAGGAATCGTACTTGGACATGTTATTTCTAATAAAGGAATTGAAGTTGATAAAGCTAAGATAGAAGTGATTAAAGAAATCCAACCACCAAAGACCGTTCGAGAGATATGAAGTTTTCTAGGACACGCCGGTTTTTACCGACACTTTATTTAAGATTTCTCGAAAATTACAAAACCACTTACCGGTCTATTAATGAAGGATGCTGAGTTCATATTCGATGAAGATTGTCTTAAAGCTTTTGAAACCCTTAAAGCCGCACTTATTTCTGCACCAATCATGCAACCGCCCGATTGGAGGTTACCTTTCGAAATCATGTGCGATGCAAGTGATTACGCTGTAGGCGCAGTTCTTGGACAAAGGAAAGATAAGAAACTTCACGCAATTTACTACGCCAGCAGAACGCTAGACTCGGCTCAGATGAACTACACCACCACTGAAAAAGAACTCTTAGCCATGGTCTTCGTGCTTGACAAATTCCGTTCTTACCTTGTAGGAGCAAAAATCATCATTTACACGGACCACGCTGCTATCAGATATTTACTTGCCAAGAAAGATGCAAAACCCAGACTCCTCCGATGGATCTTACTTTTACAAGAATTCGACTTGGAAATTAAAGATAAGAAAGGAACCGAAAACGTCGTAGCGGATCATTTATCCCGTTTAGAAGGTATAAAACCCGAACAAGTGCCAATTAACGACGATTTTCCGTATGAACATCTGATAGCACATATGATAAGCGACCTAGCTCAATTGAATTTAAATAAACCAGAAGCTAAAGAAGTCGTGGAAGCCATCGACATGACCATAGGATTGCCTTGGTATGCTGACATCGTTAATTATTTAGCTGTCGGAGCACTTCCACCTGACTTAACTTACCAACAGAAAAAGAAATTCTTCCATGATCTCAAGAGTTACTATTGGGACGAACCACTTTTATTTAAACGAGGACCTGATGGAATTTTCCGACGGTGTATACCCGACGAAGAAATAGAAAATGTCATTTCCCATTGTCATTCATCTCCTTATGGCGGACATACTAGCACCTCTAAAACGTGTGCCAAAATTCTCCAAGCCGGCCTTTTCTGGCCTAACCTATGGAAGGATGTCCACATCGCCGTTAAAAACTGTGAACGATGCCAACGCACCGGTAATATCTCAAGACGCGATGAAATGCCTCAGAAAGGAATACTTGAAGTTAAAATCTTTGATGTTTGGGGAATAGATTTTACGGGACCTTTCCCATCTTCTTTTGGAAACAAGTTTATACTCGTCGCTGTCGATTACGTTTCGAAATGGATTGAGGCAATAGCTTCTCCTACAAATGACACACGAGTGGTGATAAAGCTTTTCAAGAATATAATTTTCCCGCGTTTTGGTGTTCCCCGACTTGTTATCAGTGACGGTGGATCTCATTTTATTTCGAAGATATTTGATAAATTACTATCTAAATATGGAGTGAAACACCGCGTAGCAACACCTTATCATCCGCAAACTAGCGGACAAGTCGAAGTTTCGAACAGAGAGATTAAACAAATATTAGAAAAAACCGTCGCGATATCTCGAAAAGATTGGTCATCCAAGCTTAACGAAGCTTTATGGGCTTATAGGACGGCTTACAAAACTCCTATCGGAACTACACCTTTCAAACTTGTTTACGGAAAATCACGTCATCTCCCGGTAGAATTAGAGCATAAAGCTTATTGGGCGATAAAGGCACTCAATATTAATTACACTGCTGCTGGCGAGAAACGAATCCTCAATTTACATGAACTGGAAGAATTAAGACTATACGCTTACGAAAACGCTAAAATATACAAAGAACGAACTAAAAAATGGCACGATCAGCGTTTATCGCGGAAAGAATTTAGTGTGGGAGATGTCGTACTTTTATTTAATTCTAGACTTAGACTCTTCCCTGGAAAACTTAAATCTAGATGGTCCGGTCCTTTCGAAATTACAAGAGTTTTTCCTAGCGGAGCGGTAGAAATCAAGGATAGAAATAGCGCCCCGTTTATTGTAAACGGGCAGCGGTTAAAACAATATCATCGTATAGATAATAGAGATTATACGAATAAGCTTAAACTCGTAGAACTGCTACCTATTTCTCCCGACTAATCTTTCACTAGGTATTTCGTCAAGCTTATGACGTTAAACACAGCGCTTAGTGGGAGGCAACCCACTTATTTGTTAATTGTTATTTGTTTTTATTTATTTATTTATTATACTTTTTGTTTTGCATTTTTTCCTATTTTAAATTTTATTTTTCTTTCTTTTGTTTTAATTTCTATAAAAACTGCTGCTGATTTCAAAACAATTTTACTTGCCACAGGATTTCTGAATAGTCTTTTTCTCTTTACTTTCTCCTCTACTCTGTTTCCCCGCTTTGTTTTTGCTATGGCTCCTCCACAGAACTTTATGGAAACCACCTTTAGAGGTAGAAACCAACGAAGAAGATTTGAGGCTTTGTCTCAGCGAGACATCAGTTTAACCCTGTATCATGATGAACCCACTATGGACTCTTTAGGCATTATTGACAGTGTGTACTACATGTTTAACCAGTTGGGATGGGAGAAAGCCCACCTGAAAAATAGGTTTGTCACTTACCGAGAGCTTACCCTTGAGTTCTTGAGTTCTCTAGTTTACATCCCTGAACACGGTGTCGGAGCCCGAAAAGGAATCATTACCTTCAGACTTTTTGGTATTGAGTTCACCTATAACCATAGGGACTTAGCTGCTTTATTAGGATTCCCCAGCGGACCCTTAGCTTTTACTTTCCCTGAGGCCGATTTATTGGATTTTGAGCTGGATTACTTCTGGGGTACTTTAACCGGAAACTATCACCCTGACCCAGAAAGTATGGATAACAATGAGATACATAACCCAGCCATCCGTTATTTCCATAGGATTCTTGCCCACACTCTGTTTGGAAAAGAACAAAATCAAAATGTTGTATCCAAGGATGAATTATCTCTGCTTTATTGTATGAACCTAGGACGCCCTGTCAATGTTGTCCCACTCCTGATGAAGACCTTTACCCGCATTAGTGAGGACCCTAATGTCCCTGTCAGTGTGGGAGGATTAGTTACAATGATTGCACATGCTCTTGGACCTCGTTACCAACTTAATAACTGTGCACCATTTGGATCAATTAGGCCTATGAATATTGATTTCTGTTTCAACAACCGGATAATAGGAAATTTAGGCCCTACACCTTATGACTACCTGATCAGAGACGAAGTTGTTACTCTTTTTACCCTCCCGAACCATGCCCGAATAAGTGTCCACAACCGTGAAAATTGGTTGTACGAATTGAATCCACCCGACCATCCTTCGACCCCAGAAACACCACAATCATATTTTGTTGCTAATAATTTCATGTCTGAAAACAAAACAGATCCTGAAACTCCTCCTGGTTACCATGACTTTACAAATATGGCTGAAGCACAAGTAGGCCCTGATATAAACCAAGGAGAATATACTACACAATTAAACACCATTCTGACCACTTTGGATGCTTATAAAACTGACATTGATGGAATAAAGAATGAATTGAAGACTATGCATTTGGATCTTATTGGTTTAACTGACATCTCGGTGGAACAATTCTATAACATCACCCAAGCTTTGGAAATATTAAAAGAAAAGATTGGATGAAGCAGTTTTTAGTTTCTTAGTTTTTCAGTTTTCAGTTTTTCAATTCTTTGTTTTTAGATTTTTTCCATTCTGCTTTGTTCCTAGGTAGTTTCAATTTTTTTTGTTAAGTTACTGCATTTCAATTTACAAGTCATTTATTTTCTGTCAAAAAGAACAAGTGACTCAATTTGAATTAATGCAATTGTTTGTTTTCAATTTTAAAACTTACAATCATTATGCTGCTTACAATGTTTTATGGTTTTCTACTCTATTGCGAATTATATATATTGGATTATATGTTGAATAAATTAATGTTGTGTTTATGTTGGAATGCCTGAGATGTTCTGCCTGCTATAAAAATATATACTCTGTGTAATTGTGTTTTGTTCTGTTCTATAAAAATTTGCAAAATTTGCAGCTGCCACGATCGTAATCCACCCCCCCACGACCGTAATGCGCCTTTCAGAGCGTTACACTCGTCAGCCTGGCGTTACAACCGTAACACGGGCTACATCAGTAACCCTGTTAGCAGAACGTTCCCTTTTCCTCTTCCCTGAACCTTTCTCTCTTCTTCCTCCATTAACTACCCATTAACCCCATTCAACCCACCATTAATCCCTATCAACTTTCAAACTTCCACTATCTCCCTCCACTATATATACATCCATTACCCGTATCATCTTCTCATTCTCTCATTCACCAACCACAACCATTCTCACTCAAACACTCTTGCATGCAAATGGCGAACAATCTCCAACCCATTCCTGGCATTACCCTACGAAATGGCGAAGCAGGTGAAAATCAGCGCACACGGTTCCTGAAGTTCCAACACCGAGGCATCCATCCTACGAGGTTCGTCGACACTGACTTCCTCCGAAACCTCGAGTTACTTGAAAGTGTCCAACACCTACTACAGAATGTCAACCTTTGGACCCTATGTAGCCAGCCAAAACCAACGTACGAGAATCTCACCCTTGAGTTCCTCAGTTCATTTTGCTACATTACTCCAAACGGCCCAAGAAATCAACTTACCTGTGTGGTAAGGTTCCGCATTTTCAGCACCGAATACGAATTCCCTCAGAATGCATTCGGTCGCCTACTAGATTTCTGTACTGATGAAGGCGCTCACCTACGTGTGCCTGACACTTTTCATGAGGAATCATTCAACCTTTGGCATAGCTTGACCAATAATCGGGCTGATTCATACGATCACCTCAATGCTACCCAAATCCACAACCCCGCCATTCGCTACTTCCACCGCATCTTATCCAACACAATCTTTGCAAGGGATAGTAACCACAAGCTCAACTCCAAGGAGCTATTTTTATGCATTGTGCATTCTCGGGTCAGAAAATTAATGCCGCACCTTTCCTCCTGGCTCATATTCACTCCATCTGCACCAGAGGTGGCAAACCTTTCTATTTCGGAGGGCTTGTCACTTCTCTTGCTTTAGCACTAAACCATGGTGACACCCTTGTTCATCTGCCATCCCGACCACCGGTTCTGCTTACTTTGGATCATTGCAAATCGGCCCACCTCATCCACGAGCGGGACGACGGAAGATTTCATCCAGTGATACAAAACCGAGTTTACACTAACATTGTTTTGCCTTGCAGGGACCGAATCGACCCTCAAAACCGAGCCAACTGGCTATTTAACCCTGAAGGCCCTGCTGCTGCTCAAGAAGAACCTCATGTCGGCCCCGCTGATGAGATGCAGGAAGAACTGGATCGAGCTGTTCCCGTGCTTGACATTCCTGAGTCGTCCTCTTCTGCACCACCTCCTTTTACTATGGAGGACGTCCTTAGAGCCCTCCATCAGCAAAATCAGATGGTTGTAGCTCTTGAAAGAAAGAATCAGGAGTGTTTCGACGCCGTACTCGCGCAAAATGCCCAAATCTTGAGTGGTCAATGCTCGACGAATGAAAGGCTTGATGAAGTGCTATGCGAGCTTAATGCTTTAAGGATGGATGTTACATCTCTTGGACCCCAGAGCAATGACTCTGACGCTACTCCTTCCAGAAGGTCACGAACCCGAAGCCGCCGTGGTCACCAGTAGTTTTTCCCTTTCTTGTTGTTTTCCTTGTTTTTCCGATGTATTTTTCATTTAACCTCGCCATTATATCATAACATTGAGACAATGTTTGATATAGTGTGGGAGGAGCACTGCATTCTTAATTTCAGAACGAGTAATTTCATTTCTATTTCAGTTATATTTCGTTATTTCATTTTCTCCCCGTTTTATTTAGCCATACCAAAATTTTTTCGCCTTTTATATTCGCATAACCGTTAGTTACCTACTTTAACTAAAATCTTAGTTAGAAGGCCGAGAGAGATCCAACGAGAACTGTACAATTATGACACCTTCGACTCTCTACTTACGCGAATCGTCTCCATTTTCGTTATACCGATACTTTGAGTTTTAAGTCTTAAATTAGCCCCTAGTAGTTTATATTAGCAGTCGGCACCAGTCTTAACACAATCCACGTGGAAAGTCGATGAACATAAGTGGATGATCTTGCAAATTGATTTAAAAAGAATGTTACATGATTTAAGGAAATAGATATTGCACCAATTAAATGGGCGATCCTCACCCGATCGTTTAATCCAATGGATGCAAAAGCTTCTACTAAGTAACATAAGAATCCATTGTTTAGGTGGTTCAGAAGCATCTGGTACTGAACTCGGTAGGGCAGACTACGGTTTGATCCCCCGCATCTTGCAATTGGATAAAAGAGGTTGCCACATAATTGTGCCAGAAACCGTCGTGTTTTGATCAGAAGCACTAACCGGCTATTCCACTATGTGCGTGCAAGGATAATGGGCTTAATGTGATTGCGCAAGAACGAAACCGGGTGAAATATGAACGAGAAACCTTGAGTTGAATTATAACGGTATAATTGGATGTTTCGTTTAAAACGGATAGTCGTCGACTAGCTTGTTGCTTGTGTCATTTACGTATCATTGTTGTTTCATTCGATTTTCTCGGCCGAACTAACTTAGGATTTCTTGAAATTATTTGAAAACGAAAGGTATACTAGTTATGTGCGGTTATAAAAACTTGTCCGATATTTTTAATTGATTATTTTGCTTGAGGACAAGCAAAGGTTTAAGTATGGGGGAATTTGATAACACGAAATTGTATCATTTATTTTCCATGAAATTTACCCGTTCTGTATTATTTTGACCCGATTAACTCCCGAATATTTCGAGTTTGTCATTACTTTTTGCAGGTATTCATAACTCAGCTCAAAACAGAAGAAAACATGAAACAATGCAAGAAAGCATCAAAAGAACAGAAGAAAAAGATAAATCTGACAAGAATTACATTTTTGTAGCTGTGACGGTCGTAACATAGCTGCCACGACCGTAAGCCATCTTGAAGCGTGTTACGACCGTAACACATTAGCCACGACCGTAACACGGGGAAGCACCAAACCTGCTCGTAATGCCTCAGTAACGAACATAACGCGTATATCAGTTATTTGAAAAGTGAAGAACGTGGCAAAGCAAAACATAAGGAGTTTTCAAACTCCTTATTTCTCTCCAGTCAAACTCCACGTTCACCACTTCTTCCTCAACTACCCACGTTCCTGCATTTGTGGAGATTTTTAAGGAAAGCTTCGTTACAAGTTTTCAAGCCAACTGCCAAATTCATTCTTCTATAAATATCTCAACATTCAACATTAGAAGTACAGAGCATTTTACAGTTTACTTGTGCGGAAGCTCTGCCGAAATCAAAAACGATTATTCCTTCAGTTGTTATTTTTTCTGCATTCATTTATTTCCGTTCTTTTAATTTCATTGCCCAAGTAATAATTTCCAACATCACGGAATTATTATTATAGTTTAGGATTTATCATTCAAGCCTCAGAATTTGTCATATTACCGATACCAAGTCCGAGTTTCCGATTTGTGGAAGAGGGATTGAAGTATTGGCTTTATTTTCAGGTTTCTATTTTGCAATTGTATTACATACCTTTTAATTAATTAATGCATGTTTAATTTATTATTTATAATGTCCAATTTATATTTGTTTGTTTTTATTTCCAGTACGTTCATTATAATTTCCATGATTAGCTAAACCTTTAGTGTCGGTATGGGATAGTAAGAGACATTAGGCATATGATCAAACTTAGGCTAAAACTTTAATCAACTTAACTCTGGTTATAACTTTTTATGCTTAAAAATAAAACTTTTGTTACGAAAGTAAGAAGAGTAAATTGGTTAGATCGAGACCACAAAAGTGTGAGGTTTTTAACCGGATAGCTAAAGTTAGGCATTTGATTTAAATACAGTGAAAGCGCTTTAAACCAAATTAGAATTAATTAAGTTTCCAAAAAATACTTCTAAACACTTATAGGCTAGCGAAAGCAGGTATAGGGCTTTAGACGTATAATCCGAGATAAGACCATGAAAGTGTGAGTTGAGGGTTTTTAAACTGATTAATTCTACAGATAAACCAAGTTGACCATCCTTATATGCCTAGGTCCGATTAGATCCTTTAGGTCGACTCTATTGCATACCGACCACTTCATTTTATAATTACTTTAAAATCAATTAATTTACCTTCCTTAACCTTCCCAAAACCAACGTGACAATTTCCACCTTAGCTAAACCAACCTGTTTTACAACACTAGAGTGATTACAAAGTCCCTGTGGATTCAACAATATTTTATTACTACCGCGATAGGTTGTGCGCTTGCAGTTAAGATACCGTTAGACATTAGGTCGATCGCAGACACATCACATCTTCTGTTGATCAACCTCAGAAAAGACCATCCAGAAGTAGCATGGATCACCCAGAAGAAACTATCTTAGGAAGAAAGGAAGATCCAATCAGAACAAGATCCAGCTTCAGAAACTCTGAAGAATACCTCATGGGACTTGTTTCTCTAATTGAACCATCAACAATTGATGAAGCAATTCTGGATAATGACTGGATTCTAGCAATGCAAGAGGAGCTGAATCAATTCACAAGAAATGACGTACGGGATCTAGTTCCTAAACCAAAAGGATTCAACGTCATTGGAACAAAATGGGTGTTCAGAAACAAACTGAATGAACAAGGTGAAGTCATCAGAAACAAAGCATGATTGGTAGCACAAGGTTATAGTCAGCAAGAGGGGATAGACTATACAGAAACCTTTGCTCCAGTTGCCAGGTTAGAGTCTATCAGACTTTTAATTTCATTTGTTGTTAATAAAGGCATCACTCTGTATCAGATGGATGTTAAGAGTGCATTCTTAAAGGGCTATATAGAATAAGAGGTATATGTGCACCAACCCCCTGGTTTTGAAAGTTCAAAAAATCCAGAATATGTTTTCAAACTAAAGAAGTCACTGTATGGTCTGAAACAAGCTCCCAGAGCTTGGTATGAAAGACTAAGTAACTTTCTGTTAGAAAAGGAATTCACCAGAGGGAAAGTGGACACAACTCTATTCTGTAAGACAGTTAAGAATGACATTTTAGTATGTCAGGTTTATGTTGATGATATTATATTTGGATCTACTAAACCCTCTCTGGGAAGAAAATTTGCTAAGTGTATGCAGGCAAAATTTGAGATGAGCCTAATGGGGGAACTGAAATTCTTTCTGGGCATTCAGATCAATCAAACCCCAGAAGGAACTTACATTCATCAGAGCAAATATGTCAAAGAACTTCAGAAGAAATTTGATCTCTCAGAATGTAATCCATCAAAGATTCCAATGCATCCCACGTGCATTCTGGAAAGAGAAGAGGTAAGCAAAAAGGTAGAACAGAAGGTCTACAGAGGTATGATTGGTTCTCTTCTTTATCTGACGGCCTCAAGGCCTGATATTTTATTCAGTGTATGCATTTGTGCAAGATTCCAGTCAGATCCTAGAGAATCTCACTTAACAGTTGTTAAGCGAATTTCCAAGTATCTGAAAGGTACTACTAATCTGGGTTTGTTTTATAGAAAATCAAGTGAATACAGCTTAGTAGGATACTGTGATGCTGACTTTGCTGGAGACAGAGTTGAACGTAAAAGCACTTCTGGAAGCTACCAGTTTCTGTGAGAAAATCTGATCTCTTGGTCCAGCAAAAGACAATCCACAATTGCTCTATCAACAGCAGAAGCTGAATATATAGCAGCAGCTGGATGCAGCACACAAATACTCTGGATGAAAAGTCAACTTGAGGACTTCCAGATATTTGAGAGTAACATTCCCATCCTCTGTGACAACACCTCTGCTATTTGCTTAAGTAAAAATCCAATTTTGCATTCTAGGGCTAAGCATATAGAAATAAAACATCATTTTATTAGGGACTATATTCAGAAAGGGATTTAAAATTTAAAATTTATTGACACAGACCATCAATGGGCTGATATTTTCACAAAACCACTTTCTGAAGATAGGTTCAACTTCATTCTGAAACATCTCAGCATGAAGCTCTGTCCAGAATAAAACTGTTTTAATTTTATATATTAACCTTCAGAATTGTGTTTATTTCTCTGTGAACTTCTGATCAATCCTCTTTTAGAATTTTAGAAATGCAGATTGTATCAGAATTATCCATGAAGATCTGAGCACTTCAGTTCAAGGATAGAAGTGCTGTTCACTCAAGCAAACAAGTGTCATCCAGTCATCAGCTTTTTCCTGAGGCTGAACACGTGTTCACGCTTCTGAAAAGGCAAAGCGCTGATTGGATGCATTGAGACACACGTCATGGGTAACCGTTTAAGTATCTTTCTGAATCCCCTAAAATCAGCTATCATTTAATGCTAATAATCATTATTAATTTCTCTCTCTTAAACGTTTAGGTTTTCAAAAACTTTTTAGAAATCTATTTAAACACTTCACACCATTCACACACTTTTACCGTCACCTTCATTTTCTATCAACATTTCTGATTTTTGTGTTCTTACTTTCTCAAGAAAACCTTTCAATTTTCTTTCAAAAAACCTCGTGTGAACATGGCTTCTTCCAGCAATCCTTCTTCAGGTTCCCAGAAAGATGCATCATCTGAACAATATGAAGTTCCTCTCAGAACGCTTCTCACTCCAATCAAGAACCTTGAAGTTCTGTCTGAAATAATAGTGGATTTCAACAGTCTCAAGGAGAATGGTTTTGATTTATCAGAAGAGATTAAAGCTCAAGGATGGGAAAAGTACTTTGACAGGCTGGTGGGTCCAACTTTTCCTATTATGGTAAAGGAATTTTGGATTCACGCTTCTTCTTCAAACCATCAGGTCACTTCTTACATCATGGGGAAGAAGATTGTGATTACTGAAGACCTGATTGCAAGACTGATAGGCTACAATGGTGGTGGTATTCGCTGTATTGATATGGCAGAAAGGTGTGCAGATGCTGCTGTGATTGCAAGGGAAATTTTCACTCTGGGGCTTCCCTCCAGCGAGATAAGGGACTTGAAAGACAAGCACAAAATTTGGGCAAAGATCATTTTGGGCTGTTTCAACCACAGGAAGCCTACCAGCTCTCCTGATTACATAAACATTGATCAGCAGTTTCTGCTCTATTTCATCTCTCAGAAGGTCAAGATTAATCTAGCTCATCTTCTGTTCAACCATCTCAGAACAAGTGTCAAGGAAACAAGAGAAGATGAACGTACTAAAAGGGATTGGATACCCTTGGGAAGACTGATATCAGATATTCTTACAGAGAATAGGCTGATTGATCATCTGCAAGAGGCTCAAGAAATCAGCACCCTGGAACCTTCTATTGGCAAGCAGCTGAATGCCAAAAATCTGAAGAAAATGAAGCTGATAGAAAACATTAAGAAGGAGCCCAGCGTCACTCCTTTTGCTGAAATCTCCAGTAGAAGAGTCCCTTTGGACGACTTCCCTATGTTCTCAGAAATTGACTTTAAGCCTCAAATCATTTTGAGATATTTGGATGCTTGTAAAGCTGATGGTACAACACCTAATCTGAATATTCAAGATCTTTAGCAGAAGGCACCAGAGGTTGTTCTTAAGAAGACAAAGAAAAGAAAAGCTGCTGCAGAAGGATCATCTCAACAGACTTTAAAGAAAAGAGGTAATCATGTTTCTGTAACTGTTTTAGATTCAACTGCTGTTTCCACATCTATCCCTATTCCAACTCCAATTCCAACTCCATCTGAAATCCCAACACCTCAAACCTTCGATAATTTTGACGTTGACTTTGACCCTTCTGAGTCATTAACCCTTAGAAGATCCCGCTCCAAACCATAAAATCCAAATACAGCAACCATACCAGAACAAGAACTTGAAAAAGTTATCTCTGATATTGACCAACACTCCTCCGCTCCCGAAACAGATAATCCAAATCCACAACCAGAAATTCCCATCTCACCACAACCTGAAATTTCACTCTCACCAATACCAGAAACTCCACTCTCTCCAGAACCAGAAATCCCACAACCTTCATCTCCCCAACCAGATATTAATCCACCCTCTCCTCAACATGCACAATCTCCACAACCTGAGACTCAAAACTCTGAGGCTCAAACCTCTGAATCCCCTGAACCACAACCTTTGGCCATTCAATTGCCCTGTGGTACCACTGTAAATATTCCTCAACTTCCCTCTTCACCAGAAATAACTCCACCAAATACCCCATCAAGTCCAATCGTAATTTCTGACTCTCCCACTCCCTCACCTAAGAAAAATTCAGATGACCACAGCAAGATTGTCATTGATCTAACAGTCTTTGAATGCCTTGCTGCAATAAACCACAAAACTGCTATCCCTAAACCAAAACAACCAGATGTTGGTCCCAACATATTAAACTTTGAAACAGATATACAGAAGTGGATCACTTCTTTGAAATAAGCAAGTCTGGAACTGGTTGATCCTGCTGTATCAGACCTCCTCTGGACACAATTCAGAAGATTGGTATGTGCTGAAACCTTTAAGTTGCAAGACCAGAGCTATGGACAGGCTCAATAGAACTTCAGCAATCTGCTGAAGGAAATGGAAGGTCCAGTTCTGAGCAAGCTGCTGAAGGAAGAAGTTCTCCATCTGGACATTGCGCCTTGGTCTGAAAAGCGTCCAACATCCAAAGTTCAACCTGCAGAAGAACAGATAATTCAAGATGAAGACTTGGGTCAAAAAGAAGTTACTGCAGAAAGCTATGAGAAGCATACTGTGTCTGAAGATCCTCAAGCTTCATCTCTTGACAGGCAGACTCTGGAGGATTTGAAAAGGTCTGATATGATGATGAATGAAAGGATGGACAAGCAGGATATCAAGATTGATTCTATAGCAAACATGGTATCTAAGCAACAGGAAACCAGCAATCAAATCAAGAGCATGTTGGAAGCTCTGTTAACACGACTTCCTCCTTCTTCTTAGAACTTTCTTGCGTTTTCCATGTTTTCTTTACATGTTTGTCTGTAATATTTTACATGTTCTGAACTATCATTGCATTTGTTTCTTATATAAACGTTCTTTTTGCTCTGATCATTTTAACTCTGATTATTTGTGCTTTTTGATAACTGACAAAAAGGGGGAGAAAGAATGATATTTTTCAATAACGGATTACTGAGACATAAGTCTCAAACATTCTAACATTCTTATATATTTGAATTTCTTTGTTCTGAAAAGCTTACAGGTACAAGAATCTGATGAACTCCGATAAAGTAAAGTTCTGATGCTCAAAGAAAAGTTCAATAAAGTTCTGATGCTCAAGGTCTCAAGGAATCAAAGGGAAGTAATAAACTCAGGGGGAGTTTTTCTCCTCGTTACTCTGATACTTTTTATTCCTTATCTTCTTATCTTTTATACCTTTTATTCGTTATTTGATTATCTCTGATACCGTTTCCTCTCTATCCTTAAACTCTGATACCTTTCATCATTTTATTTTAATTGAAAAAATCTGGTTTTTGTCATCATAAAAAAGGGGGAGATTGTTAGAACATAGTTTGATTCTACAACCCTCAGTTAGAGTTTTGATGATAAAAAAATACAAGATTAAATAAATTGTAAGATTTATAAGACATATATGCTACTTAAAATTATGTTGTGTATTTACAGAAACTCTGATGGAATCAGCATCAGAATATCAACATCAGCATCAGAAGATATGTCAGATCAGAAGATCAAACATGTGCTACGCTAAAGCCTGATGAACAGAATCTGCGCAAAACATACTCTGACTCTGATCAAGATCCTAACCATGTCATCAAACACCAGAATAAGCTAAAGCCAAGAACACTCTGATTATCATTAGCAGAACACTCTGAAGTGTCAATGTTACTATGCATTCAAGATAGATTAATTACCAACAGCTTTATTCCAAGACAAAGATCTTCTAAAAAAGGAAAGAACGTTATGAGCATTGAAATGGATTTATGGACAGCAACGTATCTATTCCTAGGCTATTTAAACAAGTCAGTGAGAAAAGAATTGGCTAATAATCTTTACGCACGCACACGAAAACTCTCTCACTCAAATTGCTAAAGCTTTAAACCACGCCTACTCAATAGCATTAGCAGTCTAGATCATTATAAGCTTCATATTGTGTATTATCATAGTTGTGATATATAGTTTTTCTAGAAAACATCAAACACACATTTGTTCATTTATCTGTAAGAAACATTCCTTGAGATAAACCGGTCTGTGGTTAGACTCAAGAAGGCTTTAACAGTTGTTAAAGCAGTTGTGTATTCAGTTGAATATAATGGATTAAGACCTCGTTGGAGAGAGGCGAAATCACCTTGACTGGTGGACTGGAGTAGTTTGAGATCAAACGAACCAAGATAAAAATAACGTGTTGTCTGCATTTGATTTCAAGTTTTACAATTCAACCCCCCTTCTTGTGTTTTTCACATCTTCAGAAAGCAATAAAGCCCTAATTACTATTGTAAACCATTGAATATGAATAATACTGTGAAATAATAAAATGCGCAAATAATGTAAAGTAGAGGAAAAAAGAGGAATTTGTTTTTGTGGTTTTTTGGTGGAACTGGTTTTATGTTCAACCTAATTAATATAATAAATTTACAAGAGAAGTTTTAATTAATTATTTAATAAAACCTAAAGTCTAAATTAATTTAAAAATTAAATTAAATAAACCTAAGTCTAATTTAATTTTAATTCTAAAAAGAAAAGATTAATTAATTAAGAAAATATTTTTGGTGTTTTATTTATAAAAATAAATAAAGTAAAAATAAAATAAAAATTAGAAAATTTTAGTCTAATTATTTAAGATAATATATTTTTGGAAATTTTGATTAAGTAATTATAAGTAAATAAAAGGAAAGAAAATAAAATAAAAATAAATAAATAATGGGTCTGAGTGTTAAAAAGTAAAATGGGGGTGTGGGAAAGTATTTTTGGTTCAGGCCCAAAAAAGGTTTTTATTGTTTGAAATCAGAAAATAAAAATAAAAAGGAAATGGGTTGGTTGTAATAAGAAAATTAGGGGTGTTTAGAAACAGAAGTTGCCAGGCCCAAACATCTCAAGCCCATGCGCTGCGTGATTTAGCGTGAATGGCTTTTTGATGATGCATCATGGGGAATAGTTCTTAGCGTTGGATGGTGATTAGATTGATTTGATAGTGATCTAGTGGTGATGAAAGGAGGTGCACCATGCATGTTGTGAAGCTTGTATGCATTGAATCTGTAAGCAAATAATATGAAACAAATAAAAGGGTACCACTGGCGCTCGACCAGGTCTCTATAGACAAGTGACTTAGCGCGCACATTGTTTACCACTGGGTTGGCTGTTTCATACATTCATTAAACAAAAACAATAAATGTAATATGAACTTAGTTGTCAAATTTTAGAAATTCCATTTTCATCTTCTTCTCCCTGCTGCACGTTATTACAGTAACAATGATATATGATTTCCAATTTTCAAAAACTCGAACTTCCACATTTCTCAACTAAATTCAAAAATGTAAAAATAAAACATGCTTAGAATTTCATAAGGAATCTAATGGTATAATTTTCTGAAGCTATAACTCAAATATTTTCACGAATTTCTATTGGTACCAAACGAAAATCTAAATGTCCAAAAAAATCCAGTTTCAAAATTCTCATCCCTCAGTCAATTGAAATGAAATTTAAGAATATGGTTAGCTTTATAGACATGATATCTACATTTTATATTTTAAAAGTAAGTGCAAATGATGCTTATATCAATATTTCAAAGTTGGAAAAACTTACCTCTTGATGCAAAAATTCAATGTCCTCTACACGACTTCCAGAAGTAATGTGATGCTTGCTTTAGCTTCCTTGGACCTTGGTGAGTATTGCAACTCTTACTTTTTCTTGAGAGTGTCTGGATTAGTCTACTCAATTCATGTTGCAATGGTGGATTTTGAAAAAGGTGTATGATAATAGAGTGATTACCAAAGTGAAACAGGTGTTTGGATCACTTCTATATGACGTATATAAAGTGTTTGGATGATTTGTTTAGACAATAGTTGCAAGAGTGATGAGTTTAAAAGAAATGGATTTTGAAAACTCAAGAAATGAGTTTTATAGCCAATTCGGGTTTGAGTGTGTATGAGAGGGTTTAAGGGATGGTAAATCCGTGCTATAGCTTTTTAATAGCCTCTCTATTTATAGAGAAAAGATTTGGGAGGTTGAAACAACAAACTTTGTAAGATAGAAAATTATGGAGTTATGGCTTAGTTGAAATGCAAATGAGAAAGTTACATGAAGCTCATGGTTTTATTGCATCAATAGGGTAGTTGTTAGGCTTAAATATGTTGCTTCTGAGCATACATGTTGAGTGTGTGCAGAGGGAGCAAGTGAGAGGATCAAGGAGTTTACATTGTGTATAAAGCTTGCTTTATGTGAATGGCAATGGTGCCTTTCTTCCAAAAATGGCAAAATGGATTGGATAATTCTTTAACCACTTAGATCATAATTTGAAAGTTAGAAGGCCTGCAAATCAAGATTATGCAGCATAGCATGAAGATTGGATTATGTGCTCATCATCAAAATGGCCTATAATTCAAGTTTATCATGCCAATTTCAAGTTTTTTAATATCCTAGCTCAAAAATGATCTCTTCAAGTTCTTTAACATTTTGGAAAGCTTGAAACATTATCTACAACTTTCATGTTAACCACTTTTTCTAAATCAACTTGGAACTTGGTTAAAAATTGCCAAGAATTTGTGATAAAAATTTGACCAAACTTGTAGAAAATTTCACCAAGTGTTTTAGTAAAAATGCCATGACTTCATGGGCCTATATCTCCTAATCCAAGCATTTTTTGGAGATCAAACCTTTCATACAAATTTGTAGAGTTCATCAAGATCTACAACTTTCATGTTGAAGTTTTCCTTGAATCATCTTTCATCTTGGTGAAAAATTGTCATGAAGTAGTGAAATTATCAAGGTTAAACACACTTAGAAATTTTCTAAGTATTGCAAATCATGAGTTTTTGTTTACTTTCTTGACTTTCTTGATTATTGATGATCATGTTTGATATTTTTTAATGTCTTGATGAATCTTGATCTTTGAAATTCAATGTTGGCCAAAAAGTCAAAGTTTGACTTTTTGTGTATCAGATGACTTTTTCATCAGTTGATCAAATTTCAATTATCAATCCCTTGATCTTGAGAAATTACTTGAGCCCTGAAATTAGGTCAAGATATTGTGTTTGAATCCTTAAGATCATGATTCAAGTCATTAGTCCATGTACTAGGTCAAAAGTCAATGATCAGTCATTCTCAGTCAAAACCCTAATTTTGACGATTTTGCCCCTTTGATGATTTGAATGCTTTTATTTAGGAATTGTGATCAAACCTTGATCAATTTATGAATATAACTTCAAAATGTTGATGTTGGCCAAAAATATTGAAGTTTGACTGTAGGTTGACCAAAGTTAACTTTTTAACCAATACAGTTGATTTTCAGTTATTTGAGCAATTGACTGAGCAATTTTGAGATGTAAGACTTGAAACTTGGAATGAGTATTCTTGGAGGTATATGATGAACCATGAAATTCATTTGAGGAATTATAATTCCAATTTTCCCTGTGAAAATTAAAACCCTAATTTGTGGTCTCAGTGCTTAAGAGGTGAGTTTGTCTGATCAACTCTTGAGAAGCCTTGAGCATTTGAGATCTTTTGTGTGGAATATCTTGAGAAAAGAGTGGTCAATTTTTGGGGTACAAAAACACTCATAATCATTGCAACAAATTTAAAACTTGATTTTGAACTTATGTGCGTTGCTAGTGATTATGTGGTGGGAGCCATTTTAGGACAAAGAAAGAACAAATTTTTTCATGTTATACATTATGAAAGCAAAGTTTTAAATGATGAAAAAATGAATTATGAAACAACAAAAAAAGATTTGCTTGCAATTGTATATGCATTGGAGAAATTTCGTTCTTATCTTATTGGCTCCAAGGTTGTGATGTACACTGACCATGTGGCGATAAAATATTTGCTTACCAAACCAAATTCTAAGCAAAGACTTATTTGTTGGATCCTTTTGTTGCAAGAATTTGATCTAGATTCGTGACAAGAAAGGCTTTGGGAATTTGGCGGCGGATCACTTATCCCGCTTGGTCATTGTAGAAGTCACAATAAAAGAAAGTTAAGTTAGAGAGGAATTATTTGATGAAAAATTGTTCATGATACAAGTTACACCGTGGTTTGCAAATTTTGAAAATCACATGGCATCCAGATTGATACCGGAAGATCTAAATTGGGACCACAAAAGGAAATTCTCGGTGGATGAAAACTTTTATGTTTGGGATGAGCCTTATCTTTTTAGGCTTGAAAGTGATAATTTGTTAAGAAGGTGTGTGTCAATGGAGGAGTCTAAAATCATACTTTGGCATTGTCACAATTCATCGTATGGAAGTCATTTTAACGATTTGCGTACGACAACAAAAGTCCTTCAATCAGGATTTTATTGGCCGTCTTTATTTAAAGATGCATACTTGCATGCTAAGAATTGTGATAAATGCCAAAGAAGTTTAGGAATTGGGAAATAAGATGAGATGCCTTTGAATTGCAAGTTGGAAGTAGAAGTTTTTTTTCGGGGCATCAATTTCGTCAGACTATTTCCTCCATCTTTTTTGAATGAGTATATTCTTGTTGCGGTTGATTATGTTTCTAAGTGGGTGGAAGCAATAGCATCAATTTAATTCTTGAAGAAATTTTTTTTTCCCATTTTGGCACACCTTGAGTAATAATCAGTGATGGTGGATCTCACTTTTGCAATGCACCTCTTGAAAAAGTTTTGGAAAATTAAGGTGTAAAGCATAAAGTGGCAACACCATACTACCCACAAGCTAAAAGTCAAGCAGAGGTTTTGAATAGGGAAGTGACAAGAATTTTGGAATAAGTCGTGTTAAGTTCGCGACAGGACTGGTCTCTTAAGCTAGATGAGGCTTTATGGGCGTATCGTACGGCTTACAAGGCTCTGATTGGTCTAAAACCTTCCCAAATGGAGTATAGTAAAATCTGTCATCTTTTGGTTGAAATAGAACACAAGGCTCTTTGGGCTTTGAAAATTTTAAATTTTGACTCTAACTTGGTAGGAGAGAAGAGAAAATTTCTATTGCAGGGGTTAGAGGAAATGCGGCATAGTGCATATCATTCCAACAAGTTGTACAAAGAAAAGGTGAAATTCTACCATGACAAGAAAATTTGAGAAAAAGATTTCCAAGTTGGCCAAATGGTGCTTCTTTTCAATTTGTGGTTAAAGCTTATTCTTGGAAAATTGAAGTCCAAATGGTCGGGCCCATTTTTGATTAAAGAGGTGAAGCATTTTATGGAAATTATGTTGGAAGATTCGATTTCAAAAGAGAACTAGACAGTGAATGGGCAAAGGTTGAAAATCTATCTTGGAGGCGAAGTGAATCGGGAGACTAGAATCGTTCGTCTTGGTGATATTTGAAGTAACCATTGATCATCGAGCTAAAACGATGTTAAACAAAGCGCTTGTTGGGAGGCACCCCAACATTGTAAGTATTTTGTTTTCTTTATTCATTTGAGTTAAAATCATGTAAAAAGTCAGTTGAGAAAAAATAATGGAGTATAGACTGCAGCATAATTTTTTTTCTGATTCTGGTGTGCCTCACCAGGAGAGCGTGGGGCGAAGGCTTTTCGACTGAACCTCGCGTCTGCTTCTCTGGGCGAGGGTGTATGTATAAATCTTGTTCGGTTTCTGAATTTTGCTGACCTGGGTGAGTTTTTGACTCATTTTGATTGGGTCCTCTTTTGGGCCCATCTGTATAACACATGATATTTAAGTTCCCTAGTCCGAATTTTGTCATTTTTTCTTGCCTCTTTTCAAACATCAAAGAAAACCTAGCACTCTCTTGCATTATCTTGCTCTCTCAACCTCAAATTCTTTGCAATTTTCATTCCTCATTTCAGATTTCAAGGTAAATGCTAATGTTCTTTAAATTTTATTATGCAAATGTTTTGAGGTTGTTTCTTTGAGATAAGTCTAGAATGCATGTGGTTAGGGTAGAGTATGGAAAACCTCATTGGGTAAACTAAAATTTTCATGTTTGGGTTCTGTTGTTTTGAACAAAATTAATGGAAAAAGTTTGATTCTAGACAATCTCTGATTTTTCTGCATTTTTGTCTCTTGCGGCTGCCTCGCCGCACGGAGTAGGGGCGAGGTATCGCTTACGCGCCACCAGATGCTTCTAGAGCACCAATTCATTTTTTGCCCTATTTATGCTATTTCAGTTCTTTTTTTCTAACAGGTTTGGTAATGTTTTTGGCTGTGTGTTTAGTCTATTTGTGTTACAGATGCCTCCTAAAACTACCACCAGCTCAAAGAAGCAAAGACTATTGCAACAAGTGGCTCAAGTCAGCCTAAATTTTTTGACAAATGATTCATCGGTGCTGAGCATGCAACCAGGTGTGTTATGCTTAAGAAGAGGCATATTCTGTCGAAGAAGTGATTCAAAATAATTCCAAATGGACCTTATGGGAAGGTGGGTAGGATTTTATCCAGAAAATGTTGGGAATATCTCATCAACCCCATTGATAGTATAAGCTGTGAACTTGTGCATGAATTTTTCGCAAATACTTTGGTGCCCGAGGGGGAAACTTTTTGGTTTTAGACTTTTGTTCGAGGGAAGGAAATTAGTTTTGAACGGGGGGAAATCAATAGGATTTTGGGTATCTAAAGTTCTCTGGGTATTCTTGATTTGTATAAGTACACAAAGGCTCTTGGTAAGACAAAGGATCATAATCAGGTATCGAAGGAAGCACATGACACCTGAATCACATGTCATCCTCTTGCTTATTCTTACTAACATCAAGCCTAGGTTACATTTATCTACGACGCCAATTTATGTCTCTTTTCTTGTTCATTTCATCATTAAATATAAGGAGGTATATGTTGCTTGAGTCATTGCAACTGAGATGAAAAATTTCATTGAAAGTACTAGAAAACATAGGGTAAACTCTCATAATCCTTTACTTGTTCCTTGTTTGGTTATATCATTGTGTTATAGGAAGTAGGTGCTCCAACCTGATATGATCAATGAAATAGTTAGGGGGTTGATTGATGATAACCATATTGGAAGACATTGTTTGGGCAAGATGGCATTGAAAAAGATAAAAGGGTAGTCGTGGTGAGTCGTCAGGTGTAGGTGCAAGTGAAGGTGCGAGTGAGGCTTTTGAGCCTCTTGATTATTCTTATTTTTATACAAGACATAGGAAAATTTGTAATTAAGATAATAAAGTAGTGTGCATCCTCTTTGGTGCAATGTAGGCATTTAGAGTCTGCTCCTCATGAAGTAGCCTAGTGAGTTCCAAAACCTTCTTCTCGCTTGCGTATAATTGGGCTTCGAAAGTATCTCGCTCTCCTTTGAGCTGTATCCAATCCCTTTGTAGGTCTTCAAGAGATATGGGCATGTCAGGATATAGGATAGTGTATGGAACTTCTCCTTCCTTAACAGGCTCAATGATCACCGGGAGAATGGAAGGATAAGGGATCATAAGACTTTGAGCGCGGGTTGGTACCCATTTCAGGTAAGGCTCAAGAGGGATGGAATTCTTGTTCCCCAAAGTCTTTCTATCCACCTTGTTTAGCATCCTCCATGCTCGGATGAATCTCTGGAGAAGACCTTGATCGTTGTTGTCGTAGTCGAATACCAAGCCTTGAATCAATATCTTATGTGGGCCATCCCTTCGGGCATAACCAAACTGTCTTAGAGCTAAGCATGGGATGTAGGTGATGCCTCCCCTAATTCCAAGTAGAGGGACATTAGGGAATTCCCCATAACGGTCAACAATGATAACATTCTCTTTGGATCGAGAGCACCAATGAATATCTGAATGTTTGAGCGTCATTAACCTTTGTGACCACCTTAATCCTTGCTCATTATTTAAGGCTGATTGGGGAAGATGAGAAATAAACCATATTTCCAAGAAAGGAGTGCAACACATAAGGACACCTCTTTTCCTCATTGTGCGAGTGTGAAAAGAGTGTAGGATATCCCCTAGCAATGTAGGCACTAGATTGCGTGACATGAAGATTTTGATGGCACTCACATCTATGAGTTGGTCAGGATTGGGAAATAAAACCATCCCATAGATGAGGAGAGCCACAATTTCCTCAAAAGCTTGCAAGTCTAAGGAATTCCAACAGCTTTGGGCTTTCTCAAACAGAAACTTTGCTAAGAAGCCTATGACACCACTTCTAGTTTCCCAATGGGTTGTGACATCTGATGAGTGCAAGTGCAGAGCTTGAGCAATTTGTTCTGGCTTTGGGTCTCTTTCCGTACCGTTGAAAGGTAGTTGATTGAGAATGGGAATCCTCAAGAGTTGAGAGAATTCTTACAAAGTAGGCACTAGCTGATAGTCGGGAAATGTGAAGCAATGGTGCAAAGTATTGAAGAATTGGAAGAGCACCTTCATCATATCCTCATCAGTGTTGGAGGTGACCAAGTGCAGTAGACGACCATGCCTCTCGGTGAATGGAAAGTTCTCAGGGATCCTTGAAGCTAGCTCCTTGAGTTGTGGAGGAATTCTTACAAGGTTGACTTGGATAGTTTTCCTGCGAAGTGAATCCATATCCTACAAAACAAGAACAAAGATGAATCTCCAAAATCCTTGAAATGGTTAGTAGATGTATATGATGTTCATGATGTCCATGATGTTATGTACAAGTATGCATATACAAGAAAAACAAACAAGTTCTTAGTTTAGGCTTGCATGGTGTTTTATAGGTAAGTACCCTCTTGAAGTTTAAATGGCTTAAACCTATCCTAATAATAGTAATCGGGTTCTAAGGAGCTCAATATCACCGGATTGTTTCCTTGGTCATTGTTTCAGCTCAAGCCTCTTTAATGGCGACCGAAATATCCCAAGAAACCAACCCTCAATGAGTGTAGTATCGAGTATCTTCCAACTTCGGACTGCACCAAATCCGGTCATCTCACTACATCCTAAAGGCCAAGATGGTTAAGCAAAGGCTTCTAGGAGTTCATTAGTGCTTCATGACATCACTCAGCGACACCGTATTCTCTTTGATTGACTCAAAGGCTACCGGTACCCACAAATATGTCACACTAACATAGCTATTGCTTAGACCATGTCGGTATACCCCGCACAGTTTCCACAACATATTGCTATTTACCTATAATGTATCCCAAGTTTGGGTATAGGATTTCAAACCCAAACAAAGAACCATAATATAAAGCATACAAGTCAAACAATGTAAGCAATTAAATGTGATCTAGCCCTAAGGTAACCCCACGTTTTATAAAATTCCCCAGCAGAGTCGCCAGTTCTGTGGTACGGTGGGAGAACTGACTTGAGGGTTTTGCTTTTTATCACAAATGTTGCGGTTAGCAAAAGTCGCCATCGACTTTTCTTTTATCCAAAAGGAAAGGTGAAAAAGCACAGGAAAGAACTTTGAGATTATTTCTTGAGTTTGGGGGGGTAGATCATGAAAAGGGAAGGTATTAGCACCCTTTTCATCCATGGTTTTCCATGGGCTCTTAGTTACTTGCTAGATCACTTGCTTTTGTTGTTTGAAATTGTGTTTGGTATGGTTTTGAAAGTATTTTGTAAAAGAGGCCATTGTTTAGGCGATCTTTGTAATGATTCTCGTTCGTAAGAATGTATACAAAGATGTTTGTCTTTTTGAAAATGTTTTCAAATGTTTGTAAGATGTTTGGAAATGTGTGTGTTTGTTTTGAAAATAGCAAGGATAGTTGTTTGAAAATAGAGCAAGTAACTAGAAGTAGTCTACCTACTCAAATGTCTTTCTTGTTCATTTTCTATTCCTTTGACATTGTTGTCTTACCATTGATTTGGTAAGCAACCCTATCTTTGGATGTAAACGGGACGGGCGTGGGTCATCGTATAACCATGATTAACAATGTTGCAAAGTATCTTATGATTTTTGAGAGACCAAGATCATTTTGTAAGGCAACTTAGAATATCGTCATCGAGGGACTATGATCTTATACTTGTTTGTTTTTCCAAGATACTTTGCATGCATAATATGGCCATTTTTGTATAAGGCAACCAAGCGGAGAAACCCTAAGGGTGCTTGTGTGCAAGTGTGTTATTTTCATGCTTTGATTTTGTCTTGGATTTAGGGTTTTCTATTTGATTTGTTTTTATCTTGCCATTCAAACCCTAATTACTAGCATGGTATGTAAAAGCGGTAAATTGCGTAATTTAAAGATTACTACGCCATTACAACATTTTATGGGAGGGGGGAATACAAATTATGAATGGGGATTTGCAATAATGTAAATCTAATTAAGCTATTACAACCAAATCGAATTTGTACGAATATTTGAATAAATAAGATACACTATAAATTAAATGTAATGTTATGTATATGCAAGAAAAAGATTTTTGTTTTATTTTTCATACGCAAAAGAGTTTTGACTTAAATCTAATAAACTTAAGAAAAAGAAATTAATTCTTTGAAAATCAAAGTTAACCCTAATTTCTAATTTAAAAGAAAATAAAGTTCTCTAGGTATTATATTTATGTATTTTTTGTATCAAAAATAATAAATAATATTTTATGAAAATATTTAGTTTTTATATGTCAAAATAAATATTTACAAGTATGAATAAAAAAATAGAATAAAATAGTTAACCTAAATCTATTATATTTACAAGTTTAATTAAGAAAGAAATAATTAATGTATAGTTTAATAAAAATATTTTTTCATGTGAAAATAAAATGAAATAAACAAAAATTCAAAATCATCATGTTTTATATTTTTTATGATTTTTATGTTAAGAAAAATATATTTAGTAAAATAGAAATGAAAATAAAATAAAAAAATAAAAAAAAATGAATAAATAAAATTATGGGCCAGGGGTGCTGGAAGCAAATAGGGGATAGTATGTTAGCAAAAAAACGCTAAGGCCCAAACATTGAGGCCCATCCTGCAAACACCCAAAAAAGGAAGCTGGAAAAATATGAAAAAAAACAAAAGGTAGCGCCCAGGTTCGAACCCACGACCTATGCATTTCCAGCGCGCTACCTTGCCACTGGGGTGGCTGTACATCGTTAGTTTATATGAAACAATAAAAACATAACGTAAAAAGCTTACTTGCCTTGTACTTCATCTTCTTCCTCAAGCTCTCTGGACCTTCTGTAACTCTTTCATCTCTCAACAAAAATGGAAATTGATAACATGAATGTTATAGCATTTTGTCTCACGATTCTAACCATGTGCATAACTAAAACTATAAGTCTAAGATTAAAGAGAACTTTAATGGCCCTAATTCTTAACCTAATTTTTTTCAGGAACTTCAAGCTCAAAATTCTCTCAACTCAGGCCAAATAAATGCAAGTTATGGATATGTACAGCTTCGTAGCAATGATGTCTACATTGTTTATTCATAAATCGTGGTTAATGGATGCCTGTATGAAGAGATAAAAGTTGGAGTTTTTACCTCTTTCAGTTGATATGGTGAATGGAGTTTGAGTGGGATTTATGAAGGCCTGAATGTTCCTTTAGCTTGCTTTAACCTCCCTGAGTGTGTTCCAATCGTTACCTTGCTTTGAAAGTGTCTGAAACTCTCTATCCAAGTCAAACTGCAAGCTTAAAAAACAAAAATGGCAGATGAAGAAGGAGGAGTTACAGTGTAGGGATGATGGTGTGATCACTTAGATATGAGGTAGGTAAAGTGTTTGAATGATTAAAACTTAAAACGCACGAGCAAATTGATGGATTGCTATGCTTGGACACAAACTGCAATTTTTGACAATTTTTTGGTGATATGGAGTTTTGGAGTGTTTCAGGCCCTTTTCAATCATGTTTCCTATTGTAATCTCTTTGTGTATTAGTATGGATAAAGTCTTAAGTTAGTTTCACAATAGATCTTTGAGTTGTAGACTTTTTGCACACTTTCTTGCTTTTGAAGTAAAGTGAAGAGACAAGTCTTCTCATGCTTGTATTGGCCTGCTTGGAGTTGGAACCAATACTAGAAAACTTGTATTTGGTTTATAGGACTTATTTGTGCATAAAAAATAGGTCCAATGCTCAAGGAGTGTAAAGTTGCAAAAGCGTTGCTTTTCCAAAATGGCAATGGCAACTTTGTGCCATTTATGGAATTACAACTTTGACAAAGACTCTTGCGCTTGGATTAAGGCTTTGTCAACTGAGTAATCATTAAATTATAAAGTGATAAATAATTTTGAGACCTGTAAAGAATTGATTAGGCAGCATAGGTTCAGATTTTAATTTTGTTCTTCATGAAATGGATTGAAAACAAAGTGGGAAATTGCCAATTTCATCTCTTCGATTCTCCCTACTCAAAAATGATCTCAAGGAGTTCTTTGACATTTTGGAAAGCTTCCAATGTGCTATATAACTCATCTTTGAAATGAATTTCAAGATTTCCCTTGGAACTATGTGAAAAATTGCCATGAAGTTGGGTCCCAAACCTGCCTAAATTAGGGCAAAATTTCACTATGTTATTTTAGTTCATGGGCATGTATTCATAAAATTATATCTTGAGATACAAGCATCTTTAGGGAAAAATGTATTAAGCAAAGTTGTATATTTCATTGGGGTCTACAACTTTCATGTTGGGAACTTTCTTTGAATCATCTTGTATCATGGTGGAAAATTGGCCTAAAGTTGAGAAAAAATAAGAAATTTTCTATACTTTGAAAAATTTCTAAGTTAAGAAAAATTCAAATGTCAAAATTCAATCTTCAATATTTGATTCCTTGATGAAAAAGTTTCATATTTTGACAAGTTTTGATGAATTGTGATCCTTGACACTTGATTTTAACCAAAAAGTCAAAGTTTGACTTTTTCAGTATACAATTGACTTTTGATCAATTGACTGCAAATTTCATCTGTTTATCCAATGGATTTGAAATGTTTTGAACCATGTAATTAGGTCAAGATGATACAAATGAACCCTTGAAATCATGCTTCAAACCAATTGGTCATTTGCTAGGTCAAAAATAAGAAATTGCCCCTCCTCAGTCAAAACCCTAATTTTGACCATTTTGCCCTTTTGATGATTTGATCAAATTTCTGGAGGAATTGTGATCCAAACTTGATCAAATGATACATATGAGTATAAAATGTTGAAGTGGATCATAAATTATGAAGTTTGACTATAAATAGGCCATGGTTGACTTTTTCCCCAATACAACTGATTTTTAGGTCAACTGTCCAATTGACTGATAAAAAAATGTGATTCAAGGTTTGAAACTTGTCATGAGTAATCTTAGGGGTCCATAATGATGTTTGAAAGTCATATGAAGCATTGATAGTTCAAAAATCCTTGTGCAATCTCAAACCCTAATTCTGGGTCATCAGTGCATGATGAGATGTCCTAAGCTGATCAAACCTTAATCCAGTCTTGAGTCAAAGAGATCTTGTAAGAATAATCTTGATAAATGAGAGGGAAATTTTGGGGTACAATAGACATCTTCTAGCTCAGACTAAGTTCTGATACTTCTTTTAGTGGATCTCTCTTCGGATCAGATTGAGTTATGATATTTCTTTCGGTTAAGGATATAAAAACTTTCTTCGGCTCAGATTAAGTTCTGATACTTATTTTGGTTAAAGACAAAAAGACCTATGTTGTTTTAACATAAATCAACCAAAGATTTATTCTGATACTCCTTTCAATCTCTATCAACAGTTATTTTGGGTGGCATCTACAAGCCCACCTCCGATAACTCTTCATTACCTCTCTAAGTGGCATCTTTAATCCCATTCCTGACACAATCAACCAACAACATTACTTTGTGCACCAACAAGTTCAAATTTCTGGGCACTTTAGTGTTCAATCATCTTCCACCTTCAAGTTACGAATGGCGAACATACCAATCTAACTCTTCAGGTTTAAGAAGATTGAACAGGGGCAGCTGTTGTACCCTAAAAATTTCCCTCTTTTTTTTCTCAAGACATTTCTCACAAAAAAATATGCAATGGCTCAAGTTTGCACAAGTGTTGACTAGGTTGTAGTTAATAAATCCTATTATGCAAAATCCTCTTTCAGTAGACCTTTCTCCTAATTTGTAGTTGATAAATTCATTACTTCATGACCTTTTTTCACCAACATGCAAGATGATCCAAAGAAAACTTTAAACATGAAAGTTGTAGATCTTGATGAACTCTACTACTTTGTATTAGAGGGTTGTTGTCCAAAAATATGCTTATATTTGAAGATATAAGACCATGAAGTCATGACATTTTTCATAAAACACTTGGTGAAAATTTTGATAAGTTTAGGCTAATTTTTTACCTAACTTCTTGACCAATTTTCACCTAGATCCAAGATGATTTAGCCAAAGTGGTCAACATGAAGGTTGTAGTTAATGTTTCAAGCTTTCCAAAATGTCAAGGAACTTAAAGAGACCATGTTTGAGTTAAGAGAATCGAATCCAAGAAGTTGGGCATCCATTCTTGAATTACAAGTCATTTTGATGATGAACACATAACCAAAACCCAAACCTATGCTGCATAATCCTACTTTGTAGGCCTTCTAACTTGCAAATATATCCAAGATCATATGTTTACACAACTCATTGAGCCCTTGTCCAAGTGTTTGAACCTTTATCCAAGCTACATTTTCATTTATGGCACAAAGGCACCATTGCCATTCTTGAAAAGGTGCTTTAATAACAAAGTCAATTTGTCTTAAGCTTTGCACTTGTTACTTCTGAAAAAACTTCATTGCAAGATCAGAGCAAACATGTTTAAATCTTATAGCCACCCTACAAGCTTTTTACCTTGCCTTGAAACCATATTTGTCAAGGTTGCTTCAAAAACAAGTCAAAAATCCATAACATGTGATCTTGTGATTCTGATCATCTCAAGTCCTCAAACCTTTTCCTATAAATTGAGACATTATTTGCAATCCAAGGACACGAATTCAGAAGCTCATAAACTCTCCCAAACTCCCTAAAACCAGAAATTGCCTAAAAACACCATTTTTGTGCAGATTCTGACCTTGCACCCCAAACTCACATTCCACTCGTGCGTTCTTCCTCAAAAACAATCACAAAGCATCCATATATCATTTATAACCTAACCACACACCTGTTACACAACTGTAACACCTCCATCACCATCTTCCATTTTCAAAAACAGTAACTTGCATCTTGACTTCTCCAGCATGATTCAGCCACTTTCAGCTCAAAGTAATATTTGCCTTAGCTTCCTAGAGGTCCATTGAAGCTAACCTGATCACCACATTACCTTGAAGAGGGCTCAAACTCAAAACATGATATTCATTTGCAAGGTGAGTTTTCTGAACTTCCAACTCTTCATACAAGCATCATTTGGCTTTGATTTTAAAAGATAAAATGTAGATATCATAGCCCTGAAACTAACCATGTCCTTAGAGTTCATTTATATTTCCTGAGTGATATGAATTTTGAGTTTGAACTTCCTAAAAAAGTTAGGTCATATTTGGTACAAGTTAAAATTCATGCTTATCTTTGATCCATAGTTCAAGTTATTTATATATTTGAAATCATGGTGAAATTTCTAACAAGTTTGATGTTTACAATTTCTGAAATGGTTGAGAGATGAGAAAGTTACAAAACTCAAAAATCTGGTATAAATAATTAGCGCGAGGAAGAAGATGAAGTTGTCACTAGAACTTGTTTTATTTTAAGTTTATTGCAAGTTGTTACAGTATCGGATGAAACAGCCACCCCAGTGTCAAGGTCTGCGCGTATAAGGCTTTGGTGCGTGAGGACCTGGGCTCGAGCCCCAGCGTCCCATTTTCTATTTTCCTAACATTTTTCTTTTCCTCTTTTTTTGTTTCAGCATTGGGCCTTCCCCTTTTGGGCCATTCATTTTACTCACTATCACCCCCTGTTTCCTAATAGCTATGCTGGCCCAACACCCTTTTATTTTATTTTTATTTTCTGTTAGAAAAACTGATTCGACCTAAGGCTTTTCCTTTTTCTATATTCTAATCTCCCTCATTTCTTTTCAACCCCATGACTCTTTAATTTATTTTTATTTTCTTTATCTTTACTTTATTTTATTTTATAAATAACAAAAATCCTAAAAACATTTTCTTTCTTAATTAATTGAAACTAAACTAGACCTAGGTTTTATTTAATTTTCTTTTAACTAATTTAGACTCTAGGTGTTATTCAAGCTTCTTAATTAGGGTAATCAAAACTCTTTTCATACAAAAAACCACAAAAACAATTTTCTTTTATTTTCTCTCCACCCTTGCATATTTGTACATTCTATTATTTCACACTATAATTTATGTAATTGTCAAAGACTTGTAATAGTAAATTAGGATTTTATTTTTACTTGTCATCCACATTTTTAATTTGTATCCCCGTCCCTTAAAGTATTGTAATAGAATAGGATATTTAATTTCCGCAATTTATCGCTTTCTATATTATTGCTAGTAATTAGGGTTTTTATGGCAAGACTTAAAACCAAACAATAGACAACCTTAATTCAATACAAATTAAATGAAAACAATACACTTTCCACACATGCACCACTAGCGTTAACCCACACTTGTTGCCTCGGATAAAAAACAGTCATGTCCCTCGAACGTGGGATAGTTTAGCAAAGACCCTCGCTTACAAGATCGTAGTCCCTCGATGACCCTTTGATGTTGCCTTCGATAAATGATCTTAGTCCCTTACAACAAATTGCTAAAGTATCCAACAGTGTTGCCTTCTATGACTGTACAATGAGCCACGTATGTCCCTTCACATCCAATGATATGGTTTCTTACTAACTAATGGTAAGATAACATCATCTAAAGGAGGAGGAAAAGAACAAAGACTTCTTTTGCGTAGGTAGAACGCTCGTAGTTGCTTGCTCACAAACACTTCAAAACAAACATCTTTCAAACACACCAACACTTGCATGAAATATTTTCAAAATTAAACACTTTGTATACATTCTTATAGAGACGAGAATCATTACAAAGTTTTCCCAAACAATGGCACTTTTCAAAAATAATTTCTTGAAATAGTTTTCAAAGTAAACACTTTGAATGCATTCTTATAGAGCCGAGAATCATTACAAAGTTTGCCTAAACGAAGGCACTTTTCAAAAATACTTTCAAACAAACATAAGCACATTTACAAAGCCTTTTCAAAGTGAGCTAGCAACTAAGAGCTCGTAGATAACTACGGATAAAAAGGGTGCTAACACCTTCCCTTTTCATAACCTACCCCTCAAAATCAAGAAAATATTCTCAAAAGGTCTTTCATGTTCTTTTCACCCTTTCATTTATTAGATAAAATAAAAGTCAGTGGCGACTCTTGCTATCAACAACATTTGTGATAAAATGCAAAACACCCAAGTCAGTTCTCCCACCGTATTACAACAGACATGCCAATATAACTCTTCGGGTTTAAGAAGATTGAACAAGGGAAGTTGTTGTACCCCAAAATTTTCCCTCCCATTTATCTTCAAAACATGCTCACAAAAGGTCTCAAATATTCAAATTCACTCAAGAGTTGACTGGTCAAACCTCCTCCTAAGCAAGGGTCTACAACTAGGGTTTTGTGCTTCTCAAGGAAGATTGGGTTGCAAGGGTCTCAAATGACTTTCATGGTTAATCATAGGTCCTTAATAATTCTTATGTCAAGTTTCAAGTCTAGCATCACATGTTTGCTCAGTCAGTGGCTCAGAAGATTGAAAGTCAACCGTGTTGGGTAAAAAGTCAACTATGATCAACATACAGTCAAACTTTAAGATTTTTTGTCAACATCAACATTATGAGGAGATATTCATCATTTATTCAAGGTTTGATCATGATTCCTCAAGGAAAGCCCACAAATCATCAAAGGTCAAAAAATTGCCAAATTAGGGTTTTGATTAAAGATGACTGATCATTGACTTTTGGCCTAGTGCATGACCTAATGGCTTAAAGCATGATCTCAAGGGCTCAAATACAACATCTTGACCTAATTACATTGTTCATGACATCTCCAAATATATAAGTGATTGATAGTTGAAAAATTGAATCCATTGAATGAAAAGTCACACTACGCCAAAAGTAAGTTTTAACAGCGCACCTTAGACAATGCTTTTGTACAAAAGCACTGCTATAAGTGAATATAAAAAAACACGGAAAACGTATAAAATAATTAGTAAAAGCGCTGGTAAACATATGACCTTAGACAGCGCTTTTAAAAAGCGCTGCTAAAGGATTGCTTTAGAAAGCGCTTTATCATAAGCGCTGGTAAAGGGCAACTTTAGATAGCGCTTTAAGAAAACGCTGTCTAAAGTCTTAAAAAATTTAAAAAAATAATAGAAAAGCGCTGCTAAAGTTCACTATTAGACAACGCTTTTTAAAAGTGTTATCTAAGGTCCATATTAGCCAGCGCTTTTAGAAAGCGCTGTCTAAACCCTTATAAGTCAGAATTAAAAAAATAGAACGTTTGTATTCACAGTATCACTATCACACGAAAAAAGAAACCCTTTCCCTCGCGAAACCCATTTCGTTCTCCGTCTCAACTCGTCCTCCACCGTTCGCTGTCGTACCACCCTCCACTGTCTCGCTCCGTTTTCCTCCACCCACACCGGCTGGTTCTCAAGGTATGTTCTTTATTGAAAATGTGTTTAACTCCATTAATGTCCAAACTGAGTTATCATCATTGAAAATGTGTTAATATCCCTTGATGTACAAATGTGTTTATCTCTTATTGATGTCTAAATGGGGTTATATGTATGCATTTTAATTTTTGGATTCTTGGTAGGGCTTGATATATAACAGTAACATTTTTAGCATTTAGCATTTTTAGCATTTTTTGGATTCTTGGTTCTATGTTTTGGAATATAAAAGATGATATATATGATGGGTTTTTTTGTTATTTTAATTGGTTTCTGAATTGTTTATCATGTTTATATTTTCCATAAACTAGTATTTTGTTACTAGTATTTTGAACCTAAATATGTATACAACTTGTTTTTTATGATACTTTTGTATTGGTGTAGTTAGGTGAAGACCATCACCGATTTGAAGAACATCAAAGCCGCATCATCCGCCGTTGACACCAATAGCCCCTTTTCTTTCATTGGTAAGTCAAGTTCAAATTCTATCTGTATCGATCAATTAAAAAACACAATTATTTTTATATAGATATATTTATTTTTAGTCCATATTATTAACTGTAGAAATAAATTTCTAGAAATAATTCGTTTAATTCAAACAAAAAGAGAATAATCCGTTTATAGTGTTTTTGTTTACTTGAATAAGTAGAAAAAATGGATAAAAAATGGATGTTTGCCGATCGATTGTCACAAGAGTATGAGAATGGGGTATTGGAATTCGTTAAGTTTGTTGTTGAACACGCCAAAGACCCCAGTCAAATGAAGTGTCCTTTCTTGGGTTGTTGTTATGTGGGTCGGGTTAACGCAGATGGATTCAAATCGCATTTACTAATGCGTGGAATTGATAGAAGTTATACATGTTGGATATTTCACGGTGAAAAAAGTAACGAAAACGTTGAACCAGGGGAAAAAAGTAGTACGACCTATGCTTCAGATGACAAGGACACAGATATATATTATTTTGATCAAGTCAAATAGATTGCAGATGCACTTGAAGAAGATCTCCAGGATTGTCCCAAAGTGTTTGAGAGATTGGTAAGCGATGCAGAGAAACCGTTGTATAAAGGGTGCACTAAATTCACAAGACTGTCTGCGGTATTAAAGTTGTACAACTTAAAGGCGGGCAATGGATGGTCAGATAAAAGTTTCAGAGTTATTAGCCCTTATGAGAGATATGCTTCCGGAGGATAATGTTCTTCCTAATCGAACATATGAGGCCCAAAAAATTTTGTGCTCTATTGGCATGAGCTATGATAAGATACATGCTTTTCCAAACGATTGCGTTTTGTTTCGAAACGAATATGCTTCGTTAAATGAGTGCCCTAAATTTGGTTTGTCTCGATATAAGAAAAAATTGTCTCCAGCAAAAATCTTATGGTATTTTCCTATAATTCCGAGATTTAGGCGAATGTTTCGTAGTGAAACTAGTGAAAGACACCTAACTTGGCATGCAGATGAAATAAATATTAATGGAAAGTATCGACATCCGGCAGATTCACCACAGTGGTAAAAAATTGATAATGATTATCCTAGTTTTGGAGAAGAAGCAAGAAATCTTTAGTTGGCTTTATCTACTGATGGAATGAACCCGCATGGTCTTCAAAGTATCTCACATACCACATGGCATGTGATTCTTATGATTTATAACCTACCTCCATGGCTATGTATGAAGCGTAATTACATGATGTTATCTATGTTAATATTTGGGCCTAAACAACCAGGGAATGACATAGACGTATACTTGACACCTTTGATCGAAGATTTAAAGATTTTGTGGGAGAACGGGGTGGAGGTTTATGATGGATATAGGAAAAAAAGTTTCAATTTGAGGGCGATGTTGTTTGGCACAATTAATGATTTTCCATCATACGGGAATCTATCTGGGTATAGCATTAAAGGTCAACGTGTGTGTCCTGTTTGTGAAGATGGAACTGATACGACGTGTTTGGAACTTTGTCAGAAGAATGTGTTTCTCGGTCATCATAGATTCTTACATTCTAAACATCACTACCATGCATCGAGAAAAGCATTCAATGGAGACACCAAACAACGTAAAGCTCCATATGCATTGTCAGGTGACCAAATTTTTGAAAAGGTGAAAGATGTGTGTACTCAGTTTGGCAAGCCTTTTGCGTATACGGTTGTCAAAGGTGGTTGGAAGAAGAGATTGATTTTTTTTAATTTCCATATCGGAAGTCTCTGTATGTGAGACATTTTCTCGATGTTATGCTTATTGAAAAAATTGTATTTGAAAGTGTTATTGGTATGTTACTCAATATTAAAGGAAAGTCTAAGGATGGCCTTAAAGCAAGGGAGGACATGTTAAAGATGGGAATAAAAACTGAACTAGGACCCGTGAAGAAAGGAAGCTGAACATATCTACCACATGCTGCTTTTACTCTATCTAGAAAGGCGAAAAAGATATTGTGTAAGTTTCTAAGTGAAGTTAAAGTTCCAGAAGGATACTCTTTAGATATTAGAAGACTTATGTCTATGAAAGACCTCAAGTTAAAGAGTTTAAAGACACATGATTGCCATGTTATAATGAAGCATTTTCTACCAATAGGTATACGTTCTATTTTTCCAGATAAAGTAAGGAGTGCGATAACTAAGTTGTGTTTTTTATTTAGGTCAATTTGTAGTAAGGTGATTGATCCTGAGATCTTACCAACATTGCAAAAAGAAATTGTTATTACTTTGTGTGAGCTTGAAATGTGTTTTCATCCCTCATTTTTTGATATAATGGTACATCTAGTTGTTCATCTTGTGAAAGAGACACAGTTGTGCGACCTAGCTTATATGAGATGGATGTACCTTACTGAGCGTTATATGAAATTATTAAAAGGGTACGTGAAAAAACAAAGTCGCCCAGAGGGTTGCATTGTTGAGCGATACATTGTTGAAGAAGCGGTTGAGTTTTGTACTGAATATTTGTCCAAAGTTCAATCCATTGGACTCCCAAAAAGTCATATCTTTGAAAAAAAGGCAGGTAAAAGATTAATTGGAAATAAAATAGTGACAGTATCAAAAGATGAACGGGATCAAGTGCATCTGTATGTTCTGCATAATGATAGTGAGGTTGAGCCATATGTTGAAATGCACAAGGATATACTCCGAGGGTTAAATCAGAATAGAAATGAAAATTGGATAGTACGAGAGCACAATCAAAGTTTTATGCCGTGGTTTAAGGATCATATTTTTTAAAAGCTTCATTAAGATCCCGCTTCAATAATAGAAAGGTTGAGATGTTTGGCATATGGTCCAAGTTTGCATGTGTATTCCTATAGCGCATACACAATTAATGGATACACATTTTATACCAAAGAACAAGATGATAAAAGTACTATGCAAAATAGTGGTGTCACCGTGCTTGCTGAAGCAATGCACATTTCTAGTATGAAGGACCTAAACCCCAAATATGCAAATTTGTCATATTTTGGAGTTATTGAGCATATTTGGGTGTTTGATTACAATAAGTTTCAGATTCCTATCTTTGGTTGCAAGTGGGTAAGTAGTGGTGGCATAAGAATGGATATGTCAGGATTTTTGCAAGTGGATCTTCATAGAGAGGGGTACAAAGAAGAGCCTTTTATTCTATCCTCTCAAGCTAAACAAGTGTTCTATGTCACTGACCCGACGAGTACAAAATGGTCTATAGTACTTGTTTCTAACAAAGTGGTTGATGATAACGGTGTAGACCATGGTGGTACTGATAATGAGAATGAGTCATGTATTAGACAAAATGAGTCGTATATTATAAATGATCAAGATGAGAATATTATAGCGGATGAATCATATATCAGAAATGATCATAATGAGGGAATTTGGATAAATCCATCCGTCCGCATTGTTACGAAGCAAGTAATTCATGTTCCAACCAAGAAAAGAAAGAGATGTTAGTGAAAGAGGTAGGATATTAAAATGTTTATGTTTATGTTTGTGTTTACATTTAAGTTTATGTTTATGTTAATTTTTGGCATTGTCATTTTATAAATATTTTTTGACTCGCTTCTGACTCGCTTTTATATTGGGTTTATGTTTATGTTTATTACAGGTTAGATGGCTAATAACGACGATCACCCACGTGATGATTCTGTGCATGATGGAGATAAGGCCGTTAGTAAAACGGAAATGGAATATAGAAGAGGAATAAAAATAATGAAGAGAATAATACAGGATAGAGACTAAGGCATAAAGTATGAAGTGCATTGGAGCCAAGAAGGCCAACTCATTGAGCCTAACGGTTCAACATTGACAAGTTATCTCGGTTGTATGGTAAGAAGAGAAATTCCAATCACATGTGAAGATTTGAGAGCAAGAGTTTTGGGCGACGCTAAAGATAAAATATGGAGTGAGATACAGGTACCATATGTGATGTTAATTGTTTTTAATGACGCACTTTGTTTATGATTTTCGGTTACTTATACGAACGCACTTTGTTTATGATTTTCGTATAGGCCATTCATAATTGAGGATACAAGGAGAGATTATATTCTTAAATTGGCCGAGAAACTACATAGAGGGTTTAGAGCTTTCTTGTCAAACAAGTTTCTAAGGGATGCAGATAAAAATTTTGTTGATGCAGAGATTCCAAGGAAATATGTTGATTTGATTACAGTTGAAGAATGGGAAACTTTTAAATCGAAAAGAAGTACCCAAAAATTCGAGATCTTAAGTGTCGTAAATCGACAACAAGCATCAAGTCCAGCATATCCTTACAGAAAAGGCCGTATGGGATATGCACGATTATAACAACCTATTGTAAGTATCTATAAATTGCAAAGTAATTATAATATATACACGCTTATATTTAATCATGTTTTTTGGCTTAATGTGTATCTAACAAAAGAGAATAGTTTGGAAACATCTCTTCCGGAACACATTTTGTGGAAGGAAACACGTGTGTGTAAGGATGAAGCTGTTGAAGAAAAAGTTCAACAAATTTTCGAGAAATGTGTAAGTATAACATTATTTACTTAATTGCATCATACTTTTATTTATTTAATTTCATCATTCTTTTATTAACATATCATTCTTTAATTACAATATTTATATGAATTTCAGGAGAGTCTTTCCCAGTTTATACCTCCAAATGAAGATACTGATTGCAGCAGAAGACTCTTACGAGCATTAGATATTCGTGAGTATTCTGGTCGGGTGAGGGGTAAGGGATTTGGGATCACTCCAACATCCTTGAAAAAAAAAACAAAGGCAAAATCTCCAAGAAATAAAGAACTGCGGGAGAAGTTGGAAAAGTTACAACAAGAAGTCTATGAGTTGAGAAAGGAAAAGGAAATCGATCAAGATACAGGCTTTAAAGATACTAGTGACAAAGCTAGTACCAATGGTAACTTTGGATAAAATATTCCCGAGGTAATTATATACCATCTTTATAAATTATAAAACCATGTTTATTAACTATATAACCATGTTTATTAATTATATAACCATATTTATTAATTTATAGGGAATTTCCCGGTGTCAACTCTATTTGTCGACACCGACTTATCGGATGGTTGGCAAGGGAAAAGGTTATAATATCTCGGGAGAAATGCTTCACCATAGACCGCTCCCAGAGGGATTTTTGAAAGTATCGGTCGACGTCATTTTAGAGGGGGGGTGTGTTGTTACCACTACCTGACAATGTGGCGGATGCAACATTGGTGGCAGATGCAATAGGATTGTTTGTTGCATGGCCATCAAGCCTCGTTGACGTGGATAATGAGGTATGCTTAAAATAGTTTACTATTTGTTGTACCCCAAAATTTGCCCTCCCATATTCCTCAAGATTTGTCAAGAATGATCCTCAAATTGCTCAAAATGGCTCAAGGATTGGACAGTCAAATCATCTCCTAAGGCAGTCAATTCAAAATTAGGGTTTTGGTTCTTTCAAGGAATTTGGGGTTTCCAATGGTTCAATCAAGTCTCCTAGGCCTATATACATTCTCTAGCACCTACATGCCAAGTTTCAAGACTCACAGTGCCAGTTTGCACAGTCAAAAGCTCCATTTGATCTACAGTCAACTGCAAGGGCAAAATGGTCATTTTCCAGTCAAAAGTCAGAATTCTTGGTCAACATATTATTTTGAGTTCACAATCATCATTTGATTAAGTCTTGATCATGATCCCACAAGAATAGCTCAAAAATCATCAAGGTGCAAAAGTTACTATTTTTGGACAGCAGAAAAGTCAACTGTACTTTGACAAGGGCATAACTCTTTCATGGTTTATCAGAAAAATCCCATCCACATCTCATTTTGAAGAGGATTCAATTTCCTACAATCCGTCTTCACACCCCAAGATCAAGAAATGCTCTCACAAAAAGTTACAAATTTTTACATTATAGGTCAATTTCAAAAGTCAACAAAAGTACACTTTGAGTCAAAGGCCATAACTTTAGATTGGTAAATCCAAATGACATGGGACCAAAATAATTGGTTAGAGTACTTCAAGGGCTTTCCAAAATGTCCAAGAACATGGTCATATGATCAAAATTGAGCAAGTTATGCATTGGAGAAGTTGGGCAATTTTCATGAATTTGCAAAAGTCAACTTTGCTCAAAACACCTTCTTTTTGCTAATGGGCCTCAAATCTCTTTTTGAAACTTCACCCATGACCTATGCACGACCCACCAAGTTAAATTGGATTTATTTTCTTAAATTTATTGATTAAATGGATTTTTAATACATATTAATTCATTTAATTAATTTAAATTATAAGAAAATAAAAGATTTGATTCTTAAACCTATTTGTGAACCAAATATGATCCAAATATGCTAACCAATTAGTGCACAAGCTAAAAGATACAAAAATATCCAATTTTGGCAACTTGGTCAATCATGAAAAATCAAGAATATTTGATTTATCAATCAAAGATTCAATCTTCAATGCACAGGGGTATGGGTACAAATTTTGACCTAAACTGATTCCCTTATATGCAAGAAAGCCAAGCATAACCTAATTCACGACTGAAAGACTGCAGAACGGCCATACCAATTTCAAGAAATTTCAAGAAAACTCAAAACTTGTTCTGGCATTCTAGGCCAACTCAAGGCGCCTTGTCCATCCAAACACATTGCAGGAGGTACCAGGATTGATTTGCAATCAAATTCAAGCACCAAAGCTCAAGGAATCACGAAATACCATCCCACGGTTTGCACTTCTGATTCACGATCGTATCTCTTAATGCATATGCATTTGACATGTTTTTGTGATTGATTTGCATTGCTAGAGATTATACAAAGCTAATGGAATGACTGAATTGAACTGTAATGCCCTAAACCGAGAGATGCCATGATTGAATTTCTATGGTTTTCAAGCTTTTAAATAAGGATTTCCAAACCAGGAAAAATTGGAACCAATGGGATACATGGTTGAATTCGTGAGGCCAAGACGATTCCAACACACACCTCGCGAAATATTTCTTTTTGCTCTGTGTCTATTCGCTATTTTTCGTACAGGGAGGTAGTGGAGTTTAAAAACCCCCGCTATATGATTCTATTTTATGCAGGACCAAGGTTGAAGATGGTGACGTGTGATCATCTGATTCGAGTGTTTGAAAAATGCGAACCAGCATTCCAAAACAGTTAGTTCTATTTCCACCGATCACAGAACTGGCGACTCTGCTGGGGATTTCTTGAAGTGAGGTGTACCTTAGGATTAGATCACTTGTGTTTTCAATTGTATGCTTTGTATGCTTTAAATTTTGTGGGCTTGTATCAGAGCTTTATAGATCCTAACCCGGATCTGGGGGTACCCTTTTTTAGGTAAGTAGCAATAAACTGTGAGGGATCTATCTGGCATAGACCGACACGGATGAAGCAGTAGCTACGTTGGTGTGACACCTTGGTCTGTACCGATATCCCTTGTGTTGGAACGAGGAGAATATGGGTCTTCTGAGGAGTCATTAAGCACCAACTGACCTTAGAACCTTAAATTGACCAACTTGGCCATAGAACAGTCGCAGTATGCTACACTCATTGAGACTAAACTCTCGCGATGGTTCCGGCCGCAAGAAAAGGTTGCCAAACTGGAATTATGACCGATTGAGGGTAGTCAGTGATATTGAGATCCTCTAGAACCCGGTTAATATTTTTAGGACAGGTTTAAACCAACTGAAACTGAAAGAGGGTAGTACCTAAACTTCATGCCAGCCTGAAATCTAAGGGCTCTTTTGTGTGACTTGTGTGCCTTTACCATGTTTGCCTTTTGTGAATACTTGTGGTGTGCCTTTACCATGACATCATAACATCATAACATTGCATACATCCTGCATAAGGACTAACCCATTTCAAAGACAAGAAGGTTTCATCTTTGCTCTGTTTTGTAGGACATCATGATGCCCATGCGTAGGAATACTATCCGGCTCAACTTTGTTCAACCACTTACTTTGCTTAAAGAATTGGTCGACAGGATTCCAGACACTACTTCCTTCATCAGGAGGCATGGTTCTCTTCTCGGTTTAGTCACCTCAAAGTGGGACCAACAAATGATGAGTGTCCTAGTCCAGTTTTATGATCCGTTATACCATTGCTTCACCTTTCAAGACTTCCAGCTGGTCCCTACCCTGGAAGAATTCTCTGAGTTGCTTGGTATCTCTGTTTTGGAGCAGACTCCATTTACTGGTTGGGAAAAGACTCTCAGGCCTGAAGAGATTGCTGCAGCCCTTCACTTGACCAAAGAGGAGGTAATGGCTAACTGGGAGACTAGAAGTGGAGTAGAGGGTTTTTTGGCTAAGTTTCCGGTTGGCAAAGCTAATTGTTTCTGGAATGACTTAGACTTCAAAGCGTACAAAGACATTTTGGCTCTCTTAATCTATGGTCTGGTATTGTTTCCAAATCCTGACACCTTTGTTGATGTTAATGCCATAAGGATCTTCATCTCTCGGAACCCTGTACCCACTCTCTTGGGTGATATCCTTCATCAGCTCTATACTCGTACTGCCCGAAAACGGGGAACTTTGAGGTGCTGTGCTCCTTTATTTTCGAGGTGGTTTATTTCGCACCTCCCTAAGTCCGTACTGAAGAACAAAGAAGGAAGGGGCTGGGCTCATAGGATAATGTCTCTTACTAATAATTACATTCTTTGGAATCTCAGAGGCTTAGATGAGGTGGCCTTCATTGATCGTTGTGGAGAGTATCCTAATGTTCCATTGATCGGAACCCATGGAAGAATCTCTTATAACCCATGTTTAGCTCTCCGTCAGTTTGGAAGAGCCAGAAGAGAAGGGCCTCATGAGATGTTGATACCTCATATCATCTTTGATTTTGAGGGAGATAGCGACGAGCTGCGTCGTAGATTCATCAGGGCTTGGGATAGAGTTCAGAAATCTGACCCACATGAGTTGGGACCAAAGACTTCTCTGCCAATGGAGTCATATTTCATATGGGTCCGCATCCGTGCCCAGAAGTTAGGTATGCCATACGAAGCTGTCAGGCCTATTACTCTTGAAGTTGCTGATAAAGACGGGGTTCCTCCAACTATTCTCCATCCTCATACGCCCACTGATGTTGGCACACTGAAGAGGTCTTGGGCGCAACTGCAGGAAGAACGGGATTCTTATCGGGAAAGGTTCAATGAACAAGAACAGAAGATCCAGAAGTTGACTAAGCAATTGGAGAACAAACGGATCCTGAATAATTATATCCGCACTGAGAAGAAGAGGCCATGGGAAAATTGATGGACCTTTTATGATTTCTTTTACGATTTTATTTACTCTTCAGTATTTCCATTCTTGTAACGCCTAAGGGCAATTTGTTGAACAATTTAAATTCTGAAGTTAAATCTAATAAAGTGTGTTTCCTTTCTTGTCTACAAATTTGAATCCCGATTGTCTTTGAAAACATAAATCATACGCATTTCATTTCATGCACTGCATAAACAGGTACCCTTTTACAGGTCACTTATCTTCTTCGCTGTTTATTTCAGCAATCATCATGTCTACTGAACCTTCCACTGAGCAAGCTATCAAGGCCCTCCAGGCCCAGAATGCCCAGTTCCAAGAGTTGGTTATGAGCCTAGCCAAGGGTCAACAGGATTTGAAGACCCTGATTCTGAAAGAGAGGAAAAAGAAGAAGAAGAGGACCGTCCTATTCAACACTGGACGCAGGTTTGGAAATGGACTGCAGAATGAGGTTAATCTGACCACCTCATATGTAGGGAAAGACATCCCACAAGAGAGAAGGGTTCCTAGCCCCGTAGTCTCCGATAACGAGACGAATTATGATGAAGAACAGTACCCTCCTGCTGAGGATAGGTACAAACAGTTGGAGGACCGCTTGAGCGCTATGGAGATACAGAACGTACCTGGGCTGGACTTCGGAGACCTAGGTTTATCCTCTGGGGTGGTGATTCCCCATAAATTCAAGGCACCTGCCTTTGCCAAGTATGACGGAGCTTCCTGTCCAAAGCTGCACCTCCGGTCATATGTAAGGAAGATCCAGCCTTACACCGCTGATAAGAATTTGTGGATCCATTTCTTTCAGGACAGTCTTTCAGGGACCCAGCTTGAGTGGTTCTATCAGCTGGATGAAGCCAATATCCGTAACTGGGAAGATTTGGCTACTGCATTCTATAAGCAGTATCAATATAATTCCGACCTCGCTCCTACGCATACCCAACTCCAGGGTATGTCAATAGGGATGGGTGAAGGATTTAAAGAGTATGCTCAAAAATGGAGAGACCTTGCCGGAAGGGTGCAGCCACCTTTAACTGATCGTGAACTTGTTGATATGTTTCTGGGGACCCTATCTGGTCCATTCTTCAACCATTTGATTGGAAACTCTTCATCCGGGTTTACAGACCTTATCTTGACTGGTGAGAGGATTGAAGCTGGTATCAAGGATGGGAAGATACAGAAGGGTGCCTCATCGAGCGCCGAGAAGAAACCATTCAAGAAAGAATCCAGCGCTGTCTACGGTCCAAGGAGACAGAATAGGTCTGAACACCGCCAAGCTGTCAATGCGGTTGTTATTTCAAAACCTGCTAGTGCTCCTCAGCATCACAACCAACAAAGGGGCGAGAGACCTCGAAGGCAGTTCACTCGTGTCAGTATGACCTTGTCCCAGATATTGCCGCAGTTACTGACGACCAATCTGGTGACTCTGAAAGAAGCTCCGAAGATTTCAAACACAACATCCCCAAAGTACAATCCTAACGCCCGTTGCGCTTATCACTCTGACAGCCGGGGTCATAATACAGATGATTGTTGGGCTTTGAAGAATAAGGTTCAGGACCTAATCAATGCAAAGGAGATTGAGTTCGAGGCGCTCGAAAGGCCTAATGTTGTGACTGCTCCCATGCCCAAACATGGAGTAAATGCTGTAGAGGAAGACTTGTTTGTAGCCTCTGTGGATGATATTGTTACCCTGCTGATGACCGTCAAGAGGAACTTGTTGCTAGCCGGTTTATTTTTGGGATGTAGTGAAGGTTGCCATCTGTGTTCTGTTTCACCTACTGGTTGCCCATCTTTGAAGTCAGGCATCCAAAACCTGATGGATAACAAGGAAATCCTGTTTGAGAAGATTGTTGTTCCTGCCACCCCTACTGAAGAAGTTTCCATTGTTACCATTTTCAACAATTCTCCCAAGGCTCCCTCGAGGAAGCCTGTCAGAATTACGCCTGTTCAGAAGATTGCACCCATAATCATCACTGTTCCGGGGCCTATTCCCTACACCTCTGACAAAGATGTCCCGTGGCACTCTGGGGCAGATGTTTATGTTCTTGGAGTTAAGCAAGAGTTTAATACTAATACTGGAGTCAGCAACATTACCGGGCCTTCTAAAGTCACCCGCAGTGGTAGACTTTTATCACCCGATATTGCGCCACCAACTGTCCGAAGACCCATTGTCATCACACCTGCAAGTGTGCCTAATGCCATTCCTGATCAAGTTCCTAATTCTACCCCTGTCGCCGAGTCATCTGACGCTCGGGGCAAAGGGATCGCCACTGATATGCCTGCCTAGACTGAGGCACCGAAGACCATCAATGTTGAAGCTTCCAAACATGAGATGGAAGAGATTTTGAAGATCATTAAGAAGAGTGATTATAATGTAGTTGAGCAGCTGGGACAAACCCCATCTAAGATTTCTATGTTATCACTGTTGTTGTGTTCAGAGGCCCATGCCAAGGCCCTGATTACCTTCCTGAAAACGGCCCACGTGCCACAAGAGACATCAGCTGATCAGTTTACCGATTATGTGGACAACTTAACTGCTGATAATGGTTTGGGTTTCTCCGACGCTGATCTGACTGCTAAAGGGAAGAACCATAACGATGCCCTGCATGTCTCCATTGAGTGCAGGGGCACTACTCTCGCACAAGTGTTGGTTGACACGGGGTCTTCGTTGAACGTCTTGCCCAAGAAAGCTCTGGACAGGTTGGATTGCAAAGGGTTGGAGCTGAAGCCAAGTAACATTGTTGTCCGGGCCTTTGATGGGTCTAAAAGGATGGTGCATGGGGAAGTCGATATCCCAATTAGAGTTGGTTCTCAGGTATTCGATTCTACATTCTACGTGATGGACATTCGACCGTCCTATTCTTGTTTGTTGGGTCGTCCATGGATCCATAAAGCTGGAGTTGTGACCTCCACACTTTATCAGAAGCTGAAGTACCCGGTCAAGGGGAAGATTGTGACAGTACAAGGGGAGGAAGAGTACATGGTCAGCCACCTCAACTCGTTCCGGTACATAGAGATGGATGGGGAGTTCATTGAGACCCCATTCCAACACTTTGAAGAGGTTCCTCAGACACTGGCATCAGCTGAGACTGTGGTTGAGGATTCTCCTTTGAAGATGGATTCCTTAAAGGATGTCTGGGCTGTTATTGAGAATGGTGAATGTGCAAACTGGGGCCGACTTCCTGATTTCACTCAGAAGACTAACAAGTTTGGTTTGGGTTTCACTGCAGAAGCTCAAAGGGTTGTTCGTAGTGAAAGGATTGGAAGACCTCCTGTGTTCATCAGCAACTCGGGAGTAAATTCCATCTAAGATGACGTGGAGGAATCTGAATTCGACAGCTGGATCTACCCTATGACCAACGGTGGACCAAACAACTGGACGGCAAAGGACTTCATCCCTATTACTTTTGTTACTCAGTAATGAACTCTTTTGTTTTGAATTTGTAACAGACAATGTTTTGAAACTTTATGGCCCGGTGTCTTACCCGGGGCACCGTGGCTTCATTTGTGAGGGCTTTTGTGTGCCATTTGCATATATCATTAATAAAAGCATTGGACGTTTTTTTGCATTTCAAATCTTGCGCTCCTTGTCTTTTTTTATTATATATTGCAAAACAACAATTTTACACACACTCACATATATAGGTCTCAATCCACTCTGGATCTCACTGGTAACGGCTCTGCTACTGTCAGTTATGACTTCGAAAATCCGATCAATTTAGCCGAAGACGAAGGTGAAGATGATTGCGAAGTGCCAGGTGAGCTTGTAAGACTGCTACTTCAGGAAGAGAGGGCCATTCAGCCACATGAAGAGCCAGTGGAAACGGTCAATATGGGTACTGAGACAGACAAGAAGGAAGTCAAGATCGGTACAAATCTGGAGCTTAGTGTGAAACAGCGGTTGATTCAGATGTCGCGTGACTATGTCGAGATCTTTGCCTGGTCCTGCGAAGATATGCCTGGGTTGGATACTGACATCGTGGTTCATCGCCTTCCTACCAAGGAAGACTGTCCTCCGGTAAAACAGAAGGTTCGTCGTATGCGCCCAGAGATGTCCGAGAAAATCAAGGCTGAGGTTATGAAACAATTTGACGCCGGTTTTTTAGCAGTAACTTCTTACCCTCAGTGGGTCGCCAATGTGGTTCCAGTGCCGAAGAAAGATGGTAAGGTCCGAATGTGTGTTGACTACAGGGATTTGAACAGGGCGAGCCCTAAGGATAACTTCCCTCTGCCTCACATCGACGTTCTGGTTGACAACACTGCTCAGCATAAGGTATTCTCCTTCATGGACGGTTTCTTCGGTTATAATCAGATAAAGATGGCTCCCGAAGACATGGAGAAGACCACTTTTGTTACTCAGTGGGGTACCTTTTACTACAAGGTCATGCCTTTTGGGTTGAAAAATTCTGGGGCAACGTATCAGCGTGCCATGGTGGCTCTGTTTCATGATATGATCCATCATGAGATTGAAGTATATGTCGACGATATGATTGCAAGGTCCCAAACTGAGGAGGAACACCTTGACCATCTACAGAAGCTGTTTGACCGGTTGAAGTTGTACAAGCTGAGATTAAACCCGAACAAGTGCACCTTCGGGGTGAGATCTGGAAAACTACTAGGTTTCGTCGTAAGCGACAAAGGTATTCAAGTGGACCCTGCCAAAGTGAAAGCCATACAACAGATGCCAGTTCCCAAGACATAGAAAGAAGTCAGAGGCTTTCTAGGACGGTTGAACTACATTGCCCGATTCATCTCGCACCTAACTGCCACTTATGAACCAATCTTCAAGCTACTGAAGAAAGATCAAGTGGTACGTTGGAACGATGAATGCCAAGCCGCTTTCGAAAGAATCAAAGAGTATCTCCAAGAGCCACCCATTCTTATGTCATCGATTGAAGGGAGACCTCTAATCTTATACTTGACAGTACTTGACAATTCAATGGGGTGTGTGCTGGGTCAGCATGACAAGTCTGGCCAAAAAGAGCATGCTATTTATTACCATAGCAAAAAGTTTACCGACTGTGAGACCCGATACTCACTGCTCGAGAAAACTTGTTGCGCTTTGGCATGGGCTGCTCGCCGGCTAAGACAGTATATGTTGACTCACACTACTCTGTTGATTTCAAAAATGGATCCAATCAAGTATATCTTCGAAAAGCCTGCCTTATCCGGAAGAATAGCAAGATGGCAGATGATCTTGACTGAGTATGACATCCAGTACACAACTCAAAAAGCAATCAAGGGAAGTGTGTTGGCAGACCATTTGGCACATCAGGCAGTGAATGATTACCAGTCTATGAACTTTGAATTTCCAGACGAGAATATCATGGTAGTAACTGATTGCGAAATACTTGGACCGGATGAAGGACCTGAGGAAGGATCCCGATGGTCTATGCACTTTGATGGAGCTTCAAACGCTTTAGCTAATGGAATTGGCGCTATGATCATATCTCCTACAGGCTCACATACTCCACTTACCGCCCGACTATATTTCAACTGCACCAACAACATGGCGGAGTATGAAGCCTGCATCATGTGTCTTCGAGCTGCAATTGACCTAAGGATTAAGTTTCTGAGTGTCTTTGGAGATTCCGCTCTCGTGATCAGTCAGATCAAAGGAGAATGGGATACGAAACACCCAAATCTTATTCCTTACAAGGAGTATGTACTAACGTTGCTTCCCCACTTCGAGGAAATAACCAGAGAAACATTTCCCAAGAGAGGAGAATCAGTTGGCGGACGCGTTAGCTACGATGTCTTCTATGTTCAAAGTCAAGTGGGACAACGAGGCTCCCCGGATCCTTATTTAGAAATTGGATGAACCTGCACATTATTGTGAGCTAGAGACCGAAGAGGTAACAGAAAAGCCTTGGTATCATGAAGTAAAGAGGTACCTTGAAGCTCAAGAATTCCCCTAGGGTGCGTCTGTTAATGACAAGAAGTTTCTAAGAAGGTTCGTGGCAAAGTTCTTCATCAGCAATGGCATTCTTTACAAACGTAACCATGATTCAACCCTATTGTGTTGTGTGGATAAGATTGAAGCAGAAAGGATCATGATAGAGGTGCATGAAGGTACCTTCGGAACTCATTCTAGTGGACATACCATGGCAAAGAAAATCCTTCGGGCAAGATATTACTGGTCCACAATGGAAGCCGACTGTTATCAGCATTCTCGGACATGTCACAAGTGCCAGGTCTATTGCTGATAAGGTGCACGTTCCTCCAGTTCCTTTGAACGTCTTAACAGCACCTTGGCCTTTTGCAATGTGGGGCATTGATATGATCAGCGAGATCAGACCTACGGCATCCAACGGGCATCGGTTTATCCTGGTAGCGATTGATTACTTTACAAAGTGGGTTGAAGCAGCTTCCTTTGCCACCGTAACCAAGAACGTTGTGGCACGGTTCATTCGACACAACCTGATCTGTCGATATGGTGTACCAGAGAGGATCATTACGGATAATGGTACCAATCTTAACAACAAGATGATCACTGAGCTCTGTGAGCAATTCAAGATACAACATCATAATTCTTCTCCCTACCGGCCGAAGATGAATGGGGCTGTAGAGGCAACTAACAAGAACATTAAGAAGATTGTGCAGAAGATGACAGTGACCTACAAAGACTGGCACGAGATGTTACCATTTTCTCTTCATGGGTACCGTACCTCAGCACGGACATCAACAGGGGCAACACCATATTCCTTGGTATATGGCATGGAGGCAGTCCTGCCCATTGAAGTTCAGATACCCTCTCTCCGGATCATGAAGGATGCAGGTCTAAGCGAAGATGACTGGATCCAGACCCGGCTTGATCAACTTAATCTAATCGACGAAAAGAGACTCACTGCTATTTGTCATGGTCAGACGTACCAAAAGCGGATGATCAAGGCATTTAACAAGAAAGTCACACGACAAGAATATCAAGTCGGGGACCTGGTAATCAAGGGCATCATTCTACCTCAAGGTGATCCCAGGGGCAAATGAACCCCTACGTACGAAGGGCCATTTGTGGTTAAGAACATCTTCTCAAGAGGAGTGATGATTCTAACCACCATGGATGGTGACGACCTTCCTCACCCCGTCAATGCAGACATAGTAAAAAGATACTACGCACGATTAAAGACCCGCTAGGTTGACTGACCTAGGCAAAAATAAGGGCTTCCCGGCGAACCAAAAGGGTTCGGGAAAAAATAAGGAATGAAAATTAAAAAAATCTGTACACCCGGCAAGTCGAAAACCTGAAAAGGCGGCTTGGGCAAAAATGGGTATCCCGGTGGACTGAAAACCCGAAAGGGCGGTCCAGGCAAAAGTTAGGAATAAGCGTAACACTATGTCTCATTGGATCACCTCACATCTGGACTTCGGTATCGACTATCAGGCTCAGACGAAACCAGTCAATCAGATTCATCTTCAACTAAGCAGCAAAGTGATGAGATGCTTGAAGATATAAAGGCAATAGCAGAGCTGGAACCCAGTGGGATTATTCACATAGCTGTTTTGTTTTCTTTTTACAAATTGTATAAATCCTATTTGTTCGGAAGCGTTCTCTTACTAGGACGTCAGCCTCTTATACAAAAGCGCCTATTTACAGGCAAACTTCAAAATCAATATAAGTTCATTTTTCGGAAAAATTGCAAATTGTTTTTCCTTTATCTGTTTTGTTTTGCAAAAAACGTCCAATGTTCATTTTTGATATATGCATTTGACATTAATTGCTGATCATAAATATTTGCATGCGAAACAAAGGACTAATTACGGGTGATATCAGAAGTAGGGGAAATAAGAGTTGTCTAAGAGGTCTATTTTCTTTGTCCACCAAGGTACCAAGGTAGGTTCAGCTGAAGAATATGACCAAGATACCTTCACTCCCCGTAGAGTAAGACAGTAATGGTAGCTCTCCCAGATGAGACTTGCAGCTATGTACAAATCAGCAATACTCTACCTCAAGCAGAGTTAGTCTACCATCAGTCCCGAAAAGGCTCGGTATTCCCAGAAGGTCTTAATATTCCCCAGTGGAGTATAAAGATAGTCCCCAGCAAGCGTAAGAGCATCCCCGACAGTCTTAATATTCCTCAACGAAATATAAGAATGTTCCCCGGCGGAATACAAGATACCCCTAGTGGAGCCATTTCCCAGCGCAGTCTAAAAAAGCTTCCCCGCCAGAGTTGAATCATCTTCCTCAGTAGATTCTGGAAGCTTGTCCTCTGCAGAGTATAAATGCATCTCCTCATCCAAATTCAGAGGTTATCCCCACAAGAGTCTAACTGGGTTATCCTCAGCAAGTTGTAACTGAAAGATCATCCCAGTGAAGTTCTTTCTATCCCCAGCGGAGTTCATCATCAAAATCCCCAACAGAGCTTATCGACGGAATCCCCAGCGGAGTTTATCATTAAAATCTCAGCGAAGTATCTCTTCTCCACAGAGTGATTCCCCGTAGAGTAATCTCTTCACCGGGTTTATTCCCCAACGGAGTCATCTTCTCCTACAAGTTTATTCTTGCAACCATCTTCGTGCATCATCCCCAGTGGAAACGAAGAATTCAACCATACTCTTCAACATCAGCCCAGGATTTAACAAACTCCCCGGCATTTGTCAAGGATTTATTTTCCCAGACGAAAATACATTCATAAACATTTCACATTTCATACCTCCTATTTACATACATGATAAAGTTCATACGACATGATCTCATTTATTCTTGAGAACATCATGACATCATGCATTTCATACATCATGACATTTCATACAGCTAATGTTTTTCCTTTTCAGGAAAAGGTCAATCAAAAGATAATTACCATCAACCTTTTCAAGTTCCGGATTAATACCTGTAACAAGCCAGGAAAATTCTGTGGACGACTGATTGTAGGTTAATACCTGAAACCAGACAAGACAATTATCTACTTGACCATCATGAGGCAACCCTACACCGGTTCCTTCTCTTTCAGATGCAGTTTTACACGGACTCATCATCAGGCAACCCTACACAGGTTCCTTCTTTCAACTTACAAAGTTACAATTCAACAAACAATCTCCAGATGGCATCTATAAGCCCATCCTTCTACCAACAATCTCCAAATGGAATTTGTAAGCCCATTCCCGACATCACCATGCTGATACTATACCATGCGAGTACAAATTTCTGGGCACTTTAGTGTTCAATCATCTTCCACCTTCGGATCACGAAAGGCACGCAAGCCAATCTATATCCTCAGGTCTAAGAAGATTGAATAGGGGCAACTATTGTACCCCAAAATTTTCCCTCCCATATTCCTCAAGATTTGTCAAGAATGATCCTCAAATTGCTCAAAATGGCTCAAGGGTTGGACAGTCAAATCATCTCCTAAGGCAGTCAATTCAAAATTAGGGTTTTGGTTCTTTCAAGGAATTTGGGGTTTCCAATTTTTCAATCAAGTCTCCTAGGCCTATATACATTCTCTAGCACCTACATGCCAAGTTTCAAGACTCACAGTGCCAGTTTGCACAGTCAAAAGCTCCATTTGATCTACAGTCAACTGCAAGGGCAAAATGGTCATTTTGCAGTCAAAAGTCAGAATTCTTGGTCAAAATCTTATTTTGAGTTCACAATCATCAATTGATCAAGTCTTGATCATGATCCCACAAGAATAGCTCAAAAATCATCAAGGTGCAAAAGTTACTATTTTTGGACAGTAGAAAAGTCAATTGTACTTTGACAAGGGCATAACTCTTTAATGGTTTATCAGAAAAATCCCATCCAAATCTCATTTTGAAGAGGATGCAATTTCCTACAATCCATCTTCACACCCCAAGATCAAGAAATGCTCTCACAAAAAGTTACAAATTTTTACATTATAGGTCAATTTCAAAAGTCAACAAAAGTACACTTTGAGTCAAAGACCATAACATGAGATTGGTAAATACAAATGACATGGGACCAAAATAATTGGTTAGAGGACTTCAAGGGCTTTCCAAAATGTCCAAGAACATGGTCATATGATCAAAATTGAGCAAGTTATGCATTGGAGAAGTTGGGCAATTTTCATGAATTTGCAAAAGTCAACTTTGCTCAAAACACCTTCTTTTTGCTAATGGGCCTCAAATCTCTTTTTGAAACTTCACCCATGACCTATGCACGACCCACCAAGTTAAATTGGATTTATTTTCTTAAATTTATTGATTAAATGGATTTTTAATACATATTAATTCATTTAATTAATTTAAATTATAAGAAAATAAAAGATTTGATTCTTAAACCTATTTGTGAACCAAATATGATCCAAATATGCTGACCAATTCGTGCACAAGCTAAAAGATACAAAAATATCCAATTTTGGCAACTTGTTCAATCATGAAAAATCAAGAATATTTGATTTATCAATCAAAGATTCAATCTTCAATGCACAAGGGTATGGGTCCAGATTTTGACCTAAACTGATTCCCTTATATGCAAGCAAGCCAAGCATAACCTAATTCACGACTGAAAGACTGCAGAACGGCCATACCAATTTCAAGAAATTTCAAGAAAACTCAAAACTTGTTCTTGCATTCTAGGCCAACTCAAGGCGCCTTGTCCATCCAAACACATTGCAAGAGGTACCAGGATTGATTTGCAATCAAATTCAAGCACCAAAGCTCAAGGAATCACGAAATACCATCCCACGGTTTGCACTTCTGATTCACGATCGTATCTCTTAATTCATATGCATTTGACATGTTTTTGTGATTGATTTGCATTGCTAGAGATTATACAAAGCTAATGGAATGACTGAATTGAACTGTAATGCCCTAAACCGAGAGATGCCATGATTGAATTTCTAGGGTTTTCAAGCTTTCAAATAGGGCTTTCCAAACCAGGAAAAATTGGAACCAATGGGATACATGGTTGAATTCGTGAGGCCAAGACGATTCCAACACACACCTCGCGAAATATTTCTTTTTGCTCTGTGTCTATTCGCTATTTTTCGTGCAGGGAGGTAGTGGAGGTTTAAAACCCCCGCTATCTGATTCTATTTTATGCAGGACCAAGGTTGAAGATGGTGACGTGTGATCATCTGATTCGAGTGTTTGAAAAACGCGAACCAGCATTCCGAAACAGTCAGTTCTATTTCCACTGATCACACTATTCAAATTTTTATGCCAATTATACTTACATTTTGTTTACATGTTAATGTTAGACTCCCACAAAATCCATTCTAAAAGATAAGGGGATTAGGCGGGATACCGAGTAAATTGCATCATTTGAGGTAACACAATTAAATGACATTTATGCTATGAGAAATGCTAATTTGTGATTTTATACTTCCACTAACTAATTATATGATAACTAGATTCATGCTAAAGAGACTGTACAACTTAGTAGGGGTAAGGCGCCTGAAATTAGCAACATTTCCACACAAAAAAAGAATGTTGCTAAGAAGACTGTGGCACACAACATAACTACTGCAGTTCAGGTCGTGCCTTCAGACATATTTAGGAATTATAGATATTTCGGATGTTAGTACCCTCCTTATACCTATGAGTGCAGATATCTTTGGTTTTGAATATCTTGAAGCAATTGGTAGAGAGGATATGGAGTAAGTTTTTAGGCATTTGGAATTAGGCCTCGATGTTATCGGTATATACATCAGGTATACTCTGATCAACTTTGTTTAATTAAATGAACAATTTAATCCCTCATTCAACGAAAATAGTATAATGTTAATCATGTTTTAATTTAAGGTTTATGTATGACAACATTGTGCGCCCGTGTGGATTAGAAGCAAGATTTGGCTTCTTAGCTCCTAACACTGTCAATTCCGGGTTGATTGTAACGAGACCAGATGATGTCATATCATATGTACTAGGTTTATTCGTGGCCAGTAAAGATACTGAGAAGTTGTTCTTTTTGCCATATAATACTGGCAACGGGTTAGATTTTCATCCTAACTTGATCTATTATAATTTTCCATTTTTGGCCATTGTTAAATCTTACAGTGGACACTGGTTATTGGTTGCGATTAATCCTATGAGAGAAATTGTGTATTATCTGGACTCGTTATACAATGATTGGTCAACATATCCAGATTTGAAACAGATGATTGACACGTATGTGTTTCGCTCCCAAAGAGATATTCAAGTTTATGTTTATGTTTATGGTCAATATATCTGGATTTGTGTTTATGTTTATGATTCTATGTGAGATTGTTCTAAACAGTCGTTTATATTTTATTATAGCGTTTTACTTGCTTTTCGCTCCCAACGAGATATTCAAGTACCAAAAAGTAGAACCAACAACATTACATGGATCAGAGTGGAGGTATATTTTCACAAAGTGATGTTCAGTTTTGCTTACTTTTGTGATGATACTTGATAAAACAATTTAAGGGGTATATCCTGATATATATTCGTATTTTCTTTCCATGTGTAGTGTCCTCTCCAGCATAACGGTATAGATTGTGGCTATTTTATGTTGAGGTTTATAAAAGAAACTATTCTTTTGGATCGATTAGAGATTTCATCCATGGTATGGATTTCTAACTTAGGAATTACATATTATTTTCATATTTTGTGTTTCTCATAAAATCACATATTGTTTAAACTAAATCACATACTATGTTATATTATTATATATGTAGTACTTTGAGGAATTCAATTGTGCACATTACTCAAAAGATCAATTGGATGAACTTATGGAGGAATGGTGCAATTCATTATCGGGTTGAGAATTTTATAAGCTAAGGTATATTGTCTTATTTCCTTTGATGACAACTTTTGAGTTTTGAGTATAAATTAAATTCGAATTAATAAAGTGCAACGTTAATATTATCATGTTATGAATTGATCATTTGGTTTTTTTTCCAGGTTTATAGGTACATGTGTTGAAGATAGAGCTAAGACATTCATGTTGTTGTTGTTTCATGAGAATTCTCGAAGATAGAAAGATGTATAGATGTAAATTCATTTTTGAATATTATAGGCATTTTAACTTGTAAAATTTTAACTTGTATCATAAATTTTGTAATTGTTGTTGTCTATATCATCAATTTATGTATATGTGCAATTTTTATATATGTATATTTTATTGGAATGAAGCTACCGAATATGGAGCATAAAAGATAATTTTGAAAACCTGGATCAAAATATTGGAATGAAGCTCCCAAATATGATAAAAGTTCTGATTAAAATAGATAATTTATTAAAATAAAATTGTAAACAATAGATAGCGCTTTAGGAGAAAAGCGCTGTAAAAACTTTCAAAAAAAACGTTGCCTAAAGTCTGAAAGGAAAACGCTGTCTAAAGCCTATCTGGAAAAAATTACAAAGCGTTGTCTGAAGCCCAAGAGCTGCTAAAGGGGTATATAAAAAGCGTTGTCTATTCTAAAAGTGTTGTCTAAAGTGGACATAAGGCAGTGCTTTTACATTGAAAAAAAGTGTTGTCTTTTCTTTTAGCAGCGCTGCTTTAGGCAGCGCTTTAAAGCGCTGTTAAAGGCCAAAAAAAGCGATGTCTTTTCCCTTTTTTGTAGTAGTGTCAACAGTCACACAAAAGTTAAACTTTGATTTTTCGGTCAATATTGGAATTCCAAAATTAAGGATCATCAACACATTCAAAACTATCAAACTTTATCATCAAGAATCAAGAGAATTAAGAAAGTCAACAAAAGTTAAAATTGAAGATTTTCAAACACTTAGAAAAATTCAAGTGTTTTGTGCCTAAAAAACCTTAACTTCACAAGCAAGTTTCCTCAAGATACAAGCTAATTCAAGGAAAACTTTCAACATCAAAGTTGTAGGGATTAATGAATAATACAACTTTGTTAATGTGGGATGATCCTCAAAAAGTGCTTTGATTAAGAGATATGGGCTCATGAAGTTCTGATATTTTTACCCAACACTTAGTTTTGTTCTTAACAAAGTCACTACTTTATGGCCATTTTTCAGTAAGATCCAAATTGATTCAGCAAAAACTCAAAACATGAAAGTTGTAGATATTGATTCAAGCTTTCCAAAATGTCCAAGAACACAAATTTATCATACTTGATCCAGAAGTTTCGAAGAGATGAAGATGGAATGTCAAACTTGAATTATAGGTCATTATTTTGAAAACCTTATGGCCAAATCTCAGACCATGCTATACAATCTAACTTTTCAGTCACCTAAACCTATAAAGCTATCCATAATTAGAATATTACAGAAACTTTTGAGCCATTATCCAAGTGATTCAAGTTGTGTCCAAGTTAACTTGCCATTTAGGGGAGAAAGGCACCATTGCCATTTTAGAAAAGCATGCTTTTGCAAAAAGTCCACTCCTTGAGCCTCTAACTTGTTCCCTCTAATAACACTCAACAAAGAAGCTTAGAAGCAACATGTCTAAAGTCTCCAACAACTTTAGAAGCCATAGTATTATGCACTGGAACCACCATTTTCATGAAACTTGCTACTTCCATCTCAACCAAACCATAACTTCACAAGTTGAAATTCAAAGCTCTTTTGCACTTTAAATAGACGAATTTAAAGCTCTCAAACACCCTCAATCTCTCTCAAATTCTCATATTGCTCAAAAAACTCCATTGTGGAGCCAAGAAGTCCATTTCTTCGAATTTCTCAACCCTTGCAAGTTCCTTACAAATTAATCATTTATAAACCTCATGTAAATCATATATAACTCATCCAAGCACCAAACAACTTTTGTAGAATCATTATCATCATCTTCCAAACTCAAAAATCGATCCCTGCAACTTGACTTGGTTGGAGTGATTCAAAAACTTTCAAAGCATTCTACTAATTGGAATAGCTTTAGGGAGGTCCCAGTGTTGTACCCAAATTTTTGCCCCTAAGATCCCTTCATCATACCATATTGATTCAATCACAACAAAATCACATTAGGATTCTTGGTTCTCCTCCCTACCTTTAGCTTTGCTCTTTGAGGAATCACCAAGCACCTTTACTTGTTTTCTTTTGTGATCATGAATATTTTGTCTTGATTTTTCCTTTTAATTAATGAAATACAATGTTGGTTTGTCTTGCTTGCTACTAATGTAGGTAAAGGCTATGAGATTTAGCAAGTTGCTCCATGGGTTCATGGGTTTATTTCCATGTCCTAGTCAATAAAGCTTGAGAAGTTCAAACCACACCATTGGAGTTGTTTTGGAGGAAATGGCATGGCAAGGTTATTTTGGTTCACCATATTTCAAGGTTATCAAAATTTATTCAAAAGTACAAGGGGTTGATTGAAGAAGTTGTCATGTTTGGACAAGGCTTTGTTCTCATTGGTCACAAGTGCATATTTCTCTCAATTCTCAAGATATGGAAGTTGTTTTGGTGGCTATGATTTCTCATTTTCATCCTCAACAACTTCTATTTACAAAGCAATTGTGTTGGTGTGATACGGTGGAAGAACTGACTGTTTCTGAAATTCTGGTTTGCGTTTTGCGTTTGTTTTCGCAAAATGTCGCGGTAAGCAAGAGTCGCCATCGTATTTTATTTTATCCAACAAGGAAATGAAAAAAGCACAGAAAAATTCCTTTTTCGAGATATTTTTGAGTACGGGGGGTAGATTATAGAAAGGGAAGGTATTAGCACCCTTTCTATCCGTAGTTATCTACGGGCTCTTAGGTACTTGCTCATCATTTTCAAAAAAAAATTCTTTGTGCTTGTGGGTTTTGTAAAAGTTTTTGTTTTGACTTCGATTTAACTCTTGCGTCTGTCCTCAAGAGTGTAATGAAGTGTTTTGAAAACTTGTTTGTAAAAGAGTGTAAGTGAGAAAAAGTTTTGTTTTGGATGAGCAAGTATCTAATAACTAATCTACCTACTCGAAAAAGGAATTGTTCTATGTTTATTTCCTTTAGACAACGCTATCCCACTATTAGTGAGTAGGTAGCACCGTCGTTGGAGTTTGAGGGTCAATTCGAAAGGGACATACGGTCACTAAAGCAATGTTAGGATGTCTTAGTGGTAACCCTAATGTCTTAGATCATTTATCCGAGGCAACGATATCCGAGGCAACCTTTTTTAGGCAACTATTATCTTTTAGACAAGAAGGCGACCTCTAAAATAACCTATACTCAATGATCGTGTACGAAGGCAACCAAGTGGGGTGTACCCTAAGAGTGCGCATGTGCAAGTGTGTTGATTTCAGTTATTTTTATCTTTGCACATGTTTAGGGTGATTTAATTGATTTTAATTTAAACATTCATTATGGTCATGCAAACCCTATTATTAAACATCTAGCAGTTGTATATTTGCAGAGATTAAAGTTGAGGAATTTAAACTAAATTATTACAATGCGTCGGGTATTTACATCGCCAAAAGAAACCCTTTGAAATTTAAAAATGGAAAAATAAATATCCTAATTAATTATTACAAACCGGGAGCAGATACATTAATTGGATAAAGAAAAATAAGTCGCGCGATGCGAAATTAAATTGAATGCGAAATTAGGGTTTTGACCCTCCTAATTAAAAAAATGTTTTTTGTTGTTTTTATTTTTAAGAAAAGAAATTAAATCCTAAAATTAAATGCTAAATTAATTATTAAATTAATTAAATGAAAAAACAATTAATGACATATTTTTGGAGTTTTTTGTTATTTTAGGAAAGAAAATAAAATAATTAAGTTAATGTTAAAACCTATTAATTCTAATTGATTTTTAATTATTTGCAAAAATAAATTAAGGTTACCTAATTAATCAACCTAATTATTTAATTAATATTTATTAAAGAAAAATAAAGTTCTGAAATTTAATTGGGTAAAAAATATTTTTTGTGATTTTTTTGATAAAGAAATTAATTAATTGGTTAGTAATTAATTAAACAAAAGGAAATAATTAAATTAAATATAGAGAATAAAATAAAAGAAATAGATTGGGCCTGATTGGAGGGTGTGTGAATAGCAGTTTTTTTCTGGCCCATTTGTGAAGATCCAATTGACTTTTGTGATCCCCTGCGTATGCATTGACTTGGCCTTTTGGTACACCTTCAATGTTGGGCACCAGATCTGGCCATCTGGCGTGCTGGATGGTGAGTGTCCATGGTGGAAGCTTGGCTTGAGTATGCACTAGATTACCTGAAAACAAATATTATGAAGAAAATAGGGGGACCTGGGATTCAAACCCAGACCCCAAGGGGAAATTCCTGCCATGCCTACCACTGAAGCACTTGTTTTTATTTGTTAATATAATACAAATAAATGATAATATAAGAAAACAAATTTTATTGGATAATTATCAAAAAAACGCGCTAATATTTGAACAAGCCAGTGAGGGGATGACACTTGATCGTCTCTTTCCTCTGCATCGTGGCTAAAATTGCAAAGGTCTATACCCACGGACAACGTTCGTAGCTATACCCCTGTCCACCCTCAAAATCTCGTACAGGCCATGTAAATGAATTCCAGGACCATGGTTAGACTCGTCATCCTCTTCTGATCACAACCATAGCCATTACTAAGGCCAATTGTACCTGAAAACGAAAACCCTAAAAGCAAACTCGAAACCCTAGCTATGGTGAATTTCGATTCAGTCCAGATAAATGAAATTGGCTATTGGCAAAAGCTTGCAAACATCATAGTGATCAAGAATATGCAATTATTTTTCATTATAGATGCAAGAATGAAGCTTTTCGAATTCAAGAAAATGGTGGTTCCGTGAACGACTTACAGTGCACTGGAGGGCTCGAAAACGTCTTCTTTTGGTTGCTTTCGCTTGTGGAGATTGCCAGGAGACGATTGGGACAATTGCCAAGCCTTGAGGATGTCTCTAAGTGGGATTTTGATCTCACACTTTTCTTTGATTTTTTCAGTTTTTGTTTGCTCTCTATGCTTGATCTCCAACCCTGATTTTTGTCTGCCTCGCCTCCTTATGTATTGTACAATGCATTATGGTTGATTACCTTACCCAAATCTTCCTCTTTCAATGACTTTTATATTTGATTTAATCCTCCTTTAAAACTTTCCAAAATTGGCTTATTTTGAATCTTTTTGTGCACACAAGCTTTGATGCGAGTTTGGAGTGGTGCTAGCTGTCCAATGAAACCTGAAATCATCAAAAGATCTTTGGTTTTAAATATTTTTGATTTTATTTAATTTTGTTTTATTTAAAATGAATTAATTAAAATAAAAATCAAATTAAATAATAAAAATATGATATGGACACATGGCCAAGGATAGAGCACGTGGCCAATAATTCCAACTCAAAACAAGTGAAAGAGAATGGGCCCATTTGGCAAAATTTGAAGTTTTGGAGATAGTTGACTTTTGGCAATTTTGCAAAAAAGTCCAACTTCAACAATGTTCTTGGACTTTTTAGAAAGATTGAGATGTCCTCTAATCAACCCTTTTGGTCTAATCTCAATTTGATATTCCATTCTCATGTATGAAGCTTTGACAAAAAAGGCATTTTTGTTGACTTTTCAAAATGACCTATAATGTCCAAATTTATAACTTCTTGTGAGTGCATATTTTGATCTTGGGAGATGAATATGGATTGTACTAAATTTCATCCTCTTCAATAATGAGCTTTGGATGGGTCATTTCTCATAAAGTATGAGAAAGTTATGCTTGGTCAAAGTTGAGTTGACTTTTCTTGCAAAACCCTAATTTAGCAACTTTTGAGTCTTGATGAATTTTGAGCAATCCTTGATGAATCATGATCAACCCTTGATCAAATGATGAAATATACTTCAAAATGAGTATGTTTACCAAATAATATTGAGGTTTGACTGTTTGTAGGGCACAGTTGACTTTTTCCCTAGCATAGTCGATTTTTGGACCTTTGAGCAATTGACTGAGCAAAACTCCTCTACAAGGCTTGAAACTTGACATGGATGATTTTTAGGACATATCAGGACAATGTTGAGCATTTGGTACCACTTGGAATCAAGTATCTTGATGCAACATGAAACCCTAATTTGGGGTAGACTGCCTTAGAAGAGAGCTTGTCTGGCCAACCCTTGGACTATCTTGAGCAACTTGGAGATTTTTCTTGACATGTTTTGAGAAATATGGGAGGGAAAATTTTGGGGTACAACAGTTTGTATAAGAAGTTTGTTCAAAATTTTCAAAGTTCCTCAAAGCATTTTCTTGATCTAGGAGCTAGGGTTTTGAACTTCAAAGAAGCATATCTTGCTCATCTTTTGATATTTTTGAGTGATTCCAAAGACATCCTTATCTTAAAAGGGTTATCAACAAATAAATTCAAAAGTTTCAAGGAATTTTCATGTGGAAGAAACTTGATGATGAAGAAATATTACAATTCCTCCATATGAACCCCCATTTCCCCATGTGTGACTTCAAATGATCATAACTTGGTCAATTTTATCACCTTGAGTCCATTCTTTGACTCAATGCAAATTTTGGCTCAAGCATCCATTTGATTCCATTATTTTTCCATTGCAAAGCTTGTAACCTCATCTTTCTAAAGCATCAAGAATCATGCCTTAAGACCCCTTGAGCTGAGAATGCCATTGGATTGAACTTGGTAACTTGGAACTGAACTTTCTTCATAAGTCAGAATTTGAAATTCATGTTTTGGCCTCTAAACATCAAATTAGAACGTGTTTGTGCTCTAAACATGTTTAACCAAGTTGCCAAAGTGGATTAGAGCCTTAAAATGCAAGGATTGGATGAGTTTTGATGGAAATAAGATCACACTTTGCTTGTGCATCAGGTTCACACGATTTCCCTCCAAACTTCATCATTTCACACGCTTGAACATTGCATTTGATTCCCTATAAATAGAGGGTCATCCCCCATTCATTTCCTCAAGCTTTGAGAGCCAAAAACACTTTGTCAAAACCTCACACGAACTTCAAATTTTTGAAATCAGTTTCTGAGACTCCACCCTTCTCTTCCAAAATTCTTTGCACATTCATCTTCCTTAAGCATCATACAAACTCTCCAGCATTTAAACCAAGCAAAACGAGCTATAATCTAAGCTACAGAAGTCCAGTTTTAGAGCTTCTTTCTTGAACTTCGAAAAGGTAGAATTCTCCACCATTTGGATCCAAATAAAGCACAAACATGTTCTACTCATTCTCTTTATTCTAGTGCTTCTTTCAATTTTTAAATTCATTGAGAATTGAAGAGAAATCTCAAATTGAAGGTGCTCGCTATTTTATTGGTTTTTGATTCATATCTTTTTGTATACTTTATATAAATTTGGCGCGATGGTGGTGTTAGGATCGTCATGAAGAGACGAATCTAATGATACTGGTCTGGGATCCTAATTTTACCATTTGAAAGATCTCACAAAATCTCTATTGCAGGTGGCTGGTGGTTGAAGACGATGACATGTCTCGTCTCAGCTAATGATATCGTGCCAAACATTTTAATTTCACTGGTTGCCTTTTTTCTGATTCCCTGCATATCTTACTTAGGTCCATATCAAGCACAGTGCATCTGGTCCATTGGATTAGCTTACAAACGCGTTTTGACTATGATCTGACGGCCCATATCTTTTTGGTTTTATTTTATTTTCTGATTTTATATTTTAATTGATTTAATTTTCAAAAATTCATAACTCTTTTATTTTTTATCCAAAAATTATGAAAAAATTCACAAAAATACTTTGAATTATTTCTGATCCCATGAATATTTTTTCATATTTTTATTTTGAAAATTGGTATTTTTATATTTTTTTGCATTGTTTGCTTTGTTTTAATTACCTTAAAAATACTTTCTGACATTTCTTAATTCTAAAAAAAATTCATAAATATCATTTTGCATATTTCTGACTTTTTGAAAATATTATGGGATTTTATATTGATGTTTACTATTTTTGATCTATTTTCTATTTGTTTGAACAATTTTAATTTGTTTTAAAATAGTTTCTAACTTTTAAAAATTGCCAAAAATTTTATAAAAATATTTGAGTCCTTTTCTGATTTTTCTATGGTCTTACTTAATTTTTCTTGATTAATTTGAATCTAGTTGATATTTTTATTTCTTATTTCCATTTTAAAACATTTTTAAAACCTTTTTTTAATGTATATATTAAATGCAATATTATTTTGTGATTATTTTCTGGCTGAACTTGGGTTGAATTTTGATCATGAACTTTATTAACATCATTGGATCCATGGTGTTGAGTATAACTCCATAAAAATGGATGAATGATTTTAATAATAGTTTGATTTAAATTTAATTCAATGTGGTTTGTATATTCTTTCTCACCCCTCTTCATCTTGTCCCTTTCTTATTGCACTAAGTGTTATTGGAGCATGATCTCTATATCATGTCTCAAAACAAATGGTGCATAGATTGCTTTTGACCGGCCTCAAAATAGGTGCGAATTCTTTATAAGTCCACTTACGATTGCTTAACATAGCGCTAAATTTTATCATGATTCAAATAAATGATCATTCGTGGCTCAAACCTATGTTTGCAATCCCAAGTATGTTAATGTTATCCCTTTGATCCAATAACCTTGAGATTCATTATGTGGAGGCTTTAGTTCTAACAATCTCCTAATGGATCTATAACACTTTTGGTCAACGTAGATCACTTAAACATCATTGATCATTAAATGGTACTTTTGAGAATTCCAAATGGATGATATACTTGAGAAAAAGCAAATGCAACTTGTTGTGTGGAGGCTTTGGTTCTACCAATCCTCTAATGAGTTCCAAATGCAAGTTTTAAGATGGCTATCCAACTAACCACTAATTATTAAATTGTTTTTACTTTATGCCCTTTTGTTTTTCATTTTTATGCTTTATGTACCATTTACTTTAAGTATTACATTTCATGTCATTTTTATTTTACTCACTTGAGCCTTTTCTTTTCTCTTCTAAGACACCTAATAATCAACATGAACCATAAAAACCTTTAAAATACTTGGACTATTTGGTTACTATCATTGGAATTATGGAGTATTGGACTTCTTGGACATAGGAATAGAAACCTTGGCCTATATTGGAGACCTTGTGACCTTATTTGATATTTTGTCTGGAGTTTTTGAGGTTTACCTCAAGACATTGGGTTGTTTGTTTGTTTTATGTGCAGGTTATTGTGATTACATACTTTGTTTGTAATCTGAAATTCACCCGTATACAGCCGTTACTCTGCCCAATTTTTGTGAAGACTTAATACATTTAAAGTTTGGTTCTCTCAAGAGGTCTAGTATCTTTACTTGCTTGGTTTCAATCCAAAGAATGGGAATTATATCTTGACTCATAATATCAAGTATTTGCTTCTTGTTGGTTAGATGGTTCTTATCCCTAGCTTTTACCTTATGTTTTAGGATAGTCCCTTCTTCTCCTCCCATCTTCTTTAATTTCAAAAATCTTCTCCCTCCTTTTGAAAAACTCTTCCTTTTTTTTTATAACTTGAACCACTTTCATAATAAACTTGGACTTAGGTCCATGCATTTTAAAAACATCTTTCACAAATAAACATCAATCAACATTAATAATACCTTGACATTTTTTGTGAGAAGACTAAAAACCAATCAATCTCATTCAAACCATTTTCCATCTAGGATTTCATCTTAAACTTTTCTCAAAAGATTCGACTCTTGTCAATCCTTGTAGTAATGAAAACAACTGTACTTCTAAAATATGCAGTGAAGAGAGATATTTTCCACTTGGGTGTTGAGTGAGGCATTGTTGATTTTTAAAAATCCAAGCCATATCCTCCACTTTGAGATGATGCAAATTCTCCTTTCTCATGATTGTGGGTAGTAAGTATGTTTTCCACACGGACAATGACGATGATGTCTTATCTCTTAAAATCAACCAACACACTTGTGTTTTAAAAAATCTTTAAAAGAGGAACTATGTGTACCCTGATCCCCTATTGTACGAAAAGGTGGTACGTAGGCACTAAAGGTTCGCAACCGCGGCGGGTGCAAAAACCATAACAATATACTTCTTTTCTCACCTCCACCATCCATTTTTATACAACATTTTATAGCCAAAATATACAGATTTTACAAAGAGGTTCCTGCGGAGTACCGTAGATGTTTAGGGTGCTAATACCTTCCCTTTGCATAACCAACCCCCTTACATTGAATCTTTCCCCCTCTTTTTGGGTTACTCTCTATTTTCCCATTCCTTTGGAAACAATAAAGTGTGGTGGCGATTTTTATTTTGATCTGTATAAGTCTAGTCAATCCAATGGCTTAGTCTTAAACATTTATACCGCTACAGGAAAAATGGCGAATTCATTGGGGAAAGATTGACCTTTTGCTGATCCATCCTTAAGCGGGTTGAGCCTATCTTTGTTTTTATCTGTATATGTGTTATCGTTGTTTATATGGTATATGTTGTATATATGTTTGTCTAGATTTTCCTGGTTTTCAGGATTCTTGGTGATTACTTATAAGTCTTATACCCGGACTTGGGAAAACTTTAAGATATGACGGGCGGTATAGTCATCTTAACTTTGAGGGAGTAATCCCAAAAAAGGAGGCATGAGATCCCTCAATAAGTGGAGGCCCCTTTGACTGTAGTATCATTTACCGAGTAATCGGGAAGATGTACTGCTTTCAACCTGGGAGCCTGCTGAAGTTGAGGACCGTAGAATTCCAAACCCATCTTAACCTTTTAGGTGTAGTGCGGAAGCTATGACGGAGTAATCCGGAAATAGTTGTCATGCGATACTAACCTCGGACGAGTTTTTCTTCAGAATATTACTAATTACCGAGTTAATCGGGAAGTTGGTAATATCCGAAGCAAGGATGTAGACTCTGGGAACCTCTAGAACCTTGTTCGGTAGGTGATAAATTTTAGACCAACACCTTATGGGTAGTACCTTCGACCTCATGCTCATGACGTTGAACCTATAAACCTTATATGTGTGATCTCGTGTGTGATTGTTGCCTCATTCATCAATGCACTCATAAGCATCTTTTGAAGAAATTTTATTTCAAGGGACTTAAAAGTTGACCATTTGTGAATATCTCAGGTAATATTTAACCATGGTCTGGAAAAAGAAAGACTGGGAAGTACAATTTCAAGGATCCCAAGATAGATGAGTTGGTCAGTCTAATTCCTGAGATTGAGTGTTCTGTAGATTTTTGGAAGAAGTATGGATCCATCATTCCTCTTATGAAGCTTAGGACGAAGGGGGTTATTCTCTCGATCTTGGTCCATTTCTATGATCCGATGTATCATTGCTTTACTTTTCCCAACTATCAATTGATGCCTACACTAGAGGAGTATTCTTATTTGCTGGATTTACCTGTTACCGACCGTGTTCCTTTTACTGGTTTGGAGGGTGAGCAAAACCACATGAGATTGCTGCTTTGATTCATATGTGGAAGTCTGAGGTGGAAGCCCATATGACTGCTAAAGGAGGGATTAAAGGATTATCGGCCAAGTTCTTATTGGAGAAATCCCGTTACTTTTCCAGGATGAAGAGTACAGTCACTTTTGAGGCCATGTTTTCTCTACTTGCTTACAGGTTGTTATTGTTTCCTAATATGGACAAGTTTGTTGACGTTAATGCTATCAGGATCTTCATGATTGGAAATCCAGTTCCTAAGTTGTTGGGTGATGCTTATTACTCTATTCATCTTCGGAATTCTTATCATGGAGGGATGATTATCTGTTGCACGCCTCTGTTGTACCGGTGGTTTATTTCTCATATGCCTCAGTCTGATGCTTTTTGGGATGTCAAGAACGAACCCTGTTGGGCTCCTAAGATCATGACACTTGCTCACTCATATATTGATTGGTATCATCAGGCTTATCAGGATGTAGAGATTGTCGACAGTTGTGGTAGTTTCCCCAATGTACCTCTTCTTGGTACAAAGGGAGGAATTAACTATAACCATGTTTTTGCACGACGACAGCTTGGTTATCCGATGAGGGATAAACCAAATAGTTTTCATTTGAGTAGTTTCTTTCTGAAGGAGGGAGGGAGAAGACCACAAGGAAGCTAGGGAACATATTGCAAAGGCTTGGCGTCACATTCATAAGAAGAGTAGGAAAGACTTGGGACCTAGGGTGCTGCTTCTTTGGAGCCATATCTTCAGTGGGTCCAAACAAGAGCTATTCAGTTGAAGATGTCGTATTCCAGGGAAGCACCTATGCCTGATTTGTTCGTGAAGACCATTCCTCCCTTATTGGATGATATAGAAGAGCTACAACTTGCTTTGGTCAGGATGCAGCAGGAAAAGGATGCTTGGAAGAATAAGTGCAAAACTTTAGAGATTTCCTATAGAGCAGACTTGAAGGAGAAATACGACTTGATTGAGATCCTTGAGAGTCAAGCGATAGAGACTATGGAGAGGCAAGGGGATTTATTTTATCCTAAGCCTCGGTCAGATGCTGATTACTCACTTCTTGATTCAGGTGATTGAAAGGAGGTTTCCACCAGGTATGTGAAAGAAAACCAGAGGTTAAAGGCTCAGATTATTAGACTTACAAGGAGGCGCTAACGTATAGAGTGATCTCCAACAGCTTTACTTCTCAGGGTTTTAGACTTTATTTTCATCTTGTACTTGGGATTGTTAAGACTTGTAACCTATTTTGAAGTTATTATAATAAAAAAATTTAGTATTTCAAATGCGTTATTAATTTGATATTTGCAATGTGTCTATAAATCTTTAAATCCCTTGAAATATTAAATAACAAAACAAAATCATGTGCATTGCATATCATGCATCATATTGCACATGTTTCTTACATATGTTATGCAAATCCAGGTGTCTTACCAAGCTTCTTTACTTCGTTCAGCAAGCTGACTCACCACTACAACACTCAGGCTAATTTCAGAAGGAAGTTGGACAACTTAGAACAAGAGAATCGCGAACTGCACGAGGAAGTTTCTTTTCTAAAGGCCGGCATGGCCAATCTTACTGCTCTTATGGAATCTCTGGTGGCTACTCAGAATCAGCCACTGAATGTTCAACCTCAACCAACAAGGGTCACTACTGAAGCTCTAATTGTTCTTGTGCCCGCTACTCCAGTTGTTGTTCAGAATCGGATGCCTCAAGGTTGTCCATGGGGAATGCCAGAGAACTTTATGCCTGAAAGTTTCAATCTTGGTCCTCAAGATGCTCTAATTGTTCAGACTATTGTTACTCCTGTGCCTCCTGTGGTGCATGCTGCTCTTGTTGCACCTCTTTCATTGAATATGGTTCCAGTTGTTAATGATGATATGTGTCGTCCTTTTCCTCCACCAAGTGAATACTTGGGTCTCTATGATAGAAAGAATGATTTTCAAGAACAGTTTGACAAGATGCAGAAGGAGATGAAGGCCCTCAGGGAAAAGGAATTGTTCGGGAAGAATGTGAATGAGTTATGCTTGGTCCCAAATGTTAAGATACCTGCAAAGTTTAAGGTCTCAGAGTTTGAGAAGTACAAGGTAAACACTTTCCCTCGTGCTCATATGGTAATGTATGTAAGGAGAATGTATACCCATACTGATGATCAGCGTCTGCTGATTCACTTTTTTCAGGATAGTTTGATCGGTGTCGTGCTGAAGTGGTATATGAGCTTGGACAATGTCAATATCCATACTTTCAATGACTTGGGAGAAGCATTTATCAGACAATACAAATACAACATGGACATGGCGCCTGAACGTTATCAACTCAGGGCCATGGTTCAGAAAGACAGGGAATCATTCAAAGAATATGCACAGAGATGGCATGAGGTAGCCGCCCAAGTGATTCCTCCCATGGAAGAGAAGGAGATGACTAATATTTTCTTGAAGACTCTGGGTGCTTTCTACTATGAAAGGATGGTAGCAAGTTCTCCAAGTGACTTTACTGAAATCATAGGCATGGGTATCCGTTTAGAAGAGGCTGTAAGAGAGGGCCGTTTAACAAAAAGTGAAGGATCTAGAGGTGCGGAAACCAAGAAGAAGGAAGGGGATACAAATTCTATTATGCAAGAGAGGAGGGACAATCCTCCTAGAAGAAATTATCAACTTCATCAGCAAGTCGCCTCAGTTACTCCAGTTGTTGGTGTAGCTCCAACCACCATTGCTTATCAGAGACCCTCCCAGTAGGGGAATCAAGGGTATAATCAGAGAAGGGAGAGTTATGACCCTATTCCTATGAGTTATATGGAGTTACTACCAGAATTAATTCAGAAGAAGTTTGTTTAGACCCGACCACCTCCCGCTTTACCATCACCATTGCCTTGGTATTACAAAGCAGACCAAACATGTGCTTTTCATCAGGGAGTACCAGGGCATAATGTTGAGAATTGTTATCCTTTGAAGACTGAGGTGAAGAACTTGGTGAATTCTGGTATTCTATCTTTCAAGGATGTGGGTCCTAATGTGAAAGACAATCCTCTACAAAAGCATGGAGGAGTAAACGCTGTGAATATGGTGGCCGGTTGTCCAGTCGACTTCTGGATTTTTGATATTCATCTGGTTAGAGGAGATTTGGTGAAAATGCATGTAGACCTCTGTGAATTTAACTACTATACACATGACCATTCCCGTTGTGCTATTTGCAGTACATACATACAGGGTTGTGACAAGATAAAGGCTAATTTGCAGGAAATGATGGATGAGGGCCTCATCCATATAATCAGGCTTAGTGCAGAGTATGAAAAGGAGGTGAATATGGTTTCTGGATGTCCTGGAGAGTTCAGAACTTCTGATGTGGAGTATATGAATGAAGAACTTGTGCAATTGCATGCTACTTTCTGCCACATGGCTGGTCAGGTGGAACATCAGTATGGATCTTGCCGAATTTGCTGTCGAGACTCCCGAGGATGTTCAATCGTGAAGAAAGGTGTTCAGTTGTTGTTGGACAATGGAACTATTAAGGTTACAGGTCAAAGGGATGATTACCATGAAGTTGATATGATTGAGGTTTGTTTGGATGAAGAAGAGTCAGATGATGAGTATGCCTCTGCAGATGAGTATTTCTCATTAGATGAGGATTTGTTTTCTAGAGATGACTCAATAATGACTGATTATGTTGAAGAGGGAATGAACGTTATTGTGCCTTGTTTTGGTGCACCTGCCAATTTTGAAGTCAAGTATCATAGCAAGCCGACTATTACTCCATTGGTGATTAGTTTGTCGAGTCATGTCCCCTACAAGTCAGATAAGGTTGTACCCTACAAATATAACGCTACAATCTTAGAGGATGGTATGGAAGTTCCCATTCAGCCAATGCCTGATGTTGGAAATATTGCTGAGACTAGCAGAATGAATCGCAGCGGTCGTGTATTTGCACCAGTTGTTCGAGGAGATGTTAGTACTGGAAAGAAAATTGTTGAGAATGTTGAACCCAAGAAGATTACGGGTGAAACTAGTGGAGCTACGTTAGAGGAAGAAGTGGATGATATTTTAAAGACAATAAAGATGAGCGACTACAGAATTGTAGATCAGCTACTGCAGACTCCTTCGAAAATATCTATCTTGGCTTTATTGATGAACTCCTCTGCTCACAGGGAATCTCTGATGAGGGTACTGGACCAAGATTTTGTGGAAAGTGATATGCCTGTAGACCAATTAAGTAGTGTAGCAGGGAGAATTACGTCATGTAATAACTTGAGTTTCTGCGATGATTAATTGCCAGATGAAGGAAGGAATCACAACTTGGCCCTTAACGTCTCTATGAACTACAAGAATGATTCACTATCCAATGTGCTGATTGATAATGGATCTGCTTTGAACATTATACCGAGGAGCACAATTATGAAGTTGAAATATCAAGGAAAGCCCATGTGCCCAAGTGGCATTATTGTGAAAGCGTTTGATGGATCAAGGAAATCTGTTATTGGTGAAGTGGACTTGCCTATTCATATAGGCCCACATTTGTTTCAGATTACTTTCTAGGTCATGGATATTGTACCTGCTTATAGCTATTTACTAGAAAGGTCGTGGATACATGAGGCAGGGGCTGTCACTTCAACTTTACACCAGAAACCGAAGTTTGTACGTGAAGGAAAAGTGGTAATTATAAATGGAGAGAAGGCATTATTGATATCTCATTTTTCCTCTTTCAGCATTATGGAGGCGGATGAAGCTGCTGTTGGAACTCAGTTCCAAGCCCTATCCATTGATAATATAAGAGGAAATGAGAATTTTATGGTTTCGCTTAAGGATGCGAAGAAAGTTTTACGTAATGGTCATAGTAAGGTATGGGGACAAATTGTGGATCCACCTGTAAAGAAGAACAGAGCTGGCTTGGGGTTCTCTTTGAGGAATGACAAAGGTAACAGCATGAAGCCGAAGTCTGCTGCAGGAAAGTACCAAGACATCTTTTGTAGCAGGGGTTATCTTCATCCAACTGTTTCCGGGATTAACGCCATTGTGGAAAATGAAGCAGAGAAGGAAATTCCAAATTACGTGATGCAGAGTTAGGGCTCAGAACTGGATCACCATTGATGTTCCCTCTTGCATACATATTTCAAAGTAATTTGTTTTGTTAATCTTTTTGAAAAGCTTTCACTCTGCCCAAGGTGGAAGTATTAATATTGTATGGTCTTATCTGTTTGCTGTGACTTTTAATATCAATAATAAAAGTTGTCTTTGTTCTCCAAATTGTGTATTTATTTTCTGCTTTTTCTTTGAAAATGGTAATAAAATAAAAAAACCGTTCAAAATAAATAATAACTGAAATTCAATCTGCAGTATCACTTGTTATATGTGTCATTTTCTAAATGCAATCATAAATCATATATGCAGATTAATTAAAAAACCTGTTGAATACAATGACACTGCACCCTCTCCCTATTTTGAATGTCCTGTGTATGGGGCCGAAGAAGAAGACTATCATGAGATTCTAGAAGAGGTCTCACGGTTTCTTGAGCGCAAGGAAAATGTCATTCATCCATATAAAGAACCATTAGAAGTAATCAATTTGGGTTCAGAAGAAGATCTGAAGGAAGTCAAGATCGGAGCGTTGTTGTGTCCAGATGTGAAGAGCGGGTTGATTGGGTTGTTGAAAGAGTATGTAGATATTTTTTCTTGGTCTTATCAAGATATGCCAAGTCTAGATACAGATATTGTAGAGCATCGTTTGCCATTGAAGCCAGAGTGTCCTCCAATCAAATAGAAGTTGAGAAGAACTCACTCAGATATGGCAGTAAAGATCAAAGAGGAAGTTCTAAAGCAGATTAATGCCGGTTTTCTTGTGACATCAGTGTACCCTCAATGGATTTCCGATATTGTCCCAGTACCGAAGAAAGACTGAAAAGTTTGCATGTGCGTAGATTACAGAGATCTAAATAAAGTTAGTCCAAAAGATGATTTTCCATTGTCACACATTGATATGTTAGTGGATAGCACAAAAAAACTCAAAGTATTCTCGTTTATGAACGATTTTCCGGGTATAATCAAATAAGAATGGCTCCAGAGGACATGGGAAAAACAACTTTTATCACACTCTGGGGAACATTCTGTTACAGAGTGATGCCCTTCAGGTTGAAGAACGCTGGTGCAACGTACCAGAGGGCTATAACAACCATATTCCATGATCTGATGCACAAGGAAATTGAGGTATATGTTGATGGTATGATTTCTAAATCCCATACTGAAGAAGGGCATGTAGAAGATTTGTTGAGGTTGTTTCAGCATTTGAGGAAGTATCGTCTCTGCTTGAATCCAAATAAATGTACCTTCGGTGTTTGATCAGGGAAATTGTTGGGTTTCATTGTTAGCTAGAAAGGAATTAAAGTTGACCCTGATAAAGTAAAAGCAATTCAAGAGATGCCAGCGCCAAGAACTGAAAAGTAATTCAGAGGGTTCCTCGGGCGTTTGAATTATATTTCCAGATTCATTTCCCACATGACTGCAACATGTGAACCGATCTTTAAGTTGTTAATGAAAGATCAAGGTTGTGTGTGGACGGATGACTGCCAAAGGGCATTTGAAAGTATTAAAGAATATCTGGTTGAACCTCATATCTTGCTCCCTCCTGTCGAAGGAAGACCGTTGATTATGTATCTGACAGTGTTAGATAATTCCATGGGTTGTATTCTGGGACAATAAGATGAAACAGGGAAGAAAGAGTACGCCATTTATTATCTCAGTAAAAAGTTTACTGATTGTGAGTGGAAGTATTCTATGCTGGAAAAAAGATGTTGTGCTCTGGCCTGGGCAGAAAAATGTTTGCGGCAGTATATGTTGAATCACACCACTTGGTTGATCTCCAAAATGGATCTAATCAAGTACATTTTTGAAAAGCCTACTCTTACTAGGAGAATTGCCCGCTGGCAGATGCTGCTATCTGAATATGACATCAAATACCGCACTCAAAAGGCTATTAAGAGTAGCGTGTTGGAAAATTATCTTGCTCACTAACCAGTTGATGATCATCAGTATGTGAAGTATGACTTTCCCGATGAGGATGTGATGTTTTTGAAACTGAAAGATTGTGATGAACCATTGCCTGAGGAAGGTCCTGATCCTGAATCTCGTTGGAGTATGATATTTGATGGAGCTTTGAATGCTTATGGTAAAGGAATTGGTGATGTGATTGTCACTCCACATGGATCGCACATCCCTTTTACTGCAAGGTTGACATTTGATTGTACTATTAATATGGCAGAATATGAGGCTTGCATCATGGGTCTCGAGGAAGCTATTGATCTCAAAATTAAAATTCTAGATGTCTATAGTGATTCAGCTTTGGTAATAAACCAGATTAAAGGAAAATGAGATACTCGTCACCCCGGCTTGATCCCTTACAAATATTATGCTAGAAGGTTGTTACCCTTCTTTAATAAAGTTGAATTCTATCACATTCCTAGAGATGAAAATCAAATGGTGGATGCTCTGGCAACTCTGGCTTCTATGTATCAGTTGAATACTTGGAATGATATACCTCGAATTATGGTTCGGCGACTGGATAGGCCCACTTATGTATTTACAACAGAAGAGGTAGTAGATGAGAAACCTTGGTATTATGATATCAAGCATTTTCTCTAAACTCAGGAATACCCGATTGGTGCATCGAATAAAGATAGAAAGACATTGAGAAGATGGGCTGGCAGTTTCTTCCTCAGTGAAAATGTGTTGTACAAGAGAAATTATGACATGGTCCTGCTCATATGCGTGGTGTTGTACCCCAAAATTTTCCCTCCCTTATTTCTCAAGACATGTCAAGAATCATCTCCAAGTTGTTCAAGATGGCTCAAGAGATGGACAGTCAAATCACCTCCTAAGGCAGTCAAGTCAAAATTAGGGTTTTGTGTTGCATCAAGGTCCTTACATCCAAATGACCTCAATTTCTCCCCAATATCCCAATATGTTCTTAAGTTCATCCATGTCAAATTTCAAGCCTTGCAGAGAAAGTTTGGTCAGTCAATTGCTCAAGAGGTCCAAAAATCGACTGTGCTAGGGCAAATGTCAACTGTGACCCAAATACAGTCAAACCTCAAGATTTTTTGTCAACATTCTCATTTTAAAGGTTAATTCATCATTTTATCAATGGTTGATCATGATTCATCAAGGATTTCTCAAGATTCATCAAGATTCAAAAGTTGCTAAATTAGGGTTTTGCAGGAAAAGTCAACTCAACTTTGACCAAGCATTACTTTCTCATACTTTATGAGAAATGACCCATCCAAAGCTCATTTTTAATAGGATTCAATTTCCTACAATCCATATTCACACCCCAAGATCAATAAATGCTCTCACAAAAAGTTGCAAATTTGGATATTATATGTCATTTTGGAAAGTCAACAAAAACACCTTTTTTGCCAAAGCTTGTAACTTGAGCATGGAATATCAAAATTAGATGAGCCCAGAAGGGTTGGTTAGAGGACATCTCAAGGTTTCTAAAAAGTCCAAGAAAACTTCCAAAAGTTCAAAATTGAAGAAGCTATGCATTGTTGAAATTGGGCATTTTTCCAAAATGGCCAAAAGTCAACTATCCTCAAAACTCCAATTTTTGACAAAATGGCCCACTTTTTTCCACTTGATATGGTCTTGTCATTCCACACACGTGTCCCATATTTAATTTCATGGCCATTCATTTATTTTTCTATTTCATTTAATTTTTATTGATTTTATTCATTTTAAATCAATATTAAATCAAATAAAATCTAAAATTGATGTAATGAGATTCTTGTGGTCATTATAGGTCTTCCTTGTCAAGAGACACCAAACCAAATCCGAATCATGCCTTATGGTGCACAAAATATTTAATTTAAGCCATTTTTGGAAACTTGATAATGGTGATCAAAATCAAATCTCCAATATTCAATTCCTATGGATTCAAGCCCAAGTAATTAACCTAATTCATTCCTTTATGTACACACAAGCCAAGCAAATCAAGAACACGCTGAAAGCATTTCAAAAAAGGCCATACAAAGTTTGGAAAAAGTGTGAAAAAGTGGAGGATCAAAATCAACATTAGAGCTCGATTCAAAGAAAAAGCTTGACACTAATACCTTGTTGGCGATCCCCTGAAGCGATACCAATCAAAATCAAGACTTCTCACTGCCCGAAACTCGCTGTAAGTGTCCACGAACCAAGCTCTGAACATGAAATCCAAATATTTAATAATTACATCCTTTCATTGAAATCTTTGCATATTTGTGTTAGTTGTTTGATTTAGAACATTTTTGTAATACTCAATTTCATTCTCATGGCCTATACTGTAACGTACGAATCTAGGGTTTTCTTGTTTTATTTTTAGGCATTCTTGGCACGGGTACAATCAAGGCAAACCATGGCCATATTCGTGCTCAGGGAAGAGAGAAGATCACATTGGTACCCTTAGCTTGCGTTTACATGGCCTTGGAAAGATTTTTGAGACATCCCACGAATCTTCCTGCGGATAAAAATCCGCAGGTAAATAAACAGGGATATTTGGAGAAGATGATCACGTGTCCCTGCATCATTGGCCTATTCAAATGTGTTTAACGCGTTTTTTAATTCCAGCATAGTTAGTTGTTTTCTCATATTATATTTATTTCTTATCCCATTAACAATAATGCAGCATAGTTGAGTTGGTGAGAGAAGCGTGGCAAAACCCCTTGGGACCTGGGTTCGAATCTCAGGTCCCACAATATTTGTTATAATTTTGTTTCAGATTATCCCATGTAGCATTCAAGGCGTGGACCATCATGTTCTGCCAAGATCTCAAACGCCAGGTGGCTACAAAGCAAATCCAATGGCCTAGAATGGAGGACTACCATGGTCTCAAGTCAACATGCATGTGGGCGATCCAAAAAGTCAAACAGGTTGGAGCATTAATGGGCCAAGAATTGATGATTTCACACCCAAATTAAGCCCAACACCCCCCTGGGTTATTTCTTTTTCCCTTCATATTTCCATTTATTATTTTGTTCTAATTATTTATTTTAGTATTAATTAATTAACCAATTAACATATTTTTCATAAAAATCAGAAAACCCAAAAATAATATTTTTATTAATTTCACTATTTCATTATTTTTGTAAATAAATTTTAACCAATTAATTTAGTTTTAATTAGGTACAATTTTAATATCTTTTGCGATAAATTAAAATTAATATAGAATTAGGGGTTTTAATATTTTTAATCAATGTTATTTTATTTCCTTAAATATAAAAAATCCAAAAATATCCTTGTTTAATTAATTAATTAACTTAGATCTAATTTCATTTAAAATTCAAAAATATTAAAAAAAAACATGCTTTCTTTAATAAAAAGGGTCAAAACCCTAAGACACTCCGATTTAATTTTCTCGCGCGGGTATTATTTTTTATCCATATTTCAATATTGTAACTGCTTCGGGAATGTAATAGTTTAACTTAGGATTTTATTTAATTATTTATTTATTTATCGCTTTTATTTACTTTTCGCAATTTAATTTTAAAGGGTTTGTCTTTGGCGATGTAAATACCCGACGCCTTGTAATAGCTTAGATTTAACTTTCTGTAATTTAATTTCCGCTCAATATTAACTGTTAGATGTTTTATAATAGGGAATGCATGACAAGATCAAATCTTTAACCTAAAATCAACATAGCTCACTATTAACATGTACATATAAAATTAACTGAAATAACACACTCGCACATGCGCACTCTTAGGGTACACCTCACTTGGTTGCCTTCGAACGTGGTCATTGAGTATAGGAAGTTTTAGAGGTCGCCCTCTTGTCCAAAGATCATAAGTTGCCTCAGAATGGTTGCCTAGGATAAAATGATCTAAGACATTAGGGTTACCGCTAAGGCGTCCTAACATTGCTTTAGTGACCACACGTCCCTTAATCGAATTGACCCGAAAACTCTAACGATAATGCTACTTACTCCTCAATAGTGGGATAACACTGTCTAAAGGACATTTGCACAGTTTAATTTCTTTTTGAGTAGGTAGATGGTTCTTAATTACTTTCTCCTTTTAAAACAAAACAAAACTTTTCGCACTTACACTCCTTTCAAACAAAAAACTCTTTTCAAACCCACAATCACAAAGAAAAGCAAACTTTTGAAAACACAATGAGAAAGTACCTAAGAGCCCGTGGATAACCACAGATAGAAAGGGTGCTAACACCTTCCCTTTCTATAATCTACCTCCCGAACCTGAGAAACGTCTCAAAAATGAATTTTTCTGTGCTTTTGTCCTTTCCTTGTTAGATAAAATAAAAGACGGTGGCGACTCTTGCTTACCGAGACATTTTGCAAAAACAAACGCAAAACACGAACCAGCATTCCAAAACAGTCAGTTCTCATTCCCACCAATCACACGTGGATAGACACGAAGCAGATATGTTAATGCATGAGGTTCATGAAGGCTCATTTAGCACTCATACCAACAGATATTCGATGGCTAAAAAGATGCTAAGGGCAGGTTACTATTGGCTAAAAATGGAATCCAATTGTTACCAATTTGCAAAGAAGTGTCATAAATGCCAGATTTATGCGGACAAGGATCATGTGTCTCAGACACTTCTTAATGTGATCTCTTCCCCATGACATTTCTCTATGTGGGGTATTGACATGATTGGAATGATAGAACCCAAAGCTTTAAATGGACACCATTCTATCTTGGTAGAAATTGATTACTTCACCAAGTGGGTGGAGGCTGTTTCATATGCTAACGTCACCAAGCAAGTGGTTGTGCGCTTCATTAAGAATAATATCATATGTCGGTATGGTGTTCCGAGTAGAATTATCACCGAGAATGGCTCGAATCTGAACAACAAGATGATGATAGAACTGTGTGAAGAATTCAAGATTGTCCATCACAATTCATCTCGGTATATGCCAAAGATGAATGGGGCTGTTGAAGCTGCTAATAAGAATATCAAGAAGATTATCCAGAAAATGGTTGTTACTTATAAGGATTAGTATGAAATGCTCCCTTTTTCTTTGCATGGATATCGAACATTTGTCTGCACTTCAACAGGAGAAACCTCATTCTCCCTTGTGTATGGAATGGAAGCGGTACTCCCAATTGAGGTTTAGATTCCCTCTTTGCGTGTGATAATGGAAACCAAGTTGTCAGAGGCTGAATGGGTCCAGAACTGGTTTGACCAATTGAAGTTGATTGAAGAGAAGAGAATGACAGCTTTGTGTCATGGACAATTATATTAGAAGAGAATGAAAAAAACTTTTGATAAGAAGGTCAAACCTCGTGAATTCAGAGAAGGCGACCTCGTGCTAAGGAAGATCATGTCTTTTAACGCTGATTCTAGGGGCAAGTGGACTCCCAATTTTGAAGGCACATATGTTGTCAAGAAAGCCTTCTCTGGTGGTGCATTAATTATTGAAACTATGGATGGCGAGGAGTTCCCACGCCCCTTGAATGTTGATGCAGTCAAGAAATACTTCGCCTAAAGAAATAAAAGAACAACTCGCTAAGTTGAAAACCCGAAAGGGCGGCTTAGGCAAAAAAGAGCGTCTCGGTAGGCCGAAAACCCGAAAGGGCGGTCTAGGCAAAAATTAGAGACATAAACAAAATAAAATTTCCCGCTAAGTTGAAAACCCGCAAGGGCAGCTTAGGCAAAAGTTAGGGAATTTCTTGGCAAGTAACTACATCAGACAAGACTTGATCATTGGAGCAACAATCTTCTCGGATCCTTATCATACTTCAATAGAAGTTGCTGCTCATGATTTCAAAAGTTGTTAGAAAGGATAGTGGTCATTGTATCTCAATGTATCTTTTCCATTATATATTACCATTTTCTGAACTTTGTAATCATCCATGGAGTCCCTCCATTCCCAGACTACCATTCTATTAATGAACTTTGTATTTCTTATTTTATTTAGCTTACAAAGACTCCATTTATTATTGATAATAACTTTCAAAGTGAAAATATTAAATAACAAAATTAATTTTCAAAAAGAATTTACAATTTGCTTTTACTTTAAAATTTGTGACGCAAGAGAAAAAAACAAAAGTGGTGATCCCAGGGATGGACGAACTCCAGTTGTTTTAAGAAGTTTTGTTTCCCGGAGAAGTTTTTCTCAAGATGTTTTCATTGTATTAGGTTTGTGACTCTAGTGTCCCTGGTCAAGTTTTGGTTCATTTCTCCTCTTTTCCGAGTTTGCATGATATGAAGATTTAATCCAAGATTTCTCGAGTGAAGGTTTCGTTTGATTAATATAAGTTCTTTTTCCTAGAGAATTTGGTACAATAATTACTCTCGAAGAACACGGGCCTCTGTTTTCTCCAGTGAAGAACGTATATTGGTTTTCCCTTTGTGAATGTGGTGTTGACCTCCCCAATGAAGTCGGCACGAATCCCCCAATGAATGTTTTGATGATTTGATGTTCTTCTGCTCTACTTGAAATTGATTTTTCAAATCCCCAGTAGAAGCGTTACTTTTGAAAATATTTGATTCCCCATTGAAGTCTGAGTGTTATTCCCTAGTAAAGCTTGGGAGAGGATGTTGTATCTCTGTATCTGTACTGTTTGGTCGCTATGTTTTGTTTACTTCCGAATTACGTTTCAACCCAGTAAAGTTAAGCCAAGGAGTAGGTTTTGTTTCCTCAGTTGGCGCCTACTTTTTTCTTATTGAATGTTCATCTTGTATTTGATTTAGACGAGTGTTGATTGTGCCCGAGTTGGTTTTTCTTGGTTACTCCCAGTGTTATATATCTATTTGTCAGCATATGCACGATAACAATCATACATTCATACATACATCATGCATAGATAAAATTGGCAAATCATTGCTCATTCATATTCCTTAATATTTTGTTGACATATTACCCTGTTTTGCAGAGTTGTGTTGTCCTCTCTTCAATAGAGTGTCGGCCTTAAGCAGAAAGCATATATTCTTTCAATTTCCCCATTGAGTTATCCCTCGTGGAAGATTTTTGCTTTAGCCTTTCTGTACAACTCTTTGTCTGGGTTGATTGGGTTTCCCTCTTGAGTTTTTTTCTCAAAGAATATATTTTGGTATACTGCTTTACTCCAGTTTATTTCTGGATTGAATCTTTGTTGTCCATCAATATTATTACTTTAGAATTCCGCAAGCTTCGAGTTTTTGGTTTGAGAATGTGCATTTATTTTGCACGAGAAGACCTTTATCTCCTCAACAGGAATATATTGGCATTTCCCTAGGAAGTCATGATTCATTCCCCAGGAAGTCATATTGCTTTCCCCGAAAATCAATTTTTTTTACAATCCTTCCTATAACAACAAGTAGTAGATCTCTTTATTTGAGCAACTTGTACTTCCCTGTAAAATTCGATGTAACTTTTTTGCTATCTTATCTATGAGTGGATAGTTTGCAGTCTGTTATGAAATTACTCCAGTGGATGGCAAGACTTTCAATATCGTAAAGACAAATCATTGAGAAATCTTTGCAAGTGGTAGTCTCTTTATTTGAGATAGCTTATATATTACCCTTTCCAGGCAGAATGCCTTGGTTAAAGAAGAAGTTGAGACCCGTTCTAGGTGAAACGCCAGAATTTTAGGGAAAATTATATTCTCTTTCTACCTTTAGTGAAAGTTGGTAGGCCACCTTCAGTGAAAGTTGGTGCTTGTTATCTTTTTGCTACCTTCAGTGAATGTTGGTAGTTCATCGTCAGTGAACGACGATGCTATGATATTCTCTTTCTACCTTAAGTGAAAGTTGGTAGGTCACCTTCAGTGAAAGTTGGTGATTGTTATCTTTTTTCTACCCTCAGTGAATGTTGGTAGTTCATCATCAGTGAACGGCGGTGCCATGATATTTATTTTCTCTCTACCTTCAGTGAAAGTTGGTGATTGTTATCTTTTTTCTACCCTCGGTGAACATTGGTAGTTCATCATCATTGAACGATGATGCTATGATATTTTCTCTCTACCTTCAGTGAAAGTTGGTAGGTCACCTTCAGTGAAAGTTGGTGATTGTTATTTTTTGCTACCCTCAGTGAACGTTGGTAGTTCATCGTCAGTGAACGTCGATGCTATGATATTTTCTCTCTACCTTCAGTGAAAGTTGGTAGGTCACCTTCAGTGAAAGTTGGTGATTGTTATTTTTTGCTACCCTCAGTGAAAGTTGGTAGTTCATCATCAGTGAACGGAAGTGCCATCATATTTCTTTTCTCTCTATCTTCAGTGAAAGTTGGTAGGTCACCTTCAGTGAAAGTTGGTGATTGTTATCTTTTTGCTACCCTCAGTGAATGTTGATAGTTCATCTTTAGTGAATGGAGGTGACATGATATTTCTTTTCTCTCTACCTTCAGTTAAAGTTGGTGATTGTTATATTTTTACTACCCTCAGTGAACGTTGGTAGTTCATCGTCAGTGAACGGCGGTGCCATGGTATTTCTTTTCTCTCTACCTTCAATGATAGTTGGTAGGTCACCATCAGTGAAAGTTGGTGTTTGTTATCTTTTTGCTACCCTCAGTAAACGTTGGCAGCTCACCGTCAGTGAACGTCGGTGTTGTTATTTCTTTCCTCTTTCTACCTTCAGCAAATGTTGGTAGCTTCTCCTTTAGTAGAAGTTGGTGTATCCTTTGGATTTTTATCATCCTCTATAAGTCGGGTCTTTTGATCCACCAGTGATTTATTTTCCTGGTCGGGTTTCTCTCTTGTTTCTTTATTTTGTTATATCCCTAGTGATGTTTTGTGTCCCTTTGAAGTTGTCCATGTGCACTCATATTCATAAGCATTGCATGGCATCTTAGGGCTAAAAATAGGGTTTGTTATATATTTAAGTATCTTCGACCGCGTTGACACAAAGATTTTTAACCTTCGTATCTCTGAATAGGAGAAACTTAAATATGGACAGCTGTTGTACCTCAATTTTTTCCACTAAGATCCCTTCACCATACCATATTGGTTCAATCACAACAATATCACATTAGGGTTCTTGGTTCTCCTCCCTACCTTTAGCTTTGCTCTTTGAGGAATCACCAAGCATCTTGACTTGTTTTCTTTTGTGATCATGAATATTTTGTCTTGATTTTTCCTTTTAATTAATAAAATGCATTGTTGGTTTGTCTTGCTTGTTACTAATGTAGGTAAGGCAATGAGATTTAGCAAGTTGCTCCATGGGTTCATGAGTTTATTTCCATGCCCTAGTCAATAAAGCTTGAGAAGTTCAAACCTCACCATTGGAGTTGTTTTGGAAAAAATGGCATGGCAAGGTTATTTTGATTCACCACATTTCAAGGTTATCAAAATTGATTCAAAAGTACAAGGGGTTGATTGAAGAAGTTGTCATGCTTGGACAAGGCTTTGTTCCCAATGGTCACAAGTGCATGTTTCTCTCAATTCTCAAGATATGGAAGTGGTTTTGGTGGTGATGAGTTCTCATTTTCATACTCAACAACTTCTATTTATAAAGCAATTGTGTTGGCACAAGATGTTTGTTCAAAATTGTCAAAGTTCCTCAAAGCATTTTCTTGATCTAGGAGCTAGGGTTTTGTACTTCAAAGAAGCATATCTTGCTTATCTTTTGGTATTTTTGAGTGATTCCAAAGAAATCCTTATCTTCAAAGGGTTATAAAAAAATCACTTCAAAAGTTTCAAGGATTTTTCATGTGGAAGAAACTGGATGATGAAGAAAGATTACAAGTCCTCCAGTTACAAGGTCACTTTTGAAGAAAAATTTGAAATATTTCTAAGTATGGAAAGTTAACCTTTTTTCCCCAACTTTGACTCAATGCAACTTTCAGCTCAAGCATCCATTTGATTCTATTCTTTTTCCATTGCAAATCTTGTAACCTCATATTTATAAAGCATCAAGAATCATGCCTTAAGATCCATTAAGCTGAGAATGCCATTGGATTGAATTTGGTAACTTGGAACTGAAGTTTCTTCATAAGTCAGAATTTTAAATTCATGTTTTGGCCTCTAAACATCAAATTAGCACGCGTTTTTGATCTAAACATGTTTAACCAAGTTGCCAAAGTGGATTAGAGCCTTAAACTGCAAGGATTGGATGACTTTTGATGAAAATCAAATCACACTTTGCTCGTGCATCAGGTTCAAACGATTTCCCTCCAAACTTCATTATTTCACACGCTTGAACATTCCATTTGATTCCCTATAAATTACCTTAAAAATACTTTCTGACATTTCTTAATTCTAAAAAAAAAAAATCATAAATATCATTTTGCATATTTCGGACTTTTTAAAATTTTTATGGGATTTTATATTGATGTTAACCATTTTTGATCTATTTTCTATTTGTTTGAACAATTTTAATTTGTTTTAAAATAGTTTCTGACTTTTAAAAATTTCCAAAAATTTTATAAAAATATTTGAGTCCTTTTCTGATTTTTTTCTATGGTCTTACTTAATTTTTCTTGATTAATTTGAATATAGTTGATATTTTTATTTCTTATTTCCATTTTAAAACATTTTTAAAACCTTTTTTTAATGTATATATTAAATGCAATATTATTTTGTGATTATTTTCTGGCTGAACTTGGGTTGAATTTTTATCATGAGCTTTATTAACATCATTGGATCCACGGTGTTGAGTCTAACTCCATAAAAATGGATGAATGATTTTAATAATAGTTTGATTTAAATTTAATTCAAATGTGGTTTGTATATTCTTTCCCACCCCTCTTCATCTTGTCCCTTTCTTATTGCACTAAGTGTTATTGGAGCATGATCTCTATATCATGTCTTAAAATAAATGGTGCATAGATTGCTATTGACTGGTCTCAAAATAGGTGCGACTTCTATATAAGTCCACTTACAATTGCTTAACATAGCGCTAAATTTTGTTCCAATTCGAATAAATGATCATTCATGGCATAAACCATTGTTTGCAAGCTCAAGTATGTTAGTTTGATCCCTTTGATCCAATAACCTTGAGATTCATTGTGTGGAGGCTTTGGTTCTACCAATCCTTTAATGGATCTACAACACTTTTGGTCAACGCGAATCACTTAAACATCGTTGATCATTAAATGGTAGTTTTGAGGATTCCAAATGGATAATATACTTGACAAAAAGAAAATGCAACTTGTTGTGTGGAGGCTTTGGTTCTACCGATCCTCCAATGAGTTCCAAATGCAAGTTTCAAGATGGTCATCCAACTAACCACTAATTATTAAATTGTTTTTACTTTTTTCCATTTTATTTTTTATTTTTCATTTTTATGCTTTATGTACCATTTACTTTAAGCATTACATTTCATGTAATTTTTATTTTTCTCACTTGAGCCTTTTCTTTTCTCTTCTAAGACACCTAATAATCAACATGAACCATAAAAACCTTTAAAATACTTGGACTATTTGGTTACTATCCTTGGCATTATAGAGTATTGGACTTCTTGGACTTAGGAATAGAAACCTTAGCCTATATGTGAGACCTTGTGACCTTATTTGATATTTTGTCTAGAGTTCTTGAGGTTTACCTCAAGACATTGGGTTGTTTGTTTGTTTTGTGTGCAGGTTATTGTGATTACATACTTTGTTTGTAATCTAGAATTCACCCGTATACAGCCGTTACTCTGCCTAAATTTTGTGAAGACTTAATACATTTGAAGTTTGGTTCTCTCAAGAGGTCCAGTATCTTTTCTTGCTTGGTTTCAATCTAAAGAATTTGAATTCTATCTTATCTCATAATGTCAAGTATTGGCTTCTTGTTTGATAGATGGTTCTTATCCCTAGCTTTTACATTATACTTTAGGATATACGCTTCTTCTCCTCCCATCTTCTTTAATTTCAAAAATCGTCTCCCTCCTTTTGAAAAACTCTTCCTTTTTTTTTAAACTTGAACCACTTTCATAATAAACTTGGACTTAGGTCCATGCATTTTCAAAACATATTTCACAAATAAACTTCAATCAACATTAATAATACCTTGAAATTTTTTGTGAGAAGACTAAAAATCAATCAATCTCATTTAAACCATTTTGCCATCTTGACTTTCATCTTAAACTTTTCTCAAAAGATTCGACTCTTGTCAATCCTTGTAGTAATGCAAACAACTATACTTCTACAAAATGCAGTGAAGAGAGATGTTTTCCATTTGGGTGTTGAGTGAGGCATTGTTGATTTTTAAAAATCCAAGCCATATCCTCCACTTTGAGATGATGTAAATTCTCCTTTCTCATGATTGTGGGTAGTACGTATGTTTTCCACACGGATAATGACGACGGTGTCTTATCTCTTAAAATCAACCAACACACTTGTGTTTTAAAAAATCTTTAAATGAGGAACTACGTGTACCCTGATCCCCTATTACACGAAAAGGTGGTACATAGGCACTAAAGGTTCACAACCACGGAGGGTGCAAAAACCATAAAAATATATTTCTTTTCTCACCTTCACCATCCATTTTTATACAACATTTTATAGCCAAAATATACAGATTTTACAAAGAGGTTCATGTGGAGTACCCTAGATGTTTAGGGTGTTAATACCTTCCCTTTGCATAACCAACCCCCTTACCTTGAATCTTTCCCCATCTTATTGGGTTACTCGCTCTTTTCCCGTTCCTTTGGAAACAATAAAGCGCGGTGATGATTTTTATTTTGATCTATATAAGTCTAGTCAATCCAATGGCTTAGTCTTAAACGTTTCTACCGCTACACCCAGCAAGCTCAATATATCATCATATTGCACCTGGAACAACTAGAAGAAGCTTTAGACTTTTCTCCAAAGAGGTAAAAAAAAATTTGTGTTATCCTTATCGATGCATCATTTGCGTTTGATTTCAAAAGATAAAATATAGATATCAATTCCCTAAAGCTAACCATGTACTTAATTTTCATTTATATTGCTTGTGTGTTGAGAATTTTAGCTCCGACCAGTTAGGTTTTCGTTTTGGTACCAACATAAATTATTTTTAATCTTTGAGTGCTAATTAAATTTAATGGCATGGTTGAATTTATGCTGAAATTTAGAACAACTTTCATGTTTATAGTTTTTAAAATTGTTGAGAAATGGAAGAGTTTGATATTTGAAAATGGTGGTGTTGTTGGTATGGCGCGAGGAAGAAGATGAAGTTCATAAGTTTGAACTTTTGAACATGTTTTATAATATATTTAATGGGTGTTGTTTCATAACTGGATGAAACAGCCACCCCAGTGGCAAGCGTGTGTGTGAGTAAGGCTTTGGTGTGCCAGGGCAGGGGTTCGATCCCTGCCTCTGGCATTTTATTTTCTAAAATTTTCATTGCAGTTCCATTGTGAACAAAGCATATGGGCTCATCACACGCCTCATATTATAACTATCAGATCTCATCAAAGACAGATCCAACGCACAAAATGCACACCCCATGATGCATCTCTTGAAAATCATCCATACTGAATCCAACACAGATTTGGGCTTTTCTAGTTTGGGCCTTTTGTTTTTGCTTTTTCTCACCCCCGTCTTACTTGTTTACGGGCCCATTTTAACTTTCTTTATTTTTTTTAATTAACATTTTCTTTTTTTAATCAGTTTTATTTTAATCAACAAAAATCATAAAATCATAAAATCATAAAAAAATTAGATTTAGGTTTTTAATTAATTAATTTAATTTTTTATAAGTAAAATTAATTTAATTTAATCACCTTGTTTTTATTTTAAATGATTAGTTTGTAAATTAACTAAGAATTAGGTTTTATTTTTATTAATCACTTCCAATATTTTTCTAAAAAAAAAACAACAAAAATATTTTCTTAAACCCTTAGAATTTTTTTAGGTCTTAAATATTTTTGCTCTTCATCATCTCTGCGTGTTTGCTTATTTTTCACATTTATGTAATTATGTAATTTCTTAAAGCTTGTAATAGATAAATTAGGATTTTATTTATATTTTCCTCCCCAATTTATGGTTTGTACTCCCCATCCCCGAAGCGGTGTAATAGCATAGATTTATTTTTCGCATTTTTCTGCACTTGTATATATTTAACTGTTAGATTAATTAGGCGTGCATGACAAGACGTAAAAAGAACAAACATTAGAAAACCTAATCTCAAGACAAATACTTGAAATCAAAACACTTCTCACACGCGCACCTCTAGGGTGACCCTCACTTGTTGCCTCGGATTTAAACAGTCATGTCCCTCGAACGTGGGATGCTTTAGCAAAGACCCTTAGTTAAAAGATCATAGTCTCTCGATGACCCTTCGATGCTGCCTTCGGTAAACGATCTTAGTCCCTTACAGAAATTGCTAAAGCGTCCTACAATTTATCTTCAATGATTGTACGATGACCCGCGCCTGTCCCTCACATCCAATGATAGGGCTTCCTACTAACTAATGGTAGGATATCACTATCTAAAGGAGGAGGAAAAGAACAAAGGTTGTTTTGAGTAGGTAGAACGCTCGTAGTCGCTTGCTCACAAACTTGTCAAAACAAAACATCTTTTCACAAAACAACACTTTCTTCCATAAATATTTTCAAAACAAATTTTTTGTATACATTCTCAACAATGCGAGAATCATTACAAAATTGTCGCACTTAGGAATTTTCAAACATACACAAGCACAAATCATTTTCAAGAAATGAGCTAGAGATTAAGAGCCCGTAGATGACTATGGATGAAAAGGGTGCTAACACCTTCGCTTTTCATAACTTACCCCCCGAACTCAGAAAAATTCTCAAAGGGTCTTTCTTGTTCTTTTTACCCTTTCCTTTATTGGATAAAAGAAAAGTCGGTGTTGACTCTTGCTATCCGCAACATTTGCGATAATATGCAAAACCCAAAAGTCAGTTCTCCCACCGCATTACAGGTAGGTTATGAAAAGGGAAGGTGTTAGCACCCTTTTCATCTGTAGTAATCTACGGGCTCTTAGTCGCTAGCTCACTTTGTTTGAAAATTCTTTTGTGTATATGTTTGAAAATATTTTGAAAATGCCTAAGTTCGGCAACTTTGTAATGATTCTCGTATCAGTTGAGAATGCATATAAAGTGTTTCTTTTTGAAAATATTTCGGAGAAAAGTGTTTGAAAAAATATGTTTTATTTTTGTGAGCAAGCGATTACGAGCTATCTACTTACTCAAAAGTCTTTTGTTTTATTTTCCTCCTCCTTAGATAGTGTTATCCTACCATTAGTTAGTAGGAAGCCTTATCATTGGATGTGTGAGGGACAGGCGCGGGTCATCATACAGTCATTGAAGACAACTTGTAGGCCGCTTTAGCAATTTATCGTAAGGGATTAAGATCATTTACCAAAGGCAGCATCGATGGGTCATTGAGGGACTACGATCTTTTGTATCGGAGGGACTTTTGCTAAAGCGTCCCTACGTTCGAGGGAGTTGACTGTTTATTTTAAGGCAAAAAGTGAGGTTACCCTAGAGGTGTATGTGTGAATAGTTTGTTGAACTCAATTATTTAATCTTTGGTTTATGATTATCTAACTTTTTGTTTTATGTCTTGTCATCCAATCCTATTAAACTAGACAGTTATAAGGAAAGCAGTAAAGACAAAAATTAAATGTCTTACGCTATTAGAAAGCTTCGGGGAAGGGGGTACAAACCATAAAAAATTGGGGAAAGAAAGAAAGCAAAAACCCTAATTTAAGCTATTACATTCCTTAGCAATTACATAATAGGAAAAACTAATGCGAAAATAATAAAGCACACGAAATAGTAAAAAGGAAAAGAAACAGAGAAATTGTTTGATGAAAAAGACTTGATAATTAACCTAACGTCTAATTAATTTTAATTGATTGAAAAAAAGTCAGGTAACTAAACTAGGCAAGCCCTAAAATCTAAGTCGAATTTAAGTTAATTAAGAAAACCTAAAAAATCAAATTAGGGTTTATCAATTAAGACCTAAAATTAATTAAAACCTAAAAATTAATTAACCTAAAAAAATTAGGGTTTTAAAAAAGGATTTTAAAAAAAAAGATTGTAAAAGAGTTAGAAACATAAAATTGAAAAAAAAAATAAACAAATGAGTAGGGGTGGGTGTTGAACCCGCGCCCACAAGGCCAGCAAGCAGCATGCATACCACCATGCCAAGTGTGCGCCTGTGCTAGGATACACATGCACCATGTTTTATAATAAACCTGCAAAACATATGAAATATTAGAGAAAAAAGTGTCAAAAGTCTGGATCGAACCCAGGCCCTTCAGTACCAATGCCTTATCACGCGCGCTCTTGCCACTAGGGTGGATGTTTCATCCGTTCTCATAATTAATAAAAATAAATATAATATATGTAACCAAATGCATTGGTCGGAAAAGTGCCGGAGCCTTAGCTTCAGTCGTCTTCTTCGGTGATCTGTTTTCTTGAACCTTGCAAAAAACAAATAGTTAGTGATCCAAAATTTACTATCCCCCCTAATTCGACCACCCTGAATCCAAATATGGGCTTAGTTTTGGCTATAAATTGAGCTACGAGGCAAGTAAAGAAGATCCGAGCAAAGAAGGTGTTTTGCAGTTTAGCATGCATGAGACCCATGTGATTGCTCTATTCAGCATTATTAGACCTCATGAACACATAGCAAATGTTAGTAAACATTAGAATGCACTAAAATAAAAAATACATAATTTTAAATATGGATGAAATCGTGATGTTTACGTGAGTGTTTCCTTGCCATTTGTATCATTGTAAATGATCCAAGCTTGCTCTGGGAGTGAATGGAATTGATTAGAATCACAAGATTGTGGTGAAAGGTAGTGTAATAAGGGTTTGAGAATTTTAGGGTTCTTAAAAAATATTGGTGTTTTTTTTTACAACTTTGTGGTGCAAGGATTCGTTTCCTTTGTTCTTGTCTTAGTGTCTGAATATATAGAGAACTTTTATGGCAAAAACAAATGGGCTTGGACTCTTGTGTAATAAGATATAATTTTATCTTATATTATTTTATATTATTAATGAATTAAATCAAAAATAATTAAAATAATTAAAATAAGACAAGGCCAAAGGGTGTATTAATGAATTATGAGGTGTATGAAGGGCATAGAACACGTTTGGACTCTTAAACCATGGCCCAAAAGTTCAAAATATCAAGGGGATATGGGCTCTGCAGATTTTGACCAGATATCATATTTTGAATCAACAGATAGTTCAGAGCAGTCAGGACCCTATCCCATGCTTCTCTTAATACAATAGATCATAGAAGAAACTTTAGTCTTGTTAAAGCCAAAAATGACAAAATCCTGAAGAGTTATTTCATACCTAATGAGGTGTTTGTCATACATACCATTTAATAAGGCAATACGATCTCTTTCTAGTTTGTTAATCTTCTTTTTGGAAGATTCTATATCACCTATCAAGAGATCATAATCCCTTTTTAAATATGTCAACTATGTGGCTTTATCCTAATAATGACTCATAACTTCTTGAATATAGGAAATTAAATATGAATAAGCTAGTTGAGAAAATACCTTATCTTCTTCAAAATTTGAGCATGAACTTGAGTTGGATTTTATGTCTGAAGATGTTGAATCCATAAGACTAGATTGGCTTCTTCTTCATCTTTGTCAATTTCATCCTATGTTTCCATGAGACTCTTCTTGAACTTGTTTCTGAAACTGTTTTTCTGAAAGTTTCCTTTCTTTGACTAGTCCTTCTGTAGTTCGGGACATTCAACAATAAAGTGATTAGGCTTCTTGCAGTTGAAGCATACTTTATGATCATCTTTGTTGATTCTAGAGCTTGTTCATCCGAAGTTATTACCTTTTTTAGATAACCTTGTTTTCTTCTTATTTCCCAGATACTGAAATCTCTTTATTATAAATGTTATATCTTCATCTTCTGATTCTTCTTCAGAACCTTCTTCATGAGTGGATTCTTCAGATCTCCTCATTAGTGATTATTTAGCATTATGATCAACAAACTTCAAAGCATGAGATTTTGACTTCTGAACAGGTTCATCTCTAATTAGCTCCATCTCATGAATCTGGATATTCCTAATCAAGCTTTCTAGACTTTTGATGTTTAAGTATCCAGATTCTTGAATAGAAGTCACCTAAGGTCTATACTTGGCAAGAAAACTCCTAAGAATATTCTTGACATGATCAACAGTTGTATAACTTTTATTTAACACTTGAGGACTGAATACAAGAACTTGAAACCTTGAGAACATGGTTTTAATTTCTTCATCTACCTTAACTTTAACTAGCTCACTATAACATGGTCAGAGAGCTGACTTGGTTTTTTGCGTTTGATCGCAATTGTTGCGGATAACAAGAGTCGCCACTGAATTTTCTTTTATCCAATAAGGAAAGGGTGAAAAGAACAGGAAAGACCTTTGAGATGTTTTCTTGAGTTCGGGGGGTAGATTATGAAAAGGGGAAGTTTTAGCACCCTTTTCATCCATAGTTATCTATGGGCTCTTAGTTGCTTGCTAGATCACTTTTGAAATTTCTGTTTGAAATGTGTTTTGGTGGGTTTTGAAAGTATTATTGAAAAGCTCCTTCGTTTAGGAAAACTTTGTAATGGTTCTCGTCTTTATAAGAATGCATACAAAGTGTAGGACTTTTGAAAACATTTTATGTTTTGAAAGGGTTTGGTGTGTTTGAAAAGATATTTGTTTTGAAGATGGATTGTGAGCAAGCAACTAAGAACGTTCTACCTACTCAAAAAACTTTTGTTCATTTCTTCCTTCCTTTGATATTTATATCTTACCATTGATTGGTAAGAAACCTTATCTTTGGATGTAAAAGGACGGGCGTGGGTCATCGTATAGTCATGAGTAGCAATGTTGTGAGATATCTTAGCATTTATCTTGAGGGACTAAGATCATTTATAAGGCAACATTCGTAGCGTCATCGAGGGACTATGATCTTTTATTTTTTGATTTTTTTTGCTAAGATGTCTCACATGCATATCATGACCATTTTCTCAAGGAAACAAGTGGAGTTAACCCTAGAGGTGTAAGTGTGCAAGTGTTTATTTTTTCATGCTTGATTTTGTCTTGGATTAAGGTTTTCTAAGCATTGATTTTATCTTTCCATACAAACCCTAATTACTAGCATTTGAATGAAAAGCGATAAATTGCGGAAAATATATGTCCTGCATTATTACACCATTTTGGGAATGAGGTGTACAAATTTACAAATGGGGATTGCAAGAAATTAAACCTAATCATCTATTACAACCATATTGAAACTTGAACAATGTACAAGAATTGAAAGGAATATAATGTACAAGACATGAATGAAAAGGAAATGAATTTGTTTTGATTTTGTTAAGGAAAGATTTTGGCCTATTTAACTAAAAGGAAATTTATTTAAACTAAAGAAAAATTAAGATTAAGTTAAAGAAAAGAAAATAAATAGGAAAATGTTTTTTGGTTTTTTTTCATTGTAAGAAGTTAAATAAAAATAAACTAAATAATTTAAATATATTTTTGGTATTTTTGATTAATAAAAATAATTATAATAATAAAAATAATAAAGTAAAGAAAATGAGATAAAGATATAACATTAACGTCAGGGGGGTTCAGAAAAGGGAAATGTCAAGCCCAGACCATGGAGGCCCAGGCGCGCTTCCTGCAAACAAACAAAAGTGAGAAAATTTGGAAAAATGACAAAAGGTCTCGTTGGGGCTCGAACTCGGGACCTTATACATAAATGCCTTACACACGTTGTTTGTACCACTAGGGTGGTCTGTTTCATCTGTTAGTTATTCACCTTAAATTAAATATAAAATGAACTCATTTCTAAAAATTTGAAATGCCCAGCTTCTTCTTCCTTGCGCGCGTAGGCCATGATAACTCCATTGTTAAGCTTCTAAAAGCTTCATTTCTCAGCCAAATCAAAAAAAATGTAAACATCAAAACTGCCTAAAATTTGAATACAAATCTAACCACATAATTTTCAAAAGTTATGGGTCAAAGGTTCGTATGAATTTTGTTCAGTATCAACATTAAGACCTAACTGATCATAGATCAAATTTCCAAAGTATAAACAATGATAATCAAAACTATGGACATAGTCAGCTTCCTAGACATGATATCTACATCTTTTCTTCATAATGTATATACAAATAATGCTTGAATTAAGAGTTCCAAGTTTGAAAAACTTACCTCTTGGAGTGAAACTCGAATGACTTCTACACGACTTCCAGAAATGGCTTAATGATGGATTAAGCTTGCTGCGACCTTCCTTGAGCTTGTGGGATCACTACTTTGCTTTAAAAGCCACTGAATCAATCTAACCAAGTCAAGGTGCAATGGTAGAAAATGGAAATGGTGTATGATGATGAGATGGTTACAGAAACGTGCCAAGGGTATGGGTGAGCCTATATGATGTACAGATGATGTTTGAATTGAAAAAATGGAAAACGCACGAAGGATTTTGGAGTTGGCTCTTCAAAGTCAGAAATGGAAAGCAGTGTGGCTTTGGATGCAGATTATGAGTTCAAGGAGTTTTGGGGAGTGTTCTAAGGCTGGTAATATCTTCCTTTATGTTTCAAATTATGTCTTTATTTATAGGGAAGAGGTTTGACATCTTGTAGTAACCAGAACCTTGAGATAACATGTTATGGTTTAGTTGAAAATGAAAAATCAAGTTGAATGGATTTTCATGGTTCCAAAGTTCAAGTACAAGCATGACCTGATGTTTGTTAGGTGTAGGAGACTTTATTCATGCTTTTGATATTGCTTGCAATCAGAGATAAAGGTCACAAGGCTCAATGCATTGACAATTTGCATAAAGCTGGCTTTTCTAAAATGGAAATAGTAACTTTATGCCATTAAGGGATAATTGGCTTGGACAATACTTTCAATACTTGGATAAGAGCTTAATTCATTGTGTAAACAATTAATTATGGAGTGAAACACAAGCTTGAGGCCTACAAAGCAAGATCATGCAGCATGGCCTATTGATTTGATCAATGTTCTTCAAAATCCTGTCTTCAACTTGATTCCTTCTACAAAGATCTTGAATCTCTGTAGAAATTTGATCTTTTTCTTACTCTGGTTTTCGACAAGCATATTGAATCTCTTAAAGATGTCGAATACTCCATCCTTTCATTTTGATCACATATATCCATAATGTTCGACCAAACTCATCAATAGACAAAACAATATTTGTCTCCAGCAATTGTATGTTCTTCGAATGAACCACATTCATCTGAATGTACCACTTTCAGTATGCAAGATGATCACATTGGCATAGTCGAAACGAAAGAATTTCTAGATTGCTTTCCTACTAAAAAAATTTCACAAAGTTTTTTTAGGCATCTCAAGACTTGGAATAACAGTAACCATATCTTGAATAATCAATTGATTAAGTGGTCGAAAGTTGAAATTTCCAAACATCAAATGCCACAACCAACTACCCTTGTGGTCGAACAGTTTTCAAACATTGAACTTCTGTCGAATTGATCATTGTCTTAAATGTCCTGTTTTTCGACAACGGAGATTTTAAGACCAAATTGTTCTTGGTGTCGAACAATCTCAAAACTCCATCTTTCATGACAATTGAGAAACTCTTTTCGACTAGTTGTCCAACACTTAGCAAGTTGCACTTTATTCCAGGTGCATAGAGCACATATTTAATCATAACTTTTCCTCCATTACTCATTTGAAAGACTATGTTACCAGTACCTTCTTGCAATGAACTATTATCAACAAGTTTTTTTGTTAAATTGTAACTCATAGTGTCGAAACTATGTGTGTCAAAGGGTTTAGAGGTGGATCGAAGCAGGTTTCTCGAAGGAAGCCATTTCCCATTCGAATCTTGTGGATTGAAGCAAGAATGAAGATAGACAACATGTCAGCTATCAATCTGGTGAAGAACCCAATAGCACATGGTCGAAGCAAGCACATCAAAATGAGGTTCCCTTATCTCCGAGAGCAGGTAGTAGATGGGAAGATGAATTTGGAACACTGGAGAACTGAGAATCATATTGCATGCATCATGACAAAGGGAGTGCAGGTCAAAGTATTTAGAAAACTAAGAACCATGATGAACATAGATTGTTTAGACACAATGAATTAGGTGGTGTGTTAAATTGTAATTCATAGTGTTGAAACTATGTGTGTCGAAGGGTCTAGAGGTGGATCGAAGCAGGTTTCTTGAAGAAGGCATTGCCCAGTCGAAGCTTAGGGATCGAAGCAAGCTTGCTCTTCTTCGACTTATCAAAAATCTACCAACCACTCCTTTCGATCAGTCATGTGGTTCGAACATCCTGAAACAGATTTTGAATTCGACATGATTATTATCAACTGCACACCTTTTTTTTAACTTCTTTTCCCTTTCGACAGTTTCCTCTTCCTCCTTTCGAGGATTCAGAAGTTCCATCTTGGACCTGATGCTTAAGAGCCCAATATGATCCCTGGAAACTATATGGGGCATTAAAAGTCCAATTGTACTTGTGCAAACTCAAACCCTAGTTTTGAGTCATAAGTGTTTTAGGAGGCATCTTGAGATGATCAAACCTTTTGCAGTCTTGATTCAATAGAGATCTTGTGAGAAAATTCTTGAGAAATGAGGGAAAATTTTGGGGTACAACAGTTGTCCCTGTTCAATCTTCTTGAACCTGAAGAGTTAGATTGGCGGATCCGCCTTTCGTGGCTTGAAGGTGAAAGATGATTGAACACTAAAGTGCCCATAAATTTGCACTCGCTGATTGTGTATGAGGTGAACTGTTTGTTGATTATCAGGAATAGGCTTAGAGATGCCATTTGGAGAAATGATGAAGATTTTGTTGGAGATGGGCTTACAGATGCCATCCATAATGACATAAAAGGTCTTTGTTTCGCCTGTCTTTAACTGGAAGAAATAAATCTAACCAGAAGAGGTCTTTGATTCACCTGTCTTTAACTCGAAGAAATAAATCTAACCAGAAGAGGTCTTTGATTCGCCTGTCTTTAACTAGAAGAAATAAATCTAACCAGAAGAGGTCTTTGATTCTCCTGTCTTTAAATGGAAGAAATAAATCTAACCAAAAGAGGTCTTTGATTCGCCTGTCTTTAACTGGAAGAAATAAATCTAACCAGAAGAGGTCTTTGTTTCGCATATCTTTTACTGGAAGAAATAAATCTAACCAGAAGAGGTCTTTGATTCGCCTATATTTAATTGGAAGAAATAAATCTAAGCAGAAGAGGTATTTGATTCGCCTGTCTTTAACTGGAAGAAATAAATCTAACCAGAAGAGGTCTTTAATTCGCATGTCTTTAACTGGATGAAATAAATCTAACCAGAAGAGGTCTTTGATTCGCCTGTCTTTAACTGGAAGAAATAAATCTAACTATAAGAGGTCTTTGATTCACTTGTCTTGAATTGGAATAAATAAATCTAACCAAAAGAGGTCTTTGATTCGCCTCTTTAACTGGAAGAAATAAATCTAACCAGAAGAGGTCTTTGATTTTATTGACTTTTCCTGCAAGGAAGAGGGTTAGTTTCATGTAGAAGTATGCATGGCCTGATGATGTTCTCAAAATAAATGAGATTATGATGTATGTGTATTTTATATGATGTATGAATGTGAAGTGTTACTGTAACCCATCTTTGTCTGGGAAAATAAATTCCTGACCGCTGCTGGGGAGTTTTGGGAAGTTAAATCCTGGATCGTTGTTGATGATGAAGAGTATGTGCATCTTCAAACCTTATTTAGAGTGTTTCTGCTGAGGATTTCTGATTTTTTATTTTTGAGGAGAATTCTGATGGGGAGCGTTGACTTTGCTTGAGAAGGTTCTATGGAGAGTGTTCGTTTCTGCTTGGGGAAGAGAACTCAGGATTTCTAGTCGTCCATTGCTCTAGTGGGGAATTATCTATTGAAGGTTAGTTGTTATCTGGTCGGATTCCAGATTTCACACCAACTTGCTGGGGATAATGAAGTTAAATGTTATCTGGTCGGGTTCCAGGCTTTACAGTAACTTACAGGGGATTGCAGAAAATTCTACTGGGGAAGAGGAGTTTTACTAGTGATTTTGTAGGAATTAAACTGCTACCTAGTCGGGTTCAGGCTTCAACAATTTTGAACTTGAGGTTAACTGGTATCTGGTCGGGTCCAAGTTTCAGTAACTTGAACTGTTAATTGGTCGGGTCCAGGCTTCATAAACTCAAACTGTTATCCGGTCGGGTCCAGGTTTCATCAACTCGAAGAAGTTAAACTATTATCTGGTCGGGTCCAGGCTTTAGTAACTTAAAATTGAGATTATTGTTATCTGGTCGGGTCCAGGTTTCAGTAATTGAAACTTGATAGAGTTGAACTAGTATCTGGTTGGGTCCAGGCTTCATAGTAACTTTGGGGATAGTAGCGAATCCGTTGGTGACTTCACTGGGGATTAGGGGTTGTTGTCCCTTGATTTGTAATAGAGAGAGGCAAACTCATGTTGGAGAATTTTGTCGTTTGTTGGGGAAATAAACCCTGTTGAAAAGGATATTGGATGAACTGCTAGGGAGGATATTCTTTAAGAAGAATTCCACAAGGCTCCCTTTTAAGACCAACTCAGCTGGGGAGAGGACCTTCCAGAGATTGAAACTCTGACTGGGGAGTTTATGAATCCTAATCTATGGAGATAATGTCATTGAAATAACTTTGTAGGGATATCTCAAATGCATTTAAGGAGATGCTCGTCACTATTTTGAAGCATACATTTGCTAAAAGTTTGATCATGTTCATATGCATATATTCATTCAATTTTAGTTATTGGACACCTTTGCACTCAAATCATAAAAAACAAAAAAGCTTGTACTTCAAAGTATATTTGTATTGATGTTTTGCACATGAATAGACGTTTTTGTACAAAGAGACATAGATCCTAGTAAGAGATAATCGTTAAAAGAAATGAAAAGTGTACAGAGTGAAAACAAAAGTAATAGCCATGTCGAAGTGATATCATTATCCCAACTCTGCTATTGCCTCTATGTCTTCGAGCAAACCCTTGCCATTGAACGAAGTTGAATGGATTGATTTTGGACCATTTGAACTTCGGATTTTGGTAATAAAGCTGGCTGTAGAGATCCCACGGGACATAGTCATATGCTTTAATCCTTAACTTTTTCCTAGACCGGCCTTTTGGGTTTTCATCCCACCAGGATACCCATTTTTCCCAAGGCGCTCTTTTAGGTTTTCGACTCGTCGGGTGTACAATATTTTGCATATATCCCTAACTTTTGCCCGAACCTCTTTGGTTCACCTGGATGCTCATATTTTTCCTAGGTGTGTCAACCTAGCGGGTCATTTTATGCATAGTATTTTTTAACTATGTCTGCATTTACGGGATGTGGGAAGTCTTCGCCATCCATAGTAGTCAACATCATGGCATCACCATAGAAAACTTTCTTTACAATAAATGGTCCTTCGTAGCTGGGAGTCCATTTTCCCCTAGGGTAGCCAGCTTGATACACTCGAGGCTTGATCTTTTTGTTGAATGCCTTGATCATACGCTTTTGATACATCTGACCATGGAAAAAAGAAGTCAGCTGCTTCTCGTCAATCAAGTTCAGCTGATCCAACCTAGTCTAAATCCATCCATCTTCTCCTAGATTTGCTTCTTTCATTATCCTTAGAGAGGTAATTTGAAATTCTACAGGAAAGATGGCTACCATGCCATAGACCAAGGAGAAAGGAGTTTCCCCAGTTGACGTATGAGCCAAAGTACGATAGCCATGGAGAGAAAACGGTAACATCTCATGCTAGTCTTTGTAGGTTACCACCATCTTTTGCATAATCTTCTTGATATTTTTATTGAAAGCTTCCACTGCGCCATTCATCTTGGGTCTGTACGGAGAAGAATTGTGATTAGTTTCGTAATCATAGTGTTGTTGAGATTAGTTCCATTGTCGGTGATAATCCTTTCCGGGATACCGTAACAGCAGATGAGGTTATGCTTGATAAACCCGGCTACAATATTCTTGGTAACAGAGGCATATGAGGCAGCTTTGACCCACTTGGTAAAGTAATCAATGGCAACAAGGATGAAACGGTGTCCATTTATGGTCATAGGTATGATCTCTCCAATCATATCAATGCCCCACATTGCAAACGGCTACGGCGCAGTCATGACATTTAGAGGAATAGGAGGTACGTGGACCTTATCAGCATAAATTTGACATTTGTGGCAAGTTCTTGAGTGTTGGTTACAATCAGTTTCCATTATGGACCAATAGTAACCAGCCCTCGGGATTTTCTTGGCCATAGTGTGTCCACTAGAGTGGGTCCCAAAAAGGCCATCATGCATATCTTCCATAATTTTATATGCCTCCTCCTTGTCCACACACCAGAGTAGAGTAGAATCATGGTTACTCTTGTAAAAGATTTTATTGCTTAGAAAGAATTTGGCCGAAAATCTTCGCAAGAATTTCTTATCATTGATGGAAGCTCCTTTAGGATATTCTTGTGCCTCAATATATCTCCTCACCTCATGGTACCATGGTTTCTCTTCGTCAGTATCAAGCTCATAGTAGTGCGCAGATTCGTCAAATCTCTCAATTGTAATCATATGAGCTTCCTTGTCCCATTTGACTTTGAACATGGAAGACATTATGGCCAAAGCGTTGGCTAATTGATTTTCCTCCCTATGGAAATGCTCAAAGGTGATCTCCTCGAAGCATGGAATCAGAGTTAACACAAGCTCTTTGTAAGGAATCAGTTTAGAATGCTTAGTGTCTCATTCCCCCTTCACTTGGTGAATCACTAGAGCAGAGTCTCCAAATACATCCAAATGTTTGATCCTCAAGTTAATGGCAGCCTTCATACCCAAGATGCATGCTTCATATTTAGCCATGATGTTCGTACAATCAAAGCATAATCTAGCAGTGAAAGGAGTGTGACAACCTTAAGGAGAAATTATCACAACACCAATTCCATTACCCAAAGCGTTGGAAGCTCCACAAAACCATAATCCATAAAGATCCTTATTCAGGTCCGCCATACGGTCTAGGTTTTGCACAGTCAGTCACTAAGATGATATTCTCGTCCGGGAAGTCAAAATTCATAGATTGATAATCATCAACAGCTTGATGGGCCAAATGATCTTCCAATACACCTCCTTTGATGGCTTTTTGTGTTGTATATTGAATATCATATTCAGTCAGAATCATTTTCCATCTAGCTATCCATCCAGAGAGAGCGGGTTTCTCAAAGATTTACTTGATAGGGTCCATCTTAGAAATCAATAAGTGGTGTGAGTCAACATATACTGTCTTAGATAGAGAGAAGCACATGCCAGAGCGCAACAAGTTTTCTCGAGTAATGAATATCTGGTTTCACAGTCGGTAAACTTTTTGCTCAAGTAGTAAATTGCATGCTCTTTTCGACCAGACTCGTCATGTTGGCCCAACACACACCCCATAGAATTCTCTAGAACAGTCAAGTACATGATTAATGGTCTTCCTTCCACTGGAGGCATAAGGACAGGAGGTTCTTGAAAATATTCTTTGATCTTGTCAAAGGCGGCTTGACAGTTGTTGTTCCATCTGACTACTTGATCTTTCTTCAAGAGTTTGAAGATTGGTTCACAAGTAGCAGTTAAGTGAGAGATGAAGCGAGCAATGTAATTAAGACGACCCAAGAATCCTCTAACCTCTTTTTCAGAGTGGGGAACCGACATTTCTTGAATGTATTTTACCTTTGCAGGATCAACCTTGATGCCTTTACCACTGACGACAAAACCTAGAAGCTTTCCATACCGTACTCCGAATATGCATTTATTAGGGTTCAACCTCAACTTGTACTTCTTCAGCCTCTCAAATAGCTTGTGTAGGTGATCGAGATGCTCTTCTTTGGTTTGAGATCTTGTAATTATATCATCCATATAGACTTCTATTTAATGATGAATCATATCATGAAATAAAGCTACCATAGTTATTTATTATGTTGCCCCGACATTCTTCAATCCGAATGGCATGACTTTGTAGAAAAAGGTGCCCCATTGTGTAACAAAGGTGATATTTTCCATGTCTTCGGGAGCCATCTTGATTTTGTTATAGCCAGAAAATCCATCCGTGAAGGAGAAGACTTTATGTTGAGCGGTCTTGTCAACCAAGACATCAATATGTGGTAGAGGGAAATCATCATTGGGGCTTTCCCTATTCAGATCTCTATAATCTACACACATGCAAACCTTTCCATATTTCTTTGGCACGGGGACCACGTTCGCAACCCATTGAGGATAAGATGTGACAGCCAGAAAACCTACATCAAATTGCTTCATTACCTCGGCTTTTATCTTTTCAGACATGTCGGGCCACATACGATGAACCTTTTGCTTAACAGGGGGGACAATCTTCCTTCGTTGGCAGACGATGAACTACAATGTCGGTATCCAATCCTGGTATATCTTCATACGACCAAGAAAACACTTCAATATAGTCATGTAACATTTGAACCAATCTACTCTTGATACCATCTTCTAGGTTGGCGCCGATCTTGACTTCTTTCTTATCTGTCTCGGTACCTAAATTGATAACCTCGACTGGCTCTTCATGACGTTAAATAGATTTCTCTTATTACATTAGAAGTCTGGATAATTCTCTTGGTATTTCATAATCTTCATCATCTTCGTCTCCGGCTTGGTTAACTGGATGTTTGAAATCAAAACTTGCAATAGTAGAGTCGTTGGCACTGAGATCCGGAGTGGATGAAGATTTGCAAGTGTGTGTGTGTGTGTGTGTGTGTGTGTGTGTGTGCGTGTGTGTGTGCGCGCGCGCATGTAATATACATGGCTATTGAAAAAAATGTAATAAAGGAAACGAAAGACAATGCACACAAAAATTTGAATGCAAGAGGTCCAATGGTTTATATTAAATGATCACCTGATAAATGAACATGAACAAAACCCTTAACAAATCGACCATGGTGCCTCGGGCAAGGCACGTGGATTAAAAGTCATTGTTTGGAATTTAAGATTACAGACAAAAGTTCTTGAATTGACAGAAAATAGTAAGTAGTAATTACTCCTCAATGGAGGATATGGGAGTGAAATCTTCTGCATGCCAGTTGTTGAGCTTTCCTTCGAACGTAGGGTAGATCCATTCTTCGAAAGTGCATTCATCATCAGAGTCTTCCACAGTATTCACTTCATGATATCCGATGCAGAGAGGTATCTTTCCCACGCGAGCGCGCCTGGATTATTTTTGAGCTATGATGGTCTAACCCAATCCAAATTTATCTACTTTGAATGGAATATCGGGAAGTTGGTCCCAGATTCTACAGTTACCATCTTCGACCACGACACGGGCATCCTTAAGAGAAATCATTCTTGGTATAACTTCATCATCTTTTGATATGTCAAAGGAGATTTTGGTGGCGGCAACCATAGGAGGAACAATTTCGAAGGCCTGGAATGGAGTCTCTATGAATTCACCATCCATTTCCACATACCTAAAGGAATTAATATGGCTCACCATAAATTCTTCTTCACTGCTAACAGTAACGATCTTCCCTTTGACTGGATACTTTAATTTTTGATGAAGGGCAGATGTTACTGCCCCTGCCCCATGGATATAAGGGCAACCAAGCAAACAAGAATAGGCGGGAGGTATGTCCATTATATAAAATATAGAATTGAAGATCTATGAGCCAACTTTAATTCGGAGATCCACCTATCCATGAACCATTCTCTTAGACCCATTGAAAGCCCTTACGAAAATATCTCTTGGCTTCAGTACCAGTCCTTCATAATCTAGCCGGTCCAAAGCACCTTTGGGTAACACATTAAACGATGAGTCAGTATCAACTAAGACATGAGCTAGGGTGGTTCCCTTCCATTCAATATAGATATGAAAGGCTCTGTTGTGGTTCCTTCCCATAGGATTCAAATTAGCGTCGGAGAACCCTAATCCAATGTCAGCCGTTAAACTTGCTACACTGTTCTCGAACTGGTCAGCGGTGGTTTCTTGGGTCACATGGAATTTATTCAAGAACTTGATCAGAGCCTGGGCATGAACGTCCGAACAGAGTAATAATGACAGCATATAAATTTTGGAAGGGGTTTGCCCCAGCTGCTCCACTATTTTGAAGTCACTCTTCTTTATGATTTTCAAGACTTCCTCCATCTCTTGAATGGAGGGATCTTCAGCATTAGTATCTTTGATAGGTTCCTCTATCCCAGCAAGCTCACCTTCTTTTTCTTTTCCTCTAGTGTTGGCACCAGACTTGTCATTGCTTATGCGGACGGGAGTTGTTGTAGTAGTGGGTGGTGAAATATCAGGGGAAAGATCCTCCCAGTTCTTGTCACTTTACTAGAACCTGCAATATTGGTGACATCAACTTCATCTTTGTTAATCCAAGAATTTTGTTTTATCCCATGATAATAAACCTCAGCATCGTAGTTCCATGGAACTGCTTTGCTAGAGGAGTAGGGGATAGGCCCATTGGCAGTGATTATTAAAGGAGAGATGGTCGGTTCATTTGAAATTCTAATAGGACCCTTTGAGGGGATCCTAAAAGGCTTTTATAAATTGTTATTATGGGCAGGTCTTCAGTTTTGTTGTTCAAACTCTTTATGGTAGGAATATTTTTAAACAGAATCTCGCGGCTATTTATAAGGCGTTGCACACCTTCCTTCATCCGTTTACACTCATTTACTTGTCGATCGCAGCAAACACAATTTTTAGAACATCCAGGGAACATTCAGGCTCTCAACAAATTATTCTTCACAGTAGTTAATGGAGTCGTTAAATCTTCAACAAAGGAAACAAAAGTAGAATCATCATTAACTACTGTGAAGATTTAACGACTCCATTAATCACAGTCTGGCTACAGGGGCAAAGGTCTCATCAAAATCAACCCCTTCAACTTGAGTGTATCCTTGGGCAACAAGTCTTGCCTTATTCCTAGTGACGACTCCTTCAGCATCTGATTTGTTCTTGTATATCCATTTTGTGCCAATGATGTTTGTTCCCTCTGGTCTAGGAACTAACTCCCAAACTTCATGTTGCTTAAATTGGTTCAATTCATCTTGCATTGCACCAATCCAGTATTCATCAGTTAAAGCCTCCTTAACATTTCTTGGTTCAATTTTAGACACAAAGCAAGAGTTTGAGATGATTTATCTAGATCTTGTAATGACTCCACTGTTAGGATCCCCTATGATGAGTTCTTTAGGATGATCTTTCTGAATTCTGATGGAAGGGATTTTGCTAGCTTCCTTGGATTCAGAGTCTGCTGAAGTGGTGTTAGGTAGGTCATTCTGTTGAGTTGGAGTCTCAAAGAATGTCTCAACATTACAAGGGACATCTGTTTCTTCATGATAATCATCAACTATGACATTTATTGATTCCATCATGACTTTGGTCCTGGAATTGAATACCCTATAAGCTCTGCTGTTGGATGAGTATCCTAGGAATATACCTTCATCACTTTTAGGGTCCAGCTTTCTCCTTTGTTCCCGATCTGCCAGAATATAGCATTTGCTACCAATTACATGGAAGTACTTCACAGTTGGCTTTCTTCCTTTCCAGAGTTCATAAATGGTGGATGAAGTTCCCTTTCTCAAAGTGACTCTGTTATGGACATAACAGGCTGTATTCATAGCTTCAGCCCAAAAATGAATAGGAAGTCTTTTGGCATGTATCATAGCTCTGGCAGATTCCTGTATGGTCCTATTTTTCCTTTCTACAACTCCATTTTGTTGAGGAGTTATAGGAGAAGAGAATTCATGACTAATTCCTTCTGAGGAACAGAACTCATTAAACTTACTGTTTTCAAATTCCTTGACATAATCACTTCTGATTCTGACAATACACCCTTCTTTTTCTCTTTGAATTCTTTTGCACAGTTCTTTAATAACTTCAAATACATCAGATTTTTCCCTAATGAAGTTAATCCAGGTGAATCTGGAAAAATCATCCACAACAACATAGTCATATCTTTTTCCACCAAGACTTTCCACCTGCATTGGTCCCATCAGATCCATATGTAGAAGTTCTAGAACCTTAGAGGTCGTCAGATGTCTTGACTTTGGATGTGACATCCTAGTCTGCTTACCAACCTGACATTCACCACAAACTCTCCCTTCATCAATTTGCAGTCTTGGAATCCCTCTGACTGCCTCCATGGATATAATCCTTTTCATTCCTCTTAGATGAAGGTGGCCAAGTTTTTGGTGCCACAGTTTCACCTCTTTTTCTTCTTTGGCAATAGAACACACAGTGGAGTAATTAGTGTTCTCAGGTTCCCACAAGTAACAGTTGTCTTTAGATCTGACTCCTTTCATTACAACTTCTTGTTTTTCATTAGTTACAAGACATTCAGATTTTGATAAGTTGACCTTGAATCCTAGATCACATAATTGACTGATACTAATGAGATTAGCAGACAGGCCTTTTACCAATAGTACTTCATTTAGATTTGGAACTCCAGGGCAGTCCAAGTTACCAACTCCTTTGATTTCTCCTCTAGCACCATCTCCAAAGGTCACATAACTAGTGGTGTGAGGTTTAACATTATTGAGAAGGTTCTTGATTCCAGTCATGTGCTTAGAGCACCCACTGTCAAAGTACCAGTCTTCCTTTGCAGAGACTCTAAGGGAAGTGTGGGCTATCAGGGCAGTAGCCTTTTTCTTCCATTGTGGAGTATGTGGTACCTTGTTAGACTTAGGTTTGACACCTGGGTTCTGATTAGGGTATCCATACAATCTGAAGCAGAATGGCTTTATGTGACCAAACCTCCCACAATGATGACATCTCCATCTTTGGTATTTTTTCTTCATATTTCTCTGTTCCCGATGTTGAGTGTTGTGTTGTGACATCTGCTTTGACATTTGTTTATCAGGCCTGATCTTCTTGTCTGCACCAGATTTCTTTGCTGCCACAAATCCTAGACCAGACTTGTTTCCCATATTTTGTCCAACCTGAAGGATTTCTTCCAATTTGTCAGTTCCATTTGTCAGCATCTTGACAGATTTGGTCATCTGGTTCAGTTTTGAGTTCAGCATTTGAACTTCCCCTTCTAGATGACTTATAGTTTCAATGTCTGCCCTTTTTTCAGCCTCCAACTTTATTATGAGTTTTGTTTGTCTCTCATTTTGTAGACAGACTTCAACACTTCTGATACATAATTTCTTGTAGGTATCAGCCAGTTCTTCAAATGTCACATCCTCATCACTAGTGTCACTTTCAGAGGTACAAACACCAGTTAGTGCAGTAACTAGTTTGGCAGATTCTTCTTCAGAATTACTTTCTGAATCACAGTCAGACCAGGTAACAGACATTCCTTTCTTTTGTTTCTTAAGAAAGGTAGGACATTCAGCTCGAATGTGCCCATATCCTTCACATCCATGACATTGAATTCCTCTGCTTTGATTTCCCTTATCTTCAGACCTTGGTTTTCTGCTGGAGTCATAAGATCTGTTAATGTCAGAAGAAATGTTCTTAACATTTGACCTTGACTTTGGATCTATTCTCTTGATGAGTTTGTTGAATTGTCTTCCAAGCATGGCTATAGCTTCTGAAATACTTTCTTCTTCATCCTCCTTGTTTTCATCTTCAGTGTTGGATACAAGTGCTATGCTCTTGTTTTTCTTTTCAACATTTTCACTGATCCCCATCTCAAAAGTCTGAAGAGACCCAATGAGTTCATCCACCTTCAACTGGCTGATATCCTGGGCTTCCTCTATAGCAGTTACCTTCATTGCAAATTTTTTAGGCAAGGATCTGAGAATCTTTCTCACCAGTTTTTCTTCTGACATCTTTTCTCCCAATGCTCCTGAGGTGTTGGCAATCTCCAAGATGTTCATGTGAAACTCATGAATGGTTTCATCTTCCATCATCCTTAGGTTCTCAAACTTGGTAGTCAGCATCTGAAGCCTTGCCATTTTTAATTTGGATGTGCCCTCATGGGTAGTTTTGAGAGTGTCCTAAACTTCCTTGGCCAGTTCACATTGATGTACCAGTCTGAATATGTTTCTATCAATTCCATTGAACAAGGCAGTTATGGTGGGATGGTTCATTCCTTTGTCAGCAGCTCTCCAAGCCTTTTTGTCCAGTGATTTTAAGAAGGCAATCATACGAGGTTTCCAGTAGTCATAATTTGATCCATCCAGAATGGGTGGTCTGTTTCCAAACACTCCTTCTTTGTCCATAGTGCCAGAAAGTGATATCCCTAGATCTCACCCAGTAATACAGGCAGGGTGCTTGCTCTGATGCCAATTGAAATTCTGGCAGCAGATACTCAATGTCACAGTGAATGTTGTGACACCGTATCTGACTTTCTATAAGACAGTAAATAAAAACAGTAAAGAACACTGTCAATTTTTTACCCAGTTCAGTGTGAAACAACACCTACTCTGGGGGCTACCAAGCCAGGGAGGAAATCCACTATAAGAGATATTAATTCAGGAATAAACCAACCAGTTTATCTCCTTCACTTAAGACCTACCCAATGCAACTTCAATCTAAGTTCAACTTAAACCTGAGTTCCTACTCACTCCCCCTCAATCACAGCAGTGATACTTAAACAATTGACTAATGAAATAATGAAGACACTCTTCAGAACATACACTTGATTATGCTTCACAGCTTTCAATCAAGTAACACAAACACTCGTGCTTCAAAGCTTTGAGTGATACACAAACCTAACTTGACCTTGCTTCAAAGCTTTAGTCAAGAGACACAAACACTCTTGCTTCAAAGCTTTGAGTGATACACAACCCTTACAAACAAAACCTACTCCAAGTCACTTATCACAATGATACTTGCTTGGATTACAACAGTTAAAACTATACAGCCTCTAATTGATCTTCTGTCAAAGAGTTAAATTCCAATCAGCTTTCCTGTTGAATATATATGCAGTTGTTTCTTAAGTTAGGGCTTCCACGAAAAGATAGGGATAATTAGGGTTAACCTCAAGACTTGGTCACAAGACTTTATCAACCAGATTAGGGTTAATCTAGGTTAACCTAAAGTCCATGTGAGATTCTGTTCTGGAATGTATGAACCAAATTCCTGAAAAATCTCAGAATTAACCAAACTGCATAACTGTTAGATCAGTACAGGATGTCTTAACATTTGTTATGACAACAGAAATCCTGTTTACTGATTTTGGTAGAAAGTGATAAATGTGATCTTTGCAAAATGCTCAGATACACACTCATAAATAGCAGCTACTGTATGCCATTCTTTTTCTGCATAAAGAACCTAATAATTCAGAATGTTATGACATCAGTCATGACATTGACACACCTGGTTTTACCAAAAATACATGCCAATAACTAAACACTTACAAACTCCCCCTTTGGCAAATTTTTGGCTAAAACCCTTAAGCAATCAGAGAATAGAGAGCAGCAGAAATAATATGTCTGCAGAAAAAAAAATGATGTCTACCAAGTAATTAACATAAAATATCTCCCCCTCTTTAGCCACAAATAGGCCAAAGTTACATGTACTTATATGTTATACAGTCATCCAAAATGAGTAATAAAAACAACAAAACAAATCTGAATTCACTTGCAGCAACAGGAACCAGCAGCAAGCTTGACAACTCCACCACACTTCAATCACTGTCATCTTCAGAGGAGGCACTTTCTTCAGCATTGAGCTGATCTTCAGCAGCATCCTCTTCCCTTCTGTGTCCTTCAGTCTCCTCCTGTTCTAATCTGGCAATTAGGTTCTCAAGAGTCCTTTTCCTTGTCTCCAGTTCTTTGCAGGTTTCCTTCAGCACAGCTATAACATCAGAATTTTTGGACTGAGTTTTGACAGTTGATGTCTCAGCTGATGTCATGACAATTTCAGGAACATGAGATCCCTGAAATAGCTTGTAGTGTAACCCAAGAGCAGGAGCTCTTTTGCACACAGTATCTCTTTCCACTAGGATGTCAGGGTACTGAGCAAGGACAATTCCACATAGGAGGGAGGGAAAGGCAATAGGGCCTTTAACAGCATAGCTTCCAACATGTTTTAAAGTTTGATAAAAAATATACCTGCCATAGTCAAATTCAGACCTGGTTCCAACAGCATAAATGAATCTCCCCAATCCTGTGGAGATGGTTGATTTATGGTTGGTAGGAACCCAGTTGGCTGCACCAATCTTGTGCAGGATGGCAAATTTCATGCTTAGCTTGCTAGCATTCAGCTTGCCTTTTAAGGGCCAGCACTTGACTTGTATTGTAGTAATGGTTTGGCATACTTCATTGTCAGTAACTTCTATTTCAGGGCAAGCCTCATTTGATCTTCCAAGGAATTTGTTAATTTCAGAGGGAGATAAATTAACCTTTCTTCCTCTCACATAGACACATTCAAAGTCAGCTGACCTTCCATCAGCACATTCATCAGACAAATTCACTATGAATTCCTTGACCATATTTTCATAGCATTTGGTAAACTTTACCACAGTCTTCATTAGTCCAGCAGCTTTGATTAGGTCCATGATTTCCTTACAATCCATGGCACCATTGTTCAATTCTCTTTCCAAGGCCATTCTCTTCAAGCAAACATACTTCCATCTGTTGGCATTTTCAGGGTGGTGAAATGAAATGTTGTCAGTGGGGACTTCAGGAACTTTAGTCATTTTGCTGGGAGGGAGTTTCCTTCTGAGAGGAATGTCTTCAGCATCAATTTCAAATTCTGATTCCTCATCAGAATCGGAAGGTTCAGGCTCTTTCCTCTTCCTTGCTATTGGTTGTCTCACAGGCTTTGAGAAACTCCCAGCATGTACTCGGGCTTTCACCTTCCCTTTGGACAGTCCAGTCTTCACAGTTTCTACACCAGTCTTGCCTTCAGACCTGGTTTTCTTGTGAGCAATATCAGCAGTCTTCTCCTTGGTCAGACATTTTGCAGCATCCTGATTACCTTTTCTGTTCATCATTCTCCTAGCTATGCTAGGGTTGATATTTGCAATTAGGTCATTGTCTGAATATTCTTCATCCACATCAATAACTGGTGGTTCAACATTCTTCTCTGAAGGGTTCTGGATATCATCAAGATTTTCAGATGATTTCTGAATGTTGTCATTTGGTGTCTCAACATTCTCAGAGACATCTGGATTTACTTCAACATTTGGGCTTGCTGATTCTTGATTTAATGGAACAGAAATCCCAGGTACAGAGTGGTTCTCACTCAGAATTCTTGTAACAAGCCTCGCTATTGCTTGATGAACATAAGTTGATCCTTCCCTATTTGGGACAGAAGATGAAGGTTGAGAGGGATTACCGGATGAAGTAGCTTGAGACCTTCCTGCATGCCTTGTTCTCAGCTTTTTGACCTTGGAGGGGTTAGTTTCCATTTCTCTAAGAGGAGTAATCTCCAGGACTTCAGAATCCATGCATGATGTGATTGCCCGAGAATCTCGATTAGAGGATGAGGATGAAACGGTCGTCTTGGATGAGGATGATGTTTGAGACATTTTGACAGTCTTAGAAAACCAGTAGCAACTAGAGAGAAAACTTTGATTGAGAGAATGGGATTTGTTGCAGAGTCGAGAGAGGAAGGAGGAAAATGAGTGTCTATTCAACTTCTTAATAATTTTTAAAGAAAAGGGAAAACATATGATTAACCCAATCAAAATAGACTTAACAAAAACAACTCCTTCAACCCTTGTTTTAAGCAAAATTAATTGCTACAATTCCTCATGTTGGCAAATACCCAACTTGCCCCTCAAGTTTTCAAATTGATTTGCATCAAGTGCCTTGGTAAAAATGTCAGCCAGTTGTAGCTCAGTGGCAACATGTTCCAGTTTAATCGTCTTCTCTTCTACAAGGTCTCTGATAAAGTGATGTCTAATGTCAATATGCTTGGTGCTGCTATGCTGAATAGGATTCTTGGAAATGTTGATTGTACTCAGATTGTCACAGTACAATGTCATAACATCTTGTGTGACATTATACTCAGTAAGCATCTGTTTCATCCAGATCATTTGTGAACAGCTACTACCAGCTACAATGTATTCAGCTTCAGCAGTAGAGAGAGACACACAGTTATGTTTCTTGCTGAACCAGGAGACCAGATTATTTCCTAAGAAGAAACATCCTCCAGAGGTGCTTTTTCTATCATCAGCACTTCCAGCCCAATTAGCATCACAATAACCAGTCAGAGTTGGTTCACAACCATGAGAGTACAGTAAGCCATAGTTGTAAGTTCCACTTACATACTTCAAAATTCTCTTCACTTGGTTGATATGACTGACTTTAGGATCAGCTTGGTATCTTGCACAAACTCCAACTGCAAAAGCAATGTCAGGTCTGCTGGCTATTAAGTACAACAGACTTCCTATCATGCTTCTGTACAGGCTTTGGTCCACCTTAACCCCACTTGAATCTTTGGATAGCTTTAAATGAGTAGGTGCAGGAGTCCTTTTGTGACTGGCATTCTCCATACAAAACTTCTTGACAATGTTCTTTGCATACTTGCTTTGAGATAGAAAAATTGAGTCCTCCATCTGTGAGACTTGCAGTCCAAGAAAATAAGTCAGTTCTCCCATGAGACTCATTTCGAATTCAGCCTGCATCTGATCAGCAAAATGTTTAACCATTTGTTCTGACATTCCCCCAAACACTATGTCATCTACATATATTTGAGCTACCATTAACTTCCCTCCTTCATTTTTGACAAAGAGGGTTTTATCCAAGCCTCCTTTTCTGTATCCTTTGTCTGAGAGAAATTTTGTTAACCTGTCATACCATGCTCTAGGAGCTTGTTTCAGGCCATATAGTGCTTTCCTCAATTTGTAGACATGATCAGGGTGGTTTGGATCCACAAAACCTTTAGGTTGTTCCACATAAACTTCCTCATTTAAGTATCCATTTAGGAAGGCACTTTTTACATCCATCTGAAATAACTTGAACTTCAGGAGACAAGCAATTCCCAATAGGAGTCTGATAGATTCCAGTCTGGCTACAGGGGCAAAGGTCTCATCAAAATCAACCCCTTCAACTTGAGTGTATCCTTGGGCAACAAGTCTTGCCTTATTCCTAGTGACAACTCCTTCAGCATCTGATTTGTTCTTGTATATCCATTTTGTGCCAATGATGTTTGTTCCCTCTGGTCTAGGAACTAACTCCCAAACTTCATGTTGCTTAAATTGGTTCAATTCATCTTGCATTGCACCAATCCAGTATTCATCAGTTAAAGCCTCCTTAACATTTCTTGGTTCAATTTTAGACACAAAGCAAGAGTTTGAGATGATTTATCTAGATCTTGTAATGACTCCACTGTTAGGATCCCCTATGATGAGTTCTTTAGGATGATCTTTCTGAATTCTGATGGAAGGGATTTTGCTAGCTTCCTTGGATTCAGAGTCTGCTGAAGTGGTGTTAGGTAGGTCATTCTGTTGAGTTGGAGTCTCAAAGAATGTCTCAACATTACAAGGGACATCTGTTTCTTCATGATAATCATCAACTATGACATTTATTGATTCCATCATGACTTTGGTCCTGGAATTGAATACCCTATAAGCTCTGCTGTTGGATGAGTATCCTAGGAATATACCTTCATCACTTTTAGGGTCCAGCTTTCTCCTTTGTTCCCGATCTGCCAGAATATAGCATTTGCTACCAATTACATGGAAGTACTTCACAGTTGGCTTTCTTCCTTTCCAGAGTTCATAAATGGTGGATGAGGTTCCCTTTCTCAAAGTGACTCTGTTATGGACATAACAGGCTGTATTCATAGCTTCAGCCCAAAAATGAATAGGAAGTCTTTTGGCATGTATCATAGCTCTGGCAGATTCCTGTATGGTCCTATTTTTCCTTTCTACAACTCCATTTTGTTGAGGAGTTATAGGAGAAGAGAATTCATGACTAATTCCTTCTGAGGAACAGAACTCATTAAACTTACTGTTTTCAAATTCCTTGACATAATCACTTCTGATTCTGACAATACACCCTTCTTTTTCTCTTTGAATTCTTTTGCACAGTTCTTTAATAACTTCAAATACATCAGATTTTTCCCTAATGAAGTTAATCCAGGTGAATCTGGAAAAATCATCCACAACAACATAGTCATATCTTTTTCCACCAAGACTTTCCACCTGCATTGGTCCCATCAGATCCATATGTAGAAGTTCTAGAACCTTAGAGGTCGTCAGATGTCTTGACTTTGGATGTGACATCCTAGTCTGCTTACCAACCTGACATTCACCACAAACTCTCCCTTCATCAATTTGCAGTCTTGGAATCCCTCTGACTGCCTCCATGGATATAATCCTTTTCATTCCTCTTAGATGAAGGTGGCCAAGTTTTTGGTGCCACAGTTTCACCTCTTTTTCTTCTTTGGCAATAGAACACACAGTGGAGTAATTAGTGTTCTCAGGTTCCCACAAGTAACAGTTGTCTTTAGATCTGACTCCTTTCATTACAACTTCTTGTTTTTCATTAGTTACAAGACATTCAGATTTTGATAAGTTGACCTTGAATCCTAGATCACATAATTGACTGATACTAATGAGATTAGCAGACAGGCCTTTTACCAATAGTACTTCATTTAGATTTGGAACTCCAGGGCAGTCCAAGTTACCAACTCCTTTGATTTCTCCTCTAGCACCATCTCCAAAGGTCACATAACTAGTGGTGTGAGGTTTAACATTATTGAGAAGGTTCTTGATTCCAGTCATGTGCTTAGAGCACCCACTGTCAAAGTACCAGTCTTCCTTTGCAGAGACTCTAAGGGAAGTGTGGGCTATCAGGGCAGTAGCCTTTTTCTTCCATTGTGGAGTATGTGGTACCTTGTTAGACTTAGGTTTGACACCTGGGTTCTGATTAGGGTATCCATACAATCTGAAGCAGAATGGCTTTATGTGACCAAACCTCCCACAATGATGACATCTCCATCTTTGGTATTTTTTCTTCATATTTCTCTGTTCCCGATGTTGAGTGTTGTGTTGTGACATCTGCTTTGACATTTGTTTATCAGGCCTGATCTTCTTGTCTGCACCAGATTTCTTTGCTGCCACAAATCCTAGACCAGACTTGTTTCCCATATTTTGTCCAACCTGAAGGATTTCTTCCAATTTGTCAGTTCCATTTGTCAGCATCTTGACAGATTTGGTCATCTGGTTCAGTTTTGAGTTCAGCATTTGAACTTCCCCTTCTAGATGACTTATAGTTTCAATGTCTGCCCTTTTTTCAGCCTCCAACTTTATTATGAGTTTTGTTTGTCTCTCATTTTGTAGACAGACTTCAACACTTCTGATACATAATTTCTTGTAGGTATCAGCCAGTTCTTCAAATGTCACATCCTCATCACTAGTGTCACTTTCAGAGGTACAAACACCAGTTAGTGCAGTAACTAGTTTGGCAGATTCTTCTTCAGAATTACTTTCTGAATCACAGTCAGACCAGGTAACAGACATTCCTTTCTTTTGTTTCTTAAGAAAGGTAGGACATTCAGCTCGAATGTGCCCATATCCTTCACATCCATGACATTGAATTCCTCTGCTTTGATTTCCCTTATCTTCAGACCTTGGTTTTCTGCTGGAGTCATAAGATCTGTTAATGTCAGAAGAAATGTTCTTAACATTTGACCTTGACTTTGGATCTATTCTCTTGATGAGTTTGTTGAATTGTCTTCCAAGCATGGCTATAGCTTCTGAAATACTTTCTTCTTCATCCTCCTTGTTTTCATCTTCAGTGTTGGATACAAGTGCTATGCTCTTGTTTTTCTTTTCAACATTTTCACTGATCCCCATCTCAAAAGTCTGAAGAGACCCAATGAGTTCATCCACCTTCAACTGGCTGATATCCTGGGCTTCCTCTATAGCAGTTACCTTCATTGCAAATTTTTTAGGCAAGGATCTGAGAATCTTTCTCACCAGTTTTTCTTCTGACATCTTTTCTCCCAATGCTCCTGAGGTGTTGGCAATCTCCAAGATGTTCATGTGAAACTCATGAATGGTTTCATCTTCCATCATCCTTAGGTTCTCAAACTTGGTAGTCAGCATCTGAAGCCTTGCCATTTTTAATTTGGATGTGCCCTCATGGGTAGTTTTGAGAGTGTCCTAAACTTCCTTGGCCAGTTCACATTGATGTACCAGTCTGAATATGTTTCTATCAATTCCATTGAACAAGGCAGTTATGGTGGGATGGTTCATTCCTTTGTCAGCAGCTCTCCAAGCCTTTTTGTCCAGTGATTTTAAGAAGGCAATCATACGAGGTTTCCAGTAGTCATAATTTGATCCATCCAGAATGGGTGGTCTGTTTCCAAACACTCCTTCTTTGTCCATAGTGCCAGAAAGTGATATCCCTAGATCTCACCCAGTAATACAGGCAGGGTGCTTGCTCTGATGCCAATTGAAATTCTGGCAGCAGATACTCAATGTCACAGTGAATGTTGTGACACCGTATCTGACTTTCTATAAGACAGTAAATAAAAACAGTAAAGAACACTGTCAATTTTTTACCCAGTTCAGTGTGAAACAACACCTACTCTGGGGGCTACCAAGCCAGGGAGGAAATCCACTATAAGAGATATTAATTCAGGAATAAACCAACCAGTTTATCTCCTTCACTTAAGACCTACCCAATGCAACTTCAATCTAAGTTCAACTTAAACCTGAGTTCCTACTCACTCCCCCTCAATCACAGCAGTGATACTTAAACAATTGACTAATGAAATAATGAAGACACTCTTCAGAACATACACTTGATTATGCTTCACAGCTTTTAATCAAGTAACACAAACACTCGTGCTTCAAAGCTTTGAGTGATACACAAACCTAACTTGACCTTGCTTCAAAGCTTTAGTCAAGAGACACAAACACTCTTGCTTCAAAGCTTTGAGTGATACACAACCCTTACAAACAAAACCTACTCCAAGTCACTTATCACAATGATACTTGCTTGGATTACAACAGTTAAAACTATACAGCCCCTAATTGATCTTATGTCAAAGAGTTAAATTCCAATCATCTTTCCTGTTGAATATATATGCAGTTGTTTCTTCAGTTAGGGCTTCCACGAAAAGCTAGGGATAATTAGGGTTAACCTCAAGACTTGGTCACAATACTTTATCAACCAGATTAGGGTTGAGCTAGGTTAACCTAAAGTCCACGTGAGATTCTGTTCTGGAATGTATGAACCAAATTCCTGAAAAATCTCAGAATTAACCAAACTGCATAACTGTTAGATCAGTACAGGATGTCTTAACATTTGTTATGACAACAGAAATCCTGTTTACTGATTTTGGTAGAAAGTGATAAATGTGATCTTTGCAAAATGCTCAGATACACACTCATAAATAGCAGCTATTGTATGCCATTCTTTTTCTGCATAAAGAACCTAATAATTCAGAATGTTATGACATCAGTCATGACATTCACACACCTGGTTTTACCAAAAATACATGCCAATAACTAAACACTTACAGATTATATTTTGGTGATGAAATGTTTGGATTGGGTGGTGGATCACGCAATGTCACTAAGTTGGCCTTCAATAGATGTTGCAAGGCTTGGGACAGTGACATGCTGATCCTTGTGAACTGTCTTCGAGGAGCTTCAGATTGTTGATTGTTGGATGATTGTCTTTGAGCAGACGGAGGGTTGGAGATTAACACAACATTAACAGAGGGTCGGTGATTCTTCTTGGTATGGGCCCTTACCCCATACACAACATTTGTTTCCTTCTTTCTAGTGAAATGATTCCTTACAGCGTTGGATGTGGAAGCAGATGTCATGGGAATTTTTCCGCTCTTAATGCCACTTTCGACCCTTTCACCAGTTAGGATCAACTCGGTGAAACCAGACGAGGACTTGCCAATCAATAGGTTGAAAAATGGCCAAGTTAATGTACACCTGAACATGTCAACTAACTCTCTATTAGTTAGTGGTGGTTAGACCCTACCAGCAAGATCCCTCCATTTTTGCACGTACTCCTTGAACCCCTCATTAGTACCCATTGTCATACCTTGAAGTTGGACTCTGGTTGGTGCCAGATCGGCATTGTATTGATACTGATGATAAAAAGCAATGGTTAGATCAACCCATGTGTGGATGCAGGAACCCTCTAATTGATAAAACCATTCTAGTTGAGTCCCAGTCAGACTTTCTTGGAAAAAATGGACCCAGAGCTTTTTGTCGATAGTGTGCGGATGTATCTTGCGCATGTAAGATGTTAGATGAATTTTCGGGCAGGAAACTCCGTCATACTTGGCAAAGACCAGTATTTTTAACTTATGGGGAATGACGACCCCAAGTACTAAGCCCAAATCACGAAAATCCAAACCAGGTACGGCTTGAATTTCAACAGCTTTCATCCTATCCTCTAATTGCTTGTATTTATCCTCGGTAGGTGGGTATTGTTCATCAAAGTAGTCTTCATCTTTAGAAGCTTGGTCATTTGCACCCCTAGCACGGGTGCTCCTTGCCTCTTTGTGTTGATTTTCGTCCTCCTCAGAAGACTCTTCGACTATCTGTACCTGATGAACCGAACCAGTGAATCTCTTACCCCTGTTGATAAATGCCTTCTTTTTAGTCTTCTTTTTGGTTGTTAGTAGTGTCATCATCTCTTGTTGTCCCTTGGCCAGGAACAGCAAGGTTGCTTAGAACTAGGAATTATGTGCTTGCAAGTCCTTCACTGTTTGTTCGATATCCATCTTACTGAAATAAATAGTAGAAAGATAAGGAAATATGTTGTGGAAAACCTGTTTATGTTATGATGCATGAAAATGCGTATGCAAATGCTTTCAAGGACTTAGAAGATTTAAATTTGTTTAGACAAAAGTAACAAACATCAATTGCATTAATAAGTTCAAATTGATTACAAACATACCTCTTGGGCTTACAATGGAGAAAATAAATACAAAATAAACACCTAAGACAAAAAGGTCGAGCCAACCTCTTTGGTGCAATGTAGGCGTTCAAACTTTGCTCTTCATGAAGTTGTCTTGTAAGCTCCAAAACCTTCTTTTCACTTGCGTAGAACTGGGTTTCGAAGGTGTCTTGCTCTTCCTTTAGCTGAATCCAAGATCTTTGCAAATCTTCAAGAGAAGTAGGCATGTTAGTATAAAGGACAGTATACGGAACATCTCCTTCGGTATTAGGCTTCATGATAATAGGTAGGATGGCTTCATAAGGCATCATGAGGTTTTGGGCGCGAGTTCTTACCTACTTGAGATAAGGCTCCAAAGGAATGGAGTTCTTGTGCCCTAACGTCTTACTATCAACCTTTTTAATCATGCCTCAAGCTCGTATGAATCTTTGACGATAACCTTGGACATCGCTCTCATAGTCAAATGCAATTCCTTGGAAAAGTGCATCATGAGGGTCATCCCTCCTAGCATATCCAAATTGTCGCAAAGACAAACAAGGATAGTAGGTAAGACTTCCCCTAATGCCAAGTAGAGGGACATTTAGGGAATTCCCCACAACGGTCGATAATAGTAATGTCCTTCATAGATCGAGCATACAAATAAATGTTAGAATGTGTGAGTGACATTAACCTTTGAGACCATATCAAGCCTTGCTCATTCTTCAATGTTGAACGAGGTAGGTGTGAAATAAACCACCTAGAGAGTAATGGAATGCAACACAAAAGAGTACCCCTTTTCTTCATGGTGCGAGTGTGGAAACAATGTAGAATGTCTCCAAGCATAGTAGGTATGGGATTACGAGAGAGAAAAACCTTGATGGCATTCACATCTATGAGTTAGTCCAGATTGGGAAATAGAACTAAACCATATATTGGAAGAGCTAAGACATCCTCAAAACCTTGAAAATCCATATCTTCCCAGAACAAACGAGCCTTCTCCAACAGAAATTTGGCTAAGAAACCTTTAACTCCACTTCTTGTCTCCCAATTTTCCATAATGTCAGATCTCTTCAAATGCAAAGCTTTGGAAATAACTTCAGGTTTTGGATTCTTTTCTAAACTGGTGAATGGTATTTTATCAAGCAAAGGCAATCCTAATAATTGAGATAATTATTCTAATGTAGGCAAAAATTGATAGTCGGGAAAGGTGAAGCAATGATGCATCAGATCAAAGAATTGGAAAAGCAAACACATAATTTCTTCTTGGAAGTTTGAGGTAGCTAAGTTGAGAAGTCGACCATATTTCTATGTGAAAGGAGAATCTCCAGGCACTCTTGATGTTAACTCTTAAAGTTGAGGATGCACTTTCACGAAGCTGACTCGGATGGTGTTCCTGCGAGTAGAAGTCATGACCTACAAAACAGAACAAAGATAAATTCCAAAATCCTTGAAATGGTTAGTAAGAATGCTTTATGATCTTATGATGTTTATGATGACATGAATAATAATCACAAACAAAGCACACAAAGACCTTAGGTTTAGGCTTGCATGGAGTTCATAGGTAAGTACCCTTTTGAAGTTTAGTTGGTTCAACTTGTCCTAGAAAGTATTTTGGTTCTAGGGAATCTCAATATCATTAATATTTCTTCATTGGGCATTGTTTTAGCATAATCAATCTTTTATTGCGGCCAAAATATCCCAATAGTCTAATCTCAATGAGCGTAGCATCGAGTATCAACCAATTTTCAGCTTTCCACCAAAACCGGCTATCTCACTACTTCCTAATGGCCAAGTTGTTCAATTAAAGGTTCTAAGTTCGTTAGTGCTTCATGACATCACTCAGCGTCCCCATATTCTCCTTAGTTCACCATAAAGGATACCGATACCCATAAATATGTCACACTAACATAGCTATTGTCTCAACCATATCAGTCTACACCGTACAGTCTCCATAATATTTGCTATTTACCTAATGGTGTTCCCAGTTCCGGATAGAGGATCAACACAAACCCAAAAAAGGACCTAAAAATGTAAAGAAAACAAATCAAACAATGAAAGCAAGTAAATGTGATCTAGCTCTAAGGTAACCCCACTTTTGAGATATCCCCAGCAGAGTCACCAGTTCTGTAACACGGTGGGAGAACTGACTTGGTTGTTTTGAGTTTGATCGCAATTATTGAGGATAGCAAGAGTCGCCACCGACTTTTCTTTTATCTAATAAAGAAAGGGTGAAACGAACAGGAAAGACCTTTGAGATGTTTTCTTGAGTTTGGGGGGTAGATTATGAAAAGGGAAGGTGTTAGCACCCTTTTCATCCATAGTTATCTATGGGCTCTTAGTTGCTTGCTAGATCACTTTTGAAATTGATTTGTTTGAAATGTGTTATGGTGGGTTTTGAAAGTATTTTTGAAAAGTTCCTTCGTTTAGGAAAACTTTGTAATGATTCTCGTCTCTATAAGAATGCTACAAAGTGTTGGACTTTAGAAAATATTTCATGTTTTGAAAGTGTTTGATGTGTTTGAAAAGATTTTTGTTTTGAAGATGGATTGTGAGAAAGCAACTAAGAACGTTCTACCTACTCAAAAGTCTTTTGTTCATTTCTTCCTTCCTTTGATATTGCTATCTTACCATTGATTGGTAAGAAGCCTTATCTTTGGATGTAAAGGGGCAGGCGCGGATCATCGTATAGTCATGAATAGCAATGTTGTGAGATATCTTAGCATTTCTCTTGAAGGTCTAAGATCATTTATAAGGCAACATTCGTAGCGTCATCGAGGGACTATGATCTTGTATTTTTTGATTGTTTTTGCTAAGATGTCTCACATGCATATCATGACCATTTTCTCAAGGAAACCAGTGGAGTTAACCCTAGAGGTGTAAGTGTGCAAGTGTTTATTTTTTCATGCTTAATTTTGTCTTGGATTAAGGTTTTCTAAGCATTGATTTTATCTTTCCATACAAACCTTAGTTACTAGCATTTATATGAAAAGTGATCAATTACGGAAAATAAATGTCTTATGCTATTATATCATTTTGGGAATGGGGTGTATAAATTTACAAATGGAGATTGCAAGAAATTAAACCAAATGATCTATTATAACCATATTGAAACTTAAATAATGTACAAGAATTGAAAGGAATATAATGTACAAGACATGAATGAAAAGAAAATGAATTTGTTAAAGAAAGATTTTGGCCTATTTAACTAAAAGGAAATTTAATTAAACTAAAGAAAAGTTAAGATTAAGTTAAAGAAAAGAAAATAAATAGGAAAATGTTTTTGGTTTTTTTTATTGTAAGAAGTTAAATAAAAATAAACTAAATAATTTAAATATATTTTTGGTGTTTTTGATTAATAAAAATAATTATAATAATAAAAATAATAAAGTAAAGAAAATGAGATAAAGATATAACATTAACGTCAGGGGGTTCGGAAAACTGAAATGTCAAGGCCCAGCCAATGGAGGCCCAGGCGCGCTTCCTGCAAACAAACAAAAAAGTGAGAAAATTTGGAAAAATGACAAAAGGTCTCGCTGGGGCTCTAACCCCGGACCTTATACATAAATACCTTACGCGGGCGCTGTTTGTACCACTGGGGTGGTCCGTTTCATCTGTTAGTTATCCAAATTGCATTAAATATAAAATGAACTCATTTTCAAAATTTTCTAATGCCCAACTTCTTCTTCCTTGCGCATGTAGACCATGCTAATTCCAATATTAAGCTTCTAAAAGCTTCATTTCTCAGCCAAATCAAAAAAATGTAAACATCAAACTTGCCTAAAATTTGAATACGAATCTAACCACATAATTTTTAAAAGTTATGGGTCAAAGGTTAGCATGAATTTTGTTCAGTATCAACATTAAGACCTAACTGATCATAGATGAAATTCTCAAAGTATAAGCAATGATAATCAAAACTAAAGACATAGTCAGCTTCCTAGACATGATATCTACATCTTTTCTTCAAAGTGTATATACAAATGATGCTTGAATGAAGAGTTCCATGTTTGAAAAACTTACCTCTTGGAGTAAAACTCGAATGACTTCTACACGACATCCAAAAATGGCTTGATGGTGGATTAAGCTTGCAGGGACCTTCCTTGAGCTAGTGGGATCACTACTTTGCTTTAAAAGTCACTGGATGAATCTAACCAAGTCAAGGTGCAATGGTAGAAAATGGAAATGGTGTATGATGATGGGATGGTTACAGAAACGTGTCAAGGGTATGGATGAGCTCTATATGATGTATAGATGATGTTTGAATGGAAAAAATGGAAAACGCACAAAGGATTTTGGAGTTGGCTCTTCAAAGTCAGAAATGGCAACCAAAGTGGCTTTGGATGCAGATTCTGAGTTCAAGGAGTTTTTGGGAGTGTTCTAAGGCTGGTAATCTCTTCCTTTATGTTGCAAATAATGTCTCTATTTATAGGTAAGAGGTTTGACATCTTATAGTAGCCAAAATCTTGAGATAACATGTTATGGTTTAGTTGACAATGAAAAATCAAGTTGAATTGATTTTCATGGTTCCAAAGTTCAAGTACAAGCATGGCCTGGTGTTTGTTGGGTGCAGGAGACTTGATTCATGCTTTTGATATTGCTTGCAATCAGAGATAAAGGTCACAAGGCTCAATGCATTGACAATTTGGATAAACTTGATTTTCTAAAATGGAAATGGTAACTTTGTACCATTAAGGGAATATTGGCTTGGACAATACTTTAAATACTTGGATAAGAGCTTAATTCATTGTGTGAACAATTAATTATGGAGTGAAACACAAGCTTGAGGCCTGTAAAGCAAGATCATGTAGCATGGCCTATGGATTTGATCAATGTTCTTCAAAATTTTGTCTTCAACTTGATTCCTTCTACAAAGATCTTGAATCTCTGTAGAAATTATGTCTTTTTCTTACTCTGGTTTTTGACAAGCATCTTGAATCTCTTAAAGATGTCGAATACTCCTTCCTTTGGTTTTGATCACATAGATCCAACACTTTTGTCCAAACTCATCAACAGACAAAACAATATTTGTCTCCACCAATTATATGTTCTTCGAATGTACCACTTTGAGTATGTAAGATGATCTCATTGGCATAGTCGAAATGAAATAATTTTTGATTGCTTTCCTACTAAACAAACTTCACAAAGTTTTTTCAGGAATCTCAAGACTTGGAATACCAGTAACCATATCTTGAGTAATCAGTTGATTAAGTGGTCGAAAGTTAAAATGTCCAAACTTCAAATTCCACAACCAATTATCCTTGTGGTCGAACCATTTTCAAAAATTGAACTTCTGTCGAATTGATCATTGTCTTAAGTGTCCTGTTTTTCGACAATGGAGATTTCAAATTGTTCTTGGTGTCGAACAATCTCAAAACTCCATCTTTCATGACAAATGAGAAACTCTTTTCGAATAGTTGTCCAACACTTAGCAAGTTGCACTTTATTCCAGGTACATAGAGCACATCTTTAATCATAACTTTTCTTCCATTACTCATTTGAAAGGTTATGTTTCCAGTACCTTCTTCTTGCAATGAACTATTATCAGCATGTTTTTTGTTAAATTGGAACTCATAGTGTCGAAACTATGTGTGTCGAAGGGTTTAGAGGTGGATCGAAGCAGGTAGCTCAAAGGAAGCCATTGCCCAGTCGAAGCTTGTGGATCGAAGCAAGCATGAAGATAGACAACATTTCATCTATCATAATGGCGAAGAACCCAATAGCACATGGTCGGAGCAAGCACATTGAAATTAGGTTCACTTATCTCCGAGAGCAGGTAGTAGATGGGAAGATGAATTTGGAACACTGCAGAATTGAGAATCAGATTACAAACATCATGACGAAGGGAGTGCAGGTTGAAGTATTCAGAAGACTAAGAACCATGATGAACATAGATTGTTTAGACATAATGAATTAGGTGGTGTGTTAAATTTTAATTCGTAGTGTCGAAACTATGTGTGTCGAAGGGTCTATAGGTGGATCGAATCAGGTTGCTCGAAGAAGTCGTTGCCCAGTCGAAGTTTGGGGATCGAAGCAAGCTTTCTCTTCTTCGACTTATCAAAAATCTACCAACCACTACTTTCGATCAGTCATGTGGCTCGAATAGCCTGAACTAGATTTTGAATTTGACATGATTATCTACAACTGCACACCTTTTTTTATCTGCTTTTCCCTTTCGACAATTTCCTCTTCCTCCTTTCAAGGATTCAGAAGTTTCATCTTCGACCTGATGCTTGAGAGCCCAATATGATCCATGGAAACTATATGGGGAATTAAAAGTCTAATTGTACTTGTGCAAACTCAAACCCTAGTTTTGAGTCATCAGTGTTTGAGGAGGCATCTTAAGTTGATCAAACCTAGTGCAGTCTGGAATCAATAGAGATCTTGTGAGAAAATTCTTGAGAAATGAGAGGGCAAATTTTGAGGTACAACACTCACATAGTTGAACCAAAAGATTTACCTTAGCCTATTTCACTTGCTGATTCCCTTCATAAGAAGCACAAAAAGATTTAAAGATGGTTTTGGCAGTAGATTCATTGAGAATATTGAGATACTTAGAGTGAGGAAGAGCATAAACCAAGATTCCTATGACTCTATAATGTTTTTGGTAAAACTTATTATGAGCATGTGTGAGAGTCTTTCTATCAGTCACCATACCTACTCCATTAACATCAAATTTAATACCATCTTAAAGAAGGTCCCATAGCTCATCATCCATATCTATGATATAAGTATACATTTTGCTTTTCCATCATTCAAAATAAGTAAAATTTCCACTGAATTTAGGAGGTTTAAACATGTAGGTATTCTTTTCAGAGGCATTATAATCAAAGGGCGCAATACAAAAATTAGGACTATAGGTTTTAGAATCAGATTCATCATGATATTTTTCTCTTAGGATCTTTTATGTACCACTATTAAGTGTTAACGCATAAACCATTCTCTGATGCCAATTGAAAGTGAAAAAAACACAAGAAGGGGGTTGAGTTATGTTTACTTTTTCTTCTTTTTCCCTTTAAGACCTGTTATCAGATTCTTATTTGCACAGTGTTATACCCAAAAAAATTCCCTCCCATTATTCAAAACAAATTGGTTCAAGATACCTCCTCATGCTCCTAGGGTTCTCAAGCACTCAAGACTACTCAAAGATTGATCAGACAAACCCTCCTCCTAAGCACTGACCTACAATTAGGGTTTTGTTTTTCTCAAGTAAAATTAGATTTCTAATTCCTCAAGTGGACTTAATTGTTTCTCATATGTATCAAGGTATCCTCATGCCAATTTTCAAGCCTTACAGCATAAGTTTGCTTAGTCAATTAGCCAAATGATTAAAAATTAACTATATTGGACAAAAACTCAACTTTGACCAATTTACAGTATCTTTGGTCAACATCAACATTTTGAAGTCAAATTCATCATTTGATTAAGGGTTAATCATGATTCATCAAGAAAACTCAAGATTCATCAAAAGTAAAAAATTACTAAATTAGGGTTTTCTTAAAGAGAAGTCAACTGAACTTTGACCAAGCATAACTTTCACATGCTTCATCATAAAATCATCAACCAAATCCCATTTTGGAGTAAGTTCAATTCTCTACAACTTTGTCTCTCTAAGATCAAGGCCAAAAAATGCTTAATTTGAGATATATGAGCCAAAATATTACATGTCATTTTAAAAGTCAACAAAAAGACACTTTTTTTCAAGGCACTTTACATCAAGATAAAGGCTTCAAATAAAAAATGACCAGCATGAAGATTGTAGGGGACATCTTGAGGTTTCCAAAAAGTCCAAGATCATGTTCATATGATGAAAATTGAGTGAGTTATAATTGGTGCAAGTTGAGCAATTTTGAGAATATGCATGAAACTCAAATTGAACAAATTTGAATTTTTGGGATAATGGGCTTAACTTTTAAGGTCCAAACATGTTTCTGACCCCATAATAGGAACTTAAATCCATTCACTTTTTTTTGTGGTTTTCATTTCTTTTGATTTTGATTTTATTTAATTAAAATAAAAATAAATCAAATAAAATACCAATTAAATGGATTAAGGCGTGTGGATATTGTTTTAATCATGTTGGAGGCCCAAATATAAATCTTGAGAAGCAAGAAACCATGTGAGCTCATGAAGATATGATTTGGACAAATTTAGAAATTTTTCATGTTAATTTTGAAACAAATCTTCACATCTCTCAATCATGATGTCCAAGCCCATCTTTTTAACCTAATCCTTTTTCTATATAAACACAACTTGTTTAGACAAAGAGAGGACATGCATACTGCCTCAAAGAAGAACCCTAGAATTCTCAAAAATTCAAGAAACTAGGGCAAGAACAAAACCTTGTTTGCAGCTATCTTCAATAAAGTTCAAGCATTCCATCATCATCCTGACACACCTAGGAAGCTTTCCAAGTCCTTAAGCAATAAAACTCGTGTCTAGAACACCACGTTTCATCTTCACCGGTTTTGGTAACTTTTTCAAATTTAAACCTATAAATTATGCATTTTTAACTAATTTTATAAGTTCACATGTGTCCATATAAATCATTAGAACAAGTTTGATGCATAATATGTGAGCTTCAACGCAGGTGTCGTACCTCAAATTTGTCCTACCTCGATGATTTGGTTCTTCGAGATCGAAATAGAGGAAATATTCAATTAAAGATGGTATAGCAATATCTGATGGCCCATCTTTATCCAAGACTAGGGGATGTATTTTAATAGGGGATTTTTATATTAAACTCATTCGCGTGGCATGTTGGCCAATGGCCCAAGCGGTTTAAGGATAGAAAATTATTTCAGAATATAACTATTAAATAGTTGTTATTATAAAAGTTAAAATTAAATTAAGTCTACTTAAATAGCTATTATTTAATAAATTGATTTTACTAAGGGAATTTAGACGTTATTTCGTTGTTAGTGAAAAGGATGGTGGCAATTTACTTAGGTGGACCATTTCTATTTGGTTGTCCAAACAAGGATGTGTATAAGGCCGTTAGGATGGCTTGTCTAATGATTAGAGGAGAAAGGAAAGATGCGTGCTGAGATTACTGTTTTGTTTCAATAGAAAAGAAATAGTATTATTAAAGAAAAAGTGGTTTGTTGTTTTAAGTAAATAAGTAAATAGTACTTGTTTCAAGAAATGAGAATGAAGTATTTTTGCTTTTTACAGTAGTATTGTTAAAAGTTTGGTTTAGTAAAAAAAAAAGCGTTGGGCTAAAGGCCAATTGGGCCCAGGTTAAAGAAAAGTACTTGCTGTAATACAAAAAAAATATAATGAGTGGGTTGAACCAAAAAGAACAAGTGTCTGAAATTGAGGGCTAAGAATGGGGGGCCCAATTGTTTTTGTTGTTGATGTAAACAAAGGAAAGAATTTGGCCCAAAAATCATAAAGAAACCATTACTGTATCAATTCACCAAGGATTATGCGCATGTTTTCTCAATAACAATGACTGTTCAGATTTAGCCAAAATGAATACATTAACAGTCACTGTACAAACCAACGCCGGAACTTATTGAGATGAAATCTAAAATATATTACTGCAAATCTTTATATATCAAAAACTGAATCTTCATCAAATCCAACAAATCTCTATTACGGAAAATTACAAATCTAAGAAAATCCCTGAAGATTCAATGATAGAATCTGATATATTAAATATAATCCAGAAAATCTCAGTGACAAGAATCAGTACAAACCAAGTTCTAGACATGATTAATTACAGTAAAAAAATCTAAAACTACAGAATCCCTAAATCCATTCTAAACTCCCTAATTTGTGCAAACTTAATTGTAACGACAAAATCGAAAAACCCTAAAAATTCCTAACTATATAAATAAATAGGGAATCAAAACACAGGAGGAGGCTGGCCAAAGACGGAGACAAAGAACATAGAAAAAGGGTTTTACAGAAGTAAGAACAGGGGCTTGACAGAAGAGGGAGGCGAGCGTTTTGACAGAAGAAGAACCTTGAACGAGGCCTTACTGTTGAGAGCAAGAAACCGGGACGATTAGAGTTTCCAGATCGGAAACCCTAATCGTCCCTTTAGCCACCATTGACGACCCTCGCCGTTGCTGATAGCCTAATTGTCGTTGTAGCTTAGCAATCCGCCGTCGGAACCTGCACACAAGAGACAGAGGGACGTTAAATTGGATTCACTCTGAAATCGGAACACGAAAACACAGTAAGGGTAAAATCACCCAGCTTTTGGGTTGTTGTTTAAGGGTGGTAATTTAATAGGCGATAGGGTTTGTTCTTCCGGCGCCACCGTAGTGGGAAGATAGGGTTTGAGAAAAGAGAAACTAGGCTAGGGTTTCGCGTGGAAGAGAGAAAGAAGAAGCTTTGTTGTGATGATCCAGATAATAAAATGAACATAACAAATGTATGACCCTGTCTCGATCCTATACTCGCGAGTCCACCGTACTACAATGTTCCAATCATCCACGTTCGTATGGTCATGATTGTATGGCCGTAAGGCCGAGTCTTACCATAAGTGTGATACACCCTCACATACTAGATCACGCAGGCCCCTTCAATGGTTGTAATGGGCCCAGCCCATTACTCTTCATGCCCCCCCAGATTACTAAAATTCTAAAACAAGCGCACCCCCCTGTCCAGAATGGATAATGGGCTTAGCCAGTCTACTTTCAGCACCCCCCATTATTTAATTCACAACTGAAAGTACACCCCCAGGTTTTGCTTGAATATTCATTTAATTTTTTTTTAATTTTTTTTTATATATTATATTTTATTTATGCTATATTAATTATTTATTCCTTCTTATTAATAATAATAATTATTATTATTATTAATTTTTATTACCATATTTTAAATATTTATAATTATTTATTTACTATTTAAATATTACTATATGATAAAATAAATTATTTTCATGTAAAAATTGCATATATTATTTTCTATACTATTTGCATTAAATCTTTTTCAATCATGCATTAGTTAAGATATTTTCGCAATTAATATTATTAAAAAAACACAAACAAATCTCAAACTATTTTTGCAACAAATTAAGCTAATCAACAGTCTTTTTGCAAATGAGTTTCAAGCTAATTTTGGCTTACTGCGTACTCAGTCAAAATCTCTGCAATCACTACTCCCGACCAAGTGCGAAGTGATTCAAAATATGTTTGTAAACCCCTAAAAGACACCAACCCATACGAGCTATGAATTGGGACTCTGATTCCTCATAAGAGGATACGTAGGCACGCGATCTAAAATCGTGGCGAGTCTTGCTAATTAAAATTTAAAACACTGTTTACCCCAAACCTAAACCTAGAGCTTAATATACTTGTGAACAAGGTGGATGAAAGGTGCCTAACACCTTCATTTCGTCCAATTGAGTCCGAAACCTAGAATCTCTATTCGCGAATTAGGGTTTTCTATTGGGTTCCCTTCCCTAGGATAAAAACTAATAGTGGCGACTCTTGATTAAAAAAACAGTTGCTACAGCAGGAACAGGGACTTGCCATTGTTAGGGCATACTCTGAGTTTTGTTTTGAAACTCATGATACAACTAGTTACAGGCCAAAACAACATCACCATTGGATTCAAGAGGTCCAAATTAGGGGGATATGATCCTTCTTAAACCCTAACATGCGTTGTTTTTGCAAGTTGAAGAATGGTCTCTTTGAAGAAGACGGTCGGAGCTAGGGCTCTGGCGGTTCTCCGGTTCACTGGTTTATAATATATTGTTTTGTTTCTATTATGTTAACAAATTGAAAGTGTAGCGCAGTTAGTTGAGATGGAGGCTTGTTAAACGAAAGGGTGTGGGTTTGATCCCTGTCTTGCAACATTTATTTTTTCTATTTTCCAAACTAACATGCAAGGTTATTACATAATGATTAGTTCATGTTTCCTATCACCATCAGCGCGTTGGTTCAATGGTGAGGCGTGCGCCTGTGAAGCGAGGGGGCGTGGGTTCATCACCCACCCCATGAAAATCTTTTTTTTCTTCTATTTTTTCCTAACCTAATTTTTTTCCTATTTTCTTTTCTAAACCCTAATTAACTTTTAATCAATCATTAAACTAACCTTATTTTTTTCTTAATACTAATAAATTAGATTTAGGGTTTTCACTAATATTTAATTTTATTGATATATTTTTTATTTACTAAATTAATTAATTAATCAACTTTTTTCCTTAAATATTAAAATCAATTAGAATTTAGGTTTTATTAATTATTATTATCACTTAAATTATTTCTATAAAATATCAAAAAATATTAACACTTAGAACTTAGGTTTTTCAAACTTTTTTTTTTCAAAACATTTTCTTATTTTCTTTCTTTATTATTTAAATCCATAGATCAAGTGTATAGGGTGCACTCTCTAATGTAATAGCATGGGTTTATTTTCTGCATTTCTTTATTATGTAACTGCTCACGGGATGTAATAGCATAGGACATTTATATTCTCGCACTTTTATTTTATGCTATGATTAGTAATTAGAATTGTGTGGAAAGACTAGTAACTGAACGTAGAAAACCCTAATATTCAAGATAAATAACTGAAAACAAACACTTCACACACTTGAACTTCTAGGGTATCCTCTCTTGTTGCCTTAGGATACTTGGTCATGTCCCTCGAAAGTGGGGATACTTAGGAAAAGACCCTCGATGAAATCATCATTGTCCCTTTCGAATAAAGATCATAATCCCTCGATGACCCTTCGAGCTGCCTACAAAATGATCTAGTCCCTTCGATGACTGTACTAGCAAAATGATGGTAGTCCCTTCGATACAATTGATAAAGTATTCTTATATGTTGCCTTCGATGACCATACGATGAGCCTATGCATGTCCCTTCATATCCAATAGATAGGGCTACCTACCAACTAATGGTAGTGATAGTACTATCTCTAAAGGAGAAGGAAAAGAATAAGAAAGACTTTAGTGGGTAAGAACTCTTAAATTCTTGCTCACAAATTTTCTCAAAAAAACATTTTTCACATATCACTTTCAAAACAACAAATATTTTCAAAAACACTTTGTAAACATTCTTGAGGACGGATACAAGAATTATTACAAAGTTAGCCTTACACTGGCATTTCAATATATTTTTAAATAAATCACACACACACAAAGTAAGTTTTCAAAGTGAACTAAGCAATTAAGAGCCCGTAGGTAACTACGGATGAAAAGGGTGCTAAGACCTTCCATTTTCATAACTTAACCCCCAAACTCAAAATTTATCAAAGGTCTTTCCTGTTATTTTCACCTTTCCTAAATATTGGATAAAAGAAAAGTCAGTGGCGACTCTAGCTATCTGCACATTTGGATCAAACCAAAAAAGTTCAGTTCTCCCACCGTATTATAGAAGTGGCGAATCTGCTGGGGAACTATATAAAATAGGGGTTACCTTAGAGTTTAGATTACTTTTACTTGCTTTAATTTTTTGAATTGTTTGTTTTAATTTAAGGGTTTGCTTGGGTATTATTACTTGTAAGATCCTACACCCAGATCTAAGAATTCCTTAGGTAAGTAGCAATAGATCATAAAGATTGTACGGCGTAGACCGATATGGTTGAAATGATGGGTATAGTTAGTGTGACACTTTGGTTTGTACTGATGTTTCTTGAGTCAGTCAAGGATAAATTAGGCTTCTGCATGGTGTTGTTAACACTAACTTACTTTTAGAACCTTAATTGACCCATCTTGGCCATTAGAAAGTAGTGTGATGGCCGAATTTGGTGCAACCCAAGGTTAGTTGATACTCGAAGCTACGCTCATTGAAATTCGACTTTCGGGATGTTTTGGTGGCAAGCTGGCTGCCGTGTAAAAATAAAGCCTGCAAGAAAGATCAATGATATGAGATTCCTAGAACCTAGTTACTACTTTAAGATAGGTTAAGGCAACTTAACTTCAATGGGGAAGGTTACTTACCTATGGACTTCATGCAAGCCTTTAAACCTAAGGCTCTTGTGTGACTTGTTTTTACTACTCATTTAACATGAACATAACATCATAACATCATATCATCATAACATAACATTTTTACTTATCATTTTAAGGACCTTAGGGATTTATGGTGCAGGATTATCATAAGCCAGATTTCTAGCAAGGGGCAAGAGGATTTATTTTCCTCTAGCCAGACACCACCAAGATCAAAGTATATTCTCTTGAGTTAGAGGCTATGACCCACTCGATATGGTGAGCTTGATTCTTATAGAAGTACGTTCAAAGATGAAGACTCAAAGTTCTTCTGACAAAGTTGCAACCAGATTCAATTTCTAATACTTCAAATTTAAATCCCACTAGATTCTTGAAAACATTGCATATACATACCATACATATCATGACATAACAGGTTTCTAAGACAGGTTTTCTCATCTTCTTGTTATTTATTTCAAACAGAAAATGGCTCTTGAACAGACAGTCAAAGAACTCCAGGCTCAGAATGCTCAGTTCCAACAAATGTTCCTAAACTTAGCCAAGGGACAAGAAGAACTGGAGGTGCTCGTTACCACAAGGAAGTAGAAGAAGAAGACAAAGAAACCAATCGACATCCTTAATATGGGGAGAAGATTCAGAGGTCCAATCAAGAAAGCTTGAGATCTTGATATCCCATTAGGCGAAGATGAAAACAGGATGAAGATGGTAAAAGTGTTAAAACTAAAAGAAGCAATTATGGTGCTGACAAATTTTCTGATGAAGAGGAAGAGGACTATTTGGATGAACAATATCCCCCCCGGAGATGAGAAGTATAAGCTGCTAGAAGAGTGTCTGAAAGCTATGGAGTTCCAGAAGGTGTCTGTCTTGAACTTTGAAGATTTGGGTTTGGTCTCAGGAGTCGTCATTCCTACTAAGTACAAAACTCCTACATTTTCCAAGTATGATGGCATTTCTTTCCCAAAGCTGCATTTGAGATCTTATGTTCGGAAAATTCAACCACACAATGCTGACAAGAAATTATGGTTGCACTTATTTCAAGAGAGTCTGTCTGGAACACAACTGGAATGGTATTATCAACTCAAAGGTACCAACATCCATACCTGGGAATATTTGGTTGCAGCTTTCAATAAACAATATCAATACAATTCTGATTTGGCACCAACCCTCATGCAACTATAGAGTATGTCCATGGGTTCGGAGGACAGCTTTAAAGAGTACGCACAGAAATGGAGAGATCTGGAAGGAAGAGTTAAACCTCCGTTGGCTAATAGGGAATTGGTTGACATGTTCATGAGTATGCTAACAAGTTTTTTCTATAATCATCTACTTGGAAGTTCTTCAGCCGGTTTCACTGAACTGATATTGACAGGAGAACATGTTGAGAATGGAATCAAAAGCGGTAAAATTCAGGTGGATACATCTTCAAATACTGTAAAGAAGTCTTATAATGGTAAGAAAGAATCAAATTCTGTGTACAGCTAGAAGCGTCATAATAAGAGTGACTACAACCAACCTGTGGGGAATGTTGATCTCAAATCATGCACCAGTGCAACAACAATAACTAAATAATCAGCGTAAGCAGGATGCACCTAGGAGACAGTTCACAAAGATCAACATGCTGTCATCTCAAGCATTGCAACATATGTTGAAGGCAGAGTTAATTACATTGAAGGATCCTCCTCAGAATCTAAATACTTCCTCTCCTCATTACAATCCCAATGCAAGATGTGCATATTACTCCAACATCCCTTGGCATGACACTAACAATTGTTGGACTCTAATAAATAAGATTCAAGACATGATTGACTCTAAGGATATTGAATTTGACCCTCTTGAGACTCATAATGTGATCACTTCACCCATGCCTAATCATGACAAGGGCATTAATGTTATTGATGATGTTTCTTATGTTTTCAATGTGAATGACTTGACTACTCCTTTGATGATTGTTAAGGAGAAGTTGTTGTAAGTCGGCTTATTTCCAGGTTATGTTGAAAACTGCTACTACAATGCATCTCAATCCAATGGTTGTGCCTTACTGAAATAAGGTATTCAGCGTTGTTATGGATGACCATGAAATTCTATTTGAGAAGACTCCTTTTGTGGAGAGTATATCCCAAGATGCATCTGTGACTACAACTTCTGGTACTCCGGTAAGAATCACTTCTAAGGGTCCTGTTAAGATTACTGCCAAACCAAGGGTTGCTCCTCTGATCATTACCGCACCTGGGCTAATTCCATATTCCTATGACAAGGCTATCCCTTGGAATTATGGAGCTGATGTCTACTACCATGGCGTCAAGCAAGCACCATTAACTATCAGAGATAAAAATACTGAAGTTATTGATCCCAACATTGGCAATATTGTTGGGACTAGTAAGGTTACCAGAAGTGGAAGGTTTTCTCTCTAGAGATCTCTCTGAAGGTTGTTACTACACCAGTTCGTATCACTACTACTGAATCAACTATTGAGACTCGAAGCAAAGAACAGATGACTGAACCTACCCAGACTGAGGCACCGAAAGATGTTACTATTGAAGATACCTCCAAGCAATAGATCAAGGAGGTATTGAAGATTATTTGAAAAAGTGACTATAAAATTGTTGAACAGTTGGGGCAGACCCCTTCCAAAATATCTATGATATCCCTATTATTGTGCTATGAGGCCCATGCTCAGGCTTTGGTAAAATTCCTAAAAATTGCTCATGTACCACAGGAAATCTTTGTTGATCAGTTCAAAAATTGTGTTGCTAACCTGACAACTGATAATGGGCTAGGCTTTTCTAACGATGATTTAACTCCCACGGGAAGGGACCATAATAAGGCCATGTATGTCTCCATTGAGTTTAGGTGCACTACCTTATCTCATTTGTTGGTGGACATTGGTTCCTCATTAAACGTATTGCTAAAAGCTGCTTTAGACAAACATGACTGTGAGGGGATTATGCTAAAACCCAATGACATTGTGGTGAGAGTTTTTGATGGTTCAAAGAGAATGGTACATGGAGAGGTTGATCTTCCAATCAAAGTGGGTTCCCAGGTCTTTTACTCAACTTTCTATATGATGGACATTCGTCCAGCCTATTCCTGTTTGCTTGGACGCCCTTGGATTCATGGGGCAAGCGCTGTTACTTCTACTTTACACTAAAAGTTGAAGTATCCTGTGAAAGGAAAAATCATTATAGTTTACGGCAAAGAAGCATACAAGGTGAGCCATTGAATTCATTCAAGTATGTTGAGATGGATGGAAAATTCTTCGAGACTCTATGCCAGACCTTTGAAGTTATTCCTCAAAAAACACCTGTTGACAAAGTTGCTCCTACTGTTTCAAAGTTTACCAGGATTCCACCAAAAATGGCTTCTCTGAAAGATGCTAAGGCTGTGGTTAAGGAAGGTGGTGGCTCTGTTTGGGGTCATCTTCCCGATATTCCTTACAAGTCCGACAAAGTTAGTTTGGGTTTCACTTCACAAGCTCAGAGGGTTGTCCATCTTGCTCGTGTTAACTCTGGGAGACCTTCATTCTGCATCAACAACAATGGAGCACAGAATAATAAAACCAACATTGTGGAAGATGCTGATAGAGACTGCGACATAGACAGTTGGATCTTCCCTACTACCGGAAGTGGGCTCAATAATTAGAAGGCTGGAGACTTTATACCTATCTACTTTAGTCAGGAGTAAATTCTATTTTATATTTTCATACTTTCAAGTTTGTTTTGGTTATGTAATTTAAACAATAACTTTAAGCCTTGTGCCTTACCCGGGGGCATAACGGTCTATTTGTTAGGGTTATCATTATTCACCAGCATATTGTCATTAGTAAATCATTGGACGTTTGCGTTCAAATTTTGCTTTTGTCTTTCTTTTAATTTATTAATTTCAAAATGGTTATGTGTTCTTACACACACCCACACAACAAATTATAGATCCTATCCACCCTGGATCCCATTGATAACAATTTTGCTATTGCTAATTATGACTTCGGTAATTCGATCTACCAAGCTGAGGACGAAGGTGAGGAAGATTGTGAAATACATGGAGAGCTTGCTAGGCTATTAATACAAGAAGAAAGAGCCATATGAACGCATGAAGAGCCAGTCGAGGTCGTGAACTTGGGTACTAAAGAGGTCAAGAAAGAAGTCAAGATAGGTGCCAAACTAGAAGACAGTGTCAAAAAGAGATTAATTCAGATGTTGCGTGACTATGTTAAGATCTTTGCTTGGTTATACAAAGACATGCCAGGGCTTGATACTGACATCGTGTTTCACCGTCTACCAATAAAGGAAGGTTGTCCTCCTATAAAGCAGAAGGTTCGTCGCATGCATTATGAGATGTCTGAAAAGATCAAAGCTGAGGTCATGAAGCAGTTTAATGTAGGTTTCTTAGTTGTTACGTCCTATCCACATTGGGTTAAAAATATGGTGCCGCTACCTAAGAAGGACGGTAAAGTGTATGTGTATAGACTACAGGGATTTGAATAGGGAAAGCCCCAAAGATGATTTTCCGCTTCCACATATTGATGTTCTGGTGGACAACACTGAAGAAGTGAAAAACACAAGAAGGGGGGTTGAATTGTAAAACTGAAAATCAATTGCAATGAACACAATATTTTTATCCTGGCTCGTTTGATCTCAAACTACTCCAGTCCATCCGTCAAGGTGATTTCGCCTCTCTCCAACGAGGTCTTAATCCACTATATTCAACTGAATATTACAATCTGCTTTAACAACTGCTAAAGCCTTCTTGATGCAAACCACAACCCGGTTTGTCAAGGAATCACTTTCTTACACAGAATGGAAATCTAGGTGTGTGAGTGTTTTCTACAAAAAACAGTTTATCACAACTGTGATATTACACAACTTAAGCTTATGAAACTAGATTGCTAAAATATAATTGAGTAAGGAATTATGGAGCTTTTTAGCAAACTGAGAATGAGAAGATGTAGAATAGCTTTTAGGCGTGGAAATAGTTGTAGAGCATTAGCCAATTCAATCTTCATTGTGTTGTTTATATAGCACTGAATTTGTTGAACGTTGGAGCAATATTCTTGATTCAATGCCAATAACAAACTTTCCTTATTGAGCAGATCTTGTCTGGAATGATGCTGTTGGTAATAATTCGCTTTGAATGCACAGTACCGTTGCTACTTAAAGCGTGTTTTGGCTTTGGCTCATTCTGACTCTGCTTAAGTGCTGATGAACTGTTGTTGTCTTTATCAGAGTGTTGAGCGCAGTTCTGTTCATCAAGCTTCAGCATACGCGTGAATTGTTCTTTTGATTCTGGTATTCTGATATAGCATCTTCTGATGCTGACGTTGATAACCACTATTCTGATGCTGATTAAGATGTACTTTTGCTGATACCTATCAGAGTTTCTGCAAAACAGAAGGTAATATTTTAGGTAGCAAATAGTTCTTACATGAATCACATAATTAATATATCCTTTCATTTTGTTATCATCAAAACTTAAACTTAGGGTAGTAGATTCAAACTTTGTTCTAACAATCTCCCCCTTTTTGATGATGACAAAAGCTAGATATTTTTAATTGAAAATAACGTGAAGAGATATCAGAGATAACTATTTGATAAGATGTATCAGAGTAAGAAGTTATCAGAGATCAGGGATAAAGAGATATCAGAGTTGAGATCGGAGATACTCCCCCTGAATTTATAACTTCCCTTTTTAATTCCAAGAGTTCTTTAGGATCAGATCTTTATTGCCTTTCTTTGAACATCAGAATATCAGAGCTTTGACTATCAGAAGCTTTAGATCAGAATATCAGAGCAGAGCTTCAGATCAGAACATCAGAGCTTTGCTTTGGGTCAGAGTATCAGAGCTTTAGTCTTCAGAATATCAGAGAGCACTCTTATACCTGTAGACTTAAGCAAAAACAGAAAACATATTCAAGTATATCAGAGTTAGAATGTTTGAGATTTTCTGTCTTAGTAATCCGTTATTGAAAAATATCATTCTTGTTCTCCCCCTTTTTGTCAGCAATCAAAAAGTGTAAGTGATGTGCTAAAAAATTTAGATCAGAAAAACTTGTCATATTAAAATAGTCAGAGCCAGACAAAATAGTACAGAAGATATGCAAAGAAAACATGAAAATGGCATGAATGAAAATCTAAGGTTGGGGAGGAAGGCATGTGAACAGAGTCTCCAGCATTGCTTTAATCTGATCAGCAGTCTCATTCTGCTTGTGCACCATGCTGACAACTGTGTCCATCTTGCTATCCTGCACATCCATCCTTTCTTTCATCTTCTGGTCATTTTCATCCATCCTTTGCTGCAGACGGATATCATTCAGCTTCAACTCTTCCAGAGTCTGCCTGTCCATGGCAGCTTGAGAAACATCAGAAGCAGGGAGCTTCTGAGAGCTTTCTGCAACATCTTCAGCTTGACGGGTTTCAACTTGAATAGTCTGATCTTCTTCTGGCTGCACTATAGGCGTTGGACGCTTCTCAGACCATGGCTCACTATCCAGAAGGAGCACGTCTTCTTTCAGCAGCTGACTTCCTACTTCGTTCAGAAGCTTGCTGAAATTCTGCTGTGCTTGCTCATAATTGATGTCTTGCAATTTTAGAGCTTCAGCACGTACCCAAATTCTGAATTGTGACCAGAGCTGGTCAGAGGTAGCTGGATCAATCATTCCAGGACAGACTTGCTTCAGAGTAGCAATCCACTGCTGCAAACCTGTTTCAAAATTCATAATGCCAGAGCCAACATCTGGCTGTTTTTGTTTTGGAATGGCTATTTTATTTTTCAGATCAGCAAGACGATCAAGGATAGTTAAATCTATGAAGGTCCTGCTGGGGTCTTCTGTGGTTTGCTTGGGAGTTGTTTGTTTGGGAGATAGAGTGGGAGAATCAGAAATAATGATTGGACTGTTCGGGGTTTTGGGAGTATTTGGTGGGGTAGATTCTGGCGAGGATTGCAGCTGGGCCATTGTTACTGTTGTTCCACATGGCAGCTGGATTGCCAGAGGTTGTGGCTCAGAGGATTGAGGTGATTGAGGTTCAGAAAGTGGAGGAGATGGAGTTTCGGAATGATGACACTCAGGTTGAGGTGATGGTTGAGGTGATGGTGGATGAATTTCTGGTTGAGGAGAAGGAGAAGGAATTGTTGGTTGTGGAGAAGGAGGAGGAATTTCTGGTTGTTTAGGAATATGTGGTACTTCTAGAATGGGTGAGAGAGGTTGTTCTGGTTGAGGAGATGTGGCAATATCTGGTTCAGTGTTTGGATTGTTGCGAAGGTTATCAGAAGCACGTTGATCAATGTCAGACAGGACTTTGTCAAGTGCTGATGTTGTTGAAATTGTTGATTTGGGATGTTTGGTGCGGGGTCTTCTGAGTTGTAGTGCCTCAGAAGGGTCATCTTCTGGTTCGGTTTCATCTATTGTTGGGATGGGGATTGGGATTGCATGAGAAGCTGGAGTGGGAATTGATGTTGGAATAGCAGAAGAATTTAAAACAGAAGCAGCAGATAAATTACCTCTTTTCTTGGGTGTCTGTTGGGATGTTCCTTCTGAAGGGGCCTTCCTTTTCTTTGTCTTCTTCAGTGTAACTTCTGGTTGAGGTTGGTGCAGATCTTTGATATTCAGCTTGGGATCTGTACCATCTGCCTTGCACGCGTCCAAGTATCTGAGAACCACCACTGGTTTAGATTCTATCTCATAAAATAAAGGAAAGTCACTCAGTGGGACTCTTCTGCTGGTGATGTCAGCAATAGGAGTAACGCTGGGTTCCTTTCTGATATTCTCTATTAACTTCATTTTCTTCATATTCTTCGCGTTCAGAGGCTTCCCAACCGTTGGTTCAATGGTGCTTAACTCTTGAGCTTCTATCAGGTGCTCTATCAGCCTATTCTCAGTCAGAATATCTGATATTAACCTTCCAAAGGGTATCCAATCCCTCTTTGTTCTTTCTTCTTCCCTGGTTTCCTTCACGCTTGTTCTGAGGTGATTAAACAGAAGATGAGCCAAGTTGATTTTTACCTTCTGATTGATAAAATAGATCAGAAACTGCTGATCTATATTTATGTAATCAGGGGAACTAGTTGGCTTCCTATGATTAAAACACCCCAGAATTATCTTCGCCCAAACTCTGTGGTGATCCTTTAGATCTCTGATCTTGCTGCTGGGCACCCCATGGGTGAAAATCCTTTCTGCTATGACGCCCACGTCAGAGCATCTTTCAGCCATATCAATACAGCGGACGCCACCGCCACTGTAACCAATCAACTTTGCTATGTGATCCTCAGTGATCACAATCTTCTTCCCCATTATGTAGGAGGTGACTTGATGCGTTGAAGCAGTTGCATAAATCCATAACTCCTTGACTAACATTGGGAATGTTGGTCCAACCAACCTGTCAAAATACCTTTCCCATTTATGTGACCTAATTTCTTCTGTCAAGTCAAAACCATTCTCTTTCAGACTGCCAAAATCAATAATCAGTTCAGACAACACTTCAAGATTCTTCACTGGTGTAAGGAGTGTTCTGAATGGAACTTGGTACTGTTCAGAGGATGCTTTCTTCTGAGAACCTGCAGAAGCACTGCTGGAGGTTGCCATGTTCACACTTAGGGTTTTTCTGAGAAACTGAGAAAAAGGGTTTAAATTTGAAAGAGATGAACACATAGAAAATGCAGAAAATATTTGAGAGATAATGAGAAACTGTAAAAGATTAATGTGAGAAGTTAACGTGCTTAAATAGGCTTCAGAATATTTTGAAAGAGTAAACGTTTTCAAGAAAGAGAAATAAAGTCATGATTACGTTTTAAAAACATGATTACTGTCATTTAATGCTTGCTGATTTTGGGGGATTTGAGAAAGATACTTGAAACGGTTACCAGACATGTGTCTCAATGCACCCAATCAGCGTTTTGCTCTCAGAAGCGTGCACGCTTTCTGCTTCAGAGATTTGCTGATGATTGGATGACACTTGTTTGATTTAGTGATCAGCATGTCTATCCTTGAGCTGAAACGCTCAGATCTTTAAGACTAACATCTGATACAATCTGCATGTTCTATCTTTCTGAAAAGAGATTGATCAGAAGTTCACAGTAAAACAAATATATTCTGAAGATAAATATATGGAATTAAAACATTTTCACTCTGGGCAGATTTTCATGCTGAGATGATTCAGAATGAAATTGAACCTATCTTCAGAAAGGGGTTTAGTGAAGATATCACCCCATTGATGGTCTGTATCTATAAATTTTAAGTTCAAAATTCCTTTCTGAATATAGTCCCTAATGAAATGATGTTTTATTTCTATATGCTTAGCTCTAGAATGTAAAATAGGATTCTTACTTAAGCAAATAGCAGAAGTATTGTCACAGAGTATAGGGATGTTACTCTCAAAAATCTGGAAGTCTTCAAGCTGACTTTTCATCCAGAGCATTTGTGTGCTACATCCTGCTGCTGCTATGTACTCAGCTTTTGCTGTTGATAGCGCAATTATGGATTGCCTTTTGCTGGACCAAGAGATCAGATTTTCTCCCAGAAACTGGCAGCTTCCAGAAGTACTTTTACGCTCTACTCTGTCTCCAGCAAAGTCAGCATCGCAGTAGCCTACTAAACTGTAATCACTAGATTTTCTATAAAACAAACCCAGATTAGTATTACCTTTCAGATACTTGAAAATTCGCTTAACAGCTGTTAAGTGAGATTCTCTAGGATCTGATTGGAATCTAGCACAAATACATACACTGAATAATATATCAGGTCTTGAAGCTGTCAGATAAAGGAGAGAACCAATCATACCTCTGTAGACTTTCTGTTCTACCTTTTTGCTTACCTCTTCTCTTTCCAGAATGCACGTGGGATGCATTGGAATCTTTGATGGCTTACATTCTGAGAGGTCAAATTTCTTCAGAAGATCTCTGATGTATTTGCTCTGATGAATGTAAGTTCCCTCTGGGGTTTGATTGATCTGAATTCCTAGAAAGAATTTCAGTTCCCCCATGAGGCTCATCTCAAATTCTGCCTGCATACACTTAGCAAATTTTCTTCCAAGAGAAGGATTAGTAGAACCAAAAATAATATCATCAACATAAATTTGACAGACTAAGATGTCATTCTTAACTGACTTACAGAATAAGTTAGTCTCCACCTTCCCTCTGGTGAATTCATTTTCTAACAGAAAGTTACTTAGTCTTTCATACCAAGCTCTGGGAGCTTGTTTCAGACCATATAGTGACTTCTTTAGTTTGAAAACATGTTCTAGATGTTTTGTATTTTCAAAACCAGGGGGTTGGTGCACATAAACCTCTTCTTCTATATAACCATTTAAGAATGCACTCTTGACATCCATCTGATACAGAGTGATGCCTCTATTAACAGCAAATGAAATTAAAAGCCTGGTAGATTCTAACCTGGCGACTGGGGCAAAGGTTTCTGTATAGTCTATCCCCTCTTGCTGACTATAACCTTGTGCAACCAGTCGTGCTTTGTTTCTGATGACTTCACCTTGTTCATTTAGCTTGTTTCTGAACACCCATCTTGTTCCAATAACGTTGAATCCTTTTGGGCTGGGAACAAGATCCCATACGTCATTTCTGGTGAATTGATTCAACTCTTCTTGCATTGCCAGAATCCAGTTATTATCCAGAAGTGCTTCATCAATAGAGGAAGGTTCAATCAGAGACACAAGTCCCATGAGGGTTTCTTCAGATTTTCTGAAGCTTGCTCTTGTTCTGATTGGATCTTCCTTTCTTCCTAAGATAGTCTCTTCTGGGTGATCCAAGCTGCTTCTGGGTAATCTCTTCTGAGGTTGATCAGCAGTTGTTGTAGTATTGCTAGCAGTGCTCCTTTCAGACGTTGAAGGAGTGTCTGTGTTGAGAGCTTCTGATGACTTGTCTTCAGAACCTGTAAATTCAATTTCCATACCTGCAAAAACTTCATTCTGCTTTGACTTTTCAGAGTCAAGCTTATCATCAAAACGAACACTGATTGATTCTTCCACAATCTGTGTTTCTGTATTATATACTTTGTACCCTCTTGAGCGTTCAGAGTATCCTAACATAATACACTTCTGTGCTTTATAGTCAAACTTGTTCAAATAATTCTTTGTATTTAACATAAAACAAGTACATCCAAATGGATGAAAATATGAAATGTTGGGCTTTCTGTTCTTCCACAATTCATATGGAGTCTTTCCCAGAATAGGTCTTATTGAGATTCTATTCTGAATGTAGCACGCTGTGTTTATTGCCTCTGCCCAGAAGATCTTAGCAACGTTTGTCTCATTGATCATGGTTCTGGCCATTTCTTGCAATGTTCTGTTCTTTCGTTCTACAACTCCATTTTGTTGGGGAGTTCTAGGACAAGAGAAATCATGCAGAACGCCTCTGTCATTAAAGAATGACTCAAAATCTTTGTTTTCAAACTCTCCCCCATGATCACTTCTGACTTTAACGATTCTAAGATCCTTTTCATTCTGAACTTGGTTACAGAAGGTAATAAACACAGAGTGTGACTCGTCCTTGTGTCTTAAGAACTTTACCCATGTCCATCTGCTATAGTCATCTACGATTACTAACCCATACTTCTTGCCATTGACTGAAGCAGTTTTAACTGGTCCAAATAAGTCAATGTGCAGAAGTTCTAATGGCTTAGAGGTAGAAACAACATTTTTAGATTTAAAAGAAGGTTTTGCAAACTTGCCTTTCTGACATGCTTCACACAGAGCATCTGAATTGAACTTCAAATTAGGAAGTCCTCTGACCAGATTGAGTTTGTTAATATGAGATACTCTTCTCATACTAACATGCCCCAATCTTCTGTGCCAGATCCACTGCTCGTTGTTAACAGACAGAAGGCACTTTACATTCTGACTTTTCAGTTCAGAAAGTTTGATTTTGTAAATGTTGTTTTTCCTCTTTCCATTAAACAGGATAGTCCCATCTTTCTGACTAACAGCTTTACATGATTTTTGATTAAAGATTATATCATAACCGTTATCACTTAATTGACTTATGGATAACAGATTATGCATTAATCCATCTATTAGCAGAACATTATTAATAGAGGGAAGATTTCCACTACCTACAGTTCCAGAGCCAATGATCTTTCCCCTCTGATTGCCTCCAAAGCCAACGTGGCCTCCAGGCTTAAGTTCCAGGCTTTGGAACATATGCCTTCTTCCCGTCATGTGTCGCGAGCAGCCAGAGTCCAGGTACCATGACTGGTGTTTCTGATTTGCTGCTAAAGATATCTGCAACATGTATTATTTTATCCTTAGGTACCCAGATTTTCTTGGGTCCTGATTTGTTAGATTTACCAAAACTCTGGTTTAATTTTGGTTTCACAGAGTAGTTACTGCTAGTGTATTTAATATCATGTGTTTGACCATACACAAAATGTGAATTCAAAGGAGTGTGTTTAATGGTTAAATCCATGACATTCTTTGGTGTAGGAACCTTACCTTGGTATCCTATTCCCTTCCTGTCGTTTCTGCTAACTCCATAGATCATTGAAGCCATTTTGCTTCTATCTATGCTTTTAGCAAGGAACTTCTGGAAACTGTGATCATACTCCTTGATGATCTCATCAGCGTTGCTGGGAGTTTCAGAAATTGGTTCCTTCTGAGAGTTTTGTAAATTATTTTCTAATTTTGAAATTTTAATTGTCAGCTCAGAATTCTCCAATTTAAGACTCTCAGTCTTATTAGAGTCAGATTCAAGATTCCTTTTCAGGTCTTTGAATTTAACTCTAATCTGCTGATACCTTTCCAGAATTTCATTAAGGCTTTCAGCAAGTTCAACCTTGGTAAAATTAAAAGCAAAGTCAGGAAATACCTCTTCAGTATCTGATTCTGAGTCTGATTCAGAAGCTTCACTATCTTCTGAAATGTTGGCCATGAGAGCTATGTTTGCCCTCTCATCATCTGATTCTGAGTCAGCTTCAGACGAGTCAGAGTCATCCCATGTAGCCATGAGACTTTTCTTCTTTTCTCTTCCAAACTTCTTTTTGGGCTTTTCCCTCTGAAGCTTTGGGCAGTCACTCTTGTAGTGTCCTTGCTCATTGCACTCATAGCAGATGACGTCCTTGGTGTTTGGCTTTCTGCTTCCTGAGGAGCCTTCAGATCTTCTGTATCCAGAGGAGGAATTTGTCCTTCTGTATCTGGAAGAAGACTCGTTCTGATCAGATCTTCTGGGATTCCTGAACTTCCTTTGCCTCTGCTTCCACAGTTGATTCACTCTTCTGGAGAGGAGGGAGAGTTCGTCTTCTTCTGATGAGGATCCATCAGATGTTTCTTCAATTGCCTGCAAAACTTTAGACTCAGATTTTTTGTTAGATTTTAATGCTAAAGGCTTACCTTGCTTCAGGGGTTCATCAGCTTCTAGCTCTATCTCATGACTTCTGAGGGAGCTGATAAGTTCCTCCAGAGAAATTTTGTTGAGATCTTTTGCTAGCTTCAGAGCTGTAACCATTGGCCTCCACTGCTTGGGTAAGCTTCTGATGATTTTCTTGACGTGATCAGTAGTAGAGTAACCTTTGTCCAGAACCTTGAGACCAGCTACCAGAATCTGGAATCTTGAGAACATTGTTTCAATGGATTCACTTTCTTCCATTTTGAACGCCTCATACTTCTGAATGAGCGCCAGAGCTTTAGTTTCTTTGACCTGAACGTTGCCCTCATGCGTCATTCTGAGTGAGTCAAACATGTTCTTTGCTGTGTCTCTGTTGGAGATCTTTTCATATTCAGCATACGAGATGGCGCTGAGAAGGATGGTTCTAGCCTTGTGGTGATTCTTGAAGTCACGCTTTTGTTGGTCAGACATTGTTTTCCTATCAATCTTCTGACCGCTTGCATTCACAGGGTGCGTGTATCCATCTATCACCATGTCCGACAGATCAGCATCATGTGCCAGAAAGAAGCTTTCAATTCTGTCTTTCCAGTAATCAAAGTTTTCTCCATCAAAGACTGGAGGTTTGCCGCTGAATCTGTCTCTGTCCTCATGGTTGTCATTGCTGGTGTGAGAATAATTTCCTGCCATTGTGTTTTTCTGACGCTGGATCTTGTACTGACACGGTTAAGTGTTTTAGCTCAGAACCAGGCGCTCTGATGCCAATTGAAGAAGTGAAAAACACAAGAAGGGGGGTTGAATTGTAAAACTGAAAATCAATTGCAATGAACACAATATTTTTATCCTGGTTCGTTTGATCTCAAACTACTCCAGTCCACCCGTCAAGGTGATTTCGCCTCTCTCCAACGAGGTCTTAATCCACTATATTCAACTGAATATTACAATCTGCTTTAACAACTGCTAAAGCCTTCTTGATGCAAACCACAACCCGGTTTGTCAAGGAATCACTTTCTTACACAGAATGGAAATCTAGGTGTGTGAGTGTTTTCTACAAAAAACAGTTTATCACAACTGTGATATTACACAACTTAAGCTTATGAAACTAGATTGCTAAAATATAATTGAGTAAGGAATTATGGAGCTTTTTAGCAAACTGAGAATGAGAAGATGTAGAATAGCTTTTAGGCGTGGAAATAGTTGTAGAGCATTAGCCAATTCAATCTTCATTGTGTTGTTTATATAGCACTGAATTTGTTGAACGTTGGAGAAATATTCTTGATTCAATGCCAATAACAAACTTTCCTTATTGAGCAGATCTTGTCTGGAATGATGCTGTTGGTAATAATTCGCTTTGAATGCACAGTACCGTTGCTACTTAAAGCGTGTTTTGGCTTTGGCTCATTCTGACTCTGCTTAAGTGCTGATGAACTGTTGTTGTCTTTATCAGAGTGTTGAGCGCAGTTCTGTTCATCAAGCTTCAGCATACGCGTGAATTGTTCTTTTGATTCTGGTATTCTGATATAGCATCTTCTGATGCTGACGTTGATAACCACTATTCTGATGCTGATTAAGATGTACTTTTGCTGATACCTATCAGAGTTTCTGCAAAATAGAAGGTAATATTTTAGGTAGCAAATAGTTCTTACATGAATCACATAATTAATATATCCTTTCATTTTGTTATCATCAAAACTTAAACTTAGGGTAGTAGATTCAAACTTTGTTCTAACAAACACTGCTCAGCACAAAGTGTTTTCCTTTATGGATGGTTTCTTTGATTATAATCAAATCAAGATGGCACCTAAAGACATGGAAAAGACTACTTTGTCACACAATAGGTCACTTTCTGTTATAAAGTTATGCCTTTTGGTTTGAAGAATGTCGGGGCAACATATCAGCATGTTATGGTAGCTTTGTTCCATGATATGATCCATCATGAGATAGAGGTTTACATTGATGACATGATAGTCAGGTCTCAGACTGAAGAAGAACATCTCGACCACCTGCACAAGCTGTTTGAGAGATTGAAGAAGTACAAATTGAGGTTGAATCCAAACAAGTGCACCTTTGGGGTAAGATTCGGTAAACTCCTATGACTTGTCGTCAGTGGTAAAGGTATCCAGGATGATCCTTCCAAGGTTAAATCCATTCAAGAAATGATAACTCCCTATACTGATAAGGGAGTATGAGGTTTCCTAGGACAATTGAATTACATTTCCATATTTATTTCCCATTTGATCGCTACCTATGAGCCAATCTTCAAGTTACTAAAGAAAGATCAAGTAGTTAAGTGGAACGATGATTGTCAGATATCCTTCGACAAGATCAAGGAGTGTCTCTAGGAACCTTCAGTTCTGACTCCACCGGTTGAAGGAATATCTCTGATCATGTACTTGACAGTATTAGAGAACTCAATGGGGGTGTATATTGGGGTATCATGAAGAGTATGGTCGAAAAGCGCATGCAATATGTTATCAGAAAAAATATCATCGACTGTGAAATAAGATACTCACTACTCGAGAAAAAATTTTGCGCTTTGGCCTGGACTGCTCACCGACTAAGACAGTATATGTTGACTCATACTACCTTATTGATCTCTAAGATGGATCCAATAAAATACATATTCGAGAAACCCGCTCTTTCCGAAAGAATAGCAAGATGGCAAATGGTCTTGACAGAATACAACATTTAATACACTACTCAGAAGGAAATCAAAGGAAGTATATTGGCAGATCATTTGGCTCATCAAGTAATAGATGACTATCAGTCTATGAATTTTGAGTTCTCGGATGAGAATATCGTGCTAGTTACTGATTATGAAGAACCTGGACCATATGAAGAACTTGAACGGGGATCCTGATGGACTAAGGTTTTTTTATGAAGGTTCCAACGCGCTTGGTAATGGAATTGTTGTTGTGACTGTCTCTCCCAAGGGTTTACATACACATTTCACCTCTAAATTATGTTTTGACTGTAGCAACAATATGGCCGAGTACAAAGCATGCATCATAGATATCAAGGCTGCCATCGATATGAAAATTAAATTCTTGAATGTATATGGGAACCAAACCCTACTAATTAGTCAAACTAAGGGAGAATAGGATACGAAGCATCTAAATCTCATTCCTTATCGAGAGCATGTGTTGACATTAATTTTGTACTTCGAAGAAATCACTTTTGAACACATTTTGCGAGAAGAGAAATAGTTGGCAGACGCACTAGCTACTATGTCATCTATGTTCAAAGTCATATGGGATAGTAAAGCTCCTCGAATTACTATTGAGAGACTAGATGAACCGGCATATTACTATGAAGTTGATACTGACGGAGTAAAGTAAAAGACTTGGTACCACGAAGTAAAAAGATACCTCGAGACTCAAGAGTATCTTGAAGGGGCATCTATCAATGATAAGAAATTTCTAAGGAGGTTCTCTCCCAAGTTTTTTTTTAGTAACTTAATCTTATAAAAGTGCAACCACGATTCGACTTTGCTTCGTTGTGTAGACAAGAAGGAAGTTGAGAAAATTATGGAGGATATGCATAAAGGAGTCTTTGATACTCACTCCAGTGGGCATACAATGGCTAAGATTCTGAGAGTGGGTTATTATTGGTCTACCATGGAAAACGATTGCCATCTTCATTCTAGAACTTGTCACAAATTCCAAATTTATGCTGACAAACTACATGTGCCTCCGGTTCCTTTGAATGTCTTGACTTCTCCTTGGTCGTTTTCAATGTGGGGCATTGATGTGATTGGAGAGATTAAGCCTACTGCTTCCAATGGGAATCGATCCATCCTTGTCTCTACTGATTACTTCGTGAAGTAGGTAGAAGCAGCCTCGTTTACCTCCGTTACCAAGAATTTTGTGGCTCGGTTTATTAAGTATAACCTTATACGTTGGTATGGCATACTTGAAAGGATAATTACGGACAATGGTACCAATCTTAACAATACTATGATCATGGAACTCTGCACACAGTTCAAGATTAAGCACCATAATTCTTCTTCATATCAACCAAATATAAATGGGGCAGTGGAAGCTGCCAACAAGAATATCAAGAAGATCTTGCAGAAGATGACGGTGACATTTAAATATTGGCATGAGATGCTACCATTTTCTCTTCATGGTTATCTCACTTCAGTACATACATCAACTGAGGCAACCCCGTTATCTCTAGTATACGGTATGAAGGTTGTCTTACCTATCAAAGTCCAGATTCCTTCCCTAAGGATTACGAAAGACACAGGTTTAGATGAAGATGAATGGATTCGAACTAGACTTGACCAGATAAATTTAATTGATGAAAAAAGGCTTACGGTTATTTGTCATGGTCAGATGTATCAGAAGTGCATGATCAAGTCCTTTAGCAAGAAATTCAAACATCAGGTGTACCAAGATGGTGATTTGGTAATAAAGCGCATCATCCTACCATAAGATGATCCTAGGGGCAAATGGACTCCTACATACGAAGGGCCATTTGTGATCAAAAAGATATTTTTAGGCGGTGCTATGATACTTAACACCATGGAGGATGAAGATTCTTTACACTCTGTAAACACGGACATATTCAAAAAATACTACGCATAAAAGAGATTCGCTAGGTTGATTGGTCTAGGCAAAAATAAGGGCATCCCGGTGAACCAAATGGGTTCGGGCAAAAATTAGGGATATATATAAAAATTGTACATCCGGCAAGTCGAAAACCTGAAAAGGCGGCTTAGGAAAAAAAGGATATCCTGGTGGACTGAAAACCCGAAAGGGCGGTCCAGGAAAAAGTTAGGGATCAAAGTGTACGATGATATCTCGTTGGATCACCCATCTATTTACAACCAGTTTTACTACCAGCATCAATTTTAAAAGGTATAGGCCAATTCAATCAACTTCTTCCGACAACAAGGGATGAGATGCTTGAAGACATAGGGGAAATAGTAGAGTTGAAACTCGATGGGATCATTTCCACATAGCTGTTTTTCTTTGTATCACTTTGTACCCCCTTTTTTTCTTCTGTTTTACGATAATTTCCTCTTATTAGGATTTTTGTCTCCTTGTATAAAACTTCCTGCTTGTAGGCAAACTTTTCAAAATCAATGCAAATATACTTCAAAGTTTACAATTATTTTTACTTACTCTGTTTTGTTTGTAAAAACGCACAATGATTACATTGAATGAACATATGCATTTGAATATGATTACAGTTTACAAATATATGCATGAAAACATGATTAGCATTTACTAAGGATTCTAGGAGTCGCGATAATGTTAAGTTGACCATAAATTCCCACAGGGCAATCTGCTTAGAGCTATTATTACAAGATAATCCCCATCAGAGATTATTTCCCCAATATAGTCTACAGGGTTTATTTCCCTAACGGAGTTTATTTCTCCAATATTGCAATTCCTCGACAAGATTTTCTTCTCCAACCAGATATCATTCAATGTTATCCTCCTCAGAAGAGCTTAAACCCATATATGAAACCTGGTCAGATAACACATCAGAGGATATCCATCTCTTTTATCCCCAGTCATGGCACATAAGAATCAAATCCTTCAGAAAAACTATGAATTACCGTCTCTTCTTGAATGCTTATATCCCCAAGCAGAAGTCGAAGATCCCCAGCGGAATGTCCTCAAACAGAAAGTGGAAATTCCCAGTAGAGTTATCCTAAACAAAGTTGAAGAATTACTTTCTTCATCCCTAGCAATAGTCAGGGATTTATTTTCTCCAATCAGAGTTGTTACACGAAGCTATCAATACACTCTAATGACATATTGCATCCATACATCATTTACAAAATATTATAACATATGCATAAACACATATACTATTCTCATTTTTTGAGAGCATCACCATAAAATACATTATATACATCATGACATTGCATAAAACTAACTTTTTCTTTTCAGGTTAAGTTCACAAATAGATAAATATTATCAGCAATCTATAGATAAGTTATAGGTCAATTCCCGAAACAAGATGGGGAGAGTATCTTCAGGATCAGATGATTTCCTTCAGATCTTCATTCTGAAAAGCATTTCCTTCATATTTTCATTATGAAAAGCATTTCCTTCAGATCCTCATTCTGAAAAGCATTTCCTTCAGATCTTCATTCTCAAAAGCATTTCCTTCAGAGCTTCATTTTGAAAAGCATTTCCTTCAGAGCTTCATTCTGAAAAGCATTTCCTTCAGAGTTTCATTCTGAAAAGCATTTCCTTCAGATCTTCATTCTGAAAAGTATTTCCTTTAGAGCTTCATTCTGAAAAGCATTTCCTTCACAGCTTCACTCTGAAAAACATTTCCTTCAGAGATTCATTCTGAAAAGCATTTCCTTCAGAGCTTCATTCTGAAAAGCATTTCCTTCAGATCTTCATTCTTAAAAGCATTTCCTTCAGAGATTCATTATGAAAATCATTTCCTTCAAATATTCATTGTGAAAAGCATTTCCTTCAGAGCTTTATTCTGAAAAGCATTTCCTTCATAAATTTATTCTGAAAAGCATTTCCATTAGATCAAGTCGAGCATAGACTCACTATGGTACTCCTATCAACAGTTACCTCGGATGGCATCTTTAAGCCTATCTCCAACAGCATCCCATCAACTTTCCAAATTTATTCTTTAAGCCTATTCCTGATATAATCAACTAATAGTGTTACTTCGTGCACACGCGAGTGCAAATTTTTGGGCACTTAAGTGTTCAATCCTCTTCCACCTTCAGATAACAAATGACAGACATACCAATCTAATTCCTCAGGTTTAAGAAGATTGAACAAGGGAAGCCGTTGTACCCCAAAATTTCCCCTCCCATTATTCAAAACAAATTGATTCAAGATACCTCCTCATGCTCCTAGGGTTCTTAAGCACTCAAGACAACTCAAAGATTGATCAGACAAACCTTCCTCCTAAGCATTGACCTACAACTAGGATTTTGTTTTTACCAAGTAAAATTGGACTTCTAATTTCTCAAGTGGATTTAATGGTTTCTCATATGCTTCAAAGAGTCCTCATTCCAAGTTTTAAGCCTTGCAGCACAAGTTTTCTTAGTCAACTACTCAAATGATTAAAAATCAACTATATTGGACAAAAAAGTAAACTTTGACCAATTTACAATCAAACTAAAAGATTTTTGGTCAACATCAATATTTTGAAGTCACCTTCATCATTTGATCAAGGGTTGATCATGATTCATCAAAAAAACTCAAGATTCATCAAAAGCAAAAAATTAGTAAATTAGGGTTTTCTTAAGGAGAGGTCAACTAAACTTTGACCAAGCATAACTTTCTAATGCTTCATCATAAAATTCTCAAACAAGTTCCATCTTTAAGTAAATTCAACTTTTTATAACTTTGTCTATCTAAGCTCTAGGCCAACAAATGCTTCATTTGAGAGATATGAGCCAAAACATTACATATCATTTTAAAAGTCAACAAAAGACACTTTTAGTCAAGGCACTTTACATTAAGATAAATGCTTAAAATAAAAATACCCAACATGAATATTGTAGGGGACATCTTGAGGTTTCCAAAAAGTCCAAGATCATCTTCATATGATAAAAATTGAGTGAGTTATGATTGGTGCAAGTTGGACAATTTTGAGAAAATGCATGAAACTCAAATTGAGCAAATTTGAATTTTTGGACTAATGGACTTATCTTTTAAGGTTCAGACGTGTTCCTGACCTCATAATAGGATCTTAAATCCATTCACTTATTTTTGTGGTTTTTATTTCTTTTTATTTTGATTTTATTTAATTAAAAGCAAAATAAATCAAATAAAATACCAATTAAATGGATTAAGGCGTGTGGATATTGTTTTAATCATGCTGGAGGCCCAAATATAAATCTTGAGAAGCAATAAACTGTGTGAGCTCATGAAGATATGATTTATCCAAATTTAGAAACTTTTCATGTTAATTTTTAATCAAATCTTCACATCTCTGAATCATGATGTCCAAGCCCATCTTTTAACCTAATCCTTTCTATATATATACACAACATGTTCAGACAAAGAGAGGACACACATACTGCCTTACAGAAGAACCCTAGAATTCTCAAAAATTTAAGAAACTAGGGCAAGATAAAAACCTTGTTTTCATCTATCCTCAATCAAGTTCAAGCATTCCATAATCATATTGACACACTTAGGAAGCTTTCCAAGTCCTTAATCAATCAAAATCGGGCCTAGAACACCACGTTTTATCTTCACCAATTTTGGTAACTTTTACAAATTCAAACCTTTAATTTATGAATTGCTAACTAATTTGATGTGTTCACATGTGTCCATATACATCATTAGAACATGTTTAGCGCAAGAACAAGGACTTGCCATTGTTAGGTCATAATCTGAGTTTTGTTTCGAAACTCATGATACAACCAATTTCAGGCTAAAATGATATCACCATTGGATTCAGAAGGTCCAAATTAGGGGAATAGGGTCCTTCTTAATCCCTAACCCGCATTGTTTTTGTAGGTGGAAGAATGGCCTCGCCAGAGAAGACGACCGGAGCTAGGGCTCCGCCGCTTCTCCGATTCACTAGTTTATAATATATTGTTTTGTGTCTATTATATTAATAGATTGAAAGCGTAGTGCAGTTGGTTGAGATGGAGGCTTGTTAAACGAAAGGGCGTGGGTTAGATCCCTATCTTGCAACATTTATTTTTGCTATTTTCCAAACTAACATGCAGGGTTATTACATAATGATTAAATCATGTTTCCTATCACCACCAGCGTGTTGGCTCAGTGGTGAGGCATGCGCCTGTGAAGGTAGGTGGCGTGGGTTCAACACCCACCCCATACAAATCCTTTTTTTCTATTTTTTCCTAACCTAATTATTTTCCTATTTTCTTTTCTAAACCCTAATTAACTTTTAATCAATCATTAAACTAACCTAATTTTTTTCTTAATACTAATAAATTATGTTTAGAGTTTTAACTAATATTTAATTTTATTGATATATTTTTCACTTACTAAATTAATTAATTAATTAACTTTTTTCCTTAAATATTAAAATCAATTAGAATTTAGGTTTTATTAATTATTATTATCACTTAAATCATTTCTATAAAACATCAAAAAATATTAATACTTAGAAATTTAGGTTTTTTTTTTTTCAAAATATTTTCTTATTTTCTTTCTTTATTATTTAAATTCAAAGATCAAATGTATATGGAACACTTTCTAATGTAATAACGTAGGTTTATTTTCCGTATTTTTTAATTATGTAACTGCTCACAGGATGTAATAACGTAGGACATTTATATTCTCGCAATTATATCTTATGCTATGATTAGTAATTAGGATTGTATGGAAAGACTAATAACTAACCGTAGAAAACCCTAATGTTCAAGATAAATAATTGAAAACAAACACTTCGCACACTTGTGTTAGACGATATGGCCGATCTAGAAGGGGGGTTGAATAGATCCCTTTAAAAATTTGCGCGTTTTGTAAAATTGTTTTTATCAGAGAGCGACAACCCTGAATCTGATCTTCTAAACTTTACGTATTGGAAAGATTGGATATACATAACAACTTGATGAAAATGATGAGAATAGTATCACAATAAAAAATGAATATGATGAATTGCTTTAGCAAGTTTAACAAGGTGTAAGTTATTACCAATTAGTTGCGGAGAAGATAAAGCAAGTTTGCGAGTTGTAAATTCACCAAACACTTGGTGTACGTACTACACAAGGTTTGGTTATACTCAAATTGTAGTGATTATAGCGATTCGAATGAATGTTATGTGAGTTTTAAATTTTTGTTTATCACTACAATTATTTTGTATGAATGAGAAAGTTGATAACTCACAAATTTAAGCAGATAGAAATCAAATGCAGAAAACTAAAATGGACACGATATTTGTTAAGGCAGTTCACCCTGTCGTCCTCGTGTGGGCTACTCTGCCCCCAATTCTAGAATCTAGAATTAGGATATGAAATTAATTTTGTAAAGCTTGTAAGAGAAGATACAATCACCACAATTCAAATTCACTTAATGAATCTTATATCTTGCACTCATCTTCCCTTGATTCCAGATGAATCAAGTATGCCAAATCTTGAACAAAAACTCCTTCTACCTTGAATGATTTTGTACTCAAGAAAATTTGGCCCCAAATCCTTCTTCACAATCCTCCGGTTACTGCTACCCGGTTGAATACTCCACGGTCTTCCAATCCCTTAGCTCGGATGAATTCAATGAAGCAAAGATTTGTGATAAAAACCCCAAATTTTGGAGGACAAAACCCCAATGGTTTTATTCAAGAAAAAACCCACAAAGATCTCTACCCAAATCTGAAATTGCACTTTCAATTCGGACGTTATCAACACAATCCCAAGAACTTGATCAACAAAAAGGATTGTGTGTAGTTTTTGATAATTGATGAGAGGTTGAAGATGAAGAGAACTCTTGTGTATATCTTTCACTTTTTATTTATATTCTATAAAACAGAGGCCAAAATAATATTTATAAGTCATTCCCATGATGTAATAGCATAGCATAAAAATGAGACAATTTAGCGATGCGTCGACTCATGCAGGGTATACAGAAGGCGTTCACCTTCCCGAGCGAGAGAGAGGTTGAAATTCCTTCAGTTATATGCTGACTCATTGTTTTGATGTGCCGACTCATGTTTTCCCAGAACTATGCATCGATGCATAGAGAAGGCGTGCGCCTTCCCGAGCGAGAGAGGTTGAAATTCCACCAGTCATGCGTCGACTCATTCCTTGATGCGCCGACTCATGTTCTCCCAGAACCATGAATCGATGCATAGAGGAGGCGTGCGCCTTCTCGAACGTTTCCAAGCCAAAAACTTCTTCTCGTGAGCCGACCTAAGGATCCATGAGCCGACTCATGCAGCCTGTTTTGAGATAAATGCTTGTTTTTTATGTTTCTCACTTGCACCTGTTTGAATCAAGACATATTTGCATAGATAGGTTTTTGACAATCATTAAAACTCAGTTCTTTCACTTTTTCCCTCACATACTCCCCCTTTTTAATGATGGAAAAAACCGCAAATATGAATCGTCTTGAATTGTCTTGCAAACCATCCAATTATCCCCCCCCCCCTGAGATATTGCATATTTATGCTGTGGATGTATTCCTTTCCTTCTCCCCCTTTGACAACATCAAAAATAAACAAGGACATGGATTAAGAGAACCAAAAACATATAGTAACCAATATTTTTCAACTTTGCAAAAAGAACAGAAACTAACATACACACAATATGAAGCAAGTGCAAACGAAAATAGAAGCAATAACCAATAAAGTAAAACAATACGATGTTCATTGTTACAAACCCAAAATAAAACACAAAGTAGTACGGGAAGTAAAGCAGTTTAATACAAAACCAAGATAACATAAGCATAATAAGAAAGAAATAAAGTTCCAAGCATTGACTAATGTTATTGATCCTCATTGTCTTATGGTTGGTTTGGTGGAAAGCGAGCCATGAAAGCCGACTGAAAGTTTGCCAAGTTTGAGTTTTGTGTTACCATCATTTCATGAAGAGTGTTATATCGGTGGTCTTGGAGGCTAGCATAATCATTGAATTGAGTGTTTTGAAGGTTGATTATTCCAGCAAGATTGTTAATCCGTTCAGTTGCTAGTGCCATGTCTTCATGATGGTGGACGTGCATTTCCTCAAGTTTGCGCATCACTTCGAGTTCGTCATAGGATCTATGAGGCTCATGGTCATCATTATCGTCGTCGTTTTCTTCCTCCTCTTCAGCACTTTCTAGATTCTCAGTATTAACTTCATCGCCCTCAGCATCTTCCATTTTATCATCATGTCCAACATCTTCATTTTGAACCATTACCGAGTTAGACTTCACAAAGTACTTGTACTTACCAATCTGGGGATTCCATTGATGACCCATAAGTGTGAGAGTTTTGGATGTAAAATCTGAATCCGGCATAATAGGTGTAAGTGAAATACCAGTAAGATCAAGGTTTGCTTGACTAAGAATTCCATGAATGAATGATGGATACCCCAAGGCAGATCCTCTAGGGGAATCCCTTAATGCAAATAATCAGCTAGTGATGTAATACGGCCAATTTATCTTAATTTTGTTTAGAATTTCCCAAATTAACATAACCTCAGGTTGATCAATACGGGATAACCCACCCTTTTTGGGGAGAATTATCCTTGACACAATCCATTGCATAATTCGAGCCAGAGGAACCAATTGACATGTTGTGACAATTTTTGGAAAAGCAATACTTTGCACAAAATTCTCAGGATATGGTTGTTTTAACATGGAGTTCAAGGCATGTTTGAAGTCATAGTCTACAGGAAGCTTAATGTTGGTGATTTTAACAGTATCAATATCAACAGGGAACAACTCAAAAGTTTTCGAAATTTCATCATCTACTTTGACAACCTTATCAGCGATTCTGTATAAAAATAGGTGATCAGAGAATTTACCTTGTATACCCGCATAGAATACCTTGACGAGTACCTCGTTGTAGTCTCCATCCAACTCAAGGAATGGAAACACCTTTTGATGGTCCAACAATTCCACCACTTCTGAGATATGCAGGCGTTTGAGAGTGTTACGGAAGGCAAAAAATTTCCTAACCAACCTTCTTCTAGAAAACTTTTCATCATATTTTTCAATGAGATCGGAAGGAAGAAGTGACAGAGGAGTAACCTGAGTTTGATTTGAAGAGCTGCCTCTGATACTCCTTTTCTTTGTTGCTCTAGAAGCCATGGATGAAAGTTTGGAGAGATTTGGAGTTGAAGTGACACAGTGGGTTTTTAGGGTTTTGAGATTTTGAGAGGGAGGCCAGATGAATTTCTAGTAAGAGGGAACAACAACACAGCAAATGGATGCATGCAATTTGAGCCACACAGTATAAACTAGGGTATAATGGTCTTCCAAACCGCGACGCATCGACCTATGCATGGATGCATCGACGCATTCCAGTAAGATAGGCGTAAATGAGTTTCTCAATCAGGCGTGCACCGACCGATCAGAATTTTAGGTCGCCTCATGTATGCAAAGTTTTGAAATTTCTTGTATTTCATGGCATGTAGGTTTGTAGACATTAATTAAACATAGTAAACAAGTACGCATGCATAGAACCAATAACACACAAAGAATTTAATCATTTCATAGCACCAATATTTAAGTAAAATGATCACTAATGAGAAAGAGTAGGAAGGATATTACCAAACGTATTTGAATGACACGATGCCCTCACATGTCGCCAGCCCAAGATGATATCCACGAATCATAGACACAAAGATAAATAAAGGAAATGCAACTCATTTGAGTTACGATCTATCTGAAATATCAAGGACACCGAGTTCCCTACGAATATGAAAGAATGGTTCAGTTGCAAGTGGTTTTGTAAAAATATCGGCAAGTTGTTTTTTGTTATCAACGTGCTCAAACACGACTTCACCTTTCTCTACATGATCTCTAAGGAAGTGGTGCCTAATTTCAATATGTTTAGTGCGCGAGTGTAGAACTGGATTTTTGGTTAGATTGATGGAACTTGTGTTATCACAAAATATTGGAATATGATTGAGTTTTAAATCATAGTCGAGTAACTATTGTTTGAGCCACAAAATTTGAGCACAACAATTACCGGCTGCAACATATTCCGCCTCGGCTGTTGACAAAGCAACTGAGACTTGATTTTTGCTATGCCAACTAACTAAGGAGTTTGAAAAGAAATGACAAGTGCCACTTGTGCTTTTCCTATCCAATTTTCAATCTGCAAAGTCGGAATCAGAATAGCTAACCAAGGAACAATCACTACCCTTGGAGAACCAAAGTCCATACTTAGGAGTACCACAAAGATACCTAAGTATACGTTTTACAGCTTTTAGATGACTCTCCTTAGGAAAAGATTGATATCTAGCACACATGCAAACACTAAACATAATGTCAGGATGAGAAGCGGTAAGATAAAGAAGAGACCCGATCATACCTCTATACCTTTTTACATCAACCGGCTTACCATGTTCATCCCGATCTAGGCTAACCACGGTAGGCATTGGAGTGTCAATAACTTTTGAGTTAGCCATATCGAAGCGCTTGAGTAACTCGTAGCAATACTTCGTTTGGCTAACAAAAGTTCCTTCCTCGAGTTCTTTGATTTGAATACCTAGGAAGTAGTTTAACCCCTCCATCATGCTTATCTCAAATTCACACTACATCACTTTAGAAAATTATTTTACCAAGGTGATGTTAGTAGACCCAAAAATGATATCATCAACATAAATTTGCACTAAGATGAAGTGATTTCCTTGGAGCTTAATGAAGAGGGTTGTATCAACCTTCCCTCTAGAGAATCCCTTTTCTAGTAAGAACTTGCTAGGCCGATCATACCAAGCCCTAGGGGCTTTCTTGAGACCATACAAAGCACGTTTAAGTTTATAAACATGTTTAGGAAACTCGTGATTTTCAAATCCAGTAGGTTGAGATACATATACTTCTTCATTAATATAACCATTTAGGAATGCACTCTTAACATCCATTTGAAATAGCTTAAAGTTTTGTGAGCATGCATAAGCTAATAACAAGCGTATAGCCTCGAGTTGGGCAACCGAAGCATAAGTTTCCTCATAGTCGATGCCTTCCTCTTTGTTATACCCTTGAGCAACAAGACGCACCCTATTGCGAATTATGATTTCGTTTTCGTCAAGTTTATTCCTAAATACCCATTTAGTACCAATTATTCGATGGTCTCACGGAGGGGGGACAAGGTCCCAAACCTCATTTCTCTTGAATTGGTTTAATTCTTCTTGCATTGCCAAAAACCAATGTTCATCGAATAAAGCTTCTTTAGGATTTTTAGGCTCAACTTGAGAGACGAATGCAAAATGAAAACAAAAGTTACTTATCTTAGACCGTGTAGTTACTCCCTTTGATATGTGTTGGCTCCTAAATTCGACACCTTTGTTTTGATTGATGTCAGCCATTAAAGCTGAAGGATGTCTTCGACTGGTTAAGTCTGTCGAAATGCCCGTCGAAAGATGGCAAAGTACTTAGAAGATTTCTTCCAAGGAAGAAGGCTGATTGCCTTCGACGTCGAAGGAGTTTCTCGTCGAAGATGTCTCTTGACGAAAGTGTTCGATGGTCCAGAGTGGAGCAGTTTGAAATTCAAGCGTTTGGAGGGAAAACGGTTTCCAGCAGTTACCACGTGCAAAAGTGCAAGGATCTGGAGCGTCGAGCATGGGGAACGTGCCAAGTGGATTGATCTCGAAGCAGTGTAACTGCCCGACGGTTACTTGGGATGTTTTAGTATAAATAGGAGTAGACATGTAGTTTCTCGCGTGTGTTCACAATTCTATACAAAGTCACTCATATAGATTCGAGTACCCAGCGTGTGAGAAAGAATTGTTGAGAAATGTATGTGTGAAACACCAATTTTATCAATTAAAGTCATTTACTTTTCCAGAATTTTACTTGCTTTTCTCTTTACATTTCCTGTCGAAACCCTTTACTTTAAGCCTTGTTTATTTTACCAAGTCTTTCCTTCATGAAATTTACTTGAAACCTTTTTATTTAAAGCCTTATCCAATTTAATCAAACTTCAAAATCAACTTATGTCCTAGGATCAATCTGATCGATCCTGCGAGTAACCAAATAAGTAACCATTTGGAGGATCAGCGGTTGTTTACCAAAACCCCAGGTAAACAAATTGGCACACCTGGTGGGACTGTGTGTTGATTGTTGAAAATAATCTCATCTTTTCGAGTTGTATGTTATTGAGAAGTGGTAGAATATACACTAACGATAACAATACTGCCAGAAGAAGGGAAGAGATGGCGAATCCGCCAAACAATAACGAAATCCCACAAACGAGTGTGGGAGCAACGGTTAGTATGACCGTAAGTGAAGCGACGAACGTTGGTTCGACACCAGCAGTGTCGGTCACAACCACGGGGCCAATACCTTCGTTAACAGGCCCCAGGATACCTTTGGGAACTCCCCCACCAAGGGGAAATTTAGGCACAAGGCCTTTGGTTCCCCCAGGATTTATTCCATTCTATGGTATGCCAACTTCTGAAGTGGCAAGCCTGACGAATGTTGCGTCCACTTTTTCAGACCCTTTCGTGAGTGCCTCTTCGCCACTCCAAGGCTCTGGAGTAGGCATGGCAAATAGAAATAGGACCCAACTCTTAGGAGGAACGTCCCAAGTAGCCCATGGCCTTACAAATGCCTCGACAGCAGTCTTGAGGCAACAGATGGACGAAAGCAACCATGATATGGTGCAAATGTTGGCACAAACTTTGAGTACAGTGCTAAACCCTCTAATACAAAACACTACTCAGTCGAATCAGCAAGTGACAGCGCAAATGACGCGTTTGGCTGACTTCTTTGGAGTACCCCAACCTATTCGACAGCCCCAAAGGGCGCAAATAAGGGGAAATCAGGGGATATTTTTAGAGGAAGAAACCACCATTAACCAGGCTCAACAGCCTGTCGAACAGCCTGTCGAGGAGCCTAGGGTAATAGCCCCAGAGGTAAGGTTAGTTAACAGAAACCAAAATGCTGACGAAGTGGTTCAGCATATCCAATACCAAAACATGGGTTTGGAAAACAATCTGGCAACCATGATCGAAAGGATCATGACTCAGAATGGGATGAACATGGGCTTTCGAAGGCCCAACTTTACATCTCCATTGTCAGAATACGTGTTACAAACGGACTTACCTCCTAGATGCAAAGTCCTCAAATTTACTAAGTTCTCTGGGGACACGACAGAATCTACTGTCGAGCATGTGGCGAGATATTTGATCGAAGCAGGAGACATTTCGAATAACGAAAACCTAAGGATCAAGTACTTCCCAAGTTCTTTAACCAAGAACGCTTTTACTTGGTTTACAACTCTTCCCCCCAATTCGATCCATCATTGGACCCAGTTGGAAAGATTGTTCCATGAACAATTCTACATGGGGCAGACCAAGATAAGCCTGAAAGAACTGGCCAGTGTGAAGAGGCGTTTCACTGAACCTATAGACGAATATCTGAATAGGTTTAGGTTGCTCAAGGCGAGATGTTTTACACAAGTGCCAGAACATGAGTTGGTCGAAATAGCCGCAGGCGGTTTAGATTATTCCATTAGGAAGAAGCTAGACACCCAGTACCTAAGAGACATGGCCCAACTGGCCGATAGAGTTCGACAGGTCGAACGCCTCAAAGCTGAAAAAGCTAAGGCAACGAAAACTCACAAGAGAGAGAGGATAGCGTACGTTGAGATGGATGATGAAGATCTAGAATCCTTCGACGATACTTTAACTGTCGAAGAAGGAGAAGTCGATTTAGCAGAACTAAAACAAGGGCCACCATACTCTTGTAAACTGTTAGTCCCCTCAAATGGGAAAAATCCCATTGGTCCAGAAAGGACCAACGATAGGTTCCCAAAAAAGACTTATAGTTTTGACATCACAAAATGTGATGAAATATTCGACTTGCTAGTTAAAGATGGCCAAATGATAGTACCCCCAGGGGTAAAAGTGTCTCCTCTTGATCAAAGAAAGAAGAGAGGTTTTTGCAAATATCATAATTTTTTGGGCCATAAAACTTCTCAATGTTTTCTTTTCAGGAATCTTGTGCAAGACGCTATTGAGGAAGGGAGATTAAAGTTTGCTGACAAATCCCCCATGGCTGTCGACTCCAATCCATTGAAGGCTGAAGCCCACTATGCTGAACCCTCTGAGGTGAACATGATAGAGGCGACCAGGATCCAGTCGAAGAAGCCAGGAATTACCATGGTCGAAGTCTCAAAGGACCACATCAACATGCCAATCTTTGGCAGTTTTTCTGGAAATTTATCCAGGAAGACAATTGAAGCTGTCCAGAAAGCGGTCGAGAACCCGAAGTCGGAGACTGCTGAAGCACAAAAAACTGGATCAAAGCCCAGTTCCCACTTGGCCACCGTTCAAGGCCAGACGGAGAATCTGGAGATACAAATGAAGCAGTTAACTCTTGCTAACAAAGATACAATGAATATCAACATGGTCGAACTCTCTGACCCAAAAGCATCAGAAGAGGCCATGAGGCAAGAACAGGCTAATAAGACTGCTTTCCCTCGGGAAAATGAAAACTTGGCAGATTTTTTACAAAGATGCCAGAAAAAGAAATCAGAGGTGATGTTGTGTCCAAGATGCAGTTCGATCTTTGATAAAAAAGCTGCTGAGCACATTCAGGGCGTAAGAGCAGCGAATAAGAGAAGGGAGAATGCTGACCTTCGACATGATCCCAGAAGGGGTTCTAACCAAGACAAGAGGCCATTGACTTTTAGGCCTCCGACAAATGTGCCAGTAGACACTTGGTACAAAACCTCTGGCCGGAAAAGGCCAAGTGAAGAGAAATGGCATTCTTTCGATGTGCCAAGAGGTTCCTCTTTGACTCAAAAGAAAGAGCCTCAAGTTGCTGCACCTAAGGTTGCACAAGTGTCCAGCAACTACAAGGGTAAAAATCCTATGTCTCGATCTCAATGGAGGAGATATCAAAGGAGACGAAAAGCTGAAAGGGAGGCTGCCAACGAACCTAAGGCAGAAACTAGTTCGAATGTTCCTCAAAGGAAACAAAGGAAGCCTCTAGAGAGAGAGCCAGTTACCAACAGGCTAGTTTGGCCTAACCAAAGTGAAGTCGAAGACGAAGATGATGCTGAGTCTGATGATACTTTGGATATAATGGTAAATATTGTATCAGTGCTGCCCAGAGAATTCAATCGACAGGTAGAAGTTGAAGCAAGTGACTGGGAAGTAGAGCAAGAAATGGCCAAACATAGGCCAGTGTGCTATTTTGTCATGGACAATGGCACTACTGAGGAACAAAATGGCTTCTTCGAGCCACCTACAGAGGCGATGAAGAATCACCTCAAGCCTTTGTTCATAAGGGCTAAACTCGAAGAAACTACTGTGAATAAAATATTGGTCGATTGTGGGGCAACCATCAATATTATCCCTCACTCTATGCTAAGGAAGATTGGCAAAAGAGATGAGGACATTAAACCTCACAACATGGTCCTGTCGAACTATGAGGGCGGCATTGGGACCACCATGGGAGTGATCCAGCTAGATATCAAAGTGGGGTCTATCCTTCGACCAACGATGTTCATGGTCATATCGGCCAAACCTAACTACAACCTTTTGTTAGGACGTGAATGGATTCATGGTGTTGGCGCTGTGCCTTCATCGATGCACCAAAGGCTGCTGCTATGGCGTCCAGATGGGATGGTCGAAAACATAGAGGCAGATCAAAGCTACTACCTTGGCGAAGTGAATCACTTGGGTGTGGCAGATTTCGACAAAAACTTGGCTCACATAGGGCCATGTCCAACACCTGACTTCGACATGGCGCCAGCGCCAAACACCTTTTGTTCCCTATACCTGCATCCTGAGCATGGTTTTCAATGGGACAGAGAAGACTTGTCCCACATAGACTTCAGTGGGTTAACTGATATCCAACCAACTGGTTGGGGAAGTGAATTCAGTGATAATGACTGAGTCACAATCTTTGAAGCGAATTTCGGCTTATGTAGCCGAAACCAAGATGATAACGGCTCTCGAAGCCGAAGTAAAGTACATGGCCACACAGGCCAATGATCAACAAATATCTGCTGTTGGCCCAGGAAAGGATTTCGATCCAAAACCTCCTGATATCATGCCAGAGGAAATGCAGGAACAGAGGCTCGACGCCATCTATGACGATGAGCCTTTGGGCTTCGAAAAGGATCCCTTGGCGAACAACATTAAGATGTTAGCACAAGACCCTTTAGAAGAAATCAACTTAGGCGAAGGATCAGAGAAAAGGCCAACTTACATCAGCGCCAAAATTGATCCAGAACTTAGGTTGGAAGTAATCCAATTGCTGAAAGAGTTTAAAGACTGTTTTGCATGGGATTATGACGAAATGCCTGGTCTCGACAGAGGATTGGTAGAACTTCAGTTGCCAATCAAACCTGGAAAGAAGCCAATCAAGCAAAATCCAAGGCGCTTCGCTCCCGAAATACTGTCGAAGATCAAAACGGAGGTCGAAAGACTTCTGAAATGCAAATTCATCCGTGTTACAAGGTATGTCGAATGGATTGCAAATATTGTGCCAGTGATTAAGAAAAATGGCACATTAAGGGTGTGCATAGATTTCAGAGATTTGAATGCTGCCACCCCCAAAGATGAATATCCTATGCCTGTGGCGGAAATGCTAGTCGATTCTGCCGCTGGTTATGAATACCTGAGTATGCTCGATGGTTATTCAGGATATAATCAAATATTCATTGCTGAAGAGGATGTGTCGAAAACAGCTTTTCGATGCCCTGGGGCCTTAGGCACTTACGAATGGGTAGTGATGCCTTTTGGCCTAAAGAACGCTGGGGCAACATACCAGCGAGCAATGAATACTATCTTCCATGATTTTATTAACACTTTTATGCAAGTATATATTGATGATATTGTTATAAAATCTGTTTCCAGGAAGAATCACATTGACCACCTTCGACAATCATTCGAAAGAATGAGAGAACATGGTCTGAAGATGAACCCTTTGAAGTGTGCGTTCTGTGTGAAAGCTGGAGATTTCTTGGGCTTCGTTGTCCACAAGAAAGGAATCGAAATCAACTAGAACAAGACGAAGGCAATTCTGGAAGCGAAAGCGCCATCGAATAAGAAGAAATTGCAATCTCTCTTAGGCAAGATAAATTTCTTAAGGAGGTTTATATCTAATCTAAGTGGGAAAGCTCAGGCCTTTTCACCCTTACTTCGACTGAATAAAGAGGGGTTCGAATGGGGGCAGGAGCAACAAGAAGCCTTCGACAAAATCAAAGGGTACCTCACTAAGCCACCTATTTTGGTGCCTCCTTGTAGCAATAGGAGTATGAGATTGTACATAGCTGCATCTGACAAAACTCTGGGAAGTATGTTAGCCCAAGAGGATGAGAATGGAGTCGAAAGACCCATTTACTATCTCAGTCGAGTTTTGAATGATGCAGAAACTAGATATAGCGAAGTTGAAAAATTGTGTCTATGTCTGTATTTTTCTTGTACAAAACTCAAGCAATATATAAAACCAGTTGATGTTTATGTTTCGTCTCATTTTGATGTTTTCAAATATATGTTGTCGAAACCTATCTTGCATAGTCGAATTGGCAAGTGGGCATTAGCATTAACTGAATACTCCTTGACCTTTATGCCTCTTAAGGCAGTAAAAGGACAAGTGGTTGCAGACTTCATAGTCGACCACTCAATTCAAGTCGAGGATATTAATTATGTGGAGATTGAACCTTGGAAATTCTACTTCGATGGTTCCAGCCATAAAGATGGAACAGGGGTAGGAGTCTTGATTATTTCTCCAGATAAAATTCCAACAACATTCAAGTACAAAATAGCAGGTTCTTGTTCGAACAATGAGGCTGAGTATGAAGCTCTAATTACTGGCCTTGAGATATTGTTGGAATTGGGGGCAACTCGAGTCGAAATAATGGGAGACTCAGAGTTAGTCATCAAGCAAGTCACAAAGGAATATAAATGCATAAGGGAGAATCTCATTATGTACTTTGTGATAGCAAATCGTTTATTGAAACAATTTGAAACGATCAATATTCGACACATACCCAGAGTCGAAAATCAAATATCCAACGACTTGGCACAAATTGCATCTGGGTATAAGATTTCAAAAACGAAACTACAAAGAGCAATCGAAGTTCGAGAAAAGATAAAGGCAACTTGTCTATCACCATCAGACTTGGAATCGACGAGGCTAGGATATGCTGATCACAGTAACTTCGAGATTTCGTTCATTGATAATTTGTCAGAGCAAGATTGGAGGAAACCTATTGTGAACTATCTTCAAAATCCAGGAGCTTCGACAGAACGAAAAACAAAATACAGGGCGTTGAGTTTTGTACTCATGGGTAATGAGTTATTCAAGAAGACGCCTGAAAGGGTGTTGCTGAAATGTTTAAGTGAGACTGAAGCATACATAGCCCTTTCGACGACGCATGCTGGGGCATGTGGGGCTCACCAAGCAGGCCATAAGATGAAATGGTTGTTGTTTCGACAAGGACTATATTGGCCCACTATGCTGAAAGATTGTGTTGAGTTCGCCAAGGGTTGTCAAGAGTGTCAAATCCATACAGGCATCCAACATGTACCAGCAAGCGAACTTCACTCGATAGTGAAGCCTTGGCCTTTTAGAGGATGGGCGTTGGATCTCATTGGAGAGATTCGACCAGCATCATCAAAGAGTCAGAAATACATATTGGTAGGCATTGATTATTTTACTAAGTGGATCGAAGCTGTCCCTTTAGTCAATGTGGACCAAGAAAATGTCATTGAATTTATTCAAAAGAACATTATCTTTAGATATGGAATTCCTGAGACAATAACAACTGATCAAGGGTCAGTTTTCACTGGTCGAAAGATGCAGGAATTTGCTCAGGAAACATGTTTCAAACTCCTAACATCCACGCCTTATTATGCACAGGCGAATGGTCAAGTCGAAGCAGCTAATAAAGTGGTGATTGGCTTGATAAAGAAACATGTTGGGAAGAAACCAAAGAATTGGCATAAGACGTTAGACCAGATTTTATGGGCTTGTCGAACGTCCCCAAAAGAAGCCACTGGTACAACACCGTATAGGCTAACTTTTGGCCATGATGCAGTGTTACCAGCAGAAATTTGTCTTCAATCTGCAAGGGTTCAGAGGCATTATGATATTCCTTCTGAAGTTTATTGGAACATGATGTTAGATGAACTGGTGGATTTAGACGAAGAGAGATTACACGCTCTCGACCTACTCAGGCTTCAGAAGAAAAGAGTAGAAGACTCTTATAATAGAAAGGTAAAACCTAAGGTATTTTTGCCTGAAGAATTAGTTTGGAAGGTAATTCTTCCCATGGATCGAAGGGATCGAAGCATGGGGAAATGGTCACCCAAATGGGAAGGACCCTTCAGAGTTATCCAAACTTTTTCTGGTGGAGCCTATGAAGTCGAAGAGTTAAGTGGAGATAAAAGGCTCTTGAGAGTAAATGGTAAATATTTGAAAAAATACAAACCTATACTTCAAGAGATAAAAATAAAATAATAAAAGAGCAAGTCTAAATTAACCATAAAAATGCCAAAATAGAAATTTTATTAATTTCAGCCAAGATGGCAATTGTTGTCGAATAACGATTACAGAAGATGGTTACAAAAGAGAATCAATCAAAAGGTAAGAGAGTTCCTGAGTCGAAGATACTTGGCGTGCTGCAGCTCCAACCTCTTCTTGCACCAGGAGTTTTCCTGCACTAGTTTGGCAATTTGAGCGTCGAGGCTTTGGGCCCTCTCAGCAAATTCCAGGCCTTGTTTGATCTCAGTCTGGCTCTCGGTGTCTGAGATGGTCGAAAGAAGTTCCTCCTTGAGTACAGTGTTGGCGTTTATCTTCGCCTCTATTTCTGCGATTTGTGCCCGGAAGGAAGCATTCTCTCGATCAATGGCTTCGACTCTTTCCTGCGCAGACGCTTTTTGTTTCGACAACTCAGCAATTCGAGAAGTCGAATCTGATACGGCAGTCCACGCAGAGGAGCTTTTGCCATACAACACCTCAAGCTGACTGTTAAACCCTCTTTGGCGCCTGTAATCTGCTGAAACTTGATCAATCATAGAGTGTAACTCCATGATCAAGTCTGAGATTTCTGGGGCTACAGCTTCAAAGTCGACAGCATTCAAGACCTCTTTCAAGCATGATGGAGCAGTGGGGTCCCCCTCTAAAGCCTTCATCAAGTCCCTCTTGAAGAACTGGGCCTTAACCTTCGCCAAAGCATCATCAAGAGGAGAAGTTTCAGTAGACTTCCCCGACAGGGTAGGAATTTCCTGACTGGCGTCAGACGAACTCTTGCTCTCGATGATGGCATTGAGGTAGCTAACAGGGTCAGTTTCTTTCAAGAGTTCCAAGTCCTCTTTCGACCTGTGCTTCGTTGAGGTAACCCTTGCAACAGTATTGTCTTGGGTTTGAGGTTCTTGAGTGTTAGGTGCCTCGACTGGTTGCTCTTTGACTCGGACTGGGGCAGTACCAGCGTCGACTTGTGGTTCTTCGCTAACATCACCCTGGGGTCCTTCGCCAGCGTCATCTTGGTGTTCTTCGCTAGCGTCATCTTGGTGTCCTTCGCCAGTACCACCTTGGTTCTCTTCGTCGGCAGCATTTTGATTTTCTTCGCCGTCATTGCCTTGGTCCCTTTCTTCATGATTCTCTTCTGACAGGTCCACCACCTGAACTGTTTCTGGCTGTTGTTCCTCCACCAAGGGTTCTTCTGTTGGTTTCTCTACTGTTTCAGCATTGGCCTCATTCTCAGTATGGGCTTCGTCATTGCCCAAGCCTTTTTCCTGAGGCCTGCTAAGTTCAGCAGATTCCAGCGTTTCTGAGGTCCTTGGCGGAGAACTTTCAGTGGTGGCCTGAAAAAGGAAAGAAGACAAATCTTCAGATGTCGAAAGAGACACAATCGAATATGGGTATCTATGCCTAAATTATAAAAAGGTCTAAGGGATTACCTGTGGATTAGCTTCAGCCCCAGGGCTGGAATTGTCACTTTCGACAGGCTTGTTAAGAAGAATGTTTAGTTCCTCCTCAGTTGGCTCCTCGATGATCACTGGAGGTGGCCTAGGCTTTCTCACAGCAACCTTTATTCTGACGGTTCGACCTTCAGGAGCAGGAGCAGGAACAGGAGCATCCTTCGTCAACTTTCGCCTTTTTAAGGGGGCAGGAGGAGAATCGCTTTCTTCATCGCTCCCAGATTCGATCACCAGTGCTGATCGTTTCTTGGGCGAAGGTGCCTAGAAAACCAATAGGAATTCGATTGAATAATTGCATCGAAAATCAAAAATCGAAAGCCAGAAGGAAAATGAAGAAAGTCTGGTTACCGATATAGAAGGCTTCTTCGAAGGGCCTTCCCCCTGTTGGTTGCTTGTGGTCTTCGCCGGCGCTGTAGTTTTCGCCGGCGGTGGAGGTTTTGTTGAAGGGCCTCCTCCTTGTTGGCCTTCTGTAGCCTTCTTGGCTACAGGATTTCGAACAACTGAAAGCAAATGAAAAAGTTAACAGGCTAGCAGTCGAAGAGAAAGACAAAAAGTAATGTGAGAGAATGAACTTACATTTCTTTATTTTGTCCAACACAAGGACAAAAGACTTCTGCAACTCATCCATGAAGTCCTTCTCGTTGAAGAAGTACTCAGCATAATAGCTTCTCCACCACTCCTCGAAGGATGGTGAGCAAAGGAAATTGAGCTGGTAGTCAAACAGCGAGAGGATTGTTCGACCAGCATATCTTCCGATATGTTTAATGGTCGCTTCTTCTGTGTAATCATTGCAGAAGTACAACATGGACTTCTCTCTTTGAAAAATCGGAGAAGGTAGGGTTTGGATAATACCAAACTGGCGAGATACCAGATTTGGTTGATAGGCAATCAGACTCAAATGAGTCTTTGAGCTCTTGAATCGAAGAGGCATGATCCTTGGTGTAAGGAACGCCTCCCAAAGTATGGTATGCTCATCGACATTGGGACCACTCGACGCCTTTGGATGTGGCCTAGTGAACCATGCTGGCCCCACCCGCCGTTGAGCAAATGGAGCCATAGTTGAAACAAACTCCTTCCTTCGAGCAAACATTAGAACGAAGTTGGTGAAGGTTTGTTGAAACTCCAGTCCATCGTCCGTAGGTGTCAGCAGAGCCAGCCTGATTCCTTCGATGCGTCTATTCGCTATCGCTGGAGCCTGTTCATTTATCTGAACTTTCTTGGGCAAGAAAGATTCGAAAGTGGCGTTGAGCCACAGTTGGAGTAGCCAAAAAGGCCCAGCGAGTAGCAAACTGGCCCTGTCCTCGATATGTTTCAGGAGAGTTGCCCCATTGCTGATCGAATCATAGAGGCTGGCCAGAATCAGTTCTGCCAAACAGATGTTTTGGCGGTGATGCAGTTGAGTAGCAAGTGTGACCATCTTTTTGGTCACCTGCAGAGACTTCGAGCAAAACACAAAGCGAGTTAGCCATAAGGCTAGAAACGCTATGTGTTCGACATCCGACACAGCATCTGTCGACCTGTCGTGATAATGGTTGATGAAAGTGGTGTATGTTGGTTTGGTCTCAGAGAAGCCAATTTGGTCCTCCGACATCTCCTCCGGATCGAAGTAATCCCCGGTTGGTCGAAGGCCAGTAATAGCGGCCACGTCGAAGAGTGTGGGGGTTAGCATCCCACATGGAAGATGAAAAGTAAAATGGGAGTAGTCCCAGAACAACAGTGAAGCTATCAGCATCTCCGGGGAGTAGTTCAAACCCGTCTTCGACAGCATCACTAGGTCGAAGATTCCCATATCCTTCCAGATCGAAGTTTGGTGCTTCTCCAACTTTGTTAGCCAAGCAACATAATCGGAGGTAAGATTAGGGCAAGACCTGAAGACCCTAACACCTCTGTTGAAGAAGCGGAGGTCGATCTTTTCGCGTGCAGGGTCTTCATTGTCTTCTGCGTCTTTCTTGGCGCATGCTACTGGTTTGAGTTTCTCGACTATCGGGAAATAGCTCTTGATCTTCAGAGCCTCAGAGATACTTGGATTCATGGGGCCAGACATTGCAAAGATCTGGTTGGAGTATCCAACCGGGATCATCAAGTGGCGCGAGTAAGCATCGCGAACGGCGATGTCAGAAGGTTCAGGAACCCTTCGTTTGCCTGTAGAGTTTACTACTGGGGCAGTGACGAAGACCTTGGGTTTAACATGTTCAGTTGGTGCGTTAGCACTGGGAGCAGTAGAACCAGAGGCCATGGTTTGGTGTTGAGTTTGAAGTGAGGTTAGAGATGAAGTGAAAGAGGAAGAGTTTCGGCAAAGATAGCAAACTTGTATGAAAACAGGGAAGTTTGAAGGCTAGATGGCGTAAAAAGTCCCACAATGGGGTACTTACTACTATTTATAGTAGTGGGAAAAATCCCCAATAACGAGGACATTAAATGCCATTTAATGCTGCAGGAGTTAGTGGGACGCGTGGCAGCCCCCTGTTGTTTTGGCCGTTTCTGCAGAAATAGAGGGACGCAGCGTGCGTCCTCGTTTTTGAGAATTGTCATAATGACAAATTCTGAAATGACGTTTGGTACTGCACGCCGTACTGAAAGTGACGTCCTAGGTACGGAACAATGATGGTTTCCTTGGGATTGCCAATAGTTGGTAAAAAGCAACAAAAAGTGCACAAGTTAATTTGTGACTAAGCGTGGAAAGACAGGTGTCGAATGGCGTTTCAAAGAATGCCTTTTTCTTTCAGAGTCGAAATAAGGCATTCTTGGGGGGCAATTTGTTGGCTCCTAAATTCGACACCTTTGTTTTGATTGATGTCAGCCATTAAAGCTGAAGGATGTCTTCGACTGGTTAAGTCTGTCGAAATGCCCGTCGAAAGATGGCAAAGTACTTAGAAGATTTCTTCCAAGGAAGAAGGCTGATTGCCTTCGACGTCGAAGGAGTTTCTCGTCGAAGATGTCTCTTGACGAAAGTGTTCGATGGTCCAAAGTGGAGCAGTTTGAAATTCAAGCGTTTGGAGGGAAAACGGTTTCCAGCAGTTACCACGTGCAAACGTGCAAGGATCTGGAGCGTCGAGCATGGGGAACGTGCCAAGTGGATTGATCTCGAAGCAGTGTAACTGCCCGACGGTTACTTGGGATGTTTTAGTATAAATAGGAGTAGACATGTAGTTTCTCGCGTGTGTTCACAATTCTATACAAAGTCACTCATATAGATTCGAGTACCCAGCGTGTGAGAAAGAATTGTTGAGAAATGTATGTGTGAAACACCAATTTTATCAATTAAAGTCATTTACTTTTCCAGAATTTTACTTGCTTTTCTCTTTACATTTCCTGTCGAAACCCTTTACTTTAAGCCTTGTTTATTTTACCAAGTCTTTCCTTCATGCAATTTACTTGAAACCTTTTTATTTAAAGCCTTATCCAATTTAATCAAACTTCAAAATCAACCTATGTCCTAGGATCAATCTGATCGATCCTGCGAGTAACCAAATAAGTAACCATTTGGAGGATCAGCGATTGTTTACCAAAACCCCAGGTAAACAATATGTCTCCAAGAATGTTGTCAATGGGATGATCCTTGGTTTCTTTCCACTCCAAAGGAGGATTTATTTCATTTGTTGGTGGAGTCTCTTCTTCTTCTTTGCTAGACACATGATCCATCTCCCCTTTTTCTTTCTCCAGTATGGGCTCATTACTCTTTTCATCTTGATCATTGAGTATCCTTTCCGAAGAAGCACCTGCACCATTAAAATAAATACCCTTTTCGACCATTTTTGGACAGGATTCATCAAAGGAAACATGCACAGATTCTTCCACAATTTGTAACCTTTTATTAAATACCCTATATTCTTTGCTAGATTGAGAGTATCCGAGAAAGATACCTTCATCGACTTTTGAGTCAAATTTGCCAAGATTTTCTTTACCATTATTTAATACAAAACATTTACAACCAAAGACACGGAGATGAGAAATATTTGGTTTTCTACCTTTCAAAATTTCATACGGTGTTTTCTTGAGCATAGGACGTATCAAGATCCTATTTAGCACATAGCAAGCCGTATTGATGGCATCGGCCCAAAAGTATTTTTGAAGACCATGTTCATTGATCATAGTTCTCCCAAGTTCTTCTAGAACACGATTTTTACACTCGACAACTCCATTTTGTTGAGGTGTTCTAGGAGCATAAAAATTATGATCAATTCCATTTCTTTCACAATATTCATAAAAAAAGTGGTTTTCGAATTCGCCTCCATGGTCACTTCAGATGGTAACAATTTTTGTATTCAACTTGTTTTGAGATAATTTGGCAAATTTTTCAAAAGCATAGAAAGTATCACTTTTGTTTGCTAAGAATATTGTCCAACAAAATCTAGAGTAGTCATCAACTATAACAAATCCATAATAATTTCCACCTAGACTTTTAATTTTAAATGGTCCAAATAGGTCCATATGGAGGAGTTCAAGTGGTTTCGTTGTAGAGATGACATTTTTAGATTTAATAGAGACTTGTGTTTGTTTACCCATTTGACAAGCATCACATAGATGATCTTTTGAATGATTTTGGGTAAGCCAATCACAAGATCTTTAGATATGATTTTATTTAGAAAATTAAAGTTAACGTGTGCTAATTGCCTATGCCAAAGCCATGAGTCTTCACTCATGGTGACTAAACATTTAGCACCTGTTAGGGACACATCATTCAAGTCAAGCATATATACATTGTTTACCCTCAAGCCCTTAAACACACCCTCTTTCTTATCGTTATGTTCGATTATGCATTCATCCTTTAGAAAATAAATTTTATAACCTTTGTCGCATAATTGACTAATGCTAATAAGATTGTGTTTAAGGCCTTCAACTAATAGGACATCTGAGATAGTGGTGGATGAGGGATTACGTACACTACCTTTACCGAGTATTGCTCCCTTGTTGTTATCACCATAAGCATCAAAACCTTTCTTCTTTGCCACAAAGTCAAAGAATAGTGAAATGTCATCCGTCATGTGTCTTGAGCAACCACTATCGAGAAACCATCTTCTCTTGAGAGGATCAAGACATTCCACCTGAAATATCAAACATGGGAGATAGGTACCCAACATTCATTGGGTCCTTGAGTGTGAGTTGAACATTTGTTGCCTTTGGGGAACCATTGATATATGCCTTTAGGAACTAAGAGTCTCTTAAATCGACATTTACTAATGGTATGTCCCTTCTTGCAACGATATAGGCAAGACATATCTAAGTGAGATCTACTCTTGCTATCTTGATCCCTTACTTCATAGGTATATTTTTGATATGGATTAATCATACTTTTTCTGAAGTTTGATCGATCGATAGCAAATGTAATCTTAGGTTGTAAAGCTTTGTCTAGTTTGGCTTTGAGAGTTCTAACTTCTTTTTGCCAAACATGACAAGTTTCACATCCATGCCAATTAAACCAATGTCTCTCTTCTTTTTCACATTTTCCTTTAATATTTTAGATCATAGATTCTTTAAGATCTTCTAATTCCTTTTCGGAATTGGAAACCTTTTGTTCTAGATATAAAAAGATTTCCTTGTTTGAGGCTAAGCGTTTGAAAGCTTCCTTTGCCTCTTTATGTAAAATATTGAAGGAATTTAACAATTCTAAATAAGACATTTTATCAACATGATTATACTTAGCATGACTTACATTCTTTTTCTTATGATGATGAGCCATGAGACAAAGGTTGACTGTTTCTTCTTCATCACTTGAGAAACCTTTACTTGAGGAATCACTATCACTCTCCCAAGCAATGTGTGCTCTTCTAGCTTTGGTTGGTTTCTTTTGATTTTTGGCCTTGGCTTTGTCTTTCTTCAAATAGGGGAAATCCGGCTTGTAATGACCGGGTTTTCCATAATGGTAGCATGATCCTCGTGACTTATGCTTATTACTTTCATCTTGCTTGCTTGGTTGAGATTGGCGTCTATAATTGATGAGATTCTTATCCGAATGCTGAATTTCATTTTTCTGGAGAAATCTATTGTATTTTCTTACGAACAGACCCATACACTCATCCGGACTCTCATCTTTATCACTTGATTCACTTTCACACGAAATTGAGGTGGATGACTTGGAGCTTGAAGCCTTTAGTGCTATAGACTTCTTTTCCAATTCCCTTGACTTTTCCTTCTTTTATTTCTTTTCATGCTTTCCAAGGCTCATAAGCTCTTACTCATGTTCTTGAATCTTACCCCATAGTGTTGTGAGATCCAAAGTATTTAGATCATTGGCTTACTTAATTGTTGTAACTTTAGGTTGCCAATCCCTGCTAAGACATCTCAAAATTTTATTAGTAGCAACAGAATTGGCAATTACATGACCAAGTGTATGCAAGCGATTCATTATATGAGAAAATCTATTTTGCATGTCGGCGATGGTTTCACCTTGCTCCATGCGAAAGAGATCAAACTCTTGCGTCAAAGTATTTATTCTAGCCAATTTTACATCGTTTGTGCCCTCATGGGTGACTTGCAAAGCATCCCACATTTCCTTAGCCGTAGCGTAATGTGAGACCCGAAAATACTCATAAACTCCTAGAGCTGCTATGAGCATGTTTCGTGCTTTCCAGTCATAGGCATAATTTTTCTCATCTTTTTCATCCCATTGTGCTTCCGGTTTAGGAACGGTTATCCCGGCAGCATTTTGCATAGTTATTGCAACTGGCCCATATTGGATAAACTTCCATATTTTCCTATCAACATACGTGATATGGACACGCATACAATCTTTCCAATAGATATAATTTTCACCTGTGAAAATGGGTGCTCTATTGTATGCCCCTTTTAGATCACAATCCATTTCTAGAAGTTGTATGTGAAGCACTGGATAAACTAGTGCTCTGATACCACTTGTTAGACGATGTGACGAATCTAGAAGGGGGGGTTGAATAAATCCCTTTAAAAATCTGTGCATTTTGTAAAATTGTTTTTATCAGAGAGCGAAAACCCTGAATCTGATCTTCTAAACTTTACGTATTGGAAAGATCAGATATGCATACAAACTTGATCAAAATCATGAGAATAGTATCACAATTAAAAATTAATATGATGAATCGCTTTAGCAAGTTTAACAAGGTGTAAGTTATTACCAATTAGTTGCGGAGAAGATAAAGCAAGTTTGTGAGTTGTAAATTCACCAAACACTTGGTGTACGTACTACACAAGGTTTAGTTATACTCAAATTGTAGTGATTATAGCGATTCAAATGAATGCTATGTGAGTCTTAAATTTTAGTTTATCACTACAATTATTTTGTATGAATGAGAAAGTTGATAACTCACAAATTTAAGAAGATAGAAATAAAATGCAGAAAACTAAAATGGACACGGTATTTGTTAAGGCAGTTCACCCTGTCGTCCTCGTGTGGGCTACTCTGCCCCCAATTCTAGAATCTAGAATTAGGATATGAAATTAATTTTTCAAAGCTTGTAAGAGAAGATACAATCACCACAATTCAAAGTCACTTGATGAATCTTATATGTTGCACTCTTGTTTCCTTGATTCCAGATGAATCAAGTATGCCAAATCTTGAACAAAAACTCCTTCTACCTTGAATGATTTTGTACTCAAGAAAATTTGGCCCCAAATCCTTCTTCATAATCCTCCAATTACCGCTACCCGATTAAATACTCCACGGTCTTCCAATCCCCTGGCTCGGCTGAATTCAATGAAGCAAAGATTTTTGATAAAACCCCCCAATTTTGGAGGACAAAATACCAATGGTTTTATTCAAGAAAAAACCCACAAAGATCTCTACCCAAATCTAAAATTGCACTTTCAATTTGGACGTTATCAACACAATCCCAAGACCTTGATCAACAAAAATGATTGTGTGTAGTTGTTGATAATTGATGAGAGGTTGAAGATGAAAAGAACTCTTGTGTATATCTTTCACTTTTTCTTGTTATTCTATAAAACAGAGGCCAAAACAATATTTATAAGTCATTCCCATGATGTAACAACATAGCAGAAAAATGAGACAATTTAGCGATGCGTTGACTCATGCAAGGTATACTGGAGGCGTGCGCCTTCCCGAGTGAGAGAGAGGTTGAAATTACTTCAGTTATGCACCGACTCATTGTTTTGATGCGCCGACTTATGTTTTCCTAGAACTATGCGTTGAAGCATAGAGAAGGTGTGCGCCTTCTCGAGCGAGAGAGGTTGAAATTCCTTCAGTCATGCGCCGACTCATTCTCTGATGCGCCGACTCATGTTCTCCCAGAACTATGCATCGACGCATATAGGAGGCGTGCACCTTCCCAGATGTTTCCAAGCCAAAAAATTCTTCTCATGAGCCGACCTAAGGATCCATGAGCGGCTCATGCAGTCTGTTTTGAGATAAATGCTTGTTTTTATGTTTCTCACTTGCACCTGTTTGAAGCAAGACATATTTTCACAGATAGGTTTTTGACAATCATTAATACTCAGTTCTTTCACTTTTTCCCTCACGACTTTCACCTATAGGATATCCTCTCTTCTTGCCTTATGATACTTGGTCATGTCCCTTGAAAGTGGGGATACTTTAGCAAAAAGACCCTCGATCAAATCATCATTTTCCCTTTCGAATAAAGATTATAATCCCTCGATGACCCTTCGAGCTGCCAACAAAATGATCTAGTCCCTTGAATGACCCTACGAGTAAAATGATGATAGTCCGTTCAATACAATTGCTAAAGTATCCTTAAATGTTGCCTTCTAAGACCATACGATAATCCTATACATGTTCCTTCACATCCAATAGATAGGGTTACCTACCAACTAATAATAGAGATAGTACTATCTCTAAAGGAGAAAGAAAATAATAAAAAAAGACTTTAGTTTATAAGAACTCTTAAATGCTTGCTCACAACTTTTCTCAAAAAAACATTTTTATCACATCAATTTCAAAATAACAAATATTTTCAAAAACACTTTGTAAACACTCTTAAGGATTGATACAAGAATTATTACAAAGTTAGTCTTACACTGACTGAAAGAACAAGATTAGTTCTAACCTATCTCAAGAGTTTTGATGATAACTAAATTATATTTAAGATAATTTATGCTCTGACGAGTGTGTTTCGAATGTCTTAGTTAATGTTCTGACAGAAAAAATTCTAAAGTACTAAGCAAAGATTATGAAGAAGTTCTTTGATAAAAGAACCTTTTATTCAAACGCATCTGTTGACTCTGGTAAGACACTTTATTTGTTAAATATATCTTCTAACTTCTAGCAGGCTCCTTGTTCAGAAGATAACTTGAAAGCAAGCACTGTTCAAAGTTCTTAGCAAGTAACGCACTGCCTAGAAGATGAGTGAAGCATGTTTTGACTTAAAGACATTGGAGAAAATTATGAAGTAACGTTTAGATCAACTTGTCTTGTCAAAGCAAAGGAAAACATGTTCTTACATTCTGACGTTTGCTCATTAATGCAAAGACGGCTGAAAGCACTCAAGTGCCTACAACTAGTTTCTTGGAAAATGGAATATTGCAAGGATACACGCAAAGCATTTAATGCTCTCCATCTTTTCTGAAGGCAGCAGCGGTCTTATTGTTCCTACTATAAATAGAAGGACATTTATTTCAAGCCAACAACTTTAAGTGAACCAAGAAAACCAATCAAATTTTCAAAAGAAGCAAGAAACTACGTGAAAGATCCAAAAGCTCACAAACTCATTGTTCATACAATTTGTGCATTATATTCTAAGTGAAAAATCGCAGTTGTGATATAGCTTGATTAGAAGCAAACTCTATTTCATTATCTGTAAAGATTAAACTCCTGTATTTGTTCCTTGAGAGACCAAGTTTGGTCAGATTTCTCAAGCAGACTAGGACTAGATTTAAGTCTTAGTGGTGTTAGTCACTTGTAAGTTTACCTGTGCATTGTTAGTCACAACAGTTGTTGTGTGATTGTAATCAGTTGATTATAGTGGATTAATTCCTTGTTGAGAAAGGCGAAATCACCTTGGCGGGTGGACTGGAGTAGTTTGAGTTCAAATGAACCAGGATAAAAATAATTGTGTTCTTCCATTATTGTTTGAGCTTTGTTTTGAAAACAAAAAGAGTAACTTATTCAACCCCCCATTCTAAGTGTTTTCTTAACCCTTCAATTGGTATCAGAGCTTGACTCTGAGCACAACACTTAACCGTGTCAGGAAAAGATCCAGAAGAAAACACAATGGTCGCTGAACAAAACAATAATAGTTACAACAAACCTCCAATGTTTGATGGATAAGATTTTGAGTACTAGAAAGATAGACTAGAAAGTTTCTTTCTAGGTCATGATAGTGATCTTTGGGATATAGTCTTTGATGGTTACAAACATCCTACAGATTCAGAAGGAAACGAAGTGGATAGAAAAAATATGGATAGACAACAAAAAGCTGATTTTAAAAATCATCACAGAGCTAGAAATATTTTTTTTAAATACTATCTCTAAAGTAGAATATGAAAAAAATCACTAATAGAGATACAACACATGATATGTTTGGTCAGATTTCTCAAGCAGACTAGGACTAGATTTAAGTCTTAGTGGTGTTAGTCACTTATAAGTTTACCTGTGCATTGTTAGTCACAACAGTTGTTATGTGATTGTAATCAGTTGATTATAGTGGATTAAGTCCTTGTTGAGAAAGGCAAAATCACCTTGGCGGGTGGACTGGAGTAGTTTGAGTTCAAACGAACCAGGATAAAAATAACTGTGTTCTTCCATTATTGTTTGAGCTTTGTTTTGAAAACGAAAAGAGTCACTTATTCAACCCCCCCCCCCCCCCCCCCCCCTTCTAAGTGTTTTATTACCCATTCACTGACATTCCAAAATATTTTCAAATAAATCACACACACACACAAAACAAGTTTTCAAAGTGAGTTAAGCAATTAAGGGCCCGTACATAACTACTGATGAAAAGGGTACTAACACCTTCCCTTTTCATAACTTATCCCCTAAACTCAAAATCTATCAAAGGTCTTTCCTGTTCTTTTCACCTTTTCTAAATATTAGATAAAAGAAAAGTCGGTGGCGACTCTATCTATCCGCGTATTTGGATAAAACCAAAAAAGTCGGTTCTCCCACATTATTACACACAGGTCATAATCTGATTCAAAGTCTGATGAATAACAGTGAAATAATGTTCAACAAAAATAAAGAAAAGAGCAAGACAACATACAAGCAATTATCCTGATTCCTCCTACAAAACAGAAGTAGTCCAGTCCCACTGCACTCCCAAGAGATTTCCACTATAATCAAATCTAATTACAAGTTGCTCTAGCACACAAGTAAGAGACTTCTAATACTCAAACACACAATTAAGAGACTCAATGTTCAAGCACACAAGCAAGAGACTTGTGATTGCTCAAACACACAAGCAAGAGACTTCCAAATGCTCAAACGCGCTTGCAAGAGATTTTCAATTGCTCAAGCAAACAAGCAAGAGACTTCTAACTATCTATATATTAGACAAATGATAGTGATAGAGTAATAATTATACTTGATATACATTCAGAGGTGTAAACAGAATTACAACAGAGAAAATTCTAAGATTTAAGAACTTATAAGAATGTACAATTGATAAGAAGTTATAAGTTAGCTTGTGATTTTTATTTTAACAAAGTAACTTCTCTTTTTCATGTCAAGGCCCAGCGTTATATATATCTCTAAATTTTCAGCTCCTTTAATAGAGTTCCATGAAAGAGTCGTTACTGAGAACTTTAAGCAAAAGAGAGTCTTTGGAGAGAAGCGTCATCAGATATGGTACAAAGCTTCCTGATATGATTAATGTTGTTGTAAAATCATTTGAAACTCCTTTGCTACAAAAGGAACTACCAGTAGTAAAACTTCAGGCTTCTACAAATTTCTGCTAAGTCTTCACGCGACCATAACAGGACAAATTAACATTAGAGTCTGATAGCGACCTGTCAGAAAATCTCAGTTTTTGAGCTTTGACTGGATTCAGGTTCAGATCCTTTAGAATCCGAGTCTTAGCTTCTGATCCTTCAGACTCTGACTTTTTAGAGTCTGGCTTGATCTTCAGAAGCTGACTTAATCAGAGTTTGGAGAATTCAGATTCTGATCATCAGAAGATGACTTGATCAGAAGTTGATTCTTCAGAGTCTGATCTTTAGAATTTCTCTTAAGAACTTCTCTTTGAATGTTCCGTGCAATTTCAAAACTGATTTTCAATTAGTATATTGATCTTTGTACCTGCACACTTAAATACACATTAATCTAATCAATTGTTCTTTAAATACTTTGTTATCATCAAAACTTAAGGAATATGATATAAACCAATTTTATTCTAACAAAAATGATTCAATTCACTCTAGAAACAATAATATATAGAGTTTTTCACCATCCTTATATAAGCTTGTTTTACCACCACAACATCCATATAAACTAAAGACAATCATAAACATTTAGCTATGTACAAAGTCATTATTGAAGCTGGTCTAATGCATGTGAGTTGTGTTTTCTTATATTGGAAATTGATAAAATTCAATTTTCAAAATAATGAATCATAAAACCAACTTAATGATATCAATATCAGAAAGTATATATATACACACAAACCTAATAGACTATCCTATTTCCAAGGCAATAATCAAACTATCCTATTTATTAGATAATTAAAGAAAATTCATAAATTAGTAATATTGGAATCTAATATCTTGCTTCGTTGAATTTTTTATATCGGCTTCATATACAATTACGATACGTGAGAATCTTAGCGATTTATTAAGTTGGATTCCCCACCTCAGAGAAATAACTAAAGGGGCATTGTCCGTAAAATTTAAAAATACGAAGTATTTTATATCTTCTTGATCACATTAATTAATTATATTTCTTTGTCAAAAAAAAATTTAATTATCAAAAGCATTGGTGAGAATGTATTAAATAATAATTCAATTTAAAAAATAGTGAAAAATATTTAATAAAAAATAATATTTATTTATAAAATCTTAATAATATAGTAATTATGGAACGAATGAGATAGTTTAATTGATATATTTTAATTGAGTTAAAATAGTATAAACTTCTTACTCATGATTCAATAGCGATAATATTTATTTGTATTTATATATTAATATAAATACATTTTAATATTTATAAATTAATAATTTTTAAAAAAAATATAAAAACAAAATAGTATAATAACAATTAAATAAACATTCAAAAATATAAATAATAATAATCAATGAAGATAGAAAAAAAATTAAAATAAAAAAATATAACATCGAGTAAGATACATAACAAAAATAAATAGAAAGAAAAGAAAAATAATATATCATGAATATTTTTTATAAAAACGTCATGAGAAGATTCGAAAAAGCCTCACAAATTTAAATGAAATTATTAATATGTGTATTTTAAATTAAAAGGCTCTCAATATCCTTTCCACCTGAGAAAATGATTATACTATTTTTAATTTTAGGAGTATTTATTAAACAAACAATTATCAGACCTTTAGACTTAGCTGGGCCTTGACTATGAAATAACTTCATGGGCTACAGCCCTCCCACACATAACCCTTTGCTTCTTTTCATAATTGATTCTAGGCTAGTTTGTTTTAATTGTTTAAATCACTTTTTATTGTTTTAGGTTTTTTTTTTGTGTGTGTGTAGACTATTATAAAAATCACAATTATAAGAAAATATATTTGTGTTGAAAATTGAAATACTAGTTTTTTAATTGGCTTTTAAGAAAACTATTTTTAATAGATATTATCTTCAATAACAAAATAAAATAAAATCCCTGAAAAGAGGAATTCTTTTTGTATTTTTCATTATTGTAAAAACATAATGCTTGTGTTGTAGGAGTATAGTTTTCTTAAAACAATATTATATCAATCACAAATTAATTAGAATAGTTGGTCAATTTCTTAATAAATAGTTTTGAATAATTTCTCTGAAGCGAATAAGGTGAGACTACAAACGCAATAAAATTAGGAGTTATTTTTTTGCCTCTATTTTTGTGTGCTACAGTTAAGTCTTTTCCTTCTTTCTTAATTGGAAGCCCTTTTATACTATATTTCATGCCCCTGAAGCCATTAAGAGCGACCCTTCAAGTTTGATTGTTAAATGAAGTTTAGAACGTTCGTCGTCATAATCATGTTTGTGTAACGTCCTCTTCATAAAATTTTGTAAATCTCATGCAGCTGTGAAACTACCTGAAATTTCTGTGGTACAAGCAACACATGTTAATAGGGATGTCTCAACATCAGAATTATGTCACTGCAGATGTTATAATATCTATTGACAGACTGAACTGATTTATCAAGTTATAACAAATATTGAAACTTAAACTGCAGAATGATAAATAACACATAAAGTTGTTAACCCAGTTCGGTGCAACTTCGCCTACATCTGGGGGCTACCAAGCAAGGAAAGAATTCCACTATTAGTAGTATTAGTTTAAAGCCTAAAAAGTCCCAGTTTACAACTTCTCTCCTAATCTCTACCCAATGCAACTTCTACCTAGGAACCTCCTAAAAATGAGAAATCGTCATCTCACTTCCTAAATCACCTCAGTGATATCTAACCGTCACAATCCCAGTTACTATATAAGGAGTAACTCTACAAGAAGATCATACTTTCATTACAATAATAAGCCAAGACTTTTGACTAAGAACAATACTTGGATTTGCTTTAAAACTTCATCTAAGAACGATACTCAACTCATTTCCTAAAGGCTTCTGAGTGAGAACATAATGTCGACCACAAGTATCAAAAGATACAAGAGTGACTTACACCATAGAATACACAAGAGACTCTCAAAACCTAAGACTATTCCCCCCCTAATTTTACAATTGTTGAAAGAAGTAATTACATTAGGTTAGATATTCTCTTTAAATACACCTTTACATTCCATGGGCTTCGAAATCTATATCTAGATATTTTTTTATCCATAAGCTGAGTGATGCACCAAATGTGCAGCAAAATCTCCTTAAATATTAAAACAAACTATACAAAGTTTCCTAAATTGTCTCAAGGCCCAATTTAGTAACTAATGTACAGTTGGAGATATAAAACATGTTCCGCATTAAATCTTCTTGACCATCGAAATTTACTGAGATATATCCAAAAGAAATATCACATAATCAAATCAAATATGTTAAGATTTAAAACATCAGCGTCTTCTATACCAGACCAAGATGTCATGACATCTGCTTTGATATCTGGTTGAAAAACACATAACAACAAAACTGTTATGACGGTTGATACAAATGTTGAGCCATCTTGATCAACCTTAGTAGAACCATGTTTTATCTAAGTTATGTCAATCCTAAAACTATGGAACTAACAATCTTCCCTTTTGTCAAATTTTGGCTAAAACAACCAAAAACCAAATAAACTTGGAGAGAGGAATAACACCACACATGAATAAAACCACAGAGGAATAAAGTCACAAACCAAAATACACAAAACATGTATCAAAGATACACCAGTTACAAAAACACAAGCTACATGCTAAACATATAAACCTTGTACATGAGGAAGAAGATGGATATTACTCCCCCTCAAATAGAGAACCAGTTCTTACTACAGAGAGATAAATCTCCCCTTCAAGAACATAACACATTAGAATGACATGGAGAAGAAGATGCGTACATAACTCAGAGCACAAGATACATCAATGCATATAACTCAGAACACAAGACACAACAGACCAGACATGATGTTGTAACATCCTATAAGACATCTTGTAACAACTACAAAATAAGCATTAGAAACTAAACAAATGGACTAAGACAATCCTAAAGTGTTGCATAAAAGAAACAACACTTGGCTAGACTCAATAACACCTTTTCTACCCCTTTTAGCCAAAAATTAACAAAAATATAGTGAAAAGAAATTGGCATACTAAGAATCAATAGAAGCAAGAATTGATTCAAGACTGACAAGGAAGAACTCAATAAAAACCCGACTCAATACATTGATGCATCACTAATAGCACCAAAGCGACTCAAAAGAAACAACAAGACAAACAAAACAAACTAGGACTCACCTAAAGAGACACAAACTAAGGGTTAAACAAAAATATGAGTCAAAACAAGACTGGATCAAAAAAAACTTACCCAAATAGATATAAGCTAAGGGTACAAAGAAAAAAAACACAATAAAAAAACAAACAGAAGAAAGAAAAAAACACACCTTTTTTTGTTAAAAACAGATAGCATATAACAACTATACTACACAATCTCATGAGTCAATGAAATTCACTCAATCTTCATCAGTATTTTGTCACTTTAGTTTTCTCTTTTCCAGTTATAGCTTGAAAACTCTATCACTTTTAGTCTCCCAATTATCTTTCCACTTGAGGAACCTTCTTCAATAGAACATAACTATCCTTACAAACTTGATATATGATGTCAAGTTTTAGGATTAATAGAGTTACCTCACCTTGCAAGTTATAGATGGAAGACAATCCTTCATTCTCTTAAGACATAAGATCAGAAATAAATCACCTCATATTTCTTCATGGTTGATAACACTTTTTATTCTAGATACACATATCTTTGTATAAAACATTCAGCACATCATGAGATAATTCTTCAAAACAGAAATCTTCATTAGAAGTTTATCTTCCAGTCAAAACATGAATAGAAAATCCATACAGTTGTTCTAAAGATAATTAGGGAATTCTGCTTCACAAAGATCTAAGGTCTTCACACTCCTATAAATGATTATACATTGATCTATACACCCGTTCTAGTTTTTGCTTTAGCATGACAGACTTGTTGAAGTCAACACATATGTTATGGCACGTGGTCACGATATACTGTCAAATCTCTTCAACACGTGATTGGATTTCCTTCTAAAGAACACAATAGTTGTAAGAAACCTTACATTAGAGACCAGGGCATAAATTCCCAAAAGTTTGAAACAAAATAATGCTCTTGTTGTTCTTAAATTACTTGTCACTTCCATGTTAAACCACTTGATTAGAAACCTGAGAAACCTTCTTCTTGATCATCCTCACATCTGAATTCTTTTCTTCCAAACACACTTATATATGCCTTTATGAATGGACATGAGAAATTCCCAAGTATCTTTGGCTACAATACTAGTGATGTGGAGAATCTACCAATTTCATAGACCATGAAGTTGATAATTTCAGAGTGACAAAGAGTCAACTCAAACTCTTCCATTCTATATATTAGGTACAAGAATCCTCCCATCCTGATAATTCTTCAAGACTTTGATGTCCATTGATAACTAGAAACAATCATTCCAGCCTTCCAATAAGAGTTGTAGTACTAAAAAACTACTCCCTACAGCTCACCTAATAGACCAGGGTGTCTGCTCTAATACCAATTGAAATTTATCTAGTATAGGCAACACATGTTAATAATGATATCTCAACTGCAGAATAATGTCACTATAGATGTTACAACATTTGTTGACAAGCTGAACATATTTATCAAGTTATAGAAGATACTGAAACTTAAACTGCAGAATAATAAATAACACATAAATTTGTTAACCTAGTTCGTTGCAACATCACCTACAACTGGGGGCTACCATTCTAGGAAGGACGTCCACTATTAGCAGTATTAGTTCAAAGCCTAAATAGTCTCAGTTTACAACTTCTCTCATAATCCCTACCCAATGCAACTTCTACCTAGGAACCCCTAAATATGAGAAATCACAATCTCAATTCCTAAATTACCTCAGTGATATATAATATTCCCAATCCCAATGACTATATCAAGAATAACTCAACAAGAAGATCACACTTCCATTACAATACTTAGCAAAGACTAATGACTAAGAACAATATTTGGATTTGATTAAAAGCTTCATCTAAGAATAGTACTCAACTGATTTCCTAAAGACTTCTGAGTGAGAACATAATGTCGACCACAAGTATCAAAAGATACAAGGGTGACTTACACCATACAATACACAAGAGACTCTTAAAACCTAAGACTATTTTTTTCTTCCCCTAATTTTACAATTGTTGAAAGAAGTAATTACATTAGGTTAGATATTCTCTTTAAATACACCTCTACAGTCCATGGGCTTCGAAATCTACATCCATATATTTCTTGATCCATAAGTTGAGTGATGCACCAATTGTATAGAAAAATCTCCTTAAATCATGGAATAACCTATACAAAGTTTTCTAAATTGTCTCAAGGCCATATTTAGTAACTAATGTACAGTTGGAGATAAAAAACACGTAATAGATTAAATCTTCTCGACCTTCAAAATTTACTGATAAATATCCAAAAGAAATACCACATAATCGAATCAAATATGCCAAGATTTAAAACATCAACGCCTGTTGTACCAAACCAAGATGTCATGACATCTGCTTCGACATTTGGCTAAAAAAACACATAACAACAAAACTGTTATAACGGTTGATACAAATGTTACACCATCTTAATCAACCTTAGTAGAACTATGTTTTAGCTAAATTATGCCAATCCTAAAACCATGGAACTAACAATTTACCCTTTGTCAAATTTCGACTAAAACAACCAAAAACCAAATAAACTTGGAGAGAGGAATAACACCATACAAGAATAGAACCACAGAGGAATAAAATCAAAAACCAAAGTTCGCAAAACATGTATCAAAGATACACCATGTGATATGGTGGGAGAACTAACTTGAAGGTTTTGCGTTTTATCGTAAATGTTGCGGTTAGCAAGAGTCGCCACCGACTTTTCTTTTATCCAAAAGGAAAGGTGAAAAAGCACAAGAAAGACCTTTGAGATTGTTTCTTGAGTTCGGGGGGTAGATTATGAAAAGGGGAGGTATTAGCACCCTTTTTATCCATGGTTTTCCATGGGCTCTTAGTTACTTGCTAGATCACTTGCTTTTGTTTGAATGTGCTTGTGGTGTGTGTTTTGAAAGTATTTTTGAAAATGGAATTTCGTAATGGTTCTCGTTTCTATAAGAACGCCTACAAAGTGTTTGTTTCGAAAATATTTCAAAGGTGTGTTTGTGAGATGTGTTTTTGAAAGTATTTTGAAAATATAACTTTGTAACGATTCTCGTTTCTATAAGAACGCATACAAAGTGTTTGTTTCGAAAATAGTTCAAAGATGAGAGTGTGGGTGTATAAAAATGTTTTTATTGTGAGCAAGCGAGTAACTAGGAGCGAATCTACCTACTCGAAAGGTCTTAAATGTGCTTTTCCTCCTCCTTTAGATGTGGCTATCTTACCATTGATTTGGTAAGAAGCCCCATCATTGGATGTGAAGGGATGGGCGTTGGGACGTTTGTATAGTCATAGAAGGCAACATATAGGACGTTTTAGAAATGTTGTTTTAGGGACTAGATCGTTTACTGAAGGAAACATCGAGGGACTGCGATCTTTTATCGAGGGTCTTTGCTAAAACGCCCATGCTCGAGGGACATGACTATTTTCCGATAGGCAACAAGTGGAATTACCCTAAGGGTGTAAGTGTGTAAATGTGTTTTATTTACATGCATTTAGTCTTGATTAGGGTGATCTACTTGTTGGTTTTATCTTTTCATACAAACCCTAATTTACTAGCATTGATATGAAAGCGATAAATTGCGGAAAGTAAAATTACTACGCTATTACATCATTATGGGGATGAGGTATACAAATGTACAAATGGGGATTGCAAGAAAATTAAACCCTAATTACTATTACAAGGCTTTGACAATTACATAATTCATAATGCAAAAATAGTAGAATATGCAAGAAGATGTAAAGTGAGAGAAATTGTTTTTTTAGGGTTTTTTATAGCAATAGATTTTGTAATTAATTTCATTGACGAAAAACCTAAGTCTAAGTAATTGTTTAGAAAATTGTTTTTTGAGGTTTCATTTGAACAAAAAGGTTTTATAAAGTAAGGTCACTTCTAAGCAATGCGATATGTCCAAAAGAACCTAAAAAAACTCCAAAAATTAAGAAATTTGGTGCCCGAGCTGACACGGGCCGTGTCAGGGGACACGGGCACCCGTGTCAAGACCTGTCCATGACTTTTATGCATTTTCTTGGTCCCAGCCATCCTGACACGGCCGTGTCACCTGACACGGGCGCCTGTGTCAGCCCCTGTTCATCTTTTTTTGGTCGTGTCTGAACCAGTAACTCTGACACGGGTTGTGTCGATTGACACGGACACCCGTGTCAGCCTCTGTACCTGCATTTTACTATGTTTTTCAACCCAATTAAGCTGACATGGGCCGTGTCGTGTGACACGGACACCCGTGTCAACCTCTGGTCTAGCTTTTTGTTAGTTTTTTCTCTTTGATCTGTCTTGTTATATCTTTTGAGCACAAAAGAAAATGATGTATGAACAATGAGATCACAGTTTGAGAAAGTTTACCTCTCGAAGCGGAAGCTTTAGGACACGTACGAATGTTTTCAGGTGTAAAGTGGTGATTGATCGAGCTCCTTTGAACCTTATTGAAGTATCTCCAACCTTCATTTTATGCTAAAAATGGTTGAACCGCTCCAACCAAGTCAAGTTGAAATGTAAGTTTTTTGAGTTTAGAAGATGGTGGTAGTGATGTTACAGAAGTTGTTCTTATGTTTGATCAACTTCTATATGGGGTATGTAAAGTGTTTGGATGGTTTGTTTGGATAAGACTTGCAAGGTATGAGATTCAAAGATTTGGACTTCAAAGCTCAAAAATGGAGGTTTTGTGTACAAATCTGGTTTTTGACAGCAAAAATGATTTTGAGTGTTAGTTTCCCCTCCTATTTTTCTGGCCTTTCTCTCTATTTTTTATAACCTCTTTATCTTGCAAATGCTTCTTCTATATATAGGCAAAGGACTTGTGAACAAAGGCTGAATAGGTTTACAAGACAACATATTATGGTTTGGTTGGGATGTAAGTATCAAACTATGTCAAGTACTCCATGGTTCCAAGATGAAGTACCAAAGTTGTTGGTTTAGAGGGGTTGATTTCCATGTTTTATGGTGGAGTAAAATCAGAAACAAACAAAGTATGGGCTTAAGACAGGTTTTGTACAAAAAGCTTGCTTTTCAAGAATAGTAATGGTGCCTTTATGCCATAAATGGAAAGATCCTTTGGAAATGGCTTAAACACTTGGGTAATAGCTCAAAAGTGGGTGTAAACATTAAATTATGTAGAGATTTGCAAGCAAGAAGGCCTGCAAGATAAGATTATGCAGCATAGCATAAGGGTTTTGTTGTGTGTTCTTCAATAGAATGACTTGCAAATCAAGGGTGGATGCCCAACTTCATGCCCTTGAATCTCCTAGCTCAACTATGATAAATTCATGCTCTTGGATGTTTTGGAAAGCTTGAAACACCCTCTATAACTTTCATGTTGACCACTTTTGTTAAATAAAATTGGAACTTGATGAAAATTGGCCAAGAAGTTGGGATAAAAACCTGACCAAAACTGCTGAAAATTTCTCTAAGTGTTAAATGAAAATGTCATGACTTCATGAATTTATAACTTGAGATCCATGCATATTTAGAATAAGTTGTGTAAAGCAATGTTTTAGATATCATGGAAATATACAACTTTCATGTTGAAAGTTTCCCTTGAACCGTCTTGCATCTTGGTGAAAGAATGGCATGAAGTGATGAAATTATCATGTATAAAAACACAGAAAATTTCAAGTCTTGGAAATCTTGACTTTTCAAGTTGACTTTTGACTTTCTTGACTTCTTGATGATCAAGCTTGATATTTTTGAATGTCTTGATGAATTGTGATATTTGAAACTTAATGTTGACCAAAAAGTCAAAGTTTGACTTTTGGTGCTACAGTTGACTTTTTCACCAATACGGCTGATTTTGGGTCATCTGATCAGTTGACTGAGCCAAAATGCGATCCAAGACCTGAAACTTGACATGAGCAATCTTGAGAGTACAAAATGATCCATGAAAGTCAAATGGGGCATCAAAAGTCCATTTGTCCTTGTGCAAACTCAAACCTTAATTTTTAGTCATTAGTGCTTGAGGAGATGTCTTGAGCTGATCAACCTTAGTGCAGTCTTGAACCAAACGAGATCTTGTGAGATATTAATTGAGAAATGAGAGGGTAAATTTTGGGGTACAACACACCAGTTACAAAAAAACAAGCTACATAATAATCATGTAAACTTTGTACATGAGGAAGAAGATGGATATTACTCCCCATCAAACACAGAACCAGTTCTTGCCACAGAGAGATAAATCTCCCCCCTCAAGAACACAACACATTAGAATGACATGCAGCATAAGTTGCATACATAAATTCGAGAACAAGACACAATAATGCATATAACTCAAAACACAAGACACAATAGACCAGACAGGATGTTGTAACATCCTATAAGACATCATGTAACAACTACAACATAAGTAGTAGAAACCAAACAGACAGACTCAGACAATCCTAAAGTGTTGCATAATGCAAACAACACTAGACTAGACTCAATGACACCTTTTCACCCTCTTTTAAGCCAAAAATTGACAAAAACATAGTGAAAAGAAACTGACATACTAAGAATCAATATAAGCAAGAATTGATTCAAGACATATAAGGAAGGACTAAAAATACCTGACTCAATAACATGATGTAGGACTAATAGCACCAAACTGACTCAAAAGAAACAACAAGACAGACATAACAGACTAGGACTCCCCTAAAGAGACATAAACTAAGGGTTAAACAAAAATATGACTCAAAATAAGACTGGCTAAAAAAAACTACCCAAAGAGATACAAGCTAAGGGTATAACCAACCTAGAAAATAACCAAGACTATTATAGTGAGAGTGTGATGAACTATTTAAAAAGTTAAGTCTTATTTATCTATAACTATCCCTGAACTAGCTAGGAAGAATGAGTCCAATTATAGGTCGTTGAAAATCTCTGATGTTCAACCTAAATTTAAAACCTCTATCAAGGAGGGTGTTGAAGAAAACCTTACGACTACTAATACTAGGTCAAATGATCATAACATTCTGTTGTACCCTAATTTTTTACCCAAGATCCCACTTCATATGCATCATTGTATCTCTAACAAAATACAAAAGTAGCTTGTGTTTGCTCTTTGTGTCAAATATGGTTTTGAATCAAGAGATCTCCATCAATACAAGTCTTGATCAAATTAGGGTTTTGATTAAAGAAAGTGGTTCACTGACTTTTAGCTAAATGCTTGACGTAATGGCTTGAAGCATGATTCATAGAGTTCAAATGCACCATATTAATCTAATTACATGGCTCAAGACATTCTCAAAGATACAATTGACTGATGGTGAAGAAATTGGAATCAACTGATGAAAAGTCAACTGTCACACCAAAGTCAAACTTTGACTTTTTGGTCAACTTTGGACTTCAAGGATCAAAGGTCATTAAAATATTCAAAATTATCAAACTTCTGCATCAAGAATCAAAAGAATAAAGAAAAATTCAACAAAAGTCAAAGGTTGAAGATTTTGGACACTTTGAAAATTCAAGTGTTTTTACACTTAAAGAGCCCTAACTTCACAAGCAAGTTTCACCAAGACAAAAGTTGATTCAAAGAAAACTTTCAATATGAAAGTTGTACGAAATTAAAAGTTATGAAACATTACAATGAGGGCTAATCTCCAAAAAATGCTCAAATAAAAAGTTATGGGCACGTGAACTTCTGCCAACACTTAGAAAAAATATCTAACGGGTTTTGACCTAAAAAGTGACCAACGTCATGGCCAATTTACACTATGATCCAGATTGATTCAAGAAACATGTTCAACATGAAAGTTGTAGATGTGGTTTCAAGCTTTAAAAAATATCCAAGAGCATGAATTTATCTTACTTGAGTTGGAAGTTTCAAATTTATGAAGTTGGGTGATCAATGTTGCATTACAAGTCATTTTTGAAATAGCTTAGTGATCAAATCTTTAAGTCGTGTTATGAAATCTCCCTTTTCAGGCCATAGTACCTCTAAATCTATCCAAGATAAGAAGAGTACACAAGTTTTGTACCCCAAAATTTTCCCTCTCTTTTCTCAAGACATTTTTCACAAGATCTTCAATATCTCAAGCTTGTACAAGTGTGGGCTAGGTCCAGCCGTCTCCGAAACACTGAGACCATAAATTAGGGTTTTGACTGAGAATGACTGATTCTTGACTTTTGAGTTAATACACGACTTATTGGTTTGAAACATGATATCAAAGATTAAAGGACATCATTTTGACCCGATTTCATGGCTCAAAACATTTCTCAAGATCATTGGAATGATAGGTGAAATTTGGTCAACTGATGAAAAAGTCAACTAATACACCAAAAGTCAAACTTTGACTTTTTGGTCAACATTAAGTTCCAAAGATCAAAATTCATTAAGACATTCAAGAATATCAAGTTTGATCATCAAGAAATCAAGAAATTCAAAAATCAATTTGAAAAGTCAAACTTTTCAACTTAGAAAGTTTTCTAAGTGTTTTCATACATGATGATTTCATAACTTCATGCCAATCTTTCACCAAGATGCAAGATGACTCAAAGGAAACTTTCAATATGAAAATTGTAGATCTTGATGTATTCTAAAACTTTGTATTAGAGGGTTGATGTCCAAAAAATGCTTGAAGATATAAGCTCATGAAGTCATGACATTTTCATCTAACACTTAGAGAAATTTTCAACAGATTTTGGTCAGGATTTTATCCCAACTTCTTGGTATTGTTTCACATAGTTCCAAGATAATTTTGTCAAAATGGATAACATGAAAGTTATAAAGGATGTTTCAAGCTTTCCAAAACATCCAAGAGCATGAATTTATCATACTTGAGCTAGGAGATTCAAGGGCCTGAAGTTGGGCATTCATTCTTAAATTGCAATTCATTTTGTTGAAGAACATATAACAAAATCCTTATGCCATGATGCATAATATTACTTTGCAGGACTTTTGACTTGCAAATCTATCCATAATCAGATGTTTACACAATTTATTGAACCATTATCCAAGTGATTCAAGTATTGTCCATTGAATCATTCCATTTATGGCACAAATGCACCATTGCCATTCACATAAAGCATACTTTATACAAAGTCAGTTGTCCTTGAGTCTCTCAACTGTTTTTTCTACACACATAATGTCAAAGAAATAAGAAACATGCCTAAAAAGGTCCTAGCCACTTTAGATATCTTTTGTACCATGCATTGGGACATCAAATTTCACATAACTTGTTTGTTTCATCTCAACCAAACCAAAATTTTGACAGCTTGTGAAACAAACTTTCTCATCCTCTCAAACCTTCTATATAAATAGAGAGGCCATTTGCAAGCTAAAGTCCAGAAGTTTTTGTTGTGTAGACAAGCTTTCAAAATATCATACTCTCAAAAAGCCATAATTGTCCATAAAACCTCCACTCTTGAGCTTTGAAGTCCAAGTCTTTGAACCTCTCACACCTTGCAAGTTTTGTCCAAACAAACCATCCAAATACTCCACATACATCATATAGAAGTTGTTCAAACTCAAGAACAGCTTCTGTAACATCACTATTTTCCAAATTCAAAAATAGCCACCTGCAATTTGACTTCTCCAATTCAAACTCAAAGCACAAAATTCAGTTTCAAGGTAAGTTTTCTTGACTTTGAACTCTTCATAAAAAGCACCATTAATGGTTCATTTGTGAAGATAAAATGTAGATATCATTTCCTTGAAGCTAACTGTTGTACCCCAAAATTTTCCCTCTCTTTTCATCAACATTTTCTCACCACAAGACTCTTGGAGCTCAAGATCAAGTTAGGGTTTGCTCTGTTCAAGACTCCTCCTTGCACTGTTGACCCAAATTAGGGTTTGAGTTTGCACAAGGATATTTTGACCTAAAATGCCCAAGGTGACTTTCATGCTTCATGTTGGACTCACAAGTTTATCCATACCAAGTTTCAAGCCTTGATTCCAATCTTTGCCCAGTCAATTGGACAGTTGACCTAGAAATCAACTGTATTGGGGAAAAAGTCAACTGTGGCCAATTGACAGTCAAACCTCATGAAATTTGACCCACATCAACATAATGAACTCATATGGACCATTTAATCAAGTTTGGATCACAATTCCACAAGAAATTTGATCAGATCACCAAAAGGGCAAAATGGTCATTTTTAGGGTTTTGACTGCACAAAGGCAATTTTTGACTGTTTGACCTAACCAATGACAGACCAAGCTCACATATGGACTAAAGAACTCAATGGCATTGTCTTGACACATTCAACAAGTTCAAAAGATCTCAAATGCACAGGATTGACAGATGAATTTTCCAATCAACTGATCAAATTTGACTGTATACTGAAAAGTCAAACTTTGACTTTTTGGTCAAAATCAAGTGCCAAGATTCACTTTTCATCAAGACATGTCAAATTATGAAACTTGTTCATCAAGAAACCCAAAATTGCAAATTAGGGTTTAAAATGAGAAAATTTCATAACTTAGAATTTTTCTAAGTTATGAAACTTCCTTATTTTTTCCTAACTTTGTCCCATTTTTTCATCAAGATGCAAATGGATTCAAACAAAACTCAAAACATGAAAGTTGTATTCCATTGCAAAATCTACAATTTTTATTCACAAAGTTTTCTCAAAAGAAGCTTGTAGCTCAAGTTATGATTTTTGGAATAAGGGTGCAAAACATTCTTAAACACCCTTGTGGTTAGGGAGAATCGAATTTGCAAAGATGGGCAAAAGTCACTTTTGTTCATAGCCAAATACATGTTCATAACATTTGCATTTTCAAGTCAGCAGGGTTTGTGATGGTTTGCAGGCCTCTAAACCTCTTCACACTCAATAATTAAATGCTTAACCTTTGTGTTCAAGTCTTGTTTTGTGCATTTAGTCATTACACAAAGAACTAATCCATAATTAGAAAAAGCAACTTTGCCATTTTTGTAAAGTAGTGCTTTATGTCAAATTCAAAATCCAAGAGGCATGGGCTAGATCTTTGAAGCTAGCATTTGTACACAAATCACTATGATCAAGAACAAGAGGTGCAACATAGATAGAGAGGATATACAGGCCTGCATAAGGACTTGAGTTTACTTACTTCAAAAACAAGCAAGATTGCAAAACAACTCCAATCTCTCACTCCTGTAAACACCAACCTAAGCAAACTTTGTTCTCATCTTTCACACTCCCTAACTGACCTAAAGCACGACTGAACCACATCCTAAACATCATCATATCCAAAATCACAATTTTTCTGCAAAACAGAGTCCCTGCTGCAGATTGACTTCCACAATCCATTCCACTCGTGCACTTTGGCCAAAAAGAGTTCAAACATGTTCCATATCATCCATTGAAGCTATCCCAAGAATCGAACTCAAGCTGTAACATCCTTAACATCGTTTGCCATTTTTGCTTTCAAGCTGTGCAGGTGGACTTCCATAGCACGATACAGGCAGTTTCAGAGCAAGCCAAGCATAGGAGAAGCATCCTTGGACTTCAGGCAAGCTGTACCAAAGCTCAAACTCCATTGAAGATACCTCCATTGCTGTACACGACTCAAGCTGAAACAGGTAAAAATATGAACTTCTATCTCTCTATCCAGGCATGATTAGGCTTAGGTTTATGAATGAAACATGCTCTCCTCATAGCCCTGAAGTCATCCATATACTTACTTTTCATTTATATTGAGTATGCTGTGAGAATTTTGGCCATGAACATTGGAGAAAATTTAGGTCAGAAATTGCGAATGAAGAAATTCTCCCTCGTTTCTTAGAGTTAGGTCAATATTTTTATATGTATGAATTCTTCTCTTCATGCTCTATAATGTTTGTGTTATGAGTTTTTGTTAAAAGTCAAAGAATCAGGAGTTTGTTGCTTGAGCAAGGAGGCGCGCGAAATTCAAACAGAATGGCTGGAGGTTGAAGAAGGTGGTGACTTGGGCTGGGCCTGAGTTGTTTTTGCTCTTTGCACACTTTTTTTTAACTTACCCCCCCCCTGGCCCATTGTGTGAAATATTCACTATTTTTGCATTTTTCTTTTTGTTTCTGATTCTATATTTTTATTCAAACATGAGAAAACACTAAAAATATTTTTCCATACATTTTTGCATTTATTTGACAATTATTTGGTTTTATTTAGCATATATATATATATAAATAAATATAATGCTTTTTATTTAAAACACTAAAAAAATAATACAAAAATATATTTTTTTAGTTATTATTTTTGTTTACATTTTGAAAACATTGTCTAAAAATACACATTTTTGTAAATAATTAATATTTTATTTTTTTGTACATATTTAGTATATTTAAATATATATAATATAAATACTTGCATATTTATTAGAATATTTAGGATAAAAATATAAAAATAATTCATTTTTATTTTTATTAGTATATGACACTAAAAAATACTTTTCTTTTACAATATACTTCCTTTTTTTATTTTTGTATATAATTAATAAATATTGTATATAATTAATAAATAAATATTATTTATTTAGAAAACTAGGGTTTTGCCCTAAACCATAAAAATACTCCAAAATTAACCCTTTTATTTTTGTTTATATTTTACATTGAAAAATACTTTTACATAGATAAAAAAACCATTTTTGTGCATAATACATTTTGCATATTTATTATATTTGTTTAAATATTGTACAATTTGATATTTGTATATTCAATATGGATGTAATAATTTTAGATTTAATTTCTTGCTAAATATCCTCCCATTCAAACATTTGTACCCCCATCCCCATAATCATGTTGTAATAATTTAGGACTTTAAAATTCCGCATTTAAAAGCTTTCAAATCATGCCATGATAGACCTAGGGTTTGTATGCAAATCAAAAATAACAAATAGCTTGACCTAATTCAAAGATAAAAAAGCATGAAAATGGACAACACAATGCACACTTGCACCCTTAGGGTTACTCCACTTGTTGCCTTCAAAAATGGGCCATGTTGCATGTTGAGTGTCTTTGGCAAAACAAAAAAAACAAATCAAATGATCATAGTCCCTCGATGACGCTTTCTCAAAGTTGCCTTAAAAATGATCAAGTCCCTTAAAAGAAAATTGCCAAAGACACTTGGCACCATTGCATTCATGGTCTAAACGATGACCCGCGCCCGTCCCGTTAACATCCTAACACAAGATTGTCCACCAAATACAATGGTGGAACAATACTGTTAAAAGGGTTAAAACATATGAGAGATCTTTGAGAAATTTAGGGTAGATAGCTCTTGGTTACTTGACCAACTTGCAAAACAAATCCTTGCCATTTTTCAAAACATACTCAACAACACAAACTTTCAAAACAACTTTCAAAACATTGAAAACTTTTTCAAAAGACTAATACACCTTTGTATACATTCAAACATGGATCATTACAAAGGTTTCCACAAAAGGCCTCTTTTCAAAACATCTTTCAAAATCACACACAAAGCATCATTTCAAACAATTGAAAGCACCATTTCAAACAATTGAAAATGCAAGGCAAGTGATCTAAGCAAGTAACTAAGAGCCCATGGATAACCATGGATAGAAAGGGTGCTAATACCTTCCCTTTCTATATTCTACTCCCCGAACCCAAGAAAACATCTCAAAGGTTTTTCCTGTGCTTTTTAACCTTTCCTTAGGATAAAATAAAAAGTCGGTGGCGACTCTTGCTAAACCGAAACATTTGCGAAAACAAACGCAAAACCTCAAGTCAGTTCTCCCACCGTATCACACTAACCATATGCTTTCTTTTCATTTTCACTAACCTTGTGTTGAGAACTGACTTTTACATGTAGCAGAACAATGATAGAAGTAAAAAACAACAGTATGAGTCGATACGAAACACTATGAGTCGACACATATTATGTACAAAACAGGTTATGATTTGACACAAAATGCGTATGTATCGATACAAAGCAGTATGAGTCGATACAAAACCCTTATGTGTTGACTCATATTGAGTTGTTTTGACTTCCATGAGCTAGAAATGAGCATGAGTCGATACAAAAAGTGCATGTGTCGATACAAAATAGTATAAGTCCATATAAAACCCTTATGTTTCGACTCATACTGAGTTGATTTTGATTTCCATGGGCAAAGAGATGATATGAGCCAATTCAAAACAGATATGAGCCAATGCATGCGTCAATGCATAAAATTTTCGTATCAATGCATAAGCTCATCTGTCAATACATAAAAGTTTTCTTAAACCATTTTTTTTCTTTCCTTTTTTTACATTATCTTTATATTTCTTTATATTTTTATTGTCATTCAATATTAAATATGGTTGTAATAGTATAATTAGAATTTTATTGTTTTCATCCCCCATTCATAAACTTGTATCCCCATCCCCTAAAAAAAAGAGATGTAATAGCGTAGGACTTTAAAATTCTGCAATTTATTGCTTTCGATATTGTTGCTAGTAATTAGGGTGTGTATGGCAAGATTTAAAATCAACAAATAGACATCCCTAATTCAAGACAAAAAAGCATGAAATCAATACGCTCGTACACACACACACCTCTAGGGTAATCCACACTTGTTGCCTTGAGAAAAATAGTCATGTCCCTCGAACGTGGGATACTTTAGCAATGACCCTCGAATACAAGATCGTAGTCCCTCAATGACCCTTTGATGTTGTCTTTGTAAACTGTAGGTGTTTAGGTATTGGCTTGCATTTTTGGTAAATCCCAAGTGTATGTGTGAATGTCATGACTGATGTCATAACATTCTAGTTCAGTTTGTACTGACTCATTAGGTACCTTTGCAGAAAAATATTGTAATTCAAATACTGATGTTTATAAGTGTGTATCTGAGCATTTTGCAAAATGATCACATTTTGCTAAATCAGTAGACAGGTTTTCTCAGATGTCATAACAGATGTTATGACATCCTGTTCTGAACTAACAGGATTGCAGGATTGGATAAGTCTGAGTTTTTTCAGGAAATAACTCAGTCCTTCCTGAACAGAATCCTGCGTTTTCTGAGGGGTAACCTAGCTCAACCCTAACCTGGTTAATAAAGTCCTGTGACCTGGTCTTTAGGTCAAACGGAATTATCCCTAGGTTTTTGGAAACCCTAACTGAAGTTGCAGCTACTATATATTCAACAGAGCTGCTGTTTTTCAAGGATTGCTTTTTAATTGGTTAGAAGATCATTTGTAAGCCTCACATAATGTAACATTGGGGGTGTTTTGTTAGGTAAACCTGTCGGTCTGTGGCAAGGTTACCATGTGTGTAACTCGAAACCTGTAGGTAAGAGTTTGAGTGTTCTTGGACGAAGCTGTGAAGCAAGTCTAAGTATTTTTACATTACTTCATATTCATTGTAATGTAGGAAACCAAGTGGGAGGGCACTACTTCTTGAGTAGGAGTAAGACTTCTGTTGCTGCGGCAATAGGAATGGAAACTGGTAGGTTTCTATCTAGGAGTTCCTAGGTATAGATTGCACTGGGTAGATGATTAAGTGAAGGATGGGAACTTGTGAAGTTTAGTCCTGAATTAATATTACTGATAGTGGATCTTCTTCCTGGCTTGGTATGCCCCCAGAGTAGGTGTGTTTCACCGAACTGGGTCAACAACTGATTTGTGTTTTTACCTTCAGCACTTTATAATTCTGTCTGTTATATATCAAGGTAAAACTGTAATGTTGTAACAGATGATGTCTCAGAACATGTTAAGACATCATGCTGATTTCTGTGCAGGAGAAACAGAACTGTGAAGGTTGTTTGCTCTTTGCTGATCATGAATAGAACTAGTCACATCGTTGTTCTATCCTCTGCACCTTCAAAGTATATCTGGCACAGCTTGGATAAACTGTGCTTCTGTTATTCTTTAGTACTGAATCACGAAAAATTGGGTATCTACCTTGCTGTGTATTTATTATGTCATATCAGATGTCTAGACATTGAGTATAACATCTGAAGACTGGCATACACCAGAATTTCAATTGGTATCAGAGCAGGCATCCTGTTCTGTTTCTGGATGAGATCCATGGGTGATACTTTCTGGTATCTGCAAGGACAATCTTAGTACTGGAGATTGTAACCTGGAAAGGTTTGTTATTTCCCTGAATGGTCCCTTAAAGTGGGAGGATGGACTATTCATGACAGGAACTGTGTGTACCTGTCTTTGGTGATTGGCATTTGGCCTGGTTGTGTGGTAGCTGCTCTAGGTTTGATTTATTTTCAAACCTAGGATTTGTGTACGCCTAAAGTGTGTGTGCAAAGATTGAGTTGTATTATGTTAATACTTGGCAAAACTCAAGCTCTGATGTGTTTCCCCTCTTGTGGATTGAAGGCTACTGTATTCAAGAATTCAACATAAGCTATTGAAGATGTCACAGATACTTGAGTCCTCTCAAGTCCACTCATGAAGACGTTCTTCGTTCAGGATGGTAAGAATCACATAATCACGGATTAGTGTTATACGAAGACCTTGAAGAATTTCAAGGAGGGCCTTGTTCCAAGGTGATGAAACTGATGTTCTATGTGATGGTGGAACAAGTATGCAGCTACTAGTTGAAGAGCATATGTTTTGGGTGTCAAACAAAGGGATACTTTTGTTTGGAACCTACTCCTGACCTGGAAGAGGAGACATCTGTGTGTGCAAAGTTGACAATGGTAGAGTCAACTATGTCTGTGTGCTCCCGAAGGTTACTTTTAGGAGTCAGAACTCTAGAAGTGAAGCTGGTTGAGATGTGACATTGATCAGGGCTAAGCAGTTGTTCCCTGGAGTACTATGGTGTGAAGAAAGACAAGCTCATTGGTTAATAAAAGTCAATGATGGTGCAGCATTATTGCTCCTTCATAGAAGTATATTGGGATCATGAATCTTGTCAGTTAAACATCATGATTAGAAGTGGAAAATCTTTCAAGATGTGAGAATATGAAGACTCAGAATTTGGTTAAGGTAGTATGTTCTGGAAATACATATCTGCTGATGATTGGTGTTGTTGTCTTCTCTGAAGTACTTAAGGTCAGCTGAAGTCTGATTGGTGTGATTGGAGTATGAACAGGTATAACTCTTGGAGTTACTTGAATCTGGTAGGGATGTCATATGTCATGTCGAGACATTTCTTTACAATGCATGGATATTTTGTGTGGAGCTTCCATGATTGGTAGTTTGAGGGGGAGATTTGGTTAACCTCCTCACATTAGTTCAGCTTGGTGTTTAGTTGGCTGTTGACCTATGTCACATGGGTTCTGGGTGTTGTGTGACATATTTGCAAGGAAGGATTCATCTCTCTCATTTCTAAGGATGATTCTGATCTGGTAGGAGTTTCAAATCTGTTGAGGTGAGTAGAGTTTGTTCAGAGAAAATTCTATTTACTTGAGTCAAGGGTGGCAACCTAGATATCTCAACTCTTTGGTCTCTCAAAGAAAGTGCTTGCAAGAAGAAGATATTAACACACGAAGAGTATGTCAAAGTATTCAAATGGTGAAAGTATCTTACAGGATAATGGGAAGGATTTATGATCAATTGCTATTTGTGACAAGTACAAGTATTTAATTGATTATCCTTGGAGTTCAAGATAACTGATGTTCTTAAAGATGTGGGAACATTCCTTCTTCTAGACCCTGTGAAGAATCACAGGAAGAGTGATGCTTTAGAGCTATCTCTTTGGTGACAGCAAAATCATTTGATCCTTGAAAAGGTTTCCTGGAAACATGTTCAGACTTAAAGCTACAAGAAGAAGAAGACATCATAATCTTGATGATGGTCACTTGGATCAGTCTGGAGCTGACTTCAACAACTAGATGTTATAACATAATGTTGTGACATTTGGTTCAACATCAGATTCTTGGTTGGTGAAGTGGCACATCAACTTAAGATAGGATGATCTACGAAGCTGAAGGTTGGATACTTCAAAAAGATCGTCTCTTTGCAGCTCTTTGGAGTTGTTGGGTGGAGAAGATGTTACATGTTCCTGTCTTAGTGTATCTAAGCCTTTTGTGATAACTTGTAGCTTGAAGTTCAAATTTCAATTAGGAAGATCAGAATATCTTTGGGAGAAGTCTGATAAACATGGAGAAGTCAAAAGTGGCATTTGGTCTATCTCAGCAGTGGATTCAGAGAATCAAGATAATCAACATGTGGCAGCTGATTATTATCGAGAAAGTTTGATTTAGAGTATGAATGTGTTCAACCAATATTGTTGAACAGAGGGTGCGCTCTTGAAGACATGAAGATGCGTCTTATGTTTTCCATTCATCAAGGGGTCTTATTTACTTTGAATCAGAAGTTGTCTTGAAGGTCCAACTGAGTATTGAATGTGACCTACTTGTTTCCATGAGGAGAAGTGATTGTCCCTAACAGGGGGAGTATTGGTTTGTACGGGAAGTCTTCATCAAACTCGTAGGTTATAAAGTGTGGCACTTTATTAACTATTGGGATGATGTGTTCAAGACTGAAGAGGACTATATCTGACCGAATGTCATCACATTGTCTAATTACATTGTTCCTAATTTCCTCTAAAACTATAGACAGGAGGAAAATTGGATGAAGTGTGGATTATTATAATTTGTTATAATAAGCCCATGTGTGTACTGTTGTATGACTCAGAAGGAGTAACCATCCTCTTTGTGTAAATGGAATGGTTTCGAGCTGCTAATATGAAAATAGCAGAATGTATGACGACATAGGATTTGAGCATGTTTTCATCTGCTAAGAAAACAGGGCGTTTGTGTCTCATTATGAAGCATTTTAGTGAGCTAGAATGTTTAGGTGATAACTTGTCATCTAATAAAGGTATTATATAACTGAGGCAGAGTGTGATTTCTAGTAATTGGTGGAGTGGGGAGTAGTCCTTTAAATCAAGAAAGTTCAAATGCTGTTCCTTTAAATCCAGATGTCTCTAAGGATGTTGAGACATCAGACAAAGAAAAGAATGTTGACATTGCTCACAAGAAAAGGAAGAAGCCAGAATCCTCCGAGCCTGATGACAGTGCTTAAAGGTTGGTTGCTATTTGGTGGTGTTGCTGGTTGGTGCTGATATCTGGTGGAGTTTGGAAGTGTATTCAGTTGTTTTCTGCTGCTGCTCTTATTATTTTGTTTTGGATAACTGTATAATTTTATAAACATGTATCTTTGGCCCATTTGTGGCTAAAGAGGGGGAGAATATTTTGGTACTTGACATTCTATTTTTCTGCTGTCACTTATTTCTGCTGCTATCTATCTCTGATTGTTTAGGGTCTTTAGCCAAAAATCTGCCAAAGGGGGAGTTTGTAGGTGTTTAGGTATTGGCTTGCATTTTTGGTAAATCCCAAGTGTATGTGTGAATGTCATGACTGATGTCATAACATTCTAGTTCAGTTTGTACTGACTCATTAGGTACCTTTGCAGAAAAATATTGTAATTCAAATACTGATGTTTATAAGTGTGTATCTGAGCATTTTGCAAAATGATCACATTTTGCTAAATCAGTAGACAGGTTTTCTCAGATGTCATAACAGATGTTATGACATCCTGTTCTGAACTAACAGGATTGCAGGATTGGATAAGTCTGAGTTTTTTCAGGAAATAACTCAGTCCTTCCTGAACAGAATCCTGCGTTTTCTGAGGGGTAACCTAGCTCAACCCTAACCTGGTTAATAAAGTCCTGTGACCTGGTCTTTAGGTCAAACGGAATTATCCCTAGGTTTTTGGAAACCCTAACTGAAGTTGCAGCTGCTATATATTCAACAGAGCTGCTGTTTTTCAAGGATTGCTTTTTAATTGGTTAGAAGATCATTTGTAAGCCTCACATAATGTAACATTGGGGGTGTTTTGTTAGGTAAACCTGTCGGTCTGTGGCAAGGTTACCATGTGTGTAACTCGAAACCTGTAGGTAAGAGTTTGAGTGTTCTTGGACGAAGCTGTGAAGCAAGTCTAAGTATTTTTACATTACTTCATATTCATTGTAATGTAGGAAACCAAGTGGAAGGGCACTACTTCTTGAGTAGGAGTAAGACTTCTGTTGCTGCGGCAATAGGAATGGAAACTGGTAGGTTTCTATCTAGGAGTTCCTAGGTATAGATTGCACTGGGTAGATGATTAAGTGAAGGATGGGAACTTGTGAAGTTTAGTCCTGAATTAATATTACTGATAGTGGATCTTCTTCCTGGCTTGGTATGCCCCCAGAGTAGGTGTGTTTCACCGAACTGGGTCAACAACTGATTTGTGTTTTTACCTTCAGCACTTTATAATTCTGTCTGTTATATATCAAGGTAAAACTGTAATGTTGTAACAGATGATGTCTCAGAACATGTTAAGACATCATGTTGATTTCTGTGCAGGAGAAACATAACTGTGAAGGTTGTTTGCTCTTTGCTGATCATGAATAGAACTAGTCACATCGTTGTTCTATCCTCTGCACCTTCAAAGTATATCTGGCACAGCTTGGATAAACTGTGCTTCTGTTATTCTTTAGTACTGAATCACGAAAAATTGGGTATCTACCTTGCTGTGTATTTATTATGTCATATCAGATGTCTAGACATTGAGTATAACATCTGAAGACTGGCATACACCAGAATTTCATAAACGATCTTAGACCCTTACAACAAATTGCTAAGGTATCCTACAATGTTGCCTTTTATGACTATACGACGACCCACGCCCGTCCATTCACATCCAATGATAGAGCTTCTTATCAATCAATGGTAAGATAGAAACATCTAAAGGAGGAGGAAAAGAACTAATACTTTTTGAGTAGGTAGAACGCTCGTAGTTTCTTGCTCACAACATTTCAAAACACCTTTAAAAAACACCAACACTTTTCCATGAAATATTTTCAAAAGTCAACACTTTGTATGCATTCTTATAGAGATGAGAATCATTACAAAGTTTGCCTAAACAAAGGCACTTTTCAAAAATACTTTCAAACAAACACAAACATATTTCAAACAAAACATTTCAAACTGAGCTAGCAACTAAGAGCCCGTAGATAACTATGGATGAAAAGAGTGCTAACACCTTCCCTTTTCATAACCTACCCCCCGAACTCAAGAAAATATCTCAAAAGGTCTTTCCTGTTCTTTTCACCCTTTCCTTTATTTGTTAAAAGAAAAGTCGGTGGCGACTCTTGCTATCCACAACAATTACGATAAAACGTAAAACATCCAAGTCAGTTCTCCCACCGTATTACAACAATCTTTCAAGCCATTATCCAAATTATACAACCTATTATCCATTTAACTTGCCATTTTGGGAAGAAAGTCACCAATACCATTCTTGAAAAGTAAGCTTTTTGTACAACTCATGTCTTGATCCCAGTCCACTGCTCTCTTTTAATCACACCCCACCATGAATCAAGGAAACAATGTCTTATCACCATCCTTTCCTAGTACTTAACCTTGAAACCATGGATTTTCAAGATATCTTCTCAACTAAGTTTCATAAACTTTGTGCTTCAAACTTATCAGTTTCAAACCCTAATGTTTCACTATAAATAAAGATCATTTCTACACTTAAGAAAAACCAATTCAGAGATCCAAAACACCCCTTAATCTGTCAAATCAGATTTGGCCAAAATTCTCCATTTTTGAGTTTTGAAATCCATTTCTTCGAAACTCCCAACTCTCACCATATATTTGGAAGTTAACAATCACACACCTCACATACATCATATAGAATTTTTCCAAACACAATAACAACTTTTGTAATCACTCCATCATCATACACCATTTCCACTTTTCACCATTGCAACTTGACTTGGTTGGTGTTATTAAGCAATTTTCAGCATAAAGTGAGAATTGGAACATGTTCCTGGAGGTCCAAGGAAGCTTAATAAATCATCGCATTACACTAAAAGGCCATAGAAGAAGCATTGGACTTTCTCCAATTTGGTAAAATTTTCAAACTGTGATATCCATAAACATGCATCATTTGCTTTTGATTTATGAAGATAAAATGTAGATATCAATGTCCTAAAACTAACCATGTGCTTACTTTTCATTTATATTGTCTGTGTATTAAGAATTTTGTCTCTGAACCGTTAGGGTTTCGTTTTGGTACTTGATAAAATTCTTGTTATTCTTTTAGTAATAGTTAAAATAAATGGTAAAGTTGAACTCCTTGTGAAAGTTTAGTCTAGTATGGTGTTTTCACTTTTCAAAATGGTTGAGGTTTGAGAAGTTAGAAGTTAAACAATGGTGATGTTATTATTGTCCGTCATGAGGAAGAAAAAGAAAAGGGTGGCACAGATTTTCAAATTAAAAAAAAAGAGTTTATAATGAATTTAATGCAACATGTTCTATAACCGGATGAAACAACCATCCCAGTGGTAAGAAGCGTGTACCTATGACTTATAGGGAGTGGGTTCGAACTTGTTGGTGCTCACCCCTATTTTTATAACTTGTTTTCTTCAATATTTTTTCACTTCTTTTTGCAATTTTCATTTAATTTTTCACCAATCAAATAAATCCCTTTTTAGCCAATTTTTTGCACACTCTTAGTTTATTACATCTATTTTCTGAATATAAGAAAAAAAATCCCAAAAACATTATTTATTTAACCTTTTTTTCATTTGATTAAAAATTAGTCATTTTTTGTAGTTTTAAAAGACTTTTTTTAATTGGTTCCTTGTTGATTTCTCAACTAAAATATTTTTGGATGACCACCCCATGTCTTTATTGAATATTGCTTGATAACATGACCCTTGTGTATATTTGTACCATGAAGAATTTGATTTTTATTAGGTTTAGGACTTGACTTTTTATGATAAGCCATAACTTGTTCAAAAACCCTAATCCATGATTCATGACTTATCCCCTTGATTGTATGTCCATGTGCCTTGAGTTTACTTCCCCTTTAAGAATGTATTTCCTTCATAAACTCCTTTAATCCAAAGTGATACCACACTTTCTTGTTCACTTGTTATTTATTCTATCTCTTTTCACAACTTTTACTTGATAAGCATGATAACCCCCCCCCCCCCCCCCCCCTTTATGTTTAAACACTTATGATGTATGTGTTTGTTTATGCTAGTGATTAATATATAAATGCTTGTGTCCCAAAAGTCCAAGGAAAATGATAGTATTATTGACTTTATAGTCATAAGCATATGCAATCCCCCATTGTATAAAATCTTTGTGAATAATCAACCCGTGTATCTTCTTATACTCTAAATAACCTCTTGAACCCTAAAAATCATTTTTCAAACCTTCACCACTTTCATATAAAAACCTTGACCTTGTGTAATTGCATTTTCAAACTTTCTTTTTAATCAAAATGCTTTAAATATACTTAAGCTTATCAAAACAATTTCAAAAGACTAAAAGTGATTTAACCTCACTCAAATCTTTTTGCCACTTGGATTTTCAATTTAAAACCTTTTCTCAAAGATATTAGATATAAATCCTCTTTATAGTTGAGATATGATTATACTATCGCTATAGTAATTGTTCAACTAAACGTGATTCTTTCCACATGAAGACGTTAGTTGGCAACTTATTAATCTTTTATATCTAAGTTAGTAGTCCTTCCTTCATGATGATGCAAGATCCATATTCTCATATTTGTGGTGGTATTAGTTGAGCTTTCTCTCTAAAATATGATGAAATATATTTTCTTCTGAAATCAATCACAACAAACCATTTTGTTATTTTTACCACGAACTATGAGGTTTTGATCCTTTATTGGTACGTAGGTATAAGACTATGTCTTTCCAAACAAAAATATCCTAAAATACATTTATTTTCCCATATCCACACTCATTTAGAAAACAAACAATTTTAAATTAAAAATAGATAATATAAAAGGTTCATATAGAGTACTATAGATATATATGGTGCTAATACCTTCCCTTTGTATAACGAACCCCCGTACCTTGGATCTCTTCCTTATGCTTTGATTTTAGTGTTTACTTCTTGAATTACATGTTAAATAATAGGGTTTTGATCTTTTTCCTTTTCCTTGGAAACAATAACATTCACTGATGACTTCTTAAAGTCTTTGTGAGTCATGTTCCTCAATAGCCTGGTCTCCACGATCTTCCACTGCGACACATTCTTAGATTTGTCTCAGCTGTCTTGGGCATTAGTCCTAATGCTACACCATATGTTGGGACATTCTTCGCTCAACCTGAAGGTCTTCCTAATAAATATAACATAACATGCAACAATGAGTCCTCAGAACATACTCAGGATGAAAGGACGGTTAAAGACATTGATGAAAAAAAAGACACTACACTGGCCAAAGATCAGCATCCTGATGTGATCATTATTGATGATCTGGATTCTGATGACACACCAATTTCTTGGAGAATGACTCCTGGTATATCCAAGAGATTGAATAATAAAATAGGAAAAGTTGTTGACTCATCTTCAAATAAGATCCACTTTGCTGGTATAGATAAGAGATGGAGCAAGGTATACATTTCTGTTGGTCAAGAAAAGTCCTTGAAAATAAAACAGGTAGTATCTAGTGACTCTGAATATGAGGGAGATATTGAAGCCAATGTTGAATACATTGCTTCATCTGCCAAGAAGATGCTGCATGAAGGAAGATTCCTCTTAACATACCTGAAGTTCCAATTGATAATATTTCCTTTCACTCAGCTGCATATGTAGAAAAATGGAAGTTCGTGTTCCAAAGGAGGCTAGCTTTAGAGAGAGAATTGGGAAGAGATGCTCTTGAATGTAATGAAGTCGTGAGACTCATTGAGATAGCATGCTTAATAAAAACTACAACAAGTCTGAGAGAGTGCTATGAGACACTTGTGAGGGAGTTCATAGTAAACATTCATATAGACTATGACAATATGAGCAACAGAGAATACAAAAAAGTGTTTGTTAGAGAAAACTGTATGGAATTCTCTCCTAAGATTATCAATAGGCATGTGAGTAGAAATAAAAGTGAGCTCGAAGAAGTAGAAGTTACTAATGATACTGTGTGCAGAGAGATTACTACAAAAAGGGTGGCTCATTGGCCGAGGAAAAAGAAGCTCTCTGTGAGCAATCTAAGTGTTAAATATGTTGGGTTAAATAGAATAGGAGCCGCCAAATGGGTCCCTACAAATCACACCTCCTCAATAACTAAGGATTATTAAAGTTCATTTATATAGTTGGAACAAAAACAAAACTTGATTTTGGTAAATATGTATTTGAGAAAACCATCAAGAAGACACACTCTTATACTGTGAAAATGTCAATTGCTTTTCCCACCATCATTTGTGGTATAATTCTGAATCAACATGTTGGGATCTTGAACAGTTCTGATGAGGTAAGCAAGAGAGAGTCTCCTCTATCCTTGCACTACAAGATTTTCACAGAGTCACGTGTTTAGGACATTGCTACAACATCTGGGAAGGATGATGTTGGTTCATTTTTGTTAGTTCCATGTTTTAATGGTTGGCTAAATTTTGGCTAAGCATAGTTCTAAACATGGTTCTATGTTGATTCTGAATAAGATGGTGCAACATCTTTATCAATTGTCATAACAATTTTGCCGTTATGACTTTTCTTCCAGATATCACAGAAGATGTTGTGACATCCTGAGTCTAATGCAGTAGGCGCTGCTTTTGGATATCCTTGAAGATTTAATTTTAAGATATGAGTATCTGGAATATTCTACACTTATTATAGGCACATGCCAATCAAGGATTTTGATAGAAACAAGTGCAAATTTGATTGGTTACTAAAAAGGATCGATTGAGACTTTTTAGGAAAAATTTTATGAAGATTGTTTCTATTTTGTGGAGAATATTCTATAAAGATTTTAAGCTGAAGATTGAAGTTGATTGAAGAATCCAAGCAAGTCCAATCCCAACTACAGAAGCCTATATAAGGAGTCGTCCAAGACTTAGTTTTTAAGCATAATTTTTATTGTAAAACCATATGAAAAATAAGGGTTTAGGGTTAGTACTTCCTTAGGTTCTCCGTGTTTTTTTTGTATGTCCTCATGTATCTTTGATACATTTGAGTTGACTGATTGTTTCTTGATCATCAAGATATTGTTCTCCTCGAAGTTGTGAAGCAAGAGTTGAGTATTGTTATTAGTGAAGCTTTTAAGAAAACTAATTATTTGTACTTTGGAAGTGTGTTTTTCCTGTTTTAGTTTCTTGAGACATACCATGGGACTGGGATTGTTTGTTTATCACTGTAGTGATTGGAAGTGATATGGAAATTTCTCATATCTAGGAGGTGCCTAGGTAGAAGTTGCATTAGGTAGGGATTAGACCAGAAGTTATAAACGGGGGAGTTTAGCTTTTAACTAGTACTATTGATACTGTATTTCCTTGCTTGGTAGGCCCTAGAGTACGTGAGTTACACTGAACTGGGATAACATAACGTTGTCTTCTTTACTTTCTGCAAGTTATATTTCTTCATTGTTGTTATTATTATTGTTCTGTCAGTAGATGTTATAACATATATCGTGACATTTTGTGTTGTTAAGACACCAGTCTTGACTTCTGATATTGTGTGTGCCAGAATTTCAATTGACATCAAAAGCGGGCACCCTATTATGGTTACTGGATGACATTCAGGGATATATTTTCTGGTAATATGGATAAAGAAGGAGGATATAACAACAAACCACCCATGTTGGGTGATCCCAACTATGACTGGTGGAAATTTAGAATGATAGCTTTTCTAAAAGCTATTGACAATAAGGCTTTGAAGGTTGTTTTAAAAGGATGGAAGCATCCCGTTGTGAAGGATATTGACAAAGATGGGAAAGCGTCTGGAACTGAAACTATGAAACCTGAAGAAGAGTGGAATGAAGATGATGATAAAGAAGTTATTGGAAATTCCATGGAGTTAATAAGAATGTGTTTAGGATAATCAATACTTGTACTGTAGCCAAGGAAGCTTGGGAAATTCTTAAGACAACTTATGAAGGTACCTCTAGAGTGAAGATTTCAAGACTTCAGCTTCTCACTTCAAAATTAGAGAATTTGAGGATGGATGATGATGAGACAATTCAGGAATATCAAATGAAGATTCTTGAAATTTCCAGTGCATCCAGTGCATTAGGAGAGAAGATTTCAGAAGCAAAGTTGGTTAGGAAGATTCTTAGGTCCTTGCCTAGGAGATTTGACATGAAGGTCAACTTCAAACATTTGAATTGGCTATTGGTGACAAGGCTGAGAGAAAGAATAAATGCATAGCTTTTGTATCTAATGCTGAAGATGATAAAGGTCAAGTTGAGCTGGACACTGATGAGGATCTGTCTAATACCATTGTTCTACTTGGGAAGCAATTCAATAGGTATTAAAAAGATTGGACAAAAGAAGAAGACTGAATGTCAGGAACATCTCATCTGACATCAATAATGAAAAAACTCTTCAGAAGAATACCATGCCTGAAGAAAAGACCATTCAAAGCAAAGGCATTCGATGTTATGAGTGTAAAGGTTTTGGTCACATCAAACCCAAACACCCCACTTTTCTTAAGAGGCAGAAAAGGGATTTTCTTTGTCATGGTCCGATGATGATGAATCAGAAGACGAGGCTAATAATGAATCTTCAAAACTTATGGTGGCTTTGTCTTGAAGATGAGTAGGTGAAGTAAAAGTTAATGATGATAGTGTTCTCCATGAAAATCCTGATATATCCTACAAAGATACTTGTGGCAAGTGTGAAGCAAATGTCGAAACAAAGGAAGATCAGAGAAAGATCATAGCATACTTGGAATGTGAGAAGAAGAATCTTATATGTATTGTATCTCATATTCAAAGTGAGGTAACTCTTATAAATTCCAAGATTAATAACATGCCAGACTCATTTAAAAATTTGGAGGATGGAGTGGCTATGATAAAAGAGACTGGAGAATTAGAAGGCGACTATCAAGTTGATAATGATCAAAGAGGAGTGTTTGTTATTAAGCCTCTTCCTGCTGAAAGAAAGGAAATAATTATCATGTCAAATCACATGTTACAACATTCTAGCAGACTTGATCAAACGTGGTCCATAATTCAGTCATGAACTTGGACATGCCATTCTTGTGGTGAGCATGGTCATATAAATCCTTCTGCTATAAACTATATGGAGATAAAAAATCTTCAGTTCATTCTAATGGTGAGAAAGTGAGCAAAATAAAAGGGACTGATAATATGGGTGTAAAATATAATACTCATACATTCTTAAGAAACTCAAATGGATAAAACATGAATGTTAATAGTTGGTGTGCTAGGCATATGACCAGAGTGAAAAAGTTAGTGTTGAATAATAGGTCTCATCCCACTGGATTTGCAAGTTTTGGTGACAATGTCAGTAGTAAAATTGAAGGAGTTGGGAAACTGATGTGTAAAGGTGCTTCTATTTTTAAAAAGGTTAACAAGAGTCAAGGTAGAAGGTCGAAGAAGAACTGTCATCTAAAGAAGTCTCAATCAAGTGCTTATTCACCCTCAGCTTCAAAGACCAATAAGTATGAATTAAAGCTATGGCTTGAGAAACTTGGACATCTTCATTTCAAAAGAATTAAGGAAGTCATATCTAAAGGAGCCATTAGAGACTTTCCAAAGCTAGATATTAAAGAAGGGTTAGTCTGTGATGAGTGTGATCTTAGGTCTCAATTCGTGATGTCACACAAAATGTTGCAACATTAGACTTATAGAAGGTTATAACTTATTCATATGGACCTAATGGGACCAATGCAGGTTGATGTTATTATGGTAAAAGGTAGGCTTATGTACTCACAGATGATTTTTATGGATATACTTGGACGAAATTTCTTAGAGAAAAATCAGATGCATTTGAGGTCTTGAAGGACTTATGCAAAAGTATTCAAAAAGAAAAGAATGATGATATTGTGAAAATTAAAAGTGAATATGACAATAATATTGAGAATGTAAAATTCTCTAAATTTTGTGCTTCTAACAATATCCGTTTTGAGTACTCTCAGCAAGGGGGAATTGTTGAAGAAGTAACCAAGGGGGTTCTAGAATTAGCTAGAGTTATGCTTTGAGCTAAGAGTTTTCCTTTGTACTTTTGGGTAGAAGATGTGAATACCGCGTGTTATGTCCATAATAGAGTTTCTCTGAAGAGAAATACTTCAGCAACTCCTTATGAGCTATGGATAGGAATGAAGCCTAAAGTCAATTACTTTCATATCTTTGGAAGTAAATGTTACTACTTGACTGACTTAGGTCAGAAGGGGAAGAAGAATTCCATAAGGGATGAAGGGTTTTTTTATGAGTTACTCCTTAAAAAGCATAACTTATAGAGTTTTTAACTCCAGATCTGGAATGTCATTAGAATCTATCAATATGATAGTTGATGAGTTCGTTGTTGAAGAGAAGAAGAGTGTCATTGAAAATTTTGGAACATATTATGTGCAAATTGATGAAGCACATAGGAAGGAACTCTGAATTCACAAACTCTGAATTAGTGAGTTCTCAATCAGGCATAAACCTGTCTACTGAAAGACAAACATAAAAATCCAATAAATTGACTACAACTCAGTCTGTTAAAGGAAACATCACTGAATTAAATATAAAGAAATCAAATACTGATGGATGTTTTGTGTTGAGGAATAGCTTGGGTTTTTGGTCCAGTAAGAAGCAGCAAGGTGCTTCTTGGTATACTGCTAAAGATGAAGGTAGGAAAATAAGAGAAAGTCTCTTTGAACTGATGTTGAAGAGGTATGATGTCAAGAGAGATGTCTTGACATTTTACAGTGAAGATATGAATTGTTCAGATATCTTATTCAATATGACTTGAGCAAGGACCTTGATAGTTGCAAACAACTGATCAAGATTCTTATTGAATGAAAGGAAGATATTCTTAAGCATATGGACAACAAGGAACAATTTTCTATATCGAAAATAGTGGGATTGGAACTTGTACTATTAATGAGTTATAGCAATTACAAAGATAGAGGAGTGAATCACTTACTACATATCTCCACTATAATCTGAGGCATGACATGCCTGGACTAATTACTACTGAGAAGGACTGGGAGGAATGTATTTTTCAAAACAACTAGGTGGACTGCATCACCAAGGAATGCAGAAGGCTCTTTGATATGGAAAAGAGGTTCTTTAACAGAGGAAAGAGGTGGAAGACTAGCTAAAGTTGGGTAAGAAAGTTGTGTTTCCATATGTGGTTCCATCTGTATATCTGCATATGTGCAGGTATGACTTCTATGTGTTGTTGCTTGTGTGCAACATGTTTCCATATGTGTGTTTCCACTTGTGATATTTCCTGGGTGCAATGTGTTCTCTTGTGATCTATGTGTTTCCATTGTGTACATTTACTTTAAGTTCTTTTTGTCAATATTTTGGCTAAAAAGGGGGAGTAAAGTGTTGTGTTCTGATGTTACATCACATGTCTTGACATGTTGATTAAACATTGTGATAGGACTGTATGCTACTGCTTGTGTGAGAGTAATTATGTTGTTGTGGTTGCTTATGCAATCATTGAGGGGGAGCATAAGTGTTCATGCTTATGTTGAAGCTGCTGCTGCTGCTTCTACTTTGTGTTCTGCTGTGTGATACGGTAGCAGAACCGACTGTTATACTGATTTGCATTTTGTATTCGCAAATGTCGCGGTAAGCAAGAGTCGCCACCGACTTTTATTTCATCCAACTAAAGGAAAGGAAAAATAACAGAAAAAACCTTTTTCGAGAATGTTTCTGAGTACGGGGGGTAGATTATAGAAAGGGAAGGTGTTAGCACCCTTTCTATCCATGGTTTTCCATGGGCTCTTAGGTACTTTGCTCATTTTTAAAATTGCTTGTGTGTGCTTTTTTTGAATTTTTTTTACTTCGTGATAACCATTGTATCCGTCCTCAAGAGATTGACAAAGTTGTTTTGAAAAGTGTTTGTGTGAAAAGTTTTGTTTGAGCCAGTACCTAGGAACTAATCTACCTAAAAAAAGTCTGTTCGTTTTCCTTTAGACAATGCTATCCTATTATTAAGGAATAGGTAGCACTGTTGTTGGAGTTTCAAGGGACGTTTGAAGGGACAAATACGATCACAAAAGAAATGTTAGGAAATTTTAGTAATCATCGTAAAGTCTTAAAGATCTTTTTCCGAGGCAACATCCGAATGGGTCATTTTAGATCTTTTGGGACCATAGGACGACCACTAATATTCCCTATACTTTATGACCGTTTACCGAAGGCAACCGGAGGGGAGTAAACCCTAGGAGTGAGCATGTGCAAGTGTATTTTTTCAATTAATTATCTTTGCACAATTAGGGTTTTCTTCTGTTTTAATTTCAGTTTGTCTTTCCATGCAATCATATACATACATCTAGGCAGTTTATAGTTTGCGGAAATTAAAATGCGAGAAATTAGAGTCCTAGCTATTACATGGCTTTGGGCAGATACATAATTATTTTTAACTGAAAATAAAATGCAGAATTAAAATCCTATTTAAATCTATTACAAACTCGGAGCAGTTACAAATAATAAAAAAGAAAATTAAAAGCGCGCGGCAAATTAAATGCGAGAAATAATCAGACAACCTAAAAATCTAATTTGAGAAAATATTTATGTTGTTTTTGAGGAAAAAATTAGGTTAAGTACAAAGTTAACCTAATTCTAATTATTTTGAATTATAATAAAAGACATTAAATTACCCTAATTAATCTAATTAATTAATAAAATATTTTTTTACAAAAAAAGATTTTTGATGTTTTTTATGATTTTTGATTAAATAAAAAATATAATTTTTTTGGTGTTATTAAAAAGATATAATTAATAAATAAAAATAATTAAAGAATGAAAAATAAAAAAAGACTTGGGCCTGCATAAGCACCCAAGGGGGGTGTGCTTTGGAATTTTCAAGGCCCATTATTGCTGAGCCCAGATTGCGCTTTATTCTGTGTTGGTATGCTTGGATGGTGCACCATGGTCTCTCCTTGTATTGAACATTGGATATGCGTTGGCAATGACCCAGTGGCTGGATCAATGGGGCGCATGATGGACATCAGGCTTTGGAATGCATGGGATCTGTAATTGTACGTTAAGAAAATAAAGAAAATACTGGGACCTCGGATCGAACCCAGGTCCTCCCACTCATTCACGCTTTCCCTATCCGTCTGCGCTACATTGTTTAATTGTTGGAATAATAAAATCAAATTATAATATGTGAAACAAAATGGATAGGCTGAACAAAACAAAAATGCGCGCGGTTATTCAAATGGGCAAGTAGAGTGGTGACAAGTCACTGTCTTCTTCCCTGTCCGTCGTTTTAGATCTCATATCTAAACCTACGGATAAAACTCCATAGCTATACACCTGCAAGCTTCAAAAATTCATATGATGCACAATAAATCAATTCTAACTATACCAATCAATTCGTCTTGGTCTCACGAATATTATGGCATTAGTTTCTTGGCATAATTTCACCTATACAAAGAAGCCCCAAAACAACTTCTTAAACCCTAGCCATGGCAATCGTCAGTATATTCATCAAAAAGTTAATTAAATCATCCCAACATGTTGCAAACATGTTAACAATCACAAATATATCATTCAAACATGCTTAAGATGCAAGAATTATCGTAATCGATTTTAAGAAAAGATGCAAACCGTATGAAGCCTAGGGGATGATTCTGTGCATGGGAATGCTTGCAATGAATTATGTTAGCTCCAATAGATGTCAAGGAAGCAATTGGAAGCTTTGGAATGGCCTGAATCACCCTCTATATGAGAAAACGAATCACCACTTTTTGCCAAAAAATTCAAGTTTCTTTCTCTGTTTTCACGACTGGAAACCTTGTCCTCTTGCCTTGTTTTTTTTCATTATATGTAGTATGATGCATTAGGGTAACAAAAACGACCTGGATCCTTTGGAATTATGGAGATTCAATGATATTTTCTTGCCATATGATATCTTTCCATAACCATGCAAATCATGCTATTTTTGCCTCAAAATACTTTGATTCATTTTGATCTGATTTGGTCATCATAATTAGATTTGATTTCCATAATATCAGATCATTAAAACAATCTTTGATATTTTTTGTTATTTATTTGATTTAATGTGATTTTTAATAAATAAAAATCATAATAAAATAAATAAATAGAGAAAATAAGATATGGCCGCTGACTTGGGTCGTGGACCATGTCCTTAATAAGATACAATCCTAAAATGCTAGGCCCTTTTGGCAAAAAAAATGCATTTTGAGCACATTTGACTTTTGGCAATTTTCCAAAAATAGTCAACTTTGACAATGCACAACTCTTCCAATTTTAACCCTAGAGAGGTGTTCTTGGACTTTTTAGAAAGCTTAGGATGTCCCCTAAACAACCCTTTTGGTCTCATTCCAATTGGGTCTTCCATGTTCTTGTAATAAGCTTTGACCCAAAAGGTGTTTTCATTGACTTTTCAAAAGGACCTATAATGTAGAAATTTATATCTCTTTATGGGTGCATTTTTTGAACTTGAGGACTGAAGATGAGTTATAGGAAATTGAATTCCCTTCAAAATGAGCCTTGGATGATAAATTTCTGATAAAGTATGATAAAGTTATGCTTGGTCAAAGTTTGGTTGACTTTTCCTAAGAAACCATAATTTAGCAACTTTTGAGTTTTGATGAATTAGGAATCATGGTCAACCTTGATCAAATGATGGATATCACTTCAAAATATTGCTGTTGACCAAAAATATTGAAGTTTGACTGTATGTGGGCCACAATTGACTTTTGACCTAATTTAGTTGATTTTCAAGCATCTGAGCAACTGACTGAGCAAACTTCTTGTGCAAGGCTTGAAATTTGACATGGAGGGTCTTGAGAACATATTATGCCTATGGAGAGCATATGAGGACATTGGAGCTCACCCATCTTGATGAAAATGGAAACCCTAATTGGAGGTTCATTGCTTTAGGAGGGAGTTTGTCTGGTCAACTCATGGGCATCATTGAGCAAGTTGAGGGTCTTAATGAGAATATGTTGAGCAAAATGGGAGGGAAAATTTTGGGGTACACCACGCTGCAAGTGCTCTGGTATGGGTTTCTCCTTGAGGGGGAGAATGTATTTTGTGTGACCGGGGGAGTACTAGACCTACATATGTGTAAAAGATTTATGAGCTATGCTATTTTACAAAGTTTACAAGATTAACATGTAGCTTGTGTTGTAGTTTTATTCCTCTCTCCAATTAAATTTGGTTTTTGGTTGTTGTAGCCAAAATTTTCCAAAGGGGGAGATTATTAGTTCTGTGTTTTAATGATTGGCTAAATTTTGGCTAAGTATGGTTTTAAACATGGTTCTATGTTGATGTTGATTAAAATGGTGCATCATCTTTATCAACTGTCATAACACTTTTGTTGTTATGAGTTTTCTTCCAGATGTCACAGAAGATAATGTGACATCCTGAGTCTGATGCAACAATGTTTCTTTAGGATATCCTTGGAGATTTAATTTGAAGATATGAGTATATGGAATATTCTGTACTCCTTATAGGCACAAGCCAATCAAGGATTTTGTTAGAACCAAGTGCATATTTGACCAGTTACTAAAAAGGATCAATTGAGACTTTTTAGGAAAATTTTTATGAAGATTGTTTCTATTTTTGTGGAGAATATTCTGTAGATATTTTTCAACTGAAGATTGAAGTTGATTGAAGAATCCAAGCCAATCCAAGCCCAACTGCAAAAGCCTATATAAGGAGTCATCCAAGACCTAGTTTTTAAGCATAGTTTTTATTGTAAAACCTTGTGAAAATAAGGGTTTAGGGTTGGTAGTTCCTTAGGTTCTATGTGTTTTTTCTGTACGCCCTCATGTATCTTTGATACATTTGAGTTAACTGATTGTTGCTTGATCATCAAGCTATTTTTTTCCTCGAAGTTATGAAGCAAGAGTTGAGTATTGTTCTTAGTGAAGCTTTTAAGCAAACTAAGTATTTGTAATTTGGAAGTGTAATCTTCCTATTTTGGTTTCTTGAGACATTCCCTGGGACTGAGATTGTTTTTTATCACTACGTTGATTAGAAGTGAGATGGCGATTTATCATATCAAAGAGGTGCCTAGGTAGAAGTTATACTGGGTAGGGATTAAGCGAGAAGTTGTAAATGGGGGAGTTTAGCTTAGAACTAGTACTACTGATAGTAGATTTCCTTCCTGGCTTGGTAGCCTCTAGAGTAGGTGAGTTTCACCAAACTGATTTAACATATCATTGTGTTCTTTACTTTCTGCAAGTTATATTTATACATTGTTATTATTGTTATTGTTCTGTCAGCATATGTTATAACATCTGTCATGACATTATATGTTGTTAAGACATCAATCTTGACTTCTGATATTGTGTGTGCCAGAATTTCAAGCTTCAGTAGAAGAAAACATTCATGGATTCAAGGATACTTGTAAGGAATTGGATGGAACCATCAGGATCTACACTGTAAGAAAGATCAGATTGGAAAAGCTTATTCAGTCCTTGGAGGCTAAAAGGCATGTGGACTATAAGCGACAAGAAAAACATGCTAAGAATGGAACTGAAGGAAGAAGTGAAGAGGAAGAAATATCTAGCAACACTAGTAGGTGAACTGTTGTTCTTTCTTGTGTTTTGGGTTGCTTTATGTTTATCTGTTTTGATAACTTTTGTTTAAGGTCTTACGATCCATTGGTTTTGTAAGGAACTATGTGCCTCTATGTTGTGATTCTGAACTTTGTGTTTCCAATTCCATGTGTGCTTCCACCTGGTCCTTATTAGTATGTTTGTTTCCATTTGTAGTTGTATGGTTCCTCTAGTTGTGCATGTTTTATTGTTTTTTTACATTTTTGCTTCCATTTGTTTTTTCCTGAGTGAAATTGGTTCTATAGCAATATGTGTTTCCATTGTTTATGTATATTTACTCTATTGCTTTTTGTCAATACTTTGGCTAAAAAGGGGGAGTAAAGTGTTCTGTCTTGATGTTACATCACATGTCTTAACATGTTGATTTAGCATTGTGATATGATTGTGTGCTACTTCTTTTGAGAGAGTGGTTGTTTGTGGTTGCTTCATGAATGCAACTATTTATGGGGAGCATGATGTTTTATATTGTGTGTGCTTCTGCTGCTGCTACTAATATAGTCAGTTGTGCAGGATGAGGATGTCTTAACAGATGTTCCGACATGTTGTCTGGTGTGTGTTTGAGAATCCTTTTAGATCTCTTTTCTTATGTGGTTTTTTTCCTTGATGGGGATAACTTTTTATTTGTGACATGGAGTATTGTACATGTCTGATTGTGTGGCTGTTGTAACTCTGATATATTATTTGTGCAGTTTGGTTGTGGTTTTAATCCTCTCTCTTGGATTTTTTGCTAAGTGAGTTTTAGCCAAAATTTTCCAAAGGGGGAGATTGTTAATACTATGGTTATAGGATTCGCAGAATTTTGCTAAAACATGGTTTGCAGCATGATGTTATAGAAGATGTTCTAATATGCTAGTAAGGTTCATTTGAAGACAGATGTTCTGACAGATGTTATAACATCCTGTATCAGAACATCAATACATACTTTTTTTTTCTTGACAAATTTAAATTGATTCTATGAGATTCCTTTTGGTTTTATCTCCTTTATTTTTTGCAGGTCAATAAAATTCAATCTGGAATAATTGATTTATCTAGAGCTACACACATGTTACAAAAATTGGGATTTGAGGAAATTTAGGAAACCTTGTGTTTTGTTCCAAGATTTAAGGAGATCTTTCTACACAAATTGGTGCAGCTCTCAACATGTGTAACAAGGAATATTTGGGTGCAAATTCAAGTCCCAAGGATTCCTGAATAGTATTTAAGAAAACTACCTAGACCTAAATTCATTAAGAATTTTGTAAAAATAAGGGGAAGCCTATTTTGCTTAGTCTTAGGTTTTGAGGATTCTTCAAGGGGTTTGTGTTTTTCTTTGTGTGTCCTTATGTATCTTCTGATACATTTGAGTTGACTGGTTTTTACTTGATAGTTTATCAAGTTATTGTCTCACTCCTGAAGCTTGTAAGCAAGAGAGTTTGAGATTTTCTAATTGAAGTGTAATCTCCAGTTGTAGTTTCTAGTCACTGAGATTGTGGTTGTAGTTTCTAGTTATTGGGATTGTGGCTGTAGATGTCACTGTGATGATTGGAAGTGAGATGGTGATTTCTCATATCTAGGAGGTTCCTAGGTAGAAGTTGCATTGGGTAGTGGTTAAGTGATAAGTTGTAAACTGGGGTTGTTTAGGATTAGAATTAATACTACTAATAGTGGATTTATTTTCTAGCTTGGTAGCCCCCATAGTAGGTGAGCTACACCAAACTGGGTTAACAATTCCTTGTGTTATTTTACCTTCTGCATAGTTTTTATTTTTGGTAAAAGTTCTGTCAGTCTGTAGATGTCGTAACATCTGTTGTGACATTATGCTTATGTGTTGAGACATCAGTCTTGACTCCTGATATTGTGTGTGTCATAATTTCCAGTGATCCTGTAAGTAAGTCGTGTTGATTGGGTAGTCACCACCTTGATGTAAGATGTTAACGGTAGCCAGACAACCAAATTGTCAACCGAATTCAAGTTTTGGTCCAATATCTTTGATGGAATAAGGTTTCTCTATGACCATATAAATTCGATAAAGGATGTTGAGAAGGTGAAAACTACAGGGGCTCGACAATTGACCCAAAACATTGGGGCCTATCTGATGTAGTGTGTTATGATGACCCAAGGACTATTTGAAGTTAGGGATAATTATGAACAAAATGAATTCCATCTCAAAAATGAAATAAATCAATTGAAGGAAGCCTTGAAAGTTAAAACCGAAAAGGTGGAAGATCTGAACAAGCAATTGTTGGAAGCTAAAAAATAGAAAGAAACTTCGGACTTTAAGTGCCTGGACCTCGAAGCAACCACGACCAGCTTGATCCAATATGTTGAACAAGTTTGAGAGTCTTATGAAGCGTTGAAGAAATCACTACAAGAGGCCTAGGTGGACATTCTTTCAGCCGATGATGAAGCTTTTGAGATATCCAAGGCCCGAGCGTTATGCCTTTAACCCAACCTTAAAGTGTCTGAGATAGACTTCTTCAAGGCCGTGGTGGATGGCCAAATTATGGATATGAAGGAAGATTCTCCCGAGGGAGAGGTTTCTAAGGGTGATGCAAATGATGACCAACCCTGTGATATTCAAAATTAAGAGCAGCACGACGCTTAAATTTATTTATTTGTATCGTTAGTCATCCTTGGTGGTGTATTTTTTTGTAATGTTTGGATAATTTCCATTTTTCGTTAAGCATAATGTTTTGAGCCCTTCTGAGGGTAACAACAATGTTAGGAGCCCTTTGGGGTTTTTTAAATGTACTTTTGTTGTCTTGCATGAGCTTTATTACTATTAATCCCTAATCGTATGTATATCTTTGTGCGCGTCCTAGATGATTAAGCCTCATATCTTAGGGATATGTACCCGAATACGTGCCAGAAGAACGCTAATGTAGTCCTTTTAATTAGGTATGAAATTATGGTACTTGCAATACAAATGTCAAGATTGATGTCTTAACACCGAAACATGATGTCAGGACAGATTTTATGACATCTGTAGATAGAAAACCATAGACTGTTATGGAAAAGTAAATTGCAAAAAGTTAAACAACATAATCAATTATTAACCCAGTTCAATGAAACGTTACCTACTCTGGGGGCTACCAAGCCAGAAAGGAATTCCACTATGATAATATTAGTTTGAATCTTAAACAGTCTCAGTTTACAACTTCTCTCCTAATCACTACCTTGTGCAACTTATACATAGGAACCTCATAGATATGAGAACCCACTCTCACTTCTAATCACCATAGTGATACCTACAGCCACAAACCTTGTGACTAGACTTAAATAACAAAATAAAATATTACACTTCAAATAAATAATACTTAGTTATTCTTAAAAGCTTCAACCAAGAAGAATACTCAACTATTTTCTTAAAAGCTCATGAGTGAGAATAATAACTTGATATACAATCAAGTAACAATCATTCAAACTCAACACATCAAAAGATACATGAGAGCATACAAAGAACACAAAAACTAAAACCTTAAAAGACTCCCAAAACCTTAATTCTTATGTTTCATCCACAATTTCTTCAATGTGAATGCTTACTATTTTAGATCATAGCAAGTCCTTATTTATAGACTCTTGCAGTATGGGCTTGGACTCTTCAAATCAAATCTTATCTTCACTTTTTAAATCAACTGCAAGATCTTCACATAAAAATAGGAACAAATCTTTTAAAGTTTCCTAAAAAGTCCCCAAGATCCTTTTTAATGAAACAAATTAAATATGCACTTGTTCCTAAAATATCCTTGATTTTTTGCGCTTGTATGAGTACTAGAATATTCCAGAATCTCATATTTTTCAATCAAATCTTCAAGGAAACAAAACAGCAGCGCCTCCTGCATAACATGCCAAGATGCCAGAACATCTGGCTCAACATCTGTCTGATACACATGACAACAAAAATTTTCATGACAGTTGGTCAAGATGTTATGACATCTTGCTCAACATAAGCCCATAACCATGTTTTAGCAAAATTCAAGCCAAACATAAAACCATGGATTTAACAATCTCCCCCTTTGGCAAATTTTGGCTAAAATAACCAAAGCACAATATTCCTAGAGAGAGGAATAAAACCACAACAGAAGCTACATGCAATCATGTAACTTTGTATAAGCTGTAACAGAAAAATATATCAGAGAATGCATGCAGTTACAAATCACCATCTTAAAAACTCCAGAAGACATATGTTCAGACATGTGATCTGACATCACAGACAGGACCAAACTCAACCTGTCAGACATGATCAAGACTCCCCATCAATTGGAAAACCCAAATCTAGAAAATTCAGCGAACCAAATATGAACTACCTAAGTTCACACATTAGAGGCAGCAACACCATAAGATAAAATAGCCTCACATCAGCAGTAGTAACAACATCACCAAAAAAGCATGACAAAAAATTATGCTCCCCCTAAATAGTTGCATCCAATAAGAAACCACAATTACTACTCTCCACTTAGCAGTAGCACAGTCCTATCAGCATGCTACTTAACATGTCAAGACATGTTTCATAACACCAAGACACACAAAAAACAATAACACTTTACTCCCCATTTTTTCCAAAAATAGACAAAAAGTAAATGTAAACAAAATGGAAGCACACATAGCATACAAGCATAAAACATGAATGAAGTCACACATTAGAAATATACAATAGCTGATGGAAACAAACAAAAGCAGATGGAAACACACACACTTCAACAACCTCAGGTGGTCATCCACCTCTTGCCCTTGTCAAAGATCTTATTGCACTCCTTGGTACTTTCACAAGTCCTTCACAGAGACCATTTATTTCTTCTAATACAAACTTGCGCATGCTCCCTAAGCATCAGAACATAGAGAAGAGATGCAGTAATAGTTGCACTCCTCCATATCTGTAATTGATATAACTCCTCAATAATGCAAGTTTTAGTCCCACTGTTTATGTTCTTAATCTGATATTTAAATATAACAGTAAGTTGCTCCTTGTTATCCATATGCTCCAGAGTAATAACCTTTAGAGAAATTACATAATGCAACAACTCGACAGAAGAGTGTATGAAGGGAGCGTAAATCTGACATTTTCACAATTGTTCACAAATCATACATAATCCTGTAGCATGCTCGGCCAATAATAATTCCTGGAATTTGGATACTTTAAAACAGATGCCAAGATTAATGTACCAACACCAAAACACAATGTCAAGACAGATGTTAAGACATCATATGTCGATAGAAAAACTTTTACCAAAACAATAATTATGCAAAAGTAAATTACAGAAGGTAAAAGACATAATTAATTATTTACCAAGTTCGATGCAATTCACCTACTCTGGAGGCATCCAAGCCAGGAAGGAAATCCACTATGATAGTATTAGTTCAAAGCTAAACAACACTAGTTTACAACTTATCTCTTAATCACTACCTTGTTCTACTTCTACCTAGAAACCTTCTAGGTATGAGATCCCCCTCTCACTTCCCACAGTCACCTCAGTGACAATAACAAAAATAAAAGAACACACTTCCAATTACAATACTCAGTTTTTCTTAAAAGCTTTTAATTGAGAATAATAACTTGACACAAAATATACTCTTTGCTTAAAAGCTCATCCGTGATTGGCAAGGAACGATGAATAATCAGTCTACCTCAATGTATCAGAAGATACATGTGTGACATACAAAAAAAAACAAAGCACCTAAAGTACTCTCAAAACCCAAAACCCTTATTTCAACCATACACAATTTCTTGATGTGAATTATTTATAATTTTAGGTTTAGAAAGTCCTTATATATAGACTCTTGCAGTATGAGCTTAGACTCTTCAAGAAAATCCAATCTTCCAATCATAAATCAGCTACAAGATCTTCTCCATAAAAATAGGAACAAATCTTTAAAGTTTTCTGAAAAGTCTTCAAGATCCTTTTTTATGAAACCAAATAAAATATGCATTATTCATAATAAAATATTCTTGACCTATGAAAATAAGTGAGATATATCCAAGACGATCTCATAAAAACAAATCAAATTTGTCAAGAAAATAACAGCAACACCTGTTGTACAGTTGGCTAAGATGTCAAGACATCTGGCTCAACATCTGTCTAAGATTCATGACAGTAGAACCTGTCATGACAGTTAGTCAAGATATCATGACATATTTCTCAATATTAGGTCGTGATACATGTTTTTCCAAATGAAATATGTTTTACAAAACTTGTTTCCAATCATAAAATCACAAACATAACAATCTCCCTTTTTGGTAAATTTTGGCCAAAATAACCTTTGCACAATCAAACTTAAGAAGATGAATAAAATCACAAAGAATAAAACACAAGCTACATGAAAACATGTAACCTTTGTACAAACTACAAATAGAAAACATAATAGATGAATGCAATTACAGAGAGACCCAGCCTCACATACAAATTTTATTTAAACTCCAAAAGTCAGATGTCAGGACATGTGGTCTGACATCACATCAACACAACCCAACTACCTCATCCCAGCAAAACAATCTCAGAACCATAGGACAATCTTCAACAACTTCAGACATGTCCATTACTCTCCCCATCAAACATAAGCAATAATCGCCCTCAAGGGAACATCCAAACAAACTAATGAACTGTTCAAGTTCACACATCAGAGGCACATGCCTCACAAATAGAAAACAATTGCACAAAGTTTTCCATAAAATACTTCAGGAAAGATGTCAGGATATTTGGTATGACATCACGCATACACACATCAACAGTAGCAGCATAAGCGAATTCCCTTAAGCAATAAGCATGACACACAATCATGCTCCCCTCTAAACAGTTGCATACATATCAAGCAAAAAAGAAGACTACTCTTCCTAAGTAATAGTACAATCCTATCACAATGTTAATAAACATGTCAAAACATTTGACATGACATCAACATCAGGACAAACGACCTTTCAAACAAATACTTACTAACAGTTTGCTCCCCCTTTTTATCGAAAAATAGATAAAAATAAAGTTAATGTAAAAATAATTGGAATCAAGTAAAAGAAAATAGGCATAAACAACAGATGGAAACACAAAGAAACATTTGTAAACATACACTCATTGATGGAAACACACACAACTATTAGTTGGTCTTCAGATGATCTTCCACCTCTTACCCTTATCAAAGACCCTTCTGCACTCCTTCCTGCTGTCACATGTTTTAGAAGTGTTGACACTGAACTTCCTTGCCATCACCTTAGAACATGTTTCTTTCAAGCCAACCTTTTGTCCTTGCAAAGATCTTTTGTTCCATTCTTTGACAGGTTTAACACTAACAATTAACTTAGGCATATCATGCCTCAGAACATAGAGGAAAGGTAGAGTATTTGATGCATTCCTTCACACTTGTAATTGCTATAATTTCTCTATAGTTCATGTCCCTAGCTTACTCCTCATATTCTCAAACTTATTTGAATATAATCCTTTGGTAAGCATAATAGTCAATTGTATTTTAGAGTCCACATACACCAGATAAATAACCTCGCTATCAACTAAATTCCGAATATGATGATTATGGATATCAAAATTCTTGTTCCAACTATGTTGAATGAGATATTTGAAAGAACTTAGATTTGTGCAATGTAATGTCATTACATCCTATTTGACATAATATTTCTTCATCTACTTCATAAACATTAGTTTATAGCAACTATTTCTTGTTTCAAAACCATGTTCAGCTGCATCCAACAACCAAGAAGCTCATAATTACTTATTATTAACACAGGAAATCAGACTGCTTCTTAAGAAGAAACATCCATCAGAAGTGCCTTTTATGTAATTTGTGCTGTTAGAATATAACACACCATATAAATTAGTACCAATGATATATTTCAAGTTGTCCTTCTCTTGAATAATATGGCTCATCTTAAATTCAAGTTTAGAGGCAAAACATGAATGTGACATCCCTTCATTGGTTTCAGTGTTGTTCACTTCTTCAATGTGCCTAGAAATGAGTTCCTTTGATAGTTCTATTTGAATTTTCTCAGAGAGACATTAGTTGATTTGGGAACTAGCTGATTCAAAGCTTGCTTCATCAGTCCATATATAAGATGTTCCAACATTGTCTTTGACATCCATCTCTTTTTCAGTGATTGAATCATCAATGACCACACTAGTGGATTATATAGTAGCTCCAATTATGGAGTTAAAAACTCTATAAGCCCTAGTAACCCAAAAATATCCCTTCATCACTTATAAGATCTATCTTATTCTTTTGATCTTTGTCAGTCAAGATATAGCATTTACTTCAAAATATGTGAAAGTGGCTGATTGTAGGCTTCCTTCCTTTCCACAACTCATAGAGAGTAGCTGAGGTGCATGTCTTCAAAGTAACCCTATTATGAATATATCATGCAGTATTCATAGCTCCAGCCTAAAACTATAATCACAATTTCTTAGCATGAAGCATGACTCTAGATGATTCTTGTATAGCCCTAGTCTTTGCTTAACAATTCCCTCTTGCTTAGAAGTTATGGAAAAATTAAATTCATGACTAACATCCTTAGAAGCACAAAATTCAGAGAATTTAGCATTCTCAAATTCCTTGTCATGATCACTTTTGACCTTAAAAATCACACTATTTTTCACCTGTTGAATACTTTGACACAAATCATTGAAGACTTCAAATGTGTCTGACTTTTCTCTAAGAAAGTTCACCCAAGTAAACATTGAAAAAGTCATCTATAACCATATAGACATACCTATTTCCACCTAAGCTTTCTACTTGCGTTGGTCCCATTAAATCCATGTGAAGAAGATCCAGCACTTTGGAAGTAGTCTAATGTTGTAACATTGTGTATGACATCTTGGTTTGCTTCCTAATCTCACACTCACCACAAACTTCTCTTTCATCAACCTTGAGTTCTGGCATTCCTCTAATGGATCATCTAGATATGATTTCCTTTATTCTTTTTAGATGAAGGTGTCCAATTTTCTGGTGACATAGCTTCACCTCATCCTCCTTTATTATTAAACATGTTGAAGAATAAGCATTTATTTGAGGTTCCCACAAATAACACTTATCTTTAGACCTTGTACCTTTCATCCTAACAACATCTTTATCATCTTTGATTAGACATTCTGACATTGAGAAATTGACTAACAATGCATGGTCACACAACTAACTAATGATGATAAGATTAATAGTTAGTCCTTCTACAAGAAGAACATCTTCTAGACTAGGAGAGTCATCACACAACAATTTTCCAACTCCCTTGATCTTACCTTTGAATCCATCACCTAATCTGATAGAGCCTGTGGCCTGAGACCTAATATTTACCAACAACTTCTGAACCCCTGTCATATGTCTATAGCATCCATTGTCAAAGTAACAATCTTTCCTTGTTGAAGCTCTCAAAAAAGTATGAGCTATAAGTTTGACATCCCTATCTCTTGAACTTCTCTTCTTACTTACTTGATTAGCCTTGGAATGAGTTGAAGGTTTTAAAATCCATACAATTTGTGACAAAAAGGCTTTATATGACCATACTCATCACATTAATGACATTTCCAAGTTGAGGATTGGAATTCAGTTGAGGTTACATCATGTTCTCCAAGATGTTGTAAAATGTGGGTGGACATGGTGATCATTCTTTTCTTTTCAGAAGGAAAGTACTTTCAACAGATCTTTTCTTTTGATCATTATCATATGAATATTTAACTCCTGTATCTTCAACATCTTTCTTCATTCCAACTCTATTTTTCATTTTTCTCAAGTAATCTGTCATGTTATTAAGCTTGTAATTTATAGAGTTACCTCATTTTGTAGATGAGAGATAGTGCATAGAAGTCCCTTATTCTCATTCTACAATTCAATTGTAATCCTTTCCTGATATTCTACACTTTTAAGGCTTTCTTCGCACTTGTCACAAGTTTCCTTGTAGGAAACATCCAGATCTTCATAGAGCTCATTTTTATAACAAGATTCTATCTCACCTTCCCATCTTCCAGCAACAGCATAAACAAGCTTGACAGTATCTGAATTAGGATCATCTTTTGACTCATCATCATCATACCAAGATGCATAAAGTCCTTTTTTCTGTTTCCTAAGATAAGGTTGACATTCTGGCCTAATGTGACAAAATCCTTCACACTCAAAATTTAATCCCTTTGCTTTCACTAGACTTCTCCTCAATTCTAATATTTTTCTGAAAATTGTCTTCATTGCTGATGTCAAATGAGATGTTCCTGACATTTGGTCTTCCTCTTTTGTCCATTTTTTCCAGAATTCTATTAATTTTCTTCCCAAGCAATACAATGGTATTTGACAACCCTTCCTTAGTGTCCAAATCTAAGTGACTCTCTTTATCTTTAGAATTGGATACAAAAGTTATGCTTTTGTTCTTCAATGATTGTCACCTTCATGTCAAATCTCTTAGGTAGAGACCTGAGAATATTTCTAACAAGCTTTTCTTCTGACATCTTCTCTCCAAAGGAACTAGATGCATTTTATATTTCAAGAACATTCATATGAAAGTCTTGAATGATTTCATCATCATTCATATTTAGGTTCTCAAATCTGGTTGTGAGAAGTTGAAGTATGAACATCTTTACTTTGAATGTGCCTTCACGAGTTACTTGAGGATTTCCCAAGCATCTTTAGCTACATTACATGAATTTATTAACCTGAAAACATTCTTGTCCACTTCATTGAATAGAGCATTCAAGGCTTTTGAATTTCCAAGAGCTAATTTATCTTCCTCCTTAGACCAATCTTCTTCTGGATTTAAGGACTCATTCCCATCTTTGTCCTTCAAAACAAGATGATTTCATCCTTTCAACACAACCTTCCAAGATTTTATGTCCATGGATTTCAAAAAGGCTATCATTCTAACCTTCCAATAGTCATAATTTTCACCATCTAACATAGGTGGTATGTTTTTGTATCCTTCTTCCTTATCCATAGTATCAGAAAATATTCTTCCTAGACCTCACCCAAAAACAGAATAGGGTGTCTGCTCCAAAGCTAATTAAAATTCAGGAACTTTAAAATAGATGTCAAGACTGATGTCCCAACAATAAAACACAATGACAAGACATATGTTAAGACATTATCTACTGACACAAAAACTTTTACCAAAACAATAATTATGCAGAAGTAACTTGCAAAAGGTAAAGACATAATAAATTTTTAATCCAGTTCGATGCAACTTACCTACTCTGAGAGCATCCAATCCAGACACTATGCTAGTATTAGTTCAAAGCTAAACAACCTTAGTTTACAACTTATCTCCTAATCACTAACTTGTGCTACTTCTACCTAGAAACCTTATAGATATAAGATCCCCTCTCACTTCCCACAACAACCCCAGTGACAATAAAAAATTAGAAGAACATACTTCCACTTACAATACTCAATTTTGCTTAAAAGCTTTTAACTGAGAACAATAACTTGACACACAATCTACTCTTTCTTAAAAGCTCATGAGTGATTGGAAAGTAACAATGAACCATCAGTCTACCTTAATGTATCGGAATATACATGGGTGACGTAGAAAAACAAACAAAGTACCTAAATTACTCTTAAAACCCTAAATACTTATTTCAACCACACACGATTTCTTGATGTGAATTCTTGCTAAGTTTAGGTTTAGAAAGTTCTTATATATAGACTCCTGCAGTATGGGCTTGAACTCTTCAAACAAATCCAATCTTCCAATTGTAAATCAGCTATAATATCTTCTCCACAAAAATAGGAACAAATCTTTAAAGTTTCCTAAAAAGTCTCTAAGATACTTTTTATGAAACCAAATCAAATATGCACTATTCCTGATAAAATCTTCTTCACCTACAAAAATAAGTGTGATATATCCAGGAGGGTCTAAAAAAACTATTAGATCCATGGTTTTATGATTAACATATATTTTCCTAAAACATGGTTCTTAGATGATGTTAAGCAAGATGTCATGACATCTTGACTAACTGTCATGGGAGGTTCTATTGTCATGAATATCAGACAGATGTTGAGCCAGATGTCTTGATATCTTGATCAACTATACAACATGTGTTGCTGTCATTTTTCTTGATAAATTTGATTTGATTTTGTAAGATCCTTTTGGATATATCTCACTTATTTTCACAGGTCAAGATGATTTTATTAGGAACGGTGCAGATTTGATTTGGTTTCATTAAAAAGGATCTTTGAGACTTTTTAGGAAACTTAGAAGATTTATTCTTATTTTTGTTGAAGATCTTGCAGCTGATTTAAAATTAGAGATTGGATTTGATTGAAGAGTTGATGCCCTTTATGCAAGAGTCTATAAATAAGGACTTGCTAAACCAAAAATAGCAAGCATTCACATCAAGAAATCAGGTTCACTAAAATAAGGGTTTTGTGTTTTGGGATTCCTTTAGAGTTTTTGTGTGTCACCTATGTATCTTTTGATAAAATGAGGTAGACTGATTGTTTATTATTACTTGACCATCACTCATGAGCTTTTAAGCAAAGAGTTGATTGTGTGTCAACTTATTGTTCTCACTCATGAGCGTTTAAGCAAAGAGTTGAGTATTGTTTATTGGAAGTGTAATCTTTTGTTTGGTTCTTGTCACTAGTTTGTGACTGATTTTATCGTTGAAGTGATTGTGGAAAGTGAGAGGGGGATCTCTTATCTAGAGGGTTCTAGGTAGAAATTGCATATGGTAGTGATTAGAAGATAAGTTTTAAATTGGGATTATTTAGACTTTGAACTATTACTATTATAGTGGATTTCCTTCTTGGCTTGGTAGCCCCCAGAGTAGGTGACATTGCACTAAACTGGGATAATTAACTGTGTTATTTTATCTTCAGGAATTCATTTTTTTTCATAATTCATCCTCTGTAAATTGTTATATCAGGTAGATGATGTCATAACACATGTCATGACATTGTGTTTTGGTGTTTAGACATCGGTATTAACATGTTTTTATAGTGCCAGAATTTCATTTGCCATCAGAGCAGGCACCCTGGTCTATTTATTGGGTGAGCTCGAGGGATAATTTTTTTTGGTACTATATGTTTTGGAAGGATAAAATGATAGCATTCTTGAAATCAATGGACAATAGAAATTGGAAATTTCTTAGGTTGGGAGAATCCTGGTACTAAGGATATAGAAGGAAAAAGTATGAGTTGGCTCTTCTTAACTCTAAAGCTTTGAATGCCTTATTCAGTGGAGTTGATAAAAATATGTACAGACTGATAAACACATGTGATGTGGCCAAATATGCTTAGGAAATTCTCAAGATCACTCATGAAGGGTTATCCAAGGTTGTTGTGTTACTTGGGAGTCAATTCAACTAGGTTCTGAGGAGAGTGGATAGAAGGTCAATACTAAATGTCAAGAACATCAGTCTTGTCATCAACAAGGACTATGATGCTCAAAGAAAAGCTATAACAGAAGAAAAGTCCAATCAAAGTAAAGGAATTCAGTGGCATGACTTTTAAGGCTTTTGACATATTAGAGCAAAATACCCTACACATCTCTAGAAAAAACATAAGGGGATTTCTATTTCATGGTCTGATGAGGGAAGTGATCCTGATGAATGAATCTGCCAAGGCTATTACTGCCTTATCTGGAAGGTGGGCTTCTGATGTAGACTTATGTAATAAATAAATAACTTATGATGAGTTGGCTGCTTCTTACAAAGAACTGTGGATCAAAAGTGAAGGAGTTTGTCAAAAAGGATAAAAACAGAAGGTAACAATTTCTCAACTACAGGCTGAAAAGGAAAATGTTTATCTACCATCTATAACCTGCAGAATGAGGTGATTTTATTGACCTCCAAACTTGAAAACATGATCAAGTCTATGAGGATGTTGAATAATGGTTCTAATTTGCTGGATGAGATTCTTCAAGTTGGGAAGATGACTGGAATCTAGAAGGGATAGGGTTTGATTATCAAGGATCTTACAAGCAATGAAAAAAATCTCAAGTGACAAAAGTTTATTCCCATCAAAAGGCAGGCTGAGTCAATCGTGTAAGACATCAGAATACTCAAGCAAAAGGAAGATGCTTGTGATAAAGATGTCCCTTCTGTGGTAAAGCCGGTCTTGTCAGGTCCCTCTGTTTCAAATTGAATGGCTATCATAAAGGTTCAACTCAACCTAAGGCTGACTAAGTAGTGGTTAAAACTAGGAAGCTCTAGAATCCCAAGGAATGTGATAATTGTTTTCTTGATTTTACCTCTCTTAGAGATTCAGCAAAATAAGATTGGTTCTCTAACAATGGTTGTTCCAGACACATGACTGGAGTAAAGAGATTTATGGTAAACATTAAGTCTCATTCTACAAGCTATGTTACTTTAGTGATGATGCAAAAATTAAAATTTATGGTGTTGGATAACTGAAATGCTTAGGATTTCCTTGTATAGATGGTGTCCTCATTATTAAAAGTCTGACAACTTATTTCATAAGAATTAGTCATTTGTGTCATCAAGGTATGAAAGTAAAGTTTTCTAAGGGAGAAGTTTTGGCCGCTAATGGGAAGAATGAAGTTCTGATGAGGGGAGTTAAGTTCAAAGACAATAGCTATTTGTGGGTACCACTAGAATCTTCTTTTCATCCATATGCTTAATGTCCAAGAAAGATGAAGTCAAGATGTCACTCCAGATGTTGCATCATCTGACTACTGACAAAGTTCTAAAATTTTCTCTTATGGGTCTAATGAGGCCAATGCATGGTATAAGTCTTGGTGAACAGTGGCATGTATTTGTGGTTATTGGTGATTGTTTCTTTTTATTTGGGTAATCTATAGAAAAGAAAAATCAGATATCTTTGAGGACTTCAAAGGCATTTATCAACTCAATCAGGTAAAACATAAGGGAAATATGGGTCCCAAAAGAAATGAAAGGATATAAAGATGTTAACTCCATAACCAAAGTCAATGTTTCAATCTCTAATAAAGGGACTGATGTTGAAGCAAATGTTGGAACATCATTTTTGCAGACTGAGACTTCAAAAAATAAGGTAGAGTCTGAAGATCTAGTAGACACTGACTCAGAGAGATCTCAAGCCAAAAGAGATCCCTCTTGAGTTGAGAAAAATTTATCCAAAGAAGATCTTGACAGGTGAAGTTTGGAGGAAAGCTATTGGCTCAAAAGGAATTTGTAAGAACAAGTCCATTGGATCTAATTTTAATGGAGGAAGTTTCTTCTTGAGAAAAAATCTTATCATTTGGATCAACAAAAAGATGATTTATGTATCTTTGTATTTCACTTAGGCTTGAGATGTTGATATAAAATTGATTTGTATGCTAAAAGAATATAGTGTCAAATAGGATGTCATGACATTGTACTGTGGCAAGTTGGTTACAATCAGCATATTCGAGGTTTTCAGTCTGCTCAACAGGACAAAGCTCATTGATACTGATCACCACTTTGTCAAGGGTCTTGCTACGGGCTAAAATTTTTCTTCTAAGCTCGGGACTTCTGAGAATCTACTAGGAGATATATTTTTTTAAGACTTTGAATGCAAATCATTTTAGAGTTTGAGGGGTAATTCTAAAATTTGTACTGCTGAAGAGTTATTGCATTTGCAGGATAGGAAGCTTGATAATGATATTTTCTTTCCCCTTCATCTAGTGGTGCATGAAAATTCAAGAAAAAGAGTATCCTATGTCAGACCATATGTGCTTATCTCTGACCAAGTCAATGTCACTTTAAATGTTGAGAGAATCTCCAGCAGTCAAAGCTTAGGAAGAGATGAAGCAGGACAAGAGAGTGTCTCTCTCCTATGAGGAGTGGTGTACTGTTAATAAGGATAATTTCACTTCCTTAAAATACTCTCTCCTTGACTAGTCATTCGTTACAAGCAATGCCATCCTTCTCTTTTAAAATCAAAAACTTTTTTCCTCTTGATAACACTTACTTTACACTTGTTTTTGTCTCTGATTTCACATGTTATTTAGGTTTTTTATTATCGTTTTCTCGTATTATGCCTATCTTTTGTTTCCTTTTCAGGTATTTCAATTATCCAGAGCTCCCCTGAAGAAATGAAGGAAAACATGATGAAAAACAGGAGTTTAGGTCAAATTTGCACTCATGGCGTCCACCATGGCGCCAACCATAGGGTAGGCCATGACGTGGACCACCTCCTGTTGACCTCAACTGCCACGTTCCCCACTTCCTTTCATTTACACTCATGGCGGGCGCCACCTTTAAACGATGTCCCCCCCCCCCCCCCCCCCCCCCCCCCCCCCCGCAAAGGAGTTGGGGGGCATTCCTGTGATTTCCTACATTCTTCATCCTCTATAAATAGAAGTTACTGATTTCATTTAAATTCACCTAAGCTTAGTTGAAAACTTGATCCAACCATAGTTGCAAACTTAAGCCATATAATTTCACCATTGTAAAGCGACAATTCTTCACATCATGGAATTATTGCATTGTTGATTGAGTCTGTGATCGAGTTTGTAGATTGAGTCTATAATCGAGTTTGGAGCACTTCCGCAGAAGTTTATCCTGCCACATTTATTTTCAACTACCGTTTATTTCCAGTCGCATTTTACTTCCAGTTTGTACCAGATTTAAAACCTCCCAGTTTGGAGAAGGTTTCTATTTATATTTCCCGCACCTGCTTTTACTGTGTTTATTTCCCGCACCTGCTTTTACTTTGTTTATTTCCCGCAACTACTTTTACTTTGTTTATTTCCCGCACCTGCTCTTACTTTGTTTATTTCTCGCACCTGCTTTTACTTTGTTTATTTCCCGCACCTGCTTTTACTTTGTCTATTTTCTGCACTGCTTTTACTTTGTTTATTTTCTGCACTGCTTTTACTTTGTTTATTTCCCGCACCACACTTTAAATTATTTACTTTCTCGCATGATTTATTTTAACATGTCTGTTTACATTACCATGTCAGGCTGAACCTTACTGGGCTAGAATGTAAGGAATCTAGTTAGATCGATATTCCAAATAATGTGTCAATAGAAATGCTTATGGGCTATTTTGGTTTTTAATACGAGTTTTCTGTACTTTATTGTTGTTGGGTAAGATTGAAAGCCGTCCAACCCTTTGTTAAACTCGGTTAGTTCTAACTGGTCAAAGGAAGCGAAAGCCCTTTGTCTGGTTAATTTGGGATTTTTATTATCAAAGAAATCAATTTTGAAACTATTTTCGGACGCGTTTATAGGGTTAAAGTTAGGTCCCCTTTTTATTAGAAATTCCAGATCAAAATACTTTTCAACTTGGTAAAGCACTTTATTTCTTAAAAATAGGTTTATTACTTTAACGCAATGCGCGCCTTTTTATAAGTGACGATAAGAAGGTCTGATTAGAGAGTAAACTCGGTTCTAATTACGCGAAAGCGACAGTTCCTGTTAAATTAGTTCTTTTCTTTAGTAGAAAATATTGCCCTATAAGTAGTTCTATTCCGAAGCATTGCGAATATCATCTAACTATGTGAATTACATTCGACCCTGCTTTTATATCTGAAGTTTATTTCGCCGCACTTTACTTTCTTGCATGCTCAATTACCTGTTTAATATTGACTTATCTAAACACCGTAACAATAGGAAACGATAGATTGACGATTAGTCTCTATGGATCGATAATCTTTTATATTACTCTGACGCGATTCGTACACTTGCAAATACACCGCATCAAGTTTTTGGCGCCGTTACCGGGGATCAATTTCGTCAAATTTCGCACCCTATAGTCGCATCGTCTAGACTAAGTTTTACAGTCCGGTTAATGCGAAGATCTCGCAGCATCGGAACCTTATTCAATCCTTTAGCAGAACTTGAACGTTACATCCATTTTCTCCGTAGAATTAGAAAAACCATGGCCGAGAATCGTAACCAAAGACCCCTTAAGGAATTTGCCCAACCGTTAGATGAGGAACCTAGTTCAAGTATCATAAACCCATCTATAACCACAAATAATTTCGAATTAAAACCCTCATTGCTGCAATTGGTGCAACAAAACCAATTCGGTGGTCTCGCTACTGAGAACACGAATCAACACTTAAAAACTTTTATACAATTAGCAGACACTTTAAAATGCATTGGTGCTTCGCCTGAGGCAATATGACTAAGATTATTCCCTTTTTACCTCAAAGATAAAGCACGAGATTGGTTGGATTCCCTTCCACCCAATTCAATAACAACCTGGGAAGACCTTAGGAGAGTATTTCTCGCAAGATATTTTCCGCCCAGCAAAACGGTTGTCCTTAGAAACCAAATCACTAGATTTAACCAAAACCTGGGAGAATCACTTTTTGAAGCATGGGAGAGATATAAGGACCTGTTAAGAGCCTTCCCACACCATGGCCTAGAACAATGGCTAATCATCCACACCTTCTATAATGGACTCCATTACAACACAAAGATGTCTATCGATGCTGCCGCTGGTGGCGCATTGATGAATAAACCTTACCTAGTAGCCTGTGCTCTTATTGAGGACATGGCCCAAAACCATTACCAATGGGGAACAGAACAAGCTACTGTAGAGAAAAAGGAGACCCAAGGAGAAAAACATCAGATAAGTTCTCTAGACATGATGCAAGTTAAAATGGATGCTCTTGCCTTAAAAGTTCAAAACATGTCTCAAAACCCTAATATTGCAGCCGCAGTAGCTTCAGAATGCAAACTCCGTGGGACCCAAGGACATCAACCTGCAGAATGTAACTTGTTGAATGAGCCTTGCTCAGACCAAGTAAACTACACCCAAGGAAACCCATTTTCAAACACTTACAACCCCGGATGGAGGAATCACCCAAACTTTTCTTATAAAAACAATAGCCCAATACAAAACTCTGCACCTCCGAGACCTACAGGTTTCCAAGCCCAAAGACCAAATCAACCTATGCAAGTTGTGGCACCCAAAACAAACCTTGAGAAAATCATGGAAAATTTCATTTCAACTCAAACCCAGCAAAACAAAGAGTTCCTAAATCAGAATATTCACGTAAACAAACTAATCAAGCAATTAGGAACTAAGGTTGATCAGATAATTACGCATAACAAGATGCTTGAAATCCAGATCTCGCAGATAGCCCAAACATAAGCCCCACAAACAACACCTGGAGGACAATTCCCTGGACAATCTCAACCAAATCCTAAAGGGCAAGCTAATGCCATTTCCTTATGAAGTAGGAATACTTACGATGGACCCAAGAATCCAGCCATGAGTACACCCTTACAACCTAAGAAAAATGTTTTTCCTACAGACCAAGTGGAGGAACCAGAGGAACCCAAAAAGCAAAAAGAACCAGAATTAAAAGATAAAACTAATAAATCACCACCCCCGTACAAACCCCCAGTCCCATTTCCGCAAAGACTTAAACAAACCAAACTTGACAATCAATACCAGAGATTCGTTAAAGTTATAGAAAAACTCCATGTAGAGATTCCTTTCACCGAAGCCATCACTTAGATACCATCTTATGCTAAATTCCTAAAAGACATCCTGACCAACAAGCGTAGACTTGATGATCCCAAACCTATTGAATGCAATTTTATTTCAGAAAATAAACTTGCCAAGAAAGAAAAGGATCCAGGAAGTTTTTCTATTCCTTGTATCTGAGGAAATCATACTATTGACAAAGCCTTCTTAGATCTAGGAGCTAGCATCAGCCTTATGCCTTTAGTAGTTTTTAGAAGGTTAAACTTAGGAGAATTGCAGCCGACTAAAATGTCTCTCCAGCTGGATGATAGATCAGTTAAGTATCCTATAGGCATACTTGAAGACATACCAGTTAAGATCGGTCAGCTATATATCCCAACTGATTTCGTGGCTATGGATATTAAAGAAGACAAAGAAATCCCAATCCTCTTAGGTAGGCCATTCCTATCAACAGCAGGAGCCATAATTGACGTTAAGAAAGGAAAATTAACATTTGAGGTGGGTGATGAAAAGATAGAATTTATTATTTCAAAGTTCTTAATAGCACCAGTCTTAGGAGATTCCTGTTATGCCATCGACGTCATTGACGAGTGTATATTGGAACTTAAGCGAGAGGAATCTAACAAAAATATCAAGTTACCTTCGACCCCCATTATGGAGGATGATGGATTTAAAAGTTTAGAACCTTACATCGATGAAGACCTCTATGAATGTTTATCGCTTACTCCCGATCCCATGCCTTACCCTTTGAAACCATCTTTAGAACTGAAGGAATTTCCCAACAACCTCAAATACGAATTCTTAGATAAAGAGATGAATCGTCATGTCATAGTTAATGCTATTTTAAGTCAAGATGAGACAACTCAACTCTTAGAGATCTTATGAAAATATCCCTCAACTTTAGGGTATAACATCTCCGATTTAAAAGGAATAAGTCCATCGGTGTGTGTTGTACCCCAAAATTTGCCCTCCCATATTCTTCAAAAGTTGCAAAGAGCATGCTTCACAATCTCTCAAGGGTTGCACAGTTCAAGGGCCTCCTAACAGTCAAAAACTAGTGTTTTGGTTCTGACAAAGAAATGGAAGATTCCAAGGGTCCAATCAAGTCCCACATACCTACAAACATGTTCAAGCATCCATATCCCAAGTTTCAAGACTTACAACACAAAATTGCACTGTCAAATGCCCTAATTGCTCAGCAGTCAACTGTAGGGGTAAAATAATCATTTGACAGTCAAAAGTTCAAATTTTTGGTCAACATATTATTTTGAAGCCACAAACATCATTGGATCAATTCTTGATCATGATTCTCAAGGCATGGCTCAAAAAGTCTCAAGATGCAAAAGTTTCCATATTTGGACAGTTGAAAAAGTCAATTGTAACTTGACCAAGGCATAAATTCCACATGGTTCATCAGAAAAATTACATCCAAAGCTAATTTTGAAGAGAATCACATTTCCTACAACTCCTCTTCACACTTCAAGTCCAAGAAATGCTCTCACAAAAAGTTATCAATCTCAACATTATAGGTCATTTTCAAAAGTCAACAAAAAGGCACTTTAAGTCAAAGATCATAACTTGAGATTGGTAAATCAAAATGACATGGGACCAAATGCATTGGTTATATGACTTCAAGACCTTTCCAAAATGTCAAAGAACATGATCAAAGCTTAAAAATTGAGCAAGATATGCCTTGTGGAAGTTGGGAAATTTTTGGGAATTTTGAAAAGTCAACTTTACTTCAAATGCCTCAAAATTGCTAATGGGCCACAAATTATTCCAAGAATCATCATCCAAAAGCTATGCACGACCCATTGACCCAAAGGGGAGTTATTTTCTTATTTTTAATTAATTAATTGAATATTTAATCTATTTAATTCATTTAATCAAAATTAATTACAAGAAAAATACTAAAATAAGGTTTTCAAATCTTTTTGTGCAGTATAATCTCTCATCAAGGCCTAGAGATTTCGTGCATGCCCAAAGAAGAAAGATTCCATGCAAATTGGCTAGGTTTCATGATAAAAAGATTGAAAAATATTTCATTAAAGATCAAATATTTGATTCATCAAAACATTGATTTCTTGGCTTGAATTTTCACCCTAAAACATTCCCATACATAAACAGAAGGCAACCCTAATGCATGGAACCTTCAAGCTGCGCCTCATATCAAAAACCAAGTTTGCATTTTTATCCAAAATCTCAAAACTGAAAACTGCATTGTAGCACGATTCAAAGAAAAGTAACAATTCCAATAGCTTGCCAAAACATCAAGGAGGCTTTCTGAATCTTTTTCCAGTCCCCACGCCTCAAGAATTGGTATATGGATGTCAAACTTTCTCAAAATTTTTCCATAATCGTATTCTAATATGCATACATTTTTGATACATTTTGAATATTGATTTAGACTAATATGAAGGTTCTGAGACTAATGGTAACCTTTAATTTGACTAACAATGCTTGTAGCGAAATATGCCATTGAAATGTTTTAGGGTTTCTCAAGTTTCAAATTGGGCGTTTGCATATACTGTAAAATCAGGACATCCCAGTACCATGGTTAGAATCAGGACGTTTGGACGAATCCATTACATATGTCGCGCTCAATTTATGAGCAACGACGGCCTATTCGCTATTTCCACGTTTACTATTTAGTGGGGGTTTAAAACCCCCGCTATCTCTTTTTATTTTGCAGGTTTAACATGAAGAAGACGCATGCGTGGATCAAGGCCATTGGTCTATTCAAAGTTGGCGCGTAATTTTTTGGTTCAGACCATTAACCTTTATTTTTTCTTATGATATTCATGTTCCATATAATTAACAAAGAAACGCATTTGGATGGTTGGTGGATGCGTTGTCCTCTGAACATTGGGACCTGGGTTCGATTCCCAGGTCCCCTCACTTTCTTAATATATTTTGTTTCAACGTGATTCCATGCAGTTTCAACCCCAGGGCCTACCATGCGTCTTCATGCCTGTGTTTGCCACGCGCCCACTGATATCAATCCAATGGCCATGATTTGAAGAACACCATGGGCATCAGTCAAACGTGCCACTCACATCCCAGAAAAGTCAAAGGGGCCTCCAATAAATGGGCCAGATTGCTGGCAACTCACCTCCAAATTGGGGTCAACACCCCCTTTTGGTTTGCATTTTTCATTCTCTTTATTTTTTTTCTATTTTTATTTGTTTTATTTAGTTTTAGTTTAATTCTTTAAATTAATTTTTTTTTCTTTAACATATAATAAAAATACAAAAAGATCAAGAAATACAAAAATAAAAATATATTTTATTTAATGTTTTTTTATAAGTAAATTCTATTAATTAATTTAGTTTTTAATTCTAGGTTCAATTGTAATGTTTTTTTTCTAATAAACTAAAAAATGTAGAATTAAGGTTTTAAATACTTTTATCTTTTTTTTCTTTTCTTTTACCATTATTAATAATTAATTATTTATTTTGTAAATAAATTGCCATGTAAATAATTAGGTTAAAATTAGGGTACAAACTTAAACATTTTTTAATAAATAGTTTAGAATTAGGTTTTAATTCCATTAATTCTCATTAAACTCCATAAATGCAAAAAACTCCAAAAATTCTTTCTTTTTTTTTCTTTTAATCAATTTCGTGATTCCAATTTAATTTCCTTAAAAGGGTCCAACGCCCTCGCATTCGATCATAATTCTATTTTGCGCGCTTATTGTATTTCCTTTTTATAAATTTCATGTAATTCTCCCAAAGCCATGTAATAGATTAATTAGGATATTTATCTTTCCGCATTTTTATTTTATTTCAAATCGGGTCTTGGATTAATTTGGCGATGTAGACTCGCGCCTTTGTAATAGCTTAGGACTTTTAATTCCGCATCTTTTTAACTGTTAATAACTTGCATGAAAGAATGAATGCCAAAATAAAAACAAAGCGTAGATCACCAATGCATGAACAATACAAAAATATCTGAAAACGACTCACAAATCACACACCACCCCTAGGGTACGCCTCATTGTTGCCTTGCCCCTCGAAAGGTGGTCGTCGAGTAGAGGATGTTTTAGTAAGTCCTCATGTCTATGAACATGGCATGAGGGTAGCTTCTAAGGTGTCTTCCTATTGCTCCGGTGATCACCATGTCCCGAACCCTCGAATTGACCCGAACACCTCCAACGGTGGTGCTACCTACCTCTCAATGGTGGGATGGCACTATCTTAAAGGACAATTACAGAGACGAATTCCTTAGGGTAGGTAGAGAACTCGTAGATACTTGCTCTAATTTCAAAACAAATCAAAAAAATACTTTTCACACCGACACCTTTCAAAAAGCTTTCAAAAGCAATTTTTCAAACACTCTTGAGGACTGATACAAGAGTCGAACTGAAATTTTCAAAGAAACTTTTTAAACCCACAGTTGAAAAGCAAACAAACAATTTTGAAAACACAAATGAGCAAGTATCTAAGAGCCCATGGATAACCATGGATAGAAAGGGTGCTAACACCTTCCCTTTCTATAAATCTACCTCCCGAACCGAGAGCAATCTCAATAAGGAATTATTCTGTGCTTTTGTCCTTTCCATTTGGAGAAAATAAAAGACGGTGGCGACTCTTGCTTACCGCGACATTTCGCGAACCAGCGTTAAACAGTCAGTTCCAGATCCACCGATCACAGAACTGGCGACTCTGCTGGGGATTCTTATAAAGTGAGGTGTACCTTAGGATAGTTCATAACTGTGTTTTCAATTGTATTGACTTGTTTGCTTTAAATTGTGGGTTGCATGGGAGATACACAGATCCTAACCCGGATCTGGGGATACCCTGTTTAGGTAGCATAAGCTGTGAGGGACCTGTCCGGCATAGACCGACATGGGTGAAACAATGGCTACGTTGGTGTGGCACCTTGGTCTGCACCGATATCCCTTGTGTTGCAACGAGGAGAGTATGGGTCTTCTGAGGAGTCATTAAGCACCAACAGACCTTAGAACCTTAATGACACAACTTGGCCAATAGAACAGTAGCAGTATGCTACGCCCATTGAGGCTAAAATCTCGTGATGGTTCTGGCTGCAAGAAAAGATTGCGATGCTGGAGTTATGACCGATTGAGGGTAGTCAATGATATTGGGATCCTCTAAGAACCCGATTACTTTTGATAGGACAGGAATAAACCAACAAACTGAAAGAGGGTAATACCTAGACCTCATGCTGGCCTAAACTCTAAGGGTTTCTCTTGTGTGACTTGTGTGCTTGCCAACTTGACTATTTGCATGCTTGTTATTTGACACTTGAGTTTCTTGCAGGTTTTGTTTATAGTCCTTAATTAGGACTCATAACAGGGTTTACTAAATTTCTTGCAGGTTTTGTTTATAGTCCTTAATTAGGACTCATAACAGGGTTTATTAAGTTTCTTGCATGTTTTGTTTATAGTCCTTAATTGGGACTCATAACAGGGTTTACCTATGTTACGCCACGCATAGCATAACATCATAACATCATGCCATCATACCACTGCATCCTGCATAAGGACTAACCCATTTCAAAGATCTCAAGGGTTTGTGATGCAGGTCATGATGAATCAAACGTCCAGCAAGGGGCAAAGAGGATTTATTTTCCTCTAGCCAAGGTTGTCATGGGCTATGACCCACTGGATATGGTGAGCCTTTGACCCTTGAAGAAGAATTCTCAACAACATGGGTTTCCTTCAAGCAAGCTACAAATTCCAATGCTAACAATTTTCTTGTTTACCCTGCGAGGTCCTTGAAAACATTGCATACATATCATGCATATCATTGCATTACAGGTACCCTCTTGACAGGTCACTCACCATCTTCGCTGTTTATTTTAGCAATGGCTTCCCAACAATACAACCAGGACCTCCATGCTCAAGAGACTCGGTTCGAGGAAATCCTCCTGAATCTATCCAAGGGGCAGGAGGAGCTGAGAACACTTCTCATGGAGACTTTGGTCAGGAACAGCTCTGAAGACGAACGGCTGAAACATCTGCAAGCTGAAGTGGATGCAATGAGAGCCCAGATGCTGGGGCAGGTGACTATCATTCAAGACTTAGCCTAAAGACAAGATGAGCTCGGGATCCTCGTCAACCAACTGCTTCGGGGTAACCAACTGGGGCAAACATCTAAGGTTGAAGGGCCAGTCATCATTCAATCACCTTTGAGGCAAGAGGATAAGAGAGCTCCTCGAATGGCTCCAGTGTCACAAATTCAGCATCAACCTCACCAGCTTCAGCCAGACAAGCCCAGGAGGCAATTCACCCAGCTCAACATGTCGCTGTTTCAAGCTTTACAACGCCTGTTGAGATTGAATCTGATCACATTAAGGGCTCATCCCCGGAACCCCAACACAACATCTCCTACCTATTATCCCAATAAAAGGTGTACCTACCACTCTGCCAGTCCAGGACATGATACAAATGAGTGTTGGCTCTGAAGAATAAGATCCAGGATCTGATTGATGAAGGAGCATTGGAGTTCACACAAGATGGTCAGGCTGAGTTTTTCTACCATCCCTCCAAGGCTCACCATTTGAAGTAACAAGCCCTGAGATGAAAAGACTTTTGTTCATTAGGATTTTCAAGTTGTAATTTTCTTTTGTTCAAACATGTACTCATGTTGAACGTCGTTATTTCATTAATGCATCGCATATGTCTGTTTTGAAGCAATATATTCGTATTCACTATATGCAAATTATTTTCATATTTTTTCTGATGATCAACGCTCGATTAATAATTCTAAGCCTCTTGAGGGAGGATGACGAAAACGATACCACAATCTACAGTATGCTTTTGAACAGACCCTGCTAATGAGGTACATGCATTGTTTCAATCCCTAAACACTGGAGTTATAAGGAAGATAATCCCTCGTCAACCCCTCTGAGCCAAAGAAGTAGGAGTTTTTCTTTTCGAAATTTAAAAACCTTAATCATAACCTGGGGCAAGGTAGTTCTCTCAGTTGATCCAAGTGCATAACAAATGGCACCAAAGAGGTCCTTACAAAACAAAGAAAGACAGTCATGGTTCTGAACAATCATAAAAACCGGCAATCATTACCAAAATCAAAAAGCCCATTAAGTCAAAACCTAGGAAGGAGACTTACAAAACTGGGGCATCCCGCTGACTGTAATCACAAGAGAAACAGTTCAGGCAAAAAACAGGGATAACGAAATTGAAAAAAAGGAAAGAGGTCACACAAATCCTCAACAAAAGGAAATGACTGCCTATCCAAAATAAATGTTCAGTATCCGAACCATCACCGGAATATCAAAGCAAAGACTCGAACAAGGTCTAACGCACGATCAACTGAGCTTAGGTTTGAAGAACATCACGAAGAGCGGGTGGGTACAAATAATTTGAGCCTTTATCCTTTGTTTCTTAAACCGTGAACCAGGCCACGTTATAACCCTTAAAAGTCCTAGCTGAAGCAAGGGTTAGTTCGAAAGCATACTGTACGAAAGGTATCCTGACTCCTTAAGGCTCACGGTAAAATACGGAGTTGACATCACGTTTTACAAACATTCACTTGTTTTATGAAAAAGAATGCATTTTCAAAAACTTCAAGACAGACATAAGCTTTGCATTTTTGATATAACATTGGTTGCATATGACTATTTGTTTGAACAGCAGGGAAATTCGCACGGTGAATACCTAGTGAACAGAAGCACTTCCAATCAAGGGGAATGATATGATCATGGTCTATTATCTGGGGCAGTCCAATCAAGATTCGGAGAATCTCTCAAAGGCCAAATAGCCTGGGGCAAATCTCCGCCTGAGTCACTTAGGGCATTCCAACAACGAATCTTGCCTGATCAAACACCTTCTGGTGGCATGACAAAACACTTCCAACAGGGGCAACTCCCTACATTCTGAAAGCACGGACATAGTCGAAAAAAAATACGCATAATTAAAGACCCGCTAGGTTGACGTACCTAGGAAAAAATATAGGGCTTCCCGGCAAACCAAAAGGGTTCGTGCAAAATGAAGGGATGAAATGAAAAAAATCTGTACACCCGACAAGTTGAAAACCTGAAAAGGCGGAAGGGGCAAAAATGGGTATCCCGGTGGACTGAAAACCCGAAAGGGCGGTACAGGAAAAAGTTAGGGATTAAAGCGTACGACTATGTCTTGTCATCCTGTCACCTGCCTACCAGAAGAAGGTTTGTCCATCAACAACTATCAGCACCTCACAGGTCTTCCTCTTCAGAAACAGGGGCAGTAATGAGTCGTCCAAACGGTCTAATGGTTCTATCCATCAAGGTACCAAGGTAAGTTCAGCCGAAGAACATAACCAGTATACCTTAATTCCCCAGAGAGTGAGCCAGCAAGTCAGTGCACTCTCCCCAAGCAAAGCTATTATCAGCCTTAAGGAAGTTGGGTACCCCCGCAGATCTCAACATTCCCCAGCACGATATATAAATATTCTCAACAAGCATCCCCGGCAGTCTTGATCTAAAGACTGTTCCCCGGCGGCATATCAAACATTCAATGGAGTCACTTCCCTGATACAGTTCAGAACTTCTCCAGGAGAGTCCAATCAAGATTTCCCCAGAAAAGTTTGAATCCATCTCCCCAACAGGAAGCTTATCCCCAATAGATTCTGGAAGCTTCTTCCCCGCAGAGCACGAACGCGTCTCCCGGCTTTATTCAAAGTTTATTTCCCTACCAGGATATAACTGGGTTATCCTCAGCCAAAAGCCACAGAAAGATCGTCCTCGACAAAGCCTTCCTATCCCCAGCGGAGTCTATTAACACTTCCAACATAACAGCGGTATCCCCAGCGGAGTTATCATCAATATCCTAGCAAAGTACCTCTCTCCCCACAGGGTATTGTTCCCCAGCAAGATCACTAGAGTACTTTTCTCCCTGCAGAGTAATCCATTCGCCAAGTTTATTCCCCAACGGAGTTATCTTATCCTACCGGTATTCTTGCAACTATCATCCCCAGCGGAAGCAAAGATCTATTCTTCAACATCAGCCCAGGAGTGACTTCCCGGCACCCTTCAAGGATTTATTTTCCTAGGACGAAAACATATGTTCATAAACATCACACTTCGATACATTATAGCATGCATATATGCATCACAGCTTACAAATCTCATTTATGTTGAGAACATCATTTCTTGATCCATATCACGCATTGCATATGACTGACCTTTACATTTCAGGAAAGATCCAGTTAAGTTCTCAGCTAGATTCCAAGACCTTGTCCGGTTCAGTTAAATCGACCCTAAGATTTTCCTGATTCTTATCCAGTCAAAGGCCTTCTCTGGTTCAGTCAGATCGACCCTAAGATCTCCCTGATTCTTATCCAGCTGAAGAGATTCCAAGACCTTGTCCGGTTCAGTTAAATCGACCCTAAGATTTTCCTGATTCTTATCCAGTCAAAGGCCTTCTCTGGTTCAGTCAGATCGACCCTAAGATCTCCCTGATTCTTATCCCAGCAGAAGACATCCAAGATTCTCTCAGCGTTACTGTTGAGGTTGAAGTCGCCTATGATTATCTCAGCGTTACTGTTGAGGTTGAAGTCGCCCAAGATTCTCTCAGCGTTACTGTTGAGGTTGAAGTCGCCTATGATTCTCTCAGCGTTACTGTTGAGGTTGAAGTCGCCCAAGATTCTCTCAGCGTTACTGTTGAGGTTGAAGTCGCCTATGATTCTCTCAGCGTTACTGTTGAGGTTGAAGTTGCCTATGATTCTCTCAGCGTTACTGTTGAGGTTGAAGTCGCCCAAGATTCTCTCAGCGTTACTGTTGAGGTTGAAATCGCCCAAGATTCTCTCAGCGTTACTGTTGAGGTTGAAGTCGCCTATGATTCTCTCAGCGTTACTGTTGAGGTTGAAGTCTCCCAAGATTCTCTCAGCGTTACTGTTGAGGTTGAAGTCGCCTATGATTCTCTCAGCGTTACTGTCTAGGTTGAAGTCGCCTAAGATTCTCTCATCGTTACTGTTGAGGTTGAAGTCGCCCAAGATTCTCTCAGCGTTACTGTTGAGGTTGAAGTCGCCCAAGATTCTCTCAGCGTTACTGTTGAGGTTGAAGTCGCCTATGATTCTCTCAACGTTACTGTTGAGGTTGAAGTCGCCCAAGATTCTCTCAGCGTTACTGTTGAGGTTGAAGTCGCCTATGATTCTCTCAGCGTTACTGTTGAGGTAGAAGTCGCCCAAGATTCTCTCAGCGTTACTGTTGAGGTTGAAGTCTCCTATGATTCTCTCAGCGTTACTGTTGAGGTTGAAGTCGCCCAAGATTCTCTCAGCGTTACTGTTGAGGTTGAAGTCGCCCAAGATTCTCTCAGCGTTCCTGTTGAAGTAGTAATCGTCCAAGGTTCTCTCACCGTCCCGTTGAGGTAGTAACCATCCCTGGTTCATTCATCACCTTTTGAAGCTCCAAATTCAATTCCTGTAACCAGTCAGGAGCATCTATACAAAGAGTTTAAAGACCAGCTCCTGTAACAGGTCAGGTAATCATTTTCTTTTTCAGGTACGCAAGTTCTCGCTAAGGAAACTCTTACGCGATCGACACCCAGATGGCATCTATAAGCCCATCCACTCATCCATCATCTCTTAGCATGGCATCTATAAGCCCATCTTCCTATCCATCAATCTCCAAATGGCATCTGTAAGCCCATTCCCACCACCACATTACTATGTGAGCGCAAATTTCTGGGCACTCTAGTGTTCAATCATCTTCCACCTTCGGATTACGAAAGGCACGCCAGCCAATCTGCATCCTCAGGTTTAAGAAGATTGAACAGGGGCAACTGTTGTACCCCAAAATTTGCCCTCCCATATTCTTCAAAAGTTGCAAAGAGCATGCTTCACAATCTCTCAAGGGTTGCACAGTTCAAGGGCCTCCTAACAGTCAAAAACTAGGGTTTTGGTTCTGACAAAGAAATGGAAGTTTCCAAGGGTTCAATCAAGTCCCACATACCTACAAACATGGTCAAGCATCCATATGCCAAGTTTCAAGACTTACAGCACAAAATTGCACAGTCAAATGCCCTAATTGCTCAGCAGTCAACTGTAGGGGTAAAATGGTCATTTGACAGTCAAAAGTTCAAATTTTTGGTCAACATCTTATTTTGAAGCCACAAACATCATTGGATCAATTCTTGATCATGATTCTCAAGGCATGGCACAAAAAGTCTCAAGATGCAAAAGTTTCCATATTTGGACAGTTGAAAAAGTCAACTGTAACTTGACCAAGGCATAACTTCCACATGGTTCATCAGAAAAATTCCATCCAAAGCTCATTTTGAAGAGAATCACATTTCCTACAACTCCTCTTCACACTTCAAGTCCAAGAAATGCTCTCACAAAAAGTTATAAATCTCAACATTATAGGTCATTTTCAAAAGTCAACAAAAAGGCACTTTAAGTCAAAGACCATAACTTGAGATTGGTAAATCAAAATGACATGGGAACAAAGGCATTGGTTATAGGACTTCAAGACCTTTCCAAAATGTCCAAGAACATGATCAAAGCTTAAAAATTGAGCAAGATATGCCTTGTGGAATTTGGGAAATTTTTGGGAATTTTGAAAAGTCAACTTTACTTCAAATGCCTCAAAATTGCTAATGGGCCACAAATTCTTCCAAGAATCATCATCCAAAAGCTATGCACGACCCATTGACCCAAAGGGGAGTTATTTTCTTATTTTTAATTAATTAATTGAATATTTAATCTATTTAATTCATTTAATCAAAATTAATTACAAGAAAAATACTAAAATAAGGTTTTCAAATCTTTTTGTGCAGTATAATCTCTCATCAAGGCCTAGAGATTTCATGCATGCCCAAAGAAGAAAGATTCCATGCAAATTGGCTAGGTTTCATGATAAAAAGATTGAAAAAGATTTCATTAAAGATCAAATATTTGATTCATCAAAACATTGATTTCTTGGCTTGAATTTTCACCCTAAAAGATTCCCATACATAAACAGAAGGCAACCCTAATGCATGGACCCTTCAAGCTGCGCCTCATATCAAAAACCAAGTTTGCATTTTTATCCAAAATCTCAAAACTGAAAACTGCATTGTAGCACGATTCAAAGAAAAGTAACAATTCCAATAGCTTGCCAAAACATCAAGGAGGCTTTCTGAATCTTTTTCCAGTCCCCACGCCTCAAGAATTGGTATATGGATGTCAAACTTTCTCAAAATTTTTCCATAATCGTATTCTAATATGCATACATTTTTGATACATTTTGAATATTGATTTAGACTAATATGAAGGTTCTGAGACTAATGGTAACCTTTAATTTGACTAACAATGCTTGTAGCGAAATATGCCATTGAAATGTTTTAGGGTTTCTCAAGTTTCAAATTGGGCGTTTGCATATACTGTAAAATCAGGACATCCCAGTACCATGGTTAGAATCAGGACGTTTGGACGGATCCATTACATATGTCGCGCTCAATTTATGAGCAACGACGGCCTATTCGCTATTTTCACGTTTACTATTTAGTGGGGGTTTAAAACCCCCGCTATCTCTTTTTATTTTGCAGGTTTAACATGAAGAAGACGCATGCGTGGATCAAGGCCATTGGTCTATTCAAAGTTGGCGCGTAATTTTTTGGTTCAGACCATTAACCTTTATTTTTTCTTATGATATTCATGTTCCATATAATTAACAAAGAAACGCATTTGGATGGTTGGTGGATGCGTTGTCCTCTGAACATTGGGACCTGGGTTCGATTCCCAGGTCCCCTCACTTTCTTAATATATTTTGTTTCAACGTGATTCCATGCAGTTTCAACCCCAGGGCCTACCATGCGTCTTCATGCCTGTGTTTGCCACGCGCCCACTAATATCAATCCAATGGCCATGATTTGAAGAACACCATGGGCATCAGTCAAACGTGCCACTCACATCCCAGAAAAGTCAAAGGGGCCTCCAATAAATGGGCCAGATTGCTGGCAACTCACCTCCAAATTGGGGTCAACACCCCCTATTGGTTTGCATTTTTCATTCTCTTTATTTTTTTTCTATTTTTATTTGTTTTATTTAGTTTTAGTTTAATTCTTTAAATTAATTTTTTTTCTTTAACATATAATAAAAATACAAAAAGATCAGGAAAGACAAAAATAAAAATATATTTTATTTAATGTTTTTTTATAAGTAAATTCTATTAATTAATTTAGTTTTTAATTCTAGGTTCAATTTTAATGTTTTTTTTCTAATAAACTAAAAAATGTAGAATTAAGGTTTTAAATACTTTTATCTTTTTTTTCTTTTCTTTTACCATTATTAATAATTAATTATTTATTTTGTAAATAAATTGCCATGTAAATAATTAGGTTAAAATTAGGGTACAAACTTAAACATTTTTTAATAAATAGTTTAGAATTAGGTTTTAATTCCATTAATTCTCATTAAACTCCATAAATGCAAAAAACTCCAAAAATTCTTTCTTTTTTTCTTCTTTTAATCAATTTCTTGATTCCAATTTAATTTCCTTAAAAGGGTCCAACGCCCTCGCATTCGATCATAATTCTATTTCGCGCGCTTATTGTATTTCCTTTTTATAAATTTCATGTAATTCTCCCAAAGCCATGTAATAGATTAATTAGGATATTTATCTTTCCGCATTTTTATTTTATTTCAAATCGGGTCTTGGATTAATTTGGCGATGTAGACCCGCGCCTTTGTAATAGCTTAGGACTTTTAATTCCGCATCTTTTTAACTGTTAATAACTTGCATGAAAGAATGAATGCCAAAATAAAAACAAAGCGTAGATCACCAATGCATGAACAAGACAAAAATATCTGAAAACGACTCACAAATCACACACCACCCCTAGGGTACGCCTCATTGTTGCCTTGCCCCTCGAAAGGTGGTCGTCGAGTAGAGGATGTTTTAGTAAGTCCTCATGTCCATGAACATGGCATGAGGGTAGCTTCTAAGGTGTCTTCCTATTGCTCCGGTGATCACCATGTCCCGAACCCTCGAATTGACCCGAACACCTCCAACGGTGGTGCTACCTACCTCTCAATGGTGGGATGGCACTATCTTAAAGGACATTTACACAGACAAATTCCTTAGGGTTGGTAGAGAACTCGTAGATACTTGCTCTAATTTCAAAACAAATCAAAAAAATACATTTCACACCGACACCTTTCAAAAAGCTTTCAAAAGCAATTTTTCAAACACTCTTGAGGACTGATACAAGAGTCGAACTGAAATTTTCAAAGAAACTTTTTAAACCCACAGTTGAAAAGCAAACAAACAATTTTGAAAACACAAATGAGCAAGTATCTAAGAGCCCATGGATAACCATGGATAGAAAGGGTGCTAACACCTTCCCTTTCTATAAATCTACCTCCCGAACCGAGAGCAATCTCAATAAGGAATTTTTCTGTGCTTTTGTCCTTTCCATTTGGAGAAAATAAAAGACGGTGGCGACTCTTGCTTACCGCGACATTTCGCGAACCAGCGTTAAACAGTCAGTTCCAGATCCACCGATCACAGTGTGCATGCACCGGATCTTGTTAGAGGAAAACTAAAAACCCTAAAGAGAACATCAAAGAAGAATAAACCCTATAATGAGCGATGTTGTTAAAAGAGAAGTTCTTAAGTTACTAGAGGCTGGTATAACTTACCAAATATCAGATAGTAATTGGGTGAGCCCTGTGCATGTGGTGCCAAAGAAAGGAGGCATCACAGTCATAGAAAATGAGAAAGGTGAGCATATTGCTAAACGAACAGAAGGAGGTTGGCATATGTGTATAAATTATAGAAAATTAAACAAATCAACCAGGAAGGATCATTTCCGTCTTCCATTTATAGATCAAATGCTCGAACTTCTAGCCAGACACTCGCACTTTTGTTATCTATATGGATACTCAGGATTTTTCCAAATACCTATTCACCCCGAGGATCAAGAGAAAATAACCTTCACCTGTCCTTATGGAACGTTTTCCTATAGACGAATGCCCTTCGGACTCTGTAATGCCCCTGCCACTTTTCAACATTGTATGATGTCTATATTTGCATATTACCTAGATGGAATAATGGAAGTTTTCATGGACGATTTCTCAGTGTGTGGATTCAATTTTAAAGATTGTCTCTCCAACCTCAAAAAAATCCTTGAAAGATGCGTAGAGGTGAACCTAGTGCTAAACTAGGAAAAATGCCATTTTACGGTTAATGAAGGTTTAGTATTAAGACACATTGTCTCCAAAAGAGGCATTGAGGTCGTTAGAGCCAAAATTGAAGTTATGGAAAACCTCAGCCCACCTAAAACCATTAGGGAGATTAGAAGTTTTCTTGGACATGCTGGTTTTTATCGGTGTTTTATAAAAGACTTCTCTAAAATAACAAAACCTTTAACTAATCTTCTAATGAAGGACGTTGAATTTGTTTTTGACGAGAAATGTCTCGAAGCTTTTAAATTTTTGAAACAAGCACTGATTTCAGCTTCGATCATGCAACCCCCAGATTGGACACAACCTTTTGAAATCATGTGTGATGCCAGTGATTATGCAGTTGGTGCTGTTCTAGGAAAACGAAAAGACAAGAAATTACATGTTAAATATTATGCTAGTAGAACCCTAGATACCACCCAGCTCAATTATGCAACAACAGAGAAGGAATTACTTGCAGTAATTTTTGCGATAGATAAGTTTAGGTCCTACCTAGTTGGAGCAAAGATCATTGTTTACACTGATCATGCTGCCATACGTTATCTTATAAATAAAAAGGACGCTAAACCTAGATTACTTAGATGGATCCTGTTACTCCAAGAGTTTGATCTAGACATTAAGGATAAGAAAGGCACAGAGAATGTTATCGCTGACCACCTCTCTAGATTCGAACACTTAAAACCTGACTTATTGCCTATAAATGATGATTTCCCCTATGACATACTTATAGCTAAGACTGATGATTTCGAGCCTTACAGAGATAAATATTTTGAAAAAATTTCAGTAATGAAGAGCATACCTTGGTACGCTGATTTTGTAAACTACCTAGCTGCATATATCATACCCCCTGATCTAAATTACCAACAGAAAAAGAAGTTCTTCAAAGATGTTAAACATTTCTACTGGGATGAACCACTCCTATTCAAGAGAGAAATATATAATATTTTCAGGTGTTGCGTCCCATAAGAGGAAATAGAAGACATCATCAGACACTGTCATTCTGCACCTTATGGTGGACATGCAGGTATATCTAAAACGCACGCCAAGATTCTTCAAGCAAGCCTCTATTGGCAAACTTTATGGCACAATGTTCATGCCTACATTGTCAAGTGCGACCGATGCCAATGCACCAGGAACATATCAAGACGTGACGAGATGCCAATGAGGAATATCCAGGAAGTTGAACTCTTTGATGTTTGGGGTATAGACTTTATGGGACCATTTCCACCTTCAATGGGAAATAGGTACATTTTGGTAGCTGTGGACTACGTGTCTAAATGGATCGAGGCTATTGCATCACCCACAAACGACACAAGAGTGGTAGTCAAGTTATTTAAGAATATCATTTTTCCGAGGTTTGGAACACCCCGTCTCGTTATAAGTGATGGAGGATCACATTTCATATCCAGAATCTTTGATAAGCTCTTGAGTAAGTATGGAGTAAAGCACATAGTAGCAACACCTTATCATCCATAGACTAACGGCCAAGTATAAGTGTCTAACAGGGAGATTAAACAAAATCTTAGAAAAAACCGTTTCAATTTCCAGAAAAGATTAGTCTCAGAAGCTACATGAAGCACTATGGGCCTACAAAACAACTTTTAAAACCCCTATTGGAACAACCCCTTACCAATTAGTCTATGGAAAATCTTGTCATTTACCCTTCGAGTTAGAGCATAAAGCCTATTGGGTCATTAAGACCCTGAATTTCGAATATTTGACTACTGGTGAAAAGCGCATCCTTGACATTCATAAATTAGAGGAATTCAGCGAGTCTGCCTATGAGACTGCTATAATATATAAAGAAAGAACCAAAACTTGGAATGACAGAAGAATTGTAAAGAAAGATTTCAATATAGGCGACCTTGTTCTCCTTTTCAAATCCAGGTTGTGACTTTTTCCTGGCAAGCTACGTTCAAGATGGACTGGTCCTTTTGAGGTCTCTAGAATCCTAAGATCTAGAGCAGTCGAGATCAAGAATAATTCTTGTAGCCCATTCATCGTTAATGGGCAGAGGTTGAAGCACTACGAAGGAGGTTACATTCCCACGAACTACTCCAGCCACACTCTAATTAATCCACTAGTACCAGTTTCCGATATATGAAGTTTACTCGTCAAGCTAACGTCATTAAACAAGCGCTTCATGGGAGGCAACCCATGGGTTTATTTTTTTTTAACTTTTTGCATTTATTTACTTTTTACTTTATCAAATTTTATTTTTATCTTTATACTAACAGTTGCGAAATTTATAATTTCAGGCATCGCATGCTAGCCGTCTTTGCTAACTACATTTTTCAGGATGGAGCATTTCGATGACATGCATGTTTCCTTCCGAGATGACACTCAGAGACAATGCTATGCGGTCCTTTCATAGCGACCCATGGCACCAACCAGATATCCAGACCAGATTTGCATGGAAGCTTTTGGCTTTGAAGCCAGTATCAAGTATCTATGCAACCAGCTAAAGTGGGACGAGTATGCAGATGACCTAAATGTGACCTACAGGAACCTCACCTTAGAATTCCTCAGTTCATTCGAGTTTGAGCCCTGTAATGGTCAGGATGGATATATCACTTTCAGACTATTCGGGATAGAATACTATTTTACCCAGAGGGAGTTTGGCGACTTGCTAGGCTTCCAGACCACACCCCATGCTATACCTGAGCTACCAGTTGGCTATTTCATGATTAGGGACATAGAGAAATTCTGGAGAGATATTACTGCTGGAGGGAGCCTTGATCCTTCCACTCAGCTATCCCCTGTTATTCACAACCCCGCTTTCAGGTATTTTCAGATGGTTATTGCTCACACTTTCCTAGGGAAGGCCGAAACTGATACACATGTTAGCAAGGAGGAGATCTTTTTCCTCTACTAGGCGACCCAGTCTCGCCCTGTAGCCTGTGGAAATTTTCTGTTGTGGAATCTCATGATGACTTCTAAGTCTGCTGAAGGTATCCTCTATGTGGGAGGGACAATAACTCAAATTGCTTCTGCTTTGGGTCATACAAGTAAGTTATCTCACCTTACCTCCTACTGTGGATATACTACAATGGACATTGATTTATGTTTGGATCGTGGGCTGATGAGAAGAGTCTACTTTAATCCCAACCAGTATAGACTCCTGATTGATAATGAAACCGTTCACTATTTTACCTTGCCTGATCTCATGATGACCAATGTCCATAACCCTGCCAATTGGACATATTCCTTAGAAGGTCTTGGAGAGACCGTGTACGAGCGAAAATCACCTCCGGTACCTAAGCGAAAATCATCCATGTCCATCGCCAGAAAGGACCAATGTATTCTCTAATAATTTCTTTTTGCAGCAACCCGACATCTATGCACAAGTTGCTGAGCTACGTAGAGAGGTAGCCCAACTTCGTCAGATAGTTGAAGACCTCTCTCTTCAGGTTATGGTTTCCGATGCTACTCACTCTACTGAGGAAGGCCTTCTACAACAGGAAATTGATGATCTTCGCATTATAAGCATAAAAGAAAAAAAAATTCAATACACCAATCCTTGGAAGCACCAAATGAAGAATTGTTGTTTGCACCTACGAGAAGAAACTGGCAGCTAACATGATTTTTATGGAGGCGTCACGTCAGTAGACATACCTCTCTTTTCAAAGTCTTATGGAATCTCAATTGGTGATATCCCGCGAGCAACATAGGCAACAAGCCCAGTTTCAGAGGCACTCCGCCCTCATGGAGGCCACTCATGGTTCCCTTTTAAGCAACCTTTGCGAGATTCAGAGTTCACAGATTGCCTTGTCCGCCAGTATCGACCAGTTCGAGGCTTCTCAGAGCAGTCGTCATCGCATCCGATCCTGTCATCCTAGACATTCACCGCAGGATGGAGAGGGACCCATCCAGCCTTAGTACTTTACCAAGTGATTCTTTCCTTATCTTATTTCGTAACATTGGGGACAATGTTCGATTTAAGTGTGGGAGGAGATTTAGTCGCTTTACTTTTCTCGCTTTATTTTTTCTCGCTTTATTTTTCCTTTCCTGCATTTTCCTTCTCGTTATTTTACTTCTTTATTTGCTTTAGTTTGCTTGTTTGCTTTCTTTTCAAAATAATACATGTGTTTGACGAGTCATCTATATTTGTATGGTCTAGTGTATGTCCACTCCCCCATTTCTTGAGCCTAACCGAAAAGTTTTCTAAGAAAAACACTGTGTTTTGAACTTAGTTGGGCTATAAGACCTGGTTGAGATAGGATGTAGTATGACTTGGGAAAGCCCTTTTGAAGCATCAACATCGTTTTTACACCTTAAGCTTCGTAAATTTAGGAATTCGATCCCGATACCCCCTATGTCGTGGCCTTAAAATTTTCATTCTTAAATTCTTGAATAGTTTATCCTAGCAGTCAGCTCCGGTCTAAGAATGCTCTACGTAGGGGACCGAAGAGAAGTGAATGATCTATATGCTATGTTCTTATTATAAACTAAAACCCCGGGATAGGTGACCCTCACAAAGTCATTTAACTCAACAAAAGTTGTATGTTGAAAAATAAAGCAAAAGCAAAAGCAAAAGATGAAGAAAAAGAAAAAGAATTTTTTTTTACCCATCGTTAGTTGGTTTAGAGGTATCTGGTGCTGAACTTGGTAGGGCAGATTACGATTCAATCCTCCGCAACTATAAATGGGTCAATAAAAGGGGTTACACTAACTTTTTGTACTAGAGCCCTGCGTTTTATGATCAGAATCACTACCCGATCACTTTACTATGAGCATATAAGAATAATGGGCTTAATGTGATTGCGCCTGAATGAAAAAGGATTTGAAAAAAAGGAAAAATATAGGCCTAAGCATAGTGGCATGATATGGATTGGTTTGTAAAAGAACGAAGCTTATGTCCATTTTACGGAAAAGTGTCACTACAATATCCTTGGTTTGAATCAGTTAGTACCTATCAATACATCCTTGTTTTAATTCCAGAGGCCCCTTGTAGCCCAACTTGTTTACTAACATCGTTTTTCTTCTTAGCCTATTTAGAGTTTTTACTTAAGGACAAGCAAAGGTTTAAGTGTGGGAGAATTTGATAACACTTACTTTACACTTGTTTTTTACTCTGATTTCACATGTTATTTAGGTTTTTTATTATTGTTTTCTCGTATTATGACTATCTTTTATTTCCTTTTCAGGTATTTCAATTATCCAGAGCTCCCCTGAAGAAATGAAGGAAAACAGGCTGAAAACATGAGTTTAGGTCAAATTTACACTCATGGCGTCCACCATGGCGCCAACCATAGGGTAGGCCATGATGTGGACCACCTCCTGCTGAGCTCAACTGCCACGTTCCCCACTTCCTTTCATTTACACTCATGGCGGGCACCACCTTTGGACGATGTTCCCCCCCCCCCCCCCCCAAAAGAAGTTGGGGGGCATTCCTGTGATTTCCTGCATTCTTCATTCTCTACAAATAGAAGTTCCTGATTTCATTTCAATTCGCCCAAGCTTAGTTGCAAACTTGATCCAACCATAGTTGCGAAATTAAGCCATATAATTTCACAATTGTAAAGCGATAATTCTTCACATCAGGGAATTATTGCACTGTTGATTGAATCTGTGATCGAGTTCGTAGATTGAGTCTGTAATCGAGTTTGGAGCACTTCCGCATAAGTTAATCCTGCGACATTTATTTTCAACTACTGTTTATTTCCATTCGCATTTTACTTCCAGTTTGTACCAGATTTAAAACCTCCCCGTTTGTAGCAGGTTTCTATTTATATTTCTCGCACCTGCTTTTACTTTGTTTATTTCCCGCACCTGCTTTTACTTTGTTTATTTCCCGCACCTGCTTTTACTTTGTTTATTTCCCGCACCTGCTTTTACTTTGTCTATTTTACGCATTGCTTTTACTTTGTTTATTTTCTGCACTGCTTTTACTTTGTTTATTTCCCGCACCTGCTTTTACTTTGTCTATTTTCCGCACTACTTTTACTTTGTTTATTTTCTGCACTGCTTTTACTTTGTTTATTTCCTGCACCGTACTTTAAATTATTTACTTTCTCGCATGATTTATTTTAACATGTCCATTTACATTCCCATATCAGGTTGAACCTTACTGGCTAGAATGTAAGGAATCTAGTTAGATCGATATTCCAAATAATGTGTCAATAGAAATGCTTATGGGCTATTTTGGTTTTTAATACGAGTTTTCTGTACTTTATTATTGTTGGGTAAGATCGAAAGTCGTCCAACCCTTTGTTAAACTCGGTTAGTTCTAACTGGTCAAAGGAAGTGAAAACGCTTTGTCCGGCTAGTTAGGGATTTTTATTAACAAAGAAATCAATTTTGAAACTATTTTCGGACGCGTTTATAGGGTTAAAGTTAGGTCCCCTTTTTATTAGAAATTCTAGATCAAAATACTTTTCAACTTGGTCAAGTACTTTATTTCTTAAAATTAGGTTTATTACTTTAACACAATGCGCGCCTTTTTATAAGTGACGATAAGAAGGTCTGATTAGAGAGTAAACTCGGTTCTGATTACGCGAAAGCGACTGTTCCTATTAAATTAGTTCTTTTCTTTAGTAGAAAATATTACCTTATAAGTAGTTCTATTCCAAAGCATTGCGAATATCATATGACTATGTGAATTACATTTGACCCTGCTTTTATATCTGAAGTTTATTTCGTCGAAATTTACTTTCTTGCATGCTCAATTCCCTATTTAATATTGACTTAGCTAAACACCATAACAATAGGAAACGATAGATTGACGCTTGGTCTCTGTGGATCGATAATCTTTTATATTACTCTGACGCGATTCGTACACTTGCGAATACACCGCATCACCTCTCCCTCGTCTCAAGTTGTGTTTCAACATGAGTTAATCATCCAAAATTGTTGATGCTAAAAAGTTGCACTTGCTCGAAGCCAAGTCAGGAAATAAGGATAGGAGTATTGATCCAAATAAGGTTGAATCTAAGGTGGAAATATTTGTTGGGTCATCTACTAGAGCATCCGTGACATTGAAAAGTCTGTAACAAAGATGATATCCTTCAAAAAAAGTAATGTTCAATTGCATGACTCTGTCCCAGATGGTGGTGAAGATTAGATTTCTTATGTTGACTCGGTGGTTAGTTTTAATAACTAGTTTTAAAGATAACAATTTGATTTTGCTGTTCTTTGCTAGTTGTACCTGTAATAATTTCCTAACATTGGTTGCTTCCATCAGTTTTTGTGTGTGATTCCATCTGTTTATTTCCATTGCTAGTGTGTGTTTCCATCTGTGTTATTTCTTGTATGCAATATGCGTGCTTCCAATTGTTTTTACATTTACTCGAATTTTGTTAATTTTTGGTTAAAAATGGGGAGTAAAGTGTTAGTATTTCAATTTGTCCTGATGTCATGACAAACGTCTTGACATGTTGATAGGATTGTACCACTTCTAAGGGAAGAGTATTCTATTATGGTTGCTTTCTATATGCAACTATTTAGGGGGAGAATGATAGTCTGTGTTGCTTGTTGGTGCTTCTGTTGCACTTACTGTTGATGTGGTCTCTGTGTGCAATAATGTCAAACCATGTGTTCTAACATTCTGTATGATCTGTTTATGGAGAACCCTGGTTACTCTATGGTAATTTATTACTCTAGTGCTTTGAGTTATTAGTTAGGCTTATGTTGCATGTGCCTATGATGTGTGGACATGAATAGTTTATATTTGTTTGGTAATTTGGATTTTATGGTGATTTGGGGTTTTCCCTTGAGGGGGAGTATTGGTTATGTGTGACAGGGGGAGTAATGGACCTGTCTGAATTTGTCTAGCCCTTGTGCTTTATTGGAGTTGTGATGTGTGATGTGTAACCACATTTCTTAACATCTGATTACTGGAGTTTGAAGGAGTTGTAATCTTCGATGATATGTAGCTGCATGTTATCTCTGATATATTCCTGTTTGCAGTTTGTACAAAGTTTACATGTTTTTAATGTAGCTTGTGCTTTATGGTCTTGGCTTTATTCCTCTCTCCAGTTTGAGTGTGCTAAGGTTGTTTTAGCCAAAATTTTCCAAAGGGGGAGATCGTTAGATCCATGGTTTTATAATTGGCATAAATTTTGCTAAAACATGGTTCTTAGTTGATGTTGAGCAAGATGTCATGACATCTAGACCAACTGTCATGACAGGTGTTGTACCCCAAAATTTGCCCTCCCATATTCCTCAAGATTTCTCAAAGGTTGCACAGTCAAATCACCTCCTAAGGCAGTCAAGCCAAAATTAGGGTTTTGTGTTGCATCAAGGTCCTTACATCCAAATGACCTCAAGTTCTCCTTAATGTCCTAACTTATGCTCAAATTTAGGTTCGGCTCAAGAGTCAATTCTTTAAAGAAGGTATCCGACTGTGTGAGTTTTCTCGAAGAAATATGGTGAAAAAGTGTGCTGAAAGTGCAGTTTTTACGCGCTAAAAAATTCATAACTTGAAGATAATGGCTCGTTTTGAACCCGTTCCGGTGGCCTAAATTCCGTCTTGACATTATCTACGTTTTCATCTCTCACGGCTGGAAGCCAATTTCGATCAAAAGGTCTTCAAAAATGTGGATTTATCAAGTATTTTCATACAGAAAATTTGTGACCGAAGTTTATTTGCGTCATGTTCAGAAAACCATAACTTGGTCGATTTGCATCGTATCGAGCTGGTTCTGGTGCCAAAATTTCACAAATTGAGTTGGCTACATTTTCACAGAAGGTATTGAGTTCAAACGGTATTCAAAAGGCCTCCGTTTTTTGCTCAGAGTGCGTGACACGCTGAAAATCCTGAATGCTGAATATTATTTCATCTGAGCCGAAACTTCGAAAATTCATAACTCGGTCAATTTTTATCGGATTGGACTCATATTTTTACACAAGGTCCCAGACTCATAGATCTACAACTTTGCTTCAAAATTCGAGACGGGATTATGCTCCGATCAATACCAGTTTTTTATTGAAGAGTGTGTCAGAGTCGACACTGGAGCCCAAAATAAGTTGTCTGAGCTGAAACTTCAAAAATTCATAACTAATTCACCGTTTATCCGATTGAGCCCATTTTCGGATAGGAGTTAGTTATCGATGTCCGCTACATTTTGTTTTCACATTTCAACTTCAAAAATTGCACTTAAGTCCCTGCAATTTAGCCTGGAAAGTGACGAACTCAAGTGAACATTGGAGGCCCAATTGCACATTCAAAGCCCATTTTCTTTACCCTAATTTCCATTATATAATCACCTTCTTTTCACACAAACCAAGGGAGGAGAAAGAGAGAGAAAAAAACCTTGCCACAACACTGTTAGAATATCAAATTCTTTCAAGAACTCTAAAACCTTGAAATCCTTATTACAAATCCCTCTCTCACTACAAACAAGCCATCACAGTTACAAACCAACACCTCACTACTTCTTCAGTAAGGGTAAGGATGACTTGATCTCCATGATCCAAAAGGCATAAAAGCATTCATGTCACTAATTTTCCAGTAAGGGTAAGATTGATTTGATCTCCATGATCAAAAGGGTATAATCATTCATACATGTCATATTGTGCCTAAATATTAAATTTCTTCATATATTGGCTTTATTTGCATTTTATGATTTTATTTAATGTGCTCATGACATTCAACACTGCAGATTTAGACATGATCCCATGCAGGTTCATTAAGGAACGTTGAGGGCAAAACACAAATGACCAAAAGTCAAAAGCCAAATGGCCAAAAGAACAACTTATGCATGACATCAATACATGGCGAAACAGACACCCTGAGAAGATTAAGGAACGTTGAGGCCAGAACACAAATGGCCAACGGCCAGAACACAAATGGCCAACAGCCAGAACACAAATGGCCATGAAACCCAATCCAATGGCCAAAGAATGCAGACCACGGTACTCAGGAGTCAATGAACACGCACGTGATGCCAGAAAGTCAAACAAGGCTTTTTGTCTTATGGGCCAGAATACTTCAAAAAACCTCCCCTTGGGCCTGAAACCCCCCTTGGTTTGCATCCTTTTTAATTTTATTTTCTTTTCTTTTCTAATTCTTTTTAAATTATTTTAATTGTTTTTTTTCACCATAAAATAATTTTCTATAATAAAAACAGAAAAATCAAAAAATACAAATATATTTAATTTCTTCACTAATTAATTTTTGTAAATAAACTCTAACAATTAACTTAGTTAATCTAGGTTTTAATTTTAACACTTTTTCTTAATAAATAAAAAATATGTAGAATTAGGTTTTGACATTTTCATATTTTTCTTAAATAAATTATTAATCCTCATTATTTATCATTATTACTAATTATCATTAATTTTGTAAATAAACATGTAAATAAATTAATTAACTAGTAAATTAGGTTAACTTTAATATTTTCATTAATAATTAAAATAATCTAGATTTAGGGTTTCCTTTTAATTCTTTTTCTTTATTTTTCATTAAATACAAAAACCATAAAAAACAATTTCTTTCCTTTTATTAAATAATTAATTAACTTTTAATTCAATTTAATTTCAAAAGGGTGCAACACCCTCGGACGTTCTATTTCTATTCTTTTCGCACGTTATTTTATTTTCTTGTGAATATTATGTAACTGTTCAAGCCATGTAATAGTAACTAGGTTTTACTTTCCGCATTTTATTAAAAACGGGTCTTTGTTAATTTGGCGATGTATAGACCCGCGCCTTGTAATAGCGTAGGATTTTACTTTTCGCATTTAAATTTCCAAACTTTTAAATTCTAAACTTTGCATGAAAGAATGTATGGCCTAAAATAAAAACAAGCGTAGATCACCATGATACATGTACAAGATAAAACATAATTGAAAACAACACACAAATTCACACACCACTCTTAGGGTACGCCTCACTGTTGCCTTGCCTTCGAAACGTGGTCGTCGAGTATAGGAAATTTTAGTAAGTCCTTATGTCCATGACATGATCCAGTTGCCTCGAAACGGTTGCCTCGAATTAAAAAAAGGATCAATGGCATAAGGGTAGCTTCTAAGGTGTCCTACTGTTGCTCTGGTGACCACACTGTCCCTACAAACGGGTTGACCCGAACACCTCCAACGGTGGTGCTACCTACCTCTAAATGGTGGGATGGCACTACCTTAAGGATTCTTACACAGCCTAATTCCTTAGGGTAGGTAGATGACTCATAGATACTTGCTCTATTCAAAAACAATCAAAACTCTTTTCACACCGACACTTTTCAAAAAGCTTTCAGAACAATTTTTCAAACACTCTTGAGGACTGATACAAGAGTCGATCTGAAATCTTTAAACGAAACTTTTTCAAACCCACTCACAATTGAAAAGCAAACACTTTTGAAAACACAAATGAGCAAGTATCTAAGAGCCCATGGATAACCATGGATAGAAAGGGTGCTAACACCTTCCCTTTCTATAAATCTACCTCCCGAACCGAGAGATAATCTCATAAGGAATTTTGCTGTGCTTTTGTCCTGTCCATGTTGGAGAAAATAAAAGACGGTGGCGACTCTTGTTTCCGCGACATTTCGCGAACCAGCGTTAAACAGTCAGTTCCAGATCTACCGATCACAGAACTGGCGACTCTGCTGGGGAGACTTATAAAGTGAGGTGTACCTTAGGACTAAGATCACTTGTGTTTTCAATTGCTGTGTTTCCTTGCTTTATTATTGTGGGTTGTTTCGGAGTTACATAGATCCTAACCCGGATCTGGGGATACCCTGTTAGGTAGCATAAGCTGTGAGGGACCTGTCCGGCGTAGACCGACACGGGTGAAGCAGTGGCTACGTTGGTGTGACACCTTGGTCTGTACCGATATCCCTTGTGTTGCAACGAGGAGAATATGGGTCTTCTGAGGAGTCATTAAGCACCAACCGACCTTAGAACCTTAAATGACCCAACTTGGCTAATAGAACAGTAGCAGTATGCTACGCCCATTGAGGCTAAACTCTCGTGATGGTTCTGGCTGCAAGAAAAGATTGCGATGCTGGAGTTATGACCGATTGAGGGTAGTTAGTGATATTGGGATCCTCTAGAACCCGGTTACTTCTGATAGGACAGGTCTTAACCAACAAACTGAAAGAGGGTAATACCTAGACCCCCATGCTGGCCTAAACTCTAAGGGTTTCTCTTGTGTGACTTGTGTGCCTTCCAACTTAACTATTTGCATGCTTGTTATCTGACACTTGAGTTTCTTGCAGGTTTTGTTTATAGTCCTTAATCTGGACTCATAACAGGGTTTACATATATCACTCCATGCATAGCATAACATCATACCATTGCATACATCCTACATAAGGACTAATCCATTTCAAGGATCTCAAGGGTCTGTGATGCAGGTCATGATGAACCAACTGTCCAGCAAGGGGCAAAGGGGATTTATTTTCCTCTAGACAAGGTTGTCAGGGGCTATGACCCACTCGATATGGTGAGCCTTGACCCTTGAAGAAGGACTCTCCACAAACATGAAGTTCCTTCAATCAAGCTACTGGATCCCAACTCTAACAATTTTCTTGTCTACCCCGCGAGATCCTTGAAAACATTGCATGCATACATACATATCATTGCATTACAGGTATCTCTTTTACAGGTTGCTTACCTCCTTCGCTGTTTATTTCAGCCGATCGTCATGAATCCTGAATCATCTACTGAGCAATCCATCAAGGCCCTCCAGGCTCAGAACGCCCAGTTCCAAGAGTTGATCATGAGTTTGGCCCAGGGGCAACAGGATTTGAAGACTCTACTCTCGAAAAAGAAGAAGAAGAGGACTGTGTTGTTCAACCCTAGACGCAAATCTGGGAATGGATCACAAAATGAAGTTGAGCAGACTACCCCATCTGTTGGAAAGGACAACCCCCATGAGAGATAGGTTCTTAGTCCAATGGTCTCCGTCAACGAGACCGATTACAATGATGAGCAGTACCCTCCAGCTGAGGACAGGTATAAACAGTTGGAAGACCGGCTAAGTGCCATGGAGATACAAAAAGTGCCCGGCCTGGACTTCGAGGATCTAGGTCTGTCTTCTGGGGTAGTAATCCCGCACAAGTTCAAGGCACCTGCCTTTGCAAAGTACGACGGGGCATCCTGTCCTAAGCTGCATCTCAGGTCTTACACAAGGAGGATCCAGCCCTACACGGCTGACAAGAATTTATGGATTCACTTCTTTCAGGATAGTCTGTCTGGAACCCAACTCGACTGGTTCTATCAACTGAATGGAGCTAACATCCGCAGCTGGGAGGATTTGGCCATTGCATTCTACAAGCAGTACCAGTACAATGCCGACCTTGCTCCCACGCGCACTCAGCTTCAGGGAATGTCTATGGGTGCAGGTGAAGGTTTCAAAGAATATGCTAAAAAATGGAGGGACCTTGCTGGAAGGGTACAACCACCTCTGACTGACCGCGAGCTCGTCGACATGTTCTTGGGGACCCTGTCTGGTCCATTCTTCAACCACCTGATTGGGAATTCAGCTGCTGGGTTTACAGATCTGATCTTGACCGGGGAAAGAATAGAAGCTGGCATCAAGTCGGGGAAAATACAGAATGGTGACTCCTCGAACACTGAGAAGAAACTATCCAAGAGAGAATCTAGTGCTGTCTATGGCTCAAAAGCGCAGAATAGGTCTGAACACCGCCAAGATGTCAACGCGGTGGTTATTGCAAAACCGACCGGCACTCCTCAGCGTCACAATCAGCAAAGGAAAGAGAGACCCAAAAGGCAATTCACTCCCCTCGGCATGACCTTGTCACAGATATTGCCACAGTTGCTAGAAACCAAGTTGGTAACTCTCATGGACCCTCCAAAGAATCCCAACAGGACGCCTTCAAGGTATAACCCAAACGTTCGCTGCGCTTATCATTCTAACAGCCCGGGGCATGCTACAGATGATTGTTGGACTTTGAGAAACAAGGTTCAGGATCTGATTGACGCAAAGGAAGTCCAGCTCGACTCTCCAGAGGCTCCCAATGTGACCACTGCTCCCCTGCCCAAACATGGCTAGGATTGGAAACTTTTGTTCATTTGAATGTTCAGATTGTAATTTTCTTTGATTGTTCAAACATTTTATTTCATGTCAAACTTGGTTATTTCATTAATACATTACACATGTCTGTTTTGAAGTAATTATTTCGTATTCACTATATGCAAACTGTTTTCATATTTTTGTGATGATCAACTCTTGATTGAAAATTCTAAGCCTCTTGAGGGAGGATGATGAAAATGATACCATAATCTACAGTATGCTTTTGAACAGACCCCGCTGATGAGGTACAGGCATTGTTTCAATTCCTAAACACTGGAGTTATAAGGAAGATAATCCCTCGTCAACCCCTTCGAGCCAAAGAAGTAGGAGTTTTTCTTTTCATAATAATTAAAAACCCTTAATCATAACCTGAGGCAGGGTAGTCTCTCAGTTGATCCAAGTGCATAACGAATGGCACCAAAGAGGTCCTTACAAAACAAAATACAGTGATGGTTCCGAACAATCATACAGACAGGCAGTCATTACTTCTCAAAATAAAAACCCATTAAGTCAAAACCTATGAAGGAGACTTACAAAACTGGGGCATCCCGCTGACTGTACTTCCAAAAAGAAACAGTTCAGGCAAAAAACAGGGATAATGAAAGAAAAAGAAAGAGGTCTTACAAACCCTAAACCAAACAAAAATGACTGCCTATTCAAATAAACATTCAACATCTGAACCATCACTGGAATTTCAGAGCAAAGACTCAAACAAGGTCTAACGCACGATCATCTGAGTTTAGGTTTGTGTAGCGATAAAAAATGTAGCGGGGTAAATCGGAGATCGAATTATTGATTAATTCGTCTCACAAAAGCAAGAGTCGCCACCGCGCTTTATTGTTTCCAAAGGAAAAGGGAAAAGAGCGAAATAAAACCCTAAATATGCAATGTAAATAATACTTTTTTTTAAAAGTAATGAAAATACAAGGCGTTTTTGAAAAGAGATCTTATGGTTCGGGGGTTGGTTATACAATGGGAAGGTATTAGCACCCAATGTATCTATAGTATTCTATAGGAACCTTTTGAAATATCTGTTTATTTAAAATTGATCGTTTGATTGAAAAATGAATCGTTTTGGCCGAAAAGGGGTACAGACGGGTTTTTGAAGATACGACGACCTAACGTCGAAGTTTTTGCTTAAAGGGTATAAATTTTGAAAAGATTGAATACTTGAAGGTAAATGATCCTAAGTTTTAATGAAAATGCAAATATTCGCGCGATTAGACTTGAGGACATGAAGTCAACAAATTTATCGTTTTTCCTTTGGATTTAAACGTAAACGGAATAAACAAATAAATATGAAATAAATAAACAGAAAAATTATGCGGATAATGATTAAATAACAATAGTTAAATGATAGACTAAATGATGTGAATAATGCATTTTTTAGATTCTTGTTAAATATTAATGAAAAGAAAGTATTTTTTAATAGCTTTCATTTTTTACGCATTTTTTAATATGGATAAAAGCATGAGGATTAATTAAAGGAGTCAAAATATTTTTAGTTTTTTAAGTCTTTATATTTTTTATATATTTTGTATTAATATTAACTAAAACGAGTGAATTAATTAAATAAAATATTTTATTTCCATATGTTAATATGTTTTTTTTTCTTTTTTTAATAAAAGGTATTATTTTAATAGTTATTAAATAGTTAGACTAAGTTAAAACTTAAAGTTATTAATTTAATAAAAAAAGGAACTAACAATTATTAAATTAATCTAAAAAAGGTCAAATGATCTAAAATCGTTTTAATTAAATTATACCCTTATTTGACTAAGTTTACTAATTATCTCAACTAATAAAACTCTAGAAGAAGAAAAAAAACTAAAGAAAATAAAATAGGGAAAAGAAAAAAAGTATATAAAAACAGGGTAGATAATAAAGAGTTTATATGGGCCAAAGGGGTTTCTAAAAAGGCCTGATCAAAATGGAAGGGGGGGGGGGTGCCCTAAGCAATTCGTTTGGGCTTTAGCAATTAAGTTGAGGTCCATATCATAACCTGTTTCTTTTAGGGGTTAAACATAATGTTAGGGAAAGAAAATTAGGGTTAAGGTTCTTGAACAGAAGCGGCGCTCCTTGTTGTCCGTATCGTCTTCTTCGTCCTCGCGCGTTATCCTCTTCAATCGCTACTGAAATCTCCTCCTGTCTAATGGCCACTAGCTCCCACTGTCTTCTTCCCTCCAGCCAAACGTTAAGGGGCGACGGATTCTACGATACAAATTCGTTTTATCACTCGTTTTAGGGTTTCATTGTAAATGAATGTTGTAATCTTTGATCCACTTTGATTCTGATTTCGTTTTATTGTTTGTGGGAGGTGTTATGAAAATAAAAGGGGGAAAGGAAATCGTTACCTAGAGGCGGAGATGGAGGAGGAACAGTTGGGTGCGACGGAGGCCACGGCAAGGAAGGACAGGCGCGAGCTTGCTTCGGACTACTGGACCCTTGTTTTTGTATTTGTGTCCTTCTTCTTCTTGCTTTGGTATTCTGTATGCTTTTGCTTTTGGCCAATGATGCTATGCTGAGACTTTTCCGGTTGCCTTGAATATGCTATGTTGGAACACTTTGTTTTGATTAGCTCCCTCTTCTTCTCCTCCTTGCCTTGTTACTGTTGCCTTATGATAGCCTATGACGACGAATTCTGAGGCCTTATGTGTTTTTGGACATGGTTTCAATGGTTTATGCTTTGCTGGTTTTGAAATGGTGATGGTGTTTGTTGGTTTAGGTTTCTACTGGTTTTTGAAATGCAGTAGGCTATGGTTCTGGTAATGCAGTTAACAAGTTCTGGTTTTTAGGCCATGTTGTTTTATGCTATATCAGGTTTTTTATGGTTTAGAAATATGCTATGGTTCTTATGTGATATTGGTTTGATGGCTCAATCAGGTTTTTTGAGGTTTAGGCCATATTGTTTGATTTACGTGGGTTTGGCGTTTGACAATAGGCTATGGTTTTTGGTGTTTTGGTTTCGGTAGTAGACAGGTTTTGCAATGTAGATAGCAGGTTTATGGTTGTGAATGGTTGATGGAAAACAGGGGAATGGGTTTTTTGTTGTTAGGCCATAAGGTTTTGGTAATATGCAGGCTTATGGTTTATGACAGTAGGCAGGTTTTTTTTAATAATGCAGTTGAATGGTTTTTGTTTTTAATGCAGGTTGTTCAAAAAAAATCTCTTGTTGAAGGGGTTTGCTAGCTTGTTATAACAACCTTTCTTTTCTCCTCAGGTTTACGTTACAGGCTTAGGCTGTGCTTGGTTGGAGATTTGAATATTTGAATAATATTCTGCCTCCTGCATCATATTGTTACAGCAGTTTTGTTTGTATTCTACTCTTGTGCTTCTCCTTTTACTGTGTTACTGCAGTCGCTTTGTCTTATAATTCCTTCTGCCTAAACCAAAACCTGCAAAACCAATTTTCTTTCTCTCTTCTCTCTCTCAAGTACATTGATGCATAAGATGATATGTACTGCTTTCTTTCTGAAATTGCAACAGAGCTGGAATATGATGAAAAATGGAAACACTATTGCTTGCATAATGGTTTAAACTGCATATTTTAACTTGCCTACTGCATGGCACAGTGGGAGCCTCTTTATATGTTTGGCCTCTTCCTATATGGGCATGTTTACGTTGCAATTTGGCTTTGTTTGTGCTTGCATATGCTGTGCATATTTGAAATATGCATGGGACTTTGAAAAATGCAATGGATTTTTTTAATTATGCAGTTTTTTTTAAAAAATGAAATGAATTTTGTGCATGTTTCAAAATTGTGCATTCATTTATAAAAATTCCTCCCTTTTTTGTGAACCGGGAGAAATCCCGTGATTTAAAAAAAGGGTAAACTGATTCCAGCCGTTGCTTTTAATGATGAACACCAAATAATTTTCTACTTTTAATTATTTGTTCAAATTCTAATTTTTCTTTTAATTGTTTTTTTTGCAGGTAAAATCAACTGAGCAGATAAAAAGGCATTGGATAGAAGATTTAGAATTTAGGAAACATTAGATTAATTTTTATTTCATTTTAACTTTGTAAAATTATTATTGTAAATTTGTTGTAATAAATACAATATTTACACAATAATTGTACAATTAGTAGAAAATGAATAAAATTCCAATATTTGCCAATTAATTTCCTCTTTCTCTCTAATTATTTACTTTATCGTTTATATTTCTTTAAATTGTATAATAATTGAAAATGAATCTCAATTACCTAAATTCAGAATAATAAACAAATAAATAAATAATATCATTGATCAATTAATATTTTCAATTATTTAATTCATTTTTCATAATTTTCTAAATTATAATAATTAAAAATAGAATTTCAATTATTTAACTTAGAATGATAAATAATTAAATAATCATTATTGACCAATTAATGAACCTTTTTTTTCAAATATTTATTATATTATTCATAAATCTTTAAATTATGTAATAACTGAGAATAAATTCCAGTTATTTAAATTTAAGATAGTGAATAATAAATAAACACATGTCTGCATGATTAATACGCTTCTTTTCTAATATTTATTTTATTATCTATACATCTTCAAATTATATAATAATGGAAAACAAATTCCAATTATTTAAATTTAAGATAATAAATAATTAATAAACATTGTTTTAGCATGAATCGATTAAATAATTTAGTGTTCAAAATAAATAGCTCTCGGCCTGAAACAAGTTATGAATTTTTAAAATCAATAGATCAAAACACTTGTAATATAATGATGCGGATGGGAGATGGTATCTTAGGTCAAAATTTGGGGTACAACAACTTCCCCTATTTAAGTTTCTTCTATCCGGAGATATGAAGATCGAAATCTTCGTTTCGACGAGATTGAAGGTACTTAAATACATAACTACGCAAATTTTGTCCTAAGATGCCGCCCTTATGTTTGATGTGAATGCAACGATTGAATTTGCAGAGAAAGATGCTGTATGGAACAAGACAATGTTGGAGGAATCGAACACCAACAAATCACAGAGACGTGGGCTATACACTACAGGGGAAACGAGCTATCGACTTCAAACGACAGACTCCTGACAGTGAGTAAAATCGAGGGAATACGACCTCCGACCCCTAACAAAGAAGGCATCTTGCATAGGCCATAACAGATTATTGAACCAAAACAGTGAGTTTGCAACTCAAGGTCAATGATAGACAGAGAGTATCAAATTGCTGATAACTAATTACCTACTTCCGAGGGTAAAGACTCATAACAAACTTTCTCTGCGAGATTTCCGGAGATACACCAATTAATGCTGAAGTAATAAGGTTGTAGATACGCAAGTTGTTCCAATAAAGAAACTGCCGCTTGTCGTCGCCCAAAGAAAATACCAATAACATACAAGTTGCTCAAATAAAGAGGCTGCCACTTGCTGTTGTCCAAAGAAAATACCAATAACATACAAGTTGCTCAAATAAAGAGGCTGCCACTTGCTGTTGTCCAAAGAAAATACCAATAGCATACAAGCTGCTCAAATAAAGAAGCTGCCGCTTGCTGTATTCCAGAAAAGTAATAAAGTACAAGTTGCTCGTGAAGAGCTGCCGCTTGTCGTTTCCCAATGATGATAACGCACTAGTAGCTCGTGAAGAGCTGCTGCTTGTCGTTTTCCAAAAAATGATAACACACTAGTAGCTCGTGAAGAGCTGCTGCTTGTCGTTTTCCAAAAAAAAGGTAACGCACTAGTAGCTCGTGAAGAGTTGCTGCTTGTCGTTTTCCAAAAAAAAGGTAATGCACTAGTAGCTCGTGAAGAGCTGCTGCTTGTCGTTTTCCAACGGTGTCTATAACGTACAAGTTGCTCATGAAGAGCTGCCGCTTTTCGTTTTCCAACGGTGTCTATAACGTACAAGTTGCTCATGAAGAGCTGCCGCTTGTCGTTTTCCAAGAATGACTCAGAAGGAACTTGCGGTGACACTGGCAGAGAAATAAATCTTCGTCAGAGAGAATCATGAATCAATCCTTCCCGAGGAGATCACATACTTGAACGTGCAAAATAAATGCACCATCCGTCTAGGTCACGACTTCACTGGGGAAAATCATAAGATAGCCTATACAAGAGGCAACAACTTCATCCAGGGATAAACTAGAGAGAAAACAGTAAAACAAGACTCCACCCAATGAGAAAGTAACTCGATTGGGGATTCTTCCTATCCAGAGATGGACAAGGTAGGCTAAACCAAAAATCATCCATGAGGATTAGCTTAGTTGGGGAATTTAGAAAGGAAGCACGTTTTCTGCCTAAGCTAACCTTCTACTTGGAAAGAACGTGTACATTGTATTAACAAAGTAACAACCCAAAATCAACGGCAAATGTGAATATGTATGCGTGATATGAATGTAAATGAATAAATGAGTGTTATGCTGGCAAAATGAACAGACGGAATAGGATGTCACGACAAGATAGATACTCGGCCAATCTTGGAAGGCGGAAGATAAATGGAATTGGAAACACAAAGTAACGTCGGAGCGCATCACGCTACAAGGCCCAAGTCTTTTGAGGAGAAAAGTATCCAAATCCAAACCTCTAGCACCAATAAACCACTGGCATGAGACGAAGTGCACCGCACTTCAAAATCTCCCAAACAAAGGTAGCTAAAACAAAACTTAACTGGAACAACTGGGGAGTCACCAAATTTAGCACCACCATAACCAAGCGTGTACACAGCCAACACTTCATGACGATTTCAAAAGAAAACAAGCTCATCATGCAAGGATAAAAAACTGTACTGTTTTGCATTTCATGGCTTGACCATCCTCGGAACAACTGTTAATGTTCCTTCCATTATTCACGACACTTTTTTTTTAAAATGAGAATACTTTAATAACTTTGTTTCAAATATTTCCGAAAAAATTAAAATTTTGCCCACAGAAAGGTAAATGTTCAAATTTCATTAACGAGATGGTAGTCCGCTAACAACGCGACTCCAACGGTTTACAAAAATTTGGGAAATAGTACATGAAATAAAAGGTTACACAAAAACAATGATCACTATTCTCCCTAACAACTTTGAATTCCAAAATGTGCTCAGATGCCACGGCCGGGATGGCCAAAAACTTGCCTAAGCGAAGTACTTCTTGACTGCATCGGCGTTCAAGGGACGCGGGAGTTCTTCACCGTCCATATTGGTGAGAATCAAAGCACCTCCAGAGAAAACTTTCTTAACAACATACGGTCCTTCATAATTCGGAGCCCACTTTCCCCTAGAATCAGGTTGGAAAGATAGTATCTTCCTGAGCACAAGGTCACCTTCTCTGAACTCGCGCGGTCGAACCTTCTTATCAAAAGCCTTCTTCATTCTCTGCTGATACAATTGACCGTGACACAAAGCTGTCAATCTCTTTTCTTCAATTAAATTCAACTGATCATACCTACTTTGACACCATTCGGCCTCAGAAAGTTTAGCTTCCATCAACACTCTCAGAGACGGAATCTCAACCTCCACGGGGAGTACAGCTTCCATACCATAAACTAAGGAAAATGGGGCTGCACCTGTTGAAGTTCGAACTGAGGTACGGTATCCGTGCAGAGCAAACGGAGGCATTTCATGCCAATCTTTATAAGTTACTACCATTTTCTGGACAATCTTCTTGATGTTCTTGTTAGCAGCTTCAACAGCCCCATTCATCTTTGGTCTGTAAGGAGAAGAATTATGATGTTCGATCTTGAACTCTTCACAAAGCTCTCTCATCATCTTGTTATTCAAATTCGAACCATTATCAGTGATGACCTTGCTCGGGATACCGTATCAACAAATGATCTGATTCTTGATAAATCTGACTACCACCTGTCTGGTTACATTGGCATAAGATGCTGCTTCCACCCATTTAGTAAAATAATCGATCGCTACCAAGATGAAACGATGACCATTTGAAGCTTTGGGTTCAATCATCCCAATCATATCAATGCCCCACATAGAGAAAGGCCAAGGTGAAGATATAACATTGAGGAGGGTCGGCGGCACGTGCATCTTGTCCGCATAAATCTGGCATTTATGACATTTCTTCACATACTTGCAGCAATCAGATTCCATTGTCATCCAATAGTAACCAGCTCTCAACATCTTTATAGCTATTGCATGTCCATTGGCATGAGTGCCAAAGGATCCTTCGTGTACTTCTTGCATCAACATTTCTGTTTACGTCTGTCCACACATCTGAGCAAGACCATGTCATAATTTCTCTTATACAAAACTTCTTCATTGAGGAAGAAACTGCTTGCTAATATTCTCAACGTCTTCCTATCTTTATTGGATGCCCCAGGCGGGTACTCTTGAGTTTGAAGAACACGTTTAATGTCATAGAACCACGGTTTGTCGTTGGTAACCTCTTCTACTGAGAACACATGAGCAGGTCTATCGAGGCGCATAACTCTGATTGTAGGCACATCGTTCTAATCATTCACTTGAAACATTGAAGACAAAGTAGCCAAAGCATCAGCCATTTGGTTCTCATCTCTAGGGATATGATGTAATTCCACCTTGTTGAAGAAAGTTAACAACCTTCTTGCATAGTCTCTGTAAGGGATCAAACCATGATGACGAGTCTCCCATTCTCCTTTGATTGGGTTAATCACCAATGCCGAATCTCCATAAATATCAAGAATCTTAATCCTTAGATCCACTGCTTCTTCGAGACCCATAATACATGCCTCATACTCCGCCATGTTGTTCGTGCAGTCAAACTTCAATCTTGCCGTGAACGGGATATGAGTACCTCGGGGAGTAACGATGATTGCCCCAATTCCATTTCCATAGGAATTCACAGCTCCGTCAAATACTAAACCCCAACGGGATTCAGGATCAGGTCCTTCTTCAGGTAACGGCTCTTCACAATCTTTAGCTTTCAAGTACATAACATCTTCATCTGGGAAATCAAACTTGATGGATTGATAATCATTAATTGGTTGGTGAGCCAAATGATCGGCTAAAATACTCCCTTTGATTGCTTTCTGAGTGTGATATTCAATGTCATATTCAGATAACAACATCTGCCAACGGGCTATTCTTCCAGATAAGGCGGGCTTCTCAAAGATATACTTGATCAGATCCATTTTGGAGATCAACCAAGTGGTGTGGTTAATCATATACTGGCGCAGACGGCGAGCAGCCCAAGCTAAAGCATAACAGGTTTTCTCAAGCAATGAGTATCGAGACTCACAGTATGTGAATTTCTTACTCAGATAATATACGGCATGTTCCTTTCTTCCAGTCTCATCTTGTTGACCAAGCACACAACCCATGGAATCTTCCAAAATAGTAAGGTACATAATCAAAGGTCTTCCTTCCACCGGAGGAATCAAAATGGGAGGTTTAAGAAAATAATCTTTGATTCTGTCAAAAGCTCTCTGACAATCTTCTGTCCACACACATCCTTGGTTCTTTCGGAGAAGCTTGAAAATCGGCCCACGGGTAGCAGTCATATGAGATATAAACCTAGAAATGTAATTCAGTCTCCCAAGGAATCCTCTTACTTGTTTTTCCGTCTTGGGTGCGGGCATTTCCCTAATAGCTTTGACTTTATCAGGATCTACCTCAATACCTTTCTGACTGACAATGAAACCCAGAAGTCTTCCAGAACGAACACCAAAAGTGCACTTGTTGGGATTCAGACGGAGTTTATACTTTCTCAAACGCTGGAATAACTTCAATAAATGTTCCAAATGATCTTCCTCAGTTTGTGATTTGGCAATCATATCATCCACATACACTTCGATCTCCTTATGCATCATGTCATGGAACAAAGCAGTCATGGCCCTTTGGTATGTTGCGCCAGCATTCCTCAAACCAAACGGCATAACCCGATAACAGAAAGTTCCCCAAGGTGTAATGAAAGCGGTCTTCTCCATATCTTCCGGCGCCATCTTGATTTGGTTGTAACCAGAAAAACCATCCATGAAAGAAAAGACTTTGAACTTGGCGGTACTGTCGACCAATACGTCAATATGAGGTAATGGGAAGTCATCCTTCGGACTAGCTCTATTCAGATCCCTGTAGTCTACACACATCCGAACCTTGCCATCTTTCTTAGCAACAGGCACTATGTTGGCTAACCATTGAGGATAGACCGATGTAACAAGGAAACCTGCGTTGATCTGTTTCTGAACCTCCTCTTTGATCTTGTCAGCCATGTCGGGACGAGTCCTTCTCAACTTCTGCTTGATCGGCGGATATTCAGGTCTCAGCGGTAAACGATGCTCCAAAATGTCATTGTCCAAACCTGGCATATCTTGGTAGGACCAAGCAAACACATCAACATACTCCTTGAGAAGCTCCAACATTTTCTCTTTAACTTCCGGAATAAGCAGTGCTCCGACTTTGACTTCCTTTGTATCTTCTTCATCACCCAAATTGATCAACTCTACAGGTTCTTCAAATGGTTGAATAATCTTCTCATCATGCTCGAGCAAACGGGAAATCTCAGCAGGAATCTCTTCATCATCCTCTTCTTCGGCTCTGAACACAGGGAATTCAAAGTTGGGAGAGGGCATAGGATCATTGTTTTCGATGGTTAAGTCATGGATTAATCTGCACATATGATTATGCTTTATTTTAGAAATCGATTTGTGCAAATAAAACAAAAGGTTATTAATTAATTTTCATTACTATTTCCCCGAAAAGTGAAAAATAAAATAGTAGTGGACAAAATAACATTTTTATTCATTAAAAGGAAATACTTGAAACAAAGAGCCCATACATTTCTCTTTTGCCTAGGGCAGAGCAAAAGGAATTATTTTTCATAGCCCGACACAAAATACGTTTCGCCTTGGGCAGAGCGAATTTTTTCAAAGGAAAATAAACAAAACATTACTCAGAAATGTGCATAACCACAGGAACATCAACAGCTATCCAGTTTTGGCAAGCCAATCCAGGCGTCACAAAAATGGGCAAATCTTCCTCGGAATCATCATCTATGATAGCATCAACCTCAGGATGTACAAACCCGGCACTTCGGAAAACCTCTTGAATCGGACGAACAACCACCTCTTTCTTGACTGTTGCAGATACTGGATGAAAACCCAGACCTTCCCTAGACTTGTTCTCGGGTAACGTCAACACCTGGCCCCATCCTTCGGCCGAACCACTTTCCACCACTCGCCGCGCATCCTCAAAAGAAGAGATGGATGCCCCTTGCTTCTTCACTGTATTCTTAGCAACAGAAAGACCTTGGAACTGGGTTCCAACGTCCTCGTCCGCATCAATAAAAGAGAATGATGATAAATGGCTTACCACCATAGCTTGCTCTCCCCCAATCATCACTAGCTTCCCATGCCTTACAAACTTTAGTCTCTGATGGAGCGTAGAGGTGACTGCCCCGGCATCATGGATCCAGGGACGACCCAATAAACAACTGTAGGCAGCACGAATATCCATTACTTGGAAAGTGATTTGAAAAGTGTGGGGACCAATCACTATAGGAAGATCCACTTCACCAATGACTGTCTTCCTAGAACCATCAAACGCTTTAACAATTACTCCACTAGGCCTCATAGGAGCACCTGGATATGAAAGCCGAGATAATGTAGTCTTGGGCATCACATTCAACGACGAACCTGTATCCACCAACACACTTGATAAGGTATCATTTCCACAACTTACTGAGATATGCAAAGCCATATTATGGTTTCTTCCCTCCTCCGGGAGTTCTTCATCACTGAAACCAAGATTGTTACATGAAGTAATATTTCCCACAATTCCATCAAATTGGTCCACCGTCACATCATGATCCACGAACGCCTGGTCCAAGACCTTCATCAAAGCTTCTCTATGGGCACCAGAATCTCTCAGTAAAGCAAGCAAGGAAATCTTGGAAGGTGTTTGCAAAAGTTGGTCTACAATCTTATATTCACTTCTCTTGATAAGCTTCAGAATCTCATCATCCTCAGGGTGAGGGATAGGTTCACTGGGTCGGCCTATCTCATCCCTTGGTTCAACATTTCTCACTGGAATATCCGCAGGTATGGGCCTCCTAACTTGAACTTCTGGTCTCTTCAAAGGTACTGCTGCAAAAACACGTCCACTTCTCGTAACTATACTCACACCAGCAATGTTAACAAAATACGGTCTTGTTGGTATAGGGACTTCTACCCCATTCTCAATCATTGTGGCATTATACTTATACGGTACAGCTTGGTCCGAGTTGTAAGGCGCAGGGCCAGGTGGGTAAATAATCAAAGGATCAACAGGTGCAGTCTGACTGTCGTAAGCAATCTCTATTGATTAAGGCAAATTGAATTGTGGTATGATAACATTCACTTCATCCTCCGGATTTCGGTCATAGGTAATAGTGATAACTCTCTGATCTAGCAACTTCTGAATATCCTCCTTCACAATAGGACAATCATCCTCTCTTGAACAAAATTCACAAACATCATAATCATGCTGGTGCCTAACAAAGGCAAGTCTTCTCAAACTCTGATGTAACCTGATCAACGACTCTCTTATATGTTCAACTTGAAAAACTCGGAACATCCCCGGACAACCTTCCACCATATTCACCGAAGCTGCCCCATGTCGAGGCAAAGGATTATCTCTGAAATTTGGGTTAACATCCTTGAAAGACAAGATACCATTCTTAATTAATCTCTGTACGTCCGCCTTCAGAGCAAAGCAATTCTCAAGGTTGTGCCCCGGCGACCCTTGATGATACTCACAAAACTGGTCCGCCTTGTACCACGGAGAAGTACTGTTCGGTGCGACAGGAGGAGGCTTTGTCGTGATGAGATTCTTTCTGATAAGAGCAGGGAACAATTCAGTATAAGTCATAGGAATGGCATCGAACTGAGGTTTTCTGGGTGAACGGTTCTGATTGTTGAATGGATAAGCCTGTTGTCGAGGCTGCTGCTGAAAAGGCCGTTGTTGAGTTGGTGGAGTTTGATGAGCTGGGGTCATCAAAGTTGGGCGGACAGCCGGAGTGAGTGCCGCAACGTGAGAGTAACCTCTCCTAGGTCTACCTGGGAACAAAGCGCTGACATCCTACTCTTTTCTTTTCGGGAAAACGCTTCCAAATTTCTTCGCACTGCTAGACGGACTCCCTTCTTTAACTAAACGCCCCTCGCGAATCCCTTCCTCTAATCGCATACCCATGCTTACCATTTCGGTGAAGTCACTGGGTGCGCTGGCTATCATTCTTTCATAGTAAAAGGAACCTAAAGTCTTCAAAAATATCTTCGTCATCTCTTTCTCCTCAAGAGGTGGATAGATTTGGGCAGCAATTTCACGCCACCTCTGGGCGTACTCCTTAAAAGATTCTCGGTCTCTCTGCGACATCGCCCGGAGTTGATCCCGGTCCGGCGCCATGTCAACGTTATACTTGTACTGATGGACAAAGGCTTCGCTAAGATCGTTGAAGTTACGGATCCGAATACTGTCTAAACCCATATACCACTTTAGAGCAGCACCCGTCAAACTATCTTGAAAATAATGAATCAATAAGTCATGATCATCGGAATACGTAGACATCTTTCTCACGTACATTGTCAAATGACTTCTAGGACATGAATCACCCTTATATCTCTCAAAGTCTAGCACTTTGAATTTTGCTGGAATCTTAACATTCGGAACCAAACAAAGATCATGCGTGTTCTTCCCAAACAGATCCTTCCCCTTCAATGCTCTAAGCTCCTTCTGCATTTCTTGGAACTGATCCTGAAATTCTTCCATTCTATCAAAGAGACCCAAACTTTCAGCAGGCTCGGCAGGGTAAGTAGGTTCATTCAAGTATGGCACGGAGTGGACCACATGAGCAACGGTTGTCATAATCGGTTGCGGAAAAGGTGTTACAGACGGAATTACTAGCAGCATAGCAGTTGTCTCTAGCTGAGGAAGAGACAAAGCAGGTTGAAACAAAGGTTGTACGACAGGCTGATACCCCTCTGGCACAAAGTTGTAAGGCATTCCCCACGGAAAACCTTTCGGCATCTGATGCTGAAGCGGAGAGTTGATTTGAGTCACGGAGGCAGGAACGGTGACCATCTCGGAAACCATTGGAGTTGAAGTCTGAATCTCGGCAGATGTAGTTGATGGCTGATTCTGAACAGCCACCAAACTTTCCACTAACGCAGTTAACTTTTCCATCTCAACACAAAGTGTAGCAACTTCCCCACGAAGCTCATGATTTTCCTGTTCCAAATCTTCCATTTTCCTCTGACGATTGGCCCGAGTGTCGCATCGGTGAGACAGCTTGACAACCTTTGGGAGCGGAAAAAGAACAAGGATAAGACTCTAGAAAACATGTGAAATGGAATGTGGAATGATGCATGATGTGCGATGCAAGTGATGATTCATTTTAAAAGTTTTTCAAGGAACCTTGATAATTTTGCATACATCAATGGTAAAGGAATTTGGAACAACAAAAACTCAATCCATTAATCGAAAGCGATAAATTACAACTTATAATTTGGAATATCAAAACAGTAAATTACAAATTTGGGATAACAAATCCAATTACAACCTCAAAACACGGGATCCATAATAAAGCGATAAATTACAATTTTAAAACATGAAATCTAAAATAAATCAATAAATTACAACTTTGAAGCATGAAGCCCATAATAAAGCAATAAATTACAATTTCGGAGCATGAAGCCCTTTTACATAGTTTTTACAAAATGACATCAATAAAATAAACTAAAAGCTAAAGATCACTCGGAATCCTCGGATGAAGGACCAAACACCAGCTGTAACCGGAGCTTCTTGATCTTTTCTTCATAAAAGTCTTCCATCTCTTTCTTCTCAGCTACCAGTCTATCAATGACTTCCTTCTGCGGATTAGGAACGAGAGCCACGCTTACCGAACCTTCCCTCTTTCTCTTCCTTTCACTAGCATACTTCTTCAGCAAGGCATCCTTTTGACGAAGCTTCTCATCGTGATCAATGAACCGGCCGTCTTGAATAAACAACAACTCCTCCTTTTCCTTTAACTGTCGAGTCAGGACTCGATTCTCATATTCAGACATATGGTACTTTTCCTTCCAAGCATCCCTCTCGGACTTCATCCTAGCCAGATTCCCTTGGTACTCTCCTATATCCGCGGTAGGGATAACAACAGATGATGGTGCAATGGCAGGGAATAAAGGTTTCTCAAGTTTATAGGGCATCTTGAGAACACAAGCCCTAGCACGGACCCACTATAAGTAAGGCTCCAAAGAAACGGCACCTCTATGTCCCAACATATCTCTCCCTTTTCTATGGATGTGGCGCCAAGCTCCTTCGATCTCCCTCTTAGCTGCCTGATGATCTTGTCCTTCCTGAAGAAAGAAACCACTCACATGGATGTTGTTTGGTTTATCTCTCATCGGATACCCGAACTGACGGCGCGCAAGAACAGGGTTATAGTTGATTCCACCTCTCGTACCGAGAAGAGGCACGTTAGGAAAAGCACCACAGCTATCAATGATCTTCACGTCGTGGTAAACTCGATTATACCAGTCAATGTCGAAATGAGTGAGAGCCATAATCTTTGGCGCCCAACGCGGTTCCTTCTCGAGATCCCATAAAGCATCAGACCCAGGTAGATGCGAGACGTACCACTGATACAACAATGGTACACAGCAAATAATCATCCCTCCTTGATAAGAGTTTCGAAGATGGATGGAGTAGTATGTATCTCCTAGCAGCGTAGGGACCGGATTTCCAATCAGGAAAATTCTGATGGCGTTGATATCCACGAACTTATCAACGTTAGGGAACAAGAATAGACCATACGCGAGTAAAGAAAACACGTCTTCGAAGGCAACAGTATCCTTTGTCTCAGCAAAATGACGAGCTTTCTTCAACAAAAACTTCGTCGGCAAGACCCCGGATTCCCCCTTTCGTAGTCATGTTCTCCTCTATCTCCGACTTCTTTAAGTGGGTGATGGTTGCTATCTCGTGAGATTTGGGCTCCTCTTCTAATCCAGAAAAAGGAACACGGTCGGTGATCGACAAACCAAGAATATAGGAGTATTCCTCTAAAGTGGGCATCAACTGGTAATCCGGAAAGGTGAAACATCGGTACAAGGGATCATAGAATTGAACCAACGTGTTGAGGATGCCTTCCTTCATCTTGCGCTTCATGAGCGGTACAATGGACCCGTACTTCTTCTGAAAATCCGTCGGACTCTCGATCTTCGGAATCAAACTCTTCAGTTCTTCAATCTCGGGCTCCTTGAAACTAAAGCTTCGAGCATTTCTCCTTCCAAGTTCCATAATAACCTGAGATGTCTGCAAAATCATTCCGAAGTTCCTTGAAAAACAAGTTTTTTACAAAGATGTTGATGAATGCATGAATGAATGATAATGCGACAGTCACACACAAGCTTGCAAACATGGGGTTCAAAGGTTCAACGTTCAGCATGGAGTCGAGGGTAAAGCCCACCCAAAGGTATGTACTAACGGTTCAATCACACCTGTAAGACATGGTTCTAAGAGTTCCCAGAGTCTACATTCCTCCTTCGGATATTACCAACGTCTTGATTACTCAATAATTAGCAATATTCTCAAGAGAAACTCGTCCGAGCGTAGCATCGCGTAACAACTACTTCCAAATTACTCCGTTATAGTCTCCGCGCTACACCTAAAAAGGCCAAGAGGGGTTAGGGTTCTATGGTTCTCAACTTCTCGGGCTCCTAGGTCGAAAATAATAATGTCTTCCCGATTACTCGGTAAACAAATATTAAGTTCAAGAGGGCCTTCCATTGAGTGGGGGATCTCATGCCTCCTTCTTCGGGATTACTCCCTCAAAGTTAACATGACTATACCGCCCGTCCTATTCCTTAAATGTTACTTAATCCGGGTATAGGATTCGTCCTTTGCAAAAAACTCAAACACCCCAATTTAAACATATAATCAAACATAACAAATAATAATAAACAGATAAGACAAATTAGGCTTAACCCACTTAGGGATGGACCAGCAAGAGGTCAATCTTTCCCCAGCAGAGTCGCCAATTCTGTAGCGATAAAAAATGTAGCGGGGTAAATCGGAGATCGAATTATTGATTAATTCGTCTCACAAAAGCAAGAGTCGCCACCACGCTTTATTGTTTCCAAAGGAAAAGGGAAAAGAGCGAAATAAAACCCTAAATATGCAATGTAAATAATACTTTTTTTTAAAAGTAATGAAAATACAAGGCGTTTTTGAAAAGAGATCTTATGGTTCGGGGGTTGGTTATACAATGGGAAGGTATTAGCACCCAATGTATCTATAGTATTCTATAGGAACCTTTTGAAATATCTGTTTATTTAAAATTGATCGTTTGATTGAAAAATGAATCGTTTTGGCCGAAAAGGGGTACGGACGGGTTTTTGAAGATACGACGACCTAACGTCGAAGTTTTTGCTTAAAGGGTATAAATTTTGAAAAGATTGAATACTTGAAGGAAAATGATCCTAAGTTTTAATGAAAATGCAAATATTCGCGCGATTAGACTTGAGGACATGAAGTCAACAAATTTATCGTTTTTCCTTTGGATTTAAACGTAAATGGAATAAACAAATAAATATGAAATAAATAAACAGAAAAATTATGCGGATAATGATTAAATAACAATAGTTAAATGATAGACTAAATGATGTGAATAATGCATTTTTTAGATTCTTGTTAAATATTAATGAAAAGAAAGTATTTTTTAATAGCTTTCATTTTTTACGCATTTTTTAATATGGATAAAAGCATGAGGATTAATTAAAGGAGTCAAAATATTTTTAGTTTTTTAAGTCTTTATATTTTTTATATATTTTGTATTAATATTAACTAAAACGAGTGAATTAATTAAATAAAATATTTTATTTCCATATGTTAATATGTTTTTTTTCTTTTTTTAATAAAAGGTATTATTTTAATAGTTATTAAATAGTTAGACTAAGTTAAAACTTAAAGTTATTAATTTAATAAAAAAAGGAACTAACAATTATTAAATTAATCTAAAAAAGGTCAAATGATCTAAAATCGTTTTAATTAAATTATACCCTTATTTGACTAAGTTTACTAATTATCTCAACTAATAAAACTCTAGAAGAAGAAAAAAAACTAAAGAAAATAAAATAGGGAAAAGAAAAAAAGTATATAAAAACAGGGTAGATAATAAAGAGTTTATATGGGCCAAAGGGGTTTCTAAAAAGGCCTGATCAAAATGGAAGGGGGGGGGGTGCCCTAAGCAATTCGTTTGGGCTTTAGCAATTAAGTTGAGGTCCATATCATAACCTGTTTCTTTTAGGGGTTAAACATAATGTTAGGGAAAGAAAATTAGGGTTAAGGTTCTTGAACAGAAGCGGCGCTCCTTGTTGTCCGTATCGTCTTCTTCGTCCTCGCGCGTTATCCTCTTCAATCGCTACTGAAATCTCCTCCTGTCTAATGGCCACTAGCTCCCACTGTCTTCTTCCCTCCAGCCAAACGTTAAGGGGCGACGGATTCTACGGTACAAATTCGTTTTATCACTCGTTTTAGGGTTTCATTGTAAATGCATGTTGTAATCTTTGATCCACTTTGATTCTGATTTCGTTTTATTGTTTGTGGGAGGTGTTATGAAAGTAAAAGGGGGAAAGGAAATCGTTACCTAGAGGCGGAGATGGAGGAGGAACAGTTGGGTGCGACGGAGGCCACGGCAAGGAAGGACAGGCGCGAGCTTGCTTCGGACTACTGGACCCTGGTTTGTGTATTTGTGTCCTTCTTCTTCTTGCTTTGGTATTCTGTATGCTTTTGCTTTTGGCCAATGATGCTATGCTGAGACTTTTCCGGTTGCCTTGAATATGCTATGTTGGAACACTTTGTTTTGATTAGCTCCCTCTTCTTCTCCTCCTTGCCTTGTTACTGTTGCCTTATGATAGCCTATGACGACGAATTCTGAGGCCTTATGTGTTTTTGGACATGGTTTCAATGGTTTATGCTTTGCTGGTTTTGAAATGGTGATGGTGTTTGTTGGTTTAAGTTTCTACTGGTTTTTGAAATGCAGTAGGCTATGGTTCTGGTAATGCAGTTAACAAGTTCTGGTTTTTAGGCCATGTTGTTTTATGCTATATCAGGTTTTTTATGGTTTAGCAGTATGTTATGGTTCTTATGTGATATTGGTTTGATGGCTCAATCAGGTTTTTTGAGGTTTAGGCCATATTGTTTGATTTACGTGGGTTTGGCGTTTGACAGTAGGCTATGGTTTTTGGTGTTTTGGTTTCGGTAGTAGACAGGTTTTGCAATGCAGATAGCAGGTTTATGGTTGTGTATGGTTGATGGAAAACAGGGGAATGGGTTTTTTGTTGTTAGGCCATAAGGTTTTGGTAATATGCAGGCTTATGGTTTATGACAGTAGGCAGGTTTTTTTTAATAATGAAGTTGAATGGTTTTTGTTTTTAATGCAGGTTATTCAAAAAAAAATCTCTTGTTGAAGGGGTTTGCTAGCTTGTTATAACAACCTTTCTTTTCTCCTCAGGTTTACGTTACAGGCTTAGGCTGTGCTTGGTTGGAGATTTGAATATTTGAATAATATTCTGCCTCCTGCATCATATTGTTACAGCAGTTTTGTTTGTATTCTACTCTTGTGCTTCTCCTTTTACTGTGTTACTGCAGTCGCTTTGTCTTATAATTCCTTCTGCCTAAACCAAAACCTGCAAAACCAATTTTCTTTCTCTCTTCTCTCTCTCAAGTACATTGATGCATAAGATGATGTGTACTGCTTTCTTTCTGAAATTGCAACAGAGCTGGAATATGATGAAAAATGGAAACACTATTGCTTGTATAATGGTTTAAACTGCATATTTTAACTTGCCTACTGCATGGTACAGTGGGAGCCTCTTTGTATGTTTGGCCTCTTCCTATATGGGCATGTTTACGTTGCAATTTGGCTTTGTTTGTGCTTGCATATGCTGCGTATATTTGAAATATGCATGGGACTTTGAAAAATGCAATGGATTTTTTTAATTATGCAGTTTTTTTTTAAAAAATGAAATGAATTTTGTGCATGTTTCAAAATTGTGCATTCATTTATAAAAATTCCTCCCTTTTTTGTGAACCTGGAGAAATCCCGTGATTTGCAAAAAGGGTAAACTGATTCCAGCCGTTGCTTTTAATGATGAACACCAAATAATTTTCTACTTTTAATTATTTGTTCAAATTCTAATTTTTCTTTTAATTGTTTTTTTTGCAGGTAAAATCAACTGAGCAGACAAAAAGGCATTGGATAGAAGATTTAGAATTTAGGAAACATTAGATTAATTTTTATTTCATTTTAACTTTGTAAAATTATTATTGTAAATTTGTTGTAATAAATACAATATTTACACAATAATTGTACAATTAGAAGAAAATGAATAAAATTCCAATATTTGCCAATTAATTTCCTCTTTCTCTCTAATTATTTACTTTATCGTTTATATTTCTTTAAATTGTATAATAATTGAAAATGAATCTCAATTACCTAAATTCAGAATAATAAACAAATAAATAAATAATATCATTGATCAATTAATATTTTCAATTATTTAATTCATTATTCATAACTTTCTAAATTATAATAATTAAAAATAGAATTTCAATTATTTAACTTAGAATGATAAATAATTAAATAATCATTATTGACCAATTAATGAACCTTTTTTTCAAATATTTATTATATTATTCATAAATCTTTAAATTATGTAATAACTGAGAATAAATTCCAGTTATTTAAATTTAAGATAGTGAATAATAAATAAACACATGTCTGCATGATTAATACGCCTCTTTTCTAATATTTATTTTATTATCTATACATCTTTAAATTATATAATAATGGAAAACAAATTCCAATTATTTAAATTTAAGATAATAAATAATTAATAAACATTGTTTTAGCATGAATCGATTAAATAATTTAGTGTTCAAAATAAATAGCTCTCGGCCTGAAACAAGTTATGAATTTTTAAAATCAATAGATCAAAACACTTGTTATGTAATGATGCGGATGGGAGATGGTATCTTAGGTCAAAATTTGGGGTACAACAGTTTGAAGAACATCACGAAGAGCGGGTGGGTACAAATAATTTGAGCCTTTATCCTTTGTTTCTTAAACCGTGAACCAGGCCACGCTACAACCCTTAAAAGTCCTAGCTGAAGCATGGGTTAGTTCGAAAGCATACTGTTACCAAAGGTATCCTAACTCCTTAAGGCTTGCTATAAAATATTGAGTTGACATCACATTTTACAAAATTTGCTGGTTTTACTGAAAAATGCATTTTTCAAAAACTTCAAGACAGACATAAGCTTTGCATTTTTAACATAACTTTGTTTGCATATGACTTTTTGTTTGAACAACATAGAAATTCGCACGACGAATGCCTAATGAACAAAAGCACCTCCAATCAAGGGGCATGGCCTGATCATTGTCCATCATCTGGGGCAGTCCAGTCAAGATTCAAGGAATCTCTCAAGATGCCAAACAGCCAGGGGCAAACCTCCGCCTGAGCCACTTGGGGCATTGGACATGAATTCCCAGCAACAAATCTTGCATGACCAAACATCTTCTGGTAGCGTGGCAACACAATAACAGGGGCACCTCCCTACATCCTGAGAGCATGGACATAGTCGGAAAAAATACTACGCAAAATCAAAGACCCGCTAGGTCGACTGGCCTAGGCAAAAATAAGGGCTTCCTGGCGAACCAAAAGGGTTCGGGCAAAAATAAGGGATGAAAATGAAAAATTGTACACCCGGCAAGTCGAAAACCTGAAAAGGCGGCTTGGGCAAAAATGGGTATCCCAGTGGACCGAAAACCCGAAAGGGCGGTCCAGGAAAAAGTTAGGGATCAAAAGCGTACGACTATGTTCCGTCATCTCGTCACTTGCCTACCAGAAGAAGATTTGTCAATCGGTAGTCATCAAGCACCTCTACGGGTACCTTCTCCCGCAGAAACAGGGGCAATAATGAGTTGTCCAAGCAATCCGGGCGCGCTGTCCACCGAGATACCAAGGTAAGTTCGGCTAAAGAACACGACTAAGATACCTTCACTCCCTGCAGAGTACGAATGCTCCCCCGACTTTATTCAGAAGGTTATTCCCCACCAGAGCTTATAACTGGGTTATCCTCAGCCAATTACCACGGAAAGATCTCCTCGGCGAAGTTCTTCCTATCCTCAGCGGAGTTCATCAAATCTCCCAACATAACTTATCAACGATATCCCCAGCGAAATTATCTTCATCAACCTCGGCAAAGTACTTCTCTTTCCCTACAAAGTTCATTCCCCGCAGAGTAATCTCTTCGCCAAGTTTATTCCCCAACGGAGTTATCTTCTCTGACCGGTATTCTTGCAATCATCATCCCCAACGGAAACGAAGAATCTCACTCTTCAACATCAGCCCAGGATTTGACTTCCCGGCATCCGTCAAGGATCTATTTTCCCAGACGAAGATACATTCATAAACATCACATTGTTATACATCATGATACATGCATATACGCATCATATCATACAATCTCATGTGTTGAGAACATTTTTGCTTGATTCATATCATGCATTGCATATGACTGACCTTTACCTTTCAGGAGGGATATAGTTAAATGATCAGCTATGTAGATGAATACAGTCAAAAGAGACCAACCCAGTCAAAGAATACAAATCCAGTTAAATCAATGCCTAAAGATTTCTCTGATACAACTCGTCGTTATAGACACTTGTCGTTATAGACACTCGTCGTTATAGACACTCGTCGTCATAGACACTCGTCGTCATAGACACTCTTCGTCATAAACACTCGCCGTTATAGAAACTCGTCGTTATAGACACTCGTCGTTATAGACACTCGTCGTCATAGACACTCGTCGTCATAGACACTCGTCGTCATAGACACTCGTCGTCATAGACACTCGTCGTCATAGACACTCGTCGTTATAGAAACTCGTCGTCATAGACACTCGTCATCATAGACACTCGTCGTCATAGACACTCGTCGTCATAGACACTCGTCGTCATAGACACTCGTTGTCATAGACACTCGTCGTCATAGACACTCGTCGTCATAGACACTCGTCGTTATAGACACTCGTCGTTATAGACACTCGTCGTTATAGACACTCGTCGTTATAGACACTCGTCGTTATAGACACTCGTCGTTATAGACACTCGTCGTTATAGACACTCGTCGTTATAGACACTCGTCGTTATAGACACTCGTCGTTAAAGACCACTCGTCCATGAGGATAACCTGTCAGTAGAGACAACTCACCAACCTAACATTACCAGACTCGATTCCTGTATCTTGCCAGGGCACGTCTGAAGAGTTTGAAGATCTGATTCCTGTATCTTGCCAGGGTGTATCTGTTGACGACTATATTCTCTGGACTCGATTCCTGTATCTTGCCAGGGCACGTCTGAAGAGTTTAAATATTCGATTCCTGTATCCATCCAGGGCACATCTACACAAAGAGTTTGAAGATCAACTCCTGTAACAGGCCAGGTAATTATTTTCTTTTCTCAGGTATGCAAGTTCTCGCTAAGGAATCTCTTACGCGAACGACACCTAGATGGCATCTGTAAGCCCATCCACATACCAACAGTCTCCAAATGGAGTCTATAAGCCCATTCCCGAAAAGGTTCTGTCGCATCTCCAGATGGCATCTATAAGCCCATCCTCCTATCCATCATTCCTCCAAATGGCATCTATAAGCCCATTCCCTACATCACGCTGCTGACACTCTATTATGTGAGTGCAAATTTCTGGGCACTCTAGTGTTCAATCATCTTCCACCTTCGGATCACGAAAGGCACGCAAGCCAATCTACATCCTCAGGTTTAAGAAGATTGAACAGGGGCAACTGTTGTACCCCAAAATTTGCCCTCCCATATTCCTCAAGATTTCTCAAAGGTTGCACAGTCAAATCACCTCCTAAGGCAGTCAAGTCAAAATTAGGGTTTTGTGTTGCATCAAGGTCCTTACATCCAAATGACCTCAAGTTCTCCTTAATGTCCTAACTTATGCTCAAATTTAGGTTCGGCTCAAGAGTCAATTCTTTAAAGAAGGTATCCGACTGTGTGAGTTTTCTCGAAGAAATATGGTGAAAAAGTGTGCTGAAAATGCAGTTTTTACGCGCTAAAAAATTCATAACTTGAAGATAGTGGCTCGTTTTGAACCCGTTCCGGTGGCCTAAATTCCATCTTGACATTATCTACGTTTTCATCTCTCACGGCTGGAAGCCAATTTCGATCAAAAGGTCTTCAAAAATATGGATTTATCAAGTATTTTCATACAGAAAATTTGTGACCGAAGTTTATTTGTGTCATGTTCAGAAAACCTTAACTTGGTCGATTTTCATCGTATCGAGCTGGTTCTGGTGCCAAAATTTCACAAATTGAGTTGGCTACATTTTCACACAAGGTATTGAGTTCAAACGGTATTCAAAAGGCCTCCGTTTTTTGCTCAGAGTGCGTGACACGCTGAAAATCCTGAATGCTGAATATTATTTCATCTGAGCCGAAACTTCGAAAATTCATAACTCGGTCAATTTTTATCGGATTGGACTCATATTTTTACACAAGGTCCCTGACTCATAGATCTACAACTTTGCTTTAAAAGTCGAGACCTGATTATGATCCGATCAATACCAATTTTTTATTGAAGAACGTGTCAGAGTCGACACTGGAGCCCAAAATAAGTTTGTTTGAGCTGAAACTTCAAAAATTCATAACTAATTCACCGTTTATCCGATTGAGCCGATTTTCGGACAGGAGTTAGTTATCGATGTCGGCTACATTTTGTTTTCACATTTCAACTTCAAAAATTGCACTTAAGTCCCTGCGATTTATCCTGGAAAGTGACGAACTCAAGTGAACATTGGAGGCCCAATTGCACATTCAAAGCCCATTTTCTTTACCCTAATTTCCATTATATAATCACCTTCTTTTCACACAAACCAAGGGAGGAGAAAGAGAAAAAAACCTTGCCACAACACTGTTAGAATATCAAATTCTTTCAAGAACTCTAAAACCAGGAAATCCTTATTACAAATCCCTCACTCACTACAAACAAGCCATCACAGTTACAAACCAACACCTCACTACTTCTTCAGTAAGGGTAAGGCTGGCTTGATCTCCATGACCCAAAAAGCATAAAAGCATTCATGTCACTAATTTTCCAGTAAGGGTAAGATTGATTTGATCTCCATGATCAAAAGGGTATAATCATTCATACATGTCATATTGTGCCTAAACATTCAATTTCTTCTTATATTGGCTTTATTTGCATTTTATGATTTTATTTAATGTGTTCATGAGATTCAACACTGCAGATTTAGACAGGATCCCATGCAGGTTCATTAAGGAACGTTGAGGGCAAAACACAAATGGCCAAAAGCCAAAAGCCAAATGGCCAAAAGAACAACTTATGCATGACACCAATACATGGCAAGACAGACACCATGAGAAGATTAAGGAACGTTGAGGCCAGAACACAAATGGCCAACGGCCAGAACACAAATGGCCAACAGCCAGAACACAAATGGCCATGAAACCCAATCCAATGGCCAAAGAATGCAGACCACGGTACTCAGGAGTCAATGAACACGCACGTGATGCCAGAAAGTCAAACAAGGCTTTTTGTCTAATGGGCCAGAATACTTCAAAAAACCTCCCCTTGGGCCTGAAATCCCCCTTGGTTTGCATCCTTTTTAATTTTATTTTATTTTATTTTCTAATTCTTTTTTAATTATTTTAATTGTTTTTTTTCACCATAAAATAATTTTCTATAATAAAAACAGAAAAATTAAAAAATACAAATATATTTAATTTCTTCACTAATTAATTTTTGTAAATAAACTCTAACAATTAACTTAGTTAATCTAGGTTTTAATTTTAACACTTTTTCTTAATAAATAAAAAATATGTAGAATTAGGTTTTGACATTTTCATCTTTTTCTTAAATAAATTATTAATCCTCATTATTTATCATTATTACTAATTATCATTAATTTTGTAAATAAACATGTAAATAAATTAATTAACTAGTAAATTAGGTTAACTTTAATATTTTCATTAATAATTAAAATAATCTAGATTTAGGGTTTCCTTTTAATTCTTTTTCTTTATTTTTCATTAAATACAAAAACCATAAAAAACAATTTCTTTCCTTTTATTAAATAATTAATTAACTTTTAATTCAATTTAATTTCAAAAGGGTGCAACGCCCTCGGACGTTCTATTTCCATTCTTTTCGCACGTTATTTTATTTTCTTGTGAATATTATGTAACTGTTCAAGCCATGTAATAGTAACTAGGTTTTACTTTCTGCATTTTATTAAAAACGGGTCTTTGTTAATTTGGCGATGTATAGACCCGCGCCTTGTAATAGCGTAGGATTTTACTTTTCGCATTTAAATTTCCGCACTTTTAAATTCTAAACTTTGCATGAAAGAATGTATGGCCTAAAATAAAAACAAGCGTAGATCACCATGATACATGTACAAGATAAAACATAATTGAAAACAACACACAAATTCACACACCACTCTTAGGGTACGCCTCACTGTTGCCTTGCCTTCAAAACGTGGTCGTCGAGTATAGGACGTTTTAGTAAGTCCTTATGTCCATGACATGATCCAGTTGCCTCGAAACGGTTGCCTCGAATTAAAAAAAGGATCAATGGCATAAGGGTAGCTTCTAAGGTATCCTACTGTTGCTCTGGTGACCACACTGTCCCTACAAACGGGTTGACCCGAACACCTCCAACGGTGGTGCTACCTACCTCTCAATGGTGGGATGGCACTACCTTAAGGATTCACAGCCTAATTCCTTAGGGTAGGTAGATGACTCATAGATACTTGCTCTATTAAAAAACAATCAAAACTCTTTTCACACCGACACTTTTCAAAAAGCTTTCAGAACAATTTTTCAAACACTCTTGAGGACTGATACAAGAGTCGATCTGAAATATTTAAACGAAACTTTTTCAAACCCACTGACAATTGAAAAGCAAACACTTTTGAAAACACAAATGAGCAAGTATCTAAGATCCCATGGATAACCATGGATAGAAAGGGTGCTAACACCTTCCCTTTCTATAAATCTACCTCCCGAACCGAGAGATAATCTCATAAGGAATTTTGCTGTGCTTTTGTCCTGTCCATGTTGAAGAAAATAAAAGATGGTGGCAACTCTTGCTTCCGCGACATTTCGCGAACCAGCGTTAAACAGTCAGTTCTAGATCCACCGATCACAACAGGTTCTGCTGTCATCCATATCAGACAGATGTTGAGCCAAATGTCTTGATAGCTTGGCCAACATAACAACATGTGCTGCTGTTATTTTTCTTGATATATTTGATTTGATTTTGTGAGATCCTTTTGGATATATTTCACTTATTTTCGCAGGTCAAGAAGATTTTATTAGGAACATTGCATATTTTATTTGGTTTCATTAAAAAGGAACTTTAGGACTTTTTAGGAAATTTAGAAGATTTGTTCCTATTTTTGTTGAAGATCTTGTAGCTGATTTAAAATTAAAAGATTGGATTTGATTGAAGATTCTAAGCCATTCTGCAAGAGTCTATAAATAAGGACTTGCTAATCTTAACAGCAATCATTCACATTAAGAAACCTTGTCTGCTAAAATAAGGGTTTGGGATTTTGGGAGTCCTTTAAAGATTTTGTGTTTTTGCGTGTCACCCATGTATCTTTTGATACAATGAGGTAAACTGATTGTTCATTGTTACTTGCCCATCACTCACGAGCTTTTAAGCAAAGAGTTGATTGTATGTCAAGTTATTCATGAACTTTTAAGCAAAGAGTTGGGTATTGTTTATTGGAAGTGAAATCTTCTGTTTTGGTTCTTAGCATTGGTTTGTGACTGGTTTTATCATTGAGGTGATTGTGGGAAGTGAGAGGGGGATCTCATATCTAGAGGGTTCCAGGTAGAAATTTCATAAGATAATGATTAGGTGATAAGTTGTAAACTGGGATTGTTTAGACTTTGAACTAATGCTATATTAGTGGTTTCCTTCCTTTCTTGGTAGTCCCCAAAGTAGGTGACGTTGCACTTATCTGGGTTAACAATTAACTATGTTATTTCATCTTCAGCAATTTATTTTTCAGCATAATTTATCCTCTGCAAATTTCTATATAAGGTAGATGATGTTATAATATCTGTCTTGACATTGTGTTTTGATGTTGAAACATCATTCTTGACATCTGTTTTATAGTGCCAGGATTTCAAAAACAAATAAAATCTGTCAAGAAAATAATAGCAGCACCTGCTGTACAATTGGCCAAGATGTCAAGACATCTGGCTCAACATCTGTCTGAGATTCATGACAACAGAACCTTTCATGAAAGTTGGTAAATATGTCATGACATGTTGCTCAACATCAGCTGTGATACATGTTTTTCCAAATGAAACACGTTTTACCAAAATTGGTGCCAATCAAAAAATTACAGACCTTCTTATATATCTTTCATTATAAGTCCTACTTCCTCTTCAGTAATACATCTAAACATTGGAGAGGACCTACCTATCTTGTATAGTTGATCGGCTACTATGAGGTATCAAGAGGATATCCTTTTGATGCGTTGAGCTTCAGTATCCTTATCTGGTAGCTTGTCTTGAGTCAGATATTGAATGATGGGTGTCATCCATCCCCGTGTGTTTTCCAGAACCATGACTTCCTCTGCTTTTATGCTTAGTGCATCAAAGATTTCTTAAACCACTGTTTTATTCAACACGGAGCCTTTAGTGTTGGCTAAACGGGCCAAAAGATATGCTCTGACGTTTTCTTCTCAAGGGATGTGATATATTGCAAATTTCTTGAACCCCTTAGCCAATTGTAGATATCGTTGTAAATATTTGAGTAATAGTGGATCATTTGTCTGATAAATTCAAGTGATTTGGCTAGAAATCAATTGTGAATCAGTTCGAACTAGCAAATAAGTAACCCCGACCTCTTTAGCTAATCCCAGATCTGCGATCATGATTTCATATTTTGCTTGATTATTGCTGGAAGCAGTAAAGCGACAAGCAAAAAGTAAAGTATTATTTTTACCGGGTGATATTTAGGTTATATCGTATCGTGTCCATAGAGATTGGTGTATTGAAATTCCATTTGACAAATCTCTTGTTAATTAATTTGGGGGATAAATGGGTTGAAAGGAAAGGTATCAACAGAAAATAAATGTATAAAAAGGAAAGACAAACTTATCCAGATCTAATGTACTCTACTCATCACAAACTTAAACCTATCGACCAGTTATTCTCAACCTACAATATTCATAAATGTTATCACATGTCAAACACAGCATCCACTGTACCATCTCAGCAGCGATCTCTCAACCAACCTTAACAACACATAAGTCAACTGTGCTCGCTTGCATCAACGATCTGTCAGAGCGACACAAACAACACAAGCATTTTTCACAGACACCCTAAGTGAATGTCAGCTTAAATCTATCTCTAGATTCCAGAAACTAATAGATAATCATCCTAGATAAGATTCTAAGCAGTATATGTCTATAGAAACTCAAATCCCTAGCACGAAGCAAAAATCAAGAATAACAATCGACAAAGATTTGTAAAGAAATTTTTATACAATGCCATGGGAGACAAATATACATGAGTTCAAAGTAAAAATACATACAAAACCCAACAAAAGAGAAATACATACAGAGGATAAGAGATAAACCACAAATCTTCTGGTTTGTCAGTGTCAGTCGATGAGAAATCCACCTCCAATCATCCTTAAGAAAAGCCCTAATGTTGTTTTTTAAGCTAATCTATCAAAAATAAGGTTGATGGAATTTGGGGAAAAAACACCCCAAAAACCATTAAAAAAATGAACTGAAATGAATTTATAAAACAAATCTCAGCATATCGCTCTTAGCGGGCTCACCATGCTAAGCAGGTTGCACAAATTTACACATTAAACCGACCTAAACCGCGCTAAGCGGGCTCCAAAACTAAGCTTCTTCCAAAATGTCAAAACGCAAGCAACGCGCTACAAAATGTGATGAGCACACTCGCGCTTAGAGGCCTTTTGCGTGCTAAGTAGGCTCTCGTGGGAAAAACTTCTTAAAACTGGTCTTTTATTCCGAAAACACACATCTGGAGTTGTGCCTTCGACACCTTATTCCTCGATGCTCCAAAATGCAACAAATACCTACAAAATGAATGGAAAAACATCAAATGGTACACTATGTACACAAAAACACAAACTAAACTTATTTATGCAAAAGTCGGGTTTGTTCAACAATTATTAACAACAAAGAGTCGATAAGTGCAACTAAAAGTATGTACAAAAATAACTACAATTTGCACTTATCAATTATTGTTGGCCTGGAAATTAAAGCAGGGGGATTTTTATAACACCAACTCACATAGTCCTTCTAGTAATACTACTGCCTTGTTACCTTTGATATTAGACGATCTCTATACTAATAGAATCCACTGCTCGGATGACTCTTCTAAAGTGGGAAAACTCACCTCTATTAGAAAATATACCAACACCTGAGATTCAATATTATTCTTGGATGTGAATGTGATGTCGTACTCTGATAACTCTACAACCCAAGATACCATCCTACCTGCCAATCCGACTTCTTCAAAAAAATTTTTTATGGGGGTAATTCATCTTGATAATAATAGGATGGCCCCACAAATAATTTTGATTTTCCTGGTGGTGACCGCTAATGCCAAAGCAAATTGTTAGATCTTTTACTAGTGGATTTCAGCTCCTTTGAGAACCTTAGTGATGAAGTAGACCAACCTTCTAAATTCATCGTTGTATTGAACTAATACGAAACTGATAGCCTTGTTAGAGACCACCAAGTATAATATGAGAGGTGAATTTTACTTCGGACGGACCAATATCGATGTAATATGGTGGGAGAACTAACCTTTTTGGTTTATCGCAAATGTTGTGATTAGCAAGAGTCGCCACTGACTTTTCTTTTATCTAACAATTAAGAAAGGTGAAAAGAACAGGAAAGGCCTTTGATAGATTTTGAGTTCGGGGGGTAGGTTATGAAAAGGGAAGGTGTTAACACCCTTTTATCTTTAGTTATCTACGGGCTCATAATTGCTTAGCCCACTTTTAAAACTTGCTTTATGTGTTTGTGATTTGTTTGAAAATATTTTGAAATGCCAAGGTAAGGCTAACTTTGTAATAATTCTTGTATCAGTCCTCAAGAATGTATACAAAGTGTTTTTTTATAAATATTTATTGTTTTGAAAGTGTAGTGTGAAAATGTTTTGTTTGTGAAAACGGTTGTGAGCAAGCAATTTGGAGTCTTACCCATTAATAAGGTCTTTCTTGTTATTTTCCTTCTCCTTTGGAGATAGTACTATCCATACCATTAGTTGGTAGGTAGCCCTATCTATTGGATGTGAAGGGACAAGCGTAGGGTCATCGTATGGTCATCGAACGCAACATGTAAGGATACTTTAGAAATTGTATCGGAGGGACTATCATCATTTTGCTCGTAGGGTCATCGAAGGGACTAGATCATTTTGTAGGCAACTCAAAGTGTCATCGAGGGATTATGATCTTTATTCGAAAGGGACTATGATGATTTGATCGAGGGTATTTTGCTTAAGTATCCTTTCGTTCGAAGGGCATGACCAATAATCATAAGGCAACAAGAGTGGTTACCCTAGAGGTGCAAGTGTTAAAAGTGCGTTAGTTTCAGTTATTTTATCTTTAAAATTAGGGCTTTCTAATATTGCTTTTAATCTTGTCTTGCAAACCCTAGTTACTAACAGTTAAATATCTACTGAAAAATAAAGTGTGGAATATGAAGTCCTACGCTATTACATGGCTTTGGGGAAGATACATAGGTATAGAAAATGCGGGAATGTAAATCTATGCTATTACATCCTCGGAGCAGATACATAATAGAAAAATGGCAGAATGTAAATCTAAGCTATTATATTGATAGCGTGACCTATACATTTGTTCTATGAATTTAAATAGCAAGAGATGAGAAAAAAAGTGTTAAAACATGTCAAAATGTTTTGTATTTTTGTGGATTTTTTGTAAAAAATAATTTAAGTGATAATAGTAATTAAACCTAAATTCTAATTGATTTTAATATTAAGGATAGATAATTAATTAATTAATTATTAAATAAAAATTTATCAAAAAATTTAATTACTAATTAAAACCCTAATCCTAATTGGTTAAAGTGTTGAAAAAATTAGGTTTGTTAATGGTTAATTAAAAAAAGGAATTAATTAAGAAAAAGAAAACAAATTAGGTTTAGTAGAAAATAAGAAAAAAACCAATTGAATGGGGTTGGTGTTGAACCCACGCCCTTCCCTTCACAGGATACACTGCCTTCCACTAGGACAATGTGTTGATTGTGTTATGGAAATAGGAATCAGTAAACATATTGTAAACATGCGCGTTAGTTTGAAAAAAAATTTTGTTGTCAAAAGCTGGGATCGAACCCACGCTCTCACGTAATACCAGTGCCTCACTCACCACTACGCCATATGTGTTTTTGTGTTATAAAACACAAACAAATCAATATGTAATAAAATGTTAGATCAGAGAAGCGTCGGAGCCCTAGCTCCGGTCGTCTTCTCCGGTGAGTCAATAATTCAACCTACAAAAACAACAAGAGTTAGATCATAACAAGGATCCTATCCCCCTAATTTGACCCTTACGACCCTAATGGAAGCATTGGTTTGTCTTGAAAATGCTTGTGGAGTGAGTTTCAAAGAAAATACTCCAAATTTCCCTAACAATGGCATTTTATTATTCCTGCGTAAAAGCTTGAAAACGATGCGTTAAAATCATTCCAAATATCAATGCGGACATAGATTTATGCATCAAATCATTCAACAAAGCATATATTAAAAGTTTGAAATTCCAGAAGTTTACCAAACCGGTGATGCTTGGTTGTGACGATTTGGGATGCTTCAAGCTTGAGTGATGGATAGGATGAAATCCTAGGATCTTTCGGAGAATGATAAAATGCTTGGAATGGATTGATAGAGGCTGCGCACGAGGTTTTGAGTTTTCCCTAGTTCTTGACAAATTTGAGATTTTTAGGGTGTGTTCTTGAGATAATTTTTTGTGTCCTTTGATGTCTGGATGTGTTGTCTATTTATAATGCTTGGATTAGGTCAACAAAAGTGAGATAAATCTTTTGTATTTCATGATCAAATCTTTGATTGGAACGTTTCATTAAAACTTTCTCTTTTAAGCTCAATCATGTGCCAATCATCTTTACACGCTTTTGCTAGCTGGTCATGAGCTTTTCGGGCCTCCAATTTGATCAGAACAAAAGCCTACACGCCTTGATCTATTATATTTATATTTTATTTGATTTATTTTAAATTCAATTGAATTAAATCAAAATAAAAATAAATAAAAATCACAAAAATGCATGAATATATTTAGAGTTCTAATATGATGTCATGAGCACGTTTGAACCTAAAAACTTAGCCCCATTAGCCCAAAAATTCAAGTTTACTCAATTTGAACTTCATGCATTTTCTTAAAATTGCTCAACTTGCACAAATCATAACTCTCTCAATTTTTGTCATATGAAGGTGATCTATGAATTTTTGGAAACCTCAAGATGTCTCCTACAACTTTCATGTTGGTCATTTTTTCATATGAAGTTTTAATCTTGATGTAAATTTCTTTGACACAAAATTTCTTTTTGTTGACTTCTAAAATGACCTGTAATGTTTTGGCCCATATCTCTGAAATGAAGCATTTTTTGGCCTTGAGCTTATAGATACAAAGTTGTAGAGAATTGAATTTCCTTTAGGATAGGAATTGGTTGAAGAATTTCTAATGAAATATGTGAAAGTTATGCTTGGTCAAAGTTCATTTGACTTCTCCTTAAGAAAACCCTAATTTAGTAACTTTTGACTTTTGATGAATCTTAAGTTTTCTTGATGAATCACGATCAACCCTTGATCAAATGATGAATGTGGCCTCAAAATATTGATATTGACCAAAAATTATGAAATTTGACTGTAAATTGGTCAAAGTTGACTTTTTGTCCAATATAGTTTATTTTCAATCATCTGGCTAGTTGACTAAGCCAACTTATGATATAAGGCTTTAAATTTTGCATGAGGGTACCTTGATACATATGATAAACCATGAAATCCACTTGAGGCATTAGAAGTCAAATTTCCTTTAAGAAAAGTAAAACCCTATTTGTAGGACAATTGCTTAGGAGGAGAGTTTGTATGGTCAATCTTTGATAAGTCTTGAGTACTTGAGACTCCTATGAGAATGAGGAGGTGTTTTGAATAATTTGTTTTAAAAATGGAAGGGAAAATTTTGGGGTACAACAACTGCTCCTGTTTAATCTTCTTAAACTTGAAGAGTTAGACTGGCATGCCTGCCTTTCATGATCTGAAGGTGGAAGAGGATTGAACACTTAAGTGCCCAGAAAATTGCACTCACAGATGCATAAAGTAATGTTGTTGGTTGATTGTACTACTTGAACGAGCTTAAAGATGCCATTTAGAGAGGTGATAGAGTGTCGTTGGAGATGGGCTTATAGATGCCATCCAAAGTAAATGTTGATAGGAGTAACAAAATGAGTCTATGCCTGACTGTGTCTGAAAATGTATACTAGAATGAGTCTGTGTACGACTGTATCTATCAGACGTGTTAGGGAGTGTCAGAATGAATCTTATGTCTCGATTGTATCTGAATGATGTTCTAGAATGATTCTATTTCTTGACTGTATCTAGGAGAGGATAAGAATGAGTCTTCACCCGACTGTATCTGAAAAATGTATTGGAATGAGTCTACACCCGACTATATCCAGAAGTGGATCAGAATGACTCTTCGCCTGACTGTATCCGAAAAATGTATTGGAATGAGTCTACGCCCGACTGTATCCATAAGTGTATTAGAATGAGTCTACGCCGACTTTATCCAAAAGAGTGTCATAATGATCTTTTGTCTGGTTTTATCTGACTGATGCTTTTCAGAATGAATCTATCCGATTTTATCTGAGGGAAATTCTTTTCATAATGAGCCTATCTGATTTTATCTGAGGGAAATGCTTTTCAGAGTGAATCTATCTGATTTTATATGAGGGAAATGCTTTTCAGAATGAATCTCTGAAAGGAATCATCTGGTCGTATAGATAGTTACCCCGTCTTGTTTCGGGAATTGATCTACAACCTGTCTATAAATCGCTGATAATATTCGTCTATTTGCAAACTTAACCAGAAAACAAAGTTAGCTTCATGCAATGTCATGATGTATGAAATGTACTTTGTAGTGATGTTCTCAAAATAAATGAGAATAGTATATGCGTTTCGTATGCATATGTTATGATATTTTGTAAATGATAAATGGATGCAATATGTTGTTGGAGCGCATCGGTAGCTTCTTGTAACAATGTCTAGCTGGGGAAAATAAATCCCTAACTATTATTGGGGATGAAGAAAGCAATTCTTCAATTTTTGTTTAGAATGATTTTACTTGAGATGCCCGCTTTCTGTTTGAGAACACTCCGCTGGGGATCTTCGACTTTCGCCTGGGGATAGAAGCTATTGTACCCCAAAATACTTCATCAGATTTTTCTCAACCAAAGCTCATTTTTAAGAAAATTCAATTCTCTGCAACTGTCTTTATAAGCTCAAGGCCAAAAAATGCTTCATTTTAGAGATATGTGCCAAAACATTACATGTCATTTTAAAAGTCAACAAAAAGATACTTTTTGTCAAAGAAATTTACATAAAGTTAAAATCTTCAACTGGAAAAATGACCAACGTGAAAGTTATAGGGGACATCTTGAGGTTTATAAAAAGTCAATGATAACCTTCATATGATGAAAATTGAGTGAGATGTGATTGGTGCAAGTTGGGCAATTTTGAGAAAATGCATGAAACCCAAATTGAGCAAAATTGAATTTTTGGGCTAATGGGCTTATCTTTTAGAGTCCAAACATATTCTTGACCTCATAATGGACCTCTAAATCTATTCATATGCCCTTTTAGTTTTTTATTTCATTAATTTTATTTTATTCATTTAAATTAAAAATTAAATCAAATAAATATCAAAGGGAGGTGTGAGGCTTAAAAGACTTTTGTTTCAAATATTATGGAGGCCCAAAGATATGCTGCAAACTGTGTGGGGTTATTTTCAAAACAAATCTTCATGTTTTGTCTTATTCTAATTCTATTTTCAAACAAGAATCAATGATATAATTATAAGAGGTCCAAGCCCATTTTTCTTGACCTAATCTCTTCCTATATATATGTGTGTATGTGTGTGTGTGTGTGCACATTATCTTCAGACAAAGGTCACAAAAAAAAACTCGGCAAGAACACTCTCTCAAAATATTAAATTTTGTCAAACTAGGGAAAACTTGAAACCTCTCATACAACCACTTTAAAAGCAAAGCAACCATCCAAATCGACTCCTGGGATATCATAGGGTGAGTTGGGATCATTCTTGATGATCAAAGAGGCCTTAAACATGCATCCCATGCATCACCGATTTCCATACTTTTGTCAATTTCGTATTTTTATTTACCCTGCTTTGATTCTTACTAATGACTCTAATGTGTTCCTGAGATGTAATAGCACATGTATGAACCTTCGCATGAGTCACATAATGCAAGAATCGTGTATCACCATGTTTGCACTAATTTTCTCTATTTTCCTTATATATCATTATGCATAACGATTCAGCCAAAACTAAGGCGACCAATGGATTCAAATGGGTCAAATTAGAGGGGTAGTGTCTCTTTTGATCATTAACGGTTGTTATTTTGTAGGTTGACAAAAAGAAGCTCGTAGGAGAAGACGATCAGAGCCAGGGCTAGCAGCTCTTCATTTTATCTGTTTTGGATTTATTTGTATTTATTTGTTTTCATTATGCAACTGGATGTAACAGCCACCTAGGTGGCAAGACGCGCGCGTGTTAAGGCTTTGGTATCTAAGGGTGTGGGTTCGATCCCTTCCTTTTACAAATTTTTTGCTATTTTTCCAATTCATGCAGGTTTACAATATAATATGCAGCGCATGTTCTTTAGACACAAACCAATGCCTGGCGCAGTGGAAAGCAAGGCATTGAAAGGCTAGAAGGGCGTGGGTTCAACACCCACCCCATGCATTTTGCCTTTCTTCTTGGTTTCTAACTTTTTCCATGATTTTTCTTCCCCTAACCCTAATTTCTTTTTTTAACTAACCCTTAACCTATTATTTTCTTAACCCTAATAAATTAGGTTTAGGTTTTTAATCAATAATTAATTTTTACATTTTTTTTATTTGCTAATTAATTAGGTTAATTAATATTTTTCTTAAAATCAAAATTAACTAGACTTTAGGATTTTTATTAATTAAAATTAATTAGATTTAAGGTTTTAACTATTTATTTCACATCAAACTAATTTCATAAAAAATCACATTCAAACATTTTTAAACATTTTTTTATTTCTTATTGCATTTAAGTTCTTAAACGATTGTATAGGTCATACGACTTTTTCTTGTAATAGTTTAGATTTATTTTTTTCCGTATTTTTACCTATTATGTAACTGCTTACATGATGTAATAGTCTAGGGTTTAATATCGCACTTTATTTTCCACATCTTTTTATGTAACTGACCCAAAGCTCTGTAATAGCTTAGGATTTACTTTCCGCACCATTAATTTTGTATATATATATATATATATATATATATATATATATATATATATATATATATATATATATATATATATATATATATATATATATATATATATATATATATATATATATATATATATATATATATATATATATATATATTATACTGCTAGTAACTAGGGTTTGTATGGAAAGACTAAAATCAATCTAGAAAAACCTTAATTCAAGATAAATAACTGAACTGAACACACTTTTCACACTCACACCTCTATGGTAACCTCTCTTTGTTGCCTTAGGAAACATGGTCATGTCCCTCGAAAGTAGGGATGCTTTAGCAAAGTCCTTTTGAATAAATATCATAGTCCCTCGATGACCCTTCGATGTTGCCTATGAAAAATGATCTAGGCCCTCCGATAAATTGCTAAAGTATCTTTACATGTTGCCTTCGATGACCATACGACCACCATACGCCTGTCCCTTCGCATCCAATGGGCAGGGCTACCTACCAACTAATGATATGGAGAGTACAATCTCTAAAGGAGAAGGAAAAGAATAAGAACGACCTTGAGTGGGTAAGAACTGTTAATCGCTTGCTCACAATCTTTTCTAAAATACATTTTTACACATCACACTTTCCAACGAAATATTTTCAAAAGCACTTTGTACGTGTTCTTGAGGACTGATACAAGAACCATTACAAAGTTACTTGTACTTTCAAAATATTTTCAAATCACATACACACAAAGAAAATTTTCAAAACTGTGTTAGCGATTAAGAACCTGAAGATAACTACGGATGAAAAGGGTGCTAACACCTTCCCTTTTCACAACTTATCCCCCGAACTCAAATTCTATCAAACAAATGGAAATTACTGACAATTTTTCTCTTCTAGATATAGTTCATATACAATCTAAATACAAATTCATTCTGACACTCATTCTAGATTCACTTTTTGATACAGTACAAATACAATCTAAAACACAGATTCATTCTGACGCTCATTCCAGACTCTCCTGCAGATACAGTTCAGATACGATCCAAATATGGATTGTCATTCTAATACTCATTTAATACATCCTCAGATAAAATCAAGGCTTGGATTTATTCTGGCATTCCCCAACCGAGTTTGGTCCTCCAAAACTGAAAAAGAAACCTTGCGAAGTTCTTCAGCAACTTCAACTTCCCCAGAAGAACTTGTCTCCCTAGTGAAATCGCCAGAATATATTCCTCAACAGGGTTTATTTCCCCCAACAGACAACAATCTCCCCAGCTTAAGTTTATTCCTCATTCTACTACACATGACTGACATAACTCCTCTTCTCCAATAGAGTTGATACTATCCCCAGAAAGTTGCTGCAAAACTTGGAGTTCGACCAGAATACCAGTTAACTTTACTCTCTCCATACCAATCCGAAGTTTAATCATCCCTTTTACCCCCAGTCCGGGTATATAAGAATTAAATTCCCCAGTACAACAACAAACTACTAAGGTTCCTGAACTCTACTCCCCAAGCAGAAATCAACATTCCCTGCAGAGTTTCCTCAAACAGCAAACATGAATCCCCAGCAGAAGTATTCAAGAAAAAGCTGAAGATACACATACTCTTCATCCACAACAATAGTCAGAGGTTTATTTTCCCAGACAAAAATACACTTCAATAACATTTCACATTCATACATTATAACATATGCATACAAAGCGCATATAGCACAACCTCATTTTTAAGAACAACATTACGCAATTCATTTAATACATCATGACATTGCATACAACTAACTCTTTACCTTTTCAGGAAAAATAAATCAACAGATAATTATCATCAATAATTCTCAACAAGTTCCAGATTAGTTCCTGAAAAAAGACAGAGCAACTATCTACACGACCATTCAGAAGCAATATTACACAAGTTCCTTCTCATATACCTCTAGATGCAACTTCACACGGGCTCATTTAGAAGCAATCTTACACGAGTTCCTTCTCATATACTTCCAGATGCAGCTTCACACAGGCTCATCCTGAAACAATCCTACACGGGTTCCTTCTTATAAACCTCCAGACGTAGCTTCACACGGGCTCATCCTGAAAAAATCTTACACGGAATCCTTCTCATAAATTTCTAGACGTAGCTTCACACGGGCTCATCCTGAAACAATCCTACATGGATTCCTTCTCATATACTTCCAAATGCAGCTTCACACGGGCTCATCCTGAAGAAATCTTACACGGGTTCCTTCTCATATATTTCAAGATGCAGACTTCACATTGGCTCATCCTGAATAAATCTTACACGATTTCCTTCTAATACATTCCCGGACACGGCTTAACACAGGTTCATTCCAGCATATCATTCAGATGAAATCGACCAAAGATTTATTCTGATACTTCTTCCAATTGAATTCAAATTTAGATGGCATCTGTAAGCCCATCTTCGACAACTCTCCATCACCTCTCCAAATGGCATCTTTAAGATCATTCATGATACAATCATCTAACAACATTACTTCATGCACCAGTGAGTGCAAATTTCTGGGCAATTTAGTGTTTAATCATCTTCCACCTTCAAGTTACAAATGGAGAACATACCAATCTAACTCTTCAGGTTTAACAAGATTGAACAGAGGCAGTTGTTGTACCCTAAAATTTTACCTCTTCTTTCTCAATACATTTCTCATCAAATATCTCAAAATGCTCAAGGTTATCAAGGGTTTTATCAGAGAAGCTCACCTCCAAAGCACTGAGCCTCCGAATTAGGGTTTTGACTGAGAATGACTGATCACTGACTTTTGACATAATACATGACCTAATGATTTGAATCATAATCTAAAGGACTAAAATACAACATGTTGATCTAATTTTGTGGCTCAAATCATTTCTCAGGCTCAAAGGTTTGATAGTTGAAATTTGGACCAACTAACGAAAAGTCAACCGATACACAAAAAGTCAACCTTTGACTTTTTGGTCAGCATTGCATTCCAAAGATCAAAATTCATCAAGATTTAAAAAAATATCAAACTTGATCATCAAGAATCAAGAAAGTCAAGAAAGTCAACAAAAAGTCAAGGATTTCAATACTTAGAAAATTTCTAAGTGTTTTTACACTTGATAATTTCATCACTTCATGACATTTTTTCACCAAGATGCAAGAAGGTTCAAGGAAAACTTTCAACATGAAAATTGTAGATCTCGATGAATTCTACAACTTGGTATTAGAGGGTCGATGTCCAAAAAATTCTTATATTTGAAGATACAGGCCCATGAAGTCATGACATTTTCATCTAACACTTATAGAAATTTTCAATAGGTTTTGGTCAGATATTATCTCAACTTCTTGGCCAATTTTTATCAAGTTCCAGTTTGATTTAGGCAAAGTGGTCAACATGAAAGCTATGGACGATGTTTCAATATTTCCAAAACTTTCAAGAGCATGAATTTATCATACTTAAGCTAGGAGATTCAAAGGCATGAAGTTGGGCATCCATTCTTGAATTACAAGTCATTTTGGTGAAGAACACATAATTTGATCTACATGCTTTGCTGCATAATCCTGTGTTGCAGGCCTTCTAGATTGCAAATATCACCATAATATAATTCTTAGACAAACTTTTGAGCTATGGTCCATTTGGTTTAAGCATTGTCCAAGTGATCTTTCCATTTTTGGCACAAAGGCACCATTGCCATTCTTGAAAAGCATGCTTTAATCACAATGTGAATTACTTAAGCCTCTCAATGGTTTCTTCTACACATACACAATGTCAAAGCAAGAAGAAACCAACTATAACCTACAAAGCAGTCCTAAAAAACAGGTCATGCCCACATTGGAACTATGAAAAGTCATGAACTCTCACTTACAACCCAACCTAACCTTAACATGTGATCTTGCAAAATCTGATCAACCCTTGTATTAAAACCTCTTGCCTATAAATAGAGAGATCATTAGAAAGAGAAAAAGAAATGAAAAATCCCTCAAAACTTCTATACTCTAAAAAAAACAGAATTGTCCATAAAACCTCCACTTTTGAGCTTTAAAGTCCAAATTTTTTGAACCTCTCACATCTTGCTAATTTTGCCCAAACAAACCATCCAAATACTTCATATACATCATATAGAAGTTGTTTAAACACAAGAACAACTTATGTAAAATCACTATCACCATCTTCTAAACTTAAAAACGGTATCTTGCAACTTGACATGGTTGGAGTGATTCAGTAACTTTCAGCATAAAGTGAGGATTGGAATAGCTTCAAGAAGGTCCAAAGGAGCTTGATCAATCACCACTTTGCACCGGAAAACATTTGTACGCGTTCTAAAGTCTTCGCTTTAAGGGGTAAACTTTCTCAAACTGTAATATCTTTATTCATACATTATTTGCTTTCATTTTCAAAAGGATACAATAGGATAAATCAAAGAGAACACTTAGCAAAAAGCCAGGCTAGGGTCTGACACGGGTGCACGTGTCACACGACACAACCTGTGTCAGCTCAGCTGGGTTGAAAACTTAACAAAAATGCATGGCAGGCCTTGACACGGGTGCCCATTTCACACGACACGGCCTGTGTCAACTCAACTGGTTCAGACACGTGCAAAAAACAGGCAGGCAGGGGATGACACGGGTTCCCGTGTTACACGACACGGCCCGTGTCATTTTGGCTGGAACAAAAATGTGCAGAGGAGCTGGGACAGGTCCTGACACGGGTGCCCTGTCCACTGACACAACCCGTGTCAGCTGAGGCACCAAATTTCTTAATTTTGAGATTTTATTAGGTTATTTTGGACATATTGCATTGCTTGGAGATTACCTAACATCATAAAAGCGTTTTTCTAAAATGAGACATCAAAATCATTTTCCTAAACAATTTGTGTTCTTTTACGTTAACCTAGACCTAGGTTTTTTCTTCAATTAAATAACCTACAAAACCTTTTCTATCAAAAAACCCTAAAAAAACTATTTCTTTTCAGTTTGCATTTTCTTGGGCATTTTTTTTACATTATGAATGTTGTAATTGTCAAAGCCTTGTAATAGTAATTAGGGTTTACTTTACTTCTCATCCCCATTTGTAAGTTTGTATCCCCCATCCCCGAAAGTATTGTAATAGCGTAGGACTTTTAATTCCGCAATTTATCACTTTCCTTATTATTGCTAGTAATTAGGGTTTATATGGAAAGACCTAAAATCAATACTAGACAACCCTAATCAAGACAAATGCATGAAAACTAAAATAATTTGCACACTTGCACCTCTAGGGTAACACACGCTTGTTGCCTCGAATAAAACAGTCATGTACCTCAAACATGGGATACTTTAGCAAAGACCCTCGATTACAAGATCGTAGTCCCTCAATGACCCTTCAATGACGGCTTCGATAAACGATCTTAGACCCTTACAACAAACTGCTAAGGTATCCTACAACATTGCCTTCTATGATTGTACGATGACCCACGCCCGTCCCTTCACATCCAATGATACGGTTTCTTACTAACTAATGGTAAGATAACATTATCTAAAGGAGGAGGAAAAAGAACAAAGACTTTATTTTGAGTAGGTAGAACACTCGTAGTTTCTTGCTCACAAACATTTAAAAATAAAACATCTTTTCAAAACACACCAACACTTTTTATGACATATTTTCAAAAGTCAACACTTTGTATACATTCTTATAGAGACGAGAATCATTACAAAGTTTTCCTAAACTAAGGCACTTTTCAAAAATACTTTCAAACAAACACATTCACAAAAGAATTTCAAAGTGAGCTAGCAACTAAGAACCTGTAGATAACTATGGATGAAAAGGGTGCTAACACCTTCCTTTTTCATAACCTACCCCCCGAACTCAAGAAAATATCTCAAGAGGTCTTTCTTGTTCTTTTCACCCTTTCCTTTATTGGATTAAAGAAAAGTCGGTGGCGACTCTTGATTTCCGCAACAATTGCGATGAATCACAAAACACCCAAGTCAGTTCTCCCACCGTATCACAGAACTGGCGACTGCTGGGGAGATGAATTAAAAGTGGGGTTACCTTAGAGATTAGTTCACATTTAAATGCTTTCATTGTTTGACTTGCTTGCTTTACTCTTAAAAGGGTTGTTTTGTTTTGAATAGATCCTCTACCCGAATCTGGGAGAATTATTAGGTAAGTAGCAATAGATTATGGAAACTGTACGACATAGACCGATATGGTTAAAACGATGGCTATATTAGTGTGACAAATTTGTTGGTACCATTATCGTTTGTGTTGAATCAAAGAGAATATGGGGCCGCTGTGTGGTGTCATGAAGCACTAAATGACCGTAGAACCTTTAGTTGAACAACTTGGCCATTAGGAAGTAGTGAGATAGTCGACTACGATGGAAAACTGAAGATTGGTTGATAATCGATACTACACTCATTGAGATCGGACTTTCGGGATATTTCGGCCGCAAGAAAAGATTGATCATGCTGAGACAATGCCTGATGAAGAAAGATAAATGATATTGAGATTCCCTAGAACCTGGTTACTTTTTAGGACAGGATGAACCAACTAAACTTTAAGAGGGTACTTACCTATAACCCCATGCAAGCCTAAATCTAAGGTCATTGTGTGCATTGTTTATGATTAAATATTCATGACATCATAAACATCATAACATCATGCCAAAGCATTTTCAATAGCCATTTCAAGGGTCTCAAAGGCCTGTGATACAGGGTTATACTGAACCAGACATCTATCAAGGGGCAATCAGATTTTTTTTCTTCTAACCAAATGATGTCAAATACCAAAGCACGACGACTTGAGTCAAGGGCTATGACCCACTTGACATGGTAACCTTGATTCTCGTAGAAGGACATTAAACGATACGAAGTTCTTCAATCAAAGCTATAATCAAATTTCAACTTCTGACATTTTCATATGTTTACCCCGCGAGATCCTTGAAAACATTGCATCCGTATAGCATGCATCATACCATAAGCAGGTTTCCTGACACAGGTTTCCTAATATTTTTACTGTTTATTTCAGTATAAGATGGCTCTAGAACAAAATGTCAAGGACCTGCAGGCTCAACACGCTCAGTTCCAAGAGACTTTCCTCAACTTAGCTAAGGTACAACAAGAAATGATGACACTCCTTGTCACCAAGAATAAGACTAAGAAGAGGGTTGGTATCCTCAACATGGGAAGAAGGTTTAAGGGGCCTGCCCGGCTAACTCAAATAGAAGATGCTTCTTCTGAGGAAGAAGACAATCAAGAAGAGGAAGCTAGAAGCACTAGAGATAGAGGTGGAAATAACCAAGCTACTGAGGACGAAGACTATTCTGAGGAGCAGTATCCACCGGTGGATGAAAAATACAAACAACTTGAAGACCGACTAAAGGCTTTAGAGATCCAAGTTGTGTCTGGCTTGGACTTTGGAGACTCAGGTTTGGTACATGGGGTAGTCATTCCCCACAAATTAAAGATCCATATCTTTTCCAAGTATGACGGGGTCTCTTATCCTAAGATGCATCTGAGATCTTGTGTCTGCAAGATTCATCCACACACGACTGATCATAAGTTGTGGGTTCACTTTTTCCAAAAAGCTTATCTAGAACACAGTTGGAGTGGTTCTATCGACTTGAGAGGACTAATATCTATACTTGGGAAGATCTAGGTGCTGCTTTCTACAAGCAATACCAATACAATGCTGATCTTGCACCAACTCATATGCAGTTATAGAATATGACTATGGGCTCAAACGAAGGCTTTAAGGAGTATGCCCAAAAGTGGAGGGATCTAGCCAGAAGGGTTCAACCCCCATTGTCTGATAGGGAGTTAGTTGATATCTTTATGGGATCTTTGACAGGATCTTTTTTCAATCACCTAATCGGAAGATCTTCAGCCGGGTTCACAAAGTTGATTTTAACTGGGGAATGAGTTTAAAATGGAATTAGAAGCGGAAAGATCCAAGTGGTTGCATTTTATGATACTTGGAAGAAGCCATACCATGGGAGGAAAGAGTCCAATGTTGTGTACGGCCAGAAGGGTCATAACAAGAGCAACCACGACCAATCTGTGGGGGAAGTTTTGATCTCTAATCCTGCATCAGTGCGATAGCAACAACGGGGAAATAAGCGAAGGCAAGATGAGCCCAAGATACAGTGTACCAAAATCAACATACCACTGTCTCAAGAATTGAAACACATGTTGAGGATGAATATGATTATGTTGATAGGACCTCATCCAAATCCCAAAACTTGTTCTCCTAACTACAATCTTGATGTAAGATGTGCCTATCATTTTGGCAGTCCTGGGCATGATACTAACGATTGTTGGGTGCTGAAATACAAGATTCAAATTATGATTGACGCCAAGGAGATTGAATCCTGCCTTCCTGAAACTCCCAACATGATCCCTGTTCCCATGCCAAATCATTAAGAGCACCCAGTTCATTTTGAATTTTCAGTTGTAACTTCTTTTGTTTGTGCGAACACTTATCTATTATGTTAAAATTTATTTTCATTAATGCATTGCATATGTTTGTCTTGAGTTAATCCATTTGTTTTCACTATACTGAAATTATGTTTTTACTCTTTTTTGTGATATTTAACTCTCGCTAAAAGCTGTACACCTTTAGAGGGAGGATGACAAAAACAATACCCTAATCCTTACAATGTGCTTTTGAACAGACCTTACTGATGTTGTACATGTGTTGTTTCAAACCATAAACAGTGGAGTTATAAGGAAGATAATCCCTAGTCAACCCCTTTTTGAGCCTAAGAAGTAGGAGTTTTCTTTTCACACAAACCTTTAATCATAACCTGGGGCAGGGTAGTTTCTCAGTTAATTCGAATGCATATTCAGTCACAATCTTTCACTTTATACACAACGAAAACATCCTCCTGAATTAAAAAAAATACGGTGATGGTTCCCTGTAAAATAGGAAGTCGTTATCTCTCAAGAGAAAAGCCGTCTAAGTCAAAACCTATGAAGGAGATTTAAGAAAAACTGGGGAATCTCGCTGACCATAGTCTCAAAACAAGAAAACAGTCAGGCAAAAATTAGGGATAATAAATAAAAAAAAGGAGGTCGTTACAAATCCTCAACAACAGAAAAAATGTTGCAAAAATGATTGCCTTTTCAAATAAACTTCCAGTATCCGAACCATCACCAAAATATCATTCCAGATTCTATTTGGAGATAAATGAACAATTAATTGAGTATAGGGTTGAAGAACATCATGAAGAACGTGTGGGTACAAATAAACTTTGAGCCTTATCCTTTGTTTCTTAAACTGTGGACCAGGCAACGTTACAACCATTTAAAAAGTCCTAATTGAAGTATAGGTTAGTTTCGAAAGCATACTGTTACAAAAGGTATCCTGACTCCTGTAAGGCTTACTGTAAACCCTGAGTTGAATTCATATTCTTACAAAATTTTGTTGCTTGTTAAAAAATGCATTTTACAAAAAAAAATTCAATACAAACATAAGCTTTGCATTATTTGAATACCACTGTTTGCATATAACTAATTGTTTGACAGTAGAGAAATTTGCACGACGAATATCCAATGAACGAAAATTCTCTCAATAAACAGAATCACTTCAAATGGAAAGACACTTACAATGACAAATCTCCCATAATCAAGGGGGCATAACATGTTATTGTCCAACTCATCTGCGACAGTCAAGTCGAGATTCCAAGAAATCTCTCATAAAGTCCTGAATAGCCAGAGGCAGGTCTCCATCGGAATCACTTAGGGCATTGAACATGAATTCCAGTAAATGGTCATGTACGACCAGACAAACATTTTCTGGCAGTGCTACAATACTTGCTACCATAGACAATAATAACTCTCTACACCCTGTGAATGCAGACATAGTCGAAAGATACTACGCACAAAATAAGCCCTCTAGGTTGACATGCCTAGGAAAAAGTAAGGGCATCCCGGTGAACCAAAAGGGTTTGAGAAAAAAATAAGGATATACATATTAAAGATTGTGCACCCGACAAGTTGAAAACCTGAAAAGGCAGCTTAGGAAAAAAAGGGTATCCCGGTGGACTGAAAATCTGAAAGAAAGGTCCAAGCAAAAGTTAGGGATTAAAGCGTATGACTATGTCCAGTTATCTCATCACTTGTCTATCAGTAAGAGATTTGTCACTCTGATAAGCATTTGCTAAGGACTATAGGATATAAGACAAAATTCAAGCTTTCTACAAATCCCCACAGAGTCCCTTTCATAAGGTGATCCCTAGTGAAGTCGCAAGGACCACCTCCATGGATTATCCCCACAAAGTAATCTCCACGAGATACATCCCCCATAAGGCTATCCCCAACAAGCGTAGAAGCATCTTCAAACAAAAGTGGGGTATCCTCCAGCCGATGATATAGTCAAACTCACTAGCGGGTAGAGGATTTTGATCTTCTCCCAACGAACCCACACATCATGCCAGTTCCCAAACAAATGGAAATTTCCGCAGTTTTTCTCTTCTAGATACAATTCAGATACAATCTAAATACAAATCCATTCTGACACGCATTCTAGATTCTCTTTCTGATACAGTACATATATAATCTAAACACAGATTCATCCAAACGCTCATTTCAGACTCTCCTGCAGATACAATTCAGATACAATCCAAATATGGATTGTCATTCTAATACTCATTCAATACATCCTTAGATACAATCAAGGCTTGGATTTATTCTGGAATTCCCCAACCGAGTTTGGTACTCTAAAACTGAAAAAGAAACCTTGCGAAGTTCTTCAGCAACTTCAACTTCCCCAGAAGAACTTGTTTCCCCAATGAAATCTCCAGAATATATTCCTCAACAGGTTTTATTTCCCCAACAAACTACAATCTTCCCAGCTTGAGTCTATTCCTTAGACTACTACACATCACTGACATAACTCCTCTTCTCCAGTAGAGTTGATACTATCCCCAGAAAGTTGCTGCAAAACCTGGAGTCCGACCAGAAACCAGTTAACTTTACTCTCTCCAGATAAATAAGAAGTTTAATCATCTCTTTTACCCACAGTCCGGGTATATAAGAATTTAATTCCCCAGTAGAGCAACGAACGACTTAGGTGTTAGAACAAAGTTTGGTTCTAATCATATCTTAGAGTTTTGATGATAACAATGAAATAAATTTTGTATAATATATTTTATACTCTGATGTGCATCTTTTCTAATTCAGATGATGTTCTGACTCAAGAATTCTCAAAAGTGAAACATCATTCTACATAAGTCTGAAGCAAACTCTGAAGGAAGCACTCCAAGGAAAACTCTGATGAAAAGCAATCTTAAGAAACCTCTGATAAAGCTAGCTGAAGCAATTATTTGAAAGAAGCACGCTGAAAGCAATATGTGATAACGCAAGTCTGAAGCAAACTCTGAAGGAAGCACTCCAAGGCAAACTCTGATGAAAAGTAATCTTAAGCAACCTCTGATAAACCAGCTGAAGCAAAGATTTGAAAAAAGCACGCTGAAAGAAATATATGATAATGCAAGCTGAAGTAAACTCTGATGAAGAAAAATCTGGTAGAAGAAAATAAATAGCAAACTATGATAGAAGAATAGTTAAAGCAAACTCTTAAGTTGAAATGCTGCAAGAAAACTCTTAAACTTCCAGAGACAAGATCTGATAATACCGTTGATCATTTAATTCTAAGACGGCTAACGCACTCAATGGTACTACGCATGAGAGAATTCGAAACATAAAGACCAAGCCAACACGCATCATTAAATGCGTACACTCTCTTCAAGGCACTAACGGTCAAGACTTGAAGCTATATACAGAAGACCATTTGTCTCAAATCAAGGTTACTGATCCACTCAAAATATACTGAAGCTCACTATTTTCATTCTTGTAAACTCATTGTATATAGTGGGTAATTCTTAAGTACTTGGCTAAAATCTGAGTGATAAATCACAGTTTGTGATATTGCTTATTAGAAGCATTCTGATTCACTACTGCTAAGAGATAATCTTTGTAATTGTTCCTTGAGAGACCAGTTGGGTCAGATTTCTCAAGAGGGCTAGGACTAGTTGAGTCTCAGAGGTGTTAGTCACTTGCAACTGGCTTATGCATTGTATTATCAATCACAACAGTTTGGTTGTGCATTTGTAATCAGTTTGATTATAGTGGATTAAGTCCTCGTTGAGAGAGGCGGAATCACCTTGGCGGGTGGACTGGAGTAGTTTGAGTTTCAAACGAACCAGGATAAAAATACCTGTGTCCTTCCAATATTATTGCGCGAGAAAAAGGAAAAACTTATTCAACCCCCCCCCCCCCCCCCCTCTTCTAAGTGTTTTCTCACCCTTCATAAGGTTCTTGAACTCTACTCCCCAAGAAGAAATCAACATCCCCTGCAGAGTTACCTCAAACAGCAAACATGAATCCCCAACAGAAGTATTCAAGATGAAGTTGAAGATACACATACTCTTCATCCACAACAATAGTCAGAGGTTTATTTTCCCAGACAAAAATACACTTCAATAACATTTCAAATTCATACATCATAGCATATGCATATGAAGCGCATATAACACAACCTCATTTTTTATAATTTCAATATGCAATGCATTTCATATATCATGACATTGCATACAACTAACTATTTACCTTTTCAGGAAAAATTAATCAACATATAATTATCATCAATAATTCTCAACAAGTTCCATATTAGTTTCTGAAACAAGATAGAGAAACTATCTACACGGCCATTCAGAAGCAATCTTACACTGGTTCCTTCTCAAATACCTCCATATGCAGCTTCACACGGGCTCATCCTGAAACAATCCTACACGGGTATCTTCTCATAAACCTCCAGACATAGCTTTACACGGGCTCATCCTGAAACAATCCTACACGGGTTGCTTCTCATAAACCTCCAGACGTAGCTTCACACGGGCTCATCCTGAAACAATCCTACATATATTCCTTATCATATATTTCTAGACGTAGCTTCACACAGGCTCAATATAAAGCAATCTTACACGAGTTCCTTCTCATAAACCTCCAGATGTAGTTTCACATGGGCTCATCCTATAACAATCTTACACGGATTCCTACTCATATATTTCTAGACGTAGCTTCACACAGGCTCATCCTGAAACAATCCTACACGTATTCTTTCTCATATACTTCCAGATGCAGCTTCACACGGGCTCATCCTGAAGCAATCTTACACGGGTTCCTTCTCATATATTTCTAGATGCAGACTTCACATGGGCTCATCTTAAAGAAATCTTACACGAATTCCTTCTAATACATTCCAGGACACGACTTAACACGGGTTCATTCTGGCATATCATTCAAATGAAATTGACCAAAGATTTATTCTGATACTTCTTCCAATTGAAGTCAAATTTATATTGCATCTGTAAGCCCATCTTCGACAAATCTCTATCACCTCTCCAAATGGCATCTTTAATCCCATTCCCGATACAATCAACTAACAACATTACTTCGTGTACTAGCGAGTGCAAATTTCTGGGAACTTTAGTGTTCAATCATCTTCCACCTTCAAGTTACGAATGGCGAACATACCAATCTAACTCTTCAGGTTTAAGAAGACTGAACAGGGACAATTCTTGTACCGCAAAATTTTACCTCTTATTTCTCAAGACACTTATTACCAAAGATCTCAAAATGCTCAAGGGTTATCAAGGGTTTGATCAGATTAGCTTACCTCCAAAGCACCGAGCCTCCGAATTAGGGTTTTAACTGAGAATGACTGATCACCGAATTTTGACTTAATACATGACCTAATGATTTGAAGCATAATCTCAAGGACTCAAATACAAAATGTTGACCTAATTTCGTGGCCCGAATCATTTCTCAGGATCAATGGTTTGATAGTTGAAATCTAGACCAACTAACGAAAAGTCAACCGATACACAAAAAGTCAAAATTTGAATTTTTGGTCAACATTGCATTCCAAAGATCAAAATTCATCAAGACCTATAAAAATATCAAACTTGATCATCAAGAATCAATAAAGTCAAGAAAGTCAACAATAATTCAAGATTTTCAATACTTAGAAATTTTTTAAGTGTTTTTACACTTGATAATTTCATTACTTCATGACATTTTTTCACCAAGATGAAAGATGATTCAAGGAAAACTTTCAACATGAAAGTTGTAGATCTTGATGAATTGTACAACTTTGTATTCAAGGGTTGATTTCCAAAAAATGCTTAGATTTGAAGATACAGGCCCATGAAGTCATGACATTTTCATCTAACACTTTGAGAAATTTTCAACAGGTTTTGGTCAGTTTTTATCTCAACTTCTTGGCCAAGTTTTCATAAACTTCCAGTTTGATTTAGCTAAAGTGGTCAACATGAAAGCTATAGACAATGTTTCAAGCTTCCCAAAACATTCAAGAGCATGAATTTATCATACTTAAACTAGGAGATTCAAAGGCATCAAGTTGGGCATCCAATCTTGAATTACAAGTCATTTTGGTGAAGAACACATAATTCAATCTACATGGTATGCTGCATAATCTTGTGTTACAAGCCTTCTAGATTGCAAATCTCACCATAATTTAATGCTTACACAAAATTCTGAGCTATGGTCCATTTGGTTTAAGCATTGTCCAAGTGATCTTTCCATTTTTGGCATAAAGGCACCGTTGCCATTCTTGAAAAGCATGCTTTAATCCCAATGTCAACTCCTTGAGCCTCTCAATGGTTTTTTCTGCACATACACAATGTCAAAGCAGGAAGCAACCATCTACAACCTACAAAGTAGTTCAAAAAACCAGGTCATGCCCACATTGGAACTATGAAAAGTCATGAGCTCTCACTTACAACCCAACCTAACCTCAACATGTGATCTTGCAAAGTCTGATCAACCCTTGTCTTAAAACCTCTTGCCTATAAATAGAGAGATCATTAGCAAGATAAAAATAGATGAAAAATCCCTCAACACTTCTATACTCTAAAAAAAATAGAATTGTCCACAAAATCTCCACTTTTGAGCTTTGAAGTCCAAATCTTTGAACCTCTCGCACCTTGCAAGGTTTGCCCAAACAAACCATCCAAATACTTCATATACATCATATATAAGTTGTTCAAACACAAGAACAACTTCTGTAAAATCACTATCACCATCTTCAAAACTCAAAACGGTATCTTGCAACTTGACTTGGTTAGAGTGATTTAGCAACTTTCAGCATATAGTGAGGATTGGAACAACTTCAAGAAGGTCCAAATGAGCTTGATCAATCACCACTCTGCACCCGAAAACATCAGTACATGTTCTAAAGTCTTTGCTTCAAGGGGTAAACTTTCTCAAACTGTAATATCTTTATTCATACATCATTTGATTTCATTTTCAAAAGGATACAACAGGACAAATCAAAGAGAACACTTACCAAAAATCCAGGCCAGGGGCTGACACGGGTACCCGTGTCACACGACATGGCCCGTGTCAACTCAACTGGTTCAGACACGTGCAAAAAATAGGCAGGGAGGGGCTGACACGAGTGCCCTTGTCACATGACATGGCCCGTGTCATTTTGGCTGAAACAAAAATGTGCAGAGGAGCTGGGACAGGTCCTGACACGGGTGCACGTGTCCACTGACACGGCCCGTGTCAGCTCAGGCACCAAATTTCTTGATTTTGAAATTTTATTAGGTTATTTTGGACATATTGCATTGCTTGGAGATGACCTAACATCATCAAACCTTTTTTTTCTAAAATGAGACATCAAAAACATTTTCCTAAACAATTTGTGTTCTTTTAAGTTAACTTAGACCTAGGTTTTTTCTTCAATTAAATGAACTACAGAACCTTTTCTATAAAAAAAACCCTTAAAAACTATTTCTTTTCACTTTGCATTTTCTTGGGCTTTTTTGTTTACATTAATAATTTTGTAATTTTCAAAGCCTTGTAATATTAATTAGGGCTTACTTTACTTGTCATCCCCATTTGTAAATTTGTATCCCCCATCCCCGAAAGTATTGTAATAGCGTAGGACTTTTAATTCCGCAATTTATTGCTTTCCTTATTATTGCTAGTAATTATGGTTTGTATGGCAAGACCTAAAATAAATACTAGACAACCCTAATCAAGACAAATGCATGAAAACAAAAACACTTTGCACAATTGCACCTCTAGGGTAACCCACACTTGTTTCCTCAAAAAAACCAGTCATGTCCCTTGAACGTGGAATACTTTAACAAAGACCCTCGATTACAAGATCGTAGTCCCTCAATGACCCTTTGATGACGCCTTCGATAAACGATCTTAGACCATTACAAAAAACTGCTAAGGTATCCTACAACGTTTCCTTCTATGAATGTACGATGACCCACGCCCATCCCTTCACATCCAATGGTACGGTTTCTTACTAACTAATGGTAAGACAACATTATCTAAAGGAGGAGGAAAAGAATAAAGACTTTCTTTTGAGTAGGTAGAATGATCGTAGTTTCTTGCTGTGATACGGTGGGAGAACTGACTTGGGTGTTTTGTGTTTGATCGCAAATGTTGCGGTTAGCAAGATTTGCCGCCGACTTTTCTTTTATCCAAAAGGAAAGGTGAAAAAGCATAGGAAAGACCTTTGAATTATTTCTTGAGTTCGGGGGGTAGATTATGAAAAGGGAAGGTATTAGCACCCTTTTCATCCATGGTTTTCCATGGGCTCTTAGTTACTTGCTAGATCACTTGCTTTTGTCTGAAATTGTGCTTTGTGTGCTTTTTGAAAGTATTTTGTAAAGGGCCATTGTTTAGGTAAACTTTGTAATGATTCTCGTTCGTAAGGATGTATACAAAGTGTTTGATCTTTTGAAAATGTTTTCAAGTTTGTAAGATGTTTTGAAAGTGTAGGTGTTTGTTTTGAAAATAGCAAGGATGTTTTGAAGATTGATCAAGTAATTTGGAGCATTCTACCTACTCAAAAGTCTTTCATGTTCATTTCCTTTTTCCTTTGACATTGTTATCTTACCATTAATTTGGTAAGTAACCCTATCTTTGGATGTAAAATGGGACGGGCGTGGGTCATCGTATGACCATAATTAGCAATGTTGCAAGGTATCTTAGGATTCTCTTTTAGGGACTAAGATCATTTGAAAGGCAACTTAGATAGAGTCATCGAGGGACTATGATCTTGTATTTTGCTTTGTTTTTGCTAAGATACCTCGCATGCATAATATGACCATTTTGTAAAGGAAACCAAGTGGATTTACCCTAGGGGTGCTTGTGTGCAAGTGTATTTTTTTTCATGTTTGATTTTGTCTTTGATTAGGGTTTTCTAAGTATTGGTTATAGTCTTTCCATACAAACCCTAATTACTAGCAATTATATATAAAGTGATAAATTGCAGAATTTAAAATTTACTACGCTATTACAATACTTTTGGGAGGGGGTGTACAAATTGTAATTGGGGATTGCAATAAAATAAACCTCATTAATATATTACAACCATATTGAATTGGTACAAGAATTGAATAAATAAATGTACAAAAATAGATAAATATGCAAGAATGTAAATGCAAAGAAAATAGATATTTGTTTGATTTTTCATGAGAAAAGGGGTTTTGATTTTAACCTAATTAGCTAGAAGAAAATAATTAATTAAAAGTAAAACCTAAATTTACTAAGAAAAGATTTTAAATAAAACCCTAAATCTATTAATTGATTAAAAAGAAATTAAGTTTATAAAAAAAGTTTTTTTTTTTTGGTATTTTTGTCTTGAAAATAAACTATAGTATTATAAAATATTTTTGGTCTTTTTTTTTGTTTTAAAATAATATATTTTATTGGTGTAAAAGAAAATAACTAATAAAAACCTAGTTTTAATTTAGGTTTACAAAGATAATTAGTAAAATAAATAAAGTATGATAAAATAAAATAATTTTTGTGTGAGAAAAATAAATAAACTATGTCAAAATGTAAGTATATTATTTTTTTATTTTTTATGATTTTTTAGTATTAGAAAAATAATTAAGAAAATAAATAAAATGAAAATAAGAAAAGAAAATAAAACTGAGCCAGGGGTGTGTAAATGAAACAGGGGGTTAGCAACAAGAAAAAAACATGAAGGCCCAAAGGGAGGCCCAACGCCTGCCAAAAAGAAAAGATCAGAATTGCAAAAATGTGAGAAAAAAAACCTAAAGGGTACCACTGGGGCTCAAACCCAGGTCCCAAAGGTTACAGGCGCGCGCTTCTACCACTGGGGTGGCTATACACCCGTTAACATAAGCAAAACAATAAATATATGATACAAATCGCGCCCTAATTTACACTTCATCTTCAACCTCCAGCCAGACCAATTATAACTTGTTCATTTCTCAACCATTTGCGACAAAGTAAACATGAAACTTGTGTAAAATTTTACCACGATTCCAGAAATATAAACAACTTAAACTAACTCTCAAGAATGAACATGAATTTTGAATGGTACCAAATTCTGACCTGATTTTTCCAGGATGTTCAGATTCAAAATTCTAACTACTCAAGCAATATAAATGAAATCTAAAGATATGGTTAGCTTCAGAACAATGATGTCTACATTTTTCATTCACAAATTAAACATTAATAATGCTTGTATAAAGAGTTCAAAGTTGAGATGACTTACCTCAAAATTGGAAATTGTTTTCTGTAAATGAGCACTTCTCAAGATGTTGTGATGATCAGAATAGCTCCACTGAGGTCCCAGGAAGCTAATGCAATGATTGACTTGGTTGGAGAGTGGCTGAAATGGCCTGGAGAAGTCAAGATGCAGACTCTTTTTTCGTTATGGAGGTTATGGTAAATGGTGTTGCAGTTGTGTAGTAAGGGTTTGGATAGCCTCTATATGAGTTATAAGAGCTTTGTGATTGATCAAAAGTGAAAACGCACGAGTGGATTGTGTATTTGAAGTTCAAGGTCAGAAATGACAAGTAATGGGGGTTTTTGGTGCCAGTTCTGATTTCAAAGTGTTTGAGGGCTTAGAACATAAAACCTTCTTTTCACGAACTTTGATACTTTGTTGCCTTTAGATTTTGCATAGGTTTTGTTCTGGAAGCTTGCAGTGTGCCCTGCTGTTTGTTGCAGTTTGCATTGTTGTTGTTTGCTGCTTGCTGCAGCCTGCCCTGCTGTTTATTACAGTTTGCCATGTTTTTGTTTGCTTCTTGCTGCAGCCTGCCCTGCTGTTTGTTGCATTTTTCCATGTTATTGTTTGCTACTTGTTGCAGCCTGCTCTGCTATTTGTTGCAGTTTGCCATGTTGATGTTTGCTACTTGCTGTAGCCTGCCCTGTTGTTTGTTGCAGTTTGCCATGTTGTTGTTTGCTGCTTGCTGTAGCCTGCCCTACTGTTTGTTGCAGTTTGCCATGTTGTTGTTTGCTGCTTGCTGCAACCTGCCCTACTTTTTGTTACAGTTTGCCATGCTTGCTATTTGTTGCTTGCTGCAGCCTACCCTGCTGTTTATTGCAGTTTGCCATGCTTGCTTGCCCTTAAAATCTGATTCCTAAACGTAAATCCTAACGATGAAATTCTTATCTCCTTTTTACATATCATTTTTTTATTTGAAATGCTTGCTAACATTCTCTTCTTCTTTGTTTAATGAACATGAGGCGTGGGCAACAAGCGAAGATTGGATGGGTTGCTTGAAGATGAAGCAATGAAGCTTTTGAAGAAACAAAATTTCTCCCTTTTGTAAATAAAACAAATCTTTGTAATTTATTTCATTTGTAAACAAGACAAAATTTGTAAATTCACCTTACTTGTAATGTAATGAACACAATTTCCTTTGAATAAGTTTGGTGTGATGAAATTATTGTACCAATCTCAAATTCTAATTGAACTTTGAAAACCTCATTTGAATGCTTTGAGTAAAACACTTTGGTTTGGGTAACTTGTACTTCAAGCAATCACCAAAAATGGTCAAACAAAATAAGCGCCTTGTACTCCAATCAAATTTCTAAAACAAAATAAATGTTTAAGAATTAAATTCCACTTGGTTAACTTGAATCCAAAAACCATGGTCATTTAAAATAAAAACCTTAATCTTTAACTTTTGTCCAATGTCTAATTGGTAATCAAAATAAGTTCGCATGTCATACTTGATCAAAATGGGACTTTATTATCAAACAATGTTTTAAGAACATTCGTCAATCTTGTAGAATTAACAAACTTCAACAAATTGTTTTTAAGAACATCTGAAATCAAACGAATGACTTGCGATTGTTTGATAACTTTCAAAGCCTTCCTAAGAAGAGAATATGTCTGACCAACCTTTTAGCCAAATTGAGTATACGAGAAACCCTAGGATAGCATCTTGCATGAAAAATTGGAGGGAAAATTTTGGGGTATAATACTTGCTCATAAACATTTCAAAAATAAAATATCTTTTCAAAACAGACCAACACTTTTTTCATGAAATGTTTTCAAAAGTCAACACTTTGTATACATTGTTATAGAGACGAGAATTATTACAAAGTTTTCCTAAACAAAGGCATTGTTCAAAAATAATTTCAAACAAAGACATTCACAAAAGAAATTCAAAGTGAGCTAGCAACTAAGAGCCTGTAGATAACTACGGATGAAAAGGGTGCTAACAGCTTCGCTTTTCATAACCTACCCCCCGAACTCAAGGAAATATCTCAAGAGGTCTTTCCTATTATTTTCATCCTTTCCTTTATTTGATAAAAGAAAAGTAAGTGGCGACTCTTGTTATCCGTAAAAATTGCGATAAAATGCAAAACACCCAAGTCAGTTCTCCCACCGTATTACACTACGGTTAGTGTGACACTTTGGATTGTACTAATGTTCCTTGAGTTAGTCAAGGATAATATTAGGCTTCCGCGTGGTTTCATTATCACTAACTAACTTTTAGAACCTTAATTTACCCATGTTGGCCATTAGAAGGTAGTGAGATATCCGACTTTGGTGCAATCCAAGGTTGGTTGATACTCGATGCTACACTCATTGAGATTCGACTCATGGGATGTTTTGGTGGCACATCAGTTACTGTACTAAAATAAAACCTTCGAGGAAGATCCGTGATATAAGATTCCTAGAACTTGGTTACTATTTTAGGACAGGTTGAGCCAACTTAACTTCAATAGAGAAGGGTACTTACCTATGGACCTCATGCAAGCCTTTAAACCTAAGGTTCTTGTTATTTGTTTGTGTTTGTTGATTTTTTAAACATAAACATAACATCATGACATGATAACATATGACATGGCATTCTTACTAACCATTTTAAGGATCTTATGGATCTTTGATGCAGGATTATCATGAGCCAGATTGCTAGCAAGGGGCAAGAGGATTTATTTTTCTCTAATCGGATGCCGTTAAAGATCAAAGTAAGTTCTCTTGAGTCAGAGGCTAGGATCCACTTGATATGGTGAGCTTGATTCTTATAGAAGGACGTCCAAAAATAAAGACTCAAATTTCTGCAAGTCAAAGCTGCGACCAGATTCATTTTAAATTTTTTTTAATCCCGCGAGATCCTTGAAAACATTACATTTGCATCTACATATCATGCATCTCATTACATAGCAGGTACTCTCAAGACAGGTTTTCTCATCTTCTTGTTGTTTATTTCATCTCATTACATAGCCAAAGGGAAGGAAGAATTGAAGGTGCTTGTCACCAGTGAGAAGAAGAAGAAAGCAAAGAAACCAATTGGCGTTCTTAACATGGGGAGAAGGTTCAGAGGTTCTGTCAAGCAAGCAGGATGAAGACAATGAGCGTGTGAAGAATGAAAGAAGAAATCCCGGTTCTAATAAATGTCCTAATGAAGAGGAATATGATTACTTGGATGAGCAGTGTCCCTCTGCTAATGAAAAGTATAAGCTGGTGGAAGAGCGTCTGAGAGCTATGGAGATCCAGAAAGTGCCTGGATTGAACTTTGATGATTTGGGGCTAGTTTCAGGAGTTGTCATTCCTCCTAAATTCAAAACTCATGTCTTTTCTAAGTATGATGGCATTTCTTTCCCAAAGATGCATTTGAGATCTTATGTTTGGAGAATTCAACCACATACTGCTGACAATAAATTGTGGTTGCATTTCTTTCAAGAGAGTCTGTCTAGGACACAACTAGAATGGTACTATCAACTTGAAGGTGCCAATATTCACACTTGGGAAGATTTAGATGCCGCCTTCTACAAACAATACCAATATAATTTATATCTGGAACCAACCCGCATGCAATTGTGGAGTATGTCCATGGGCTCTAATGAAGGCTATAAAGAGTATGCCCATAAGTGGAGAGATATTGCGGGTAGAGTCCAACTCCCTTTGGCTGATAGAGAGTTGGTTGATATGTTCATGAGCACACTGACAGGCCCTTTCTATAATCATCTGCTAGGAAGTTCTTCGGTTGGTTTCACTAAACTGATTTTGACAGGGGGAACATGTGGAAAATGGAATCAGAAGCGGAAAATCCAACTGGCTACATCTTCAAATGCTGTGAAAAAGCCTAATAACGGTAAGAGGGAATCCAATGTTTTGTACAACAAGAAGGGTCGTCATAAGAGCGATGTCAACCAATCTGTGGGGGAAGTACTGATCTCCAATCCTGCGCCAGTGCAACAACAACAAAATAATCAGCATAGGCGGGATCCTCCCAGGAGATAGTTTACAAAGATCAACATGCCATTGGCGCAAACATTGCAACACATGTTGAAGGCAGGGCTGGTTACATTGAGAGAACCTCCTCAGAATCCCAACACTTCTTCTCCCCGCTACAATCCCAATGCAAGGTGTGCGTATCACTCTGATAGCCACGAGAACGACACTAGAAACTGTTGGGCCCTAAAGAATAAGATCCAAGATATGAATGATGCTAAAGAAATTGAATTTGACCCTCCTAAGACTCCTAATGTAATTACTGCGCCTATACCCAATCATGATAAGGGCGTTAATATTATTTAAGATGTTTCTTACGTTTCTACTGTGAATGATTTGACTACTCATCTGATGATTGTTAAGGGGAAGTTGCTGCAAGCCGGTTTATTTTTGGTTTGTGCAGAAGACTGCTACTACTGTGCATCCTAATCCAATGGTTGTGCATTTTTGAAGAAAGGTATCCTGTGTCTGATGGATGACCGTGAGATCCTATTTAAGAAGATTCCTTTTGAGAAGACTCCTTCTATGAAAAGCACATCCCAAGACCTGAATCTCGAAGACATGTCTACAATTTTTGGTACTTCTATAAGGATCACTTCTAAGGGTCATGTGAAGATTACTATCGAACCTAGATTCACTCCTCTGATTATTACTGCAACTGGACCAATTCTATATTCTTTCGATAAGGATATCCCTTGGAATTACGGAGCCGATGTCTATTAACATGGCGTCAAGCAAGAGCCATTGACTATTGAAGACGAAAATGCTGAAGTTATTGATCCCGATGTTGGCAATATTGCTGGGACTAGTAAGGTTACCAAAAGTTGAAGGGTTTTATCTCCAAATATCTCTTTGAAGATTGTTACAGCACCAGTTCATATCACTGCTACTAAATTTACTACTGAGACTCAAGAAAAAGAACATATGACTAAGCCTTCCTGTTGTACCCCAAAATTTGCCCTCCCATATTTCTCAAGACATTTCAAGAAAAATCTCCAAGTGGCTCAAGATTACTCAAGAGTTGGACAGTCAAATCATCTCCTAAGGCAGTCAATCTCAAATTAGGGTTTTGTGTTGCATTAGGGTCCTTACATCCAAATGATCTCAAGTGCTCCCCAATGCCTTAATATGTTCTCAAGTTCATCCATGTCAAATTTCAAGACTTGCAGAGGAAGTTTGGTCAGTCACTTGCTCAAGAGGCCCAAAAATCGATTGTCCTAGGGCAAAAGTCAACTGTGACCTACAAATAGTCAAACCTCAATATTTTTTGTCAACATTCTCATTTTGAAGTATAATTCATCATTTGATCAAGGGTTGATCATGATTCATCAAGGATTGCTCAAAATTCATGAAAATTCAAAAGTTGCTAAATTAGGGTTTTGTAGGAAAAGTCAACTCAACTTTGACCAAGCTTAACTTTCTCATACTTTATGAGAAATTACCCATCCAAAGATCATTTTGAATAGGATTCAATTTCCTACAATCCATCTTCACACCCCTAACATCAAGAAATGCACTCACAAAAAGTTACAAATTTGGACATTATAGGTCATTTTTGAAAGTCAACAAAAACACCTTTTTTTCCAAATCTTATAACTTGAGAATGGTATATCAAAATACGATGACACAAAAATGGTTGGTTAGAGGACGTCTCAAGGTTTCTAAAAAGTCCAAGAACACTTCCAAAAGTTCAAAATTGAAGAAGTTATGCATTGTTAAAGTTGGGCATTTTCCAAAATTGCCAAAAGTCAACTATCCCCAAACTTCAAATTTTGACAAACGGGCCCACTTTTTTCCAGTTGATTTGATCTTGTCACACCACAGACGTATCCTATCTTCAGTTTTATGTCCATTCATTAATTTTTCTATTTTATTTGATTTTTATTGAATTAATTCACTTTTAATCAATTTAAATCCAAATAAAATCCAAATATTGATGAAATAAGATCTTTTTGATTGATACAGGTTTCAATTATCATCATGGACCAGATCAAATCCGAATCATGCCATGTTATAAACAAAATATTTGATTTGAGACAATTTTAGAAGCTTTTTAATGGTGATTCATATCAAATCTTCAAACATCAATGCTCATGTATTCAAGGCCCAAAATTAAATCTAATTCACTTTATTATACTCACACAATGCAAAGGCACAAAGGACACGACCAGGAGGCTGCAGAATTCACAAAACCAAAACTTGAAAAAGCTTGAAAAAGTTGAAAACTGAAATCCATACTAGAGGCAAATTCAAGGCCAAAACTCAATGTGGTGTTCTTGCTTGACGTCCATTGAAGCTATTGGGATCAAAATCAAGCCTTCTCCCTCCCTGAATCGCGTTTTAAGTATCCATGAACATGGCCCTGTACACGAAAACATAACCTCTTATTCTTGCATCTTTTTGCCTAAATCTTTGCACAATCATGCTAATCGGTCCATTTAGAGACTTTCTGCAATATTTGATTTGGTTTTTATAGCTTGTAACCCCCTAGCCGGTTCTTGGGTTCTTGGTATGCATTTTTGGGCGTTATGATTTCAGGAAAAATTGGAACAAACCATGGGCATAAATGAAATCAGTGGAAAGAGACGAGTAAGATGATGGTCTCAGAATTCGTTTCCATAGCCTAGAGACGATTTTGGGATCGAGCCATGGATTTTGTTGCGGATTCAAATCCGCAGGAAAAATAAACCAGAGTTATGTGGGGAAGACGATGACGCGTCCCTTCCCAATTGGTCCATTCAAAATATTCGCGCTTTTTTTTTAATTTTTCAGGCATAATTGTTTGTTTTCCATATATTAATTCTTACCTATTCCACTAACAAAAAGGGTACAGTGGTCCAGTGGCAAGCGTGTTAGTTCAAAGTCAAATGGGACATGGGTTCGAATCCCAGGTCCCCAACGTATTTGTTGCATTTTTCTTGCAGATGTTCCAGCGTGCTTCATCAACTATGGTCCACCATACGCCTTCAGATCTCACTTGCCAGATGGCCTCCTGGCCAAATCTGATGGCCAAAGGATGATGTCCACCATACACCCAAGTCAACACACGCGTGGAGAAGCAGGAAAGTCAAAGAAGGCTTGCAGTAAATGGGCTTGGAAATTTGCTATTTTCACATTCAGAATCAGGCCCACACCCCCATTGGGTTATTTCTTTCCCTTTTATATTTCTTTTTATTTAATTGTTTTTGTTAATTATTATTATTATTTAAGCTAACCAAATTAATAAATTTTCTTAATAAAATCAAAAACACAAAAATATTTTATTTATTAAAATTAACTTCATCACTTTTATTTTTTGTAAATAAATTAATTTAATTGATTTATCTTTAATTAGGTGTAATTTCAATATTTTTGCAATAATTAAAATTAATATAGAATATTAGGTTTCAATAATTTTGACCAAATTTATTTTATTTCCTTAAATATAAAAAATCCAAAAAAATATTTTTATTAATTAATTAATAATTAGCTTAGGTTTAATTCCAGTTAATTCAAAAACAACAAAAATCTTTTCTTTAATAAAAAGGGGTCAAAACCCTAAAAAATGCGCCGTTTTAATTTTCTCGCATGCGATCCATATTTATTCCAATATTGTAATTGCTTCCGGAATGTAATAATTTAATTAGGACTTTGAATTATTTTATCGTTTTATTTACTTTCCGCAATTTAAATTAAAGGGTTGCTTTTGGCGATGAAAATACCGGCGCCTTGTAATAGTTTAGATTTAATTTCCGCAATTTAAATTCCGCAACTATTAACTGTTAGATGTTTGATAAATAGGGAATGCATGACAAGATCAAATCTTTAACCTAAAATCAACATAGCTCGCCCATGACATGTACAAAGATAAATAACTAAAAAACAATACACTCGCACATGCGCACTCTTAGGGTACACCTCACTTGGTTGCCTTCGAACGTGGTCATTGAGTATAGGAAGTTGTAGAGGTCGTCCTCTTGTCCCAAGATCATAGTTGCTTCAAAACGGTTGCCTCGAATAAAATGATCTAAGACATCAGGGTTACCGCTAAGGCGTTCTAACATTGCTTTAGTGACCACACGTCCCTTAATCGAATTGACCCTTAAACTCCAACGACGGTGCTACCTACTCATCAATAGTGGGATAACATTGTATAAAGGACATTTGCACAGATTAATTCATTTTTCGAGTAGGTAAATGGTTCTTAAGTACTTGCTCCTTTTAAAACAAAACAAAACTTTTCACACTTACACTCTCTTCAAAACAAAAACTCTTTCAAACCCACAAACACAAAGAAAAGCAATTTTGAAAACACAATGAGCAAGTACCTAAGAGCCCGTGGATAACCACGAATAGAAAGGGTGCTAACACCTTCCCTTTCTATAATCTACCTCCCGAACCCGAGAAACATCTCGAAAAAAGGAATTTTTCTGTGCTTTTTTCCTTTCCTTGTTGGATAAAATAAAAGATGGTGGTGACTCTTGCTTACTGCGACATTTTGCGAAAACAAACGCAAAACGCGAACCAACATTCCAAAAACAGTCAGTTCTCTCCCACCGTATCACAGAACTGGCGACTCTGCTGGGGAATATTATAAAGTGAGGTATACCTTAGGATTAGATCATTGTTTTTTCAAATGTATGCTTTGTATGATTTACATTTGTGGGCTTGTATCGGTGTTCTATAGATCCTAACCCGGATCTGGGGGATACCCTTTAGGTAAGTAGCAATAAACTGTGAGGGAACTGTCCGGCATAGACCGACACGGTTGAAGCAGTAGCTACGTTGGTGTGGCACTTTAGTTTGTATCGATATCCCTTGTGTTGGAACGAGGAGAATATGGGTCTTCTAAGGGGTCATTAAGCACCAACTGACCTTAGAACCTTAAATTGACCAACTTGGCCATAGAACAGTAGCAGTATGCTACACTCATTAAGACTAAACTCCCGCGATGATTCCGGCCGCAAGAAAAGGTTGCTAAACTGGAATTATGACCGATTGAGGGTAGTCAGTGATATTGAGATCCTCTAGAACCCGGTTACCACTTTTAGGACAGGTTTAAACCAACTGAACCGAAAGAGGGTAGTACCTAAGCTCCTTGCCAGCCTAAAATCTAAGGGCTCTCTGTGTGACTTGTGTGCCTTTACCATGTTTGCTATTTGTGGATACTTGTGGTGTGCCTTTATCATGACACCATGACATCATAACATTGCATACATCTTGCATTGGACTAACCTATTTCAAAGACAGGAGGGATTCATCTTTGTTCTGTTTTGTAGATCATCATGATGCCCCTGCGTAGGAATACCATCCGGATTAACTTTGTCCAGGTTCCCACTATGCTTAAAGATTTGGTTGTAAGGATGCCAGATACTACTTCCTTCATCAGAAGACATGGGCATCTTCTTAGTTTGGTCACCTCCCAGATGGATGAACAGATGATGAAAGTCTTGGTCCAATTCTATGATCCGCTGTACCATTGTTTTACTTTCTAGGACTACCAGCTGGTTCCCACCCTAGAAGAGTTCTCTGAGTTGCTCGGTATCTCTGTTTTGGAGCAGACCCCGTTTACTGGTTGGGAGAAGACTCTTAGGCCTAAAGAGATTGCTGCAGCCCTTCATTTGACCAAAGAGGAGGTAATGGCTAATTGGGAGACTAGAAGTGGAGCAAAGGGCTTTCTGACTAAGTTCTTGGTTGGTAAGGCTAACTACTTCGGGGATAGTTTAGACTTCAAGGCATTCGAGTATATTCTGGCTCTTTTGATATATGGCTTGGTATTGTTTCCGAACTCTGACTCCTTTGTTGATGTGAATGCGATAAAGATCTTCATCTCTCGGAATCTGGTACCCACTCTCTTGGGTGACATCCTTCATCAGCTTTATGCTCGTACTGCCCAAAAGCGGGGGACCTTGATGTGATGTGCTCCTTTATTGGCAATGTGGTTTATTTCGCACCTTCCCAAGTCAGCGCTGAAGAACAAAGAAGGCATGGGTTGGGCTTATAGGGTGATATCTGTCTCGCATAATGACATCATTTGGACTCTCAAGGGTATGGACGAGGTGACTATCATTGATCGCTGTGGGGAGTACCCTAATGTTCCATTGATAGGAACCCATGGAGGAATTTCTTACAATCCGTGCTTAACTCTACGTCATTTTGGGCGTGCCATAAGAGAAGGACCTCATGAGATGTTAATGCCTAGTATCATCTTTGATTTTCAAGGGGATAGCGACGAGCAACGCCACATATTCATAAGGGCTTGGGATAGAGTTCACCAGTCTGATCCACATGAGCTGGGCCCAAAGACTTCTCTGCCAATGGAGCCATATCTCAGATGGGTCCGCATCCGTGCCCAAAAGCTAGGTATGCCGTATGAAGCCGTCTGACCTGTCACTCTTGAAATTGCTAATGAAGAAGGGGTTCTTCCAACCATCCTCCATCCTTATATGCCCATTGACATTGGGGAACTGAAAAGGTCTTGGATGCAACTAAGGGAAGAATGGGATTCTTATCGAGAAAAGTTCAACGAGCAAGAGCAGAAGATCCATCAGCTGACTAGGCAGTTGGAGAACGAGCGGATTCTCAATTATTATGTCCGCACTGATAAGAAGAGACCATGGGAGCGTTGATTGACCTTTGATGATTTCCTTTCCAATTTTTATTTACTTTTCAGTATTTCCATTTTTGTAACGCCTTAAGGGAAATTTGTTGAACAATTTCAATTTTGAAGTTTATCTAATAAAGTGTGTTTCCTTTCTGGTTTACAAATTTGAATCTCCCGATTGTCTTTGAAATCATAATCATACGCATTTCATCCCACGCACTCCATAACAGGTACCCATTACAGGTCTCTTATCTTTTTCGCTGTTTATTTCAGCAATCATCATGTCTGCTGAACCTTCAACTGAGCAAGCCATCAAGGCCCTCTAGGCCCAGAATGCCCAATTTCAAGAGCTGTTCATGAATCTAGCTAAGGGTCAGCAAGATCTGAAGACCCTGATTCTGAAAGAGAAAAAGAAGAAGAAGAAGAGGACAATCCTGTTTAATACAGGGCACAGGTTTGAAAACAGGCTTCAGAATGAAGTTGATTTGACCACCTTATCTGGAGGGAAAGATAGTCAGGAAGAATGGAGGGCTCCTAGCCCTGTGGTCTCCGACAACAAGATGGACTTCGACGAAGAACAGTATCCTCCGGCCGAGGACAGATACAAGCAACTAGAAGACCGGTTGAGTGCTATGGAAGTTCAGAAAGTTCCTGGTCTGGACTTTGGTGATCTAGGTCTATCATCTGGGGTGGTGATTCCCCACAAATTCAAAGCACCAACCTTTGCTAAGTATGACGGAGTTTCTTGTCCGAAGCTGCACCTCCGGTCATATGTAAGGAAGATTCAGCCTTACACCGCTGATAAGAACCTATGGATCCACTTCTTTCAAGACAGTCTCTCAGGGACTCAGCTTGAATGGTTCTACCAGTTGGACGAAGCCAGTATTCACAGTTGGGAGGATTTGGCTACTGTTTCTACAGGCAGTATCAGTATAATTCCGACCTCGCTCCCACGCGTACCCAACTCTAGGGTATGTCAATGGGAACGAGTGAAGGATTCAAAGATTATGCTCAGAAGTGGAGAGACCTCGCCGGTAGAGTGCAACCACCCTTGGCTGATCGAGAGCTTGTGGACATGTTTCTAGGGACCCTGTCTGGTCCATTTTTCAATCATCTGATTGGAAGCTCTTCATCTGGGTTTACAGAGCTTATTTTGACCGGTGAAAGGATTGAGGCTGGTATTAAGGCTGGTAAGATACAGAAGGGTGCCTCATCAAGCACCGAGAAGAAATCTTTTAAGAAAGACTCCAGTGTTGTCTACAGTTCGAGAGGCCAGAATAGACATGAACACCGCCAAGTTGTTAATGCGGTTGTTATTTCAAAACCTGCTGGTACTCCTCAGCATAACAATCAACCAAAGGACGAGAGACCTAAGAGGCAATTCACTCGTCTCAGCATGACCTTATCTCAGATTCTGCCACAGTTGTTGAAGACTAATCTGGTGATTCTAAAGGAATCCCCAAAGAATTCAAATACTACATCACCAAGGTATAACCCTAATGCCCGCTGTGCTTATCAATCTGATAGCCCGGGGCATAATACAGATGATTGTTGGACTTTGAAGAATAAGATACAAGACTTAATTGATGCGAAGGAGATTGAGTTTGAGGCGCCCGAGAGGCCTAATGTTGTGACTGCTCCTATGCCCAAGCATGGGGTGAATGATATAGAAGAAGACTTGTTTGTGGTTTCTGTGGATGATATTGTTACCCCTCTGATGACTGTGAAGAAGAACCTTTTTCTAGCCGGTTTATTTCCAGGCTGTGATAAAGATTGATGTATATGTTCTGTTCTGCCTAATGGTTTTCCGCTTTTAAAATCAGGTGTTCAAAGCCTGATGGATAGTAAAGAGATCCTGTTTGAGAAGACTGTTGTTCCCTTAGTTTCTTTTGAAGAAGTTGCCATCATTACCATTTTCGACAATTCTCCCAAGGCTCCCTCAAGGAAGCTTATTAGAATTACATCTGTTCCGAGGACCTCGCCTGTGATCATCACTGTTCCGGGGCCCATCCCCTACACCTCTGATAAAGTTGTCCCTTGGCATTACAGGGCCGATGTTTATTTTCATGGAGTTAAGCAAGAGTTGGATGCTGATACTGACGTCAGCAACATTATTGGACCTACTAAAGTCACCCGCAGTGGAAGACTTTTCTCACCTGATATTGCTCCACCAACTGTCCGAAGACCTGTTGTTATTACACCTGCCAGTGTACCTGCTGCTATTCCTGTTCAAGTTCATATTCTTACCCCTGTCACTAAGTCATCCGACACTCGGGGCAAAGGGATCAGCACTGATGTGCCTGCCTAGACGGAGGCACCGAAGATGATTACTGTTGAAGCTTCTAAGCAAGAGATAGAAGAGATCCTGAAGATCATAAAAAAGAGTGACTACAATGTAGTGGAGCAGCTGGGGCAAACTCCGTCCAAGATTTCTATGTTGTCACTATTATTATGTTCAGAGGCCCATGCTAAGGCTCTGATTACCTTCTTGAAGACTGCCCACGTGCCACAAGAGACATCAGCTGATCAGTTTACAGATTGCATGGCCAAATTGATTGCTGATAATGGATTGAGTTTCTCTGACGCGGATTTGACTGCTAAAGGGAAGAATCACAACGACGCCCTGCATGTCTCCATTGAATGCAGGGGAACCACTCTTGCACATGTATTGGTTGATACTGGTTCCTCATTGAACGTCTTGCCTAAGAAAGCTCTAGACCGGTTAAACTATGAAGGGTTGGAGCTGAAGCCAAGCAACATTGTCGTCAGGGCCTTTGATTGGTCTAAAAGAATGGTACATGGAGAGGTTGATATCCCGATCAAGGTTGGCTCCCAGATCTTCAACTCTACGTTCTATGTGATGGACATTCGGCCATCTTATTCTTGTTTGCTGGGTTGTCCATGGATCCACAAAGCTGGGGCCGTAACCTCAACACTCCACCAGAAGCTGAAGTACCCGGTCAAAGGGAAGATTGTGGAAGTACAGGGAGAGGAAGAGTACATGGTTGGCCACCTCAACTCTTCCCGATATGTAGAGATGGATGGGGAGTTCATTGAGACCCCATTTCAGCACTTTGAAGAGGTTCCCCAGACATTGGCGTCAGCTGAAACTGTTGTCGAGGATTCTCCTATGAAGATGGCTTCCTTAAAGGATGCCCGGGCTGTTGTTGAGAAAGGTGAGTGTGCGAATTGGGGCCGACTCCCTAATTTTACACAAAAGACTAACAAGTTTGGTTTGGGTTTCACTGCAGAAGCTCAAAGGGCTGTTCGGAACGCACGAATTGGAAGACCTCCCGTGTTCATCAGTAACTCGGGGGTGAATTCCATTGAAGACGATGTGGAAGAGTCTGAGTTCGACAGCTGGATCTATCCTACGACTGACGGTGGACAATGCAACTGGACAACAAAGGACTTCATCCCTGTTACTTTTGTTACCCAGTAATGAAATTTGTTTTGAATTTGTAATAGACAATGTTTCAAACTTTATGGCCCGGTGTCTTACCCGGGGAACCGTGGCTTCATTTGTGAGGGCTTTTTTGTGTCATTTTCATATATCATTAATAAAAGCATTTGGACGTTTCTTGCATTTTCAAATCTTGCGCTCCTTGTTTTTCTTTTATATATTGCAAAACAGCTATTTTGCACACACTCACGTATCATGATCTACATCCACTCTGGATCCCACTAATAACGACTCTGCTACTGCCAGTTATCACTTTGAAAGTCTGGTCAACTTAGCCGAAGACGAAGGTGAAGAGGATTGCGAAGTGTCTGCTGAGTTTGTTAGACTGCTGCTTCAAGAAGAGAGGGCCATACTACCTCCAAGCCATCAATTCTGATACCTCTAATTGCAGGAAGACCGTTGATCTTATACTTAAAAGTGCTGGATAATACAAAGTACGTGTTGGGGCTGCATTACAAGTCTGGCCGAAAAGAACATGCTATTTACTGCTTTAGCAAAAAGTTTACCGACCGTGAGACCCAATACTCACTGCTCGAGAGAACTTGCTACGCTTTGGCATGGGCTGCTCGCCGGCTGAGACAGTACATGTTGGCTCATACCACCCTTGTTGATACTAAAAAAGGTGGACGTCCTGACAACTTCTTGGCCTTTTGCAATATGGGGCATTAATATGATTGGCGAGATCAGACCTACGACATCCAACAAGCATCATTTCATCCTGGTAGCAATCAATTACTTTACAAAGTGGGTTGAAGCAGCTTCCTTTGCTACAGTAACCAAGAACGTCGTGGCACGGTTCATTCGGCACAATTTGATCTGTCGATACGGTGTACCAGAAAGGATCATTACAGACAATGGTACCAATCTCAACAACAAGATGATCACTGAGCTCTGCGAGCAATTCAAGATACAACATCACAACTCTTCTCCCTACCGGCCAAAGATGAATGGGGTTGTCGAAGCGACTAATAGGAATATTAATAAGATTGTGCAGAAGATGACAGTGACATACAAAGACTGGCACGAGATGTTACCATTTGCTCTTCATGGGTACCGTACCTCAGCACGGATGTCAACAGGGGAAACACCCTATTCCTTGGTATATGGCATGGAGGCAGTCTTGCCCCTTAAAGTTTAGATACCCTCTCTCCGGATCATGAAAGATGCAGGTTTGAGTGAAGATGACTGGATTCAGATCCGGCTTGATCAGCTGAACCTAATCGAAGAAAAGAGACTTACTGCTATTTGTCATGGTCAGACGTACCAAAAATGGATGATCAAGGCATTTAACAAGAAAGTTAAACGACAAGAGTATCAAGTTAGGGATCTGGTTATCTAGCGCATTATCCTACCTCAAGGTGATCCCAGGGGCAAATGGACCCCTACTTACGAAGGGCCATTTGTGGTTAAGAACATTTTCTCAGGAGGAGCTATGATTCTAACCACCATGGACGGTGACGACCTTCCTCACCCCGTCAATGTAGACATAGTGAAAAGATACTACGCATAATCAAAGACCCGCTAGGTCGACTGGCCTAGGCAAAAATAAGGGCTTCCCGGCGAACCAAAAGGGTTCGGGAAAAAATAAGGGATGAAAATGAAAAAATCTGTACACCCGGCAAGTCGAAAACCTGAAAAGGCGACTTGGGCAAAAAAGGGTATCCCGGTGGACTGAAAACCCGAAAGGGCGGTCCAGGAAAAAGTTAGGGATCAAAGCGTAACACCATGTCTTATTGGATCACCTTGCATCCAAACTTCGGTATCGACTATCAAGCTCAGACGACACTGATCAATCAGATTCATATTCAACCAGTAGCAAAGTGATGAGATGCTCGAGGATATAAAGGAAATAGCAGAGTTGGAACCCAGTGGGATTATTCACATAGCTGTTTTGTTTTCTTTTCACAATTTGTGTAAAATTCTATTTAATCGGCGGCGTTCTCTTACTAGGACACCAACCTCTTGTACAAAAACGCCTATTTACAGGTCAAACTTCAAAATCAATACAATTCATTTTCAGACAAATTTCAAACTGTTTTCTCTTTATCTGTTTTGTTTTGCAAAGAGCGTCCAATGTTCATTTTTGATATATGCATTTGACATTAATTGCTGCTCATAAATATTTACATGCGAAACAAAAGATGAATTACTAGTAATAGCATAAACAGGGGCAAATAAGAATTGTCCGAACTATTCAGTTGCTTTGACCACCAGGTACCAACGTATATTCAGCTGAAAAATACGGCTAAGATACTTTCACTCCTTGCAGAATAAGACAGTAATGGTAGCTCTCTCAGCCGAGACTTGCAACCGTGAACGAATCAGCAATACTCTCCCCAAGCAGAGTTCATCCATCATCAGCGCTAAAAAGGCTTGGTATCCCCAGAAGGTCTTAATATTCCCCCAGCGGGGTATAATAATATTCCCCAACAAGTATAAGAGCATCCGCGGCAGTCTTAATATTCCTCAACGGAGTATAAGAATGTTCCCCGGCGGAATACAAGATACCCCAGTGGAGTCAATTTTCCCAGTACGGTCTGAAAAAGCTTCTCCAACGGAGTTGAGGCATCATCCCCAATAGACTCTGGAAGTTTACCCCAGCGGAGTACAAAATAAATCTTCCCAGCCAAGTGCAAAGGATCATTCCTAGCAGAATTCAGAAGGTTATCCCCACAAGAGTCTAACAGGGTCATCCCTAGCAAGTTGCAACTGAAGATCATCCCCAGTGGAGTTCTTTCCTTCACCAAGCAGGAATTCAATCCTCAATAGATTTAATAACCCCAGCAACGGTAATCCATCCCCAGCGGAGTTTATCATTGAAATCCCCAGCGGAACTTATCAGCGGAATCCCCAGCGGAGTTTATCGTTAAAATCCACAGCAGAACATCGCTTCCCCACAGAGTAATTCCCCTCGGAGTAATCTCCTCATCAGTTTATTCCCCAACGGAGTTATCCTCTCCTACAGGTTTATTCTCACAATCACCTTCGTTCATCATCCCCAGTGGAAACGAAGAATTCAACTCTATCCTCCAGCAGCTCCGGGATTTATTTTCCCCCAGCTAAAACATCACATTTCCATACATCATGATACATGCATATACGCATCATATCACACAATCTCATTTATGTTGAGAACATCATTGCTTGATCCATATCATGCATTGCATATGACTGACCTTTACCTTTCAGGAAAGATGCAGTTAAATTCTCAACTATGTCAATGGAGACAAAATCAGTTAAATCGATTCCTAAAGATTTTTCTGATGCGAACACAGTTAATGGAGACAAAAACCAGTTAAATCGATTCCTAAAGATTTTTCTGATGCGAACGCAGTCAATGGAGACAAAAACCAGTTAAATCGATTCCTAAAGATTTTTCTGATGCGAACGTAGTCAATGGAGACAAAAACCAGTTAAATCGATTCCTAAAGATTTTTCTGATGCGAACGCAATCAATGGAGACAAAACCAGCTAAATCGATTCCTAAAGATTTTTCTGATGCGAACGCAGTCAATGGAGACAAAAACTAGTTAAATTGATTCCTAAATATTTTTCTGATGTGAACGCAGTCAATGGATACAAAAACCAGTTAAATTGATTCCTAAAGATTTTTCTGATGCGAACGCAGTCAATGGAGACAAAACCAGTTAAATCGATTCCTAAAGATTTTTCTGATGCGAACGCAGTCAATGGAGACAAAACCAGTTAAATTGATTCCTAAATATTTTTCTAATGCGAACGCAGTCAATGGAGACAAAACCAGTTAAATCGATTCCGAAAGATTTTTCTGATGCGAACGCAGTCAATGGAGACAAAACCAGTTAAATCGATTCCTAAAGATTTTTATGATGCGAACGCAGTCAATGGAGACAAAAACCAGTTAAATCGATTCCTAAAGATTTTTCTGATGCGAACGCAGTCAATGAAGACAAAACCAGTTAAATCGATTCCTAAATATTTTTCTGATACGAACGCAGTCAAAGGAGACAAAACCCCCTTTGGTTCAGTTAAATCGATTCCTAAAGATTTTTCTGACGCCAATCCAGTCAAAAGAGACAAAACAACCTATCAACAATCTCCAAATGGCATCTGTAAGCCCATTCCCGACATCACAATGCTGATACTACGTCATGCGAGTGCAAATTTCTGGGCACTCTAGTGTTCAATTATCTTCCACCTTCGGATCACGAAAGGCCCGAAAGTCAATCTATATCCTCAGGTTTAAGAAAATTTAACAGGGGCAACTATTGTACCCCTAAATTTTCCCTCCCATATTTCTCAAGACATTTCATGAAGAATCTCCAAGTGGCTCAAGATTACTCAAGAGTTGGAAAGTCAAATCATCTCCTAAGGCAGTCAATCTCAAATTAGGGTTTTGTGTTGCATTAGGGTCCTTACATCCAAATGATCTCGAGTGCTCCCCAATGCCTTAATATGTTCTCAAGTTCATCCATGTCAAATTTCAAGACTTGCAGAGGAAGTTTGGCCAGTCAATTGCTAAAGAGGCCCAAAAATCGACTTTGTTAGGGCAAAAGTCAACTGTGACCTACAAATAGTCAAACCTCAAGATTTTTTGTCAACATTATCATTTTGAAGTATAATTCATCATTTGATAAAGGTTTGATCATGATTCATCAAGGATTGCTCAAAATTCATCAAGATTCAAAAGTTGCTAAATTAGGGTTTTGTAGGAAAAGTCAAATCAACTTTGACCAAGCATAACTTTCTCATACTTTATAAGAAATGACCCATCCAAATCTAATTTTGAAGAGGATGAAATTCCCTACAATCCATCTTCACACCCCAAGATCAAGAAATGCACTCACAAAAAGTTACAAATTTGGACATTATAGGTCATTTTTGAAAGTAAACAAAAACACCTTTTTTTACAAAGCTTATAACTTGAGCATGGAATATCAAAATGAGATGATACCAAAAGGGTTGGTTATAGGACATCTCAAGGTTTCTAAAAAGTCCAATAACACTTCCAAAAGTTCAAAATTGAATAAGTTATGCATTGTTAAAGTTGGGCATTTTTCCAAAATTGCCAAAAGTCAACTATCCCCAAAACTTCAAATTTTGACAAATGGGCCCACTTTTTTCCACTTGATTTGATCTTTTCACACCACACACGTGTCATATCTTCAGTTTTATGTCCATTAATTAATGTTTCTATTTTATTTGATTTTTATTGAATTAATTCACTTTTAATCAATTTAAATCCAAATAAAATCCAAATATTGATGAAATAAGATCTTTTTGATTGATACAGGTTTCAATTATCATCATGGACCAGATCAAATCCGAATCATGCCATGTTATGAACAAAATATTTGATTTGATACAATTTTAGAAGCTTTTTAATGGTGATTCATATCAAATCTTCAAACATCAATGCTCATGGATTCAAGGCCCAAAATTAAACCTAATTCACTTTATTATACTCACACAATGCAAAGGCACAAAGGACACGACCAGGAGGCTGCAAAATTCACAAAACCAAAACTTGAAAAAGTTGAAAACTGAAATCCATACTAGAGGCAAATTCAAGGCCAAAACTCAACGTGGTGTTCTTGCTTGACGTCCATCGAAGCTATTGGGATCAAAATCAAGCCTTCTCCCTCCCTGAATCGCGTTGTAAGTATCCATGAACAAGGCCCTGTACACGAAAACATAACCTCTTATTCTTGCATCTTTTTGCCTAAATCTTTGCACAATCATGCTAATCGGTCCATTTAGAGACTTTCTGCAATATTTGATTTGGTTTTTATAGCTTGGAACCCCCTAGCCGGTTCTTGGGTTCTTGGTATGCATTTTTTGGCGTTTTGATTTCAGGAAAAATTGGAACAAACCATGGGCATAAATGAAATCAGTGGAAAGAGACGAGTAAGATGATGGTCTCAGAATTCGTTTCCATAGCCTAGAGACGATTTTGGGATCGAGCCATGGATTTTGTTACGGATTCAAATCCGCAGGAAAAATAAACTAGAGTTATGTGGGGAAGACGATGACGCGTCCCTTCCCAATTGGCCCATTCAAAATATTCACGTTTTTTTTTCCAAGCATAATTGTTTGTTTTCCATATATTAATTCTTACCTATTCCACTAACAAAAAGGGTACAGTGGTCCAGTGGCAAGCGTGTTAGTTCAAAGTCCAATGGAACTTGGGTTCGAATCCCAGGTCCCCAACGTATTTGTTGCATTTTTCTTGCAGATGTTCCAACGTGCTTCATCAACTATGGTCCACCATACGCCTTCAGATCTCACTTGCCAGACGGCCTCCTGGCCAAATCTGATGGCCAAAGGGTGATGTCCACCATACACCCAAGTCAACACACGCGTGGAGAAGCAGGAAAGTCAAAGCAGACTTGCAATAAATGGGCTTGGAAATTGCTATTCTCACATTCAGAATCAGGCCCACACCCCCATTGGGTTATTTCTTTCCCTTTTATATTTCTTTTTATTTAATTGTTTTTGTTAATTATTATTATTATTTAAGCTAACCAAATTAATAAATTTTCTTAATAAAATCAAAAACACAAAAAATATTTTATTTATTAAAATTAACTTCATCACTTTATTTTTTGTAAATAAATAAATTTAATTGATTTAGCTTTAATTAGGTATGATTTTAATATTTTTGCAATAATTAAAATTAATATAGAATATTAGGTTTCAATAATTTTGACCAAATTTATTTTATTTCCTTAAATATAAAAATCCAAAAAATCTTTTTATTAATTAATTAATAATTAGCTTAGGTTTAATTCAAGTTAATTCAAAAACAACAAAAATCTTTTCTTTAATAAAAAGGGGTCAAAACCCTAAAAAATGCGTCGTTTTAATTTTCTCGCACGCGATCCATATTTATTCCAATATTGTAATTGCTTCCGGAATGTAATAATTTAATTAGGACTTTGATTTATTTTATCGTTTTATTTACTTTCTGCAATTTAAATTAAAGGGTTGCTTTTGGCGATGTAAATACCCGATGCCTTGTAATAGTTTATATTTAATTTCCGCAATTTAAATTCCGCAACTATTAACTGTTAGATGTTTGATAAATAGGGAATGCATGACAAGATCAAATCTTTAACCTAAAATCAACATAGCTCGCCCATGACATGTACAAAGATAAATAACTGAAAAACAATACACTCGCACATGCGCACTCTTAGGGTACACCTCACTTGGTTGCCTTCGAACGTGGTCATTGAGTATAGGAAGTTTCAGAGGTCTTCCTCTTGTCCCAAGATCATAGTTGCCTCGAAACGGTTGCCTCAGATAAAATGATCTAAGACATTAGGGTTACCGCTAAGGCGTTCTAACATTGCTTTAGTGACCACACGTCCCTTAATCGAATTGACCCTTAAACTCCAACGATGGTGCTACCTACTCATCAATAGTGGGATAGCATTTCCTAAAGGACATTTGCACAGATTAATTCCTTTTTCAAGTAGGTAGATGGTTCTTAAGTTCTAGCTCCTTTTAAAACAAAACAAAACTTTTCGCACTTACACTCTCTTCAAAATAAAAACTCTTTCAAACCCACAAACACAAAGAAAAGCAATTTTGAAAACACAATGAGAAAGTACCTAAGAGCCCGTGGATAACCACGAATAGAAAGGGTGCTAACACCTTCCCTTTCTATAATCTACGTCCCGAACCCGAGAAACATCTCGAAAAAAGGATTTTTTCTGTGCTTTTTTCCTTTCCTTGTTGGATAAAATAAAAAGACGGTGGCGACTCTTGCTTACCGCGACAATTTGCGAAAACAAACGCAAAATGCGAACCATCATTCCAAAAATAGTCAGTTCTCTCCCACCGTATCACACTTCCCAAACTGAGGCGCCGAAGAAAGTTATTGTTGAAGACACCTCCAAGCAAGAGATGGAGGAAATATTAAAGATTATCCGAAAGAGCGACTACAAAATTGTTGAACAGGTAGGGCAGACTCCCTCCAAAATATCTATCCTATCCCTGTTATTATGCTCTAAAGCCCATGCTAGGGCTTTGGTGAAATTTCTGAAATCTACTCATGTACCAATGAAAATCTCTATTGATCAGTTCGAAAATTGTGTTACTAATCTAATAACTAATATTTGGTTGGGTTTTTTGATGTTTATTTAACCCCCGCGGGAAGAGACCATAATAAGGCGCTACATGTCTCTATTGGGTGTAAGGGAACTACCTTATCTCTAGTGGGTGGACACACGTTCCTCATTGAACGTGTTGCCAAAAGCTGCTTTAGATAAACTTGACTGCAAGGGGATTGTGCTAAAACCCAATGACATTATAGTAAGAGCCTTTGATGGTTCAAAGAGAATGGTTTATGGGGAGGTTGATCTTCCATTCAAAGTGGGTCCTCAGGTCTTTGACTCTACTTTCTATGTGATGGATATTCGTCCAGCCTATTCTTGTTTGCTCGGACGCTCTTGGATTCATGGGGTAGACGTTGTTACTTCTACCGTACACCAGAAGTTGAAGTATCTCATGAAGGGAAAGATCGTTAGAGTTTGCATCGAAGAAGAATATATGGTGAGCTATTTGAATTCTTTCAAGTATGTCGAGGTGGATGGTGAATTCGTCAAACTCCTTGCCAGACCTTTGAAGTTGTTTCTCAGACAACCTCGGTTGATAAAGCTGCTTCTGCTGTTCCTAAGACTCCATCAAAATTGGTTTCTCTGAAAGATGCTAAGGTTGTGGTTGAAGAAGGTGGTTGCACTATATGGGGTCAACTTCCCAATATTCCTTACAAATTCGACAAGTTTGGTTTATGTTTCACTTCTCAGGCTCAAAGGGTTTTCCGTCGTGCTCGTGCTAATTCTAGGAGACCGCCATTCTGCATCAACAGTAATGGAGTTCACAACAATCATGTCAACATTGTGGAAGATGCTGATAGTGACTACAACATAGACAGTTGGATCTTCTCTATCACCGACAATGGGCTCAAGAATTAGAAGACTAAAGACTTTATACCAATCTCCTTTAATCAGGAGTAAATGTTATTTTCTATTTTCTTACTTTTAAGTTTTTTTTGGTTATGTAATTTAAACAATAAAATTTAAGCCTTTTGCCTTACGTGGGGCACAATGGTCCATTTGTTAGGGTTGTCATTATTCATTAGCATATCTTCATTTAATAAATCATTGGACGTTTGCATTCAAATTTTGCGCTCTCTGTTTTTTCTTTTACTTTACTGTTTTCAAAGTAGCTATGTATTCTTACACACACCCACATGATAAATTGCAGATCCATATCCACTATAGATCCCATTGATAACAATTCTACTATTGCCAATAATGACTTCAAAAATTCAATCTACCAAGCCGGGGACGAAGGTGAGGAAGATTGTTAAATACCTGGAGAGCATTATAGGCTCTTAATGCAAGAAGAGAGATCCATACGACCACATGAAGAGCAAGTCGAGGTTGTAAACTTGGGTATCGAAGAGGACAAGAAAGAAATCAAGATAGGTTCCAACCTAGAAGACAATGTCAAAAAGAGGTTAATTCAGATATTGCGTGACTATGTCAAGATCTTTGCTTGGTCGTACGAAGACATACCAGGGCTTGATATTGATATTTTAGTTCACCGTCTACCGATGAAGGACGGTTGTCCCCCTATAACACAGAAGGTTCGTCGTATGCATCCCGAGATGTTTGAAAAGATCAGGGCTAAGGTTATGAAGCAGTTTAATGCATGGTTCTTGGTTGTTACATCCTATCCTCAGTGGGTTATAAATTTGGTTCCAGTACCTAAGAAATATGGTGTTGTACCCCAATTTTTGCCCCTAAGATCCCTTCATCATACCATGTTGATTCAATCATAATAAGATCACATTAGGATTATTGGTTCCCCTCCCTATATTTAGCTTTTCTCTTTGAGGAATCACCAAGCACCTTGACTTGTGTTCTTTTGTGATCATGAATATTTCTGTATTAATTTCTCCTCGTAATTAATAAAATGCAATGTTGGTTTGTCTTGCTTGTTACTAATATAGGTAAAGGCAATGAGATTTAACAAGTTGCTCCATGGGTTCATGAGTTTATTTCCATTCCCTAGTCAATAAAGCTTGAGAAGTTAAAACCTCACAATTGGATTGGTTTTGGAAGGAATGGCATGGAAAGGTTATTTTGGTTCACCACATTTCAAGGTTATCAAATTTGATCCAAAAAGTACAAGGGGTTGATGGAAGAAATAGTCATGTTTGGACAAAGACTTTGTTCCATTTGGTCACAAGTGCATATCTCTCTTGATTCTCAAGATATGGAAGTGCTTGTGGTTTCTATGAGTTCTCATTATAATCCTCAATAACTAATATTTACAAAGCATTTGTGTTGATACAAGAAGTTTGTTCAAAATTGTCAAAGTTCCTCAAGGCATTTTTCTTGATCTAGGAACTAGGGTTTTGAACTTCAAAGAAGCATATCTTGCTCATCTTTTGGTATTTTGGAGTGATTCCAAAAACGTACTTCTCTTCAAAGGGTTACCAACAAATCACTTCAAAAGTTCCAAGGAATTTTCATGTGGAAGAAACATGATGAAGAAGAAACATTACAAGTCCTCTAGATGAATCCCCAATTTTCCATGTGTGACTTCAAATGATCATAACTTGGTCAATTTTTATCACTTTGAGCCCATTATTTTTCCACAATGATCTTGAGGATGTGAAATGTATGCCTTCTTTTATGTGAAAAGTGAGAAAATGGATGGAAGTTTCCTTAAGGATACAAAATATTATAGGTCATTTTGTGAAATTTTGCCAACTTCAACAAGTCATAACTCTCTCAATTTTTGGAGATTTTGAATGGCTCAAGTTTCAAAATGTCATTCAAGAGATATACTTCATGCCATATTTTTTGGTCAAGAGCAAATTCCAAGTGGAATGCTATGTTTGGATGTAAGATATTATAAGTCACTTTTGAAGAAAAAATTGAAATATTTTTAAGTATGGAAAGTCAACATTTTTTTCCCAACTTTGACTCGTTAAAACTTTTAGCTTAAGCATCCATTTGTCTCCATTCTTTTCACATTGCAAAGCTTGCATTCTCACCTTTCTAAAGCATCAAGAATCATGCCATAATCCCCTTGAGCTGAGAATGCCATTGGTTAGAAGTTGGAAATTTGAAACTGAATTTATCACCAAGTCAGAAGTTTGAAATCCTTGATTTGGCTTCTAAACAAATTGTTTCTACGCGTTTTTGCTTATGAACATGTTTAGTGAACTTCCAGAAGTGATTATCATAGCAAAACATGCGTTTTGGATGAGTTTTGATCAAATTAGAAGTCACACTTTTCTTGTTTGAAACTTCACACAATTTCCCTCCAAATTTCATCATTTTACACACTTGGACATTCCATTTGATTCCCTATAAATAGAGGGTAATTCCCCATTCATTTCCTCAAGCTTGGATAGCCAGAATCACCCTGCCAAACTTGTTCCATAACTCAAAATTCAAAAACATCGAAATCCATTCTCAAGCCTTTTTCAATCCAATTTTTCCATCAATTCACCTTCCTTGATCTTCCCTGAAGCTAACCATATAATTACATTCAATAATAGTGCCCTATATTGCTCCATAGAAGTTCAGTTTCAGAGCTCTGCAACTCAACTTCAATAGGGAGATTCCTTCATCAATTCTTCAAAACTTTGATATCATTGTGATGCTCTCATTGCCCAGGTTCTAGTCACAACACTTGCTTTTTACTAGAAACACGTTTTTGATTATTCTCTTTCTGATTTTTATTTTTTCACAATTTAATTTTGTGTTTTGGGATTTTTTTTACAAATTTTTACTTTATTTGAATTATTTTAAATGTCTAAAAATACTTTTATGCATTTTTAAATTCTGGAAAAAAAATATGGAATGATCCAATGATATTGTGACAAATATTGGTGATCTCACTTATTTTTTATTTCCGACTTTGGTATTTTTTTATCATTTTTGGTTTATTTTACTCATTTATTTTAACTTTAGAAATAGTTTCTGAGTTTAAAAAATTACCTAAAAATTTATAAAATCATTTGAGTCCTTTTCTGATTTTTCTATGGACTTACTTTTTATTTCTTGATCAATTTGAACATAGCTGATATTTTTCTCTTTTATTTCTATTTTAAAACCTTTTTTGTATATATTAAATGTAATATCATTTTTTGACTATTTTCTGGCTGATCTTGGGTTAAATTTTTGATCATGGACTTTATTAACATCATTGGATCCATGGTGTTGAGTCTAACTCCACAAAAATGGATGAGTGATTTTAATAATAGTTTGATTAAATTAAATTCAAAAGTGGTTTGTATATTCTCTCACACCCCTCTTCATCTCATCCCTTTTCTTATTGCACTAAGTGTTATTGGAGCATGATCTCTATATCATGTCTCAAAATAAATGGTGCATAGATTGCTATTGACCAGCCTTAAAATAGGTGCGACTTCTATATAAGTCCACTTACGATTGCTTAACATAGTGCTAAATTTTGTCCCGATTCGAATAAATGATAATTCGTGGCCCAAATTTATGTTTGCAAGCCCAAGTATGTTAATTTGATCTCTTTGATCCAATAACCTTGATATTCATTGTGTGGAGGCTTTGGTTCTATCAATCCTCTAATAGATCTATAACACCTTTGGTCAATGCGGATCACTTAAACAACATTGATCATTAAATGGTACTTATGAGGATTCCAAATGGATGATATACTTGACAAAAAGCAAATGCAACTTATTGAATAGAGGCTTTGGTTCTACCAATCCTCTAATGAGTTCCAAATGCAAGTTTCAAGATGATCATCCAACTAACCACTAATCACTAATAATTTATTTTACCTCTTGTTTTTACTTTATGCCGCTTTATTTTTTGTGCTTTATGCACCATTTACTTTTAAGCATTTACATTTCATGCTATCTTCATCTTTGCTCACTTGAGCCTTTTCTTTTTTTTCTTCTAAGACACCTAATAATGAACATAAACCTTTTAACTATTTGGAGCATTAAACTATCCTTGGCATTATGGAGCATTAAACTATTTGGACTTAGGATCAGAAACCTTGGCCTATTATTGGAGACCTTGTGACCTTATCTGATTATTTTATCTGGAGCTCTTTAGGTTTACCTCAAGGCATTGGGTTGTTTGTTTGTTTTGTGCGCAGGTTATTGTGATTACACCCTTTGTTTGTAATCTGGAATTCACCCGTATACAACCGTTACTCTGCCCAATTTTTGTGAAGACTTAATACACTTGAAGTTTGGTTCTTTCAAGAGGTCTAGTATCATTGCTTGTTTGGTTTCAATCCAAAGAATGGGAATTCTATCATGGCTCATAGTGTCAAGTATTGGCTTCTTGTTGGTTAGATGGTTCTTATCCCTAGCTTTTACCTTATGCTTTAGGATAGTCCCTTCTTCTCCTCCCATCTTCTTTAATTTCAAAAATCTTCTCTCTCCTTTTGAAAAACTCTTCTTTTTTTTATTAACTTGAACCACTTTCATAATAAACTTGGACTTAGGTCCATGCATTTTCAAAACATTTTCATAAATAAACTTCAATAAACTTAATAATACTTTGACATTTTTTTGTGAGAAGACTAAAATTCAATCAATCTCATTTCAAACCATTTTTGCCACTTTGGCTTTTATCTTTAAACTTTTCTCAAAAAAAGATTGGACTCTTGTCAATCCTTGTGGTGATGCAAACGAGTTTACTTCTACAATATATAGTGAAGAGAGATATTTTCCACTTTGGTGTTGAGTGAGGCATTATTTATTTTAAAATCCAAGCCATATCCTCCACTTTGAGATGATGCAAATTCTCCTTTCTCATGATTGTGGGTAGTAGGTATGTTTTCCACACGAACAATGACGGTGATGTTTTATCTCATAAAAATTAAACCAACACACTTACATTTTAAAATTTTTAAAAGAGAAACTACGTGTACCCTGATCCCCTATTGCACAAAAGGTGGTATGTAGGCACTAAAGGTTCGCAACCGTGGCGGGTGCAAAAAACCATGAAAATATATTTCTTTTCTGACCTCCACCGTCCATTTTATATACAACATTTTATAGCCAAAATATACAGATTTTACAAAGAGGTTCCTACAGAGTACCGTAGATGTTTAGGGTGTTAATACCTTCCCTTTGCATAACCAACCCCCTTACCTTGAATCTTCCCCCTTTTTTGGGTTATTAACTCTTTTCCCATTCCTTTGGAAACAATAAAGTGCGGTGGCAATTTTATTTTAATTTGTACAAGTCTAGTCAATCCAATGGCTTAGTCTTAAAAATTTCCACCGCTACAAAAAAATGGAGACTTCACTGGGGAATGATTGACCTCTTGTTGGTCCATCGCTATGTGGGTTTAGCCTATCTTTGTTTATATCTGTGTATATGCTTTTGTTGTTTATATGTTATATGTTGTATATATGTTTGCCTGGATTTTCCTGGTTTTAAGGGTGCTTGGTGATTACTCATAAGTTCTATACCCGGAATTGGGAAAACTTTAAGATAGGACGGGCGGTATAGTCATGTTAACTTTGAGAGAGTAATCCCAAAAAAGGAGGCATGAGATCCCCCACTCACTGAAGGCCCCTTTGAATGTAGTGTCGTTTATTGAGTAATCAGGAAGACGTACTGCTTTCGACCTGGGAGCCTGCTGAAACTGAGAACCGTAGAATACTAAACCGATCTTGGCCTTTTAGGTGTAGTGCGGAAGCTATGTCAGAGTAATTCGAAAATAGTTTTCACGCAATACTATGCTCGGGCGAGTTTTTCTTGAGAATATTACTAATTACCGAGTTAATCAGGAAGTTGGTAATATCCGAAGGAAGGATGTAGACTATGGGAACCTCTAGAACCATGTTCGCCAGGTGATAACTTTTAGACTAATACCTTATGGGTAGTACCTTCGACCTCATGCTCGTGACGTTAAACCTATGAACCCTATATATGTGATTGTTGCATCATGCATCCATGCACTCATAAGCATCTTTTAAGGAGATCTTATTTTAAGGGATTTAAAAATTGACCATTTGTGAATATCTCAGGTACTTTTTAACCATGGATTCTGGAAAGAGAAAGACCGAGAAATACCGTTTCAAGGATCCTAAGATAGATGAGTTTATCAGTCTAATCCCCGAGATCGAGAGTTCTGCAGACTTTCCGAAGAAGTATGGATCCATCATTCCTCTCATGACACTGAAGATGAAGGAGGGTATTCTCTCGTCCTTGGTCCAATTCTATGATACGATGTATCATTAATTTATTTTTCCCGACTATAAGTTGATGTCTACACTGGAGGAGTATTCTTATCTATTGGATTTACTTGTTACCGATTGTGTTCCTTTTACTGGTTTGGAGGGTGAGCCAAAACCACATGAGATTGCTGCTTTGATTCATTTGGGGAATTCTGAGGTGGAAGCCCATATGACTACCAAAGGAGGGATTAGAGGATTACCAGCTCAGTTCTTATTAGAGAAAGCTCGTTACTTTTCCAGGATGAAGAGTACAGTCACTTTTGAGGCCATCTTTGCTCTACTTGCTTACGGGTTGTTCTTATTTCCTAATATGGACAAGTTTATTGAAATTAATGCTATCAGGATCTTCATGATTGGAAACCCAGTTCTAACCTTGTTGAATGATGCTTATTACTCTACTCATCTTCAGAATTCTTATCATAGGGGGATGATTATCTATTGTATGCCCCTGTTGTACCGGTGGTTTATCTCTCATATGCCTCAGTCTGATGCTTTTCAGGATGTCAAGAAGGAACCCCGTTGGGCTCCGAAGATCATGGCACTTACTCACTCGGATATTGATTAGTATCATCGAGCTTACCAGGATATAAATATTATTGACAGTTATGGTAGTTTCCCCAATGTACCTCTTCTTGGTACTAAGGGAGGAATTAACTATAACCATGTTCTTGCACGACGACAGCTCGGTTATCCGATGAGGGATAAACCAAATAGTATTCATTTGAGTAGTTTCTTTCTGAAGGAAGTAGAAGACCATAGGGAAGTTAGGGAGAAGATTGCGAAGGCCTGTCATCACATTCATAAGAAGAGTAGGAAGGATTTGGGACCTAGGGGTGATGTTTCTTTGAAGCCATATCTTCAGTGGGTCCAAACGAGAGCTATTCAGTTGAAGATGTCGTAATCCCGGGAAGCACCTATGCTTGATTTGTTTTTGAAGACCACTCTTCCCTTATTGGATGATATAGAAAAGCTACAACTTTCTTTATTAAGGATGCAACAAGAAAAGGATGCTTGGAAGAATAAGTGCCAAACTTTAGAGATTTCCTATAGAGCAGACTTGAAGGAGAAAGACGACTTGATTGAGATTCTTAAAAGTAGGGCTGTAGAGACCATGGAGAGGCAAGGGGATTTATTTTCTCCTAAGCTACAGTTAGTTTATAATTGCTCACTTCCTGACTCAGGTGAATGGAAGGAAGTTTCCACCAGATATGCTGAAGAAAACCAGAGGTTGAAGGCTCGGATTGCCAAGCTTACAAGGAAGCGCCAGCATATAGAGTGATCTCCATCAGCTTTGCTTCTTAGGGTTTTAGACTTTATTTTCATCCTGTACTTGGGATGATTGAAGATTTTAATCCATTTCAAAGTTATTATAATAAATTTTTCAGTATTTCAAATGCGTTACTACTTTGATATTGGCAATATGTCCATAAATTTTAAATCCCTTGAAATATTAAATAATAAAATAAAATCACGTGCATTGCATATCATGCATCATATTGCACATATTTCTTGCATTTTTATGCATATCCAGGTGTCTTACCAAGCTTCTTTACTTTGTTCAACAAGATGACTCACCACTACAACACTCGGGCTAATTTCAGAAATAAGATGGACAACATAGAACAAGAGAATCGCGAGCTGTGCGAGGAGGTTTATGCTTTGAAGGTCGGCATATTTGCTACTCTAGATGTTGTTCAAAACCGCACGCCTCAAGGTTATCCATGGGGAATACCAGAGAATTTTGCTTTGAAGCTCCGACTGTGTCCCATATCTGCTACTCTAGATGTTGTTCAAAACCGCACGCCTCAAGGTTATCCATGGGGAATACCAGAGAATTTTTCACCTTAAGGTTTCAATCTTGGTCCTCAAGATACTCCAATTGTTCAGACTATTGTTACTCCTGCACCTCATGTGGTGCAAGCTGCTCCTGTTGCGCCTCCTTCGGTGAATATGGTTCCGTTTGTTAATGATGATGTGTGTCGTCCTTTTCCTCCACCAAGTGAATACTTGGGTCTTTATGACTGAATGGATGATTTTCAAGAACAATTCGACAAGATGTAGGGAGAGATGAAGGCCCTCAAGGGAAAGAGCTATTTGGGCAGAATGTGAAAGAGTTATGCTTGGTCCCGAATGTTAAGATACCTGCTAAGTTTAAGGTCCCGAAGTTTGAAAAGTACAAGGGAAACACTTGCACTCGTGCTCATCTGGTGATGTATGTAAGGAGAATGTCAACCCATTCCGATGATCAGCGTCTGCTGATTCACTTTTTTCAGGATAGTTTGACCGGTACTGCGCTGAAGTGGTATATGAGTTTGGACAACATCAATATCCATACTTTCAATGATTTGGGAGAATCATTTATTAGACAATACAAGTACAACATGGACATGGCGCCTGACCATGATCAACTCAGTGCCATGGTTCAGAAAGACAGGGAATCATTCAAAGAATATGCACAGATAAGAAGATAAGAAGATGACTAAGAAGATGACTAAGATTTTCTTGAAAACACTGGGTGCTTTCTACTACGAGAGGATGGTAGCAAGTGCGCCAAGTGACTTTACTGAAATGGTAGGAATGGGTATCCGCTTAGAAGAGACTGCAAGAGAGGGTTGTTTAACAAGAAGTGAAAGCTCTAGAGGTGTGAAGAAGCCATCTTATGGGTTTACCAAGAAGAAGAAAGGGGATGCAAATACTATTATGCAAGGGAGGAGGGGTAATACTCCTAGAAGGAATTATCAGCGTCATCAGCAAGTCGCCTCAGTTACTCCAGTTGTGGGTATAGGTCAAACTACCATTGCTTATCAGAGACCATCCCAGCAGGGGAATTAAGGGTATAATCAGAGAAGGGAGAGTTATGACCCTATTCATATGAGCTATACAGAGTTACTACCGGCATTGATTCAAAAGAAGCTGGTTTAGACCCGACCACCTCCCGCTGTACCCTCACCATTGCCTTGGTATTACAAGGCAGACTAAACATGTGCTTTTCATCAGGGAGCACCAGGGCATAATGTTGAAAATTGTTATCCTTTAAAGACTGAGTTGCAGAAATTGGTGAAGTCTGGTATTCTATCTTTCAAGGATGTGGGACCTAATGTGAAAGACAATCTTCTACCCAAGCATGGAGGAGTAAATGATGTGAATATGGTGGTCGGTTGTCCAGACGACTTATGGATTTTTTTATATTAATCTAGTTAGAGGAGATTTGGTGAAAATGCATGCAGACCTTTGTGAATTTAGCTACTATATGCATGAACATTTTGGTTGTGCTATTTGCAGTACAGACATACAGGGTTGCGATAAGATAAAGGCTGATTTGGAAGAGATGATGGATGAGGGCCTCATCCACGTAATCAGGCCTAGGGCAGAGTATGAAGAGGAGGTGAATATGGTTTCTGGATGTCCTGGAGAATTCAGATTTTTTATGTAGAGTATATGAGTGAGGACCTTGTGCAATTGCATGCTACTTTCATCCATATGGCTGGTCAGGTAGAACACCAGTATGGATCTTGCCGAATTTGCTGCCAGGACTCCCGAGGATGTTCAATAATGAAGAAGGGTGTTCAGTTGTTGTTGGACAAGGGAACTATCAAGGTTACAGGTCAAAAGGATGATTACCATGAAGTTGATTTGATTGAGGTTTGCTTGACTGAAGAAGAGTCAGAGGAAGAGTATGCTTCTGTAGATTAGTATTTCTTCTCAGATGAGGATTTGTTTTCCAGAAATGACTCAATAATGACTGATTGTGTTGAGGAAGGGGTAAACATCATTGTACCTTGCTTTGGGGCACCCGCCCATATTGAAGTTGAATATTATAGAAAACTAGCTGTTACCCCATTGGTGATTAGTTTGACGGGTCCTATCCCCTACAAGTCAGATAAGGATGTGCCCTACAAATACAATGCTACAATCTTAGAGGATGGAATGGAAGTTCCCATCCAACCAATTTTTGATGTCGGAAATATTGCTGAAAATAGCAGGGTGACCCGCAGCGGTCGTGTGTTTGCACCAGTTGTTCGAGGAGATGTTAGTGCTGGAAAGAAAATTGCTGAGAATGTTGAACCCAAGAAGGCTACGAGTGAGACTAGTGGGGCTACGTTAGAGAAAGAAGTGGATGATATTTTGAAGATAATCAAGATGAGCGACTACAGAATTGTAGACCAGCTACTGCAGACTCCTTCAAAAATATCTATCTTGGCGTTATTGATGAACTCCTATACTCACAGAGAATCCTTGATGAGAGTACTAGACCAAGCTTTTATGGAGAGTGACATGCCAATAGACCAATTCAGTAGCGTAATATGGAACATTACATCATGTAATAATTTGAGTTTATGCGATGATGAATTACCAGATGAAGGAAGGAATCACAATCTGGCCCTCCATGTGTCTATGAATTGCAAGAATGATTCACTATCCAATGTGCTGATTGATAATGGATCCGCTTTGAACATTATACCGAGGAGCACTCTTATGAAGTTGAAATATCAAGGAACGCCTATGCGCCCGAGTGACATCATTGTGAAAGCATTTGATGGATCAAGGAAATCTGTTATTGGTGAAGTGGACTTGCCTATTCATATAGGACCATATTTATTTCAGATAACTTTCTAGGTCATGGATATAGTACCCGCTTATAGTTGTTTGCTTGGAAGGTCGTGGATACATGAGGCATGGGCTGTCACTTCAACTTTACACCAGAAAATGAAATTTGTACGTGAAGGGAAAGTGGTAATCATAAATGGGGAACAAGCATTATTGATATCTCATTTGTCCTCTATCAACATTGTGGAGGCGGATGAAGCTGCTTCTAGAATCCAGTTCCAAGCCTTATCCATTGACAACATAAGAGGAAATAAGAATTCCATGGCTTCGCTTAAGGATGTGCATCAAGTTGTGCGAAAGGGTCATAGAGAGGTATGGGGACATATTGTGGATCCACCTATGAACAAGAAAATCCGGCTTGGGGTTGTCTTTGAAGAATGACAAAGGTAAGAGCATGAAGCCAAAGTCAGCTGCGAGCAAGTATCAAGACATCTTCTGTAGTGGGGGTTATCTTCATCCAACTGTTTCTTGGATTAACGCCATTGTGGAAGATGAAGCAGAGCAAGAAATGTCGAATTATGTGACACACAGGGTTAGGGTTCAAAACTTGATCACCATTGATGTTAACTCTTGCATACATGTTTCAAAGTAATTTGTTTTGTTAATATTTTTGAAAAGCTTTCACTTTGCCTAAGGTGGAAGTATTAATGTTGTGGGGCTTATTTGCTTACTGTGGCTTTTAAAATCAATAATAAAAGTTGTCTTTGTTTCCCAAATTGTGTCTTTACTTTATGCTTTTTATTGGAAAATGGTAATTTGAAAAAAAAACCTTTCAAAATAAATAATAACTGAAATTCAATCTGCATGATCACTTGTTATATGTGTCAGTTTCTAAAAGCAATCATAAATCATATGTGCAGATTAATTAAAAAACCCGTTGAATACAATGACCCTGCATCCTCTCCCAACTTTGAATGTCCTGTGTATGGGGACGAAGAAGAATATTATGATGAGATTCCAGAAGAGGTCTCGCAGTTGCTTTAGCATGAGGAAAATACCATTCAGCCATATAAAGAGCCATTGGAAATGATCAATTTGGGTTCAGAAGAAGATCCGAAGGAAGTCAAGATTGAAGTATTGTTGCATCCTGATATGAAGAGCAGGTTGGTTGAGCTGTTGAATGAGTATGTGGATATTTTTGCTTGGTCTTATCAAGATATGCCTGGTCTAGATACAAATATTGTAGAACACCGTTTATCGTTGAAGCCAGAGTGTCCGCCAATCAAACAAAAGTTGAGAAGAACTCACCCAGATATGGCAGTGAAGATCAAAGAGGAAGTTCTAAAGCAGGTTAATGCTGGTTTTCTTGTGACGTCAGTGTATCCTCAATGGATTCCCAACATTGTCCCAGTGCCGAAAAAAGACGGAAAAGTTCACATGTGCGTAGATTACAGAGATCTAAATAAAGCTAGTCCAAAAGATGATTTTGCATTTCCACACATTGATATGTTAGTGGATAGCACATCAAAATTCAAAGTATTCTCGTTCATGGATGGATTTTCTGGGTATAATCAAATAAGAATGGCTTCGGAGGACATGGAAAAAACAACGTTTATCACACCCTTGGGAACATTCTATTACAGAGTGATGCCCTTCGGGTTGAAGAACACTGGTGGACCATACCAGAGGGCTATAACAACCCTATTCCATGATCTGATGCATAAGGAAATCGAAGTATATGTTGATGATATGATTGCTAAATCCCAGACTGAAGAATGGCATGCAGAAGATTTGTTGAAGTTGTTTCAACATTTGAGGAAGTATCGTCTCCGCTTAAATCCAAATAAATGCACCTTCGATGTTCGATCAGGAAAATTATTGGGTTTCATTGTTAGCCAGAAAGGAATTTAAGTTGACCCTGATAAAGTCAAAGCAATTCAAGAGGTTCCAACGCCAAGAACTGAAAAGCAAGTCAGAGGTTTCCTCGGGCGTTTGAATTATATTTCCAGATTCATCTCCCACATGACTGCAATATGTGAACCGATCTTTAAGTTGTTAAAGAAAGATCAAGGCTGTGTGTAGAAGAATTACTACCAAAGGGAATTTGAAAGTATTGCCCGCTGACAGATGTTGTTATCTGAATACGATATTGAATACCGCACTCAAAAGGCTATTAAAAGTAGTGTGTTGGCATATTATCTTGCTCACCAACCAATGGAGGATCACCAGTCTGTAGAGTATGAATTCCCTGATGAGGATGTGATGTTCCTGAAAGTGAAAGATTGCGATGAACCATTGCTTGAGGAAGGCCCTGGCCCTGAATCTCATTGGAGTATGATATTTGATGAAGCTGTGAATGCTTATGGTAAAGGAATTGGTGCTATGATTGTCACTCCACATGGATCGCACATTCCTTTTACTGCAAGGTTGACATTTGATTGTACTAATAATATGGCAGAATATGAGGCTTGCATCATGGGTCTCGAAGAAGCTATTGATCTCAGAATTAAAATTTTAGATGTGTATGGTGATTCGGCTTTGGTAATAAACCAGATTAAAGGAGAATGGGATACTCGTCACCCCGGATTGATCCCTTACATAGATTATGCTAGAAGGTTGTTACCCTTCTTTAATAAAGTTGAATTCCATCATATTCCAAGAGATGAAAATCAAATGGCGGATGCTTTGGAAACTATGGCTTCTATGTATCAAGTAAATACTTGGACTGATATACTGCAAATCATGGTTCCGTGACTGGATAGACCCGCTCATGTGTTTCCAACAGAGGAGGTAGCAGATGAGAAGCCTTGGTATTATGATATCAACATTTTCTCCAGACTCAGGAATACCCGATTGGTGCATCAAATAAAGATAGAAAGACATTGAGAAGATTGGTAAGCAGTTTCTTCCTCAGTGAAAATGTGTTGTATAAAAGAAATTATGACATGGTCTTACTCAGATGCATGGATAGACACGAAGCAGGCATGTTGATGCATGAGGTTTATAAAGGTTCATTTGGCACTCATGCCAATGGACATTTGATGGCTAAAAAGATGCTAAGGGCAGGTTACTATTGGCTGACAATGGAATCTGATTGTTATAAATTTGAAAAGAAGTGTCATAAATGTCATATTTATGCAGATAAGGTCCATGTGCCTCCGACACTTCTCAATGTGATTCCTCCCCGTGGCCTTTCTCCATGTGGGGTATTGACATGATTGGGATGATATAACCCAAAGCTTCGAATGGATACCGTTTCATCTTGGTAGCAATTGATTACTTCACTAATTGGGTGGTGGTTGCTTCATATGTCAATGTTACTAAGCAGGTGGTTGTGCGCTTCATCAAGAATAATCTTATATGTGGGTATGGTGTGCCGTGCAGAATTATCACCGACAATAGATCGAATTTTAACAATAAAATGATGATAGAACTGTGTAAAGAATTCAAGATTGTCCATCACAATTCATCTCCGTACATGCCAAAGATGAATGGGGTTGTTGAAGTTGCTAATAAGAATATCAAGAAGATTATCCAGAAAATGGTCGTTACTTATAAGGATTGGCATGAAATGCTCCCTTTTGCTTTGCATGGATATCAAACATCTGTCCGCACTTCAACAGGAGCAACCCCGTTCTCTCTGGTGTATGGAATGGAATCGGTACTCCCAGTCGAGGTTGAGATTCCCTCTTTGCGTGTGATAATGGAAACCAAGTTGACTGAGGCTGAATGGGTCCAAAACCGGTTTGACCAATTGAATTTGATTAGGAGAACAGAATGACAGCTTTGTGTCATGGACAGTTATATCAGAAAAGAATGAAGAATGCTTTTGATAAAAAGGTCAAACCTCGTGAATTCAGAGAAGGAGACCTCATGCTCAGGAAGATCATGTCTTTCAACACTGAATGTAGGGGCAAGTGGACTCCCAATTTTGAAGGCCCATATGTTGTCAAGAAAGCCTTCTCTGGCGGTGCATTAATTCTTGAAACTATAGATGGCGAGGAGTTCCCACGTCCCATGAATGCTGATGCAGTCAAGAAATACTCCGCCTAAAGAAATAAAAGAAGAGCTTGCTAAGTTGAAAACTCGAAAGGGAAGCTTACGCAAAAAAGAGCGTCTCGGTAGGCCGAAAACCCGAAAGGGCGATCTAGGAAAAATTTAGAGACATAAATAGAATAAAATTCCCACTAAGTTGAAAACCCACGAGGGCATCTTAGGCAAAAGTTAGGGACTTTCTTGGCAAGTAACTGCATCATGCAAGATCTGATCATTGAAGTAACAATCTTCTCGAATCCTCATCATACTCCAACAGAAGTTGTTCCTCAGGATTTCAAAAATTGTTAGAGGGGATAGTGGTCATTGTATCTCAATGTATCATTTCCATTATATATTACCATTTTCCAAACTTTGTAATCATCTATGGAGTCTCGCCATTCGCAGACTACCATTATATTAATAATGTTTGAGCTATTACCCAATTCTTTGTGTTTCTTATTTTGTTTAGCTTGCAAAGACTCCATTTATTATTGATAATAACTTTCAAAGCAAAAAGATTAAATAACAAAATCGACTTTTCAAAAAGAATTTACAATTTGCTTTTACTTTAGAATTTGTAATGCAAAAAAAATAACAACAACAAAAATGGTGATCCTAGGAATGGACAAACTCCAGTTGTTTTAAGAAGTTTTGTTCCCCTCGGGAAAGTTTACTCGGGATGATTCTCCGTATTGGGTTCGAGACTCCGATATTCTCGGTCAAGTTTGGATTCATTTCTCCTCCTTGTCTGAGTTTTCATGATGTAAGGTTTTAATCCGAGATTTCTCCAGTGAAGTTTTCATTCGGTCTAATGGAAGTTCTTTTTCCAGAGAAGTCACTACCGTAATCACTATTGAAGAACGCAGGTCCCTGGTTTCTCTAGTGAAGAATGTATTGTGGTTTTCCCTTTGAGGATGTGGTGATTAACCTCTCCAATGAAGTGGGCCTGAATTCCCCAGTGAATGTTTTTATGATTTGGTGTCCATCTACTTTACTTGAGATTGGTTTTGTAATCCCCAGTAGAAGTGTTACTCTTGAAAACATTTGTTTCCCCGGTGAAGCCTGGACAAGGATGTCCTATTCGTGTATCTATACTATTCTGTCACTTTGTTTTGTTTACTTCCAGATTGTGTTTCTCCCCAGTAAAGCTGAAGCAAGCAGTAGGTTATGTTTCCTCAGCTGGCGCTTACTTTTTCATGGAATGATCATCTTAGATGTGATTTAGCCGAGTGTTGTTTGTGCCCGAGATGGTTTTTTCTGGTTAATCCCAGTGTTGTATATCTTTTTTGTCAGCATACACACGATAACACTCATATATTTATACATACATCACTCATAGCTAAAATTGGAAAATCATTGCTCATTAACATTTGTTAATATTTTTGTTGACATATTACCTTGTTTTGCAGAGTCGTGTTGTCCTCTCTTTAATAGAGTGTTGGCCTTAAGCAGAAAGCGTATATTCTTTCAATCTCCTCACTGATTTATCCCTCGTGGAAGATTTTTGCTTTAGCCTTCCTGTACAGCTCTATGTTTGGATGAATTTGGTTTTCCCTCTTGAGTTTATTTCTCAAAGGTTGTATTTGGTTGATTGTTTCATTCCAGTTTATTTCTGATTTGAATCTCTTGTTTCCCAGCAATATTATTTACTTTGTATTTCTGAAAGCTTCGAGTTTTGGTTTGTGCATTTATTTTGCACAAGAAGAATTTATCTCCTCAGCAGGAATGTCGTGGCATTTCCCCAGGAAGTCATATTTCATTCCCCGGGAAGCCATACTGTTCTCCCCATAAAGTCATTTATTTTTATAATCCTCCATGACAATAAGTGACAGGTCTCTTTATTTTAGCAACTTGTGCTTCCCTGTAAAAGTCGACATAACTTTTTTTTGCTATCTACTCTATGAGTGGATAGTTTGCAGTTCGTCGTCAGTTTACGCCAGCAGATGGAAAGACTTTCAAATTCGTAGAGACATTTCATTGTGAAATCTTTGTAAGTTTTAGTTTCTTTATTTGAGACAACTTATACATTTCCTTTTTCCAGGAAGAATGCCTCGGTTAAAGAAGAAGTTGAGATCCGTTCTAGGCGAAATGCCAGAATTTCGGGGAAACTTGTTATCTTTTTGCTACCTTCAGTGAATGTTGGTAGTTCATCGTTAGTGAACGACAATGCTATTATATATTCTCTCTCTACCTTTAGTGAAAGTTAGTAGGTCTTCGGCAGTGAACATCGATGATTGTTATCTTTTCGATACCCTCAGTGAATGTTGGTAGTTCATCATTAGTGAACGACGGTGCTAGGATATATTCTCTCTCTACCTTCAGTGAAAGTCGTTAGGTTACCTTCAGTGAAAGTTGGTGTTTGTTATCTTTTTGCTACCCTTAGTGAACTTTGGTAGTTCATCGTCAGTGAACGACAGTGCTATGATATATTCTCTCTCTACCTTCAGTGAAAGTTGGTAGGTCACCTTCAATGAAAGTTGGTGTTTGTTATCTTTTTGCTACCCTCGGTGAATGTTGGTAGTTCATCGTTAGTGAACGGAGGTGCTATGATATATTCTGTCTCTAGCTTCAGTGAAAGTTGGTAGGTCATCGGCAGTGAATGTCGATGATTGTTTTCTTTTTGCTACCCTCAGTGAACGTTGGTAGTTCATCGTCAGTGAACGACGATGCTGTGATATTTTCTCTTCCTACCTTCAGTGGAAGTTGGTAGGTCACCTTCAGTGAAAGTTGGCGATTGTTATCTTTTTGCTACCTTCAGTGAACAATGGTAGTTCATCGTTAGTGAACGGCGATGCTATGATATATTTTCTCTCTACCTTCAATAAAAGTTGATAGGTCATCGGCAGTGAACGTCGATGATTCTTTCTCTTTTCCTTCAGTAAATGTTGGTAGCTTCGCCTCCAGTGGAAGTTAGTGTATCCTTTGACCATTTTACCATCCTCTCTGATTCAGGTCTTTTTTGATCCACTAGTGATTTATTTTCCTGGTTGGGTTACTCTCTTGTTTCTTTATTTTTTGTTACATCCCCAGTGGTGTTTTATGTCCCTTTAGGATTGTCCATGTGCACTCATATTCATAAGAATTGCATGGAATCTTAGGGCCAAAAATAGGGTTTGTTTTATATTTAAGTATCTTCGATCGCGTCGACACGAAGATTTTTAACCTTTGTATATCCGGATAGAAGAAACTTAAATAAGGGCAGCTGTTGTACCCCAATTTTTGCCCCTAAGATCCCTTCATCATACCATGTTGATTCAATCACAATAAGATCACATTAGGATTCTTGGTTCCCCTCCCTATATTTAGCTTTGCTCTTTGAGGAATCACCAAGCACCTTAACTTGTGTTCTTTTGTGATCATGAATATCTCTGTCTTGATTTCTCCTCTTAATTAATAAAATGCAATGTTGGTTTGTCTTGCTTGTTACTAATATAGGTAAAGGCAATGAGATTTAACAAGTTGCTCCATGGTTTCATGAGTTTATTTCCATGCCCTAGTCAATAAATCTTGAGAAGTTAAAACCTCACCATTGGATTGGTTTTAGAAGGAATGGCCTGGAAAGGTTATTTTGGTTCACCACATTTCAATGTTATCAAATTTGATCCAAAGAGTAAAAGGGGTTGATGGAAGAAATAGTCATGTTTGAACAAGACTTTGTTCCATTTGGTCACAAGTGCATATCTCTCTTGATTCTCAAGATATGGAAGTGGTTGTGGTTCCTATGAGTTCTCATTATCATCCTCAACAACTTATATTTAAAAAGCATTTGTGTTGATACAAGAAGTTTGTTCAAAATTGTCAAAGTTCCCCAAGGCATTTTTCTTGATCTAGGAACTAGGGTTTTGAACTTCAAAGAAGCATATCTTGCTCATATTTTTGTATTTTGGAGTGATTCCAAAAACATCCTTCTCTTCAAAGGGTTACCAATAAATCACTTCAAAATTTCCAAGGAGTTTTCATATGGAAGAAACTTGATGAATAAGAAAGATTACAAGTCCTCCAGATGAATCCCCAATTTTCCATGTGTGACTTCAAATGATCATAACTTGGTCAATTTTTATCACTTTGATCCAATTATTTTTCCACAATGATCTTGAGTTTGTGAACTTTATGCCTTATTTTATGTGCAAAGTGAGAAAATGGATGGAAGTTTCCTTAAGGATACAAAAGATTATAGGTCATTTTATGAAATTTTGCCAACTTCAACAAGTCATAACTCTCTCAATTTTTGAATGGTTCAAGTTTCAAAATGTCATTCAAGAGATATAATTCATTCCATCTTTTTTGGTAAGATCAAATTCCAAGTGGAAGGCTATGTTTGGATGCAAGACAATATAAGTCACTTTTGAAGAAAAATTTGAAATATTTCTAAGTATGGAAAGTCAACATTTTCTTCCAACTTTGACTCGTTACAACTTTCAGCTTAAGCATCCATTTGCCTCCATTCTTTTCACATTTCAAAGCTTGTAGCCTCACCTTTCTAAAGCATCAATAATCATGCCCTAAGACCCCTTGAGCTGAGAATGCCATTGGTCAGAAGTTGGCAATTTGAAACTGAATTTTTCACCAAGTCAGAATTTTGAAATCCTTGATTTGGCTTCTAAACACGTTGTTTCTGCGCGTTTTTGCTTCTGAACATGTTTAGTGAACTTCCAGAAGTGATTAGCATAGCAAAACGCGTGTTTTGGATGAGTTTTGATCAAATTAGAAGTCACATTTTTCTTGTTTGCAACTTCACACGATTTCCCTCCAAACATCATCATTTCACACGCTTGGACATTCCATTTGATTCCCTATAAATAAAGGGTCATTCCCCATTCATTTCCTCAAGCTTGGATAGCCAGAATCACCCTGCCAAACTTGTTCCATAACTCAAAATTCAGCAACTTCGAAATCAATTCCCAAGCCTTTTTCAATCCAATTGTTCCATCAATTCACATTCCTTGATCTTCCCTGAAGCTAACCATATAATTACATTCAAGAATCGTGCCCTATATTGCTCCATAAATGTCCAATTTCAGAGCTCTGTAACTCAACTTCAATAGGTAAATTCCTTCGTCAATTCTTCAAAACTTTGATATCATTGTGATGCTCTCATTGTGCTGGTTCTAGTTGCAACACTTGCTTTTTACTGGAAACATGTTTTGACCATGAAATTTCAAATCCCTTTTCAAAACATTCCTTCCAAATTGCTTGAGGTTGGAGGTTGAAGATGACCAACGTGTCATCCTTCAACCAATGAAACAGCCCCATTTCGATTTTTTTGATTTTTTTATTTACATTTGATTCAGTGCTTTATTCACTAATGACCATGATATGCATAGTGCGCTAGATCCCTTGGATTTGATTACTAACGCATTTTGACTCTCATCCAATGGTCCACATATTTTTGACTTTTATTTTCTTTTCTGATTTTTATATTTAATTGTTTTAAACTTCAAAAAATCATAGAAAATTCATTTAAAGTCCAAAAAATCTGAAAAAATTATGAAATTTTTTTTTGATTATTCTCTTTCTGATTTTTATTTTTTCACAATTTAATTTTGTGTTTAGGGATTTTATTTACAAATTTTCACTTTATTTGAATTATTTTAACTGTCTAAAAATACTTTTATGCATTTTTAAATTCTGAAAAAAATTATAGAATGATCCAATGATATTGTGACAAATATTGGTGACCTCACTTATTTTGTATTTATGACTTTGGTATATTTTATCATTTTTGGTTTATTTTATTCATTTCTTTTAATTTTAAAAATAGTTTATGACTTTAAAATATTACCAAAAAATTTATAAAATCATTTAGTCCTTTTCTGATTTTTCTATGGACTTACATTTTATTTCTTGATCAATTTGAACATAGTTGATATTTTTCTCTTTTATTTCTATTTTAAAACATTTTTTAAACCTTTTTTGTATATATTAAATGTAATGTTATTTTGTGACTATTTTCTGGCTGATCATGGGTTAAATTTTTGATCCTGAACTTTATTAACATCATTGGATCCATGGTGTTGAGTCTAACTCCACAAAAATGGATGAGTGATTTTAATAATAGTTTGATTAAATTAAATTCAAAAGTGGTTTGTATATTCTCTCCCACCCCTCTTCATCTCATCCCTTTTCTTATTGCACTAAGTGTTATTGGAGCATGATACCTATATCATGTCTCAAAATAAATGGTGCATAGATTTCTATTGATCGGCCTCAAAATAGGTGTGACTTCATTGTGTGGAGGCTTTGGTTTTACCAATCCTCTAATGGATCTACAACACCTTTGGTCAACACGGATCACTTAAACATCATTATGGTACTGATGAGGATTCCAAATGGATGATATACTTGACAAAAACAAATGTAACTTGTTGTGTGGAGGCTTTGGTTCTACCAATCCTCTAATGAGTTCCAAATGCAAGTTTCAAGATGATCATCCAACTTATCACTAATCACTAATAATTGATTTTACCTTTTGTTTTTACTTTATTCCCCTTTATTTTTTGTGCTTTATGCACCTTTTACTTTTAAGCATTTACATTTCATGCTATCTTCATCTTTGCTCACTTGAGCCTTTTCTTTTTTTTTCTTCTAAGACACCTAATAATCAACATAAAACATAAAAAAAATTTAATGGTACTTGGACTATTTGGTTACTATCCTTGGCATTATGGAGCATTGGATTGTTTGGACTTAGGATCAGAAAACTTTGCCTATGATTGGGGACCTTGTGACCTGATCTGATTATTTTATCTGGAGCTCTTGAGATTTACCTCATGGCATTGGATTGTTTGTTTGTTTTGTGTGAGGGTTATTGTGATTACATCCTTTGTAATATGGAATTCACCCGTATACAGCCGTTACTTTGCCCAATTTTTGTGAAGACTTAATACACTTGAAGTTTGGTTCTTTCAAGAGGTCTAGTATCATTGCTTGTTTGGTTTCAATCCAAAGAATGGGAATTCTATCTTGGCTTATAGTGTCAAGTATTGGCTTCTTGTTGGTTAGATGGTTCTTATCCCTAGCTTTTACCTTATGCTTTAGGATAGTCCCTTCTTCTCCTCCCATCTTCTTTAATTTCAAAAATCTTCTCTCTCCTTTTGAAAAACTCTTCTTGTTTTTTTAAACTTGGACTTAGGTCCATGCATTTTCAAAACATTTTCATAAATAAAATTCAACAAACTTAATAATACTTTGACATTTTTTTTGTGATAAGACTAAAAGTCAATAAATCTCATTTCAAACCATTTTTGCCACTTTGGCTTTTATCTTTAAACTTTTCTCAAAAAAAGATTGGACTCTTGTCAATCCTTGTAGTGATGCAAACGACTATACTTCTACAATATGTAGTGAAGAGAGATATTTTCGACTTGGGTGTTGAGTGAGACATTGTTGATTTTAAAATCCAAGCCATATCCTCCACTTTGAGATGATGCAAATTCTCCTTTCTCATGATTGTGAGTAGTAGGTATGTTTTCCACACGGACAACGACGATGATGTTTTATCTCATAAAAATTAAACCAACACACTTACATTTTAAAATTTTTAAAAGAGAAACTACGTGTACCCTGATCCCCTATTTCTCGAAAAGTGGTACGTAGGCACTAAAGGTTCGCAACCGCGGCGGGTGCAAAAAACCATAAAAATATATTTCTTTTCTCACCTCCACAATCCATTTTCTATACAACATTTTATAGCCAAAATATACACATTTTACAAAGAGGTTCCTACAGAGTACCGTAGATGTTTAGGGTGCTAATACCTTTCCTTTTTCATAACCAACCCCCTTACCTTGAATCTTTCCCCTTTTTTTTGGTTATTCGCTCTTTTCACATCCTTTGGAAACAATAAAGCGTGATGGCGATTTTATTTTTATTTGTACAAGTCTAGTCAATCTAATGGCTTAGTTTTAAACATTTCTACCGCTACAGATGGTAGGGATTTGAATAAGGAAAGCCCCAAAGATGACTTTCCTCTTCCACATATTGACGTTTTGGTTGACAACACGGCTCAACACAAAGTATTTTTCTTTCATGGTTGGTTTCTCCGGTTATAATCAAATCAAGATGGCACCCGAAGACATGGAGAAAACTAATTTTGTCACACAATGGGCACTTTCTGTTACAAAGTTATGCCTTTTGGGTTGAAGAACGTCGGTGCAATATATCAGCGCGCCATGGTAGCTTTGTTCTATGATATGATCCATTCCAAGATAGAAGTTTACGTTTATGACATGATAGCTAGGTATCAGACTGAAGAGGAACATCTTGACGACCTACACAAGCTGTTTAAGAGGTTGAAGAAATAAAAATTTAGGTTGAATCCAAATAAGTGCACCTTTGGGGTAAGATCCGGTAAACTTCTAGGTTTCATCGTCAACGGTAAAGGTATTGAAGTTAATCCTGCCAAGGTTAAAGCTATTCAAGAAATGTCAGTTCCCCGTACTGAAAAGGAAGTCAGAGGCTTCTTGTGAGCCAATATTCAAGTTACTAAAGAAAGATCAAGTAGTGAAATGGAACGACGACTGTCAGACAGCTCTCGAAAAAATCAAGGAGTACCTCCAAGAACCTCCGATTCTAATGCCACCAGTTGAAGGAATACCTCTGGTCATGTACCTAATAGTGTTAGAGAACTCAATGGGGTGTGTATTGGGGTAACGTGACGAGTCTGGTCGAAAAGAGCATGCAATATACTACCTTAGCAAAAAGTTTACCGACTATGAAACAAGATAGTCACTGCTCGAGAAAAATTGTTGCACTTTGGCATGGGCTTCTTGCCGAATAAGACAATATATGTTGACTCATACTACCTTGTTGATCTCTAAGATTGACCAAATAAAATACATATTCGAGAAGCTCGCTCTCTCTGTAAGAGTAGAAAGATGGCAAATGGTCTTGACAGAATACAAAATTCAATATACTACTCATAATACAATCAAAGGAAGTGTATTGGGAGATCCTTTTTCTCATTAGGCTATAGATGACTACCAGTCTATGAATTTTGAGTTCCCGGATGAGAATATCATGCTAGTTACTGATTATGAAAAACTTGGACCAGATGAAGGACCTGAACCGGGATCCCGATGGACTATGGTTTTTTATGGAGCTTCTAACGCGCTTGGTAATGGAATTGGTGTTGTGATTGTGTCTCCCAAGGGTTCTCATACGCCCTTCACCACCAGATTATGTTTTGACGGTACCAACAATATGGCAGAGTACGAAGCATACATCATGGGTATCAGGGATGCTATCAATATGAGAATTAAATTCTTGAATATATATGGGGACTCAGCCCTAGTAATCAGTCAGATTAAGGGAGAATGGGATACGAAGCATCAAAATCTCATTCCTTATCGAGAGAATGTGTTGACATTAATTCCATACTTCGAAGAACTCACTTTTGAACATATTCCACAAGAAGAGAATCAATTGGCAGACACATTAGTTACCATGTCGTATATGTTCAAAGTCAGATGGGACAATGAAGCTCCTCGATTTACTATTGAAAGACTAGATGAACCGACATATTGCTATGAAGTTGATACTGATGGAATAAAGGAAAAGGATTGGTACCACGAAGTGAAAAGATGATATTAGACTCAAGAGTATCCTAAAGAGGCATCTATTAATGATAGGAAATTCTTATAGAGGTTCTCGGCCAAGTTCCTTCTGAGTAACGAAATTTTGTACAAGCGCAACCACGATTTGACTCTGCTTCGTTGTGTAGACAAGATGGAAGCTGAGAAGATTATGGAAGATATGCACGAAGGAGTCTTTAGTACTCACTTAAGTGGGAATACGATGGGCAAGAAATTTTTGGGAGCGGGTTATTATTGGTCGACGATGGAAATTGATTGCCATCATCATTCCAGAACTTGTCACAAATTCCAGATTTATGATGACAAAGTTCATGTACCTCGGGTTCCTCTGAATGTCTTGACTGCTCCTTGGCCATTTGCAATGTGGGGAATTGATATGATTGGAGATATTAAGCCTACTGAATCTAATGGACATCATTTCATCCTGGTCGCTATTGATTATTTAATGAAGTGGGTTGAAGAGGCCTCATTTGCCTCTGTTATGTAGAATGTTGTGGCTCGGTTCATTAAGAATAACCTCATCTATCGGTATGGCATACTTGAAAGGATAATCATGGATAATTGTACCATCTTAACAATAATATGATCATGGAACTTTAAACACCACAACTCTTATCCGTATCGACCGAAGATGAATGGTACAACGGAAGCCGCCAATAAGAATATGAAGAAGATTTTGTAGAAGATGACAGTGATGTACAAAGAATGGCACGAGATGTTACAGTTTTCTATTCATGGTTATCACACTTCAACAAATACATCAACTGGGGTAACCTCATTCTCTCTTATTTGCGATATGGGGGTTGTCTTACCTGTCGAAGTCCAGATTCCTTCCTTAAGGATTATGAAAGAAGCATGTTTAGATGAAGATGAATGGATTTAGTCTAGGCTGGACAAGATAAATTTGATAGATGAGAATAGGCTTACGGCTGTTTGTCATAGTCAGATGTACAAGAAGCGCATGATCAAGGCCCTTAACAAGAAAGTTAGACATCAGGTGTACCAGGCTAGTGATCTGGTTATAAAGCGCATCATCTTACCATAAGATGATCCCAGGGGAAAATGGACTCCAACATACGAAGGGCCATTTGTGATCAAGAAGATATTTTCAGGAGGTGCTATGATGGTTATCACCATGGCCGGTGAAGATTTTCCACACCCTGTAAACACAGACATAGTCAAAAAATACTATGCATAAAAGAGACCTGCTAGGTTGACTAGCCTAGGCAAAAATAAGGGCATCCCAGTGAACCAAAAGGGTTTGGGAAAAAATTAGGGATATATATATATATATAAATGTACATCTGGAAATCGAAAACCTGAAAAGGGGCAAAAAAGGATATACCGGTGGACTAAAAACCCGAAAGGGTGGTCCAGGAAAAAGTTAGGGATTGAAGCGTACGACTATGTCCCGTTTGATCACCCATCTACTTACATCCAATATAATTACCGACATCAAGTTCAAAGGGTACATATCATGTCAAACTATCCATCGGGGATATGGAGGATAACTCCTGGAAGATGCCCCAATTTATGTCTGAGGGCATGTTAGACTTGTTGGGGAATATATCTCTGTTAGGGATGAGCTTGTGAAGATAGTATGTAGAGATAGTTCCATGGAGATTGATGTGGGAATTTGTGAATAACTTAAACATTATCCCAACTCATAGAGTCTTTAGTAAATGTTAATCCTGTTTTCATGCATATATTTTGTAAACAGTAATCATATTCAAATGCATATGTTCATTCAACGTAATCTTTGTACATTTTTGCAAACAAAACAAATAAAGTAAAAACAATTTTGAATTTGGAAATATATTTAATTGCATTGATTCAGAAATTTTACCTATATGCAGGCAGTTTTATACAAGAAGATAGAAATCCTAGTAAGAGGAAATCGTCGTAAAAATTGAAAAGGGGTACAAAGTGATAAACAAATAAAAACAGCTATGTGGAAATGATATGTATCTCATCACTTGCTTTTGGAAGAAGATGATTGAATGCACCTGTATTGTTTGAACTTGATACTAGTAATAAAGCTGGTTGTACGTAGATGAGTGATCCAACAGGACATAGTTGTATGCTTTAATACCTAACTTTTGCCTAGACCGTCCTTTCGGGTTTTCAGTCCATTGGGATATTCTTTTTTGCCCAACTCTCCTTTTCAGGTTTTTTGAATTTCTGGATGTATAATTGTTTTATATATATCCCTAATTTTTGCCCGAACCCTTTTGGTTCACCGGGATGCCCTTATTTTTTCCTAGGCCTGTCAACCTAGCGGATCTCTTTTATGCATAGTATTTTTTGACTATATTTGTATTCACAGGGTGTGGAAAATCTTCACCGTCCATGGTGGTAAGTATCATAGAACCGCTAGAGAATATCTTTTTGATCACAAATGGCCCTTCATATGTGGGATTCCATTTTCCCCTGGGATCACCTTGTGGTAACATGATGCACTTTATTACCAAATCACCGTCCTGGTACACCTGATGTTTGACTTTCTTGTTAAAGACCCTGATTATGCATTTCTGATACATCTAACCATGACAAACGACCGCAAGCCTTTTTTCATCAATCAAATTTATCTGGTCAAGTTAAGTCTGCATCCATTTTTTTTCATCTAAACATGTGCCTTTCATAATCCTTAGGGAAGGAATCTGGACTTTAACAGGTAAGATAGCCTCCATACCATAGACTATAAAGAACGGGGTTCCATCAGTTTATGTACATACTGAAGTGAGATAACCATGAAGAACAAATGGTAACATATTATTCCAATCTTTGTATGTCACTGTCATCTTCTGCAAGATCTTTTTGATATTACGGCTTCCACTGTGCCATTCATCTTTGGTACGTACGGAGAATAATTATGGTGCTTAATCTTGAACTGCATGCAGAGTTCAATGATCATAGTATTATTAAGATTGGTACCATTGTTTGTGATTATCCTTTCAGGCATGCCATACCGACATATAAGAATATGCTTAATGAACCGAGCCACAACATTCTTGGTAATGGATGCAAACGGGGCTTCTTCTACCCACTTTGTGAAGTAATCAATAGCGACAAGGATGAAATGATGCCCATTGGAAGCCGTATTCTTAATATCTCCAATTATATCAATGCCCCACATTGAAAACTACCATGGAGTAGTCAAGGCATTCAAAGGAACCGGAGGTACATGTACGTTGTCAGCATAAATCTGGCATTTGTGGCAAGTTCTGGAATGATGATGGAAATCAGTTTCCATGGTAGACTAATAATAACCTTCTCTCAGAATTTTCTTAACCATTGTATGTCCACTAGAGTGAGTACCAAAGACACCTTCTTGCATATATTCCATAATTTTCTCAGCTTCCTTCTTGTCTACACAACTGTGATCGGTGGAAATAGAACTGACTGTTTAAAGCTGGTTCGTGAAATGTCGCGGTAAGCAAGAGTCGCCACCGTCTTTTATGTTCTCCAACAAGGAAAGGACAAAAGCACAGCAAAATTCCTTTTCGAGATGTTTTCTCGGTTCGGAAGGTAGATTATAGAAAGGGAAGGTGTTAGCACCCTTTCTATCCGTGGTTATCCACGGGCTCTTAGGTACTTGCTCTTATGTTTTCAAATGATGTTTGCTTTTCAAGTGTGAGTGGGTTTTGAAAAAGTTTCGTTTTTGAAAGATTTCTAAGTGACTCTTGTATCTGTCCTCAAGAGTGTTTGAAAAATTTGTTTTGAAAACTTTTGAAAGTGTCTGTGTGAAAAGATTGTTTTGTTTGTGTTTTAGAGAGCAAGTATCCATGAGTCATCTACCTACCCTAAGGAGTTAGGTTGTGTAAGAGTCCTTAAGGTAGTGCCATCCCACCATTGAGAGGTAGGTAGCACCACCGTTGGAGGTGTTCGGGTCAATTCGATTTTAGGGACAGTGTGGTCACCAAAGCAATGGTAGGACGCCTTAGAAGTAACCCTAATGTCCTAGATCCTTTTTAATCCGAGGCAACCATTTCGAGGCAACTGGATCTTAGACATAAGGGCGACCGCTAAAACACCCTATACTTGACGACCACTTTCGAGGCAACGAGTGAGGCGTACCCTAGAAGTGGCATGTGCTTTGTGTGTTGTTTTCATGTTAACATTTATCTTGGATCATGCAATTGTGAGCTACGAGTCGTTTTTAATTATCATACATTCTTTCATGCAATTTTAGCAGTTAGGAGTGCGGAAAATAAAATACGGAAAGGTAAAAGCTACGCTATTACAAGGCGCGGGTCTATACATCGCCAAAAAACAAAGACCCATTTTTGATAAAGTGCGGAAAGTAAAAAAAAGCAATAAACCTAATTACTATTACATCCTTGGAAGCAGTTACATAATAATAAAAAATAACGTGCGAAAGAATTAAAATCAAGACGTCCTAGGGTTTTTGACCCTTTTGAGAAATTAAGAGTTTTTGTCCTTTTGCTTGAAATTAAATTAAAATTAAACTTAATACTAATTTAATTAATTATTTACAAGAAAGATATTTTTTTTGTATTTTTTTTTGTATTTAATGAAAATAAAGAAATTAAAATCAAAAGAAAACCCTAGTTCTAAGTCTATTTTAATTATTAATGAAAATGTTAAAGTTAACCTAATTTAAGCTAATTAATTAATTTACATGTCATTTACAAAAATAATAATAATTAATAATGATAAAAATAATTAATTAAGAAAATGATTAAAAGTGATCAAAACCTAATTCTATGCAATTTTTATTTATTTAGAAAAGGATTAAAATTAAAACCTAAATTAAGCTAAGTTAGTTATTAGTATTTATTTACAAAAAATAAGTTAATGGTGAAATTAATAAATAATTAAAATATATTTACAATTTTGATTTTCTGATTTTTATTAGGAAAAATTAATTTATGGTGAATTAATAATAATAATTAAAACAATTAAAAGAAAATAAAAGAAAAGAAAATAAAATTAATTATGCAAACCAATGGGGTATGTTGGCCCAAGTGGAGGTGAAATGCTGGAATTCAGGCCCAAGAAGCACAAAGCCTCGTTGACTTTCCTGATCATGTGCCTGCTTGTTGACTAGGGCATAAAGTATTCATCACCTCTTGGCCTTCAAATTGTTGATCAAGGCCACTTGGCAAGCTTAGGCGTGAGGGTGTATGATGGAACTTTGGATGAACGCTTCAGTGGAACGCCTTGGAAAAAATAAGAACAATTATATGGGGGACCTGGGAATCGAACCCAGGTCCCAGTGTTTGCAAGACACGTCCACCACCACTACGCCATCTGCAATTGTTTGTAAACATAATAACTAATAAACATAATGTATGAAACATAATAATTATACTGGGAACACAAAAAGCGCGCCACTCATCTGAATCACCCAGTCACATGTTTCCACGCCTATTGTCTTCTTCGTTTCACCTGCAAATATAAACAAGATAGCGGGGGTTTTAAACCCCCACAAACCAAAAGTGTCAATAATAGCGATTAGCAGCCGGCATCATAGAAATTAAGCGCGAGGGTCTGGTTGAATTCGTCTGGCCTTGACGAATTCAACCATAGTCATGATGTGGTCCAATTTTTCCTTATGCATAAAGCCCTAATTTAACAGCTTCGGAACCCTAATGTTCTTCCATGGTGATTTTTGATTCAGAAGGCTATAACTCAATTGGATTATACCAATCGCTTCAGAAGGTCCCTATTAACATAAATCAACCAAGAAAATGGATTAAAAACGCATGAATCATGTTATGCAATTTTGGAAATTTATTCAAACCGTGGGACTCGTGTTCTTTGATTCTTCGCGTGTTAGGACTGGTTCTTGATGGCAATGGCTTCCTGGAGACTCAGGCAATATGTTTGAATCAAAAAGAAGCTTTGAATTGCGCTGCAAATAAGAAATCAGTTTCACAATATTTCTTGAATTTTTGCAATTTGGTTATGGAGTTCTATGGCAGCTTTCACGTGTCCAAGAATAGGGTTGTCTTCAGCATATGTATGTGAAGAGAATTAGGTTAAAACCTTGGCCCAAAAGTCCATGAAATAATGTTTTCAATCTTTGATTTTCAATCATATAATTTCTAATCTTTTTTGAATGAAAACCTTGCCAAATTGGGAGATCTTGTCCCCTTGAGTGATGCACGAGATCTTTAGCATGTGTGGAGTGTATTTGCTTCATAAAAAGATTTGGCAACCATGTTTTGATATTTTCCTACAATTAAAATAATTAAATGAATTAATAATTAATTAAAAATCCAAATAATTAATAAAAATAAGAAAATAATTCCAATTAATCTTAATGGGTCGTGCATAAGCCTTGGGTAAAGATTCAAGAAGGAATTTGAGGCCCATTAGCAAAAATGAAGTGTTTTAGGCAAAGTTGACTTTTGAAAGTTCCCAAAAATTTCCCAACTTCTCCAACGCATATCTTGCTCAATTTTGAAGCTATGAACATGTTCTTGGACATTTTGGAAAGGTATTGAAGTCCTATAACCAATGCCTTTGGTCCCATGTCATTTTGATTCACCAATCTCAAGTTATGGTCTTTGACTTAAAGTGCCTTTTTGTTGACTTTTGAAAATGACCTATAATGTAGAAATTGATAACTTTTTGTGAGAGCATTTCTTAGAATTGGAATGTGAAGATGAATTGTAGGAAACGTCATCCCCTTCAAAATGAGCATTGGATGGGATTTTTCTGAGGAACCATGAAAAAGTTATGCCTTGGTCAATTTGCAGTTGACTTTTCAACTGTCCCAAAATAGAAACTTTTGCATCTTGGGACTTTTTGAGCCATGCTTGAGGAATCATGATCAAGAATTGATCAAATGATGATTGTGGCTTCAAAATAAGATGTTGACCAAATTTTTTGACTTTTGACTGTCAAATGACCATTTTGCCCCTGCAGTTGACTGTGAAGCAATTAGGGTTTTTGACTGTGCAACTTGATGCTGTGAGTCTTGAAACTTGACATATGGATGCTTGACAATGTATATAGGCATATGGGACTTGATTGGACCCTTGAAAACCTCAATTTCTTTGCAAGAACCAAAACCCTAATTTTGACTGTGTTAGGAGGCAATTGGACTGTGCAACCCTTGAGAGATTTTGAACCATTTGGAGATTGACCTTGGCAAATCTTGAAGAATATGGGAGGGAAAATTTTGGGGTACAACAGTTGCCCATGTTCAATCTTCTTAAACCTGAGGATGTAGATTGGCTTGCGTGCCTTTCGTGATCCGAAGGTGGAAGATGATTGAACACTAAAGTGCCCAGAAATTTGCACTCACATAGTAAAATGTTAGCAGTGTGATGGAGGGAATGGGCTTACAGATGCCATTTGGAAAGATGATGGATAGGAGGATGGGCTTATAGATGCCATCTGGAGATTGTTGGTATGTGGATAGGCTTATAGATGCCATCTAGGTGTCGATCGCGTAAGAGATTCCTTAGCGAGAACTTGCGTACCTGAGAAAGAAAAAATAAATACCTGGCCTGTTACAAGGGTTGATCTCCAAACTCTTTATGTAGACGTGTCCTGGCTGGATACAGGTATCGAATCTCTAAACTCTTCATGTAGGTATGCCCTGGCTGGATACAGGTGTCGAATCTATAATCAGTTACTCACAGATGTTCCCTGGCTAGATACAGGAATCAAATCTGGAATTAGTCGTCAACAGATATGCCCTGGCTGGATACAGGAATCGAATCTTCAAACTCTTCAGACGTGCCCTGGCTGGATACATGAATCGAATCTGGAATTAGTCGTCAACAGATATGCCCTGGCTGGATACAGGAATCGAATCTGGAATTAGTCGTCAACAGATATGCTCTGGCTGGATACAGGAATCGAATCTTCAAACTCTTCAGACGTGCCCTGGCTGGATACAGGAATCGAATCTGGAATTAGTCGTCAACAGATATGCCCTGGCTGGATGCAGGAATCGAATCTTCAAACTCTTCAGACGTGCCCTGGCTGGATACAAGAATCGAATCTGGAATTAGTCGTCAACAGATATGCCCTGGCTGGATACAGGAATCGAATCTTCAAACTCTTCAGACGTGCCCTGGCTGGATACAGGAATCGAATCTGGAATTATTCGTCAACAGATATGCCCTGGCTGGATACATGAATCGAATCTTCAAACTCTTCAGACGTGCCCTGGCTGGATATAGGAATCGAATTTGGAATTAGTCGTTAACAGATATGCCCTAGCTGGATACAGGAATCGAATCTTCAAACTCTTCAGACGTGCCCTGGCTGGATACAGGAATCGAATCTGGAATTAGTCGTCAATAGATATGCCCTGGCTGGATACAGGAATCGAATCTTCAAACTCTTCAGACATGCCCTGGCTGGATACAGGAATCGAGTCCGGAATTTCTTTATGCAGATATACCCTGGCTGGATACAAGTGTCGAATGCACAAGTAATCGCTCACAGATATGCCCTAGCTAGATACAGGTATCGAATATGGAATTGCGACAGTTGATAGTAATCAACTTTGTATTGACCTTTGTCCTGAAAAGACAAAACGTTAGTTGTATGCAATGTCATGATGCATGAAACGCATGGTGTCATGATATTCTCAAAATAAATGAGATTGTGTCTTATGATGCGTATATGCATGCTTCGTGGTGTATGATAACGTGAAATGTCTATAAATGTATTTTCGTCTAGGAAAATAAATCCTTGACGGATGCCGGGAAGTCAAATCATGGGCTGATGTTGAAGAGTAGGGTTCTTCGTCTCCGCTGGGGATGATGGTTGCAAGAATAAACCCGTAGGAGAAGATGACTCCGTTGAGGAATAAATTTTGTTGGAGAGATTATTCTGTGGGGAATTACTCTGTGGGAAGAGAGGTACTTTGCTGAGATGTTGATGATAACTCCGCTGGGGATACCATTGATGAGTTATGTCGGAAGAATTGATGAACTCTGCTGGGGGATAGGAAGAACTTCGCCGAGGACGGTATTTCCGTGGTAATTAGCTGAGGATAACCCAGTTATAAGCTCTGGTGGGGAATAACCTTTGAATATAGTCGGGGAGAGACGTATGTACTCTGCAGGTGATAAGCTTCCAGAATCTACTGGGGATAAGCTTCCAGAATCTACTGGGGAGGACCTTTTGAACTGTACTGGGGAATGGCTCCACTGGGGTGTCTGTATTCCGCCGGGGAACAATCTTAGATCAAGATTGCCGGGGATGCTTGTTAGGAATGTCTGTATACTCCGCTGGGGAATGGTGAGATCTAGATTGGGGATACCCAACTTCCTTAAGGCTGACAGTAGACTAACTCTGCTTGGGGAGAGTATCACTGACTTGCTGGAGATATTGTGCCTTGTTAGGGTTGATTGGAGACCAACTGCTTGGGAGAGTATTGTTTAGTCTTATCTTACTCGGCGGGGAGTGAAGGTATCTGGGTTACATTCTTCAGCCGAACTTACCTTGGTACCTTGGTGGACAGAGCGACTAGATCGCTTAGACAACTCATTATTACCCCTTGTTTCTAATGTCCCCTGCAATTAGTCCTTTGTTTCGCATGCAAATATTTATGAGTTTAGCAATTAGTGTCAAATGCATATATCAAAAATGAACATTGGACGTTCTTTTCAAAACACAACAGAAAAAGGAAAATAATTGGCAATTTATCTGAATAGTGAATTTGTATTGATTTTGGAATTTGCCTGTAAATAGGCGTTTATGTACAAGAGGCTGACGTCCTAGTAAGAGAACGCCGCCGAACAACAGAGTTTATACAATTTGTGAAAAGGAAAACAAAACAGCTATGTGAAAAAATAATCCCACTGGGTTCCAACTCTGCCATCGCCTTTATATCTTCGAGCGTCTCATCACTTGGCTGCTTAGTTGAAGATGAAGCTGACTGATCTATGTCGTCTGAACCTGATGGTTGATACCGGATTCTAGATGCAAGTTGATTCAATGAGACATAGTATTACGCTTTAATCCCTAACTTTTGCCTGGACCGCCCTTTCGGGTTTTCAGCCCACTGGGATACCCATTTTTGCCCAAGCCGCCTTTTCAGGTTTTCGACTTGCCGTGTGTACAGATTTTTTTCCATTTTTCATCCCTTATTTTTTCCCGAACCCTTTTGATTCGCCGGGAAGCCCTTATTTTTGCCTAGGTGTATCAACCTAGCGGGTCTTTTATTCATGCGTAGTATCTTTTTACTATGTCTGCATTGGCAGGGTGAGGAAGGTCGTCACCATCCATGGTGGTTAGAATCATAGCTCCTCCTGAGAAGATATGTTTAACCACAAATGGCCCTTCGTATGTAGGGGTCCATTTGCCCCTGGGATCACTTTGAGGAAGAATGATGCACTTGATTACCAGGTCTCCAACTTGATACTCTTGTGGTCTGACTTTCTTGTTAAATGCCCTGATCATCCGTTTTTGGTACGTTTGACCATGACAAATAGCAGTGAGTCTCTTTTCGTCAATTAGGTTTAATTGATCAAGTCGAGTCTGGATCCAGTCATCTTCGCTCAAGCCTGCATCCTTCATTATCCGGAGAGAGGGTATCTGGACTTCAATAGGCAAGACTTCCTCCATGCCATAGACCAAGGAAAAGGGAGTTGCCCCGGTTGACGTTCTTGCTGAGGTACGGTATCCGTGAAGAGCAAACGGTAACATTTCGTGCCAATCTTTGTAGGTCACTGTCATCTTCTGCACAATCTTCTTGATATTCGTATTTGCCGCTTCGATAGCCCCATTCATCTTCGGCCGGTAAGGAGAAGAGTTGTGGTGTTATATCTTGAATTTCTCGCAGAGCTCAGTGATCATCTTGTTATTAAGATTGGTACCATTGTCCGTAATGATCCTTTCCGGTACACCGTATCGACAGATCAGGTTGTGTCGAATGAACCGTGCCACGATGTTCTTGGTTACGGTAGCGTAGGAAGCTGCTTCAACCCACTTTGTAAAGTAATCGATCGCCACCAGGATGAAGCGATGCCCGTTGGATGTCGTAGGTCTGATCTCGCCGATCATATTAATGCCCCACATTGCAAAAGGCCAAGGTGCTGTCAAGACGTTCAGAGGAACTGTAGGAACGTGCACCTTATCAGCATAGATCTGGCACTTATGACATGTCCGAGAATGTTGGTCACAGTCGGCTTCCATTGTGGACCAGAAATATCCTGCCCGAAGGATTTTCTTTGCCATGGTATGTCCACTGGAATGTGTTCCGAAGGTACCTTCATGTAGTTCTACCATGATCTTTTCAGCTTCAATCTTATCCACACAACGCAGTAAGGTTGAATCCTAGTTTCGCTTGTAGAGAATGCCATTACCGAGGAAGAACTTTGCTGCGAACCTTCTCAGAAACTTCTTGTCATTGACAAATGCACCTTCGGGGTATTCTTGAGCTTCCAGATACCTCTTCACCTCATGATACCAAGGTTTTTCAGTTACCATCTCAGTCTCAAGATCACAGCAATATGCAGGTTCATCCAGTTTCTAGATAATGATCTGGGGAGCCTCGTTGTCCCATTTGACTTTGAACATAGAAGACATCGTAGCCAGCGTGTCCGCCAACTGATTCTCCTCTCTTGGGAAGTGTTCAAAAGTTATCTCTGAAATGGGGGATCAATGTCAACACACACTCTTTATAAGGAATAAGGTTTGGGTGTTTCGTATCCCACTCGCCTTTGATCTGATTGATCACGAGAGCGGAATCTCCGAAGACACTCAGAAACTTGATCCTTAGGTCAATTGCAGCTTGAAGACCCATGATACACGCCTCATACTCCGCCATGTTGTTGGTGCAGTTGAAACATAGCTGGGCAGTAAGTGGAGTATGAGTGCCTTTGGGGGATATGATCACAACCCCGATACCGTTACCCAAAGTGTTGGAGGCTCCGTCAAAGTGCATGGACCATCGGGATCCTTCCTTAGGTCCTTCATCCGGTCCAGGTACTTCACAATCAGTCACTACCATGATGTTCTCGTCTGGGAATTCAAAGTTCATTGACTGGTAATCGTCCACTGCCTGGTGTGCCAAATGGTCTGCCAACACACTTCCCTTGATTGCCTTCTGAGTCGTGTACTGGATGTCATATTCCGTCAAGATCATCTGCCATCTCGCTATTCTTCCAGACAGAGCAGGCTTTTCGAATATGTACTTTATTGGATCCATTTTTGAAATCAACAGAGTAGTGTGAGTCAGCATATACTGTCTCAGACGGCAAGCAGCCCATACCAAAGCGCAGCAAGTATCGGGTCTCACAGTCGGTAAACTTTTTGCTAAGTTAATAAATGGCATGCGCTTTTCGGCCAGACTCGTCATGCTGCCCCAGCACACACCCCATTGAGCTGTCAAGTATTGTCAAGTATAGTATTAGAGGTCTCCCTTCAACCGGTGGCATAAGAATGGGTGGTTCTTGGAGATACTCTTTGATTCTGTCGAAAGAGGCCTGACATTCATCGTTCCAACGTACTACTTGGTCTTTCTTCAGCAGCTTGAAGATTGGTTCAGAGGTAGCAGTTAGATGCGAGATGAATCGGGCAATGTAATTCAGTCGTCCTAGAAAGCCTCTGACTTCTTTCTCTGTCTTGGGAACTGGCATCTCTTGTATGGCCTTAACCTTGGCAGGGTCCACTTGAATACCTTTGTCGCTCACGACGAAGCCTAGCAACTTTCCAGATCTTACCCCAAATGTGCATTTGTTTGGATTCAATCTTAGCTTGTATAACTTCAGACGGTCAAACAGATTCTGCAGATGGTCAAGGTGTTCCTCCTCAGTTTGAGACCTTGCAATCATATCATCAATGTATACTTCAATCTCATGATGGATCATGTCATGAAATAAAGCGACCATGGCACGTTGGTAGGTTGCCCCAGCATTTTTCAACCCGAACGGCATGACCTTGTAGCAGAAGGTGCCCCACTAAGTAACAAAGGTAGTCTTTTCCATATCTTCAGGAGCCATTTTGATCTGATTATAACCTGAAAATCCATCCATGAAGGAGAACACCTTGTGCTGAGCAGTATTGTCAACCAGAACGTCGATGTGAGGTAGAGGGAAATCATCCTTGGGGCTTGCCCTGTTCAAATCCCTGTAATCAACACACATTCGGAACTTCCCATCTTTCTTCGGCACCAGAACCACATTGGCGACCCACTGAGGCTAAGAAGTCACCGCTAGAAACCCGACATCGAATTGTTTCATAACCTCGGCTTTGATTTTCTCGGACATCTCTGGACGCATACGACAGACCTTTTGCTTAACCGAAGGGCAGTCTTCCTTGGTAGGCAGGTGATGGACCACAATGTCGGTATCCAACCCAGGCATGTCTTCGTAAGACCAGGCAAAGATTTACACATAGTCATGCAACATCTGAATCAACCGTTGTTTCACACTAGACTCCAGATTGGCACCAATCTTGACTTCCTTTCTGTCTGTTTCAGTACCCAGATTTACCGTTTCCACTGGCTCTTCATGTGGCTGAATGGCCCTCTCTTCCTGGAGTAACAGTCTTGCAAGCTTGCCAGGCACTTCGCAATCATCTTCACCTTCGTCTTCGGCTAAGTTGATCGGATTTTCGAAGTCATAACTGGCAGTAGCAGAGTCGTTACCAGTGAGATCCAGAGTGGATTGAAACCTGTATAGGGGAGTGTGTGTAAATATAGCTGTTTTGCAATATATAAAGAAAGAAAGGGAGCACAAGATTTGAAATGCGAAAAATGTCCAATGTTTTTATTCATGATATATGGAAATGACAAGTAATAAGCTCTCACAAATGAAGCCACGGTGCCCCAGGTAAGACACCGGGCCATAAAGTTTCAAATTATTGTTCGTTACAAATTTAAAAACAAAGGAAATCATTACTGAGTAACAAAAGTAACAGGTATGAAATCTTTTGTAGTCCAGTTGTTTAGTCCACCATCGGTCGTCGGGTAGATCCAGCTATCAAATTCAGATTCTTCTACATCGCCTTCAATAGCATTCACTCCCGGGTTGGTGATGAACACGGGAGGTCTTCCAATCCTTGCTTTACGCACAACCCTCTGAGCCTCTGTAGTGAAACCCAGCCCAAACTTGTCAGTCTTTGGAGTAAAATCAGGAAGTTTGCCCCAGTTTGCACACTCACCTTTCTCAATCACAGCCCGGGCGTCTTTCAAGGAAGCCATCTTCAAGGGAGAGTCTTCTTCAATCACTGTCTCTGCTAACGCCAATGTTGGAGGCACCTCTTCAAAGTGTTGAAAGGGGGTCTCAATGAACTCCCCGTCCATCTCTATATACCGAAACGAGTTAAGATGACTAACCATGTATTCTTCCTCCCCCTGCACTGTAATTATCTTCTCTTTGACCGGGTACTTGAGCTTTTGATGTAGAGTGGAGGTCACAGCTCCAGCCTTGTGGATCCAAGGACGACCCAGCAAACAAGAATAGGATGGTCGGATGTCCATCACATAGAATGTTGAGTCAAAGACTTGAGAACCAACCCGGATTGGAATGTCCACTTCACCATGTACCATCCTCTTCGACCCGTCAAAGGCCCGGACAATAATGTTACTAGGCTTCAACTCCAAACCCTCACAATCCAACCTGTCTAAGGCCTTTTTGGGCAATACGTTCAGTGAAGAACCGGTGTCTACCAACACATGGGCGAGAGTAGTGCCCCTGCATTCAATGGAGACATGCAGGGCATCATTATGGTTCTTTCCCTTAGCGGTCAGATCAGCATCAGAGAAACCCAACCCATTGTCAGCGGTCAAGTTGGCCACACAATCGGTAAATTGATCAGCCGACGTCTCTTGTGGCACATGGGCCGTCTTCAGGAAGGAGATCAGGGCCTTGGCATGGGCCTCTGAGCACAACAACAGTGATAGCATAGAGATTTTAGAGGGGGTATGCCCCAGCTGCTCAACGACGTTGAAATCACTTTTCTTGATAATCTTGAGAATTTCCTCCATCTCTTGCTGGGAGGCTTCAACACTAACAGTCTTCGGTGCCTCCATCTGGGCAGGCCTATCAGCAATCCCTTTGCCCCGAGTGTCAGATGACTCGGCAGCAGGGGTAGCAGCTTGATCAGGAGGGGAAACAGGCGCATTTGTGGGCGTGATGATAAGAGGTCTTCGGATAACTGGTGGCGCAATGTCAGGCGAGAAGAGCCTGCCACTGCGAGTAACTTTAGCGGGACCGGTGATGTTACTGATGCCGGTACTAGTGTTGAACTCCTGCTTTACTCCGAGCACATACACATCTGCCCCATAGTGCCATGGGAAAGCCTTGTCAGATTTATAGGGGAGAGGCCCCGGAACAGTAATGATGATGGGTGCAACAGACGTGATTTTGACTGGCTTCCTCGGAGGAGCCTTAATAGGATTGTTGAAAATGGTGACAACGGATAATTCTTCAGTAGGAACAATAGGAACAGCGGTCTTCTTGAACAAGATCTCTTTGCTATCCACCAGGTTTTGGACGCCTGACTTCAGCAACGGACAACCAGTAGGTGGAACAGCACACAGAAGGCAACCCTTGCTACAACCCAGAAATAAACCGGCTAGCAACAGGTTCCTCTTGACAGTCAATAAAGGAGTAACAATCTCATCCACAGAGCCTACATATAGATCTTCCTCAATAGCATTTACTCCATGCTGGGGCATAGGAGCAGTCACAACGTTGGGCCTTTCGGGCGCCTCAAACTGTATTTCCTTGGCATCGATAAGGTCCTGGACCTTATTCCTCAGGGCCCAGCAATCATCAGTAGAATGCCCCGGGCTATCAGAGTGATAAGCACAGCGGGCGTTGGGATTGTACTTCGGAGAGGTTGTGTTTACCACCTTCGGAGCTTCTCTGACAGTTATCAAGTTGGTTGATAGCAGTTGCGGCAAGATCTGAGACAAGGTCATACTAAGCCGAGTGTATTCTCTTCTGGGTCTCTCACCCCTTGGTTGGTTAGGTTGCCGAGGAGCAACAGCAGGCTTTGAAATCACCACTGCGTTGACAGCTTGGCGGCGTTCTGGTTTATTTTGTCTCCTGGGACCATACACAGCACTGGCTTCTTTCTTGAAAGGCTTCTTTTCAGAACTTGAGGATGCACCTTTCTGTATCTTCCCCGATTTCATACCAGCTTCTATCCTTTCACCAGTCAGAATAAGGTCTGTAAACCCTGCAGAAGAATTGCCAATCAGGTGGTTGAAGAACGGCCCAGACAGGGTTCCCAAGAACATGTCCACGAGTTCACGGTCAGTCAACGGTGGCTGCACCCTGCCAGCCAGGTCTCTCCATTTTTGTGCGTACTCTTTGAAACCTTCTCCCGATCCTAGCGACATACCATGGAGTTGGGTACGTGTAGGAGCGAGGTCGGCATTGTACTGATACTGCTTATAAAAAGCAGTAGCCAAGTCCTCCCAGTTACGAATATTGGCTCCATCCAGCTGATAGAACCACTCGAGTTGAGCCCCTGAAAGGCTCTCCTGGAAGAAATGGATCCATAAGTTCTTGTCCACAGTATATGGTTGGATCTTCCGCACATAAGATCTGAGATGTAGCTTAGGGCAGGAAACCCCGTCATACTTTGCAAAAGATGGTGCCTTGAACTTATGTGGGATTACCACCCCAGAAGATAAACCCAGATCTCCAAAATCCAACCCAGGCACCTGTTGAATTTCCATGGCACTCAGACGATCCTCTAACTGCTTGTACCTGTCTTCAGCGGGAGGGTACTGCTCTTCATTGAAATCTGTCTCGTTGTCAGAGACCACATGACTAGGAACCCTTCCCCCTTGGGGACTGCCTTTCCCTACAGAAGAACCAGCTTGATCAGCCTCATTACGCAGTGTATTACTAAACCTCCGTCCAGTGTTGAATAGTACAGTTCTCTTCTTCTTCTTCTTGACCAGCAGAGCCTTCAATTCCTCTTGACCTTGGGCTAAACTCATGATCAACTCTTGGAACTGGGCGTTTTGGGCCTGGAGGGCCTTGATGGATTGCTCAGTAGATGATTCAGGATTCATGATGAGACGAGTTGAAATAAACAGCGAAGAAGATTAAGCAACTTGTAAAAAAGAGTACCTGCTATGCATATTATGCATGATATGCTGTTTATGCAATGCATTCAAGGGTTCGAAAGTTCAAATTTGTTGTAGACAAAAAGGAACACACGATATCATTAAGAAATAATTGTTCAGTACATCAAGGCCTCATGGGCAAAACATTACAAAGTAAATTAATCCCAAAATACACTGCGCATCCTCTTTGGAGCTATGTAAGTGTTGAGAGTCTTTTCCTCGTGCAGTAGGCGGGTGAGCTCCAAGACCTTCTTCTCACTGGCATGTAGACTGGCTTCAAGAGAATTATGTTCTTCCTTAAGCTGGATCCAGCTCTTCTGCATTTCTTCCCAGGATGTAGGCATGTCAGGATGTTGAATGGTGTATGAGACCTCTCCTTCCAACACTGGCTCTTTGATCACAGGGAGAACATGAGGATATGGCATCACCAGCTTCTGGGAGCGGGCTCGTACCCACTTGAGATAAGGCTCCAACGGGATGGAGTTCTTGTGCCCCAGTGTCTTGCTGTCTACCTTGTTGCGCATCCTCCAAGCTCTGATAAATCTCTGGCGAAGTCCTTGTGCATCGTTGTCGAAGTCAAAAACTATGTCAGGAAGCAACATGTCATGAGGGCCATCCCTCCGAGCATATCCGAACTGTCTCAAAGCCAGACACGGGTTGTAAGTAATACCTCCTCTGATTCCAAGTAAAGGAACATTAGGAAACTCCCCGCAACGATCAATGATAGTGACGTCTTCTCTGGACCGAGAACACCAATGTATATCAGCATGCGTAAGAGTCATTAATCGTTGTGACCATCTCAAACCCCGCTCGTTCTTCAAAACTGATTGTGGAATGTGCAAAATAAACCACCTTGCCAGGAGAGGAGTGCAGCACATGAGAACACCTCTTTTTCTCATGGTTCGAGTGTAACATGAGTGAAGGATGTCCCCAAGCAACGTAGGTATAGGATTCCTGGACATGAAGATCTTGACAGCATTGATATCTATAAGCTGATCGGGATTCAGGAACAACACCAACCCATAGACAAGGAGAGCCACAACTTCTTCAAAGGCTTGTAGGTCAAGGGAATTCCAACATTCTTGGGCCTTCTCAAACAGGAACTTTGCCAAGAATCCTTTGATACCACTTCTAACTTCCCAATGTCCCTTGATGTCAGATGGTTGTAGGCGTAAGGCTTTAGCAACCTCTTCAAGTTTGGGTTCCCTTTCCGTACCGTTGTAGGGTAGTTGACTAAGGATAGGGATCTTCAGAAGCTGGGAGAACTCTTCCAAGGTAGGCACCAGTTGATAATCCGGGAAAGTAAAGCAGTGGTGCAACGGGTCAAAGAACTAGAAGAGGACCTTTATCATATCTTCCTCAATGTTGGTGTTGACCAAGTTGATGAGTCTTCCATGTTTCTCACTGAAAGAAGAGCTCTCGAGAATCCTGGATGTAAGCTCCTTAAGCTGAGGAGGGACCTTTACAAGGTTGATCTGAATTGTCTTTCTGCGGATAGTTTCCATGTCCTACAAAACAAGAACAAAGAAGAAGATTCGAACCCCTGAAGTGGTTAGTGGATGCATATGATGTTGTATGATGTTATGATATTATGATAAAAACACACCACAAGTATCCACAAAAAGCAAACATGGTAAGGCACACAAGTCACACAAGACAGCCCTTAGAGTTTATGCCAGCATGGGGTCTAGGTATTACCCTCTTGAAGTTGGTGGGCTCAAAACCTGTCCTATCAAAGTAATCGGGTTCTAAGGATCTCAATATCATTGGGTTGTTTTCTATGTTCATTGTTTCGATTTAGCCACTGAACTGGCGATCAAAATATTCCAAGAAAGCAACTTTGATCGGTGGATCTGGAACTGACTGTTTTTTAAGCTGGTTTCGCGAAATGTCGCGGTAAGCAAGAGTCGCCACTGTCTTTTATTTTCTCCAATTGGAAAGGACAAAAGCACAGAAAAATTCCTTATTGAGATTAGTTCTCGGTTCGGGAGGTAGATTTATAGAAAGGGAAGATGTTATCACCCTTTCTATCCATGGTTATCCATGGGCTCTTAGATACTTGCTCATTTGTGTTTTTCAAAATATTTGTTTGCTTTTCAAGTGCGAGTGGGTTTGAAAAAAGTTTCTTTGAAAATTTCAGTTCGACTCTTGTATCAGTCCTCAAGAGTGTTTGAAAAATTGCTTTTGAAAGCTTTTTGAAAGGTGTCCGTGTGAAAAGAAGTTTTTGATTTGTTTTGAAATTATAGCAAGTATCTACGAGTCATCTACCTACCCTAAGGAATTAGTCTGTGTAAATGTCCTTGAGGTAGTGCCATCCCATCATTGAGAGGTAGGTAGCACCACTGTTGGAGGTGTTCGGGTCAATTCGAGGGTTAGGGACAATGTGGTCACCGAGCAATAGTAAGATAGCTTAGAAGCTACCCTTATGCCATTGATCTTTTTATTCCGAGGCAACCGTTTCGAGGCAACTTGTTTCGAGGCAACTAGATCAATGGAACATAAGGACTCACTAAGACGCCCTGTACTCGACGACCACGTTTCGAGGGGCAAGGCAACAGTGTGATCACCAGAGCAACAGTAGGATACCTTAGAAGCTACCCTTATGCCATGTTCATGGACATAAGGACTTACTAAGACGTCCTATACTCGATGACCACCTTTCGAGGGGCAAGGCAACAGTGAGGCGTACCCTAGGAGTGGTGTTTGAATTGTGTGTCATTTTCAGTTTATTATTTGTCTTGTCATGCATTGGTGATCTACGTTTTTATTTTATTTTTGGGCATTCATTCTTTCATGTGATTGTTAACAGTTTAAAGGTGCGGGAATTTAAAGTGCGGAAAAGATAAAGGTCCTACGCTATTACAAAGGCGCGGGTCTACATCGCCAAATTAATCCAAGACCCAATTTGAAATAAAAATGCGGAAAGATAAATGCCTAATTAACTATTACAGGGCTTTGGGGCAAATACATTACATTCCTAAAAAAGAAATAAAATAAACGCGCGAAAAGAAAAATATAATCGAATGAGAGGGCGTTGGACCCTTTAAAGGAATTAAATTGAAATTGAAAATTGATTTAATTATTAAATAAAGCAAGAACTTATTTTTTGATGTTTTTGGATTTATGGAATTAAAGAAAATTAAATTGGAATTAAAAGTCAAATAATTCTAGTTCTAATTGTTTTTTTTAATTTATTAAAGAAAATTGTCTAAGTTAAACCTAATTTAAACCTAATTGATTAATTACAAGTATTTACAAAATTAATTAATGGTTAATAATAATTATAATAAGAAAATATAAATATTTATTTAAAAAAGGATAAAAATGTGCTAAAGACCTCTTTTTTTTATATTTTTGGTTATTGAGAAAAAAGGAATTAAAGTTAACAACCTAAAATTAAAACTAAATTAATTATTGAATTTTATTTACAAAAAAATGTTGATGAATTAAATTAAAATAAAACATATTTTTATTTTTTATGATTTTTCTGATTTTTGTTTTATGAAAATTGTTTTGATGAATTAATTAGAAATAATAATAAATAAAAAATGAAAAAGGAAAGGAAACAAAAATGCAAACTGTGGGGGGTGTTGACCCCAATTGAGGAGGTGGTTTGATGAATTAAGCCCATTTGAATGAGGGCCTTTTCTGACTTTTTGAATCACATGCTTACGCGTTGACTGGAGTATTCCATGGACTCTTGGTTCTTGGCCACTGGATGGATCATCAGGGACACATGGCAAGCACAAACGCTGGGTGTATGATGGACTACTGAATGATGCACTGCATGGGAAAGGGTTAAACAAAATAATAGAAATAATGTGAGGGGACCTGGGATTCGAACCCAGGTCCCAGTGTTTACCAATGCAAGCCTTTACCAAGTGAGCCATTTGCGCGCTTTGTACATAAAATGGAGAATAAACAATATACAGCAAAATGAACATTAATGTTATAAAAATAAAAAAGGGGCGCTGGATTTCAAACCATCCACTCACGCCATGCCACGCTAGCCATCATCTCCAATTGTGCCTGTAATAAAATGAAATAGCGGGGTTTTAAACCCCCCCAAAGCACCGTCCACAGAAAATAGCGAATAGCTCATGGTGGAAAAGAAATAAGGCGCGATGGTTAAAATCCATTCATTGGAAGGTTCTGATTTCAATGGTAGGGGTCTCATGGTCCAATTATTCCAGATATGCAAAACCCTAAAATTAGAGCTCTGAAACCCTAAGCAATGGCCATGGTGAATTCGCGTACAGGCTTTGAAAACTCAATTAAATCATGCTATCAGCTTCAAAACATTCACATTAGTCCAAATCCATGATTAAAAATGACAAATACAGCATGAATAATGAAATGCGAAGATCAAAAATTTCAAAGAAAACCGGACTTGGTTATACCTGTTCTTTGCGTGTGAATGTCTGAATTTGATTGCTAGAGTTTCCTTGGGAGGTCAGCAACGTGTTTCGATAGGAATGAGGGTCTGAAACAAGCTCTAGAAGTGTTTTCAGTTTTGAAAATTTTGGCAAAAAATGCAAGTTTGCTTCTGAGCTTTGGGCGCAGCTTAGGTCCTGTCTCGCCTTGTGATCACTTGCATATATGTTATGTAACATGTTTTGACAGGAATTATGGCCTCATAATGCAAGGCATTCAAACTTGAGATTTTCCATAAACCTCCATTAACAACCTTCCATTTTTGAACCTATTTTTGAATTCTTGCTTCATTTGGCCTCTTGCACGAATTTGGAATATACATAATGATGTATCAAAGCTAATCAAAGCCAAATATCCCTTTTAATTAACCTTTTTGATTTTTATTTGATTTTAGAGGATTTAAAATGAATTAAATCCAATAAAATCTAATAAAAATGTAAAAATTAATTTTAAATATTGAAATAAAAGGTGGGACACGTGGGAAGCATGGCCAAGCTAATTCAAGTGGAAAAAGTGGGCCCCTTTTGTCAAAAATGAAATTTCAAGGATAAGTGATTTTGGCCATTTCACAAAAATTTCCCAACTTCTCCAATGCATATCTTGCTTAATTTTTAAGCTTTAATCATGTTCTTGGACATTTTAGAAAGGTCTTGAAGTCCTCTAACCAATGTCTTTTGTCCCATGTCATTTTGATTTACCAATCTCAAGTTATGGTCTTTGACTTAAAGTCCCTTTTTGTTGACTTTTGAAAATGACCTATAATGTTGAAATTGATAACTTTTTGTGAGAGCATTTCTTGGACTTGGAGTGTGAAGATGAGTTGTAGGAAATGTCTTCCCCTTCACGATGAGCATTGGATGGGATTTTTCTGATGAACCATGAAAAAGTTATGCCTTGGTCAAGTTACAGTTGACTTTTCAGCTGTCCAAAAATAGAAACTTTTGCATCTTGAGACTTTTTGAGCCATACTTTTGAGAATCATGATCAAGCATTGATCAAATGATGTTTGTGGCTTCAAAATAAGATGTTGACCAAAAATTTTGACTTTTGACTGCCAAATGACCATTTTGCCCCTACAGTTGACTGTTGAGTAATTAGGGTTTTTGACTGTGCAACTTGACCTTGTGAGCCTTGAAACTTGACATGTAGGTACTTGACAATGTGCATGAGCATGGGAGACTTGATTGAGCCCTTTCAAAACTTCAACTTCCTTGCAAGAACCAAAACCCTAGTTTGACTGGCTTAGGAGGATGGTTGACTGTGTAGCCCTTGAGTAGACTTTGAACCATTTGCTTGTCATAACTTTGAAGATTATGGGAGGGCAAATTTTGGGGTACAACAGTTGCCCCTGTTCAATCTTCTTAGACCTGAGGATGTAGATTGGCGTGTGTGCCTTTCGTGATCCGAAGGTGGAAGATGATTGAACACTAGAGTGCCCAGAAATTTGCACTCGCATGGTAGAGTATCAGCAGTGTGATAGCGGGAATGGGCTTACAGATGCCATTCGAAGAGGTGGTGGATAGGAGGATGGGCTTATAGATGCCATCTGGAGGTGTTGATCGTGTAAGAGATTCCTTAGCGGGAACTTGCGTACCTGAGAAAGAAAGAAAATTACCTGGTCTGTTACAGGAGTTGATCTTTTAAATTCTTTATGTAGATGTGCCCTGGCTGGGTGCAGGAATCGGATCTTCGAACTTTTCAGACGTGCCCTGGCAAGATACCGGAATCAAGTCTGGTACTGTAGTCATCAACAGATACACCCTGGCAAGATACAGGAATCAGATCTTCGAACCCTTCAGACGTGCCCTGTCAAGATACAGGAATCGAGTCTGGTACTGTAGTCGTCAACAGATACTCCCTGGCAAGATACAGGAATCGGATCTTCGAACTCTTCAGACGTGCCCTGTCAAGATACAGGAATCGAGTCTGGTACGGTAGTCGTCAACAGATACTCCCTGGCAAGATACAGGAATCGGATCTTCGAACTCTTCAGACGTGCCCTGTCAAGATACATGAATCGAGTCTGGTAATGTAGTCGTCAACAGATACTCCATGGCAAGATACAGGGATCGGATCTTCGAACTCTTCAGACGTGCCCTGTCAAGATACAGGAATCGAGTCTGGTACTGTAGTCGTCAACAGATACTCCCTGGCAAGATACAGGGATCGGATCTTCGAACTCTTCAGACGTGCCCTGTCAAGATACAGGAATCGAGTCTGGTATTGTAGTCGTCAACAGATACTCCCTGGCAAGATACAGGAATCGGATCTTCGAACTCTTCAGACGTGCCCTGTCAAGATACAGGAATCGAGTCTGGTACTGTAGTCGTCAACAGATACTCCCTGGCAAGATACAGGAATCGGATCTTCGAACTCTTCAGACGTGCCCTGTCAAGATACAGGAATCGAGTCTGGTACGGTAGTCGTCAACAGATACTCCCTGGCAAGATACAGGAATCGGATCTTCGAACTCTTCAGACGTTCCCTGTCAAGATACAGGAATCGAGTCTGGTACTGTAGTCGTCAACAGATACTCCCTGGCAAGATACAGGAATCGGATCTAGAATCACGACAGTTGATAGCAATTATCTTTGCATTAACTTTTGTCCTGAAAAGACAAAACGTTAGTTGTATGTGATGTCATGATGTATGACATGCGAGATGCTCTCAGAATGAATGAGATTGTATGTTCATGATGCGTATATGCATGCTATAATGTATGAAGATGTGTTGTTTATGAATGTATGTTTTCGTCTTAGGAAACAAATCCTTGACGGGTGCCGGGAAGTCACATCCTGGGCTGATGTTAGAGAATAGTGTTTCCACTGGGGAGTGATGGTTGCAAGAATAAACCGGTAGGAGAAGATGACTCCGTTGGGGGAATAAACTTGTTGGAGAGATTACTCTGCGGGGAGAAAATTATTCTAGCGATCTGGCTGGGGAACAATACTCCGTGGGGAGAGAGGTACTCTTGTTGAGATGTTGGTAGTAACTTCGCTGGGGATACCGTCGTTATATTGGAAGTTTTAATAGAATCTGCTGGGGATAGGAAGACTTCGCCGAGGACGATCTTCCCGTGGCTATTGGCTGAGGATAACCCAGTTATATCCTGGTAGGGAAATAACCTTTGAAGAAAGTCGGGAGACGCGTTCATGCTTTGTAGGGGATAAGCTTCCGGAACCTACTGGGGATAAGCTTACTGCTGGGGAGATGATTTAAACTGTCCTGGGGAAATCTTGAACCATGCTGGACTCTCCTGGGGAAATTCTGAGGTGTACTGGAAGTGACTCCACTGAATGTATGGTATACCGCCGGGGAACAGTCTTAGACCAAGACTGCCGGGGATGCTTGTTAAGAATATTCGTATATTGCCGAGGAATGTTGAGATCTGCTGGGAGATACCCAACTTCCTTAAGGCTGATAGTATAGCTTTTTCTTGGGGAGAGTGCATTGACTTGCTAGCTCACTCTCTGGGGAATTAAGGTATATTGGTTATGTTCTTTGGCTGAACCTACCTTGATACCTTGGTGGGCAGAACAATTAGATCGCTTATACCACTCATCATTGCCCCTGTTTCTAATGTTACCTGTAATTAATCCTTTGTTTTGTATGCAAATATTTATGAGTTAGCAGTTATTGTCAAATGCATATATCACAAATTGAACCTTGGACGTCCTTCACAAAACAAAACAGAAAAGGCAAATAATTGGCAATTTTAACTGAAAAGTGTATTTGTATTGATTTTTGAATTGCCTGTAAATAGGCGTTTATGTACAAGAGGCTGACGTCCTAGTAAGAGAACGCCTCCGAATAAGAGTTTATACAAATTTGTACAAAGGAAAATAAAACAGCTGTGTGAAAAGAATAATCCCACTAGGTTCCAACTCTGCTATCGCCTTTATATCTTTGAGCGTCTCATCACTTGATGACCTAACCGAAGATGAAGCTGATTGATCAATGTCGTCTGAACTTGATGTTGATACCGGATTCCGGATACAAAGTGATCCAATGAGACATAGTATTACGCTTTATCCCTAACTTTTTCCTGGACCGCCCTTTCGGGTTTTCAGTCCACCGGGATACCCATTTTTGCCCAAGTCGCCTTTTCAGGTTTTCGACTTGCCGGGTGTACAGATTTTTTTCATTTCATCCCTTCATTTTGCCCGAACCCTTTTGGTTTGCCGGGAAGCCCTAATTTTTGCCTAGGTATGTCAACCTAGCGGGTCTTTTTCATGCGTAGTATCTTTTTACTATGTCTGCATTGGCGGGGTGAGGAAGGTCGTCACCATCCATATTGGTTAGAATCATGGCTCCTCCTGAGAACACATGTTCAACCACAAATGGCCCTTCATACGTAGGGGTCCATTTTCCCCTTGGATCACTCTGAGGAAGGATGATGCGCTTGATTACCAGATCCCCAACTTGATATTCTTGTGGTATGACCTTTTTGTTAAATGCCCTGATCATCTGTTTCTGGTACGTCTGACCATGACAGATAGCGGTGAGTCTCTTTTCGTCAATTAAGTTTAGCTGATCAAGTCGTGTCTGGATCTAATCATCTTCACTCAGATCTGCATCCTTCATTATCCGGAGAGAGGGTATCTGCACTTCGATCGGTAAGACTGCCTCCATACCATAGACCAAGGAGAAGGGAGTTGCCCCGGTTGACGTCCTGGCTGAGGTACGGTACCCATGTAGAGCGAACGGTAACATCTCGTGCCAATCTTTATAAGTCACTGTCATCTTCTGCACGATTTTCTTAATGTTCTTATTTGCTGCTTCTACAGCCCCATTCATCTTCGGCCGATAAGGAGAAGAGTTGTGGTGTTGTATCTTAAACTGTTCGCAGAGCTCAGTGATCATCTTGTTATTTAGATTGGTACCGTTGTCCGTAATGATCCTTTCTGGGACGCCGTATCGACAGATCAGATTATGCCGAATGAACCGTGCCACAACGTTCTTGGTTACTGTAGCGTAGGAAGCTGCTTCAACCCACTTTGTGAAGTAATCAATCGCTACCAGGATGAAGCGATGCCCGTTGGATGCCGTTGGTTTAATCTCACCGATCATATATATGCCCCACATTGCAAAAGGCCAAGGTGCGGTCAGAACATTCAGAGGAACTGGAGGAACATGCACCTTGTCTGCATATATCTGGCATTTATGACACGTCCGAGAATGTTGGTAACAGTCGGCTTCCATTGTGGACCAGAAATACCCTGCCCGGAGGATCTTCTTTGCCATAGTGTGTCCACTGGAATGTGTTCCGAAGGTACCCTCATGTAGCTCCGCCATGATCCTTTCTGCTGCAGTTTTATCCACACAACGCAGTAAGGTCGAATCATGGTTTCGCTTGTACAAAATGCCGTTGCTAAAGAAGAACTTCGCTGCGAACCTTCTCAGAAACTTCTTATCGTTGACAAATGCACCTTCAGGATACTCCTGAGCTTCCAAATATCTCTTCACGTCATGGTACTAAGGTTTCTCAGTCAGCAACTCAGTCTCGAGATCACAACAGTATGCCGGTTCTTCCAGTTTCCAGATGATGATCCGGGGAGCCTCATTGTCCCATTTAACTTTGAACATAGAAGACATCGTAGCTAACGCGTCCGCCAACTGATTCTCCTCTCTTGGGAAATGTTCAAAAGTTATCTCTGTGAAATGGGGGATCAATGTCAACACACATTCTCTGTAAGGAATAAGATTCAGATGTTTCGTATCCCACTCGCCTTTGATCTGATTGATTACGAGAGCGGAATCTCCAAAGACACTCAGAAACTTGATCCTTAAGTCGATCGCAGCTCGAAGACCCATGATGCACGCCTCATACTCCGCCATGTTGTTGGTGCAGTTGAAACATAGCCGGGCAGTGAGTGGAGTATGAGTGCCTTGAGGGGATATGCTCACAGCGCCGATATCGTTACCCAAAGCGTTGGAGGCTCCGTCAAAGCGCATAGACCATCGGGATCCTTCCTCAGGTCCTTCATCCGGTATAGGTACTTCACAATCAGTCACTATCATGATACTCTCGTCAGGAAATTCAAAGTTCATTGACTGATAGTCGTCTACTGCCTGGTGTGCCAGGTGGTCTGCCAATACACTTCCCTTGATAGCTTTCTGAGTCGTATACTGGATGTCGTATTCGGTCAAGATCATTTGCCATCTGGCTATTCTCCCAGACAGAGCAGGCTTTTCAAATATGTACTTTATCGAATCCATCTTTGAGATCAATAAGGTAGTGTGAGTCAGCATATACTGTCTCAGCCGGCGAGCAGCCCATACCAAAGCGCAGCAAGTTTTCTCGAGCAGTGAGTATCGGGTCTCACAGTCGGTAAACTTTTTGCTAAGGTAATAAATGGCGTGCTCTTTTCGGCCAGACTCGTCATGCTGCCCCAGCACACACCCCATTGAGTTGTCAAGTACTGTCAGGTATAGTATCAGAGGTCTCCCTTCAACCGGCGGCATAAGGATGGGTGGTTCTTGGAGATACTCTTTGATTCTGTCAAATGCAGCCTGACATTCATCATTCCAACGTATTACCTGATCTTTCTTCAGCAGCTTGAAGATTGGCTCACAGGTAGCAGTTAGGTGCGAGATGAATCGAGCAATGTAATTCAGGCGTCCTAGAAAGCCTCTGACCTCTTTCTCTGTCTTAGGAGTTGGCATCTCTTGAATAGCTTTAACCTTGGCAGGGCTCACATGAATACCCTTATCACTTACAACGAAGCCTAGCAGCTTTCCAGATCTAACCCCGAAGGTGCACTTGTTCGGGTTCAACCTCAGCTTGTACAGTTTCAGACGGTCAAACAGTTTCTGCAGATGATCAAGGTGTTCTTCCTCAGTTTGGGACCTTGCAATCATGTCGTCAACATACACTTCAATATCATGATGGATCATGTCATGAAATAAAGCAACCATGGCGCGTTGGTAGGTTGCCCCAGCATTTTTCAGTCCGAAGGGCATGACCTTGTAGCAGAAGGTGCCCCACTGAGTAACAAAGGTAGTCTTTTCCATGTCTTCAGGTGCCATCTTGATTTGATTACAGCCTGAAAAACCATCCATGAAGGAGAACACCTTATGCTGAGCAGTGTTGTCAACAAGGACATCAATGTGAGGTAAGGGGAAGTCATCCTTGGGGCTGGCCCTATTCAGATCCCTGTAATCGACACACATTCTGACCTTTCCATCTTTCTTTGGTACTGGTACCACATTAGCAACCCACTGAGGATAAGAAGTCACTGCAAGGAAACCGGCATCAAACTGTTTCATAACCTCGGCTTTGATCTTCTCAGACATCTCTGGACGCATACGGCGGACCTTTTGCTTAACGGGAGGGCAGTCTTCCTTGGTAGGCAAATGATGGACCACAATGTCGGTATCCAACCCGGGCATGTCTTCGTAGGACCAGGCGAATATTTCCATGTAGTCATGTAACATCTGAGTCAACCGTTGCTTCACACTGAGCTCCAGGTTGGCACCAATCTTAACTTCCTTTCTATCTGTCTCAGTACCCAGATTTACCGTTTCCACTGGCTCTTCATGTGGTTGAATTGCCCTCTCTTCCTGGAGTAACAGTCTTGCAAGCTCGCCAGGCACTTCGCAATCATCTTCACCTTCGTCTTCGGCTAAGTTGATCGGATTTTAGAAGTCATAACTGGCAGTAGCAGAGTCGTTACCAGTGAGATCCGGAGTGGATTGAAACCTGTATGAGTGAGTGTGTGTAAATACAGCTGTTTTGCGATATATGTAAAGAAAGAAAGAAAGAGAGCGCAAAATTTGAAATGTGAAAAACGTCCAAGCTTTTATTTATGATATATGATAGTGACAAACAAAAGCCCTCATAAATAGAACCACGGTGCCCCGGGTAAGACACCGGGCCATAAAGTTTCAAATTATTGTTTATTACAAATCCAAAACAAAGAAGTTCATTACTGGGTGACAAAAGTAACAGGCATAGAGTCTTTGGCAGTCCAGTTGCTAGGTCCATCTTCGGTCGTCGGGTATATCCAGCTGTTGAACTCAGATTCCTCCACTTCATCTTCATCCCCAATAGCATTTACTCCATGGTTAGGCATGGGAGAAGTCACCACATTAGGCTTCTCAGGTGCCTCAAACTGTACTTCCTTAGCATCAATAAGGTCTTGAACCTTATTCCTTAGGGCCCAGCAGTCATCGGTAGAATGCCCCGGGCTATCGGAGTGATAAGCACAGCGGGAATTTGGATTAAACTTAGGAGAGGTAGTGTTCACAACCTTCGGGGCCTCTCTAACAGTCACCAAGCTGGTTGATAGCAGTTGCGGCAGGATCTGAGAGAGAGTCATGCTGAGCCGAGTATATTTCCGTTTGGGCCTCTCAGCTCTGGGTTGGTTGTACTGTTGTGGAGCAGCAGCAGGCTTAGAAATAACCACCGCGTTGACAGCTTGGCGGTGTTCAGGTTTGTTTTGCCTTCTTGGGCCATACACAGCACTAGCCTCTTTCTTGAAGGGCTTCTTTTCAGAATTTGAGGAGGCAACCTTCTGTATCATCCCCGATTTTATACCAGCCTCGATCCTCTCACCAATCAGGATCAGATCAGTAAACCCAGCAGAGGAATTACCAATGAGATGATTGAAAAATGGACCAGATAAGGTCCCCAAGAACATATCCACCAGCTCCCGGTCCGTCAATGGTGGCTGCACCCTGCCAGCCAGATCTTTCCATTTTTGTGCGTACTCCTTAAAACCTTCACCCGATCCTAACGACATACCCTGGAGTTGGGTACGCGTAGGAGCGAGGTCGGAATTATATTGATACTGTTTGTAAAAAGCAGTGGCCAGATCCTCCCAGTTACGAATGTTGGTTCCATCCAGCTGATAGAACCATTCGAGGTGAGTCCCTTAAAGACTCTCCTGGAAGAAGTGGATCCATAAGTTCTTGTCTGCTGTGTAAGGCTGGATCTTCCTTACATAAGAACGGAGGTGCATCTTGGGACAGGAAGCCCCGTCATACTTCACAAAGGCAGGCGCCTTGAACTTGTGTGGAATCACCACCCCAGTAGATAACCCTAAGTCCCCGAAATCCAGTCCAGGCACACGCTGAATTTCCATAGCATTTAATCTGTCCTCCAATTGCTTGTACTGGTCCCCAGCAGGAGGGTATTGTTCGTCGTTGAAGTCTGTCTCAGTATCAGAGACCACAGGACTAGGGACCTCCCTTTCTTGGTGACTACCTTCCCCCACAGATGGAGTAGTCCTCTCAGCTTCATTTTGCAAATCATTCCCGAGCCTACGCCCAGTGTTAAATAGCACATTCCTCTTCTTCTTCTTACTCTTCTTCAGGAGCATAGCCTTCAGCTCTTTTTGACCTTGAGCCAAACCCATGATCAACTCATGAAATTGTGCGTTCTGCGCCTGAAGGGCCTTGATAGTCAGCTCGGTAGATGATTCAGGGTTCATGATGCTGTAATAAACAACGAAGAACAGTAAGCAACCTGAAAAGAAGAGTACATGTGATGCACATGATGAATGATATGTGTTTATGCAATGCATTCAAGGGTTCGAAAATTCAAATTTGTTGTAGCCAAAAAGGAACACACGTTATCATTAAGGAAATAATTGTTTGATACATCAAAGCCTCATGGGCAAACATTACAAAGCAGATCAATCCCAAAAGACACTACGCATCCTCTTCGGGGCAATATAGGTATTGAGATTCCTTTCCTCGTGCAGTAGGCGTGTGAGCTCCAGGACCTTCTTCTCACTAGCATGTAGACTAGTCTCCAGAGAATTCCGTTCTTCCTTAAGCTGGATCCAGCTCTTCTGCATCTCTTCCCAGAACGTGGGCATGTCAGGATGTTGAATGGTGTAGGACACCTCTCCTTCCAAGTCTGGCTCTTTGATCACGGGGAGAACATGAGGATATGGCATCACCAGCTTCTGGGAGCGGGCTCGTACCCACTTGAGATAAGGCTCCAAAGGGATGGAGTTCCTGTGCCCCAGGGTCTTGCTGTCTATCTTGCTGGGCATCCTCCAAGCTCTGATAAATTTCTGGCGAAGTCCTTGTGCATCGTTGTCGAAGTCAAAAACTATGTCAGGAATTAACATGTCATGTGGGCCGTCTCTCCGAGCATAACCTAACTGTCTCCAAGCCAGGCACGGGTTGTAAGTAATACCTCCTCTGATTCCAAGTAAAGGAACATTAGGGTATTCCCCGCAACGATCAATGATAGTTACATCCTCTCTGGACCGAGAGCACCAATGTATATCTGCATGTGTAAGAGTCATCAATCGTTGTGACCACCTCAAACCCCGCTCGTTCTTCAAAACTGATTGTGGGAGGTGCGAAATAAACCACCTTTCCAGGAGGGGAGTGCAACACATAAGGACACCTCTCTTTCTCATGGTTCGAGTGTAACATGAGTGAAGGATGTCCCCCAGCAACGTAGGTATAGGATTCCTGGACATAAAGATCTGGACAGCATTGATATCTATAAGCTGATCTGGGTTAGGGAACAACACCAAACCATAGACAAGGAGGGCCACAACTTCTTCAAAAGCCTGTAAGTCAAGGGAGTTCCAACATTCCTGGGCCTTCTCAAACAGAAACCTGGCTAAGAACCCTTTGATGCCACTTCTAACTTCCCAATGTCCCTTGAGGTCAGATGATTGCAGGTGTAAGGCTTTAGCAATCTCTTCAAGCTTGGGTTCCTTTTTTGTACCGTTGTAGGGTAGTTGATCAAGGATAGGGATCTTCAGAAGCCGGGAGAACTCTTCCAATGTAGGCACCAGTTGATAATCCAGAAAAGTGAAACAATGATGCAGAGGGTCAAAGAACTGGAACAGGACCTTTATCATATCTTCCTCAATGTTGGTATTGACCAAGCTGATGAGTCTTCCATGTCTTTCACTGAATGAAGAGCTCTCGAGAATCCTGGATATAAGCTCCTTAAGCTAAGGAGGGATCCTTACAAGGCTGATTTGAATTATCTTTCTGCGAACAGTTTCCATGTCCTACAAAACAAGAACAAAGATGAAGATTCGAACCCCTAAAATGGTTAGTCAATGCATATGATGCTGGATGATGTCATGATGCTATGATTAAACACACCACAAATATTTACAAAGGCAAACATGTAAGGCACACAAGTCACACAAGACAAGCCCCTAGAGTTTAGGCCAGCATGGGGTCTGGGTATTACCCTCTTGAAGTTGGTGGGCTCAACCTGTCCTATTAGAAGTAACCGGGTTCTAAGGGTCCCAATATCACTGGATTGCTTTCATTGTTCATCGTTTCGATTTAGCCACTGAACTGGCAACCGAAATATTCCAGGAAAGCAACCCTCAATTGAGCGTAGTATCGAGTATCAACCAACCTCGGACTGCACCAAAGTCAGTTATCTCACTACCCTAAAGAGGCCAAGATAGTTCAATTAAGGTTCCTAAGGTCAGTTGATGCTTCACGACACCACATGGAGGCCCCTTACTCTCCTTGACTGAACTCAAGGGTTACCGGTACACACCAAAGTGCCACATCAACGTAGCAGACTGTTTCAACCATGTCGGTATACCCCGCACAGTTCCCTCACAGCCTTGTTGCTACTTTCTAAGAAGGTATCCCCAGATCCGGGTTAGGATCTATAGAACTCCCGAGACAGTCCCACAATTTAAAGCAAAAAGTCAAAGCAATTGAAAACACAGTGATCTTAGTCCTAAGGTACACCTCGCATTATAAGTATCCCCAGCAGAGTCGCCAGTTCTGTGATCGGTGGATCTGGAACTGACTGTTTTTTAAGTTGGTTTCGCGAAATGTCGCGGTAAGCAAGAGTCGCCACCGTCTTTTATTTTCTCCAATTGGAAAGGACAAAAGCACAGAAAAATTCCTTATTGAGATTAGTTCTCGGTTCGAGAGGTAGATTTATAGAAAGGGAAGGTGTTAGCACCCTTTCTATCCATGGTTATCCATGGGCTCTTAGATACTTGCTCATTTGTGTTTTTCAAAATATTTGTTTGCTTTTCAAGTGTGAGTGGGTTTGAAAAAAGTTTCTTTGAAAATTTCAGCTCGACTCTTGTATCAGTCCTCAAGAGTGTTTGAAAAATTGCTTTTGAAAGCTTTTTGAAAGGTGTCGGTGTGAAAAGAAGTTTTTGATTTGTTTTGAAATTAGAGCAAGTATCTACGAGTCATCTACCTACCCTAAGGAATTAGTCTGTGTAAATGTCCTTGAGGTAGTGCCATCCCATCATTGAGAGGTAGGTAGCACCACCGTTGGAGGTGTTCGGGTCAATTCGAGGGTTAGGGACAATGTGGTCACCGAGCAATAGTAAGATACCGTAGAAGCTACCATTATGCCATTGATCTTTTTATTCCGAGGCAACCGTTTTGAGGCAACTTGTTTCGAGGAAACTAGATTAATGGAACATAAGGACTCACTAAGACGCCCTGTACTCGACGACCACGTTTCGAGGGGCAAGGCAACAGTGTGATCACCAGAGCAACAATAGGATACCTTAGAAGCTACCCTTATGCCATGTTCATGGACATAAGGACTTACTAAGACGTCCTATACTCGATGACCACCTTTCGAGGGGCAAGGCAACAGTGAGGCGTACCCTAGGAGTGGTGTGTGAATTGTGTGTCATTTTCAGTTTATTATTTGTCTTGTCATGCATTGGTGATCTACGTTTTGATTTTATTTTGGGGCATTCATTCTTTCATGTGATTGTTAACAGTTTAAAGGTGCGGGAATTTAAAGTGCGGAAAAGATAAAGGTCCTACGCTATTACAAAGGCGCGGGTCTACATCGCCAAATTAATCCAAGACCCGATTTGAAATAAAAATGCGGAAAGATAAATGACTAATTAACTATTACAGGGCTTTGGGGCAAATACATTACATTCCTAAAAAAGAAATAAAATAAACGCGCGAAAAGAAAAATATAATCGAATGCGAGGGCGTTGGACCCTTTAAAGGAATTAAATTGAAATTGAAAATTGATTTAATTATTAAATAAAGCAAGAACTTATTTTTTGATGTTTTTGGATTTATGGAATTAAAGAAAATTAAATTGGAATTAAAAGTCAAATAATTCTAGTTCTAATTGTTTTTTTTAATTTATTAAAGAAAATTGTCTAAGTTAAACCTAATTTAAACCTAATTAATTAATTACAAGTATTTACAAAATTAATTAATGGTTAATAATAATTATAATAAGAAAATATAAATATTTATTTAAAAAAGGATAAAAATGTGCTAAAGACCTTTTTTTTTTTTTTTATATTTTTGGTTATTGAGAAAAAAGGAATTAAAGTTAACAACCTAAAATTAAAACTAAATTAATTATTGAATTTTATTTACAAAAAAATGTTGATGAATTAAATTAAAATAAAACATATTTTTATTTTTTATGATTTTTCTGATTTTTGTTTTATGAAAATTATTTTGATGAATTAATTAGAAATAATAATAAAAAAAATGAAAAAGGAAAGGAAACAAAAATGCAAACTGTGGGGGGTGTTAACCCCAATTGAGGAGGTGGTTTGATGAATTAAGCCCATTTGAATGAGGGCCTTTTCTGACTTTTTGAATCACATGCTTACGCGTTGACTGGAGTATTCCATGGACTCTTGGTTCTTGGCCACTGGATGGATCATCAGGGACACATGGCAAGCACAAACGCTGGGTGTATGATGGACTACTGAATGATGCACTGCATGGGAAAGGGTTAAACAAAATAATAGAAATAATGTGAGGGGATTTGGGATTCGAACCCAGGTCCCAGTGTTTACCAATGCAAGCCTTTACCAAGTGAGCCATTTGCGCGCTTTGTACATAAAATGGAGAATAAACAATATACAGCAAAATCAACATTAATGTTATAAAAATAAAAAAGGGGCGCTGGATTTCAAACCATCCACTCACGCCATGCCACGCTAGCCTTCGTCTCCAATTGTGCCTGTAATAAAATGAAATAGTGGGGGTTTTAAACCCCCCCAAAGCACCGTCCACAGAAAATAGCGAATAGCTCATGGTGGAAAAGAAATAAGGCGCGATGGTTAAAATCCATTCATTGGAAGGTTCTGATTTCAATGGTAGGGGTCTCATGGTCCAATTATTCCAGATATGCAAAACCCTAAAATTAGAGCTCTGAAACCCTAAGCAATGGCCATGGTGAATTCGCGTACAGGCTTTGAAAACTCAATTAAATCATGCTATCAGCTTCAAAACATTCACATTAGTCCAAATCCATGATTAAAAATGACAAATACAGCATGAATAATGAAATGCGAAGATCAAAAATTTCAAAGAAAACCGGACTTGGTTATACCTGTTCTTTGCGTGTGAAGGTCTGAATTTGATTGCTAGAGTTTCCTTGGGAGGTCAGCAACGTGTTTCGATAGGAATGAGGGTCTGAAACAAGCTCTAGAAGTGTTTTCAGTTTTGAAAATTTTGGCAAAAAATGCAAGTTTGCTTCTGAGCTTTGGGCGCAGCTTAGGTCCTGTCTCGCCTTGTGATCACTTGCATATATGTTATGTAACATGTTTTGACAGGAATTATGGCCTCATAATGCAAGGCATTCAAACTTGAGATTTTCCATAAACCTCCATTAACAACCTTCCATTTTTGAACCTATTTTTGAATTCTTGCTTCATTTGGCCTCTTGCACGAATTTGGAATATGCATAATAATGTATCAAAGCTAATCAAAGCCAAATATCCCTTTTAATTAACCTTTTTTATTTTTATTTGATTTTAGAGGATTTAAAATGAATTAAATCCAATAAAATCTAATAAAAATGAAAAAATTAATTTTAAATATTGAAATAAAAGGTGGGACACGTGGGAAGCATGGCCAAGCTAATTCAAGTGGAAAAAGTGGGCCCCTTTTGTCAAAAATGAAATTTCAAGGATAAGTGATTTTGGCCATTTCACAAAAATTTCCCAACTTCTCCAATGCATATCTTGCTCAATATTTAAGCTTTGATCATATTCTTGGACATTTTAGAAAGGTATTGAAGTCCTCTAACCAATGTCTTTTGTCCCATGTCATTTTGATTTACCAATCTCATGTTATGGTCTTTGACTTAAAGTCCCTTTTTGTTGACTTTTGAAAATGACCTATAATTTTGAAATTGATAACTTTTTGTGAGAGCATTTCTTGGACTTGGAGTGTGAAGATGAGTTGTAGGAAATGTCTTCCCCTTCAAGATGAGCATTGGATGGGATTTTTCTGATGAACCATGAAAAAGTTATGCCTTGGTCAAGTTACAGTTGACTTTTCAGCTGTCCAAAAATAGAAACCTTTGCATCTTGAGACTTTTTGAGCCATACTTTTGAGAATCATGATCAAGAATTGATCAAATGATGTTTGTGGCTTCAAAATAAGATGTTGACCAAAAATTTTGACTTTTGACTGCCAAATGACCATTTTGCCCCTACAGTTGACTGTTGAGCAATTAGGGTTTTTGACTGTGCAACTTGACCTTGTGAGCCTTGAAACTTGACATGTAGGTACTTGACAATGTGCATGAGCATGGGAGACTTGATTGAGCCCTTTGAAAACTTCAACTTCCTTGCAAGAACCAAAACCCTAGTTTGACTGGCTTAGGAGGATGGTTGACTGTGTAGCCCTTGAGTAGACTTTGAACCATTTGCTTGTCATAACTTTGAAGATTATGGGAGGGCAAATTTTGGGGTACAACAGCAACCCTCAATGAGTGTAGTATCGAGTATCAACCAACTTCGAACTGCACTAAAGTCAGTCATCTCACTACCCTAAAGAGGCCAGGATGGTCAAGTAAGGTTCTAAGGTCAGTTGATGCTTCACGACACCACGCGGCGGCCCCGTACTCTCCTTGACTTGACTCAAGGGTTACCGGTACTCACCAAAGGTCCACATCAACGTAGCAACTGCTTCAACCGTGTCGGTATACCCCGCACAGTTCCCTCACAGTTTGTTGCTACCTAAAAGGTTTCCCCTAGATCCGGGTTAGGATCTATGAAACTCCCAAAACAGGCCCACAATATTAAAGCAATCAAAACAGGCAATTGAAAACATAATTATGATCTAATCCTAAGGTACACCTCACTTTTATAAGAGTCCCCAGCAGAGTCGCCAGTTCTGTGATCGGTGGAAATAGAATTGACTGTTTAAAGCTTGTTCGCGAAATGTCGCGGTAAGCAAGAGTCACCACCGTCTTTTATGTTCTCCAACAAGGAAAGGACAAAAGCACAACAAAATTCCTTTTCGAGATGTTTTCTCGGTTCGGGAGGTAGATTATAGAAAGGGAAGGTGTTAGCACCCTTTCTATCTGTGGTTATCCATGGGCTCTTAGGTACTTGCTCTTATGTTTTCAAAAGATGTTTGCTTTTCAAGTGTGAGTGGGTTTTGAAAAAGTTTCGTTTTTGAAAGATTTCTAAGTGACTCTTGTATCTGTCCTCAAGAGTGCTTGAAAATTTTGTTTTGAAAACTTTTGAAAGTGTCTGTGTGAAAAGATTGTTTTGTTTGTTTTTTAGAGAGCAAGTACCCATGAGTCATCTACCTACCCTAAGGAGTTAGGCTGTGTAAGAGTCCTTAAGGTAGTGCCATCCCACCATTGAGAGGTAGGTAGCACCACCGTTGGAGGTGTTCGGGTTAATTCGATTTTAGGGACAGTGTGGTCACCAAAGCAATGGTAGGACGCCTTAGAAGTAACCCTAATTTCCTAGATCCTTTTTAATCCGAGGCAACCATTTCGAGGCAACTGGATCTTAGACATAAGGCCGACCGCTAAAACACCATATACTTGACGACCACTTTCGAGGCAACGAGTGAGGCGTACCCTAGAAGTGGCATGTGCATTGTGTGTTGTTTTCATGTTAACATTTATCTTGGATCATGCAATTGTGAGCTACGAGTCGTTTTTAATTATCATACATTCTTTCATGCAATTTTAGCAGTTAGGAGTGCGGAAAATAAAATACGGAAAGGTAAAAGCTACGCTATTACAAGGCGCGGGTCTATACATCGCCAAAAAACAAAGACCCGTTTTTGATAAAGTGCGGAAAGTAAAAAAAAAGCAATAAACCTAATTACTATTACATCCTTGGAAGCAGTTACATAATAATCAAAAATAACGTGCGAAAGAATTAAAATCAAGACGTCCTAGGGTTTTTGACCCTTTTGAGAAATTAAGAGTTTTTTGTCCTTTTGCTTGAAATTAAATTAAAATTAAACTTAATACTAATTTAATTAATTATTTACAAGAAAGATATATTTTTTGTATTTTTTTTGTATTTAATGAAAATAAAGAAATTAAAATCAAAAGAAAACCCTAGTTCTAAGTCTATTTTAATTATTAATGAATATGTTAAAGTTAACCTAATTTAAGCTAATTAATTAATTTACATGTCATTTACAAAAATAATAATAATTAATAATGATAAAAATAATTATTTAAGAAAATGATTAAAAGTGATCAAAACCTAATTCTATGCAATTTTTATTTATTTAGAAAAGGATTAAAATTAAAACCTAAATTAAGCTAAGTTAGTTATTAGTATTTATTTACAAAAAATAAGTTAATGGTGAAATTAATAAATAATTAAAATATATTTACAATTTTGATTTTCTGATTTTTATTAGGAAAAATTAATTTGTGGTGAATTAATAATAATAATTAAAACAATTAAAAGAAAATAAAAGAAAAGAAAATAAAATTAATTATGCAAACCAAGGGGGTATGTTGGCCCAAGTGGAGGTGAAATGCTGGAATTCAGGCCCAAGAAGCACAAAGCCTCGTAGACTTTCCTGATCATGTGCCTGCTTGTTGACTAGGGCATAAAGTATTCATCACCTCCTGGCCTTCAGATTGTTGATCAAGGCCACTTGGCAAGCTTAGGCGTGAGGGTGTATGATGGAACTTTTGATGAACGCTTCAGTGGAACGCCTTGGAAAAAATAAGAACAATTATATGGGGGACCTGGGAATCGAACCCAGGTCCCAGTGGTTGCAAGACACGTCCACCACCACTACGCCATCTGCAATTGTTTGTAAACATAATAACTAATAAACATAATGTATGAAACATAATAATTATGCTGGGAACACAAAAAGCGCGCCACTCATCTGAATCACCCAGTCACATGTTGCCACGCCTATTTTCTTCTTCATTTCACCTGCAAATATAAACAAGATAGCAGGGGTTTTAAACCCCCACAAACCAAAAGTGTCAATAATAGCGATTAGCAGAATGCATCATATAAATTGAGCGCGAGGGTCTGGTTGAATTCGTCTGGCCTTGACGAATTCAACCATAGTCATGATGTGGTCCAATTTTTCCTTATGCATAAAGCCCTAATTTAACAGCTTCGGAACCCTAATGTTCTTCCATGATGATTTTTGATTCAGAAGGCTATAACTCAATTGGATTATACCAATCGCTTCAGAAGGTCCATATTAACATAAATCAACCAAGAAAATGGATTAAAAACGCATGAATCATGTTATGCAATTTTGGAAATTTATTTAAACCGTGGGACCCGTGTTCTTTGATTCTTCGCGTGTTAGGACTGGTTCTTGATGGCAATGGCTTCCTGGAGACTCAGGCAATATGTTTGAATCAAAAAGAAGCTTTGAATTGCGCTGCAAATAAGAAATCAGTTTCACAATATTTCTTGAATTTTTGCAATTTGGTTATGGAGTTCTATGGCAGCTTTCACGTGTCCAAGAATAGGGTTGTCTTCAGCATATGTATGTGAAGAGAATTAGGTTAAAACCTTGGCCCAAAAGTCCATGAAATAATGTTTTCAATCTTTGATTTTCAATCATATAATTTCTAATCTTTTTTGAATGAAAACCTTGCCAAATTGGGAGATCTCGTCCCCTTGAGTGATGCACGGGATCTTTAGCATGTGTGGAGTGTATTTGCTTCATAAAAAGATTTGGCAACCATGTTTTGATATTTTCCTACAATTAAAATAATTAAATGAATTAATAATTAATTAAAAATCCAAATAATTAATAAAAATAAGAAAATAATTCCAATTAATCTTAATGGGTCGTGCATAAGCCTTGGGTAAAGATTAAAGAAGGAATTTGAGGCCCATTAGCAAAAATGAAGTGTTTTAGGCAAAGTTGACTTTTGAAAGTTCCCAAAAATTTCCCAACTTCTCCAATGCATATCTTGCTCAAATTTGAAGCTATGAACATGTTCTTGGACATTTTGGAAAGGTCTTGAAGTCCTCTAACCAATGCCTTCGGTCCCATGTCATTTTCATTCACCAATATCAAGTTATGGTCTTTGACTTAAAGTGCCTTTTTGTTGACTTTTGAAAATGACCTATAATGTAGAAATTGGTAACTTTTTGTGAGAGCATTTCTTGGACTTGGAATGTGAAGATGAATTGTAGGAAATGTCATCCCCTTAAAAATGAGCATTGGATGGGATTTTTCTGAGGAACCATGAAAAAGTTATGCCTTGGTCAATTTGCAGTTGACTTTTCAACTGTCCCAAAATAGAAACTTTTGCATCTTGGGACTTTTTGAGCCATGCTTGTGGAATCATGATCAAGAATTGATAAAATGATGATTGTGGCTTCAAAATAAGATGTTGACCAAAAATTTTGACTTTTGACTGTCAAATGACCATTTTTCCCCTGCAGTTGACTGTGAAGCAATTAGGGTTTTTGACTGTGCAACTTGATGCTGTGAGTCTTGAAACTTGACATATGGATGCTTGACAATGTATATAGGCATATGGGACTTGATTGGACCCTTGAAAACCTCAATTTCTTTGCAAGAACCAAAACCCTAATTTTGACTGTGTTAGGAGGTAATTGGACTGTGCAACCCTTGAGAGATTTTGAACCATTTGGAGATTGACCTTGGCAAATCTTGAAGAATATGGGAGGGAAAATTTTGGGGTACAACAACAACAAAGAAAAGTCGAATTATGGTTGCGTTTGTACAAGATTATGTTACTCAGAAAGAACTTGGCAGAGAACCTCCTTAGAAATTTATTATCATTGATAGTTGCCCCTTCAGGATATTCTTGAGTTTCAAGGTATCTTTTTACTTCGTGGTACCGAGGCTTTTCCTCTACTCCATCAATATCAATTTCACAGCAATGCGCCGATTTGTCTAGTCTTTTAATAATAATTCAGGGAGCTTCATTATCCCATCTGAATTGTAACATAAATGACATGGTAGCTATTGCGCCTTCCAATTGATTCTCTTCTCGTGGAATGTGTTCAAAAGTGATTTCTTTGAAGTACGAAATTAATGTCAATACAAACTCTCGATAAGGAATGAGATTTGGATGCTTCGTATCCCATTCTCCCTTAATTTGACTGATCACTAGGGCTTAGTCCCCATATACATTTAAGAATTTAATTCTCATATCGATGGCAGCATTGATACCCATGATGCATGCTTCGTACTCGGCCATATTGTTGGTACAGTCAAAGCATAATCTAGAAGTGAAGGTCGTATGGCAACCCTTGGGAGAAACGATCACAACACCAATTCCATTACCAAGCACGTTGGAAGCTCCATCAAAAACCATAGCCCATCGAGATCCCGATTCAGGTCCTTCATATGGTCCAGGTTCTTCATAATCAATAATTATCATGATATTCTCATCTTGGAACACAAAATTCATAAACTGATAGTCATCTACAACTTGATGAGCCAAATGATCTGCCAGTACACTTCCTTTGATTTCTTTTTGAGTAGTGTACTGAATGTCGTATTCTGTCAAGACCATTTGCCATCTTGCTATTCTTCCGGAGAGAGTGAGTTTCTCGAATATGTACTTTATTGGATCCATCTTAGAGATCAACAAAGTTGTATGAATCAACATATACTGTCTTAGTCGGCGAGCAGCCCATGCCAAAGTGCAGTAAGTTTTCTTGAGAAGTGAGTATCTTGTTTCACAGTCGGTAAACTTTTTTTAAGATAGTATATTGCATGTTCTTTTCGACCAGGCTCGTCATGTTTCCCCAATACACACCCCCTTGAGTTCTCTAATACTGTCAAGTACATGATCAGAGGTCTTCCTCCAACTAGTGGTATCAGAATTGGAGGTTCTTTTAGGTACTCCTTGATTTTGTCAAAGGATACCTGACAATCTTCGTTCCACTTCACTACTTGATATTTCTTCAGTAACTTGAAGATTGGCTCGTAAGTAGCAGTCAACTGGGAAATAAATATGGAAATGTAGTTCAATCTTCCCAAGAAACCCCTGACTCCCTTCTAAGTGCAGGGAACTGTCATTTCTAGAATGACTTTAACCTTGGCAGGATCAACTTCAATACCTTTACCACTGACAGTGAAACCTAGGAGTTTACTGGATCTTACCCCAAAGGTGCACTTGTTTGGATTCAACCTCAACTTGTATTTCTTCAATATCTCAAACAGCTTGTGCAGGTGGTCGAGATGTTCTTCTTCAGTCTGAGGTGTGGCTATCATGTCATAAAAGTAAACCTCTATCTCATGATGGATCATATCATGGAACAAAGATACCATAGTACGCTGATATGTTGCACCGGCGTTCTTCAAACCAAAAGGCATAACTTTGTAACAGAAAGTGCCCCACTGTGTGACAAAAGTAGTCTTCTCCATGTCTTCAGGTGTCGTTTGGATTTGATTATAACCAGAGAAACCATCCATGAAGGAAAATACTTTATGATGAGCGGTGTTGTCAACCACAACATCCATATGCGGAAGCATAAAGTCATCTTTGGGGCTTTCCCTATTCAAATCCCTGTAGTCTATACACATAAAGACCTTAACATCCTTCTTAAGTACCAATACCACATTTGCAACCCACTGAGTATAGGACGTAACAACTATGAAACCTACATTGAACTTCCTCATGACCTCATCTTTTATCTTTTTAGACATCTCGGAATGCATACGACTAACCTTCTGCTTTATAGGAGGACAACCTTCCTTCATCGGTAGATAGTTGTAATACGGTGGAAGAACTGACTTGGGTGTTTTGCGTTTTATTGCAATTGTTAGGATAGCAAGAGACACCACCTACTTTTCTATTATCCAATAAGGAAAGGGTGAAAAGAACAGGAAAGACCTTTGAGATAGTTTCTTGAGTTCAGGGGGTAGGTTATGAAAAGGGAAGGTGTTATCACCCTTTTCATCCATAGTTATCTGTGGGCTCTTAGTTGCTTGCTAGATCACTTTTGAAATTGCTTTGTTTGAAATTTATTTGTGGTGGATTTTGAAAGTATTTTTGAAAAGTGCCTTCGTTTAGGCAAACTTTGTAATGATTCTCGTCTCTACAAGAATGCATACAAAGGGTTGGACTTTTTGAAAATATTTTATGTTTTGAAAGTGTTTGGTGTGTTTAAAAAGATGTTTGCTTTTGAAGATGGATTGTGAGAAAGCAACTAAGAACTTTATACCTACTTAAAAGTCTTTTGTTCATTTCTTCCTTCCTTTGATATTGCCATCTCACCATTGATTGGTAAGTAGCCTTATCATTGGATATGAAGGGACGATTGTGGGTCATCATATAGTCATAGATAACAATGTTGTGAGATATCTTATCATTTCTCTTGAGGGACTAAGATCATTTGTAAGGCAACATTCTAAGCGTCATCGAGGGACTATGATCTTGTATTTTTTATTGTTTTTGCTAAGATATCTCACATGCATATCATGACCATTTTCTCAAGGCAACAAGTGGAGTTAACTCTAGAGGTGCAAAGTATGCAAGTGTTTGTATTTCATGCTTGAATTTATCTTGAATTAGGGTTTTCTAAACATTTGTTTTATCTTGCCATACAAACCCTAATTACTAGCATTTATATGAAAGCGATAAATTGCGGAAAATAAATGTTCTACGCTATTACATCATTTCGGGATGGAGTGTACAAATTTACAAATAGGGATTGTAAGAAATTAAATTCTAATTATCTATTACAACCATATTGAATTTGAATAAATGTACAAGAAATGAAATGAATATAATATACAAGAAATGGAATGAATATAATGTACAAATAATAGAATGAATATAATGTACAAGTATGAAATGATAAGGAGTGACTTTTTTTGAATTAAATATTTTGACCTAATTAAGATTAAAAGAAAATAATTAAGTAACATAAGAAAATTAAAAATAAGTTAAATAAAAGAAATTTATTTATTTAAAGGAAACAAGTTTTTTGTCTTTTAAGTTTTTTGTGAATTTAATTAAACTAGTAAATAAGATTAAATAAAAGGCCTAAGTTCTAAATTAATTAATTAATAAAATAACCCTAAGTCTAAAAAAACTAAATTTGTTTAAGAAAATATATATTGTCTTTAGTTTAGAAAGTAATGAATATATATATATATATATATATATATATATATATATATATATATATATATATATATATATATATATATATATATATATATATATATATATATATATATATATATATATATATATATATATATATATATATATATATATATATATATATATATATATATATATATATATATATATATATATATATATATATATATATATATATATATATATATATATATATATATATATATATATATATATATATATATATATATATATATATATATATATATATATATATATATATATATATATATATATATATATATATATATATATATATATATATATATAAATACATAAATATTTTTTGGTTTTTCTTTATTAATAAAAATAGTAATAAAATTAGTATTAATAATAGTAACAATAAATGATAAAATAAAATAAAAAATATGAAAATGAAGTTTGGGGTGTGAAAATCAGATTAGGGTGGCTTTGTAAGGAAAACCATTTTAAGTTTCGCCCAAGTTTATATTTTTTGGTAAACAGAAAATGAAATAAAAGAGTGATTTGGCCTGCATGATATAAGTGAGCCAGGGGGGTACGCTGAGTGAAATGAGTTGGGCCTGCTTTGGTATTGTTTTTTTTTGTTAACAGCAAATGGTAATAAAAGGGGGGGGGGGGGGGGGGGGGGGGGGGGGGGGGGGGTTGCATGCTGGAGGATTGGGCTTGGAGATGCTGTTTTTCAGTGGGCCTGGGAGTTTGTTTCTCAACAAAACTAAACAAAACTAAAAAAAGAAAACAATGTTCATTTTAATGTTTCACACTCTCTCTCTTACTCTCTCGTTCTCTCTGACTTCCTTCTTCGCTGAAAATGAAGAAACATTGTGCCGGAAATCGCCCTTGCGGTGGCGAGGGTGACGACAGAACTCTAATCTTCATTTTTCTTCCATTAATCTCTTTCCCTCTTCCTTCTAATCACTAATCTGGTATTTGATTTTGCAGAAAATGCGTGATTGGATCTAGATCTAAAAAGGGATGATCGGAACCCTAGAGGTTCTGATTTTCTTTTCCTACATGATTTTGGTGAGATCTTTCCTCTTTATCTTTCTCTTACATATTTCTGAAGGGTTAGGTTTTTTACGAAAATGATGTGAAATACGTTTATTAGGGTTTGTGTGTTCTGTTTCGTATATTTGCTTTAAAATTTGATTTGAAAATGATTTGAGGGGTTTGATGGTGGTTGTTTGCTTCTGTGTATTCGCTTGCAAATTTGGTTTGAAAATGATTTGAGGGGTTTTTGGGTATGATGAAACAGTGGATAGGTTTTGGCTTTTGCTGTATGTTTCGGTTTTGCTGTATATTTTTCTTTGTTGAAAAAACTCTCTCCTCTTTTGCAAACAGTGTTGCTGTGGTTTGTATCTCTTTATATTTTTTGTGAAAAAAAGCTTTTCGGTTTGTATATATTTTCTGTGTGTTTGTGAACTGACTCTGAGCTGTATATTTTTTGTAAAAGAAAGCTGAAAACTATTTGGGAAGTTTGTATATAAGTTACCTCTTTATGTTGCTCTGGCTCAGTTGCTCCGTTTTGTTATCTTGTGGTTTGGATGAATGTAATTTTTTATGATGGAAACAAGGTTGGGTTTCGGTTTTTTGCTATATGTTCTTGCATATTTTTCTTTTGCTGGAAAAATTCCCCTCCTCTTTGCTGCGAACCATGTTCTACTTTTTATACTGTAACTTGTTTTTGTTGACTTTTCTTGTTGGTTGTTGATACTGATACAGACTTGGAAGCTTGCCTTGTCACTTTTACTGATTTTTGATAAATCAACTTTGTTGTTGGTTGACTTTGCTTGTTGACATTGCTTGCCTTGTCCTTTTGTTGGCTGACTGTGATGTTTGTTTTATTTATTTTTTTGTTTTCTGTGAATAAACATTTGCTTTGATATTTGTTTGATATTTGCAGTACAGTTAGCCAATGACTTTAATATTGTAGTTCTGATTTTTTTAAGTGAGACCAACAAATATGAAGCTTAGTGATTGTTTGCTTGCTGGATTGGTTGCTTGTTGCTTCACTTGTGATATATGTTGGTTTTGTTGTACCCTATGCTTGTTGTACTGAATACTTTTTGAGTTCTTTTTCTCTCTTTTTTGTGAATAAAAGCATGGCCTTTTAGATTTTGCAGTAAAGTTGCTTTGGCCTATGAAAACTTGATGCTAGTTCTGATTTTTGAAATCTGATTTGATCCTATCTTTTGTGAACCAAATAAATTTTTGATTTGTAATAGAACTACTCCTAGCCAATGATGTAATTCTGACTTTTGTATCAGGCTTTTCTTTTGGGTTTGAATTCTGTTTTAATCCTGTTGGGCTGAATTCTGTTGGGCTTGAAATTCTGTTTACACCTTTCCCTCTATTGTGAACCAAAACACTTTGTGATTTTCAATAGCATTGTCCCATGATAGAAACTAATTGTTTGAGGCCTTAGCACATAAAAAACACCCAATTTTCCGATTCTTAAAAAATAACCTTAATGATGAGTTTAACAATTCTTTTAAATTTGGTTTTACTTTTAATTGCTTTGATAAACTTAATTCTTGCTTGATTTTTGTTTGATGTATGATTGATGAAGAGTGGAGGAAGACGGCAAGGAAACTGTGGCATTGCTTGGAGAGGAAGCTTGAAGGCTAGGAGCATGAAGGATCTTTTACTTGAATGGTGTATTAGAAAAAAATAGGATAGAAAAATGTAATAGGCCTTCAAAATGTAATTGAATTTTCTTTTAAATGATTTGGAATGTAATTTGAACAATAACCTTTGAGAAATGTTTTTTTTTTAAATGGTGAGGCAAATTTGTAGTAATTGTTTGATTTGAACGAAATAATTGAAAATAAAGAATGATATAGGCTTTAATCCCTTGAATTTAGAATGGATTTTTAGACTTTAGGGCACAAAATCAAATGAAACTCCAACTTCAAATCTTACTCACAAACTTAAGATCCCAAAATTACTTTGCAATTGAAATTTTGCAAGAATTGTAAACCAATCTTTCATGGTGCATTAGAATTGCTTTAAGAATGGTGCTTGAAACGAAATTCAATTTCCAACTTTCTTCCATTTCTCAAAATATCCTGAATTCTTTTGATCTTCAAATCAAAAAAATTAATCTTTCATAAGAACACTTAGATTTTTTGCATTCTTGTAATTAATGAAGTTTGAGAATTTGAGATCCTCTTTTCTTTGCCATAATGTTTGGTAAAAACAAATTGAAATATTTTGAAAGAATTTGGATTAATATTATTGTTCGTTTCAAAACTCCCATCTTTGGAATATGAAATTACTTTAGCAAATTGGATCAAAATAATCACTTTAATGAATACTCCTACCATAGCAAATTCACAATGATCCAAATCTTCAATCTCCATCAGTCAACAAAAAACCTTGCTTTCAATAAATCTCTTGGCACTTATATTTCATTTCAACAAAGGTATCGTTTGAAGCATGACCATAAGAATCTTTAGCCCACTGAATCTTAATTGGTGATTGAAAGTATACTCAAATATGACTTAGGATGATAATGCTTTAAATATATTTATAAAGGGTGAAATCACATGCTTCAACAATCAAACTCATACGCCAGAGCCAATAACAGGGAAAATATGATTTATTCCAAAATACTTGCAAGTTATGATTCTTCCAATAAAATAGAGAACTGGTTAGGGATGTCACGATACTTGAGAAGTTTTAGCAGATAAAATCAGTAGGATATGAGATCTATCTCAGACTGACTGTCATCAAGTGAATGCATATGAGGAAACAACAAACCATGTACAACAAGAATGGAGAGGGCAAATTTTGGGGTACAACAACGGTGAACCACAATGTCAGTATCGAGCATGGCATGTCTTCATAAGAAAAATCAAAGATCTCAACATAGTCACATAACATCTGGATTAATCTCTTTTTGACATTGTTTTCTAGGTTGGCACCTATTTTGATTTCTTTCTTGTCCTCTTCTGTACCCAATTTCACAACCTCGACTGGCTCTTCATGTGGTTGTATGGCTATTTCCTCCTGTTCTAACAGTCTAGCAAGCTCTCCAGGAACTTCACAATCTTCCTCACCTTCATCCTCGGCTTGGTAGATCGGATTTTCAAAGTCATAATTGGCAATAGTATAATTGTTATCAATGGGACCCAGGGTGGATGTGGATCTGCAATTTGTTATGTAGGTGTGTGCTACAACATATAACTATTTAGAAAGCAATAAAAGTAAAAGAAAGATAAAGAGCGCAAAATTTGAATGTAAACGTCCAATGATTTATTAAATGAAAATATATGGATGAAAAATGACAACCCTAACAAATGGACCATTGTGCCCCGGGTAAGGCACAAGGCTTAAAGTTATTGTTCAAATTACATAACCAAAAACTTGAAAGCAAGAAAATAGAAAATAAAATTTACTCCTGACTAAAGGAGATCGGTAAAAAGTTTCCAGCCTTCCAATTGTTGAGCCCATTGTTGGTAGTAGGGAAAATCCAATTGTCTATGTCACGGTCACTATCAACGTCTTCCACAATGTTGACTTGACTTTTGTGAACTCCATTGTTGTTGAAGTGGAATGGCGGTCTCCCGGAATTAGCACGAGTACGACGAACAACCCTTTGAGCCTCTGAGGTGAAACCTAAACCAAATTTGTCAGACTTGTAAGGAATGTCGGGAAGCTGACCCCGAATAGTGTTACCATCTTCTTCTACCACAACCTTAGCATCTTTCAGAGAAACCATTTTTGGAGGAATCCTGGTGACCTTAGGAACAGTAGGAGCAGCTTTAGAAACAGGGTTGTCTGAGGAATAACTTCAAAGGTCTGGAAAGGAGTCTCTAGGAATACACCGTCCATCTCAACATACTTAAAGGAGTTTAAATGGCTCACCATGTATTCTTCTTCGCCACAAACTATAATAATTTTTCCTTTCACGGGATACTTCCACTTTTGGTGTAAAGTAGAAGTAACAACGCCTGCCCCATGAATCCAAGGGCGTCCGAGCAAACAAGAAAAGGCTGTACGAATGTCTATTACATAGAAAGTAGAGTCGAAGACCTCGGAACCCACTTTGATTGGAATATCAAGCTCTCTATGCACCATTCTCTTTGAACCATCAAAAGCTCTCACCACAACGTCACTGGGTTTTAGCACAACCCCTTCAAAGTCAAATTTGTCTAAAACAACTTTTGGCAATACATTCAATGAGGAACTTGTGTCCACCAACATATGAGATAAGGTAGTGCCCCTGCACTCAATAGAGACATGAAGGGCCTTATCAATTGTCAGGATAACAACATAATTTTCAAACTGATCAACAGAGATTTCCTTTGGTACATGAGCACATTTCATAAATTTTACCAAACCCTGTGCATGGGCTTCAGAGCACAACAACAGAGATAGCATAGATATTTTGAAGGGGGTCTACCTCAACTGTTCTACAATCTTATAGTCGCTCTTTTGCATAATTTTCAGCACCTCCTCCATCTCTTTCTTGGAGGTATCTTCAACAATAACATCTTTCGGTGCCTTAGTTTGGGCAGACTCTGTCATTTGTTCTTTGCCTCGAGTCTCAGTAGTTAATTCAGTAGAAGTGATACGAACTGGTGTAATAACAGCCTTTAGAGAGATCTCTGGAGAAAAAACCCTTCAATTTCTGGTAACCTTACTGGTCCCAACAATATTTCCAACATTGGGATAAGTAACTTTGGTATTTTCATCTCCAAAAACCAATGGTTCTTGCTTGACACCATGGTAGTAGACATCAGCTCCATAATTCCAAGGGATAGCCTTGTTAGAGGAATATGGAGTTGGCTCCGGCGTGGTAATGATTAGAGGAGCAACCCTAGGCTCAGTAGTAATCTTCACAGGACCCTTAGAAGTGATCCTTACAAGAGTACCAGAAATTGTAATCACTGACACGTCTTGAAGCTTCAGGCCTTGAGACATACTTTTACATAAGCTCTCCACAAAAGGAGTCTTCTCAAATAGAATTACACGGTTATCCATCAAGCGTTGAATACCTTATTTCAGCAATACACAACCATTGGATTGGGACACACATTAGTAGCTATTTTCAATGCAACCCGAAAATAAACTAACTTGTAACAACATCTTCTTAATAATTATCAATGGATTAGTCAATTCATTCACTACAGAAACATAAGAAACATCATCAATAGCATTAACGTCATTGCCATGATTAGGCATATGTGCAGTGATCACATTAGGAGTCTCAGGAAGATCAGATCCAATATCCTTAGAGTCAATCATATCTTGAATCTTATTTTTTAGAGCCCAATAGTTGTTGGTGTCATGTCCAGGATGGGTGGAGTGATACACACACCTTTCATTTGGATTGTAACGGGGAGAGGAAGTATTGGGATTTTGAGGAGGATCCTTCAATGTAATCAGCTCTGCTTTCAACGTGTGTTGCAATTCTTGAAACAACAACATGTTAATTTTGGTGAACTGTCTCTTGGGTGCCTCATGTCTATGTTGATTTCCTTGTTGTTGATGTTGCACTAGCACAGGATTAGAGATCAGAACTGCCCACACAGATTGGTTGCGGTTACCCTTATTATGACCCTTCTGGTTGTACACAACATTGGATTCTCTCTTACCATTTTATGACTTCTTCGCAGTATTCGAAGATGTAGCCACCTGAATTTTACCATTTCTGATTCCATTCTCAACATGTTCCCCTGTCAATATTAGTTCAGTGAAACCGGCTGAAGAACTTCCAAGTAAGTGATTATAGAAAGAACCTGTCAACCTACTCATGAACATGTCAACCAAGTCCCTATAAACTAAAGAAGGTTGAACTCTTCCTGTAAGATCTCTCTATTTTTGTGCATACTCTTTAAAGCCTTCCTCAGAACCCGTGGACATATTTTGTAGTTGCATGTGGGTTGGTGCCAAATCAGAATTATATTGATACTGTTTATAGAAAGATGCAGCCAAATCTTCCCTGGTATGAATATTGGTACCGTCGAGTTGATAATACAATTCCAATTGTGTTCCAGACAGACTTTCTTGAAATAAATGCAACCTTAATTTCTTGTCAATAATGTGGGGTTGAATTTTCCAAACATATGATCTCAAATGCAACTTTGGGCAAGAAACGACATCATACTTAGCAAACGTAGGCGTTTTGAACTTAGAAGGAATGACGACTCCCGAGACTAAACCCAATTTTTCAAAGTTCAAGCCAGGCACCATCTGGATCTCCATAGCTTTTAGACGCTCTTCTAGAAGCTTATACTTCTCACCAATAGGGGGATATTATTCATCCAAATAATCCTCTTCCTCTTCATCAAAATATTTTCCAGAAACATGATTGCTTTTTTCAATTTTGATGCTCTTATCATCTTCATCCTGTTCGTCATCTTCATCCAATGGGATATCAAGATCTTTCGATTTCTTGACTGGACCTTTAGACCTTCTCCCCATGTTAAGGATTCTGATTGGTTTCTTTGTCTTCTTCTTCTTCTCGTTGATGAGCGCCTTTAGTTCTTCTTGTCCCTTGGCTAAATTTAGGAATATCTCTTGGAATTGAGCATTCTGAGCCTGGAGTTCTTTGACTGTCTGTTAGAGAGCCATTTTTTTGCTGAAATAAACAACAAGAAGGTGAGAAACCTGTCTTGAAAGCCTTTTATATGATAATATGTATGTCATGTAGATGCATATGCAATGTTTTCAACGACCTCATGGGATTTAAATTTGTTAATCAAATGGGAACATAAATAAAGACTCTTATTAGTAAGTTCAAATGAAAACAAAAGGGTTACAAGGAAACAAATTATGAACTCCTAAGACCTAATACTCAAGTCTCCCATGGACGCTTCCTCTTTGTGTTGACATATGCATTAAGGCTCTGCTCTTCGTGAAGTCATTTTGTTAGCTCCAACACTTTCTTCTCACTAGCATAGAACTATGTCTCAAAGGTGTCTCTTTCTTCTTTCAATTGAATCCAAGATTTCTGTAGCTCTTCAAGGTCAGGAGGCATATCTGGATTAAAGATGATATGAGGAATATCTCCTTCAACAACAGGCTCCACAATCACTGGTAGAACAGCAGGATATGGCATTATAATATTTTGAGCACGATTGCGCACCCATCTGAGGTAGGGCTCCAAAAGGATGTAGTTTTTGTGTCCCAAATTCTTGCTATCAATCTTATTCACCATGCCCCAAGTACGTATAAACTCTTGAAGGTAACCTTGAGGATCACTCTCGTCATCGAATATAATACCCTGGATAAGTATATCATGAGGACCGTCTCTTCGAGCATAACCATATTGACGTAGAGCTAGAGAAGGGTTGTAAGTAACACCTCCCCTTATGCAAAGGAGTGGAACATTAGGGAATTCTCCACAGCGGTCAATAATAGTGATGTCCTCCTGAGATCGGGAACACCAATAGATATCTAAATGAGAGAGTGACATCATCCTTCGAGACCACCTCAAGCCTTATTCATTCTTCATCACCGATCGGGGAATGTGCGAAATAAACCACCTAGATAGTAAAGGTATGCAATACATGAGAATCCCTCGCTTCCTCATAGTACAAGTTTGAAGAGAATGCAAAATATCTCCAAGAAAAGTAGGCACCGGATTATGAGTAAGAAATATTTTGATGGCATTCACACCTATGAGTTGGTCTGAATTAGGGAATAGTACCAAACCATATATCAAAAGAGTCAAGATCTCCTCAAAAGCATGAAAACTCATAGTATCTAGAAACAACTGAGCCTTCTCTATCAGAAATTTAGCAAGAAGACCTTTAACTCCATTTCTTGTTTCCCAATTAGATACAATGTCTGGCCACTTCAGATGTAAGGTTGCTGCAATAACTTCAGGTTTTAGAACTTTCTCTAAACCGATGAAGGGTGTCTAATCAAGAATAGGTACTCCAAGTAGCATAGAAAACTCTTCCATTATGGGTACCAACTGATAATCTGGAAAGGTAAAGCAGTGATGCTTAGGATCAAAGAAGTGGAACATAACACTCATCGTGTCTTCTTCAAAACCTGAGGTAACCAAATTAAGTAGATAACCATGCCTTTTGGAGAATTGAGAGTTTTTGAGAACCTTTGAGACTAACTCTTTAAGCTTGGAAGGTATCCTCACAAAGTTGATTCAGATAGTATTTCTGTGAGCGGAGGCAATAACCTACAACAAGGAACAAAGATAAATCCCTAGGTTCTTGAAATGGTTAGTGAAAATGTTATTTTATGATGATATGATGTTATGATGTTATGATGTTATATTCATGTTAAATAGGTAGAAAACACAAACAAGCCATACAAGAACCTTAGATTTAAAGGCTTGCGTGAAGTCCATAGGCAAATACCCTTTCCTATTGAAGTTAAGTTGGCTTAACATATCCTAAAATAGTAATCGGGTACTAAGAATCCCAATATCACGGATCTTTCTCGCATGCTTTATTTTAGCACGGCAACTGGCTTTCCACCAAAACATCCCGAAAATCAAATCTCAATGAGCGTAGCCTCGAGTATCAACTAACTTTGGATTGTACCAAAGCCGAATATCTCATTGCTTTCTAATGGAAAAGATGGGTCAGTTAGGGTTCTAAAAGTAAGTTAGTGTTAACGACACCATGCGGAAGCCTAATGTTATCATCGATTGACTCAAGGAACATCAGTATAAACCAAATTGTCACACTAATTGTAGCTATCATGATAACCATATAGGTCTATGTTATACAGTCTTTATGACTTATTTCTACTTACCTAGGGAATCCTTAGATCTGCGTATAGGGACTTTTACAAGCAGTAATACCCACAAAAAAAACCTCAAAGTAAAGCAAACAATTTAGAAGAAAAAAATAAAGTAAAAGTGATCTAAACTCTAAGGTAACCCCTCTTTTTTAAGCTATCTCCTCAGCAGAGTCTCCAATTCTGTAATACGGTGGGAGAACTGACTTTTTTGGTTTTGCCCAATTATGCAGATAGCTAGAGTTGCCAGCAACTTACCTAAGGAATCACTAGATCTGGGTGTAGGATCTTTTACCCAATAAATACCCAAACAAGCTCTTAAATTTAAAGCAAACAATTCAAACATTAAGGTAAGTAAAAGTGATCTAAACTCTAAGGTAACCCCTCTTTTAGATAGTTCCCGAGCAGAGTTGTCAGTTCTGTAATACGGTGGGAGAACTGCCTTTTTTGGTTTATCACAAATGTTGCGGTTAGCAAGAGTCCCACTGACTTTTCTTTTATCCAACAATTAGAAAAGGTGAAAAGAACAGGAAAGACCTTTGATAGATTTTGAGTTCGGGGGGTAGGTTATGAAAAGGGAAGGTGTTAGCATCCTTTTCATCCATAGTTATTTAAGGGCTCTTAATTGCTTAGCTCACTTTTAAAACTTGCTTTGTGTGTGTGTGTGATTTGTTTGAAAATATTTTGAAATGCCAATGTAAGGCTAACCTTGTAATAATTCTTGTATCAATCCTCAAGAATGTATACAAAGTGTTTTTTTTGAAAATATTAGTTATTTTGAAAGTGTAGTGTGAAAATGTTTTATTTGTGAAAATGGTTGTGAGCAAGCAATTAGGAGTCTTACCCATTAATAGGGTCTTTTTTGTTATTTTCCTTTTCCTTTGGAGATAGTACTATCCATACCATTAGTTGGTAGGTAGACCTATCTATTGGATATGAAGGGACATGCGTAGGGTCATCGTATGGTCATCGAAGGCAACATGTAAGGATACTTTACCAATTGTATCAGAGGGACTATCATCATTTTGCTCGTAGATTCATCAAAGGGACTAGATCATTTCGTAGGCAACTCAAAGGGTCATCGAGGGATTATGATCTTTATTCGAAAGGGACTATGATGATTTGATCGAGGGTATTTTGCTAAAGTACCCCTACGTTCGAGGGACATGACCAATAATCGTAAGGCAACAAGAGTGGTTACCCTAGAGGTGCAAGTACGCAAGTGTGTTAGTTTCAGTTATTTTATCTTGGAAATTAGGGTTTTATAAGATTACTTTTAATCTTTCCATGCAAACTCACACTTGCACACTTGCACCTCTAGGGTAACCACTCTTGTTGCCTTACGATTATTGGTCATGTCCCTCGAACGTAGGGTTACTTTAGAAAAATACCCTCGATCAAATCATCATAGTCCCTTTCGAATAAAGATCACAATCCCTCGATGACCCTTTGAGTTTCCTACAAAATGATCTAGTCCCTTTGATGACCCTACGAGAAAAATGATGATAGTCCCTATGATACAATTGGTAAAGTATTCTTACATGTTGCCTTTGATGACCATACGATGACCCTACGCATGTCCCTTCATATCCAATAGATAGGGCTACCTGCCAACTAATGGTATGGATAGTACTATCTCCAAAGGAACAGGAAAATAACAAAAAAGACCCTATTAATGGGTAAGACTCCTAATTGCTTGCTCACAACCATTTTCACAAATAAAACATTTTCACACTACACTTTCAAAATAACTAATATTTTCAAAAAAAAACACTTTGTATACATTCTTGAGGATTGATACAAGAATTATTACAAGGTTAGACTTACATTGGCATTTCAAAATATTTTCAATATCACTACGGTCGAAATTAATTTAAAACTTAGTTGTTTATAAAATTCTTTTGATTTACATTAGTATTTTGGGGTTCTATAAATATTCCTTCTCAAGTCCGGTTAAAAATATAATAATATATTTCAAATTATTTTTATTTTTAAAATAGCAAATATTTGCACACCTTTCATATACTTTCAATTGAGTTTATTTATAAATGAGTAACATAGCACAATTGGTAAAGAATGAAACTTACAAGTATGAGGTCACGGGTCCGAATCTTGTGTGTTGCATTTTTAATATTTTTTTATATTTCTTTTTGTTACTAATTTTATTTCCTTTTTTAGAAATCGGGCTTGGGCTTTTCATACATTTTAGATAACTTAGTCTCTAAGTCTTATTTAACCTAATTCAAGTCTGTAAGTAGGATCTTAGTTTGTCCTAGTTTAACACACACAATTCACCCACAAATTATATGATTCCACACACTTCCTTTCAAATTTCTTTACAAGAATACTTTTGGTGTTATATTTTTGACCGATGATTCAATATGAGGCCCTTACCTCTAATAACATATTGCATACAAACATTCACATTGTTTTTATCATTCTAACAAAGTCGTGTTTACATACTTACAATTGTAACAATTGAAATCCACTTGAATTTTCTTTTGTTCTAACATTCTGAAACCAATTCAAAATTTCATTCACAAATTCACAAATCCATAATTTTTACAATTTCATTCACTCACATACACTTCATGTTTTACACTTTCTTTTCATTTGTGGTTTTTATTCTTGGCCAATGATTCAATATAAGGCTTCCCTCTCTCCCACTTTTTTTCAATTTTATTATTTCAAATTTGTTTAACCATATGATGAATCCTGGCGATTATTTTATAAAATTATATGTACTTTTAAAATCGACAATACTAACAATTTTTAGTGACCCTTATATCATACACAAAAATCTCGTAAATACAAAGAAAGAAGAAAAAGAAGAAATATATATGAGGTTGGCACCAGACATAAAGGTCATTAACGAAGCCATTCAACACCACCCACGGACCGCACAATCAACATCAAATTCGTCGTGGCCTCCACAGATTCGCCGAGCTCGGTTAGTTCTTCTTTCCAATCTTTGATCTGAGATATTTATTTGTTGTTTTTAATAGTGTCATTTATCTATGATTATAATTTATTTAAAAGAATGAGAAGTTAATTGGGTAAAATTGAGAAATGCTTTCACGTGCATACACTTGTGGTTACCGTTTATTTTAATTTTAATATGAGCATTAAAGATGAAAAGAATTTTACATTGTACATATAATTTGTGTTGATACTGATGTTTTCCTTATTTTTATTTATTTATTCTCATGAAATATGTCAGCATGAACCTTAAAGCTCAATAGCATTTTGATACCATGTGTTTTTATAAGCCTTATTTAAAAAAACAATAAACTTAATTCATGTCATGGCAACCTGAGATGGGGGACCTCATGTAAATTCTTTTTTTTCTCTTCTTTTCTACCTTTTTTTTTATTTTGTTTTTTTTAATTATTATTATTATTTTTATATTTTAATTATCTTTTTTGATCTTGAAAGAATTAAGGTTAACATTTCATTGTGGGTTTGAGCCTATGTTTCTATTTTTTTTTCCTAACTCACACTCATTCTTTACCCTTACACTTTCTTTTATTTATTTTACTTAGTGTAATTTTTACTAATTAATTTAGGTTAATTAATTTGTACTTAACCTTAGGTTCTTTCCGATAAAATTCTTATACAAAAATCAAACTTTTTAATCTAACTAACTTAAATATCTTCTCAAATAAAAGGATTCCACATCCTCAAATAATTAATAGGTCAGCTCAACACCTTACTAATTAATTATTCAAATCAAAACAATAACAACCTGAAAAATAATTAATTCAAACATTCTATAATAATAGGATATCTATCTTTGAGTAATTAAATCGGTCGACACATCTTCTACCAATTTATTATTCAAAATTAAACAATTAAAATCCACGCGACTTACAAATTACTACATTTGCGAGAGACATGTGGCCAATATCTAGCCACATGATGAAGATACTATATCAGACTTCCCGCTCTACGTCTTAATATATCTAACCAATTATAAACCATTTTCCACTAACATAATAAAAACTACTAGATATTTTCAAAAAAAGGATTAAATAGAATTGTCTTCGAATCAAACTGCGAACTGCGTCTACCATCACTCAATTTACAACTCGGACAAGGTTCAAAGATGAATTCAAAAGAAATTTTACACAATCCTATAAAAACACCAACCAACTGCGAACTTTGAATTAGGACTCTAATTCCCCCTAAGAGGACATGTAGACAAATGACTAAAATCTTGTCGAGTTCTCCTAATAAAACCTTAAAACCCTATTTCCTAAAAATTGTGCTTCTAACCCTAGTATCCTTGTGAACAAGGTATGTGAAGGGTGCCTAACACCTTCCATTCGTCTAGAGTCTAGTCCAAAAACCTAGAATCTCTAATCTTTTAGGGTTATCCTTTATATTCCTTTCCTTACGATAAAAATTAAGGGTGACGACTCTGTATTTAAAACCAGTTGCAACAGTTGGCGACTCTGTTGGGGAATCAACCCTAGGTTTAGAAGCGTTGTCTTTTAGTTTTAGGGTTTTTCTTATTTTTTGGGTTTTTTATATTTGTGTGTTTAACTATTTATTTATTCATTTATTTATCTATTGTTATTTTTATCATATTGTTATATCTGTGGTGGAATTTAAACTTTGCAAAAAATATTTTAAAAAACCCTTAGAAAGAAGGTCCGTTTATTAGTCAAGGGGATACATCAGCCCTATGAGATTATGTGACGACCTCGCCTATAGTCGGTGGAATTCAGCAAAAGAAATATGTCTCAAGAGACATCCTCTTGGGAAGTAAGACTTTGGAATGACACCTATTACTCTTTGTACGACCTTCAAACCAAAATCTGATGATGAGACCTTTCATTACCTAGAGACGAAAGTATCGGTCTGCAAAGAGGCTCCACTTAAGAGATCCCCTTGTGCCTTTATCTCGGTTGTTATTCATGATACCCTTAAGGAAACCACCTTATGGGGAGGGTAGAATATCCGTAGGCCAATACTAGGAACCTACCAACTAAGGATACATTTCACAAATCCCACTACAATATTTAAAACCTGCCAGGGTTATCTTTTCTTCCACTATCATCTTTAACCCGTAGGGCTCCCGTCTTTCTGATATAACCCCTAACCAGTATGGTTTTTCTTTTCAAAATCTTAATCCCTGGCCTGCAGGGATCCTCTTTCGTCAGACATTATCCTTAGAGCTCTTATAGTATCTTGTTTGTCTTCCCACGAAGTACGTCCTCATTAATGCATGCCATGTGGCCTATATCAGGCCATGGGATCTTGTGACTGTTGAATGGTCACCATGTGCTCTCTTCCACGCCATTCCCTCAAATCTAGCCTTTATCACAACCTCCCATTGATCTATCATAATTCCTAGCCTGTAGGAATTCTCGTTCCTCTATTATAATCCCTAGCCTGTAGGGATTCTTCTTCGTCTTTCTTTATCCTTAAAGAGTTCTTATCTGTCTCAATCTCTGAGTCAGTATAGGGTATCCTCATTTCCCTGTCTATCATTATCTTCATCCTTAAGGAGTTCATGTTTGTCTCAATCTATGAGTCAGTGTAGGACATCATTATTTCCATATCTACCATTAAACTTGTATTGGGTACCCCTACATCTACCATCATACTATGTTTGTGTCATATTGCATATCCATGAAACCTTTTTTTGCATACCCAAAAGCCAAAAAAATAATTTTTCATACCCATGCATTTTCGTACATTCATGCATTTACATGTCATGCATTTCCACCTTCGCCCTTGGTCGCTATCAGTCTGGCTAACAAATTTCCCGATGCTCAAGAACAAAATCTAAGCATTTCAAGAAAATTTCTCTTGGAGATTAAATGCATTTGTTGCATTAATTAAACTTAGGATTGGAGAACATCAAGGAGAATGGGGTGGGCTAAATAAAATTTTGAGCCTTATATCCTTTGTTTCTTAAACCACGAACCAAGGCCATGTTACAACCTTCAAAAGTCCTAATTGAAGCTAGGTTCACTATGAAAGCATACTCGACAAAATTTGTTTTTAACTGACTCCTAAGTTTGTTAAAATTATTACTAACCGCTCTAATCATCCATTTCTATTCAAACTTCGATTTCAAAACTTGCATGTGCATCAAACGGAATAACTTTTTCAAAAATGTAAAATTTTATCTAGGAATCAATACTTAGCATCAAGGAGATCTCAAAAAAAATTGGTTTAATCAAAAGCAATCCATTTAAGGGGGAAAAACATCTAAGGAAGAACCCTATAATCATAGGCAAGACTAATGATTGTAGGGGTATATCACATGAAAATACTAATGACAAGGGGTAATCAATCCGAGATTCAATCAACTAGGATCAAGTTTCAAAGCACTTTTCAATCAGGGGCATACCTTTTGAAGGAGCATTCCTTAATCAAGTCATATCATAGCAGGGTATGACTCGGTTTCATTGTTACAAAAAATCTCTCAAGGCCTTGATAATCAGGGGAAACCTTCCAAGATTCAAATGTTGGGGCAGTACGTACCAACTCCATCCTACTACACGTATGGTCCGAATTCCCCTTCAAGCAACTTCAAGTACAAACTTTTCAAGCTTCGAATACTTGGGGAAATCTATGCCAAGTTCATGGTGAGGTCTAAGTTCTTTATGAGGGTACTTCCTCCAGACCCTAGAGATTGAGGGGCATATCTTTCGAAATTTGAATATTGGGGAAAACCACTGCGAGGTTCGATCAAAAGGAGTTGATTCAAAATGGTTCATCAAAGCCAAACATTTTCAAGAGTATTTTAATCAGGGGCATAGTGAAAAATAGGGGAGTCATTCATATTATGATCAAAATATTTCCAAGCTCATATCAATGAGAATATCCTCCATGACCCTACAAAAAAATTAGGGAAAGACAGTCCACATAGGACCAAGCTCTCCGGGTACTTTCATAATCTCCAGTGGATCTTTCTCCTACAACAACAATCTTCAAGTTCAAATCTAGTATTGAGAAATCATGATAGCATAACATTCAACAATCATGTGATAAGTAACCTTGTTGCATAGACAAACCTCTACGCTTTAATCATCCACGACCCATCGTAGGGGTATCAATCAAAAGCACACGAGTCTGCATAAATCATTGTCATGCATTCATTAGGTTACTTCGATCTAGAATCAAGCTATGCTTATCATCTCATCCGGATGATGACTTCCGACAACACGGATCTAACAAAGATCCAAATTCTCATTGGCACATCAAAATTTCAACATCCATAGACACATATTCAAGTCACCCATTACATGCACTGGTCAGTCATTCTACACATTAACGCTTGCATCTGCATGCATACATGACAAATTATAGACCGAGACTTAGGACCCCGTAAAAATATATAGTCAATTTCTAGGGGAGTCACTATTACAATCTCTAACATCTCTCCGGCTATCCCTCTTAGTGAGTCTATGATACATGCGTTCTTCGTCAAACTAAGGCGTGAGTAGCCTCACACAACCTCATTTCTTTGTCCATACTTAAGAAGCCTTATGTAAAAGTCATGGGCAGCCTCACGCTTTCCGAGCACCTGATCGACGTCTTCTGGTGACCCTACCAATATTAGCGACCTTGTTGTTTGTCTCACCTTCCCAAGTTGATACTATTCCAGTAGTCCTACTGACGTTGGTGCAAAGCCCAGTTCCCGTCTAACACATCTTTTCAAAAGCCTAGCCCCTAATTGGCATGGCTTCTCAGAAAAAATAGTTCTTGGCTAATAGCATGCCTTGAGCATTGGTTATGCAATTCAAATAAACAGGGGCATTGCATTTATCAATCATCACATCATCTTAATTCATAATATTATCATGTTAAGCATACATACCATGCATCAAGCATAATCATTGTTAGAACATAGTTTGATTCTACAACCCTTAATTAGAGTTTTGATGATAACAAACGCAAAGAACAAATATGCACTCTAAATTTGTGTTATTTTGTATGCAGAAGTTCTGACCGAAACAGCATCAGAAATTAAGCTACAGAAGCTTTCAAGCTGAGGTAATCAGAATCTACGCTGAAGAATGATGATCAGAAACTGTGCTGAAGTGAAGAATACTCTTATTCTGAACAGAAGTTTAATATACCATCAGATCCTCACATCTCTGAGTCATCAATGTTCTGAAGCAATTGCAGCATGCAATATTCTAAGTTCTGAAGCGTTACTTTTCATTTAAGACAGCATCATATGCGACGGCTTCATTCAGACAAGAATCTTCTCAATATGGAAATAGCATTGAACATACATTATCACGCTTTATGTTGGACAAGATTTACACGCCTATATAAACAAGCATAGAGGATAAATCGTTTACGATTTTGACACACAACTGCAAATACCTCTCAAACACTACAATCTTACATATTCATATATACGCTCAAAATTGTGTAAAATATCACAGTAGTGATACAGTTTTTGTAAGGAAAAACAACAGTAGACAGTTGATTATTTTATCTTGATTAAGCTAGTTTTCCTTGAGATAAACAAGTAAGTCCTCGTTGGAGAGAGGTGAAATCACCTTGGTGGGTGGACTGAAGTAGTTTGAGATCAAACGAACCAGGATAAAAATATCGTGTCTACTGCGTTTTTATTTTAAGTTTCAATTCACCCCCCCCCCCCCCCCCCTTCTTGTGTTTTTCACTTCTTCAATTGGCATCAGAGCGCCTGGTTCTTAGTTCATACACTTAACCGTGTCAGTACAAGATCCAAGCTTTAGAAAAACAATATGGTGGGACCAAGCCAAAACATCAGCAATGACTATCATGAGGACAAGGACAGAATCAGCGGCAAACCTCCAGTCTTTAATGGAGAAAATTTTGACTACTGGAAAGACAGAATTGAGAGCTTCTTTCAGGCTCATGATGTTGATCTATGGGACATGGTAATTGATGGATACACACATCCAGTGGATGAAAGTTGTCAGAAGATAGACAGAAAAAGGATGTCTGACCAACAAAAACGTGATTTCGGAAACCATCATAAAGCTAGAACAATACTTCTCAATGCTATCTCATACTCAGAATATGAGAAAATCTCAAACAGAGAGACAACAAAAAACATGTTTGACTCTCTGAGAATGACGCACGAAGGAAACATACAAGTCAAAGAAACCAAGGCCCTTGCGCTCATTTAGAAATATGAAGCATTTAATATGGAAGACAGTGAATCCAAAGAAGCAATGTTCTCAAGATTCCAGATTCTTGTTGTTGGGCTGAAAGTTCTTGACAAAGGATATTCTACTGCTGATCGCGTAAAGAAGATCATCATAAGTCTACCCAAGCAATAGAGGTCAATGGTCACTGCACTTAAGCTGGCTAAAGATCTCAACAAGATATCTTTGGAGGAACTTGTCAGCTCCCTCAGAAGTCATGAGATAGAGCTAGAAGAAGACGAGCCTCAAAAGCAAGGTAAGCCTCTAGCATTAAAATCTAACAAAAAATCTGATTCTAAGGTTTTGCAGGCTATGGAAGAAACCTCGGATGGATCCTCACCAGAAGAAGACGAATTGTCTCTTCTCTCCAGAAGAGTCAATCAACTGTGGAAGCAGAGACAAAGAAAATTCAGAAACCCGAGAAGATCAGAGAATCAAAATGAATCCTTCTCCAGATACAGAAAGTCTGAGTCCTCCTCTGGACACAAGATCTGAAGCTTCTTCAGGACACAGAATGTCAAACAACAAAGACATCATCTGTTATGAGTGCAATGAACAAGGGCACTACAAAAGTGACTATCCAAGGCTTCAAACGGAGAAGCCCAAAAAGAAGTTCTTCAAGGAGAAGAAGAAAAGCCTCATGGAAACATGGGATGATTCAGACACTTTTGATGCTGACTCGGAGTCAGATGATGAAAGAGCTAACATAGCTCTCATGGAAAATGTGTCAGAAGACAACGAAGCTTCTGGTTCAGACTCAGAATCAGACATAGAAGAGGTATTCCTTGATTTCACTGTTAATTTTACTAAGGCTGACTTGCAGAAATCCTGAATGAAATTATGGAAAGATATCAGCAGATTAGAGTCAAATTCAAGAACCTGAAAAGGGAACTTGTCTTTGACTCTGAAAGAACTGAGAGTCTCAGATTAGAGAATTCTGAGTTAAAAGAAAAGATTATAAAATTTTAAAATGATTTACAAAACTCTCAGAAAGAAATAATCTCAGAGACTCCCAGTAGTGCTGATAAGATCATCAAAGCGTATGATGACAGCTTTCAGAAGTTTCTGGCTAAAAACATAGATAGAAGAAAGATGGCTTCAATGATCTATGGAGTTAGCAGGAATGGCAGAAAAGGAATAGGATACCAAGGTAAGGAATCTCCACCTCAGAAAGTCATAGACCTTGTTATAAAACTCACACCACTAAAATCACACTTCATATATGGGCACACACATGACCTAAAATACACTAGTAATGATTACTCTGTCAAACCAAAATTCAACCAGAATTTTGGTAAAACTAACAAACCAGGACCCAAAAAGATATGGGTACTTAAGGACAAAATTATATATGTAGCAGATATCTTTAGCAGCAAGGCTAAAACAGCAGTCATGGTACCTGGACTCTGGATGCTCTCGACACATGATGAGAAGAAAGCATATGTTCCAAATCCTGGAACTTAAACCTGGAGGCTACGTGGGCTTTGGAGGCAACCAAAGAGGGAAGATCATTGGCTCTGGAACAGTAGGTAATGGTAATCTTCCTTCTATCAATAATGTGCTTTTAGTTGATAGAGTAATGCATAACCAGTTATCCATAAGTCAATTAATTGATAACGGTTATGATATAATCTTTAATCAAAATGCATGCAAAGTTGTTAGTCAGAAAGATGGAACTATCCTTTTTAATGGAAAGAGGAAAAACAACATTTATAAGATAAAACTTTCTGAACTAAAAAGTCAGAATGTAAAATGTCTTCTCTCTGTTAACAACGAGCAATGGGTCTGGCACAGAAGATTGGGGCATGTTAGTATGAGAAGAATATCTCAGATTAATAAACTCAATCTGATCAGAGGACTTACTAATCTGAAGTTCAGCTCAGATTCTCTGTGTGAAGCATGTCAGAAAGGAAAATTTGTAAAACCTACTTTTAAATCTAAAAATGTTGTTTCCACCTCTAAGCCATTAGAACTTCTGCATATAGACTTATTTGGACCCGTGAAAATTGCGTCTGTTAGTGGAAAGAAGTATGGGTTAGTGATTGTAGATGACAATAGCAGATGGACATGGGTAAAGTTCTTAAGACACAAGGACGAGTCACATTATGTGTTCGTTGCATTTTGTAACCAAGTTCAGAATGAAAAGGATCTTAGAATTGTCAAAGTCAGAAGTGATCACGGTGGAGAATTTGAAAATAAAAAATTTGAAACATTTTTTAATGAAAAAGGCATCTTGCATGACTTCTCTTGTCCTAGAACTCCCCAACAAAATGGAGTTGTAGAATGAAAGAACAGAACATTGCAAGAAATGGCCAGAACCATGATCAATGAGACTAACATTGCTAAGATCTTCTGGGCAGAAGAAATTAACACAGCGTGTTACATTCAGAATAGAATCTCTATAAGATATTCTGGAAAAGACTCCATATGAATTGTGGAAGAACAGAAAGCTCAACATTTCTTTTTTCCATCCATTTGGATGCACATGTTTTATTCTAAATACTAAAGATCATTTGAACAAGTTTGACTCTAAAGCACAAAAGTATATTATGTTAGGATACTCTGAACGCTCAAGAGGGTACAGAGTATACAATACAGAAACACAAATTTTTGAAGAGTCAATCAGTGTTAGATTTGATGATAATCTTAACCCTCAAAAGTCAAAGCAGAGTGAATCTTTTGCAGATATAGAAGTTGAATTCACAGGTACTGAAGACACCTCATCAGATGTTCTCAACAGAGATGCTCCAAAAACTTCAGAAAGAAATGTTACAAGTGATCCAGTACCTTCTATTGATCAACTTCAGAAAAGGTTATCCAAAAGCAGCATAACTCACCCAGAAGATAAGATACTGGGAAAGAAGGATGATCCGATCAGAACAAGATCAACATTCAGAAACTCTGAAGAATCCCTCATGGGTCTCGTCTCTTTGATTGAACCAACATTTATTGATGAAGCTCTTCTGGACAATGACTGGATTCTGGCAATGCAGGAGGAATTAAACCAGTTCACCAGAAATGACGTATGGGATCTGGTTCCCAAACCAAAAGGATTCAACATCATTGGAACAAAGTGGGTGTTCAGAAACAAACTGAATGAGCAAGGAGAAGTCATCAGAAACAAGGCACGATTGGTGGCACAAGGTTATAGTCAACAAGAGGGGATAGACTATACAGAAACCTTTGCTCCAGTCGCCAGGTTAGAATCTATCAGACTCTTAATCTCCTTTGCTGTTAATAATATCATCACTCTGTATCAGATGGATATCAAAAGTGCATTCTTAAATGGTTACATAGATGAAGAGGTATATGTGCACCAACACCCTGGGTTTGAAAATTCCAAACACCCAGAATATATTTTCAAACTAAAGAATTCACTCTATCGTCTAAAACAAGCTCCCAAAGCTTGGTATGAAAGACTAAGTAACTTCCTGTTAGAAAAGGAATTCACTAGAGGGAAAGTGGACACATCCTTGTTCTGTAAGACATTTAAGAATGACATTTTAGTTTGTCAGATTTATGTAGATGATATCATTTTTAGATCCACTAAACCTTCTCTGGGAAGAGAATTTGCTAAGTGCATGCAGGCAGAGTTTGAAATGAGCTTAATGGGGGAACTCAAATTCTTTCTGAGCATTCAGATAAACCAAACTACAGAAGGAACTTACATTCATCAGAGAAAATATGTCAGAGAACTTCTGAAGAAATTTAACCTCTCAGAATGTAAGCCCTCAAAGACTCCAATGCATCCCACGTGCATTCAGGAAAAGGAAGAGGTAAGTAAAAAGGTAGAACAGAAAATCTACAGAGGTATGATTGGATCTCTTCTTTATCTGACGGCTTCAAGGCCTGATATTTTATTCAGTGTTTGCTTATGTGCTAGATTCTAATTAGATCCTAGAGAATCTCACTTAACAGCAGTTAAGTGAATTTTCAAGTATCTGAAAGGTACTACTAATCTGGGTTTGTTTTATAGAAAATCCAATGAATACAGCTTAGTAGGATAATGTGATGCTGACTTTGCTGGAGACAGAGTAGAGCGTAAAAGAACTTCTGGAAGCTGCCAATTTTTGGGAGACAATCTGATCTTATGGACCAGCGAGAGACAGTCCACAATAGCATTGTCAACAGTAGAAGCTGAATACATAGTAGTTGCTGGATGTAGCACTCAAATGCTTTGGATGAAAAGTTAACTTGAAGACTTTAGCATATTTGAGAGTAACATTCCTATCTTCTGTGATAACACTTCTGCCATATGTCTCTCTAGAAATCCCATTTTGCATTCTAGGGCTAAGCATATAGAAATAAAATATCACTTTATTAGGGATTATATTCAGAAAGGAATTCTTACTTTGAAATCTATTGACACAGACCATCAATGGGCTGATGTATTTATAAAACCCCTTTCTGAAGATAGATTCAATTTCATTATGAAACATCTCAGCATGAAATTGTGTCCAGAATAAAATGTTTTATTTGCATATCCTAACCCTCAAAACTTTATTGTTTTCTGTGAACATATGATCAACTTGTCTTCAGAAGTTAGAAGTACAGTTGCCTCAAAATCTATCTATGAAGATCTAAATGTTTCATTTCAAAGGATAGAGGAGTGCAATTCACACAATCAAACATATGTCATCCTCTCATAAGATACCTTCTGAGGCTGAACACGCGTTCAAATTCTAAAGGGTCCAAGGCCCTGATTGGATTCATTGAGACACTTTTCATTGGTAACTGTTCAATATCTCTCTAAATCCCCTAATTTCAGGTGTCATTAATTCAATATAATCATTACTTATTTTTCTCTTTCTTACTGATTACGTTTTCTAAAGAACTTATATAAACTCAATTTACTATTTCATTCATTCATGTTTTACCATCTTCAATATTCTCTCTTGTTCTAGTTTCTTTTTCAAAAACCCCTTCCATCAATTTTCTTCAAAGAATCCGTGTGAACAATGGCATCATCATCAAGTCTCAAGAATCTCAACAGTGCTCTTGATTCTTCATCAACAGAACAGTATGAAGAGCCCATTAGAATGCTACTCACTCCAGTTGACAACCTTGAAGTTCTCTGTGAATTGATCGTTGATTTTTAAAGCTTGCAAGAAAATGGGTTTAATTTTTATGAAGATGTAACTGCACAGGGATGGAACAAATACTTTGATCGTCTGTTGGGTCCAACTTTTCCCATTCTTGTTAAAGAGTTTTGGATTCATGTTACCTCATCCAACCACCAGGTCACATAATATGTTATGGGGAAAAAGATAGTGATTACAAAAGATTTGATTGGGAAACTCATTGGATACAATAGCGGTGGAGTCAAATGCATTGATATGGATGATAAGTGCTCTGACCTAAAATCTATTGCAAGGGAAATATTTACTTCTGGACAGCCATCCAGCAAGATCAGATACTTGAAGGACCGTTATAGAATCTGGGCTAGAATAATTCTAGGATGTATCAATCATAGGAAGCCTACAAGCTCCCCTGATTATATCAATATTGATCAGCAATTTCGGATTTACTTCATTGCAAAGAAGACCAAGATAAACCTTCCAAATTTACTCTTCAACCATCTCAGAACAAGTGTGAAAGAGACAAGAGAAGAAGAAAGAACTAAGAGGATTGGATTCCTCTAGGAAGATTGATTTTAGATATTCTAACAAAAAAAAGGCTGATAGAACATCTGACAGAGGCTCAAGAAATCAGTACTCTAGAAGTAACTGTTAGGAAACCTTTAAATGCCAAGAATCTGAAGAAAATGAAGATTATTGAGAACATCAAGAAGGAACCAACAATTGCATCTCATGAGGTCATCACTTCTAGGAGAATCCCTATGAAGGATTTTCCACTATTTTCTGAGATGGATGCCTCTCCAGAGATTGTAGTCAGATACCTTGAAGCGTACAAGGCTGATGGGACTATTCCAGAAATCAACATCCAAGATCTGCACAAGCCAGCTCCAGAGGTTGTGCTAAAGAAATCCAGAAAGAGGAAGGCAGCAGAAGAAGGATCCTCTCAGAGGACACCCAAAGTTGCGAAAAATAAAGGTAACCCTTCCTTTGTTTCTGTTGTAGAATCAATAGCTATTCCAACATCTGAAACCATCCCCCCTCAATAAATAGAAAATCCTTCACCCCATACATTTGAAGATTTTGACATAGAGTTTGACCCATCTGTAACTCTTGGAAATTTCTTGAATGAACCTCACTCCCCCAATCCAAATCCATAACAACATTAACCAGAATTTGCTAGAGTTCTATCTGATATTGAACTGTTTGATCAAGACTTTTCCTCACCACTCCCAGAAAATCCAAACACTCAACCTCAACAACCAGAAAATCCACAACCACACTCTCCTCAACCAGAAAATCCACAACCACACTCTCCTCAACCAGAAAATCCACAACCACACTCTCCTCAACCAGAACATCAAAACCTCAAATCACCCCAACCAGAAAGTGAGACCCACTGAACCAATATTGAAAAAACTGAAAACGTAGAAGAACAATGAACACCCGCTGAAAAAACTTAGAATCGGAGCAGCAACAAACCGGATCAAACCTAAACTTGAACCAGAACCGAACCGGCACTTCTTCTTATTCTTTTTATTTCTGTTTTTCTTCTTCTTCTTATCGAGTTTCTCTACATCGTAAAAGTCTTCTTCGTTCACAGAACCAAGGCCATAGGCTCCATTGGTCAGAGAAGATCACCGAAGCAGCGAGGATTTGGTTCGGGTCAGCTTGCTTTGGCTTTGGCTATTCGTCTTCTGAGTTTCCATCTTTAGTGGAACCCACCAGATTCAATATCCATCGTATTATTTACGCTTCTCTTCTTTTTTCTTACCCGCTTCACTTAACCTACTTTACCCCTCTCTATATCGTGAGATTCTCAACACCACGGTTTTTATTACCGGTTGTGCCGGCAACATCTCAGGCTACACGGTGGTAACAATAAGAGAGGTTTCATTTACCGGTAACTAAACTTGTTTTCGCCGGTTTCAGAAGAAAAAAAATAGAAGAAAAGTAAAGCAGGAAGAATACTTGGTTTGGAATTGTCGAAGGTTATTATTCTCTTCGTTGGTTTTGAGTAAGAAAAAAACCAGTGAGTTTCACAGTTTACGAGGATGCGCCTTTGGTTTTTAAGCTTGGTTCTCCCTCTGTCCAACCAATCCTCTCTCTTCTGGATAACTCTGGTTATTTATAGTTAGTATTTTTAGGGTTAGGATTTGGAGCTTGCGAATTGTCTTTACAATTGCTTAGATTTACGATTTAGAACAATTAGAGTTTTGAGATTTCTGTTGTAATTTTTTTCAGACTGTAATTGATTGAATATATTTTGGGACTTAGATTTGATTTTGCAATATGTTATGATTTTGCTTTTACTGTTAGTTTGGGATTTAGATTAAATGTAATATATTTGATTTGCAGAAAATATTTGATTGAGTTTATTTGTTATTGCTGTCATTTCCATATTTGGTTTATTGGATTTGAGATTAACTTCGTTTTTAGGTTGTATAGTCTTTTCTGGATTCGATTTTGGTAAGATTTGAACAGTGCCTATTAATAAACAAAACCATGCGCTAATTCTGGCCAATTGGAACAGTATCAGTTTTTTGATTAAATTGGGCCTTGCGCATTATCTATTTTACTCAGCCTAACTACATTAATTATTTTTATTTACAGCAAAACATTTCTTTGTTCATATAACCGGGCTCAATCCAATAATTCCTTATCTCTTTATTTATTAACCTTAATAAAAACATGAACCAGAAAATGATTCCAAATGCCAACGCGAAATGGGCCAAATATTAGGCCCTAATTAACAACAAATTTTTTTTATAGCAACCCCTTTTCCTTTTTAATCCAGTTTGGGCCTTAATAGCAACCAAATAATTTCTTTTAAATAAACAGTAAACGCTAATGGGCCTAGTATTAGTAATTACACCTCCCCCTTTTTTTAAGAACATTAACACTAAAAATGAGTTTTATTAATTAAAAACTTAACTATTGTTTGAATAATTTTTTGTTTTCGAATCGCATGGGCCATAGGCCAACGTGCCTTGCGAATAGGTTTATGAGTCTTTCCGATTTAGAAAGCCCTATTAAAATAAACCCCCTAATCGTCTTGGATAGAGATGGGCCATATGATACTGCTGTACCATCTTTAATTAAATACTTTTCTTTCTTAATTTCGAAAAATAAAATCATTGAGGTAGGACAAATTTGGGGTACGAAAGCTATCCCTACTCAATTATCTTTCAATCAAATAGCATGAGAAAAACTTGAGTCTTGTGCATTATGATTGGAGGTTTATTGAATCCTTGAAGTATCCCAAAATTTGTCCGACAAACATAAGGTTACACTGATATTGCATACCCTTACGAGTCTCAAGGAAGTAGGCAAAGCTGATGATATATCGCTTACCCGGATTTGATAATGAGGTAGCAGATAGTCTTTAATCTTAAAAATGCAGTTTCCCATGTCTCGGTTTGTTCACCTATTTGGAGAATGAACGACACTTGATGGTGCATGGTTGCTTGAAGATTGAGGCCAGAGGTTACATTTGTGAATCGCTGCACGACGTCTGAGGCGGTGTTTTGAGTGTGAATGCATTGTGGCTTAAAGGCTACGTGTTTGAGTTCGGAGAACACATTGTGACTTAGAGGCAATGTGCTGGTTTGGATGATACATTGCGGCTTAGAGGAAATGTGTTGAGTAAGGGTAATACATTGAGGCTTAGAGGCAATGTGTTTTTTGCGAATACATTGCAGCTTAGAGGCAATGTGTTGAGTTTTTAGGTTTCATTGCGGCTTAGGGGTGATGTGTTGAGTTTTGCAAACACATTGCGGCTTAGAGGCAATGTCCTAAGTTGCAAATACATTGCGGCTTAGAGGCAATGTGTTTGGGTTGGATAATATATTGCGGCTTAAATACATTGCGGCTTAGAGGCAATGTTCTAAATTTTGAGGATACAGTGTGGCTTAGAGGCAATGTTCTGAGTTTTGAGAATGCATTGCGGCTTAGAGGCAATGTGTTGAGTTTGCGAATACATTGCGGCTTAGAGGCAATGTGTTGAGTTTGAAAATACATTACGGCTTAGAGGAAATGTGTTGAGTTTATAAATACATTACGGCTTAGAGGAAATGTGTTGAGTTTGCGAATACATTGCGGCTTAAAGTCAATGTATCGAGTTTTGTTTTCTTTTAAGCATCGCAGTATGAAGTCTGGGGCAATGAGTTTGGTTTGTGAATCGCTGCGTGAAGTCTGATGCGATAGGCTGGATTTTATGGAATAAAGAAATACATCGCTGCATGATGTCTGAGACGCTAGTCTGGTTCGCGAATTGTTACGTGAAGTCTGATGCGATAGGCTGGATTTTGTTTTCGAACTTCGCTGCATGAAGTCTGAGACGATTGTTTGGAGTTTGGAACACATTACTACATAAAGACTGAGGCAGAGGGTTAGGTTTCCAAATCACCACGTGAAGTCTGACGTGATAAGCTAAATTTGTTTCGAACATCGTTACATGAAGTCTGAGATGATGGTCTGGAGTTTGGAATATATTGTTGCATGAAGTCTGAGGCAATGATTTGTGTCACAGAATAAGGGAATGTACTGCTGCATGAAGACTGAGGCTATGAGTTAGGTTTGCAAATCACTGTGTGAAGTCTAATGTGATAAGCTAAATTTGTTTCGAACATCGTTGAATGAAGTCTGAGACGATGGTCTGGAACTTGGCATAAGGAAATACATTGATGCATGAAGTTTGAGGCAATGGATTAGGTTCGTAAATCACTGCATGAAGTTTGATGTGATAAGTTAAATTGTTGTCGAACATCATTGTAGGAAGTCTGAGACGATGGTCTGAGTTTGGGTAATGCATCGCGGCTTAGAGGCAATGTGCTGATTTGGATAATATATTACAGCTTAGAGGCAATATGTTGATCTGGAAAGATACATTGCGGCTTAGAGGCAATGTGTTAAGTTTCGCAAATACATTACGGCTTAGAGGAAATATGTTTGAGTCAGATGATATATTGCGGCTTAGAGGCAATATATCGATCTGGAAGGATACATTGCAGCTTAGAGGCAATGTGTTTGAGTTGGATGATATATTGCGGCTTCGAAGCAATATACTGAGTTCTGACAATGTGTTGTGACTTAGAGGCAATGTAATGGGTTTTGAGAATGCGTTGCGGCTTAGAGGCAACGTACGGAGTGTTGAGAATCCATTGCGGCTTAGAGGCAATGTGATGAGTTTTGCAAATACGTTGCAGCTTAGAAGCAACGTAATGAGTTTTTCAAATACATTGCGGCTTAGAGGCAACGTACTGAATTTTGCAAATACATTGCGGCTTAGAGGCAATGTAATGGGATTTTGCGAATACCTTGCAGCTTAAAGGCAATGTAATGAGTTTGAAGAACGCATTGCAGCTTGGGGGAAATGTGTTGGCTTAGATAATACATTGCGGCTTAGAGTCAATGTAATGAGTTTGAAGAACGCATTGCGGCTTGGGGGCAATGTGTTGTCTTGGATAATACATTGCGGCTTAGAGGCAATGTAATGAGTTTGGAGAATTCATTGCGGCTTAGAGGCAATGTGTTAGCTTGGATAATACATTGCGGCTTAGAGGCAATATGTTGCGTTTGGATAATACATTGCAGCTTAGAGGCAATGTAATGAGTTTGGAGAATTCATTGCGGCTTAGAGGAAATGTAATGAGTTTTGTAGATACATTGCGGCTTAGAGGAAACGTACCGTGTTTTGAGAATACATTGCGGCTTAGAGGCAATGTACTGAGTTTTGTGAATATATTGCGGCTTAGAGGAAATGTACTGGGTTTGTAAGGGACTCATCACCGCAAGAAGACTTAGGTGATGGGATGAACGTGGGAAAAGTATTTTGTTGGTTGACCCTTAGATAGTTGAATCGAGGGTGAAATTATTTGTCTGTTTTCTAGGCGATACATGTGTATGCATGCGTATTGAATGTTATATGTATGTGAAATGTATGATGTTTGACATTGATATGGAACTCTGAATATGTATGTAAAAAATGTATAGTGTATGTATGTTATGCAAATTGTATGTATGAAATATGCGTAAGATGCACGTATGCCTCGAAATGTTATGCAGACTATTTCCGACATTCTCTCCTTTACACCATTGGCTTAGAGTTACCAATTCCTGGCGTTGCATGTCGCTTCGTTGTAGCATTGTTGAACTTGAAAGCAGTGGACAATATTATCAAAATTTGAGCATTGATTTTGTATTGTGGGCGTGGACGTAGATATAGACATAGATAATACCCTACGTGTAGGTTTGTATGCAGGCGTAGGTGTAGACGTAGACGTAGATAATGGCCTATGCGTAGATTTGTATGCAGGCGTAGACGTGGACATAGACATAGGAAATCGCCCATGCGTAGATTTGTATACAGGCGTAGACGTATGTATATGGTCTCTGTAAGCGCGGGCGTAAGCATAGTCGTATGTAGATTCGTACGCTAATGGCGCAGGCGTAAGCATAGATGTACGTAGATTCGTATGTCAATTCGTATGTCGATTCGTATGTCGTAGGTGCAAGCGTTATCATAGACATATGCAGATTAGTATGTTATAGGCGCAGGCGTAAGAGTAGATGTATGTATACTCGTATGTTGCAGGCGCAAGTGTAAGCGCAAGCGCAAGCATAGACATATGTAGAATTGGCAGGAGTACACATGTGGGTGGATGCGTGTGAACATCGACCTTGTGTTGCAAGTTATGTATAGGCACTGGTATGGACGTAGACTTTGCACTGACGCTTAGATGTAGGCATAGACTTGGTATTGTTGAGTGCAAGCATAGGCGCGGGTGCGGACATAGTCTTTTTTTGTATCGTGAGCTTAGACATAAGCGTAGACATGTACACATGTATGGAATTTGTATTGTAGACGTAGGAATAGACATGTGCGTGGACACATGTGCAGACGTAAAATTTGTGTTGCAAGTGTAGGCATAGGTGTCATCATGGACGTAGACTTTGCGTAGGGGCGCGTAGATATATGCATAGACTTTGTATTGTTGAGCGTAAGCATAGGCACAGGTGTATGTGTGGGCGTAGACTTTTTTTTGCGTTGTGAGTGTAGATATGCATAGATACAGGCATAGGCATGTGTATAGATTTGCAAGACGTAGGAGTAGCCATGTGCGTGGACGTAGACGTGGATTTTATTTTGATATTTTTCTAACCAACATGGTTTTTTGATGTTTTGTCAAATGCTTTTATTTTGTTAATCCCCCGAAATTATTTCAAGACAATATTCATAAGTAATAATCGTAGTATTTTGTAAACAAGTCTGAGAAAAAGAAAACACAATTTGAAAGATACAAAGAAAGCAAATGTTTTATTGATATGCCTCTGAATAGGCAAGAGTATAAGATGCAATTCCTAGGAAGAGGTAATTACAGAAAGTTTTAAAATTGTAAATGGAAATGAGAAATGATAATTGTTGCTGTTGTTCCCCAATATCCTTTTAATGATCTTATCTCCTTTGCTTCCGAGTTGAATGATTCAGATCTATCTCTCCCTCTGCGGTTCGTAGTCGCAGTTCTTAGATCGCAGTCTTTTTGTTCTTTATTTTTTTTGCGTGAAATCCCTAACTTTTGCCTGGATTTCCCTTTTGGGTTTTCAATCCACCAGGATAATAATTTTTGTTTATATGCCCCTAATTTTTGCCTGGATCGCCCTTTAGGGTTTTCTATCCACTGGGGTGCTCCTTTTTGCCTAAGTCGCCTGTTTAAGGTTTGAGCTTAGCGAGCTTTTTATACATAGTGTTTTTGACTGCGTATGAACTTGTCGGGAGCGGTAGTTCTTCCCCATCCATTGTTGTGGAGATAAGACCACCATCGGAGAATGTTGTTTTGACTACGTACGAACTTTCGTAATTGGGGGTCTGTTTTCCACGTGTGTCGAGGAGAAGTAGCAGGGTCTTCTTGAGTATTAGACCATGTTGTGGTTCATCTTGTACAATATATTGTTACTCAAGAAAGGAATCCAAGGCTAAATTTTGTAGAGTTGCTTATCGATGCTGGAGGCATGTTCTGGACATTGTAAAACCAAAGCTTGTTATATAGCACGGCAAAGTACGGGCTCTTCGGAGCGTCTGTTTGTGATATGTGATTCGTGGTTTGACCAAGTTACTTTGAACATAGACGATACAGTTTCCAAGGCGTCTGTCATTTGATTCCCTTTCGTAGGACGGGACTGAAAATGATCTTCGTGAATTCCGCAGTCGGTGTTAAAACATGATCTTGATAGGGAATCAGATTTGGATTTTTAGTATCCCGTTCACCCTTGAATTGGTATATGGATTGTGAGCATTCTTTGGGGGAGTCAATACTTCCCCTGTATCGTGCCCCAATGTATTTGAAGCTTCGTCAAATGTGGATATCCAATGTGCCCCTGGATCGGGTTCTTCGTCAAATATTGGTATTTTGCAGTTGTCTATTTTTACGGCACTGTCTGTATTCTACTTTGGCCTATTTCTGTAGAAATGCGCAATAAGTCAATCAGCTTCTTTGTGGCTTCTCTCTTAACATTTCCCCTTAGCTTGGTTTCTTCCAGGTCTTTCCTTGTACTCATATTAATGGTCTTGATAGCCTCTAGATATGGTTGCGTATTGTTAGCTCTTTTTTTTATTTCCCTCGTTATTTTCTCAGAGAGTTCAAGATCTTTATCATCTTCCTCTTTAGCTTGGTTGATAGGAGCATCAAAATTATATAGGATCGCAGCAATAGCATTATATGTGGTTTTGGGCATGAATTTGCACCTTTACCATATTTTGTTGCAACTTTAGTATTTGAATATTTGAAAATGCATATGCAGAGAAAGTATTGCCATTTTTTTAAAAATTAAGACATGAATGAAAAAGAAACACATGGATCTTGATTGAAAACAAAATATAACTTTCATTAATCATAATTATTATCTGAAACAAAACGGGGGAACCCTTACAAGCAACCTCTATGTCTTGGGCTTGACATAGGTTCTTTCAAAAACAAGGAAAAAATTAATTTAGGAAAGAAAAAGATCTCAGGAATTTCCACAGTCGTCCATCTTTTGATTTTTCTCCTGGGGCACATTCTTGGATGAATTCAGTTTCCCCTTTGGTGTTGGCCTTGTTGGATATTTTTGCCACATGTCTGCCATGCACTACTCCATTGTTGACATAAGTCTCTTGAATCGGAGGAAAGTGTGTTTCGCCCTTCAAAGTAGCTTTATATTTTCCTTTAAGGTATTGTTCGAACTGGACTATCTCCTGGTCTCCTAGCCTTTGTAGAGATCTTTCAGAAGCTTCATTGTGTCCTAGTGGGAGTCGGCATTATTGGTTGGAATCTGTAGGGTATGAGATGCCCCTACTTTTGGTGGCGATAGGACAGACCCTTCAGTTTCAGCTTCTTGTTGGGCCATGACGGACCTCCGGAGTCCTGACTCTGACTCTTTCCTTAGTTGGTGACCGTTTGATGCACCAATAGTCTAGGCTACTTCCTCGAAAGCTACCCTGGGAATTTGGTCTAGCCTATCAACAATGTTCTTCAAAGCCATAAGAACTTGAATCCAATCTCCTTCCATTGACCTTACGTCGCCCCTTACTTGGTCGAGATCCTCTTTGAATGCAGCCTGAGTTTCCTCGATTTTCTCCATTGCTTTTCGTTTATAAACCCTTGTTTGATATGGAGGCCAAGGAGGTGGCGATCTTCTTCTACCAATGGTTCAACTAGAGAGGTGCTTTTGAAAATGAGTTTTGACATGTCATGCAGGTGTTCGTGATTGCATGCATGTGAATGAATGTGAATGTCTTATACCTTTGGGTATATGCATATCTTTTATTATTTTACTTGGCGACTATCTTTAGAAATAGATACGCAAACAGTGTGGGGAAACAAAACGCCTTTATTGAAGTGTTGTACCCCAAAATTTTCCCTCTCATTTCTCAAGGAATCACCCTGGATCCTCAAGTTTGCTTTCATCAAGTCTCTAAGCCTTGAATTATAAATTTTTCCAAGCAAACCATTCACAAGGGAAAAATGGTCATTTGCACACTGAGAAGTCTAAACTATGACTTTTGGATCAAAATCAAATCTCAAAAATCATATTTCATCAAGACATGTTGGAATATGAAGTTTATTTCATCAAGAATTTCAAAAGTCAAATTTTGCTTTGGAAATGTCAAATTCTAAACACTTAGAAATTCCTCTAAGTGTTTAAGAAATATGACAATTTCAGAACTTATGGGCCAGTGTTCATGCTTAGCAGATTTTGGATATTCTCAAGACAGAGTTTGGTCAGAACTTCTGGACTAGTTTTCACAAAGGTTCAGTCAGAGTTTGCAAGGGTAAATCAAAGAAGGTTACAAACCATGTTGTAAGCTTACTGGAAAGTATGAGGGATCCCTCAGAACATGCTGAAGCCAGAAGATAAGAGGATCAGAAGATTGGATGCTACGCTGAAACAGAACTTTTGATCCAGAGTTAATCAAGGATACAGAGTTTCACATGGGAACCCATTTAATGCTCACAACCACTTGTGAGTTGCTATCCAAAGGATTTCCCCCACGTGTACCCCTACTGACTTAGGAAGATAAACTTCTGTGCAAAGTATGCTAGACCCATGTGCTGCTTCTACTTTTCCTTAATTCATGCTGCCAAATCCATCTTAGGCGATGTTAACCATCCAACTTGATGCATTGAACCCCACTTGTTTAAGCTTACTTCAAGAGTAAGTCAGCATCTAGCATATGATGTTGGTGCCACTTGACCTCCCCAATTGCAAAACCTTTACCTATAAATAGAACACCTTTGGCCATTGAAAAGAGGCCCAGAAAATTTGTGAAAGAGGTGAGAAAATTGAGAAAGAAAGCTTTGAACCACTGCAAAAATTCCAAGAACCCAGGAAACTATAATAACAAAATACCAAAATCTTAACATTGATTCCTTACATTCAAACTCCATTTTTTCCTCAAGTGTTCTTGACTAAAGCCATTCACGCAGTTGCTGATTCACACATTAGAAGCTACCTTAACTTCTGTATTCCTATTTCCATACACTCTCCATTCACTTCCACCTCAAAGAAGTCAGAATATCATCTATTGGTTGTTCCAGAAGTTGCAAACTTCTATCCTGCTGAGTACGTGAAGAAGTTGCTCAGAACATCACCAGAATTCAAGACCAACCTCCAGTTCACAGAATCTTTTCCTACTGTAAGGTAAGTTTCCTGCTGACTTTCATCATATTGATTAAGCATTGTCAGATTTTGCTTATTTAACACAATGTAGATATTCTAATCCTGATGATGTATATATCCTGAAAATTCATGCATCTGCCTGCCTAAGTGGAAGGAATCCCTATTCAGAGCTTCATAAGAGAAATTAGGACTCAGAATTAGAATTAGCAAATACATGTTGCTTCTGATTTGTGCTTCTGATGTTTCATGAAATTTGTCATAATTATTATGTATGCAACTTCTGTTATGTTAAGAAATAACTAAGTTGCAGATGTTCTGACTGGCATGGAAAGAGATAAAGTTATGACAGTTGCGTCAGAACTTCTGAAAACTTCTGAGTTCTCAGAAGATCCAGAACTTCTGAGCTTCCATATTTCTACTAACGTTGTTTCTGTTTGTGCAGCAATTCAGAGTCAGAACTTCTGACCTCTTCTATTTTCAACATTTTGCGTTGATTATGTTTTCTTTCTCTTTTATTATTTTGCCATCATATTATTTTTTTTATTAATAAAAAAACACCAAAAAAACATTTCATACTCACATATTATATTTCCTTTTAACATGAAAAGACAAAAAATATTTTCTTAAACAAAAGTTATTTTCCTTTTTTAAACAGACAAACATTTTACATTTCCTGTACATTCTTATCTATTTCAATATGGTTGTAATATTAACCTAGGATTTAATTTGCAACCCCCATTTGAAGTTTGTACACCTCATCCCCCTAATGTTTGTAATAGCGTAGAATCTTTATTTTCTGTACTTTTATTGCTTTCATAAATTGTTAGTAATTAGGGTATGTATGACGAGACTAAAATCAATGTTTAGAAAACCCTAATTCAAGACAAATTATGCATGCAATCAAATACACTCGCACGCTTACACCCTTAGGGTAATTCCACTTGTTTACTTATAAAAATGGCCATGTTATGCATGTGGGATGTCTTAGCACAAACAAATCGAAAAATACAAGATCATAGTCCCTCGATGACGCTATCAAAGTTGCCTTTCAAAATGATCTTAGTCCCTAAAAGAAAAGTGCTAAGTCATTTCACGACATTGTTATCATGGTCATACGATGACCCAATGCCCGTCCCTTCACATCCAACGATGGGGCTTCTAACCAAATCAATGGTATGATTGCAACATCTAAAGGAGGAGGAAAAGAACATCTAAAACCTTTTAAGTAGGTAGATTGCTTTTAGTTACTTGTTCAATTTCAAAACAAATATTCTTTATATTTTTAAAACAATCACATACACTTTCCAAACATCTTTCTAAACATGAAACATTTTCAAAAGCTCAACACTTTGTATAAGATCTTACGAACGAGAACTATTACAAAGTTTTCCTAAACGATGGCACCTTTTCAAAATACTTTTAAGACCACACAAAAGCACAATTTTTCAAACAAAAAGCAAGTGATCTAGCAATTAACTAAGATCCCATGGAAACCATGGATGGAAAGGGTGCTAATACCTTCCCTTTTCATAATCTACCACCCGAACTCAAGAAAACATCTTTAAAGGTCTTTCCTGTGCTTTTTTACCTTTCCTTATTGGATACAAGAAAAGTCGGTGGCGACTCTTGCTAAACCGCAACATTTGGGAACATAAACGCAAAAAAAAACCTCTAGTCAGTTCTCCCACCGTATCACAGAATTGGCGACTCTGCTGGAGATAATATTCTAAAAGTGGGGTTACCTTAGGGATAGATCACATTTACTTCTTACATTGCTTGATTTGTTTGCTTTACAATTTGGTTCCTTGTTTGGGTTTGTTTTAAATCCTACACTCGGATTTGGGGATACCTTATAGGTAAGTAGCAATAAACTGTGAGGGAACTGTGCGGGGTATACCGATACGGTTGAAGCAGTAGCTACGTTGATGTGGCACATTGGTTGGTACCGGTAACCCTTGAGTCAGTCAAGGAGAGTACGGGTCCGCCGCGTGGTGTCATAAAGCATCAACTGACCTTAGAACCTTACTTGACCAACTTGGCCATTAGAAAGTAGCGAGATAACTGGCTTTGGTGCAGTCCGAAGTTGGTTGATACTCAATGCTACACTCATTGAGGTTTTACTCTTAAGTTTTGTTTGGTTGCGAGTCAATCGCTTATTAAACGAAATTCGGAGGAAAGATCAGTGATATTGAGATCCCTTAGAACCCGGTTACTATTAACTAGGACAGGTTGAGCCAACTAAACTTCAAGAGGGTACTTACCTACAAACTCCATACAAGCCTAAAACTAAGGACTTGTTTGCTTTGTATATATACTTGTACATAACATCATAAGCATGATGAACATCATAAGAATTCTCACTAACCATTTCAAGGATTTTTGGAATTCATCTTTGTTCTGTTTTGTAGGACATGGCATCCTCTCGTAGGAGCACTATCCAAGTCAGTCTCGTAAGGATATCTCCATAAATCAAGTATTTAGTATCAAGGGTCCCTGAAGATTCTCCGTTCACCAAAAGACACGGTCTAATCCTTAGTTTGGTTACCTCAAGTATTGAAGACGATATGGTAAAGGTGCTTGTCCAATTCTTTGACCCTTTGCATTATTACTTCACTTTTCCCGATTACCAACTGGTGCCCACTTTAGAAGAATTTTCTCAACTCACGGGGACCCCTATTCTTGATCAGTTACCTTTAAACGGTATTGAAAGAGACCCTAAACCTGAGGAAATTGCTCGAGCTCTACATTTGCAACCATCTGACATAGTAGCAAATTGGGTAACAAGGAGCGGTGTCAAAGGGTTCCTAGCAAAGTTTTTGTTGGAGAAGGCTTAAGAGTGTTGGAATACTTTGGATCTACAAACCTTTGAGGAAATTTTGGCTCTTCTCATCTATGGGTTGGTACTATTTCACAATCCTGACCAATTTATAGATGTAAATGCGATCAAAGTTTTCATATCTCGTAATCTGGTGCCTACATTGCTTGGAGACATCTTGCATTCTCTTCACTCTCGCACTTTGAAGAAAAGAGGGGCTATGATGTGTTGCACTCCTCTTCTGGCTAGGTGTTTTATTTCGCACCTACCTCAATCTGTGGTGAAGAATGAACAAGAAATGAGATGGTCTAAAAGATTGATGTCACTTTCACACACTGATATCTGTTGGTATTATCGCTCTTTGGAAGACATTACCATCATTGATCGCTGTGGGGAATTCCCCAATGTCCTTCTACTCGGCATTAGGGGAGGCATTACTTACAACCCTTGTTTAGCTTTGCGACAATTTGGATACGCTAGGAGATATGGCCCTCATGAGGTACTCATCCAAGGAATCGCATTTGACTATGAAAGGGATACCCAAGGTTACCGTCAAAGATTTATACGAGCTTGGGGTATGGTTAACAAGGTTGATAGCAAGACGTTGGGGCATAAGAATTCTATTCCTTTGGAACCTTATCTTAAATGGGTGAGGGCTCGCGCTCAAAGTCTTAAGATTCCTTATGAAGCCGTCTTACCTGTTATCATGGAGCCAGTAGTTCAGGGAGACGTTCCACATACTATCCTCTATCCTGATATGCCTACTTCTCTTGAAGATTTGCAAAACGCTTGGATTCAGTTAAAAGGAGAGAGAGACACCTTTGAAGCTAAGTTCAATGAGGGAGAGAGGAAGATATTAGAGCTTACAAGGAAGCTTCATGAAGAAATTATTTTAAACACCTACGTTTCGCCAAAGAGGATGCACACAACTTTTCTGTCTTAGGAGTTTACTTTATGTTTATTTCTGTTGTTGTAAGCCCAAGAGGCGTGTTTGTATTCAAATCAGAACTCCTTAATGCAAGTTAACGTTTGTTCACTCTTTGTCTACAACACATTTAAATTCTTTAAATCCTTGAAATCATTTGCATATTGCATATTCATGCATCATGACATGACAGGTTTCCGCATAACAGGTTTCCTTATCTCTCCGTTGTTTATTTTAGCAAGATGGATCTAGAGAAAACTGTGACGGAACTCCAGGCCCAAAATTCTCAATTTCAGGAAGCTTTACTCGCCCTGGCCAAGGGGCAGTAGGATATGATGGCTTTTTGGCCGCTAAGAAAAATCCAAAGAAGAAAGCTCTACTCAACATGGGTAAAAGGTTCAAGGAAACAATCCGTCAAATTCCAATAGTGGAAGATTCATCCGAAGAGGACGAGAACCAAATTGGTGAGGTCAAGAGTACTCAGGCCGACTATATCAATGACCAAGAATCTGATGATGGTTATTTTAATGAACAATATCCACCCGCAGACATCAAATACAAGCAGCTAGAAGACAGGTTGAAAGCGGTTGAAATCTAAGCTATTCCCGGTTTGAATTTTGACGATTTGGGCTTAATCTTTGGGGTAGTCATTCCCCACAAGTTCAAAATACCAACCTTTGCAAAATACGATGGGGTTTCTTGCCCAAAGCTCCATTTGAAGTCGTATGTGCGCAAGATACAACCGCACACTGCTGATAAAAAACTCTAGATTCACTTTTTCCAAGAGAGTCTGGCTAGAACACAACTTGAATGGTTTTATCAGTTAGATGGATCTCGCATCGATACTTGGGAGGGTCTAGCTACTTCCTTCTACCATCAATATCAGTACAACACCGACTTGGCACCAACAAGGGTTCAATTGCAAGGTATGACCATGGGGAAGAATGAGGGATTTAAGGAATATGCGCAGAAGTGGAGAGACCTTGCTAGTAGGGTCCAACTTCCCTTGACTGATAGGGAACACATTGACATATTCATGAGCACATTATCTGGTCCTTTCTTTAATCTGTTGGTTGGCTGCTCTTCTTCTGGTTCACCGAATTAATCCTAACTGGTGAAAGAGTTGAAAGTGGCATTAAAAGTGGAAAGATCTATGTGGCATCTACTTCCACTCCCAATCCTGTCAAGAAACCATTTACCGTGAAGAAATAAGTTAATGTTGTGTATGGAGAAAAGGCCCATACTAAAATGAATAATCATTCGTCTGTCAATGCTGTCTGAATCTCCAATCCGACTGCTACTCAAAGACTATCTACAAATCATTAACGTGTTGAAGCTCCAAGAAGACAGTTTACAAGGTTAGGCATGTCATTATCTCAAGCCCTTCAACACCTGCTCAAGGCTAATTTAGTAACATTGCGGGATCCTCCCGCAAACTATGACACCTCGTCACCGAGATATAATCCAAATGCAAAGTGCGCTTACCATTCAAATAGCCCCGGGAATGAGACTGATCAGTGTTGGGCTTTAAAGAACAGAATCCAAGATTTAATTGACAACAAGACTATTGAATTTGATCCTCCTCCGACGCCAAATGTAATTACCGCTCCAATGCCGAAGCACGACAAAGGTGTTAATGTCGTCGAAGATACAATTTTCATTGCCTCTATTGAAGAATTAACTACTCTGGTGAATGTAATTAAGAACAATCTGTTGAAAGCTGGGACTTTCCCTGGCTGTGAAAAAGACTGTGTGGGTTGTATGAGATAATCTGATGGGTGTGAATAACTGAAGAAGGGTATACAGCGCCTAATGGATAGCCGCGAAATTCTATTCGAAAAGATCCCCTCCATCAAAAATTCGATCGACAAAGCTGAATATTTGGCCATCATAACAATTTCAAAAAAACCTCTTAGGATCTCATCCAAAGGTCCTATCAGGATTTTGAACAAACCAATCATTTCTCCTCTCATAATCACTGATGTCGGACCTGTTCCATACACCTCTGATAAAGCGGTACCATAGAATTACAGTGCCGAGGTTTATTAGCATGGGGTAAAACAAGATTCTTGGATTGATGATGACGAAGCTGGTGTTACTAATATTACTGGTTCTAGTAAAGTCACAAGAACAGGAAGGGTCTTTTCCCATGTTATCTCACCACCAACCACTACCACAACTCCAATCCGCATAACCAATGGCAATGTTGGTGCCAGTACTAGAGGGAAAGAGAAAGAAAGTAGTCTGCTAGGGAAGAGGCACCTGCTAAAAAGTCTGTTAGGAAAGAACCATCCACTCAAGAGATAGAGGAGATTCTGAAAATCATCAAGAAAAGCGACTTCAAAATAGTAGAGCAATTGGGGAAAACCCTTTCTAAAATATCAATGTTATCCTTGTTGCTATGTTCTGACACCCATGCATAAGCTTTGATTAAGTTCTTGAAAAAGGCTCATGTGCCTCAAGAAACCACAGCTGACCAATTCGAGAATTGTGTAGCAAGCCTGATAACCGACAATGGTCTGGGGTTCTCTGATGCAGATTTAACTCCCATGGGAAAGAATCACAATAAAGCCTTGCATGTCTCTGTTGAATGTAAGGGGACCACTCTGGCACATGTTTTGGTGGACACAGGCTCATCTTTAAATGTGTTACCTAAAGGAGCTTTAGATCGACTAGACAGTGAAGGTTTGGTTTTAAAGCCAAGCGATATTGTGGTGAGGGAATTAGATGGGTCGAAAAGGATGGTTCATGGAGAGGTGGATCTCCCAATTAAGGTTGGTTCGCAAATTTTCGACTCCATATTCTATATAATGGACATGCAGCCTACGTATTCTTGCTTGCTTGGGCGCCCATGGATCCATGGGGCAGGTGCGGTCACTTCTACTCTGCACCAGAAGTTAAAATATCCAGTTCAAGGGAAGGTTGTCACTGTTTGTGGTGAAGAAGAATTTATGGTAAGCCATCTCAATTCTTTCAAGTACGTAGAAATGGATGTCTAATTCATAGAAACTCCTTGCCAGACGTTTGAAGTTGTGGCCACCACCAAAATCTCCTCCGACACACCAAGAGCCGATAAAGTTATCCCCAAGATGGTTTCTCTTAAGGATGCCCGTGTTGTGGTAGAAGAAGGAAACAATGAGATGTGGGGTCAACTCCTCGATATCTCATTCAAGGCAGACAAGTTTGGGTTAGGTTTCACCTCCAAAGCTCAGAAAGAAGTTATAAGTGCTCATGCTGGAAAGCCGCCTCTCCACCTCAAAAATCATGAAGTGAATGTTGTAGAAGACTCTGATGATGAGTGTGTTTTTAAAGACTAGATCTACCCAACAACCGAAGGGAAGCCCAACAATTGGAATGCAAAGGACTTTGTGCCCATCTCCTTCATTGAGGAGTAATCTACTTGTTTTTGCTTTTAATCAATTAAAGAACTCGTTGTCTGTAATATTTTGATAATGACTTTTAAGCCATGTGCCTAGCCTGGGGAACTTTGGTCCTTTTGTCAAGGGTTTTATTCATGTTCATCTAATCATATGATCATTCAGTACATTGGACTCTTTTGCATTCAAATATTTGTGTTCATTGTCTTTCTTTTCTTTCAAATACATTTCCAAAAGATAGCCATGTATCTTACATGCACACACACACACTCTTGCAGGTCTACATCCACTCTGGATCCTATTTCCAATAACTCTACTATTGCCAATTATGACTTTGAATGTCCTGTCAACCAAGTTGAAGACGAAAGCGAGGAAGATTGTGACATAACAGGAGAACTAGCCAGGCTCCTATTACAAGAGGAAAAAGCTATCCAACCACATGAAGAGTCAATTGAGGTTATCAACTTGGGTACTGAGTCAGATAAGAAAGAAATCAGGATCGGCGTTAATTTGGAAAGCAGTGTTAAAAGCCGTTTGGTTCATATGTTGCATGATTATGTGGAAGTATTTGCTTGGTCGTATGAAGATATGCCTGGGTTGGATACCAACATTGTGGTTCATCGTATGCCTACGAAGGAAGACTGCCCTCCTATTAAACAAAGAGTTCGTCGCATGAGGCCTGACATGTCTGAAAAGATCAAAGTCGAGGTAATGAAACAGTTTAATGCAGGGTTCCTAGCTTTAACATCCTATCCTTAATGGGTGGCCAACATAGTGCCAATGCCAAAGAAAGACGTGAAAGTTCGCATGTGCGTAGACTATAGGGATCTGAATAGGGCAAGCCCCAAGTATGATTTCCCTCTACCACACATTGACGTCTTAGTCGATAACACTGCTCAACATAAGGTCTTCTCATTCATGGATGGCTTCTCAGGCTATAATCAAATAAAGATGGCTCCCGATGATATGGAAAAGACTACTTTCGTTATGCAATGGGGCACCTTCTTCTACAAAGTCATGCCCTTCGGATTAAAAATGAAGGGGAAACATATCAAAGGGCTATGGTGGCTTTATTTCATGACATGATTCAACATGAGATAGAGGTATATATGGATGATATGATCGCCAGATCACAAACCGAAGAAGAACATCTCGATCACCTGCACAAACTATTCAAGAGACTGAAGAAATATAAATTGAGGTTAAACCCTAACAAGTGCACATTCGGAGTACGCTTTGGGAAACTTCTAGGTTTTTTAGTCAGCAATAAAGGCATTGAAGTTGATCCCGCCAAGATAAAGGCCATCCAATAAATGCCAGTCCCTCATTCTGAAAAAGAAATCAGAGGATTCTTGGGTCATCTCAATTACATTGCCCGTTTCATATCACACTTAACTGCTACTTATGAGCCACTCTTCAAACTCTTGAAGAAAGATCAGGTAGTCAAATGGAACGATGAATGCCAGATTGCCTTTGATAAAAATCAAAGAATACCTACAAGAACCTCCTATCCTCATGCCTCCAGTTGAAGGAAGACCCTTGATCATGTACTTTACAGTACTAGAGAATTCTATGGGGTGTGTTTTGGGCCAACATGACGAGTCTGGCCGAAAAGAGCATGTTATTTATTACCTGAGCAAAAAGTTTACCGACTGTGAAACCAGATATTCACTGCTCGAGAAAACTTGCTGCGCTCTGGCATGGGCTTCTCACCGGCTGAGAAAGTATATGTTGACTCATACCACTCTATTAATTTCTAATATGGACCCAATCAAGTACATCTTTGAGAAACCTGCCCTTTCCGGATGAATAGCTAGATGGCAAATGATCTTGACTGAGTACGACATTTGATACACAAATCAAAAATCCGTCAAAGGAAGTGTACTAGCAGGTCATTTGGCCCATCTAGCTGTGGATGATTATCAGTCAATGAACTTCGACTTCCCTGATGAGAATGTTATGTTGGTAATCGGTTGTGCGAAACTTAGACCGTATAACGGACCTGAACAAGGATCCCGATGGACTATGGTATTCGATGGGGCTTCCAACGCCTTAGGTAATGGAATTGGTGTTGTGATCATCTCTCTTGAAGGTTTCCACACTCCTTTCACTTCCAGACTATGCTTCAATTGCACAAATTGGCTGAGTATGAAGCATGTATCTTAGGTCTGAAAGTTGCCATTGACTTAAGGATCAAGCATTTGGATGTGTTTGGAGATTCCGCCTTGGTGATCAGCTAAGTAAAAGGATATTGGGAAACTAAACACCCTATTCTTATCCCTTACAAGGAACTTGTACTATCCCTGATTCCTCACTTTGAAGAGATCAATTTTGAGCACTTCCCTAGGGAAGAAAACCAGTTGGCTGACGCTTTGGCAACCATGTCTTCAATGTTCAAAGTCAGATGGGACAACGAAGCCCCTATGAATACAATTGAGATATTCGATGAACCTGCGCATTGCTATGAGCTTGACACCAATGTCGAAAAGCCCTGGTACCATGAGGTGATGAGATACCTTGAAGCGCAGGGGTATCCGGAAAGGGCATCTATCAATGACAGAAAATTCTTACAAAGATTTGCATCCAAATTCTTCCTAAGTAATGGGATATTGTACAAACACAAACATGACTCGACCCTACTCCGATGTGTGGACAAGAAGGAGGTAGAGAAAATAATGGAAGACATGCACGATGGTCTTTTCGGTACTCACTCAAATGGACATACGATGGCCAAGAAAATCTTAAGAGCAGGTTACTATTGGTCAACGATGGAGACCGATTGTAATCAACATTCAAGAACTTGTCACAAATGCCAAATCTATGATGACAAAGTCCATGTACCTCCAATCCCTCTGAATGTCATGTCTACTCCGTAGCCATTTGCAATGTGGGGCATTAACATGATCGGAGAGATAAAGCCCACAGCTTCCAACGGACATCGCTTCATTCTTGTTGTTATCGACTATTTCACCAAATGGGTCGAAGCCGCCTCATTTTCCTTAGTCACCAAGAATATGGTAGCCAGATTCATCAGACACAACCTCATATGCCGTTATGGTATCCCCGAAAGGATCATCACCGACAATGGGACTAACCTCAACAATGCCATGATCAGGGAGTTGTGCACTCAATTTAAGATCAAGCATCACAATTCTTCTCCGTATAGACCGAAAATGAATGGCGCAGTCGAAGCGGCCAACAAAAATATCAAGAAGATTGTGCAGAAAATGTTAGTGACCTATAAAGATTGGCATGAGATGTTACCGTTTGCTCTACATGGCTATCGTACTTCAACCAGAACCTCAACTGGGGAAACTCTCTTCTCTCTAGTCTATGGCATGGAAGTTGTTTTTCCAGTAGAAGTTCAAATTCCCTCACTGAGGATTATGATTGAGGCAGGCCTAGGCAAAGATGGGTGGATTCAAACGAGATTGGATCAGCTGAACTTGATCGATGAAAAACGATTAGCTGTTATTTGCCATAGTCAGACGTATCAAAAACTGATGATCAAGGCTTTCAACAAAAAGGTCAAGCCTCGAGTATATCAAGTTGGTGACCTGGTGATAAAACACATCATTTTACCATAAGGTGACCCCAAAGGAAAATGGACTCCCACCTATGAAGGGCCGTTTGTTGTCAAGAGAATTTTTTTGGCGGTGCCATGATGCTGACCACCATGGACTGAGAAGATTTCCCACATCCTATAAACGCGGGCATAGTTAAAAAATACTACGCATAAGAGACCCGTTAGGTTGACACACCTAAGAAAAATAAGGGAATCCCGACAAACCAAAAGGTTTGGGAAAAAATTAGGATATATGCAAAAGATTGTACACCCGGCAAGTTGAAAACCCGAAAGGGTGACTTGGGTAAAAAAGGGTATCCTGGTGGATTGAAAACCTGAAAGGGTGGTTCAGGAAAAAATTAAGGATTAAAAAGTGTACGACTATGTCCCGTGAAATCAATACAGTCAATTCTATCACCAAGGTCCAAGTTCAAATGGTCCAGGATCAATCCAATCACTTTCGATCAACGGCAAAGGATGTTCGAAGACATTGGGGAAATAGTAGAGTTGGAAGGCAATAAGATCATTTCACATGGCTATTTGTTTTCATTCTCAAATTTTTTTCTTTTTGGCGATTTCCTCTTATTAGGATCTCCGGCTTTATGTACAAAAACGCCTATTCATGGGCAAAATATCAATACAAATACACTTTGTAGTGCAAAATTTTCTATCTCTATTTTGAATGCAAATTTGTCCAATGACTAAAATTGAATGAACATATGCATATAAACATAATTAAAGCTATTTGGCACATGTGTCCTGCTAAGCAATAACATCAACAGAGCATCAGCGCTCAACAGCAGTAAGCATCTCTTTAATGTATGTGAAATAGCCCCATGGAGGTATCTCATCATCATTATCCCCACCAGGGCGGTGACAATAAACCTTTCCCCAACCGAGTTGCCCACAAAATCTCTTTACATAAGATAACCCCTGGCCAGAGTCCCAATCTCTTGGCAACTTACTCCCCAGCTAAATCAATTTTTACAAGATTGAAGCCTAGGAGATCTCTTCCTAAAGGGAATTCACCTCCTCAACAGGGTTTATTTCCCCAACAGAGTTATTTCCCCAGCCAAGTGCAAATTTCTCAACGTACAACAATCAAGACACCACGAATTGCCCAACTGAGGCCAAATTACCCAGTTGAGTATATCTTCCCCAGTTGAGTCCAAATTTCCCAGTTGAGCCCATCTTCCCCAGCCAAGTGTATCTTCTCCAACCAAGGTTTTTATCTCTAAACAGAGTCCATCATTGCCCAAATGAGCCCATCATCTCCAATTAAGCCAAAATTCCCCAAGCTGAGTCTGCCTTACCCAACTGAGTCCATACTCTCCAGTTTGAATTTCCCTTTCAAATGACTGCAAATCATAGGGCCACAACCCCTAATTCCCAGTAAAGCCTTCAACAAAGCCTTTATTACTACCAAGAAATGCTATGAAGCCTGGATCCGACCAGATATTAGCACGATTTTCAAGTTATTACTGAAGCCTGGACCCGACCAGATAATAGTTTGACTTCTTCAATTATTGAAGCCTGGACCCGACCAGATAACAGTTTGACTTCTTTAATTATTGAAGCCTGGACCCGACCAGATAACAGTTTGACATCTTCAATTACTTAAGCCTGGACCCGACCAGATAATAGTTTGACTTCTTCAATTGCTGAAGCCTGAACCCGACCAGATAACAGATGATTTCAAAATGTTGTGAGACCTGGATCCGACCAGATAATAGACTAGCTCTTCAAAGATATAGAAGAACTTGAACTCAATCCGACCATGGTTTAACTTCTTTTCCCCATTAGAGTTGTCTCTATATCCCCAACAAATGGCTGAGAAACCTGGACCCGACCAGATATCAATCTTCATTTCCATCCTTTCAAGAAAGCCGTTGCGAAGCCTGGATCCGACCGGATAGAAATCATCCTCAGAGATTCGTTATAAAACCTGGAAACCGACCATATAACAACTAAATCACCAAGAAAAGCCGTTGCAAAGCCTGGATCTGACCAGATAGCAATCATCCTCAGAGATTCATTGTGAAACCTTGAAACTGACCAGATAACAACTAAATCCCTAAGCAGTCTATTGTGAAGCCTGGACCCGACCAGATAACAATTGACCTCATCAAAGAAATCTGCAAAGCCTGGACCCGACCAGATAACAGTTTTCAACCAGTTTATTATAAAGCCTAGACCCGACCAGATAACAATTGACTTCATCAAAGAAATTTGCAAAGCCTGGACCCGACCAGATAACAGTTTTCAACCAGTTTATTATGAAGCCTGGACCCGACCAGATAACAATTGACTTCATCAAAGAAATCTGCAAATCCTGGACCCGACCAGATAACAGTTTTCAAACAGTATATTGTAAAGCCTGGACCCGACGAGATAACAATTAACCATGATTACCAGAAAGACACTATGAAGCCTGGATTCAACTAGATAATAGTACAGCTTTCCAAAAGAAAATAAAGCCTGAACCAGACCAGATGACTATTCAATTTCAAGGAATTCTCTACAAAGCCTAGATCCGACCAGATAACAGTTAATTCATCCTTTCCTCCGGTAAGTTACTGTGAAGCCTAGATCCGACCAGATAATAGTTAACCTCCGCATCCCCGGCAATTTATTGTAAAGCCTGGACCCGTTCAGATAACAGTTTGACTTTTTCAGTTACTGAAGCCTGGATCCGACAAGATAGCATCCAACTACTTCATCCTCAGCAACTGTGAAGCCTGGATCCGACCAGATAACAGCTGACATTTGAGCGATATCCCCCAGAAAAAGCACCCTTTCAATAAAATTTGAAGATATGCATGTTCTTCATTTCCAACAGGCAATCAGGGATTCAACCTCCCTAGATTTCCTCAGCAATATCCGGGGATTTATTTTCCCAGACAAAAACATACATTTCACATTCATACATGATAGCATGTACATACCATATGCATTTAGCATGATACCACATCTGGTGAACATCATGCAAGCATCTGCATTTTACTAACCCCTTTTCTCCCAGGTAAAACATCAAGTTTAGTATAAATCAACAAGAGATTTATGTTGATACTTCTTCCAACGTTTACCAACATTCCTCCAAATGGCATCTATAAGCTCATTCACCATCCATCTTCGAGTGCAAATTTCTGGGCACTCTAGTGTTCAATCATCTTTCACTTTCAAGTCACGAATGACGAATCCGCCAATCTAACTCTTCAGGTGTAAGAAGATTAAGCAGGGGCAGTTGTTGTACCCCAAAATTTTCCCTCTCATTTCTCAAGGAATCACCCTGGATCCTCAAGTTTGCTTTCATCAAGTCTCCAGGCCTTGAATTATCAATTTTTCCAAGAAAACCATTCATAAGGGCAAAATGGTCATTTGCACACTGAGAAGTCTAAACTCTGACTTTTGGATCAAAATCAAATCTCAAAAATCATATATCATCAAGACATGTTGGAATATGAAGTTTATTTCATCAAGAATTTCAAAAGTCAAATTTTTCTTTGGAAAAGTCAAATTCTAAATACTTAGAAATTACTCTAAGTGTTTAAGAAATATGGCAATTTCAGAACTTCTGGGCCAGTGTTCATGCTCAGCAGATTCTGGATATTCTCAAGACAGAGTTTGGTCAGAACTTTTGGACCGGTTTTCACAAAGGTTCAGTCAGAGTTTGCAAGGGTAAATCAAAGAAGGTTACAAAGCGTGTTGTAAGCTTACTGGAAAGTCTGAGGGATCCCTCAGAACATGCAGAAGCCAGAAGATAAGAGGATCAGAAGATTGGATGCTACGTTGAAACAGAACTTCTGATCCAGAGTTAAGCAAGGATACAGAGTTTCATATGGGAACCCATTTAATGCTCACAACCACTTGTGAGTTGCTATCCAAAGGATTTCCCCCACGTGTACCCCTACTGACTTGGGAAGACAAACTTCTGTGTAAAGTATGCTAGACCCATGCGCTGCTTCTACTTTTCCTTAATTCACGCTGCCAAATCCAGCTTAGGCGTTGTTAACCATCCAACTTGATGCATTGAACCCCACTTGTTTAAGCTTACTTCAAGAGTAAGTCAGCATCTAGCATATGATGTTGGTGCCACTTGACCGCCCCAATTGCAAAACCTTTTCCTATAAATATAACACCTTTGGCCATTGAAAAGAGGACCGGAAAATTTGTGAAAGAGGCGAGAAAATTGAGAAATAAATCTTTGAACCATTACAAAAATTCCAAGAACCCATGAAACTATAAACACAAAATACCAAAATCTTAACATTGATTCCTTACATTCAAACTCCATTTTTTCCTCAAGTGTTCTTGACTAAAGCCATCCACGCAGTTGCTGATTCACATATAAGAAGCTACCTTAACTTCTGTATTCCTATTGCCATACACTCTCCATTCACTTCCACCTTAAAGAAGTCAGAATATCACCCCTTGGCTGTTCCAGAAGTTGCAAACTTCCATCCTTCTGAGTACGTGAAGAAGTTGCTCAAAAAATCACCAGAATTCAAGACCAACCTCCAGTTCACATAATCTTTTCCTGTTGCAAGGTAAGTTTCCTGCTGACTTTCATCATACTGATTAAGCATTGCTAGATTTTCTTATTTAACACAATGTAGATATTCTGATCCTGATGATGTATATATCCTGAAAATTCATGCATCTGCCTGCCTAAGTGGAAGTAATCCCTATTCATAGCTTCATAAGAGAAATTAGGACTTAGAATTAGAATTAGCAAATACATGTTGCTTCTGATTTGTGCTTATGATGTTTCGTGAAATTTGTCATAATTATTATGTATGCAACTTATGTTCTGTTAAGAAATAACTAAGTTGCAGATGTTCTGACTGGCATGGAGAGAGGAAAAGTTTTGACTGTTGCGTCAGAACTTCTGAAAACTTCTGAGTTCTCAGAAGATCTTGAACTTCTGAGCTTCCATATTTCTACTAACGTTGTTTTTGTTTGTGCAGCAAGTCAAAGTCAGAACTTCTGACCTCTTCTATTTTCAGCATTTTGTGCTGATTATGTTTTCTTTCTCTTTTATTATTTTGCCATCATATTATTTTTTATTATTAATCAAAAAATACCAAAAAAACATTTCATACTCACATATTATATTTCCTTTTAACATGAAAAGACAAAAAATATTTTCTTAAACAAAAGTTATTTTCCTTTTTTAAACAGACAAACATTTTACATTTCCTGTACATTCTTATCTATTTCAATATGGTTGTAATATTAACCTAGGATTTAATTTGCAACCCGCATTTGAAGTTTGTACACCCCATCCCCCTTAATGTTTATAATAGCGTAGAATCTTTATTTCCCGTACTTTTATTGCTCTCATAAATTGTTAGTAATTAGGGTATGTATGACGAGACTAAAATCAATTTTTAGAAAACCCTAATTCAAGACAAATTATGCATGCAATCAAATACACTCGCACACTTACACCCTTAGGGTAATTCCACTTGTTGCCTTATAAAAATGGCCATGTTATGCATGTGGGATGTCTTAGCACAAACAAATCGAAAAATACAAGATCATAGTCCCTCGATGATGCTATCAAAGTTGCCTTTCAAAATGATCTTAGTCCCTAAAAGAAAAGTGCTAAGTCATCTCACGACATTGCCATCATGGTCATACAATGACCCAATGCTCGTCCCTTCACATCCAATGATGGGGCTTCTTACCAAATCAATGGTAAGATAGCAACATCTAAAGGAGGAGGAAAAGCACATCTAAAACCTTTTGAGTAGGTAGATTACTTTTAGTTACTTGCTCAATTTCAAAACAAATATCCTTGCTATTTTCAAAACAATCACATACACTTTCCAAACATCTTTCCAAACTTGAAACATTTTCAAAAGCTCAACACTTTGTATACGTTCTTACGAACGGGAACTATTACAAAGTTTTCCTAAACGATGGCACCATTTCAAAATACTTTCAAGACCACACAAAAGCATAATTTTCAAACAAAAAGCAAGTGATCTAGCGAGTAACTAAGAGCAAATGGAAAACCATGGATGGAAAGGGTGCTAATACCTTCCCTTTTCATAATCTACCCCCCGAACTCATGAAAACATCTCTAAAGGTCTTTCCTGTGCTTTTCACCTTTCCTTATTGGATAAAAGAAAAGTCGGTGGCGACTCTTGCTAAACCACAACATTTGCGAACATAAACGTAAAAAAAAACCTCAAGTCAGTTCTCCCACCGTATCACATGAAGGTAACGTATTTCATATGTTGAAAAATATTACAATCTTTTAGCCAAAACTTTATTTGTGTAAAATCAGGCAACAAGGAAATAAGTCTTCTAGGCACGCCTGCAGATATCTGCTTTTGAAACCATCCCCTGTTGTTGGACAAAACTTGAGAAAGTCTCTAGCATGTTATTTCCCTTTTGTGGCCTTGATTTCAGGCATGTTTGGCGTGTTGACGCGTACAAGTTGTTTCCTTCAGTATCCATTTTTTAAAGACAGTCGCCGAGATCTTGAGTTTATTATTATCTTTTGTACCCCTTATGAATAAGACAAATGTAGGGAGACGAATATATGAAATGCATGAATGCGTGGGTGTAAGGTTGAGTGACAGGATTTTATGATAAGTACCCCTATAAGGTAGGGATGTATGGTTTAGTGACGGGGTTTTGTTATAAGTACCCTTATAAGGTAGGTTCCTTAGTCTTGACCTACAGTTGATCTACCCTCCCAAAAGGTGGCTTCCCTAAGGGTATCATGAATAACACCAGAGGAAAAAGGCGCAAGGGCTTCCCTCAGGTGGAGCCTCTTTACGGACCGAAACTTTCGTCTCGAAGTCGTGAAAGGTCTCGTCATGAGATTTTAGGTTAAGGTCATTACAAAGAGTCATGGGTGACCCTCAAAAGTCCTACTCGTCAAGAGGATATCTCTTGATAAGTATTACTTTTTCGGAAGTCCACCGACTATAGGCGAAGTCGTAACATAAACTCACAGGGATGATGTACCCCCTAAGCTAATAGACGAAACTTCTTGCTAAGGTTATTTGAGAATTTTTTTTTTGAAATAAAAACCCTCCACATAGTATATATGATCATAAAAAAAATTGACAATAAATAAATAACACAATAAATAAAATTAATGCAAATAAATAAATAAAGAAAATAAAAATAAGAAATCCCACAAAAATACCTAAACCTAGGGTTTAGGAGAGTCCCCAGCAGAGTCGCCAGCTGTTGTGACTGGTTTTTAACTCAAGAGTCGCCACTATTAGCTTTTATCCTAAGGAAGGGAACCTAACAGAAAACCCTAATTCACAGACAGAGATTCTAGGTTTCAGACTTAATTATACAAAAGGAAAGTGTTAGGCACCTTTCATCTACCTTGTTCACAAGGATATTAGACTCTAGGTTTAGGTTTGGGGTAAACAGGATTTTAAGTTTTAATTAGAAAGAGTTTAATTTATTTTATAAGGGAACTCGCTACGATTTTTGATCGTGTGCCTACCTATCCTCTTATGAGGAATCAGAGTCCCAATTCGTAGTTCGTATGGGTTGGTGTTTTTTAGGGGTTTGCAAGCATATTTTGAATCACTTCGCACTCGGTCGGGAGTAGTGTTTGCGGAGATTTTGACTGAGTGCGCAGTAAGTCAAAACTAGTTTGAAACCCTTTTGCAAAAAACAGTTGATTAGCTTAGTTTATTGCGAAAAATAGTTTGATGATTTGTTTGTGTATTTTAATCATATTATCTGCAAAAATATCTTGATTAATGCATGATAAAAAAAGATTTAATGCAAATATAAAAAAATATATGCAATTTTGATATAAAAATGATTTGGATGATAATATAGTAATATTTAAATAGTATATAAGATATATTAGTATTAACAAATAATAAGAATAATAATAATATATACATATAATAAAAATTAACACTAATGATAATTATAAATAATAATAATAATAAATTAAATAATAGCAATATAATAATAATATCATAATATAATAATTATAAATAATAGAAAATAAGTGATAATATAAAAATAGGAAAAACATAATTTAATTAAGTTGAACCGGGGGGTGTAGTTTTAGTTATTAAGTAAAAGAGTGGGGGTGTTAAAAGTTAGGACCAAGTTGGCCCAAATACAGTTTCTGAAAGGGGGGTGTATATTGTTTTGTGGTTTAGCAAAATAGCGGGAAAAAGGGTGTAGGAAGTAACTGGGCTTAGGCCCATTGTGCTTGGAAGGAGGTCGGTGTGATTAGGTGAATGAGGGAGTACGATGCTTATCATGCAGACTTAGCCTATGGTCGTCTGATTAAGATCGCATTGGTAAGATTTGAGGGAGCACGTTAGATAGCACACGGACGCGTGCACTGGATCATGAAGGAATACAAATGTTGTTTTTAATTATTTCACCCTTTTTTGTTTTTTTTTTTGTTTTTTACAGCACGCGTCTTCTCCTACCTCTCTTCTATCTAAACCCTAATCTTCATGTTCTCTCATGGAGGCGCGACTAGATCTAACCCCTTTCTACCGTAAATCAAAACCCACACCACCCCAATACTAGTACAATCAAAAAGAAAGTTGAGTTTATACCCCTTTGCAATTTTGTTTCTGACTTCAAGCTTTTGGTCTGATTTGACGCTAAGCTCTTTGCGTCTTGTTTGATTTGCAGGTCGCGGCGAAGATTGAAGATGGTGGTGTTGAAGGTGGTTCACGGTGGTGGTTAGCAAGAAGCAGCGGGTGACAGCGACTAGGGTTCTAGATATTGGAACTCTAATCTCCTCTTACTACGATCTTCAACGGCAAGGGTTTTGGTATCATGTTCTTCTTTGTGTTCTTCTTCCGTCTCTTTATTTGATTCGTCCTTGTGTTCAATTTTTTCTTCTTTGTTTTTGTTCTCCTCCTCCTTATTTCTCTGTATAAAGTCTTCTCGCCTCCGCTGAACCGGTCTCTCAAATGAACCACTGAACCATTTTCTCACTTCCTTTGGAACTAAACCCGAGACGTTTCAAATTCCCGTCCCATGAATGCTTCAAAACTGAAATGCTCTTGTGAATCACGCATTTGTTCCTGTTTACAAAGTAAAGCGCTACAGCCGCGAATAATAGAATCAGCAACACGTTCTCAGAAGTGGGACCCACTGAACCAATATTGAAAAAATTGAAAACGTAGAAGAACAATGAAATCCCGCTGAAAAAACATAGAATCGAAGCAGCAACAAACCGGATCGAACCTAAACCTGAACCGGAACCGAACTGGCACTTCTTCTTATTCTTTTTATTTATGTTTCTTCTTCTTCTTCTTATCGAGTTTCTATACATCGTAAAAGTCTTCTTTGTTCACAAAACCAACGCTATAGCCTCCGTTGGTCGGAGAAGATCACCGAAGCAGCGAGGATTTGGTTCGGGTCAGCTTGCTTTGGCTTTGGCTATTCGTCTTCTGAGTTTCCATCTTTAGTGGAACCCACCAGATCCAATATCCACCGTACGATTTACTCTTCTCTTCTTTTTTCTTACCCACTTCACTTAACCTACTTTACCCTTCTCTATATCATGAGATTCTCACCACCACGATATTTATTACCGGTTGCGCCGGCAACATCTCAGGATACACGGTGGTAACAATAAGAGAGGTTTCATATACCGGTACTTTTGTACCCCAAAATTTTCCCTCTCATTTTATCAAGATTCTCCTTACAAGACTTCTTGGACTCAAGACAGATTAGGGTTTGCTCAGCTCAAGACATCTCCTTGCATTGATGACCTGAAATTAGGGTTTGAGTTTGCACAGGGATTTTTGGAATTCTAATGCCTCATGTGACTTTCATACTTCATGTTGGACCTCTAAGATTTCTCATACCAAGTTTCAAGCCTTGAATCGTATTTTTGCCCAGTCAATTGGACAGTTGACCTAAAAATCAATTGTATTGGGGAAAAAGTCAACCATGGTCAATTTACAGTCAAACTTAATAATTTTTGATCCACAACAACATTATGGGATTTTATGTACCATTTGATCAAGTTTGGACCACAACTCCTCAAGAAATTTGATCAGATCATCAAAAGGGCAAAATGGTCAAAATTAGGGTTTTGACTGGAGAAAGGCAATTTCTGATTTTTGACCTAGCCAATGACCAATTGGGTTCAAGCATGGTTTCAAGGACTCAATGGCACAATCTTTACCTAATCACAAGGTTCAAAAGATTTCAAATGCATTGGATTGATAGATGAATTTTCCAATCAACTGATCAAAAATCAACTGTACACTAAAAAGTCAAACTTTGACTTTTTGGTCAAAATCAAGTGCCAAGGGTCATATTTCATCAAGATGTGTCAAAACATGAAAATTGTTCACCAAGAAACTTAAATTTGGAAATTAGGGTTTAAGTTTGAAAATTTTCATAACTTTGAATTTTTCTAAGTTATGAAAATTTCTTATTTTTTCCCAACTTTTTCACCATGATGCAATTGGATTCAAAGAAAACTTCCAACATGAAAGTTGTAGTCATCCACAAAGTCTACAACTTTTATTCACAAAGTTTTCCCAAAAGATTCTTGTATCTCAATTTATGATTTTGTGAATAAGGATCCATAAACTTTTTAACTTAGAGAAAATTTGCCCTAGTTTAGGCAGATTTTTGACCTAACTTCATGGCAACTTTTCACCTAGTTCCAAGAGGAATCTAAAGTTTAATTTCAAATATGGATTGTAGAGCATGTTACAAGCTTTCCAAAATGTCCAAGAACTCTCAAAGATCATTTATGGTTAGGGAGAATCAAAGAAATGAAAATGACAATTTATCACTTTTGTCCAAGGCATTTTTCACATTGGTACAAGTTGCAAATCAGTTTCAAACTTGCTTGTACTTGGTATTACAGGTCCTAATCCTTTCTACACTCCTTAATTTAATGCAAACACAATGGATAATAGCCTTGTTCTGACTTTTGAAGCATTACACATTGAATTAATCCAAAAATGGCATAAAGTTCACATTGTTACTTTGATAAAGCTTGCTTTTTCCAACTTTGTTTATCTTGAGCCATGGACCTAATCTCTTGCTGCAAACAATATCCACAAATATCAGGCAATTTGTACCAACTCTCATCAGATCTTGAGCTAGCCTGTACAGGCCTTTGCTTTGTCACTTCACCTTTTCTTCAAAAACAAGCAAACTTGTAAAAGTCAAGCAAGCTTGTGTATCTGATAAAACCAAGACTTGGTATCATTTCAAACGATCTCAGAACTTTGTAACAAGCAGAATGCACGAATTGCCAACCTCTCAAACACCCCAAAACACAAAAAACACCATTTCTTCCCAAAACAGGGCAACCTCTGCAAATCACTAGCCATTTCCATTTTGCCTCGTGCGTTTTGCCTTGAATCACTTCAAACACAATCCATACCTCACATACAAGCTATCCAGGCCCATGTCTTACAACTGTAAGCTCGGTTTCAAGCTTCACCATTTTCACTTTTTGAGTTTGCAGGTTGACTTCTATAGGAAGATTCAGGCATCTACAAGGCAAGTTGAGCATTGGAGAAGCTTGAGGGAACTTCAAGCAAGATCACACGACCTTTAGGCCTTACTCAAAGTTCTCACATTTCCATTTTTCATGTTATAAGTTTTTGATTTTATGCAAAGAATAGCAAGAACAGAATTTGAGTACAGAAAGCGCGCGTTTGGGACGAAGGAGCAAGGACAGGGATGAAGTGTGTTATGGGCCTGGCACTTTGGGCCTGTTTCTATTCACACCCCTCATTTTGCTTCTGCACCCCCCTTTGCATATTTTTATATTTTTTGTATTTTTTTGCATAATTTATATTTTCTGACTTTATTTTTTTTTCTGAACATTAAAAAATCCAAAAATATTTTCCTAATTTTTTGTATTTTTATTTTATTATTTTTATTATTTTTTGGCATAAAAGATAGTTTATTAGTAATAATATAATTTATTTTCTTAAATAAACTTAAAAATAATATAAAAATATCATATATTTTTATTTTTATTATTTATACACTTAAAATAATATTTTCATACATATTTCAATTTTTTAACATTTTGTATATATTATTATTGTTTTTTCTTGAACAAAATGAATAAAATAAATGATTCGAAAACAATATTTCTTTTAAACAAAAATTAGGGTTTTCACCCTTTCAAAAATAATCATTTTATTTTTTCTTATTTTTAAGACTTAAATAAGCTTATTTTTACATACATAAAATTAATACAAAAAACATTTTTGCCTACATACATTTTATTGCATATTTAAATATTTGCTTATTTATTTATTTGTACAATAAATTCAATTTGGTTGTAATAGTTTTAGGGATTTATTTTGAGTAATATCCCCCTATTCAAAACTTGTATCCCCCTCCCCATAATATTGTTGTAATAGTTTAGATTTACTTTATGCAATTTATTACTTTCATATACCCTGATAGTAAACTAGGGTTTTGTATGCAAAGACCAAAAATCAAAACAAATAGCATGACCTAATGCAAGACAAAAATGCATGAAAAATGACAACACATTGCACACAAGCACCCCTAGGGTTTCATCCACTTTGTTGCCTTAAAATGGCCATGGTATGCATGCTAGGTATCTTGGCAAAACAAAATCAATCAAAACAAAAAGATTATAGCCCATCGATGACGCTATCAAAATGTTGCATAAAAACAAATGATCTTAGTCCCTAAAACTTGCTAAGATACTTGGCACCATTACTATCATGATCATACGATGACTCACGCCCGTCCCGTTTAACATCCAAAGATAGGGTTGTTTACCAAATACAATGGTAAATCAACAATGTCAAAGGAATAAAAATGTGTAGGAAAGACTTTTGAGTAGGGTAGATAACTCTTAGTTACTTGATCTTTTTCAAACAATCCTTGCTATTTTCAAACACATGCACAATTTCAAAACCATTTCCAAACAACTTTCAAACATTGAAACATTTTTCAAAAGACAAACATCTTTGTATACATTCTTACAAACAAGAATCATTACAAAGATTTCCTAAACAAAGGCCTCTTTTCAAAATAATTTCAAAACCACACAAAGCACCATTTCAAACAATTTGAAAAATCAAAGCAAGTGATCTAAAACAAGTAACTAAGATCCCATGGAAAACCATGGATGAAAATGGTGCTAACACCTTCCCTTTTCATAATCTACCCCCTGAACCCAAAAACAATCTCAAAGGTCTTTCCTGTGCTTTTTTACCTTTCCTTTTGGATAAAATAAAAGTCAGTGGTGACTCTTGCTAAACCAAAACATTTGCGAACACAAACGTAAAACCTCAAGTCAGTTCTTCCACCGTATCACAGGTACCTAAACTTTTTTTCGCCGGTTTCAGAAGAAAGAAAAAACCATAAGAAAAATAAAGTAGGAAGAATACTTGGTTTAGAATTGTCGAAGGTTATTGTTCTCTTCGTTGGTTTTGAGTAAGAAAAAAACTGGTGAGTTTCGCAGTTTACGAGGATGCGCCTTTGGTTTTTGAGCTTGGTTATCCCTATGTCCAACCAATCCTCTCTCTTATGTATAACTCTGGTTATTTATAGTTAGTATTTTTAGGGTTAGAATTTGGAGCTTGCGAATTATCGTTACAATTCCTTAGATTTACGATTTAGAACAATTAGGGTTTGGGGATTTCTGTTGTAATTTTTTTCGGATTGTAATTGATTGAATATATTTTGGGACTTAGATTTGATTTTGCAATCTATTATGATTTTTCTTTTTCTGTTAATTTGGGATTTGGATTAAATGTAATATATTTGATTAGCAAAAAATATTTGATTGAGTTTATTTGTTATTGTTGTCATTTCCATATTTGGTTTATTGGATTTGAGATTAACTTCATTTTTAGGTTGTATAGTCTTTTCTAGATTCGATTTTGGTAAGATTTGAACAGTGCATGTTAATAAACAAAACCATGCGCTAATTCTGGCCAATTGGAACAGTATCAGTTTTTTTTAATTAAATTGGGCCTTGCGCATTATCTATTTTACTCAGCGTAACTACATTAATTATTTTTATTTACAGCAAAACATTTCTTTGTTTGTATAACCGGGCCCAATCCAATAATTCCTTATCTCTTTATTTATTAACCTTAATAAAAACATGAACCAGAAAATGATTCCAAATGCCAACGCGAAATGGGCCAAATATTAGGCCCTAATTAACAACAAAAAAATTTTAAAGCAACCCCTTTTCCTTTTTAATCCAGTTTGGGCCTTAATAGCAACAAAATAATTTCTTTTAAATAAACAGTAAACGCTAATGGGCCTAGTATTAGTAATTACACCTCCCCTTTTTTTAAAAACATTAACACTAAAAATGAGTTTTATTAATTAAAAACTTAACTATTGTTTGAATAATTTTTCGTTTTCGAATCGCATGGGCCATAGGCCAACGTGCCTTACGAATAGGTTTATGAGTCTTTCCGATTTAGAAAGCCCAATTAAAATATACCCCCTAATCGTCTTGGATAGAGATGGGCCAACAGATACTGTTGTACCATCTTTAATTAAATATTTTTCTTTCATAATTTCGAAAAATAAATTCATCGAGGTAGGACAAATTTGGGGTACGACAGCAGCGATGTAGTTATCAAGTTTTTTCAATTATCTATACCCTAGGTTGTGATAGATATGTGAATAAATCTGCATAATCCATTGCATCAGTCTTCATGCAGCAATGTATTATCAAACTGGATTTTATTTATCCCCTAGGTTGTGATAAATACACAAGTTCCTTCTCTGCGATATAGCTTATTGCATCAGGCTCCATGCAACAATGTGCCAAATCTGCGATATAACCCATTGCATTAGGCTCCATGCAGCAATGTGTGAAATCTGCAATATAACTCATCGCCTCAGTATCCATGCAGTGATGTACTTATCAAGCTTTTTTCAATTATCTATCCCCTAGGTTATGATAGGTATGCGAGTAAATCTGCATAATACATTGTATCAGTCTTCATGCAACAATGTATTATCAAACTGTGTTTTATTTATCCCCTAGGTTGTAATAAATACACATGTTCCTCCTCTGCAATATAGCTCATTGAGTCAGGCTCCATGCAACAATGTGGGAAATTTGCAAAATAACCCATTGTGTCAGTCTCCGCGCATCAATATGGAAAATCTGCAATATAACCCATTGCGTCAGTCTCCATGCAGCAATGTGGGAAATTCGTGATATAACTCATTGCCTCAGTCTCCATGCAGCAATGTAGTTATCAAGCTCTTTTCAAATATCTATCCCCTTGGCTATGATAGTTATACGAATAAATTTGCGTAATTCGTTGCATTAGTCTCCAAGTAGCAATGTGTTATCAGACTTTGTTTTATTCCTCCCCTAGGTTACTATGAATAGACAAAATCAAACAAATTAAAACTTATGATATTAGTCTCCAATCATTAGTAAGCCAACTTTTCCAAAACTTGTAAATACGCAAAAAAAACTATGATCTCTTTTCTAGTTATTGGCGAGTTATCTGCGTCATATCTAGGTCAAACTTATTCATCATATCTCTCTACTTAAACTCTGATAGGATGATACAGCATCATCTTTGTCTATTTTTTTATTCAAACTCTGGTAGGATGATACATCATCGTCCTTGCCTATTTCTTGGAGCTCTGAGGTATGCTACATCAGTGTACCCTTATTTAATAGTGCTTTGGTCCAAATTTTGGGGTCTTTCATTATTTAATAACCATCTGATTCGAACGTATGATACCTGCATATTCTCGCACCATTCAATCAAAGAGTGATTAAATAGGGGCAGCGGACATACCCTAAATTTTCCCGCCCTTTATCACTACGGTCGAAATTAATTTCAAACTTAGATTTTTATAAAATTATTTTGATTTACATTAGTATTTTGGGGTTCTATAAATATTCGTTCTCAAGTCCAGTTAAAAATATAATAATTTATTTCAAATTATTTGTATTTTTAAAATAGCAAATATTTGCACACCTTCCATATACTTTCAATTGAGTTTATTTATAAATGAGTAACATAGCACAATTGGTAAAGAATGAAGCTTGCAAGTATGAGGTCGCGGGTTTGAATCTTGTGTGTTGCATTTTTAATATTTTTTATATTTCTTTTTGTTACTAAGTTTCTTTTTTTTTTTGGAAATCAGGCTTGGGCTTTTCATACATTTTGGATAACTTAGTCTCTAAGCCTTGTTTAACCTAATTAAAGTCGATAAATAGGACCTTAGTTTGTCCTAGTTTGACACACACAATTCACCCACGAGTTCTACGATTCCACACGCTTTCTTTTAATTTTCTTTTCAAGAATACTTTTGGTGTTATATTTTTGGCCGATGATTCAATATGAGGCCCTTCAATCTAATTTTCAATTTTATATTTTTTTATTGTTATTTGCATAAACCATATGATGATTTTGTTCTTGATGATTTTCTTTAAAAAATTATTATTATTATTATTATTATTATTATTATTATTATTATTATTATTTACACCACATATTTTCATCGAATCTCAACTTTTTTTCACTTTCCATATGCATATCTTCACACAATTAGAAAACCTTATGTATTTCTTAGTCACCTTGAACACTTACTAATAACATATTGCATACAAACATTCACATTGTTTTTCTCATTCAAACAAAGCAGTGTTTACATACTTACAATTGTAACAATTGAAATCCACTTGAATTTTCTTTTGTTCTAACATTCTGAAACCAATTCAAAACATCATTCACAAATTCACAAATCCACAATTTTTACAATTTCATTCACTCACATACACTTCATGTTTTATAATTTCTTTTCATTTGTGGTTTTTATTCTTGGCCAATGATTCAATGTGAGGCTTCACTCTCTCCCATATTTTTTCAATTTTTTTCTTTTAAATTTATTTAACCATATGATGAATCCTGAAGGTTATTTTATAAAATTATATGTATTTTTAAAATCGAAAATACTAACAATTTTTAGTGACCCTCATATTATACACAGAAATCTCGTAAATACAAATAAAGAAGAAAAAGAAGAAACAGATCTAAGGTTGGCACCAGTTATAAACGTTGCTGACGAAGCCATTCAACACAACCCACAGACCGTAAAATTAACATCAAAGTCATCGTAGCCTCCACAGATTCACCGAGCTCGGTTAGTTCTTCTTTCCAATCTTTGATCTGAGATATTTATTTGTTGCTGTTAATAGTGTTTTTTATCTATGATTATAATTTCTTCAAAAGAACGAGAAGTTAATTGGCTAAAATTGAGAAACACTTCCACGTGCAAACACTTGTGGTTGTCGTTTATTTTATTTTAATGTGAGCATTAAAGGTGAAAAGAATTTTACATTGTACATATAATTTATGTTGATACTGATGTTTTCCTTCTTTTTATTTATTTCTTCTCATGAAATATGTCAGCATGAACTTTAAAGCCTAATAGCATTTTGATACCATGTGTATTTATAAGTCTTATTTAAAAAAACAATAAAACTAATTCATGTCATGGGAACGTGAGATGGGGCACCTCATGTAACTTTTTTTCTCTTCTTTTCTACCTTTTATTTCTTTTGTTTTTTTTTAATTATTATTATTTTTATATTTTAATTAACTTTTTTTTATTTTGAAATAATTAGGGTTAACATTTCATTGTGGGCTTGAGTCTATGTTTCTATTTTCTTTCCTAACTCACACTCATTCTTTATCCTTACACTTTCTTTTATTTATTTTACTTAGTGCAATTTTTACTAATTAATTTAGGTTAATTAATTTGTACTTAATCTTAGATTCTTTTCGATCAAATTCTTATACAAAAATCAAACTTTTTAATCAAACTAACTTAAATATCTTCTCAAATAAAAGGATTTCGCATCCTTAAATAATTAATAGGTCAGGTCAACGCCTTACCAATTAATTATTCAAATCAAAACAATAACAATCTAAAAAATAATTAATTCAAACATTCTATAATAATAGGATGTCTATCTTCGAGTAATTAAATCGGTCAATACATCGTCTATCGGTTTATTATTCAAAATCAAACAATTAAAATCCACGCAACTCACAAATTACTACATTTGCGAGGGACAAGTTGTCAATACCTGACCATATAATGAGGAGACTATATCAGACTCCCCCGCTCTACGTCTTAATATAGCTAACAAATTACAAACCCTTTTCCACTAACATAAAAAAAATACTAGATATTTTCAAAAAAAGATTAAATAGCATTGTCTTTGAATAAAACTGCGAAATGCGTCTACCATCACTCAATTTACAACCCAGAAAAGGTTCAAAGATAAATTCAAAAGCAATTCTACGCAATCCTATAAAAAACACCAACCAACTGTGTACTGCGAATTGGGACTCTGATTCCTCCTAAGAGGATATGTAGGCATACGACTAAAATCATGGCGAGTTCCTCTTATAAAACCTTAAAACCCTATTTCCTAAAAATTATGCTTCTAACCCTAGTATCCTTGTGAACAAAGTAGATAAAGAGTGCCTAACACCTTCCCTTCATCTAGAACCCAGTCCAAAAACCTAGAATCTCTAATCTTTTAGGGTTATCCTTTATATTCCCTTCCTTAGGATAAAAATTAAGGGTGGCGACTCTATTTAAAACCAGTTGCAACAAAGCCTAGTTACTAACAGTTAAATATGTACAGAAAAATAAAGTGCGGAATATGAAGTCCTACACTATTACATGGATTTGGGGCAGATACATAGGTATAGAAAATGTGGGAAAGTAAATCTACGTTATTACATCCTCGAAGGAGATACATAATAAGAAAAACGCGGGAATGTAAATCTAAGCTATTACATTGATAGTGTGACCTATACATTTCTTCTATGAATTTAAATAGCAAGAGATGAGAAAAAAAAGTGTTAAAAAATGTTAAAATGTTTTGTATTTTTTGTGGTTTTTTTGTAAAAAATAATTTAAGTGATAAGTAATTAAACCTAAATTCTAATTGATTTTAATATTAAGGAGATCTAATTAGTTAATTAATTAATTAATTAATTAGTAAATAAAAATATATCAAAAAATTTAATTACTAATTAAAAACCCTAATCCTAATTTGTTAAAGTGTTGAAAAAAATTAGGTTTGTTAATGGTTAATTAAAAAAAGGAATTAATTAAAAAAAAGAAAGCAAATTAGGGTTAGTAGAAAATAAGAAAAAATACTAATTGCATGGGGTGGGTGGTGAACCCACGCCCTTCCCTTCATAGGATGTGCTGCCTTCCAGTAGGCCAGTGTGATGATTATGTTACGAAAATAGGAATCAGTCAACATATTGTAAACCTGCGCGTTAGTTTGGAAAAAACAAAATAATTTTGTCAAAAGTTGGGATCGAACCCATACTCTCACGCAATACCAGTGCATCACTCACCACTACACCATTTTTGTTTTTGTTTTATAAAACACAAACAAATCAATATGTAATAAAATGTTAGACCAGAGAAGCGTCGGAGCCCTAGCTCCAGACGTCTTCTCTGGTGACTCAAAAATTTAACTTGCAAAAACAGCAAGAGTTAGATCATAACAAGGACCCTATTCCCCTAATTTTACCCTTGAGAATCTAATTGAAGCATTGGTGTGTCCGGAAAACGCTTGTGGAGTGAGTTTCAAAAAAAATACTCCAAATTGCCCTAATAATGGCATTTTGTTATTCCTGCGTCAAAGTTTGCAAACGATGCGTCAAAATCATTCCAAACATCAATATGAACATGGATGTATGCATCAAATCATTCAACAATGCATATATTAAAAGTTTGAAATTCAATAAGTTTACCAAACCGGTGATGCTTGGTTGCGACGATCTGTGATGCTTCAAGCTTTAGTGATGGATGGGATGAACTCTTGGGATATTCGGGAGAACGATAGAACGCTTGGAATGGATTGATAGAGGCTACACACGAGGGTTTAAGTTTTCCCTAGTTCTTGACAAATTTGAGATTTTTAGGGTGTGTTCTTTAGGCAATTTTGTGTGTCCTTTGATGTCTGAATGTGTTGTCTATTTATAATGATTGGATTAGGTCAACAAAAGTGAGATAAAACTTTTGTATTTCATGATCAAATCTTTTATTGGAATTTTGCATGAAAAATTTCTTTTTTAAGATCAATCATGTGCCAATCATCTCTACACATTTTTGCAAGCTGGTCATGAGCTTTTTGGGCCTCCAATTTGATTAGAACAAAAGCCTACACGCCTTGATCCATTATCTTTATATTTTATTTTATTTATTTTGAATTTAATTGAATAAAATCAAAATAAAAAGAAATAAAAATCACAAAAATGCATGAATGGATTTAGAGGTTTAATATGAGGTCATGAACACGTTAGAACCTAAAAACTTAGGCCCATTAGCCCAAAAATTCATGTTTGCTCAATTTGAACTTCATGCATTTTCTCAAAATTGCTCAACTTGCACAACTTATAACTCTTTCAATTTTTATCATATGAAGGTGATCTTAGACTTTTTGGAAACCTCAAGATGTATCCTACCACTTTCATGTTGGTCAGGTTTTCATTTTAAGTCTTAATGTTGATGTAAATTGCTTTGACAAAAAATGTCTTTTTGTTAACTTTTAAAATGACCTGTAATGTTTTGGCCCATATCTTTCAAATGAAGCATTTTTTGGCCTTCAGCTTAGAAAGACAAAGTTGTAGAGAATTTAATTTCCTTCAATATAGGCTTTGTTTGAGGTATTTATGATGAAGTATGTTAAATTTATGCTTGGTCAAAGTTCAGTTGACTTCTCTTTAAGAAAACCCTAATTTAGTAACTTTTGACTTTTGATGAATCTTAAGTTTTCTTGATGAATCATGATCAACCCTTGATCAAATGATGAATATGGCCTTAAAATCTTGATGTCGACCTAAAATATTGAAATTTGAGTGCAAATTGGTCAAAGTTGACTTTTTGTCCAATATAGTTGATTTTCAATCATCTGGCTAATTGATTGAGCAAACTTGTGATTTAAGGCTTGGAATTTGGCATAAGGGTACCTTGATACATATGAGAAACCATGAAGTCAACTTTAGGTATTAGAAGTCTAATTTACTTTGAGAAAAGCAAATCCCTAGTTGTAGGTTAATTGCTTAGGAGGAGAGTTTATCTGGTCAATCTTTGATAAGTCTTGAGTAGTTGAGATTCTTAAGAGCATGAGGAGGTGCTTTGAATTAATTTGTTTTGAAAATGGGAGGGAAAATTTTAGGGTACAACAATCGACATGGCATATAATAAATCAAATCCATAAATTCCTTTTCACAATCTTCCGTCCACTAGAACTTTGTTGACTTCTTGATAGCTGTGAAGAAGTGGATAGACTTATCGTTTATGCAAGACAGAAACTGGGACATGGTGGTAAGTTTTTCGGTCACATACTGAACTTATTTCGCTGACGCCGGGAATTTCATATCAATAATTTCCTGGCACTTGTCTGGATTAGCCTATATTCCCCGGCATGTCAGCATAAAACCCATAAACTTGCCGGCTTGTACCCCGAAAGTGCATTTGTCAAGATTAATCCTCATGTCAAACTTCCTTACTGACTCAAATGTTTCTTTCATATCTTTGACATGGCCCCTCCTCTACGAGGTCTTGATCATTATATCATCAACATATACTTCATAGTATCTCCCTATTTATGATAAGAAAACCATATCCATTGGAGAACACATGCTAAATACTTGAAACCAACATAAAATACCAGTATAACACAATAAAAAGGAGACAAAACAACATAAAATGTTATGTGAGTCGAGTCAGTAATGTGATATGTTTTGTGGTTATCAAAAGGTGGCTACTATAACTAATGGTAACACTACATTTGAGGCTCCATTTATCTTCTCGCGATCTAGAAATCCTAGTGTTAGTCGGTCCTTGCTTCGTGATCTGGTGTCAGTCATTTCTTGGAGGAGGTGCTTCAGTGACAGATCTTTGTTGAGGTAGAACAGGATCAAAAGATTTAACATAGCTCTTGGTGCAATCTGGGACGTGACTGCCCCTATCTCTCGGTGGTTCCGATAGATATCTGACATTGGATCGAGGATGATTTATCTATGGAATTTTGCAGGAATTAGGAGTCAATTCCCATAGACGGCTTCATTATTCTATCATAGAACCAGAATTGATGTGGATTGAAGATGTAGGAATTTGGAATCAACGACGGTGATCTACAGTACGGTGGTGCAAGGTGAACCTGCAAGGATAGCATTCTAACACCCAACTTAGTTCAGATTCCAAGAGGAGCATAATTAAAAGTGGAGATCAAAAAGTGTACCTTGAATCTCACGTGTGCTGACTATATATGTGTTGAATAATGTTGATTGGGCTTGTATATTGGGCTTTTGATCGGCCAACAGGTTTTTTAAAAGTATTTACAACTAATAAGTTTTAATATTAAATATCAACTATAATAATTTTTTATTTTTTAAAATTATTTTTTTTATTACTTTTCTAAAAGAATTATTAAAAAATATTTTCACGGCCTAATGCTAACATGTGCCCCAAGGGTACACGTTAATGATATTTTTTGTAAACATAGTCAATTGAAATATATGCATTCAATTCTTTGAGAATATAAATAGGGGTGGCGAAGCGGACGGCCCACCCCAATTAAACATGTCTCGTTTAAGCTCGTCCAGAAGCGGAGTAGGGCTGGGCGGGTCAACTTGAGCTTTCAAGCTGAAAAGTCAAGCCCATCACATTTACTAACGAATTAGTTGGTTGGTGGGCTGGCCCATAAATTTTTTTTTATAGTTTGATTTACTACATAATTTATAAAGTTTTTAATCATTACCTAAGAGGCTGGCAAAAGATATTTTTTAACAACGCATAATAGAACTTCAATATTTCTTAAGTCCAAACGATTCCAAAAAAAAAATGACTAATTACAAGTAAAACATAACAAAATATACCCAAGTACAAGAACAACAAAACATATAAAATTAAATAAATAAAAAATAACACATAAAATTCTAATTAAGAATTTAGACAAGACAAACAATGACAATAATTACAGTGTATAAAATATCACAATACACAAAATATCAACACTTGACTCTCACTGCTTACATCATATAGACTATTGTATAAAAAAATTCCTTAATAGTTAAATCCTAAATTTTTCATATGTATACACTAATCAAATCCTTCTTTTTGTTTAAATTTAACATCAATTTCTAAAGAAAACATAGGAGCTCGTGTATTGACAACTTAATAATTGTTCATGTCATACAATTGTTCTTCAATTTCAAACATTTCCAACCAACACAGGTTGTTAGATACATGGTTTTATGATTAGCGTAAATTTTGCTAAAACATGGTTCATAGCTGATGTTAAGCAAGATGTCACAACATATTGACCAATTGTTATGACAGGTTTTGTTGTCATGAATATCAGACAGATGCTGAGTCAAATGTCTTAACATCTTGGCCAATTGTATAATAGGTATTGCTGTTATTTTTCTTGATAGATTTGATTTGATTTTGTGAGATCTACTGGGATATATCTCACTTATTTTTGCATGACAAGAAGATTTTATTAGGAACTGTGCAGATTTGATTTAGTTTCATAAAAAGAATCTTGGAGACTTTTTAGGAAACTTTGAAGATTTGTTCCTATTTTTTTGAAGATCTTACATCAGATTTAAAAGTAGAATATTGTATTTGTTTGAAGAGTCCAAGCCCATATTGTAAGAGTCTATAAATAAGGACTTGCTAAACCTAAAAATAACAAGCATTCACAATAAGAAATCGAGGGTGTATAAGGGTTTAGGGTTTTGAGAGTACTTTAGGTTCTTGTTTAATTTTGTGTGTCACTCTTGTATCTTTTGATACATTGAGGTAGACTGATTATTTATTGTTACTTTCCCATCACTCATGAGCTTTTAATTAAAGAGTTGATTGCGTGTCAAGTTATTGTTCTCACTCATGAGCTTTTAAGCAAATAGTTTAGTATTGTTGATTGGAAGTGTAATCTTCTGTTTTGGTTCTTGTATAATGTCAAATAAAGTACTAGAAGACTTTGTTGTACAAGTTGGTCAAGATGTTATGACATCTTGTTCAACATTAGACTGCAATACATATTTTCCCAATGAAACATATTTTGATAAAATTGTTGTCAACTCTTTGTTTTACCAAAATTGTTGCCAACCATAAAATCAAAGACCTAAGACTAATCAAGTAAGTAAAAAGAGAAGTTCTAGAGATAGGGATGTCAACCTTATAATGCACACTTCATTGAGAGCTTCAACTAGGGAAGACAAATACTTTGGCAGTGGATTCCCTAGACATATGATAGGTGTTCAGAAGTTACTGGTAGACATTAAATCTCATCCCACATGTTCTGCCAGATTTGGTGATGAATTCAAAGGTAAAATCAAGGGAGTTAAAAAATTTTGTGTGATGGCTCTTCTAGTCTAGAAGATGTTCTTCTTGTATAAGGACTAACTGCTAACCTTGTCAGCATTAGTCAGTTGTGAGACCAAGGATTATTAGTAAATTTTCCAAAGTCAGAATGTTTAGTCAAAGAGGATAAAGATGTTGTTTTGATGAAGGGCATACGGTCTAAAGACAATTGTTATATGTGGGAATCTCAAATAAATGTTTACTCTTCCACGTGTTTAATAACCAAGGAGAGTGAAGTGAAGTTATGGCACCAAAAGCTTGGACACATTCATCTCAAAAGAATTAAAGAAATCATATTTGAAGGATTCATTAGAGGAACGCCAAAACTCAAGGTTGGCGAAAGAGAAGTTTATGATGTGTGTGAGGTTAGGAAGAAAATCAAGATGTCACACCTAATGTTACAATATCAGACTACTTCCAAAGTGATGGAGCTTCTTCACTTGGATTTAATGGGACCAATGCAGGTAGAAAGCTTGGGTGGAAAGAGGTATGTTGATGTGGTTATAGATGATTTTTTAGAGTATACATGGGTGAACTTTATTAAAGAAAAATCATACACTTTGAGGTCTTCTAAAATCTGTGTCAAAGGATTCAAGAAGAGCATAATAATATGGTTGTCAAGATTAGAAGTGAACATGACAAGGAGTTTAAGAATGCAAAATTTTCTGAATTTTGTTCTTCTGAAGGTACCAGACATGAATTTTCTAAGCAAGATGGAATTGTTGAGAAAAAGACTAGGGTTATGCAAGAACCAACTAGAGTTATGCTTCATGCTAAGCAATTACCATTGGATTTTTAGGCTGAAGCCATGAATACTTCCTATTATATTCATAATAGGGTCACTTTAAAGGAAGGCACTTCAACTACTCTTTATGAGTTATGGAGAGAAACGAAGCCTACAGTCAAATACTTTCATATCTTTGGAAGTAAATGTTACATCTTGATTGATAAAGAGCAAGAGGGTAAGATCGATCCCATAGATGATGAATGGATATTTTTGGGTTACTCTTCAAACAAAAAAGCTTATATATTTTTTAACTCATGAACTAAAGTTGTTATGGAATCTACAAGTGTGATGATTGATGATTCAATTACTAAACAAAGGATGGATGTTGAAGACAATGTTGGAACATCCTCTATGGAGAGTGATAAGGTAGGAAAAGAAGTAATTTGTGAGTCCACAAGTGTTAATCCAGATAAATATGAAGTAAACTTAGATCTCTCTATTAGAGTTCATACATAATAACTCAAGGAGATCATTACAAGACACTCTAATGAATCAAACATTACATAATTCAATAAGGAAATATCAAAATCATGTCTTGTTTCTAAGATTGAACCAAGGATGAGTCCTCTTATTCAAGAAAAGAGGATCTTGAATTGCATCATTGGAACTAGAGGAAGTTTCTCTAAACTTATAAGGGTGAAACAAATGTTGAAGTAGTATAATGTCAAGCAGGATGTCATGACATTACACTGTGCAGATCTGAATGTTATCAGATATCTCATTCAACATGGATGTAAAAAGAACCTTCATAGTCATAATTAAAGAAAAATTACGATTTAAAATGCAGTGGAAATTAAGATTTTCCTTTAGTGATCCTTACGAATGGGCATGGTCAGTGATAGAAATTATTACCTCTTGTGGCGATTCAGACCTTTGATGTTGTGATCGCGAGCATTGATGAAGAACAACGCCTCTACTCAGTCCACATGAACAGATCGCTCTCGGTCACAATGCTAGCTGCCTATAAACAAAAACTTTAAGTGAGAGAGTGAGAGAAAAAATGGATAGGGTTTCAGGATCGAATTTTTATCAAGTGAAAATGCTTCAGCACAAGGGTTCTATTTATATATGTGGGTATAAACTTCATCGGTAAATGTTTTTAATTATGTCAAAATTGAGAAAAGCTTGCACCTATGAGTATTGGATGGTATCCTTATGTCTTGTGGCACTCCTCTGCATTAGAGGTCTTAGGAATCATTAAAAAATATTTCAAATTTGACCCAAGTCATTAAAAACAGTTTTTTGCATGATTTTTCACTGCATGTGTCAACACATCCATATTTCCGGTTGACACATGTAATGTCGTTTAAAGCATGTAGCTTCTGTAAGTCTTAGGCCGACACATGCATGCTTCAGGTAGACACATACTTATGCTTTTATGAAATTGCATAAATTCTTATTTTATGTGTCGACACATCCATTTTTCAGGTCGACACATTTACTATCATTTTAAAGCTCATAGCTTCTATAACTTTCGATCGACACATGGTTCTTTATAGGTTGACACATTATGTGTCGACATATATCTCTAAATATAATTTCTTATATTTCTAACAAATATATATATATATATATATATATATATATATATATATATATATATATATATATATATATATATATATATATATATATATATATATATATATATATATATATATATATATATATATATATATATATATATATATATATATATATATATATATATATATATATATATATATATATATGCACAAGCTTTAAGAAATGTGTTTCAGAAACAAAGTAAATAAATTAAGAAATTCTAAAGTCTGGAGGGTTTAATAAATCAAGATGCGATAAAAGGACTTCAAATGGTTTGGAAGGGTCGGTTGATCAAACTCTGATAAAAGAAATTCTAGGGTATAGAATGTTCTAAGAGATCGAGTTTTGATAACGAACTTCAAACATAGAAGGGTATGATAGATCAAGCTATGATAATGAACCTATATGATGATTATAAGGTTATAATGAAGAAATAATGTATGATAAAGTAAACTCTGATAAATCGCTTCCATCTGCTTTAAGTCAGAATTCTGAGAAAAGATAACATTGCTCCTAAGCTCTGAAAAGATCATAAGTTTATGATTCAGGGGGGATTGTTTATCCCATGGGGGTTTCCAACTCAGGGGGTGTTTTCTAAACTCTTACTTTATATTTTTTGTGATTTAACCCTGTAAAGTTGTTCCATCAAAGTACATGGTTTTATCAATATCAAAAAGGGGAAGATTGTTAGAACAAGATTTGGATATAAGTTAAATCTCTAAGTTTTGATGATAACAAGAATTTTATGAGAAACAATTTTAGTTATAATGGTTTCATTAAGTATGCATATACTGTGATACGGTGGGAGAACTGACTTGAGGGTTTTTCGTTTTATCGCAAATGTTGCGCTTAGCAAGAGTCGCCGCCTACTTTTCTTTTATCCAAAATTAAAGGTGAAAAAGCACAAGAAAGACCTTTGAGATTGTTTCTTGAGTTCGGGGGGTAGATTATGAAAATGGAAGGTATTAGCACTCTTTTCATCCATGGTTTTCCATGGGTTCTTAGTTACTTGCTAGATCACTTGCTTTTTGTTGTTTGAAATTGTGTTTTGTGTGGTTTTTGAAAGTATTTTGTAAAAGAGGCCATTGTTTAGGCAATCTTTGTAATGATTCTCGTTCGTAAGAATGTATACAAAGATGTTTGTCTTTTTAAAAATGTTTTCAATATTTGTAAGATGTTTGGAGATGTGTGTGTTTGTTTTGAAGATAGCAAGGATAATTGTTTGAAAATAGAGCAAGTAACTAGAAGTAATCTACCTACTCAAATATCTTTCTTGTTCATTTTCTATTCCTTTGAAATTGTTGTCTTACCATTGATTTGGTAAGCAACCCTATCTTTGGATGTAAACGGGACGGGCGTGGGTCATCGTATAACCATGATTAGAAATGTTGCAAAGTATCTTAGCATTTTTGAGGGACCGAGATCATTTTGTAAGGCAACTTAGAAAAGCGTCATCAAGGGACTATGATCTTATATTTGTTTGTTTTGCCAAGATACTTCGCATGCATAATATGGCTATTTTTGTATAAGGCAACCAAGTGGAGAAACCCTAAGGGTGCTTATGTCTAAGTGTGTTATTTTCATGCTTGATTTTGTCTTGGATTAGGGTTTTCTATTTGATTTGTTTTTATCTTGCCATTCAAACCCTAATTACTAGCATGGTATATAAATGCGGTAAATTGCGTAATTTAAAGATTACTACGCTATTACAACATTTTATGGGAGGGGGAATACAAATTTTGAATGGGGATTTGCAATAATATAAAGTTAATTAAGCTATTACAACCAAATCGAATTTGTACGAATATTTGAATAAACAATGTACAATATAATTTAAATATGCAATGGTATGTATATGCAAGAAAAAGAAATTTACTTTGTTTTTTATATGCAAAAGAGTTTTGACCTAATCCTAAAAATTTAAGAAAAGGAAATTATTTCTTGAAAAAAAGGTTAACCCTAATTTCTAATTTAAAAAGAAAATAAAGTTCTTTAAGTATTATTTTTGTGTATTTTTTGTCTTAAAATAATAAATAATATTTATGAAAATATTTAATCTTTTTATATGATAAAATAAATATTTATAAGTGTGAGAAAAGAATAAATAATTAACCTAATTCTATTTTTTATTTACAAGTTTATTTAAGAAAAATAGTTAGTATATAATAAAATAAAAATATATTTTTTTATGTAAAAATAGAATAAAATAAACAAAAATGCAATATTTAACATATTTATATTTTTTATGATTTTTTATGTTAAAGAAAATATATTTATTAAAATGAAAATGAAAATAAAAATAAATAATAAAAAGATTGGGCCAGGGGTGCTATGAGAGAAAGGAGGGTAAGTGTTAGAAAAAAAGAGAGGCCCGACAGCTTGAGCCCACGCTGCCAAAAAAATAACAAAAAAATGAAACTGAAAAAAAATGAAAAATGCAAAAGGTAGTGCCAAGGTTCGAACCCATGACCTATGTATTTCCAGCGCGCTACCTTGCCACTGGGGTGGCTGTACATCTGTTAGTTCATATGAAAATAAAAATACATAACACGAATCCCTTCCTTGCCCTGTACTTCATCTTCTTCCTCAAGCTGGCCAGAACCTCTGTATCTTTCTCATTTCTCCATGAAAATGGAAACTTCCAACATGAAAATAATAATACTCTTTCCCATGATTTCAACCATGTAACTCATGTAAACTAACAATAAAAGATCAAAACGAATTTTAAAGGCCCTAATTTAAACCTAATTTTCACATAAATTTGAACTCTAAAATTCTCTATACATAATGAACATAAATGAAATCTATGCACATGGTTGGCTTTAGCACAATGATATCTATATTTTCCTTTCACAAATCATGGCCAATGGAGGTCTGTATGAAGAGATAGAAGTTGGAGTTCTTACCTCTTTCTGTTGAGATCGTGAATGGAGTTTGAGTGAGATTTATGAAGGCCTAAAGATTCCTTTCGCTTGCCTGAACCTCCCTGAGTATGTTCCAATCCTTGCCTTGCTTTGAAAGTGCCTGAATCTCTATATCCAAGTCAACCTGCAAGCTTGAAAAACAAAAATGGCAGATGAAGAAGGAGGAGTTACAGTGAAGGGATGATGGTCTGGAACACTTAGATATGAGGTAGGTAAAGTGTTTGAGTGATTAAAACTTGAAACGCACGAGTAAATTTGTGGGTTGCTATGCATGGTTTCAAACTGCAAGTTTTGATAGTTTTTTGGTGATAGGGAGTTTTAGAGAGTTTCTGGCCTTGAGAAATCGTGTGTTAGGTTGCAATGTGTTTGTGTATTAGTATAGAGAAGGTTTCTAATCCACTCCACAACGTATTTCAGAGTTGTAGCCTTTTTGCACTCTTACTTGCTTTTTAAGAAAGGTGAAGACACCACTCCCTACATGCTTGTACAGGTCTGCTTGGAGTTGTTACAAGTTCTAGACAACTTGATTTTGGTTTATAGGACTTGTGTGTTCAGAGAAAACATGTCAAATGCTCAAGAAGTGAAAAGTTGCAAAAGTTATGCTTTTCCAAAATGGCAATGGCAACTTTGTGCCATTTATGGAATTAAAGCTTGGACAAAGACTCTTGTGCTTGGATTAAGGTTTTATCATCTGTGTAAGCATTAAATTATGAAGTGAGAAACAAGTTTGAGACCTGTAAAGCAAGAATTAGGCAGCATAGGTTCAGATTTGAATTTTGTTCTTCATGAAATGGCTTGAAATCAAAGTGAAAAATTGACAACTTCATCTCTTCGATTATCCCTACTCAAAAATGATCTCAAGGAGTTCTTGGACATTTTGGAAATCTTGAAATGTGCTCTATAACTAATATTTGAAATGCATTTCAATACTCCTCTTGGAACTAGGTGAAAAATTTCCATGAAGTTAGGTCAAAAACCTGCCTAAATTAGGGCAAAATTTCACTAAGTTACTTTAGTTCATGAGCATGTATTCACAAAATTATATCTTGAGATCCAAGAATCTTTAGGGAAAATGTGTGAAGAAAATTTGTAGATTTCATGGAGGTCTATAACTTTCATGTTGGGAACTTTCTTTGAATCATCTTGTATCATGGTGGAAAATTGGCTTAAATTTGAGAAAAAATAAGAAATTTTCTATACTTAGAAAATTTTCTAAGTTAAGAAAATTTCAAATTTCAAAAACAAATCTTCAATCTTTGATTTCTTGAAGAAAAAGTTTCACATTTTGACATTTTTTGATGAATTGTGGTCCTTGGCACTTGAATTTGACCAAAAAGTCAAAGTTTGACTTTTCAGTATACAGTTGACTGTAAATTTCATCTGTCAATCCAATGGTTTTGCATTGTTTTGAACCATGTCATTAGGTCAAGATGATACAATTGAACCCTTTAAATCATGCTTCAAACCAATTGGTCATTTGCTAGGTCAAAAATCAAAAATTGCCCTTTCTCAGTCAAAACTCTAATTTTGACCATTTTGCCCTTTTGATGATTTGATCAAATTTCTTGAGGGATTTTGGTCCAAACTTGATCAAATGATACATATGAGTCTAAAATGTTGATGTGGATCAAAAATTATGAAGTTTGACTGTAAATTGTCCATGGTTGACTTTTTCCCCAATACAGTTGATTTTTATGTCAAATGTCCAATTGACTGATCAAAAAAGTGATTCAAAGCTTGAAACTTGACATGAGTAATATTAGGGGTCTATGATGATATTTGAAATTCATATGAAGCATTGATAGTCCCAAAATCCTTGTGCAATCCCAAACCCTAATTTTGGGTCATCAGTGCAAGATGAGATGTCTTGAGTTGATCAAACCCTAGTCTAGTCTTGAGTTAAAGAGATCTTTTGAGGAAAGTCTTGATAAATGAGAGGGAAAATTTTGGGGTACAACAGTTGCCCCTGTTCAATCTTCTTAAACCTGAACAGTTAGATTGGCGAGTTTTGCCATTTGTGACTCGAAGGTGAAATATGATTGGACACTAAAGTGCCTAGAAGTTTACACTCAACGTTGTGTGGTTGAGGGAATGGGCTTAAAGATTCCATTTGGAGAAGTTATAGGATCTTGTTAGAGATGGGCTTGTAGACTCCATCCAAGAATGTTTGTTGAATTGTAAGTTGTAAGCTGAAAGAATGAGTATCGGAATGGCGTTCGTGTCTGGAGTACATCTGTACTGTATCTGAAAGTTGAATCTGAATGAGTATCAGAATGGCATCCGTGTATGGAGCATATCCGTACTGTATCTGAAAGTTGAATCTGAATGAGTATTAGAATGGCATCAGTGTCTAGAGCGTATTTGTATTGTATCTGAAAGTTGAATCTGAATGAATATCAGAATGGCATCAGTGTCTAGAGCATATTTGTATTATATCTGAAAGTTGAATCAGAATGAGTATCAGAATGGCATCCGTGTCTGGAGCGTATCTGTATTGTATCTAAAAGTTGAATTTGAATGAGTATCAGAATGGCATCCGTGTCTGAAGCGTATCCGTACTGTATCTGAAAGTTGAATCTGAATGAGTATCAGAATGGCATCCGTGTCTAGAGCGTATCCGTACTGTATCTGAAAGTTGAATATGAATGAGTATCAGAATGGCATCCGTGTCTGGAGCGTATTTGTACTGTATCTGAAAGTTGAATTTGAATGAGTATCAGAATGGCATCCGTGTCTGGAGTGTATCCGTACTGTATCTGAAAGTTGAATCTGAATGAGTATCAGAATGGCATCCGTGTCTGGAGCGTATCCGTACTGTATCTGAAAGTTGCATGTTGTTAATGGTAACTGTTAATCTTATCCTGAAAAGGGAAAATGTTAGATAAAAACACAAAGTTATGTTGCATGAAATGTATGATGCAATGTATTTGCTTTATCAATGTTTATGATATATCGATGGAATGTATGCGCATGTAAGCTGATTTGATGTATTGCTGTTTGATTGATGAAAATAAATCCTTGAATGTTGCTGAGGATATGTTGAATTTTCATGTCTTGAAGTTGAAGTACTGACGAACTCTTGTTGAGAGAAGTAAATTATGTTGTGAGGACAATGCCATGTACTTCTTGTAAGATCTGCTTGGGGAATCTTGAGAAATTTGACGATTTCTACTGGGGATTGATAATTTGAAATTTGGTTCCGCTGGGGATTTAAATGATGTACTAGAGGGGATCACTTATGGAATAGCCTAGAGACATTTTCCTATTCTTTCAACCTATCAGTAATTGTCTTTCTCATTTTGTTTATTTGTAAACAGAAATTATGTTCAAATGCATATGTTCATCAATGAATCATTGGACGTTTTTGCAAACAAAACACAAACGTAAAGAAAAAGACAAATATTTTTTGAACTTTCAAAGGGATATCTTTGTATTGACTTTGAATAAGTATTTGTACAAAGGAGACAAACATTCTAGTAAGAGAATGATGTCGTAAAACAAGAAAACTTTGATACAAAGAAAGATGACTATGTGTAATAATCCGATGGGGTTCCCATTCTGCTATAGCCTTCATATCTCCGAATATCTTGTCTATTTGTTGCTTCGTCCGAAGATGATTGAATTGATCAGAAACTCCGAGCTTGTCAGTGGAAGTTAAAGGTTGTTCGTCAAGTGATCCGAAGGGACATAGTCATACGCTTTAATTCCCTAACTTTTTCCTGGACCGCCCTTTCGGGTTTTCAGTCCACCGGGAAACCCTTTTTTGCCCAAGTCGCCCTTTCGGGTTTTCAACTTGCCGGGTGTACAAATTTTTTATTTTATCCCTAATTTTTGCCCGAACCTTTTTGGTTTGCCGGGATGCCCTTGTTTTTCCTAGGTGTGTCAACCTAGAGGGTCTCTTATGAGTAGTATCTTTTGACTATGTCCGCGTTCGCAGGGTGTGGTAGGTCGTCGTCATCCATGGTGGTCAAGATCATTTCCCCACCGGAGAATATGTTTTTGGTTACAAATGGTCCTTCATAGGTAGGAGTCCATTTGCCCATGGGATCACTTTGTGGCAAGATGATACGTTTGATCACTAGATCCCCAACTTGATATACTTGGCGTCTGACTTTCTTGTTGAAGGCCTTGATCATCCGTTTTTGATACATTTGACCATGGAAAACAGTAGTAAGTCTCTTTTCATCAATCAAATTCAGTTGATCAAGTTGAGTCTGGATCCAATCGTCTTTGTTCAACCTTGCATCCTTCATAATCCTCAGAGATGGGATTTGGACCTCAATAGGAAAAACGGCTTCCATGCCATATACCAAAGAATAGGTTGTTTCCCCAGTTGATGTGTGAGCCGTGGTATGGTAACCGTGGAGAGCGAATGGTAGCATCTTATGGCAGTCTTTGTATGTGACTGTCATTTTCTGTATGATATCTTTAATGTTTTTATTCGCAGCCTTGACAGCACCATTCATCTTTGGCCGGTAGGGAGAAGAATTGTGATGCTGAATCTTGAATTGCTCGCACAAGGCAGTGATCATAGTGTTGTTGAGATTTGTACAATTGTCAATGATGATCCTTTCCGGGATACCATACCAGCAAATAAGGTTTTGCTTGATGTAGCGGGCCACAACATTCTTGGTAACGGAGGCAAAGGAGGCTGCTTCAACCCACTTTGTAAAATAATCGATGGCCACTAGGATGAAACGGTGTTCATTGGAGGCTATCGGCTTGATCTCTCCAATCCTATCAATTCCCCACATAACAAAGGGCCAAGGAGCCGTTAAGACATTCAGAGGAACCGGAGGTACGTGCACCTTGTCATCATAAATTTGACACTTATGACAGATCCGAGAGTGTTGATAGCAATTTGCTTCCATGGTAGACCAATAATAGCCTGCCCGTAGGATTTTCTTCGCCATCGTATGCCCACTAGAGTGGGTGCCAAAAGTACCTTCATGTAATTCAGCCATGATCTTTTCCGCTTCAACCTTATCCATACACCGAAGCAGAATGGAGTCATGATTACGTTTGTACAGGATGTCATTACTAAGGAAGAATTTAGCAGAGAATCTCCTTAAGAACTTATTATCATTGATTGAGGCTCCTTCTAGATATTCTTGAGCCTCGAGATACATCTTGACTTCATGAAACCAAGGTTGGTCCATTACCTCTTCAGTATTAATCTCGTGAATGTGCGTTGGTTCGTCCATTCGTTCGATGGTGATCTGGGGAGCTTCGTTATCCCAATTAAGTTTAAACATAGATGACATTGTGGCTAGAGCGTCTGCTAGCTGATTTTCTTCTCGTAGGAGATGCTCGAAGGTAATCTTCTCAAAATGTGGTAGCAATGTCAAAACATTTTCTTTGTAAGGGATAAGGTTTGGGTGCTTAGTGTCCCATTCCCCTTTGATCTGAATGATGACCAAAGCTGAATCTCCAAAAACATCCAAGGATTTAATCCCCAAGTCTATGGCAACTTTGAGACCAAAGATGCACGCTTCGTATTCCGCCATGTTGTTTGTACAGTTGAAGCAAAGTCTGGAAGTGAAAGGAGTATGACACCCTTCCGAAGATATGAGTATAGCATTGATGCCATTACCAAGTGCATTGGATGCTCCATCAAAGAACAGGGTCCATCGGGATCCTTGTTCAGGTCTGTCATACGGCCTGATTTCTTCACAGTTGTCTAATGTCATGATGTCTTCATCCGAGAATTCAAACTTCATGGACTGATAGTCTTCTACAGCTTGATGAGCAAGATGATCAGCTAGCACATTGCCCTTTATAGTTTTCTGGGTAGTATACTGTATGTCGTATTCTGTTAGGATCATCTGCCATCTAGCTATCCTCCCAGATAGAGCAGGCTTCTCGAAGATGTACTTTATCGAATCCATCTTAGATATCAACAAGGTAGTATGAGTCAACATATACTGTCTTAGCCGGCGATCAGCCCATTCCAGAGTGCAGCAAGTTTTCTCGAGCAGTGAATATCTGGTTTCACAGTCGGTAAACTTTTTGCTCAGGTAATAAATAGTGTGCTCTTTTCGGCCAGACTCGTCATGCTGCCCCAATACACACCCTATTGATTTTTCTAAAACAGTCAGATACATGATCAGTGGTCTTCCCTCGACTGGTGGCATCAACACAGGAGGCTCTTGTAAGTACTCTTTGATTTTGTCAAAATCAAACTGGCATTCATCATTCCATCTGACTACTTGATCTTTCTTCAATAGTTTGAAGATTGGCTCACAAGTAGCTGTTAAGTGAGAAATGAATTTGGAAATATAGTTCAAGCGTCCCAAGAATCCTCTGACTTCCTTCTTAGTACGAGGAGCAGGCATCTCTTGTATTGCTTTAACTTTGGCAGGATCGACCTCAATACCTTTGTTGTTGACGACAAAGCCTAGGAGTTTACCGGACTGTACTCCGAATGTGCACTTGTTTGGATTCAATCTCAGCTTGTACTTCTTTAGTCTCTCAAATAGCTTTTGCAAGTGATCCAAGTGCTCTTCTTCTGTTTTTGATCTAGCCATCATATCGTCTACGTAGACCTCTATTTCATGATGTATCACGTCGTGAAATAAAGCTACCATGGCGGGTTGATAGGTTGCCCCAGCATTCTTCAGTCTGAATCGCATCACCTTGTAGCAGAATGTGCCCCACTGTGTGACAAATGTAGTTTTCTCCATGTCCTCAGGTGCCATTTTGATTTGGTTATAACCTGAGAATCCGTCCATGAAGGAAAATACTTTATGTTGGGCCGTATTGTCAACCAGGATATCAATAAGGGGAAGTGGAAAATCATCTTTAGGGCTTTCCCTATTTAAATCTCTATAGTCTACGCACATTCGTACTTTGCCGTCCTTTTTAGGTATGGTAACAATGTTGGCAACCCATTGAGGATAGGAAGTGATAGCCAAGAATCCAGCATTGAATTATTTCATGACCTCCGCTTTGATCTTCACTGACATATCAGGTCTCATGCGGCGGACTTTTTGTTTTACTGGTGGACAGTCCTCTCTTGTAGGCAGACGATGTACCATGATGTCTGTATCAAGTCCTGGCATGTCTTTATATGACCAGGAAAAGATCTCAACATAATCATGCAATAGCTGAATCAGACGCTCCTTGACACTGGGCTCCAGATTGGCACCCACCTTGACCTCTTTTTATCCTCCTTGGTACCCAAGTTGATTGTATCCACGGGTTCCTCATGAGGCTGAATGGTTCTTTCCTCTTGTTGTAGTAGTCTAGCCAGTTCCCCTGGTACTTCACAATCTTCTTCACCTACGTCTTCAGCTTGGTAGATTAGATCTTCAGATTCGTAAAAGGCCATAGCAGTATCGTTACCCATGGGATCCTGAATGGAGGGGTACCTGCATTTGTGAGTGTGGGTGTGTGTAAGGGTATAGCCATCTTTTAAAAAATAAAGTGTAAAACAAAAACAATGAGCATAAAAGTTTATATGTGAAAAACGTCCATGATTCATTAAATGTCATATGAAGATGAAATAATAACCCTTACAAATGGACCATTGTGCCTCGGGAAAGACACAAGGTTTTAAATGTGTGAATTGTTTGTGAATATTACAAGTCCAACAGAAATGTAAAGATAAATTATTGAGGGATGAAAGTTATTGGGACAAAGTCTCTGGCCTCCCAATTGCGAAGTCCTCCGTTGACAGTAGGGAAGATCCAATCCTCCAAGCTTCAATCCTCTTCACCATCTTCCACCGCATTGACCTCTCGGTTGCTAATCTTCAAGGGTGACCCTCAATCACGGGCACGACGTACAGCCTTCTGAGCACTTGAAGTGAATCCTAAACCAAACTTGTCAGACTTATACGGTATATCCGGAAGTTGCCCCCAGATGGTGCATCCACCCTCATCTACTACTGCTTTGGCATCCTTCAGAGATGACATCCGGAGTGGAGGTCTTGTAATCTTGGGAATCTGGGACACAATCTTGGTTACTGCTACCTCTTGGGGGACTTCTTCGAAATGTTGAAAAAGAGTTTCAATGAACTTGCTGTCCAATTCCACATACCTGAAGGAATTGAGGTGGCTAATCATAAATTCTTCCTCTCCATGGACAGTGATGATCTTTCCTTGGACCGGATATTTCAGCATCTGGTGCAGTGTAGAGGTGATAGTGCCAGCATTATGGATCCACGGTCGTCCTAGCAGACAGGAGTAAGAGGGGTGGATGTCTATTACATAGAAGGTTGAGTTGAAAGTTTGAGTCCCAACCTTTATAGGGATATCCACCTCCCCGTGTACCATCCTCTTTGAGCCATCAAATTCCCTTACGACTATGTTACTGGGTTTCAACATCAGTCCCTCGCAGTCTAGTCTATCGAGAGATTTCTTCGGTAAAACATTCAAAGATGAGCCAGTGTCCACCAAGACATGGGCCAGACTTATACCTCTACATTCCACAGAGACATGCAATGCCTCATTGTGCTTTCTTCCCCTTGGTGTCAAATCAGCATCCGAGAAGCCTAGGCCGTTATCCGCCATCAAGTTGGACACGCAATCTTGAAATTGGTCAGTAGACGTCTCTTGAGGCACATGGGCTATCTTAAGGAACTTCACCAGGGCTTTCGCATGTGCCTCAGAACACAGTAACAATTCCAGCATGGAGATTTTGGAGGGAGTTTTCCCCAACTGTTCAACAACTTTGTAGTCGCTCCTCTTTATTATTCTCAGGATCTCCTCCAGTTCTTTCTTGGAGGTTTTGGGGATAGTCAGTGGTTGAGCCTTCGTCCGGACAGGCTCCACTTGAATACTTTTTCCTCGAGTTTCAGCAGTAGGAGTGTTGGTAGGAATGACAGCAGGGTTTGTATCGTCTTTGTCAATAGGAGCACTTGCAGAGATGATTAGCGGTATGGAAGTGACCTTTGGAGCAACCACGGGTCCAAAAACTACCTTTGGGGGGCAATTTCTGGAGAGAAGATTCTACCACTTCGGGTAATCTTACTGGTTCTGGCAATATTGCTAATGTCGGAGTCTTCTTCTTCGGAGTTTATCTCTTCAGCAGCCAGCCCATCTTGTTTGATGCCATGGTAATAGATGTCCCCACCTTAATTCCACGGCACAGTTTTGTCTGATTCATACGGGACTGGCCCAGGCATTGTGATTATAAGAGGTGAAACAGGAGTACTTTCAAACATAATCTCTTTGTTGTCTATCAAGCGTTGAATGCCTGTTTTCAACAAAGGGAAAACAGTTGTTAAGGATAAGCAGAGGTGACAATCTTCATTACAACCCGGGAATACACCGGCTTTCAACAAGTTTATCTTAATGATTGGGAGTGGAGTCACGAGTTCATCAACTGTGGTAACAAACAAATCTTCTTCAATAGCATTGGTGTGGTGACCATGTCTAGGCATGGGAGGAGAAATGACGTTTGGCTTCTCTGGTGCATCAAACTCAATCTCTTTTGCCTCTATAAGGTCTTGAATTTTGTTTTTCAAGGCCCAACAGTTGTTAGTGTCGTGACTCGGACTTTCAGAATGATATGCGCAACGGGAATTTGGGTGATAATGAGGGGACACTGTGTTGGGGTTTTTGGGAGCTTCTTTCAAAGTTGCCAAATTGGATTTCAAAAGATGCGGTAATACTTGGGACAGATTCATATTGATTCTGGTGAATTGTCAGACTGGCCTTTCCACCCTCGGTTGATTACTTCTTGGTTGATCAGATGTAGGCTTTGGGATCATAATAGCCCCTACCATTAGTCGGCGTTCGGCTCTCCCTTGGTTCCTTTGTGTATATATAGCAGCTACTTCCTTCTTCCCAATAAAAGGCTTCCTCACTGTTGTAGAAGAAGATGAATCCTTCTGAATCTTTCCACTTTTTATGCCATCTTCCACCCTCTCTCCGGTCAGTATTAACTCAGTAAATCCTGCAGATGAGCTTCCAATTAAATGGTTGAAGAAAGGGCCCGATAGAGTGCCTAAGAACATGTCCACCTTCAGACAGAGGGGGTTGCACTCTCCCAGCTAGATCTCTCCATTTATGCGCGTAATCCTTGAAACCCTCATTGGAAGCCATAGCCATACTCTGAAGTTGAGTACGGGTAGGCGCCAAATCAGCATTATATTGATATTGCTTGTAGAAAGTTGCGGCAAGATCTTCCCAATTATGGACTCTGGCCCTTTCCAGTTGGTAAAACCAGTCGAGTTGTGTTCCAAATAGGCTATCTTGGAAAAAATGCACCCACGAGTCTTTATCAGCGGAGTGTGGTTGGATCTTTCTCACATATGATCGGAGGTGCATTTTAGGACATGACACCCCATCATACTTTGCGAACAAAGGCACTTTGAATTTCGGTGGGATCACAATTCCTGACACTAGTCCCAATTCCTCAAAGTCTAGACCTGGCACCTTTTGTATTTCCATAGCGCTCAAACGATCTTCAAGATGTCTGAATTTATTATCAGCTGGAGAATACTGTTCCTCATAGTAGTCTTCCTCTTCTTCCTCCTCTTCAGATTCTGACAAAACCGCTGTTTCCTTTCCTTTCCCCTCTCCTTCACCAGATGTTGTTGCAACATTCAAGGTTCTTCTAGTCTGTCCCTGAAACCTTCTCCCCATGTTTAAAACCCCGGTGGCTTTCTTTGTTTTCTTTTTCTTTTCTTCAGCTAGCAGAGTCTTCAACTCTTCTTGCCCCTTGGCTAGGGTCATGAGCAACTGTTGAAACTGCGTGTTTTGAGCTTGGAGATCTTTGATGGTCTGTTCGAGATCCATCTTACTAATATAAACAGTAGAGAGATGAGGAAACTCGTTGCAAAATACTTGTTTATGTTATGATGAATGATATGTGCATATGTAATGTTTTCAAGGATTTCAAAGATTCAAAGTTCGTTTTAGACAAAAAGGAAACACACGTTATATTAGTAAGATAAAGTTTGAGTACATCAATGCCCCATGGACAAAATAATACAAAACTCTAAGATAAAAAAGTAGTGCGCATCGTTTTTGGCGCTATGTAGGCATTTAGAGTCTTCTCCTCATGAAATAGCCTAGTGAGTTCCAAAACCTTCTTCTCGCTCGCGTAGAATTGGGCTTCAAAAGTATCTCGCTCTCCTTTGAGTTGTATCCAATCCCTTTGTAGTTCTTCAAGAGATGTGGGCATGTCAGGATGTAGGATAGTGTATGGAACTTCTCCTTCCTTAACAGGCTCAATGATCACCAGAAGGATGGAAGGATAAGGCATCATAAGACTTTGAGCGCGGGTTCGTACCCACTTGAGGTAAGGCTCAAGAGGGATGGAATTCTTGTGTTCCAAAGTCTTTCTATCCACCTTGATTAGCAACCTCCAAGCTCGGATGAATCTCTGGCGAAGACCTTGATCGTTGTTGTCGTAGTTGAATACCAAGCCTTGAATCAGCATCTCATGCGGGCCATCCCTTCGGGCGTAACCAAACTTTCTTAAAGCTAAGCATGGGTTGTAGGTGATGCCTCCCCTAATGCCAAGTATAGGGACATTAGGTAATTCCCCACAACGATCAACAATGATAACATTCTCTTTGGATCGGGAGCACCAATGAATATCTGAATGTTTGAGCGTCATTAACCTTTGTGACTACCTTGAACCTTGCTCATTCTTTAAGACTGATTGGGGAAGATGAGAAATAAACCATCTTTCCAGGAGAGGAGTGCAACACATAAGGACACCTCTTTTCCTCATTGTACGAGTGTGAAAAGAGTGTAGGATATCCCCTAGCAATGTAGGCACCGGATTGCGTGACATGAAGATTTTGACGGCACTCACATCTATGAGTTGGTCAGGATTAGGGAACAAGACCATCCCATAGATAAGAAGAGCCATAATTTCCTCAAAGGCTTGCAAATCTAAGGAATTCCAATAGCTTTGGGCTTTCTCAAACATGAACTTTGCTAAAAAGCCTTTGACACCACTTCTGGTTTCCCAATGAGCTATAACATCAGATGAGTGAAAGTGCAGAGCTTGAGCAATCTCTTCTGGCTTTGGGTCTCTTTCCGTACCGTTGAAAGGTAGTTGATTGAGAATGGGAATCCTCAAGAGTTGAGAGAATTCTTCCAAAGTAGGCACAAGCTGATAGTCGAGAAATGTGAAGCAATGGTGCAAAGGGTCAGAGAACTGAAAGAGCACCTTCAACATGTCGTCATCTGTGTTGGAGGTGACCAAGTTGAGTAGACGACCATGCCTCTCGGTGAATGGAGAGTTCTCATGGATCCTTGAAGCTAGCTCCTTAAGTTGTGTAGGAATTCTTACAAGGTTGACTTGGATAGTTTTCCTGTGAAGTGAATCCATATCCTACAAAACAAGAACAGAGATGAATCTCCAAAATCCTTGAAATGGTTAGTAGATGTATGTGATGTTCATGATGTCCATGATGTTATGTACAAGTATGCATATACAAGCAAAGAAAACAAGTTCTTAGTATAGGCTTGCATGGGGTTTTATAGGTAAGTACCCTCTTGAAGTTTAGTTGGCTCAAACCTGTCCTAGTAATAGTAACCGGGTTCTAAGGAGCTCAATATCATTGGATTGTTTCCTTGGTCATTGTTTCAGCTCAAGCCTCTTTGATGGCGACTGAAATATCCCAAGAAACCAACCCTCAATGAGTGTAGTATCGAGTATCTACCAACTTCGGACTGCACCAAAGTCGGCTATCTCACTGCATCCTAAAGGCCAATTTGGTCAAGTAAAGGGTTCTAGAAGTTCATTAGTGCTTCATGACATCACTCAGCGGCCCCTTATTCTCTTTGGTTGACTCAAAGGCTACCGGTACCCACAAATATGTCACACTACATAGCTATTGCTTAGACCATGTCGGTATACTCCGCACAGTTTCCACAATGTATTTCTATTTACCTATAATGTATCCCAAATCTAGGTAGAGGATTTCGAACCCAAACAAAGAACCATAATGTAAAGCATACAAGTCAAACAATGTAAGCAAATAAATGTGATCTAGCCCTAAGGTAACCCCACTTTTATAAAAATCCCCAGCAGAGTCGCCAGTTCTGTGATACGGTGGGAGAACTGACTTGAGGGTTTTGCGTTTTATCGCAAATGTTGCGGTTAGCAAGAGTCGCCACCGACTTTTCTTTTATCCAAACGGAAAGGTGAAAAAGCACGGGAAAGACCTTTGAGATTGTTTCTTTAGTTCGGGGGGTAGATTATGAAAAGGAAAGGTATTAGCACCCTTTTCATCCATGGTTTTCCATGGTCTCTTAGTAACTTGCTAAATCACTTGCTTTTTGTTGTTTGAAATTGTGCTTTGCGTGGTTTTGAAAGTATTTTGTAAAAGATGCCATTGTTTAGGAAATCTTTGTAATGACTCTCGTTCGTAAGAATGCATACAAAGATGTTTGTCTTTTTGAAAATGTTTTCAATATTTGTAAGATGTTTGGAAATGTGTGTGTTTGTTTTGAAGATAGCAAGGATAATTGTTTGAAAATAGAGCAAGTAACTAGAAGTAATCTACCTACTCAAATATCTTTCTTGTTAATTTTCTATTCCTTTGACATTGTTCTCTTACCATTGATTTGGTAAGCAACCCTATCTTTGGATGTAAACGGGACGGGCGTGGGTCATCGTATAACCATGATTAGCAATGTTTCAAAGTATCTTAGCATTTTTGAGGGACCAAAATCATTTTGTAAGGAAACTTAGAATAGCGTCATCGAGGGACTATGATCTTATATTTGTTTATTTTGCCAAGATACTTCGCATGCATAATATGGCTATTTTTATATAAGGCAGCCAAGTGGAGAAACCCTAAGGGTGCTTGTGTGTAAGTGTGTTATTTTCATGCTTGATTTTGTCTTGGATTAGGGTTTTCTATTTGATTTGTTTTTATCTTGCCATTCAAACCCTAATTATTAGCATGGTATATAAAGGCGATAAATTGCATAATTTAAAGATTACTACGCTATTACAACATTTTATGGGAGGGGGAATACAAATTTTGAATGGGGATTTGCAATAATATAAAGCTAATTAAGCTATTACAACCAAATCGAATTTGTACGAATATTTGAATAAACAATGTACAATATAATTTAAATATGCAATGGTATGTATATGCAAGAAAAAGAATTTTGCTTTGTTTTTTATATGCAAAAGAGTTTTGACCTAATCCTAAAATTTTAAGAAAAGGAAATTATTTCTTGAAAACAAGGTTAACCCTAATTTCTAATTTAAAAAGAAAATAAAGTTCTTTAAGTATTATTTTTGTGTATTTTTTGTCTTAAAATAATAAATAATATTTATGAAAATATTCAATCTTTTTATATGTTAAAATAAATATTTATAAGTGTGAGAAAAGAATAAATAATTAACCTAATTCTATTTTTTATTTACAAGTTTATTTAAGAAAAATAGTTAGTATATAATAAAATAAAAATATATTTTTTTATGTAAAAATAGAATAAAATAAACAAAAATGCAATATTTAACATATTTAAACTTTTTATGATTTTTTATGTTAAACAAAATATATTTATTAAAATGAAAATGAAAATAAAAATAAATAATAAAAAGATTGGGCCAGTGGTGCTGTGAGAGAAAGGAGGGTAAGTGTTATTGAAAAAAAAAGAGGCCCAACAGCTTGAGCCCACGCTGCCAAAAAAATAACAAAAAAATGAAACTGAAAAATATGAAAAATGCAAAAGGTAGCGCCAAGGTTCGAACCCATGACCTATGCATTTTCAGCATGCTACCTTGCCACTGGGGTGGCTATACATCCGTTAGTTCATATGAAAATAAAAATACATAACATGAATCCCTTCCTTGCCCTGTACTTCATCTTATTCCTCAAGCTGGCCAGAACCTCTGTATCTTTCTCATTTCTCCATGAAAATGGAAACTTCCAACATGAAAATGATAGTACTCTTTCCCACGATTTCAACCATGTAACTCATGTAAACTAACAATCAAAGATAAAAACGAATTTTAAAGGCCCTAATTTTAAACCTAATTTTCACAGAAATTTGAACTCTAAAATTCTCTATACATAATGAATAGAAATGAAATTTATGCACATGGTTGGTTTTAGCACAATGATATCTATATTTTCCTTTCACAAATAGTGGCCAATGGAGGTCTGTATTAAGAGATAGAAGTTGGAGTTCTTACCTCTTTCAGCTGAGATCGTGAATGGAGTTTGAGTGGGATTTCTGAAGGCCTGAAGATTCCTTTAGCTTGCCTGAACCTCCCTAGGTATGTTCCAATCCTTGCCTTGCTTTGAAAGTTCCTAAATCTCTCTATCCAAGTCAACCTGTAAGCTTGAAAAACAAAAATGGAAGATGAAGAAGGAGGAGTTACAGTGAAGGGATGATGGTCTGGAACACTTAGATATTAGGTAGGTAAATTGTTTGAGTGATTAAAACTTGAAACGCACGAGTAAATTTGTGGGTTGCTATGCTTGGTTTCAAACTGCAAGTTCTGACAGTTTTTTGGTGATAGGGAGTTTTAGATAGTTTCTAGCTTGAGCAATAGTGTGTTAGGTTGCAATGTGTTTGTGTATTAGTATAGGGAAGGTTTCTAATCCACTCCACGACAGATTTCTGAGTTGTAGCCTTTTTGCACTCTTACTTGCTTTTTATGAAAGGTGAAGAGACCACTCCCTACATGCTTGTACAAGCTTTCTTGGAGTTGGTACAAGTTCTAGACAACTTGCTTTTGTTTTATAGGACTTGTGTGTGCAGATAAAACAGGTTCAATGCTCAAGAAGTGAAAAGTTGCAAAAGTTATGCTTTTCCAAAATGGCAATGGCAACTTTGTGCCATTTATGGAATTAAAGCTTGGACAAATACTCTTGTGCTTGGATTAAGGCTTTATCATCTGTGTACGCATTAAATTATGAAGTGAGAAACAAGTTTGAGAGCTGTAAAGCAAGGATTAGGCAGCATAGGTTCAGATTTGAATTTTGTTCTTCATGAAATGGCTTGAAATCAAAGTGAGAAATTGTCAACTTCATCTCTTCGATTCCCCCTACTCAAAAATGATCTCAAGGAGTTCTTGGACATTTTGGAAAGATTTCAATGTTCTCTATAACTCATATTTGAAATGAATTTCAATACTCCTCTTGGAACTAGGTGAACAATTGCCATGAAGTTAGGTCAAAAACCTGCCTAAATTAGGGCAAAATTTCACTAAGTTACTTTAGTTCATGAGCATGTATTCACAAAATTATATCTTAAGATCCAAGCATATTTAGGGAAAAATGTGTGAAGCAAAGTTGTAGATTTCATGGAGGTCTATAACTTTCCTGTTGGGAACTTTCTTTGAATCATCTTGTATCATGGTGGAAAATTGGCTTAAAGTTGAGAAAAAATAAGAAATTTTCTAAGAAAAATTTCTAAGTTAAGAAAATTTCAAATTTCAAAACCAAATCTTCAATCTTTGATTTGTTGATGAACAAGTTTCACATTTTGACATTTTTTGATGAATTGTGGTCCTTGGCACTTGAATTTGACCAAAAAGTCAAAGTTTGACTTTTTAGTATACAATTGACTTTTGATCAGTTGACTGCAAATTTCATTTGTCAATCCAATGGATTTTCAATGTTTTGAACCATGTAATTAGGTAAAGATGATACAATTGAACCCTTGAAATCATGCTTCAAACCAATTGGTCAGTTGCTAGGTCAAAAATCAGAAATTGCCCTTTCTCAATCAAAACCCTAATTTTGACCATTTTGCCCTTTTGATGACTTGATCAAATTTCTTGAGGGATTATGGTCCAAACTTGATCAAATGATACATATGAGTCTAAAATGATGATATGGATCAAAAATTATGAAGTTTGACTGTAAATTGGCCATGGTTGACTTTTTCCCCAATACAGCTGATTTTTAGGTCAATTGTCCAATTGATTGATCAAAAATGTGATTCAAAGCTTGAAACTTGACATGAGTAATCTTAGGGGTCCATGATGATATTCGAAAGTTATATGAAGCATTGATATTCCCAAAATCCTTGTGCAATCCCAAACCCTAATTTTGGGTCATCAATGCAAGATGAGATGTCTTGAGCTGATCAAACCCTAATCTAGTTTTGAGTGAAAGAGATCTTGTGAGGAAATTCTTGATAAATGAGAGGGAAAATTTTGGGGTACAACATATACATTATTAGAATTCTGGATAGTCTTAATCAAGATATCATCATAATCACCTTATCACTTAGAAGAAGAACCATTGAGTTCTGTTTCTAATGTAACATCAGTAGTTCTATGGGATGTTGAATGTCCAACAAGAAAAGAATCTCAATGAATGTCAAAGAAGAAAGAGTTTCTAATAAGTTATTGCTCCAAGATCATAAATAAGAGGATACAATAAACAAGCTTTAAATGCAAAAGATCAGAAGTTAAAACTAGTTCATTAGAAGAGATGTTGCTTACAAGTCTAAAGACGAAGTCAAGATTATGAACGCATATAAAGAAAGCTTCCACTCCTAGATCAGAAGTCAAGACTAGTTCATTAGAAGAGTTACTACTCATGTTTCTGTAGACAAAGTCTAGATTATGAAGACTCGGAGAATTCATGGAATATGCACCTTCATTCAACATTAGAAGTATTCCATCAGAAGAAAGGTTCAAAGAAAAGAAGATCTTCTGGATTCATTTCTAATCAACATCTCAAAGTCTATCAAAAAATAAGATCAAAGGATGATATCTTCTCAAGAAAATCTACTCAGCAGAAGTAATATTCATAAGAAGAAAAATATCATTAGAAGTACCACTGCACTCAACAGAAGAACTATTATAACCTTGTTTAATAGAAACATCATCAGTTCTAACGAATTTGGAATATTCATCTGAAAGAGAATCAAGTATACTCTCAGGAAAGTGTCGCTCTCAGATTAAAAAACATATACGCTTTCAAAGAAATAAAAGAAATCATGATCAGACAACAAGATGTAGCTGACATAAGTCGTTGCTTTCAGCTCAATCCAAGGACCAAATTTCAAGAGATCAAAAAGAAGGAATTCAACATCAAAATCGGATGTAATAATAAAAGTTGTTGCTTCAAAAATAAGACATCAGATATGCAGCTTAAAAAATATAATTATCAAGAATCAAGAATCAATTCAAGAAGTTAAGATCAGAAGAGCTTTCACTCTAAAAAAAGACATTGTTCATCAGATAAGTTGTTACTTATATATTTGAAGACAATATCCAACTATCTGAAAGATTCTGACTATACAACAATGAAACATATTTTGAATCACTTTCATCATCATATCAGAATCAATCTAGCAAGAAGAAAAGAAGACAAAGACAAGATCAAGAGATATCTTTCAAGTTTACTACTTCAATTCAGAAGTAAATCACCAGAAGAAAAAGTCTTAAGAAACATAGCCACGAAGTTTACAGTACAGTCAATATGTTTAAAATATTCCACTACATGCTTATGTATTGTCTATGATGTCTCCCATGATGAAATACTATCGTTACTGTAGTTGGAAAATGAAATCGACATCTCCGTACTTTCAGCGGTCTTATTCTCATGCCTATATAAAGAGACCTCGTTAGCATTTGAAGATTGACGAATTACTCCATAACATTATTGTGATCGGTGGATCTGGAACTGACTGTTTAACGCTGGTTCGCGAAATGTCGCGGAAGCAAGAGTCTCCACCGTCTTTTATTTTCTCCAAATGGAAAGGACAAAAGCACAGAAAAATTCCTTATAGAGATTGCTCTCGGTTCGGGAGGTAGGTTATAGAAAGGGAAGGTGTTAGCACCCTTTCTATCCATGGTTATCCATGGGCTCTTGGATACTTGCTCATTCGTGTTTTCAAAAATGGTTTGTTTGCTTTTCAACTGTGGGTTTTAAAAAGTTTCTTTGAAAATTCCAGTTCGACTCTTGTATCGGTCCTCAAGAGTGTTTGAAAAGTTGCTTTCGAAAGCTTTTTGAAAAGGTGTCGGTGTGAAAAGTATTTTTGATTTGTTTTGAAATTAGAGCAAGTATCTAGAGTCGTCTACCTACCCTAAGGAATTTGTCTGTGTAAATGTCCTTTAAAGTAATGCCATCCCACCATTGAGAGGTAGGTAGCACCACCGTTGGAGGGATTCGGGTCAATTCGAGGTTCGGGACATGGTGATCACCAGAGCAATGGGAAGACACCTTAGAAGCTACCCTCATGCCAGGTTCCCGGATCATGAGGACTTACTAAGACATCCTCTACTCGACGATCACCTTTCGAGGCAAGGCAACAGTGAGGCGTACCCTAGGGGTGGTGTGTGATTTGTGTGTCATGTTCATTTGCATTTATCTTGTTCATGTCAAAGTGATCTATGCGTTTGTTTTTATTTTATCATTCATTCTTGCATGCATTTATTAACAGTTAAAAATTGCGAGAAATTAAAAGTTCAAAACTATTACAAAGGCGCGGGTCCACATCGCCAAATTTAATCCAGGACCCGATTTGACAGAAAATAAAGAAATAAAGTAAAGTGCGAAAAAATAAAATGTCCGAGTTTACAAGGCTTTGGGAGAATTACATAAATATTTAAGAAAGAAAATAAAATGTGCGAACTGAATTAAAATTGAAAGCGAGGGCGTTGGACCCTTTTTTAATGAAATTAAATTATATTATTGAATTAATGAAATTAAAATGAAAAAGAAATTATTTTTGAGGTTTTTTGTATTTATGGTTTTTTATGAGAGAATTAAATGAAATCTAACCCTAATTCTACAATTTTTATTTATTAAGAAAGTATTAAACTTTAACCTAAAATTAAACCTAATTAATTAATGCACTTTGATTTATGAAAATAAATAATTAATTAATCATGGTGAGGAAAAAAAAAGAAAAAGAATAAAAAAGACTTAAAACCCTAATTCTACTCCTTTTTTAATTTTGTTAAGAAAATATTTAAACCTAAATTTAAATCTAATTATTTAGTGAGATTTATTTACAAAAAGGTAATATTTAAATAAAACATATTTTAATTTTTGTCTTTTCTGATTTTTTTTACTATTTTTATATTTTTGTGAAAATAAATTAGTTTAAAGAATTAAAGAGAAATCAATTAAAACAAATAAAATAGGAAAATATAAAAAAGAATAAAAAAGCAAACCATGGGGGGTCTGTCCCCAAATTGGAGGGTTTTGTCCAGCAATCAGGCCCATTAAGCTTTTGGCCTTGTTGACCTTTTGACTAGCGTGTAACTTCTTTGACTCATGCCCATGGTATTCACCAGATCTAGGCCTTCAGATTGTCTCCATTGGCCACGTGGCATGGTTGGATCAGGGGTTGTATGGTAGGCGCTGAAACTTGCACTGCATAGGATAACATTATGAAAAATATTATGGAATATAAAGGGGGACCTGGGGCTCGTACCCAGGTCCCAGGGATTACCAACGCGTTCCTTGACCAGTGGAGCTGTTGTATCACTTTGTATATATAATAGCAAATAATCAATATAAGAATAAAGCAAGCGTTAGTGGGATTTTAGCGCGCAAATTCGAATAACCCAATCAAGCCTTGACACTTCATCATCTTCTTCGTTTTGCTTTTTTTCCTGAAATATAAAAGAGGTTAACGGGGGTTTTAAACCCCCCCAAAATATGCTTTATCCAAGAATAGCGAATAGCTCATCTTGGATCAGAAATTAGGCGCGACCATGGCAATCGATTCATCCAAGTGTCCTGGTTTTGATCATGGTATTGGGAAGTCCCAATTTTACAGTATATAAGAATACCCAATTCGAAGCTTGAAGAACCCTAGTTGGCATCAATGGTGAAATCTCCAATAGTGCACAAAAACTCAATCAAATTATAGGGTTAGCTTCAGAATCATCCAATTAGTATAAATCCATAAATAAAATGCCATGAGAATGCTTGAAAATCAAAACACGAATATGCATATTATTGAAAACAGTTTGACTTATAACTACCAATTCTTGATGTTTCAAGCTATGATTTCGATTCAGACTCCTTCCTTGAAGTCTCAGCAAGCCAATGGAACAACTATTTTGGCTTGAATCGCCCTAGAACCTAGTTTTCAGTATTGGAATTTTTGTAAACAAACTCAAGTTTGGTTATGGATTTCTGGCGCAGCTTTGTGGTTATTGCCATTAGGGTTGGCTTCATGCTTATGTATGGAATGATTAGGGTAAAAAATCTGAGCCAAAGGATCCATGAATTGATGAGAAAATATTTGATTTTCCATGCCATAATTTTCAAATCTTTTCATGCATATTTGCTACCAAATCATGTTCAATCACATGGATTCTTTCCCTATCTAATAATGCACGAAAATCTGAAGTTATCCTATGCACAAAAAGATTTGATTGACTTGCTTTGGTATTTTTCACATATTTATTTTAATTAAATGAATTATTAATAATTAAAAATCCAAATAAATAAATAAAAATGATAAAAGACTTCCCTTTTGGGCCAAATGGTCATGCACATGTTTTGGATGATGGATTTTGGAAGAAAAAGAGGCCCATTAGCAATTTTAGGACAAGCAATGTTGACTTTTCAAAATATCCAAAAATTTCCCAACTTCCACAAGGCATATCTTGCTCAATTTTTAAGATTTGCTCATGTTCTTGGACATTTTGGAAAGATCTTTGAGTCCTCTAACCAATGTCTTTGGTCCCATGTAATTTTGATTTACCAATCGCAAGTTATGGCCTTTGACTTAAAGTCCCTTTTTGTTGACTTTTGAAAATGACCTATAATGTTGAAATTGATAACTTTTTGTGAGAGAATTTCTTGGACTTGAAGTGTGAAGAGGAGTTGTAGGAAATGTCTTTATCTTCAAAATGAGCTTTGGATGGAATTTTTCTGATAATCCATGTGGAAGTTATGCCTTGGTCAAGTTACAGTTGACTTTTTCAACTGTCCAAATATGGAAACTTTTGCATCTTGAGACTTTTTGAGCCAAGCTTTGAGAATCATGATCAAGTATTGATCAAATGATGTTTGTGGCTTCAAAATGAGATGTTGACCAAAAATTTGAACTTTTGACTGTCAAATGACCATTTTGCCCCTACAGTTGACTGTAGTGCAATTAGGGTTTTTGACTGTGCAATTTTGTGCTGTAAGTCTTGAAACTTGGTATGAGGATGCTTGACCATGTTTATAGGCATGTGGGACTTGATTGGACCCTTGGAAACTTCATTTTATTTGTCAGAACCAAAACCCTAGTTTTTGACTGTTAAGAGGCCCTTGAACTGTGCAACCCTTGGGGAATTTTGAAGCTTGCTCTTTGCAAATTTTGGAGAATATGGGAGGGCAAATTTTGGGGTACAACAGTTGCCCCTATTCAATCTTCTTAGACTTGAGGATGCAGATTGGCTGACGTGCCTTTCGTAATCCGAAGGTAGAAGATGATTGAACACTAGAGTGCCCAGAAATTTGCGCTCACATAGTAGCAGTGTGATGGCGGGGAATGGGCTTACAGATGCCATTTGGAGATTGATAGATAGGATGATGGGCTTACAGATTCCATGCTGAGAGATGATGGATAGGTGGATGGGCTTACAGATGCCATATGGATGTCGATCGCGTAAGAGATTCCTTAGCGAGAACTTCCGTACCTGCAAAAGAAAAATGATTACCTGACCCGTTACAGGAGCTGGCTTTCAAACTCTTTGTATGGATGTGTCCTGACTGGTTACAGGAGCTGGAGTTGGAGCTTCAAACAGCAATGAATGAACCAGGGATGGTTACTACCTCAACAGGAACGCTGAGAGAATCTTGAACGACTTCAACCTCAACAGTAGCGCTGAGAGAATCTGGGGACGATTACTACCTCAACAGTAATCATTGAGAGAATCTGGGGATGATTACTACCTCCGCAGTATCGGGGAGAGAACCACAGGCGACTACAACCTCAACAGTAATCATTGAGAGAATCTTGGATAACTTCTTCTTCAACAGTAACGCTGAGAGAATCTTGGGGCGATTACTACCTCAACAGTAATCATTAAGAGAATCTTGGGCGACTTCAACCTCAACGGTAATCATTGAGAGAATCTTGGACGACTTCAACCTCAACAGTAATCATTGAGAGAATCTTGGGCGACTTCAACCTCAACAGCAATCATTGAGAGAATCTTGGGCGACTTCAACCTCAACAGTAATCATTGAGAGAATCTTGGACGACTTCAACCTCAACAGTAATCATTGAGAGAATCTTGGGCGACTTCAACTTCAACAATAACGCTGAGCGAATCTGGGGATGATTACTACCTCCGCAGTATCGGGGAGAGAACCATAGGCGACTACAAACTCAACAGCAATCATTGAGAGAATCTTGGATATCTTCTACTTCAACAGTAACACTGAGAGAATCTAGGGATGATTACTACCTCCGCAGTAACGGGGAGAGAACCATAGGTGACTACAACCTCAACAGTATCATTGAGAGAATCTTGGATATCTTCTACTGAGTCTTTATCAGGAAAATCTGTTGGGGGTCGATTTAACTGAACTAGAGAAGGCCTTGGACTGGATAAGAAACAGAGAAATCTTAGGGTCGATTTAACTGAACCGGTCTAGGTCTTGAAATGTCTTCAACTAGATAAGAAACAGGGAGATCTTAGGGTCGATCTGACTGAACCAGAGAAGGCCTTTGACTGGATAAGAAACAGAGAAATCTTAGGGTCGATTTAACTGAACCGGTCTAGGTCTTGAATATAGCTGAGAACTTGACTGAATTCTTCCTGAAAGGTAAATGTCAGTCATATGCCATGCATGATAAGGATCAAGCAATGATGTTCTCAACATAAATGAGTTTGTGAGATATGATGCGTATATGTATGCTATAATGTATGGAAATGCGATGTTTATGAATGTATGTTTTTCGTCTAGGAAAGTAAATCCTTGACGGGTTCCGGGAAGTCATATCCTGGGCTGATGTTGAAGAATAGATTTCTGCCTCTGTTGGGGATTATAGTTGCAAGAATACCGGTAGGAGAAGATGACTCCGTTGGGAAATAAACTTGGCGAATAAATTACTCTGCGGGGGAGAAAAGTACTCTAACGACTTTGCTGGGGAGCAATACTCTGTGGGAGAGAGGTACTTGCTGAAATGTTAATCATAACCTGCTGGGGATACCCTTGCTGTGTGTTGATAGACTTCGCTAGGGATACCATTGTTGTGATGGAAGTGTTAATAGACTTCGCTGGGGATAGGAGGACTTCGTCGAGGATGCTCTTTCCGTGGCTTTTGGCTGAGGATAACCCAGTTATATCCTGGTAAGGAAATAACTCTTTAAATAAAGCCGGGAGACGCGTTCGTGCTCTGCGAGGGATAAACTTCCAGAATCTACTGGGGATAAGCTTACTGCTTGGGGAGATGAATTCCAACTTTCCTGGGGAACTAGATTGGACTCTCTTGGGGATATTTTGAACTGTATCGGGGAGTGACTCCACTGAATGTTTGATATACCGCCGGGGAACAATCTTTAGACCAAGATTGTCGGGGATGCTTGTTAAGAATGCATATATACTGCTGGAGACTGTTGAGATCTGTGGAGGGTGCCCAACTTCCTTAAGGCTGACTGTAACTTTGCTTGGGGAGAGTGCACTGACCTGTTGGCTCGCTCTCTGGGGGATTTAAGGTATCTGGTTATGTTCTTCAGCTGAACCTACCTTGGTACCTTGGTGGACGGAACAATTAAATCGCTTAGACCGCTCATTATTGCCCCAGTTTCAGTGGGCGAAGGCACCTGTGGAGGTATTTGACAAATCTTCTGGTAGACAGACGACGAGATGCCAGGATATAGTCGTACGCTTTGATCCCTAACTTTTGCCTGGACCTCCCTTTCGGGTTTTCAGTCCACCGGGATACCCTTTTTTGCCCAAGTCGCCCTTTCAGGTTTTCGACTTACCGGGTGTACAGATTTTTCATTTCATCCCTTATTTTTGCCCGAACCTTTTGGTTCGCCGGGAAGCCCTTATTTTTGCCTAGGTGCGTCAACCTAGCGGGTCTTTGATTAGGCGTAGTATCTTTTCGACTATGTCCGTGCTTTCAGAATGTAGGGAGTTGCCCCTGTTAGAAGTGTTTTGTCATGCCACCAGAAGGTGTTTGATCGGTCAAGATTCGCTGTTAGAATGCCCCAAGTGACTCAGGCGGAGATTTGCCCCAGGCTATTTGGCCTTTGAGAGATTCTCCGAATCTTGATTGGATTGCCCCAGATGATGGACAATAATCACGTCTGCCCCTTGATTGGAAGTGCTTCTGTTCATTAGGCTTTCATCGTGCGAATTCCTATGCTGTTCAAACAAAAAGTCATATGCAAACAAAGTTATGTTAAAAATGCAAAGCTTATGTCTGTCTTGAAGATTTTGAAAATGCATTTTTCATAAAACAAGTGAATGTTTGTAAAACGTGACGTCAACTCCGTATTTACCGTAGGCCTTAAGGAGTCAGGATACCTTTCGTACAGTATGCTTTCGAACTAACCCATGCTTCAGCTAGGACTTTTAAGGGTTATAACGTGGCTTGGTTCACGGTTTAAGAAACAAAGGATAAAGGCTCAAATTTTATTTGTACCCACCCGCTCTTCGTAATGTCCTCCAAACCTAAACTCAGTTGATCATGCGTTTGACCTTGTTTGAGTCTTTGCTCTGATTTTCCGGTGATGATTCGGATGTTGATAACTTATTTTGAATAGGCAGTCATTCCTTTTTTTGTTGAGGGTTTGTAAGACCTCTTTCTTGTATGATTTTTTGTTATCCCTTTCTTTTTTTCCTGAACTGTTTCCTTTTTTGGAATTACAGTCAGCGGGATGCCCCAGTTTTGTAAGTCTCCTTCATGGGTTTTGACTTAATGGGCTTTTTATTTTTTAGATAATGACTGCCTTTCTTTATTGATTATTCGGAACCATCACTGTCTTTCTTTTTTGTAAGGACCTCTTCGGTGCCATTTGTTATGCACTTGGATCAACTGAGAGAACTACCCTGCCCCAGGTCATGATTAAGGGTTTTAAATTTCGAAAGAAAAACTCCTACTTCTTTGGCTCAGAGGGGTTGACGAGGGATTATCTTCCTTATAACTCCAGTGTTTGGGAATTGAAACAACGCATGTACCTCATCAGCGGGGTCTGTTCAAAAGCATACTGTAGATTATGGTATCGTTTTCGTCATCCTCCCTCAAGAGGCTTAGAATTAAAGAGAGTTGATATCAGAAAAAATATGAAAATAATTTGCATATAGTGAATACGAATATATTGCTTCAAAACAGACATATGCGATGCATTAATGAAATAACGATGTTTAACAATGAGTAAATGTTTGAACAAACGAAAATTACAACTTGAACATTCAAATGAACAAAAGTTTTCTCTTCTCAGGGCCTGTTACTTCAACTGGTGAGTCTTGGAGGGATGGTAGAAAAATTCAGCCTGACCATCTTGTGTGAACTCCAGTGCCCCTTCATCAATCAGGTCTTGAATTTTGTTCTTCAGAGCCCAACACTCATTTGTATCATGTCCTGGACAGGCAGAATGGTAGGCACACCTTTTATTGGGATCATAAGTAGGATGTGCTGTGTTGGGATTCTGGGGATGAGCCCTTAATATGATCAGGTTCAACCTCAACAGGCGTTGTAAAGCTTGAAACAGCGACATGTTGAGCTGGGTGAATTGCCTCCTGGGCTTGTCTGGCTGAAGCTGGTGAGGTTGATGATGAATTTGTGACACTGGAGCCATTTGAGGAGCTCTCCCCTTACCTCCTTGTCTCAACGGTGGTTGAACGACGACTGGCTTTTTACCCTTAGACATTTGCCCCAGTTGGTTACCCCGAAGCAGTTGGTTGACGAGAATTTCGAGCTCTTCTTGTCTTTGAGCTAACCCTTGAATGGCAGTCACCTGCCCCAGCATCTGGACCTTCAATGCATCCACCTCAGCTTGTAGGTGTTTCAGCCTTTCATCCTCAGCACTGTTCCTGACAAAGGTCCCCACGAGAAGGGTCTTTAGCTCCTCCTGCCCCTTGGATAGATTCAGGAGGATTTCCCTGAACCGAGTCTCTTGAGCAAGAAGGTCCTGGTTATCTTGTTGGGAAGCCATGGCTGAAATAAACAGCGAGAAAGGTAAGTGACCTGCAACAAAGATACCTGTTATGTAATGATGCGTATGACATGCATGTAATGTTTTCAAGGACCTCGCGGGATAAACAAGAAAATTTGTTAGAACTTGGGTCCGGTAGCTTGATTGAAAGAACTTCATGTTGCTGAGAATCCTTCTTCAAGGGTCAAGGCTCACCATATCGAGTGGGTCATAGCCCCTGACTACTTTGGCTAGAGGAAAATAAATCCTCTTTGCCCCTTGCTAGATGTTTGATTTATCATGACCTGCATCACAAGCCCTTGAGATCCTTGAAATGGATTAGGATGTATGCAATGGTATGATGTTATGTTATGCATGGGGTAATGTAAGTAGCCCTGTTATGAATCCCAATTAAGGACTGCACACCAAAACCTGCAAGAAACTCAAGTAAAACCTGTTATGAGTCCTAATTAAGGACTATAAGAGAAACCTGCAAGAAACTCAGTACACTCTGTTATGAGCCCTAATTAAGGACTATAAACAAAACCTGCAATAAACTCAATACACTCTGTTATGAGTCCTAATTAAGGACTATAAACAAAACCTGCAAGAAACTTAGTAAGCCCTGTCATGGGTCCCAATTAAGGACTAAAACAAAACCTGCAAGTAGTTCATGTGTCGATAAAGCATGCAAGTAGTCAAGTACGAAGGCACACAAGTCACACAAGAGAAAGCCCTTAGAGTTTAAGGCCAGCATGGGGTCTGGGTAGTACCCTCTTGAAGTTGGTGGGTTCAACCTGTCCTATTAGAAGTAACCGGGTTCTAAGGGTCCCAATATCACGGAATTGCTTTCATTGTTCATCGTTTCGATTTAGCCACTGAACTGGCGACCGAAATATTCCAGGAAAGCAACCCTCAATTGAGTGTAGTATCGAGTATCAACCAACCTCGGACTGCACCAAAGTCAGCTATCTCACTACCCTAAAGAGGCCAAGATGGTTCAATTAAGGTTCCTAAGGTCTGTTGATGCTTCATGACACCACGCGGAGGCCCCGTACTCTCCTTGACTGAACTCAAGGGTTACCGGTACACACCAAAGTGCCACATCAACGTAGCAGACTGTTTCAACCATGTCGGTATACCCCGCACAGTTCCCTCACAGCCTTGTTGCTACTTTCTAAGAAGGTATCCCCCAGATCCGGGTTAGGATCTATAGAACTCCTAAGCAACCCACAATTTAAAGCAAGCAAAGAAAGCAATTGAAAACACAGTTATGAACTATCCCTAAGGTACACCTCACTTTAAGTAGAATTCCCCAGCAGAGTCGCCAGTTCTGTGATCAGTGGATCTGGAACTGATTGTTTAACGCTGGTTCGCGAAATGTCGCGGAAGCAAGAGTCGCCACCGTCTTTTATTTTCTCCAAATGGAAAGGACAAAAGCACAGAAAAATTCCTTATAGAGATTGCTCTCGGTTCGGGAGGTAGGTTATAGAAAGGGAAGGTGTTAGCACCCTTTCTGTCCATGGTTATCCATGGGCTCTTAGATACTTGCTCATTTGTGTTTTCAAAAATGGTTTGTTTGCTTTTCAACTGTGGGTTTTAAAAAGTTTCTTTGAAAATTCCAGTTCGACTCTTGTATCGGTCCTCAAGAGTGTTTGAAAAGTTGCTTTCGAAAGCTTTTTGAAAAGGTGTCGGTGTGAAAAGTATTTTTGATTTGTTTTGAAATTAGAGCAAGTATCTAGAGTCGTCTACCTACCCTAAGGAATTCGTCTGTGTAAATGTCCTTTAAAGTAATGCCATCCCACCATTGAGAGGTAGGTAGCACCACTGTTGGAGGGATTCGGGTCAATTCGAGGTTCGGGACATGGTGATCACCAGAGCAATGGGAAGACACCTTAGAAGCTACCCTCATGCCAGGTTCCCGGATCATGAGGACTTACTAAGACATCCTCTACTCGACGATCACCTTTCGAGGCAAGGCAACAGTGAGGCGTACCCTAGGGGTGGTGTGTGATTTGTGTGTCATGTTCATTTGCATTTATCTTGTTCATGTCAAAGTGATCTATGCGTTTGTTTTTATTTTATCATTCATTCTTGCATGCATTTATTAACAGTTAAAAATTGCGAGAAATTAAAAGTTCTAAACTATTACAAAGGTGCGGGTCCACATCGCCAAATTTAATCCAGGACCCGATTTGACAGAAAATAAAGAAATAAAGTAAAGTGTGAAAAAATAAAATGTCCGAGTTTACAAGGCTTTGGGAGAATTACATTAATATTTAAGAAAGAAAATAAAATGTGCGAATTGAATTAAAATTGAAAGCGAGGGCGTTGGACCCTTTTTTAATGAAATTAAATTATATTATTGAATTAATGAAATTAAAATGAAAAAGAAATTATTTTTGAGGTTTTTTGTATTTATGGTTTTTTATGAGAGAATTAAATGAAATCTAACCCTAATTCTACAATTTTTATTTATTAAGAAAGTATTAAACTTTAACCTAAAATTAAACCTAATTAATTAATGCACTTTGATTTATGAAAATAAATAATTAATTAATCATGGTGAGGAAAAAAAAGAAAAAGAATAAAAAAGACTCAAAACCCTAATTCTACTCCTTTTTTAATTTTGTTAAGAAAATATTTAAACCTAAATTTAAATCTAATTATTTAGTGAGATTTATTTACAAAAAGGTAATATTTAAATAAAACATATTTTAATTTTTGTCTTTTCTGATTTTTTTTACTATTTTTATATTTTTGTGAAAATAAATTAGTTTAAAGAATTAAAGAGAAATCAATTAAAACAAATAAAATAGGAAAATATAAAAAAGAATAAAAAAGCAAACCATGGGGGGTCTGTCCCCAAATTGGAGGGTTTTGTCCAGCAATCAGGCCCATTAAGCTTTTGGCCTTGTTGACCTTTTGACTAGCGTGTAACTTCTTTGACTCATGCCCATGGTATTCACCAGATCTAGGCCTTCAGATTGTCTCCATTGGCCAAGTGGCATGGTTGGATCAGGGGTTGTATGGTAGGCGCTGAAACTTGCACTGCATAGGATAACATTATGAAAAATATTATAGAATAGAAAGGGGGACCTGGGGCTCGAACCCAGGTCCCAGGGATTACCAACGCGTTCCTTGACCAGTGGAGCTGTTGTATCACTTTGTATATATAATAGCAAATAATCAATATAAGAATAAAGCAAGCGTTAGTGGGATTTTAGCGCGCAAATTCGAATAACCCAATCAAGCCTTGACACTTCATCATCTTCTTCGTTTTTCTTTTTTTTCCTGAAATATAAAAGAGGTTAACGGGGGTTTTAAACCCCCCCAAAATATGTTTTATCCAAGAATAGCGAATAGCTCATCTTGGATCAGAAATTAGGCGCGACCATGGCAATCGATTCGTCCAAGTGTCCTGGTTTTGATCATGGTATTGGGAAGTCCCAATTTTACAATATATAAGAATACCCAATTCGAAGCTTGAAGAACCCTAGTTGGCATCAATGGTGAAATCTCCAATAGTGCACAAAAACTCAATCAAATTATAGGGTTAGCTTCAGAATCATCCAATTAGTATAAATCCATAAATAAAATGCCATGAGAATGCTTGAAAATCAAAACACGAATATGCATATTATTGAAAACAGTTTGACTTATAACTACCAATTCTTGATGTTTCAAGCTATGATTTCGATTCAGACTCCTTCCTTGAAGTCTCAGCAAGCCAATGGAACAACTATTTTGGCTTGAATCGCCCTAGAACCTAGTTTTCAGTATTGGAATTTTTGTCAACAAACTCAAGTTTGGTTATGGATTTCTGGCGCAGCTTTGTGGTTATTGGCATTAGGGTTGGCTTCATGCTTATGTATGGAATGATTAGGGTAAAAAATCTGAGCCAAAGGATCCATGAATTGATGAGAAAATATTTGATTTTCCATGCCATAATTTTCAAATCTTTTCATGCATATTTGCTACCAAATCATGTTCAATCACATGGATTCTTTCCCTATCTAATAATGCACGAAAATCTGAAGTTATCCTATGTACAAAAAGATTTGATTGACTTGCTTTGGTATTTTTCACATATTTATTTTAATTAAATGAATTATTAATAATTAAAAATCCAAATAAATAAATAAAAATGATAAAAGACTTCCCTTTTGGGCCAAATGGTCGTGCACATGTTTTGGATGATGGATTTTGGAAGAAAAAGAGGCCCATTAGCAATTTTAGGACATTTGAAGCAATGTTGACTTTTTAAAATATCCAAAAATTTCCCAACTTCCACAAGGCATATCTTGCTCAATTTTTAAGCTTTGCTCATGTTCTTGGACATTTTGGAAAGGTCTTTGAGTCCTCTAACCAATTTCTTTGGTCCCATGTCATTTTGATTTACCAATCTCAAGTTATGGCCTTTGACTTAAAGTCTCTTTTTGTTGACTTTTGAAAATGACCTATAATGTTGAAATTGATAACTTTTTGTGAGAGAATTTCTTGGAATTGAAGTGTGAAGAGGAGTTGTAGGAAATGTCTTTATCTTCAAAATGAGCTTTGGATGAAATTTTTCTGATAATCCATGTGGAAGTTATGCCTTGGTCAAGTTACAGTTGACTTTTTCAACTATCCAAATATGGAAACTTTTGCATCTTGAGACTTTTTGAGCCAAGCTTTGAGAATCATGATCAAGTATTTATCAAATGATGTTTGTGGCTTCAAAATTAGATGTTGACCAAAAATTTGAACTTTTGACTGTCAAATGACCATTTTGCCCCTACAGTTGACTGTAGTGCAATTAGGGTTTTTGATTGTGCAATTTTGTGTTGTAAGTCTTGAAACTTGGTATGAGGATGCTTGACCATGTTTATAGGCAAGTGGGACTTGATTGGACCCTTGGAAACTTCATTTTCTTTTTCAGAACCAAAACCCTAGTTTTTGACTGTTAGGAGGCCCTTGAACTGTGCAACCCTTGGGGAATTTTGAAGCTTGCTCTTTGCAAATTTTGGAGAATATGGGAGGGCAAATTTTGGGGTACAACAATTATCAAACTTAAAATCAAGCTGTTGAATACTAAGAAACATCAACAGAAAAGAATAATCACTATTCATATTCATCCATAGATATTCTTCTAAGAGAAATATCTAGAACACAAGAGTTTTTGCTCGTTGTTGTGTTAATATATTAGGGATTGAATTCAAAAAGTTGTTGCTTACTATTTGTGTGTTAATCTTAGAGTTTGCAATACAAAAGGTTGTTGCTCATTATTTGTATTAGAGACTTTGTTCTTCATAGTTGTGTTAATCTTCTTATTTAGAAGCAAACATTGTAAACACAGTTGATTGTATTTCTGTTAAGAATTTATTATTACCTCAAGTGACTAGGTTGTTAGTATAAGACTTGAGAGGTCTAAGGTGTCAGTTAAAGTCTTAGAAGGTTGTGGTTAGTCACCGGTGGGTAGCCCATGCATCTGTAATATGTTGAGATTATTGGATTAAGTCCTTATTGAAGGCGAAATCACCTGAGGAGGGTGGACATGAGTAACCGAGTTGAAGGTGAACCTGGATAAACCAAAGAGTCTTTTATAGTCTTTTTGTTGTTACATTATTTATTGTTAGTTTGCGAAATAATTTTAATAATAATAACCTTATTAGAAAACTCAATTCAAACCCCCATTTCTTGTGTTTTTCTCACCCTTCAGATTGTACTACTATTAAGGGAAGAGTGGTTTTTTGTGGTTGCTTGCTATATGAAACTATTTAGGGGGATCATGATTGTCTCTCATGCTTGTTGGTGTTTCTGCTATCGCTACTACTGATTTGGTGTTTGTGTGCATGATGTCTTGCCAAATATTATGACATTTTTCCTGAAGTATTTTGTGGAAAACTATGTGCAATAACTGTTTTCTATTTGTGAAGTTGTTTTATCTTTTGTTGCATGTTCCTCTGATGTGTGAACTTGAATAGTTAATATTAGTTTGGTAATTTAGATTTTATGGTGATTTGGGTTTTCCCTTTAGGGGAGTATTGGTTATGTGTGACAAGGGGAGTAATGGTCATGTCTGTAGTTGTTGAGTATTGTTCTAGCCCTGAGCTCTTGTGATGTGTTGGAGCTGTGATATGTGATATCAGACCACATGTATTGACATTTTTATTCTTGATTTTGAAGGAGTTGTAATCTCTGATGACATGTAATTGCAATATATCTCTGACATATTCTTATGTTTGCAGTTTGTACAAAGTTTACATGTTTTTCATGTAACTTGTGTTTGTGGTTTTAGTCCTCTCTCCAGTTTGATTATGCTAAGGTTGTTTTAGCCAAAATTTTCCAAAGGGGGAGCTTGTTAGATTCATGCTTTTATGATTGGCATAAATTATGCTAAAACATGAACCATAGCTGATGTTGAGCAAGATGACATAATATCTTGAAGAACTGTCATGATAGGTTCTGAAATCATGAATATTAGAAAGATGTTGAGCCAAATGTCTTGACATCTTGGCCAATTGTACATGTGTTGGTGTTATTTTTCTTGACAAATTTGATTTTATGATATCTTCTTGGATATATCTCACTTATTTTTGAAGGTCAAGAAGATTTTATTATGAACTATGCAAATTTTATTTGGTTTCATAAAAAAGATCTTGGATACTTTTTAAAAAATTCTAAGATTTATTCCTATTTTTGTTGAAGATCTTATATCCGATTTAAAGTTAGAAGATTGGATTTATTTGAAGAGTCCAGGCCCATACTGCAAAAGTTTATAAATAAGGATTTTCTAAACCTAAAAATAGAAGCATTCACAACAAGAAATTATGGGTGTATAAGGGTTTATGATTTTGAGAGTACTTTAGGTGCTTGTTTGTTTTTGTGTGTCATCCATGTATCTTTTGATACATTAAGGTAGAATAATTGTTTATTGTTACTTGCTCAGCACTCATGAGCTTTTAAGCAAAGAGTTGATTGCGTGTCAAGTTATTATTCTCACTCATGATCTTTTAAGCAAAGAGTTGAGTATTGTTTATTGGAAGTGTAATCCTCTATTTTGGTTCTTGTCACTTGTTTGTGATTAATTTTATTACTAAGGTGGTTGTGGGAAATGAGAGGGCAATCTCATATCTAGAAGATTTCTAGGTATAAGTAGCACAAGGTAATGATTAGTTGGTATGTTGTAAACTAGGATTGTTTAGCTTTAAACTAATACTATTATAGTGGATTTCCTTCCAGACTTGGTAGCCCCCAGAGTATGTGAGTTGCACTGAACATGGTTAATAATTGATTGTCTCTTTTACTTTCTATTCTTTAATTCTGCATAATTTACTGTTGGTAAAAGTGTTTTTCTATTAGTAGATGATGTCATAACATTTGTCTTGACATTGTGTTTTGGTGTTGGAACATCAGTCTTGACATTTATTTTTAAAGTGTCAGAATCTCACATGTATTACAAAGTTATAGAAAGAATATTATACTTATCATTCAATTATTCTCTATAATAATTAGAATACAATTCAATCAAGATAATATTAAGAGAAAAATGTTATTATTTTGTTAATGTTGTTTTATACTAAGTAAAATAAATAATTTTTTTAACAAAAAGTTCGCGGACAAAATCTGTCTCGTCCCGCACCCGCCCTATTTTTAAGGGATTAGGCGGGGCTGTAGTGGTAGGAATGGTTAAGACTAAGCCATTGGATTGACTAGACTTTATACAAATCAAAATAAAAATCGCCACCGCGCTTTATTGTTTCCAAAGGAATGGGAAAAGAGCGAATAATCCAAAAAGAAGAGGAAAGATTCAAGGTAAGGGGGTTGGTTATGTAAAGGGAAGGTATTAGCACCCTAAACATCTATGGTACTCCGCAAGAACCTCTTTGTAAAATCTGTATATTTTGGCTATATAAAAAAATGTTGTATATAAAAAATGGATGGTGGAGGTGAGGAAAGAAATATATTTATTTTTATAATTTTTGCACCCGCCGCGGTTGCGAACCTTTAGTGCCAACGTACCACCTTTTCGTGCAATAGGGGATCAGGATACACGTAATTTCTCTTTCAAAAATTTAAAACACAAATGTGTTGGGTAATTTTATGAGATAAAACATCATCGTCATTGTCCGTGTGGAAAACGTGCCTACTACCCACAATCATGAGAAGGAGAATTTGCATCATCTCAAAGTGGAGGATATGGCTTGGATTTTAAAATCAACAATGCCTCACTCAACACCCAAGTGGAAAATATCTCTCTTCACTACATATTATAGAAGTATAGTTGTTTGCATCACTACAAGGATTGACAAGAGTTCAACCTTTTTAAGAAAAGTTTAAAGATAAAACACAAAGTGGCAAAATGGTTTGAAATGAGAATGATTGACTTTTAGCCTTCTCACAAAAAATGTCAAGGTATTATTAAGTTTGTTGGAGTTTATTTATGAAAATGTTTTGAAAATGCATGGACATAAGTCCAAGTTTATTATGAAAGTGGTTCAAGTTCAAAAACAAGAAGAGTTTTCAAAAAAGGGGGAAGAAGATTTTTGAAATTAAAGAAGATGGGAGGAGAAGAAGAGACTATCCTAAAGCATAAGGTAAAAGCTAGAGATAAGAACCATCTAACCAACAAGCCAATACTTGACATTATGAGCCAAGATAGAATTCTCATTCCTTGGATTGGAACCAATCAAGCAAAAAAATACTAGACCTCTCTTGGGAGAACCAAACTTCAAGTGTATTAAGTCTTCACAAAAATTGGTCGGTCAATAGCAATCTATGCATCATTTGTTTTGAGACATGATATATAGATCATGCTCCAACAACATCTTGTGCAATAAGAAAGAGATGAGATGAAGAGGGATGAGGAAAAAATATACAAACCACATTTGAATTAAATTTTAATCAAACTATTATTAAAATTATTCATCCATTTTTGTAGAGTTAAACTCAACACCATGGATCCAATAATGTTAATAAAGTTCATGATCCAAAATCTAACCCAAGATCAGCCAGAAAATAGTCACAAAATAATATCACATTTTAATATACACAAAAGGGTTTAAAAATAATGTTTAAAAATAGAAAATAAAGAGAAAAATATCAACTATATTCAAATTAATCAAGAAATGAAAAGTGAGACCATAGAAAAATCAGAAAAAGGCTCAAATAATTTTACAAATTTTTTGGTAATTTTTTAAAGTCAGAAACAAAAATAAAATAAGGTCACCAATGTTTACCACAATATCATTGGATCATTACATAATTTTTTCAGAATTTAAAAATGTATAAAAGTATTTTTAACATTTTAAACAAATTAAATAAAGTGTAAAATTTATAAAAAAATACCAAAACACAAAATTAAATTGTTAAAAAATAAAAATCAGAAAGAGAATAATCAAAAAAAAATTTCATAATTTTTTTCAGATTTTTTGGACTAAAAATGAATTTTCTATGATTTTTTGAAATTTAAAAAAATTAAAATATAAAAATCAGAAAAAAGAAAATAAAAGTAAAATATGTGGACCATTGGATGAGAGTCAAAATGTGTTAGTAATCAAATCAGAGGGATCTGGCGCGCTGTACATATCATGGTCATTAGTGAATAATGTACAAAATCATTAATTAAATCAGAATTTGAAAAAAACAGATGGTGCGCCTTCATTGGTTGGAAGATGACACGTTGGTCATCTTCAACCTCCAGCCATCACGAATTGCAGGTCTCTCAAACTATAAAATCAGAAGCTCAAACCTATGACATTCGCTTCGTCTCTTCAAGACGAAGACAACCACACCCTCGCGCCAAATTCATATAAAATGTAGCTCAAGCAATTTGGAAGGAAAGTTTTGAAAAGGGATTTTAAATTTCATGGTCAAAACGTGTTTCTAGTAAAAGGTAAGTGTTGCGACTAGAACCAAGGAAATGCGAGCAACACAATGATATCAGAATTTTGAAGAATTGATGAAGGAATCTACCAATTGAAGTTGAGTTGCAGAGCTCTGAAACTGGACTTCTATGGAGCAGTATAGGGCACGATTCTTGAATGTAATTATGTGGTTAGCTTAAGGGAAGATCAAGGAAGGTGAATTGATGGAAAAATTGGATTAAAAAAGGCTCGAGAATGGATTTTGAAGTTACTGAATTTTGTGTTATGAAACAAGTTTGGCAGGGTGATTCTGGCTATCCAAGCTTGGGAACATGAATGGGATAGTACATGTATTTATAGGAGAAGCAAATGGGATCAAAATGAAGAGTGAATGATGCATTTTAAAGGGAATTCGTGCAAACATGATGCACGAGTGAAGTGTGATCCAAACTTCACCAAAACTCATCCAATTCTTGCGTTTTGATGCACTAAACCACTTGGGAAAGTTGGCTAATCATGATTAGATCCAAAACGCGTGTTAATTTGAGGTTTAGAGGTTATAACATGAAATTCAAATTCTGACTTGCAAGGAAACTTCAAATCTAATTTACCACTTTTGAAACAATGGCATTCTCAACTCAAGGGGTCTTAAGACATGATTCTTGATGCTTTAGAAAGATGAGTGTAAAATTAAGCTTCCCTAATGAGATTTTGTTTTGATGAAGACAAACCTTGATTGACAAAGAAGGCAAAGATTTATGATCAAGCTCAAAGGCATCTCTGGACAATATCTTCAGTTCAAAGCTCTCAACAACTTTCAAGGTATAATAATATTACTTACTTTGATCTTAAGATATAGATGCTCAATTTTGAAAAATGAATGTTTAAAAATCATTACTCAAGTTTTTCAAAGTTAAAATTTCATTTTTCACTTGAGAGCAATCGATTTGCATTTTAGTGCAATCGATTGCATGCTTCAATTTTTCAGATCTTTTGCTTTTGTTTCTCTGCACAATCGATTTACATTGCCTGTGCAATTGATTGCATACTTAAATTTTTCAAAACGTTTGGTTTTGTTTCTCAGTGCAATCGATTTACATTACTAGTGCAATCGATTGCACTCACTTACTTTTTGCTACTGACTTTACATGCAATCGATTTACATTGCTAGTATAATCGATTGCACACTTAAAACTTTTGAAAATATAGTTGTTGAAACCTTGTGCAATCAATTTACACAAAGGGTGCAATTGATTGCATGTCGCACGATTTTAAAAAACAACAGCTTTTCACATGCCTGTTCATCATGCCTTTTCATTGAAACCTTTCACTCAAACTTGGCATTTGTTCATGATACATTTTCAGAACTTCATGTTGTTTCAAAAGGGTGTTATGAACATATAAATATTCATTTTCAAAATCTGGTTCAACACCTCTTCCATAAGTATTTTCTGAATTTTAAAAATACAAACTCAAGCATTCCTTCAGTTTCATGCATAAGTTGCATATTTTCATACATCTTTAAACAGAAAACTTTGAGCAATTATATCTTGAGTCGTTGTACAATAATATTATTGGAAGAGAAGATCATACATTGTTAAATCACTCTAAGTGATCAATACTACTCAACTCACTCAAACTCAAATATTGATAGTTACTTACTTATTTTTCCAGGATTGTTGGAAATAAGTTTAAGTGTTTTTGATATCTTGTTTTTCCAAAGTTGTTGGATACAAGTGTAGTCACTTTGAGAGGATTGTTCTCATAGTTGTCATAGTGAAAATCCAAGAGGATTGTTCTTGGTCCAAGAGGATTGTTCTTGGTAGTTTGGTAGTTCTTGTTTATGTTTGCCATAATAAGGAAATCTCTTTCATGTTGAAAGGGGACTGGAGTACTCTCGGACTGTGAGGGGAACCAGGATATATCGCCTGTGTCTTTTATTTTTCTGCATTTTACGCTTTCCTAAACTCACCATTAACTAGAAAAATAAGAACCATCATCACTAAAAACCAGAATTTTTAAAGTACCTAATTCACCCCCCCCCCCCCCCCCCCCTCTTAGGCACACTTCGTACTTGCAATTGGTATCAGAGCAGGTTATAGGTAACCTACTCCTAAAAGATCCAGAATGGCTTCCGCAAATCAAAATCCCATTTTAAGAGATGGTGGTAGTAACAACAAGCCTCCTCTATTTTGTGGTGAATATTTTGACTTCTGGAAAATTCACATGAAGGCACATCTAGAAGCACAAGGAGAAGAAATATGGGATGCCGTTGAAAATGGTCCATTTATCCCTATAACAGTAATCAATGGTGTTGGCTCATCAAAGCTTAAAACTGCATGGGACGATGATGATAAGAAGAAAGTTCTCTATGATAAAAAGGCAATAAACCTTCTTCAAGGTGCACTTAACATGGATGAATTCTTCCGTGTCTCGGCATGCAAAACGGCGAAAGAAATATGGGATACCCTGGTAGAAACTCATGAAGGAACCGCTGAAGTTAAAATATCGAGATTAAATACTTTGAGTCAAGAATACGAACTATTCAGAATGCAGCCCCGAGAATCAATCCTCGACTTGCAGAAAAGATTTGTACACTTGACAAGTCATTTGAAAGAACTCGGTAAGACTTTAACTAATGATGAACTTAATCTTAAAGTGCTTAGATCTTTATCCAGGGAATGGCAACCAAAAGTGACAGTAATATCCGAGAAGAATAATATATCCACAATGACTTCTGCCACTTTATTCGTAAAACTTCAAGAATATGAGACGAAACTTGCAAGACTCGAAAAGCATGAAATCCAATTAAAAGATTCAAAAGACATGGCTCTAAATACAAGGATAAAAAATCATGATAGCAATCAAGAGGATGAATTCACTAGTAGTGAAGATGATGATCTTATCAATAAGATTGAAAAGGTTCTACGAAAAGAAAGAAAAAGGGAAGCACCAACAAGGAAGGTTATATGCTTTGAATGTGGAGAAAAGGGACATGTTAAAAGTGAATGTCCTACACTTGAAAAGAAGAAGAAATATTTCAAGAGAAATAAAGATAAAAAATCAAAGAAAGCATATTTAGCATGGGAAAATTCATCTTCTGATTCCGAAAATAATCAACACGCAAATCTAGCGTTGATGGCCTTACACCATTCCGATAATGAAGACAACGAGGTTAGTAATGAATTTTCTCTTTTTGATAGTGATGCACAAAGTATTATAAATGAACTATTAAATGAATGCAAAATTCTGTACAAAACTATTTCATCTCAAAAGAAACAAATTTCATCTTTAGAAGAAAAATGTGAGTCTATGGAAAAAGATCTCAAAGATGAAAAACAAAAATTTAGTGAGCAAAAACAGAATTTTGCATACAAAAATTGTGAGTTACTCTCTTTCCAAATTGTCCAATTAAAAAGAGTTATTGAAATATATGAAAAAGGTAAAATTAGATTGTAAGGTGTTCTTAGCCAACAAAGATACTCCAATGATAAAAGTGGACTTGGATATTCAAAGTTTTCAAAACCAAGTTCTAATAAAACTATCTTTGTTAAGGCTAGTGATCAATCATCCAAAGAGAAAGTGAACAAACCTAAAATAGTTCATCACTATCCTAAAAAGAAAACATTTCCTAAGAAGAAATCTTATCCTTCTAGATATAGAAGTAACTTTGAACCTACTTGTTTTTATTGTGGTATTAAAGGCCATACACCTAATGCTTACTATGTTAGAAACTTTAGTGTAGCAAGTGGTCATTATGTGTGGGTTAAGAAAGGAACTAACTATGATGGACCCAAAGCACATTTGGTACCAAATCAAACTTAATTTGTTTTGTAGGTACGCTTGAAGACCACATGCAATATTTGGTATCTTGATAGTGGTTGTTCAAAGCATATGACGGGAGACATATACTAACTTTCAAATCTAGTTCAATTCCAAGGATTATTTCACATATGGGAAATACCTTAAAGGAAGAATTCTTGGCATTGGCAAAGTTGATACACTAACTTTCATATCCATTGAAGATGTACTTCATGTTGAAGAATAAAAGACAACTTCTAAGTACAAGTTAACTTTGTGACAAAGGCTTCAATATCATGTTTTGATGAAGATAACTACTATGTGCATTTATCAAAGGATGATAAAAAGAATCATGAAGCAATATGGCTATGGTTAAGCTTTCAATATTATTATGTATATTGTCCATTTTTATTTCATCTTTCCCTTATTTTTGATAATGTCAAAGGGGGAGAAGGATGTTGTACTTTATACTTGTATTTTTCCTTGTCTTAATTTTTAAGGTACTCTCCAACCAAGATGAAGAAATGCAAAGGATTCCAACCCTCTCCTACATAGGGGGAGTTTTGCATCTTAGGGGGAGAAGCTCTTTCGAAAAGTACATCGCATAAAGAAAGATTGTTTGTCAACTTCAAAAAGGGGGAGAATGTAAAATCAAGCTTCTCTAATGATCTTTTGTTTTGATGAAGACAAACCTTAATTGACAAAGAAGGTAAATATTTATGATCAAGCTCAAAGGCATCTCTGGACAATATCTTCAGTTCAAAGCTCTCAACAACTTTCAAGATTTATGATCTTAAGATATAGATGCTCAATTTTGAAAAAGGAATGTTTAAAAATCATTACTCAAGTTTTTCAAAGTTAAAATTTCATTTTTCACTTGAGTGCAATCGATTTGCATTTTAGTGCAATCGATTGCATGCTTCAATTTTTCAGATCTTTTGCTTTTGTTTCTCTGTGCAATCGATTTACATTTCCTGTACAATCGATTGCATACTTCAAATTTTCAAAATGTTTGCTTCTGTTTCTCAGTGCAATCGATTTACATTGCTAGTGCAATCGATTGCACTCACTTACTTTTTTCTACTTACTTTACATGCAATCGATTTACATTGCTAGTACAATCGATTGCACACTTAAAACTTTTGAAAATATAGCTGTTGAAACCTTGTGCAGTCGATTTACACAAAGGGTGCAATCGATTGCATGCTGCACGATTTGAAAAACAGCAGCTTTTCACATGCCTGTTCATCATGCCTTTTCATTGAAACCTTTCACTCAAACTTGGCATTTGTTCATGATACATTTTCAGAACTTCATGTTGTTTCAAAAGGGTGTTATGAACATATAAATATTCATTTTTAAAATCTGGTTCAACACCTCTTCCATAAGTATTTTCTAAATTTTAAAAATACAAACTCAAGCATTCCTTCACTTTCATGCATAAGTTTTCTGCATATTTTCATACATCTTTAAACAGAAAACTTTGAGCAATTATATCTTGAGTCACTGTACAATAATATTATTGGAAGAGAAGATCATACATTGTTAAATCACTCTAAGTGATCAATACTACTCAACTCACTCAAACTCAAATATTGATAGTTACTTACTTATTTTTCCAGGATTGTTGGAAATAAGTTTAAGTGTTTTTGAAATCTTGTCTTTCCAAAGTTGTTGGATACAAGTGTAGTCACTTTGAGAGGATTGATCTCATAGTTGACATAGTGAAAATCCAAGAGGATTGTTCTTGGTAGTTTGGTAGTTCTTGTTTAAGTTTGCCACAATAAAGAAATCTCTTTCATGTTGAAAGTGGACTGGACTACTCTCGGACTGTAAGGGGAACCAGGATATATCGCTCGTGTCTTTTATTTTTCTGCATTTTACGCTTTCCTAAACTCACCATTAACCAAAAAAATAAGAACCATCATCACTTAAAACCATAATTTTTAAAGTACCTAATTCACCCCCCCCCCCCCCCCTTAGGTGCACTTCATACTTACAATGAGGTTACAAGCATTGCAATGGAAAAATAATGGAGTTAAATGGATGCTTGAGCTAAAAGTTGCGTTGAGTCAAAGTTGGAGAAAAAGGGTTGACTTTCCATACTTAGAAATATTCTAAATCCTTCTTCAAAAATGACCTATAATGTCTTGCATCCAAATATGGCCTTCCACTTAGAATTTGATCTTGACCAAAAAAGAAGGCATTAAGTAGATCTCTTGAATTACATTTTGAAATTTGAATCATTCAAAATCTCTAAATTTGAGCAACTTATGACTTGTTGAAGTTGGCAAAAAATCATGAAATGACCTATAATCTTTTGCATCTTTAAGGCAACTTCCATCCATTTTCTCACTTTGCACATAAAAGAAGGCATAAATTTCACACCTTCAAGGTCATTATGGAAAAATAATGGGCTCAAGGTGATAAAAATTGACAAAGTTATGACCATTTGAAGTCACATATGGAAAATTGGGGATTCATCTGGAGGACTTGTAATCTTTCTTCCTCATTAAGCCTCTTCCTCATGAAAACTCCTTGAAACTTTTGAAGTGATTTGTTAATAACCCTTTTAAGAGAATTATGTCTTGGAATCACTCAAAAATACCAAAAGGTGAGCAAGATATACCCCTTTGAAGTTCAAAACCCTAACTCCTAGATCAAGAAAATGCTTTGAGGAACTTTGACATGCTTGAACAAACTTCTTGTACCAACATTCTTGCTTTGTGAATAGAAGTTGTTGAGTATGATAATAAGAACTCTTAGCCACCAAAACCACTTCCATATCTTGAAATTTGAGAGAAATATGCTCTTGTGACAAATAGGAACAAGGCCTTGTCCAACATGACAACTTCTTCAATCAACCCTTTGTACTTTTGAGTCAAATCTAATAACCTTGAAATGTGATGAACCAAAACAACCTTGTCATGCCAATTCTTCCAAAACCAATCCAATGGTGAGGTTTTAACTTCTCTAACTTTATTGGCAAGGGCATGGACATAAACTCATGAACCCATGGGGTAACTTGTTAAATCTCATTGTCTTTACCTATATGGATAACAAGCAAGACAATCCAACATTGAATTTTATTAGTTAAGTGAAGAAATCAAAACAATATTCATGATCACAAAGGGAACATAAGTCAAGGTGCTTGGTAATCCCTCAAAAGGGTAAAACTAAATGTAGGGAGGGGAACCAAGAATCCTAGTGTGATCTTGTTGTGAATGAATCAATATGGTATGATGAAAGGATCTTAGGGGCAAAAATTGGGGTAAAAAAACTGCCCTTATTTAAGTTTATTCTATCCAGAGATACGAAGGTTAAAAATCTTTGTGTCAACGTGATCGAAGATACTCAAATATAAGACAAGCCCTATTTTTGGCCCTAAGATGCCATGCAAATGTTTATGATCATGAATGCATCTGAACAGGACTAAAGAGACGTAAAACACCACTGGGGATGTAACAAAAATAAATAAACAAGGGAGCAACCCCACCAGGAAAATAAATCACGGGTGGATCAAAAGACCTGAATCAAAGAGGATGGTAGAATGGTCAAAGGATACACCAACTTTTACCGAAGGTGAAGCTATTGACGTTTACTGAAGGCAGAGAGAAAGATAACAAACATCGACATTCACTGCTGATGGTCTACCAACCTTCACTGAAGGTAGAAATAGAATATATCATATCACCAACGTTCACTGACAATGAACTACCAACGTTCACTGAGGGTAGAAAATAGATAACAAACATCGACGTTCATTGTCGATGGTCTACCACCTTTCACTGAAGGTAGAAAGAGAATATATCACATCACCGCCGTTCACTGACGATTAACTACCAACGTTCACTGAGGGTAGCAAAAAGATAACAAACATCGACGTTCACTGTCGATGGTCTACCAACTTTCACTGAAGTTAGAGAGAAAATATATCATGGTACCGCCGTTCACTGACGATGAACTTCCAACATTCACTGAGGGTAGCAAAAAGATAACAAACATCGACGTTCACTGCCGATGGTCTACCAACTTTCACTGAAGGTAGAGAGAAAATATATCATATCACCGCTGTTCACTGATGATGAACTACCAACGTTCACTGAGGGTAGAAAAAAGATAACAAACATCAACGTTTACTGTCGATGGTCTACTAACTTTCACTGAAGGTAGAAAGAGAATATATCATAGCACCGTCGTTCACTGATGATGAACTACCAACATTCACTGAAGGTAGCAAAAAGATAACAAACATCGACGTTCATTGTCGATGGTCTACCAACTTTCACTGAAGGTAGAGAGAAAATATATCATATCACCGCCGTTCACTGACGATGAACTACCAACGTTCACTGAGGGTAGCAAAAAGATAACAAACATCTACGTTCACTGCCGATGATCTATCAACTTTCACTGAAGGTAGAAAGAGAATATGTCATAGCATCGTCGTTCACTGACGATGAACTACCAACGTTCACTGAAGGTAGCAAAAAGATAACAAGTTTTCCTCAAAATTCTAGCATTTCACCTAGAATGAGTCTCAACTTCTTCTTTAACCAAGGCACTCCACCTGGAAAGGATAGTATATAAGCTGTCTCAAATAAAGAGACTTCCACTGGCCGAGATTTCACAAAGAGTTGTTTCTTATGATATTGAAAGTATTTCCATCCATTGGTGTAATCTGACGACAAACTGCGAACTATTCACTCGTAGAGGAGATAGCAAAAAATGTTACATCGACTTTTACAGGGAAGCACAAATTACTCAAATAAAGAGACCTGCTACCTGTTATCATGGAGGATTGCAAAAAGAAACGACTTTCTGGGGATAGAAATATGGCTTCCTGAGGAAAGAGGTATGACTTCCTAGGGAAATTCCACGATATTCCTGCTGAGGAGATAGAGTCTTCTCCTGCAAAATAAATGCACCAACCGAAGCTTGGAGTTTTCAGAAATCCAAAGTAAATAATATTATCGTGGAACCACATATTCAAACCAGAAATAAACTGGAATGAAACAGTCAACCAGAATACATCCTTTGAGAAATAAACTCAAGAGGGAAAACCAAATCCATCCAAACAAGGAGTTGTACTGGAAGGCTAAAGCAAAAATCTTCTATGAGGGACAACTCAGTGGGGAAATTGAAAGAATATATGCTTTCTGCTTAAGACCAACACTCTATTGAAAAGGGGGCAACGTAACTCTGCAAAACAGAGTAATATGTCAACAAAATATTAACAAATGTCGATGAATAATGATATGCCAATTTTAGCTATGCATGATGTATGTATCAATGTATGAGTGTTATCGTGTGTATGTTGACGAAACAGATACACAACATTGGGAACAACCAGGAAAAACTTCCTCGGGCATTAACAACACTCGGCTAAACTTCATCCAAGATGATCATTCCAAGAAAAGTAAATGACAGCTGAGGAAACAAAACCTACTGCCTGCTTTATCTTTACTGAGGAAAAACATAATCCGGGGTAGACAAATCAAAGTGATGAAATAGTACAGATACAGGGATAGAACATCCTTCTTTAGGATTCACCGGGGAAACAAGTGTTTTTCAAAAGTAACATTCCTACTGGAGATTGCAAGACCAGTCTCAAGTAAAGCATACTGACACCAAAACATCAAAACATTCACTGGGGAATTCAGGCCTACTTCACTAGCGAGGTTAACACCGCATTCACAAAACGTCCTTCACTTAAAGAAACTAGGGACCTGTGTTCTTCAAGAGCGGGTATGATACCAACTTCTCTGGAAAAAGAATTTCTTTTAGGCCAAACAAAAACTTCACTGGAGAAAATGCGGATTGAAACTTCTCCTCATGAAAAATCAGAAAATAGGAGAAATGAGTCCAAACTTAACCGAGGATACCTGATTCATGAACCCAATACGGTGAAAACATCCTGAGGGGAACAAAACTTCTCAAAACAACTGGAGTTTGTCCATTCCTGGGATCACTATGTTTGTTGTCATTGTTTCATCACAAATATTAAAGTAAAAGTAGATTGTAAAAATCTTTTTTTTTTGAAAAAACAATTTTTGTTTCTTAATCTTTTATGCTTTGAAAGTTATTATCAATAATAAATGGAGTCTTTGCAAGCTAAATAAAACAAGAAATACAAATAATTGGGTAAAAGCTCAAATTTCATTAATAGAATGGTAGTCTGCGAATGGCGAGACTCCATAGATGATTACAAAGTTCGTAAAATAGTAATATATACTGGAAAAGATACATTGAGATGCAATGACCACTATCCCCTCTAACAAATTTTGAAATCCTGAGCAGCAGCTTCTGTTAAAGTATGGTGAGAATCCGATAAGATTGTTGCTTCAATGGTCAAGTCTTGTCTGACGTGGTTACTTGCCACGAAAATCCCTAACTTTTGCCTAAGCTGCCCTTGCGGGTTTTCAACTTAGCGGGAAATTTATTCTGTTTAGGTCTCTAATTTTTGCCTAGACCTCCCTTTCGGGTTTTAGGCCTACCGAGGCGCTCCTTTTTTGCCTAAGCCGCCCTTTTGGGTTTTCAACTTAGCGAGCTGTTCTTTTATTTCTTTAGGCAAAGTATTTCTTGACTGCGTCAGTGTTCATGGGACGTGGGAACTCCTCGCCATCCATAGTTTCAAGAATTAATGCACCGCCTGAGAAGGATTTATTGACAACATATGGGCTTTCAAAATTGGGAGTCCACTTGCCCCTAGAATCAGCGTTGAAAGACATGGTCTTCCTGAGCATGAGGTCGCCTTCTCTGAATTCACGAGGTTTGACCTTTTTATCAAAAGCTTTCTTCATTCTTCTCTGATATAACTGGCCATGATACAAAGCTGTCATCCTCTTCTCCTCAATCAAATTCAATTGGTCAAACCTGTTCTAGACCCATTTAGCCTCTGTCAACTTGGTTTCTATTATCACATGCAACAAGGGAATCTCTACCTCGACAGGGAGTACAACTTCTATTCCATACACCAGGGAGAACAGGGTTGCTCCTGTTGAAGTGCGGACAAATGTCCAATATCCATGCAGAGCAAAAGGGAGCATTTCATGCCAATCCTTATAAGTAACAACCATTTTCTGGATAATCTTCTTGATATTCTTATTAGCAGCTTCAACAGCCCCATTCATATTCGGCCTGTACGGAGATGAATTGTGATGGACAATCTTGAATTCTTCACAAAGTTCTGTCATCATCTTATTGTTCAAATTCGAGCTATTGTCAGTGATGATTCTACTCGGCACACCATACCAACATATAAGGTTATTCTTAATGAAGCGCACAACCACCTGCTTAGTAACATTGGCATATGAAGCAGCTTCCACCCATTTGGTGAAGTAGTTAATTGCTACCAAGATAAATCGGTGCTCATTCGAAGCTTTGCGTTCTATCATTCCAATCATGTCAATACCCCACATAGAGAAAGGCCACTGGGAGGAAATTACATTGAGAAGTGTCGGAGGCACATGGACCTTGTCTGCATAAATTTGGCATTTATGGCACTTCTTTGCAAATTTGTAACAGTCAGACTCCATTCTCAACCAATAGTAACCTGCCCTTAGCATCCTTTTAGCCATTGAATGTCCTTTGGCATGAGTGGCAAATGAATCCTCAGAATCTCATGCATCAACATGTCTGCTTCGTGTCTATCCATGCATTTGAGCAAGACCATGTCATAATTTCTCTTGTATAACACATTTTCACTGAGGAAGAAATTGAGTGCCAATCTTCTCAATGTCTTTCTATCTTTCTTCGACGCACCAATTGGGTATTCCTGAGTTTGAAGAAAATGCTTGATATCATAATACCAAGGTTTTTCATCTGCTACCTCCTCTGCTGTAAACACATGAGCGGGCCTATCTAATCGTTAAACCGTAATTTGGAGTATATCATTCCAAGTATTCACTTGGTACATAGAAGCCATAGTTACCAGAGCATCTGCCATTTGATTTTCATCTCTAGGGATGTGATGGAATTCAACTTTATTGAAGAATGGTAATAATCTTCTAGCATAATCTCTGTAAGGGATCAAGCCGGGGTGACGAGTATCTCATTCTCCTTTAATCTGATTTATTACCAAAGCTTAATCACCATACACATCTAAAATTTTAATTCTAAGATCAATAGCTTCTTCGAGACCCATGATGCAAGCCTCGTATTCTGCCATATTGTTAGTATAATCGAATGTTAACCTTGCAGTAAAAGCAATGTGTGATCCATGAGGAGTGACAATCGCAACACCAATTCCTTTACCATAAGCATTCACAGCTCCATCGAATATCATACTCCAACTAGATTCAGGGTCAGGACCTTCCTCATGCAATGGTTCATCACAATCCTTCACTTTCAGGAACATCACATCCTCATCGGGAAATTCATATTCTGCAGACTAGTGATCCTCCACTGGTTGGTGAGCAAGATAATCTGCCAACACACTACTTTTAATAGCCTTTTTAGTGCGGTATTCGATATCATATTCAGATAACAACATCTGCCAATGGGCAATTCTCCTAGTAAGAGCAGGCTTTTCAAAAATGTACTTGATTGGATCCATTTTGGAGATCAACCAAGTAGTGTGATTCAAAATATACTACCGCAAACGCTTTGTCGCCCAGGCTAAAGCACAACATGTCTTTTCTAGCATGGAATACCGCGACTCATAATCAGTGAATTTTTTACTAAGATAATAAATTGCGAACTCCTTCTTCCCTGTTTCATCCTGTTGTCCCAGAATACAACCCATGGATTTATCTAACACTGTCAGATACATAATCAACGGCCTTCCTTCTACAGGAGGGAGCAAGATAGGAGGTTCAAGAAGATATTCCTTAATAGTTTAAAATTCCCTTTGGCAGTCATCCGTCCATACACAACCTTGATCTTTCTTTAACAACTTAATGATCGGTTCACATGTTGCAGTCATGTGGGAAATGAATCTGGAAATATAATTCAAACACCCGAGGAAACCTCTGACTTGCTTTTCAGTTCTTGGTGCTGGAATTTCTTGAATTTCTTTGACTTTATCAGGTCAACTTCAATTCCTTTCTGGCTAACAATGAAACCCAACAATTTCCCTGATCGAACACTGAAGGTGCATTTATTTGGATTCAAGCGGAGATGATACTTCCTCAAACGCTGAAACAACTTCAATAAATCTTCTATATGCCCTTATTCAGTCTGGGATTTGGCGATTATATCATCAAGATATACTTCAATTTCCTTGTGCATCAGATCATGGAATAGGGTTGTCATAGCCCTCCGGTACGTTGCACCAGCGTTCTTCAACCCGAAGGGCATCACTCTGTAACAGAATGTTCCACAGGGTGTGATAAACTTTGTTTTTTCCATGTCCTCTGGATCCATTCTTATTTGATTATACCCGGAAAATCCGTCCATGAACGAGAATACTTTGAATTTTGATGTGCTATCCACTAACATGTCGATGTGTGGCAATGGAAAATCATCTTTTGGACTAGCTTTATTTAGATCTCTGTAATCTACGCACATGCGGACTTTTCCATCTTTTTTCGGTACTGGGGAAATATTGGCAATCCATTGAGGATACACTGACGTCACTAGAAAACCAGTATTAATCTGCTTTAGAACCTCCTCTTTGATTTTTACTGCCATATCTGGGTGAGTTCTTCTCAACTTCTGTTTGATTGGCGGACATTCTGGCTTCAACGACAAATGGTGTTCTACAATATTTGTGTCTAGACCAGGCATATCTTGGTAAGACCAAGCAAAAATATCCACATACTCTTTCAACAGCTCAATCAACCTTCTCTTCACATCACGGTGCAACAATGCTCCAATCTTGACTTCTTTCGGATCTTCTTCTGAACCCAAATTGATCACTTCCAAAGGCTCTTTATATGGCTGAATGGTATTTTCCTCGTGCTCAAACAACCATGAGACCTCTTCTGGAATATCATCATAATATTCTTCTTCATCCCCATACACAGGACATTCAAAGTTGGGAGAGGGTGCAGGGTCATTGTATTCAATAGGTTTTTTAGTTAATCTGCACATATGATTTGTGATTGCATTTAGAAACTGACACATATAACAAGTGATCATGTAGATTGAATTTCAGTTTTTATTTATTTTGAAAGGTTTTTTCTGATTACCATTTTCCAAGAAAAAGCAGAAAATAAAGACATAATTCGGGAAGCAAAGACAACTTTTAATATTAATCTTAAAAGTCACAGCAAACAGATAAGCCCTACAACATTAATACTTCCACCTTGGGCAGAGTGAAAGCTTTTTCAAAATGATTAACAAATCAAACTACTTTGAAACATGTATGCAAGAGGGAACATCAATGGTGATCCAGTTCTGAACCCTAACTCTGCGTCCCATAATTCGGAATTTCCTGCCCTGCTTCATCTTCCACAATGGCGTTAATCCTAGAAACAGTCGGATGAAGATAACCCCCGCTTCAGAAAATGTCTTGATACCTGCCTGCAGCAGACTTCCGCTTCATGTCCTTCCCTTTGTCATTCTTCGAAGAGAACCCCAAGCCAGTTATGTTCTTGTTCACAGGTGGATCCACAATTCGTCCCCAAACTTCACTATGACCATTACGTACGACCTGTTGCGCATCCTTCAGCGAAACCATGGAATTCTCATTTCCTCTTACGTTGTCAATGGATAAGGCTTGGAATTGGGTTCCAACAGCAGCTTCATTTGCTTCTACAATGCTGAAAGAGGATAAATGTGATATCAACAATGCCTATTCCCCATTTATGATTACTATTTTCCCTTCACGTACAAACTTTAGCTTCTGGTGTAAAGTTGAAGTGGCATCCCCTGCTTCATGTATCCACGGCCTTCCTAGCAAACAACTATAAGCGGGAACAATGTCCATGACCTGGAAAGTTATCTGAAACAAATGTGGTCCTATATGGATAGGTAAGTCCACTTCACTGATGACAGATTTTCTTGACCCATCAAACGCTTTCACAATGATGCCACTAGGGAGCATAGGCGTTCCTTGATATTTCAACTTCATGAGAGTACTCCTCGGTATAACATTCAACGCGGATCCATTATCAATCAGCACATTGGATAGTGAATCATTCTTGCAGTTCATAGAGATGTGGAGGGCCAAGTTGTGATTCCTTCCTTCATCTAGTAATTCATCATCGCAGAAACTCAAGCTATTACATGAAGTAATGTTTCCTATTATGCTGATGAATTGGTCTATTGGCATATCACTCTCCACAAAAACTTGGTCCAGTACCCTCATCAAGGATTCTCTATGAGTAGAGGAGTTCATCAATAAAGCCAAGATAGATATTTTTGAAGGAGTCTGCAGTAGCTGATCTACAATTTTGTAGTCGCTCATCTTAATTATCTTCAAAATATCATCCACTTCTTTCTCTAATGTAGCTCCACTAGTGTCACCCGTAGCCTTCTTAGGTTGATCATCCTCAGCAATTTTCTTTCCAGCATTAACATCTCTTTGGACAAATGTCACAAACACACAACCGCTACGGGTCACCCTGCTATTTTCAGCTATATTTCCAACATCAGGCATTGGCTGGATGGGAACTTCCACTCCATCTTCTAAGATTGTAACGTTGTATCTGTAAGGCACAACCTTATCTGATTTGTAGGGGATATGACCTGGCAAACTAATCACCAATGGGGTAACAACTGACTTGCTATGATACTCAACTTCAAAATGGTAGGGTGCACCAAAACAAGGCACAATGACGTTTACCCCTTCTTCAACATAATCAGTCATTAATAAGTCATTTCTAGAAAATAAATCTTCGTCTGAAGAGAAATGCTCATTTGTGGAGGCATACTCTTCATCTGACTCTTCTTTCGTTAAACAAACCTCAACCATATCAACTTCATGGTAATCATCCCTCTGACCTATAATCTTGATGGTTCCATTGTCTAACAACAACTGAACACCTTTCTTCATGATTGAACATCCTCGAGGGTCTCGACAGCAAACTCGGCAAGATCCATATTGGTGTTCCACCTCACCAGCCATATGGCAGAAGGTAGCATGCAACTGCACGAGGTCCTCATTCATATACTCTACATCAAAAATTCTGAATTCTCCAAGACATCCGGAAACCATGTTCACTTCCTCTTCATACTTTGCCATAGGCCTGATTATATGGATTAGGCCCTCATCCATCATCTCCTATAAATCAGCCTTTATCTTATCGCAACCCTGTATGTTTGTACTGCAAATAGCACAACCGGAGTGGTCATGCGTATAGTAGCTAAATTCACATAGGTCTGCATGCATTTTCACCATATCTCCTCTAACCAGATTAATATCAAAAATTTGGAAGTCGCCTGGACAACCGGCCACCATATTCACAGCATTTACTCCCTCATGCTTGGGTAAAGGATTGTCTTTCACATTAGGTCCCACGTCCTTGAAAGATAGAAAACCAGACTTTACCAACTTCTTCACCTCAGTCTTCAAAGGATAAAAATTCTCAACATTATGCCCTGGTGCTCCCTGATGAAAAGCACATGTTTGGTCTGCCTTGTAATACCAAGGCAATGGTGACGGTATGGCAGGAGGTGGTCGGGTTTGAACCAACTTCTTCTGAATCAATGTCGGTAGTAGCTCTGTATAGCTCATGGTAATAGGGTCATAACTCTCCCTTCTCTGATTGTACCCTTGATTCCCCTGTTGGGACGGTCTCTGATAAGCAACAGTAGTTGGAGCGGCATTCATAACGGGAGTAACTGAGGCGACTTGTTGATGACGCTGATAATTCCTTCTAGGAGTGTTTACCCTCCTCTCTTGTATCACAGCATTTGCATCTCCTTCTTTCTTCTTGGTAAACCCATAAGATGGCTTCTGCACACCCCCAGATCCTTCACTCTTCGTCAAACGGACTTCTCTTACAGCCTCTTCTAAGCGGATATCCATTCCTACCATCTCAGTAAAATCACTTGGCACACTTGCTACCATCCTCTCGTAGTAGAAAGCACCCAACGTCTTCAAGAAAATCTTAGTCATTTCCTTCTCTTCCATGGGAGGAATCACTTGGGCGGCTACCTCACGCCATCTATGCGCATACTCTTTGAATGATTCCCTGTCTTTCTGAACCATGGCCCTTAGTTGATCTCAGTCAGGCGCCATGTCCATGTTGTACTTGTATTGTTTGATGAATGCTTCTCCAAAATCATTAAAAGATGGATATTGGCGCTGTCCAAACTCCTTCAACGTAGCACCGGTCAAACTATCCTGAAAAAAGTGAATCAGCAAACGCTGATCATCAGTATGGGTAGACATTTTCCTCACGTACATCACCAGATGAGCACGAGGGCAAGTGTTGTCCTTATACTTCTCAAACTCCAGGACCTTAAACTTAGTAGGTATCTTAACATTCGGGACTAAACATAGCTCATTCACATTCTGCCCAAATAGCTCTTTTCCCCTAAGGGCCTTCATTTATCTTTGCATCTTGTCAAACTGCTCTTGAAAATCATTCATTCTATCATAAATACCCAAGTCTTCACTCGGTGGAGGGAAAGGACGACACACATCATCATTAACAAACGGAACCATATTTACCGAAGGAGGTGCAGCAGGAACAGTATGCACCACAGGAGGTTCCGGAGTAACAATAGTCTGAACCACTAGAGTATCTTGAGGACCAAGATTGAAACCTTCAGATGCAAAATTCTCTGGCATTCCCCATGGATATCCTTGGGGCATGCGATTCTGAATAACGGTTGGAGTAGCAGATACGCGAACAGTCGGATCTTCAGTAGTTTCCCTTTTTGGTTGAGGTTGAACACTCGGTGGCTGATTCTGAGAAGCCATCAGAGCTTCCATCAGAGTAGTCAGATTGGCCATGCCGTCCTTCAAAGCAGAAACTTCCTCGTGCAGCTCGCGATTCTCTTGTTCTAAGTTGTCCATCTTCTTTCTGAAATTAGCCTGAGTGTTGTAGTGGTGAGTCAGCTTGCTGAACAAAGTAAAGAAGCTTGGTAAGACACCTGGATATGCATAACAAATGCAAGAAATATGCACAATATGATGCATGTAATGCACATGATTATTTTTACTTTGTTTTTTAATATTTCAAGGGATTTAAAGTTTTATAGACATATTGCAAACATCAGAGTAATAACGCATTTGAAATACTGAAAATTTTATTATAATCACTTCAAAATGGGTTACAAGTTCCAATGATCCCAAGTACAAGATGAAAATAAAATCTAAAACCCTGAGAAATAGAAATGATGGAGATCACTTTGTACACTAGCGCTTCCCCGTGAGCCTGGCAATTTGAGCCTTCAACCTCTGGTTTTCTTCCACATGTCTGATGGCAACCTCCTTCCAACCATCTGAATTAGGAAGTGAGTGATCAGCACCTGATTGAGGCTTAGGAGAAAATAAATCCCCTTGCCTCTCCATAGACTCCACCTCTCGACTCTCAAGGATCTCAATCAAGTCGTCTTTCTCCTTCAGGTCTGCTCTGTAGGAACTCTCTAAAGTTTGGAACTTGTTCTTCCAAGCATCTTTTTCCTGTTGCATCCTAACTAAAGCAAGTTGCAGCTCTTCCAGATCATCTAATAAGGGAGGAGTGGTCTTCAAAAATAGATCAGGCATGGGTGTCTCCCGGGTATATGGCATCTTTAACTGAATGGCTCTCAATCGGATCCATTAAAGATATGGCTCCAAAGAAACAACACCCCTAGGTCATAAATCCTTCCTACTCTTCTTATGAATGTGACGCTAGGCCTTCGCAATCTGCTCCCTAGCTTCCCTATGGTCTTCTCCTTCCTTCAGAAAGAAACTACTCAAATGAATACTATTTGGTTTATCCCTCATCGGATAACCAATCTGTCGCCGTGCAAGAACAGGGTTATAGTTAATTCCTCCCTTTGTACCAAGAAGAGGTACATTGGGGAAACTACCACAACTGTCAATAATATCTATATCCTGGTAAGCTCGATGATACCAATCAATGTCCGAGTGAGTAAGTGCCATGATCTTAGGAGCCCAACGGGGTTCCTTCTTGACATCCCAAAAAGCATCAGACTGAGGCATATGAGAGATAAACCACTGGTACAACAGAGGTGTGCAACAGATAATCATCCCACCATGATAAGAATTCTGAAGATTAATAGAGTAATAAGAATCACCCAATAATGTAGGAACTGGGTTTCCCATCATGAAGATCCTGATAGTGTTAATGTCAACAAACTTGTCCATATTAGGAAATAAGAACAACTTGTAAGCAAGTAGAGCAAAGATGGCCTCAAAATAAAATGTACTCTTCATTCTGGCAAAGTAACGAGCTTTCCCTAATAAGAACTGAGCTGGTAATCCTCTAATCCCTCCTTTGGTAGTCATATGGGCTTCCACCTCAGACTTCCCCAGGTGAATCAAAGCAGTAATATCATGTGGTTTTGGCTCACCCTCCAAACCAGTAAAAGGAACACGATCGGTAACAGGTAAATTCAATAGATAAGAATACTCCTCCAGTGTAGGCATCAACTGATAGTCGGGAAAAGTAAAGCAATGATACATCGGATCATAGAACTGGACCAAGGTCGAGAGAATACCCTCCTTTATCTTCAGCTTCATAAGAGGAATAATGGATCCATACTTCTTCTGAAAGTCTGCAGAACACTCGATCTTAGGAATTAGACTGATCAACTCATCTATCTTGGAATCCTTGAAATTGTATTTCCCGGTCTTTCTCTTTCCAGAATCCATGGTTAAAAAGTACCTGAGATTCACAAATAGTCAACCTTTAAATCCCTTGAAATATGGTTTCTTCAAAAGATGCTTATGAGTGCATGGATGCATGATACAAAAATCACACACAAGATCACACATATAGGGTTCATAGGTTCAACGTCACGAGCATGAGGTCGAAGGTACTACCCATAAGGTATTGGTCTAAAAGTTATCACATGTCGAACAAGGTTCTAGAGGTTCCCAGAGTCTATATCCTTCCTTCGGATGTTACCAACTTCCTGATTAACTCGATAATTAGTGATATTCTCAAGAAAGACTCGTCCGAGCATTGTATCGCGTGACAACTATTTCCGGATTACTCCGTTAGAGCTTCCACACTACACCTAAAAGGCCAAGATGGGTTTGGTATTCTACGGTCCTCAGTTTCAGCAGGCTCCCAGGTCGAAAGCAATACGTCTTCTCGATTACTCGGTAAATGACACTACAGTCAAAGGGGCCTCCACTGAGGGGGGGATCTCATGCCTCCTTTTTTGGGATTACTCCCTCAAAGTTAACATGACTATACCGCATGTCCTATCTTAAAGTTTTCCCAAGTTCGGGTATAGGACTTATGAGTAATCACCAAGCACCCTGAAAACCAGGAAAATCCAAACAAACATATATACAACATATAACACAAAAAACAGTAATAACACATATACAAATATAAACAAAGATAGGCTTAACCCACTTAGGGATGGACCAGCAAGAGGTCAATCTGTCCCCAGTGAATTCGCCATTTTTCTGTAGCGGTAGAAATGTTTAAGACTAAGCCATTGGATTGACTAGACTTTATACAAATCAAAATAAAAATCGCCACCGCGCTTTATTGTTTCCAAAGGAATGGGAAAAGAGCGAATAACCCAAAAAGAAGAGGAAATATTCAAGGTAAGGCAGTTGGTTATGGAAAGGGAAGGTATTAGCACCCTAAACATCTACGGTACTCCGCAGGAGCCTCTTTGTAAAATCTGTATATTTTGGCTTTATAAAAAAATGTTGTATATAAAAAATGGATGGTGGAGGTGAGGAGAGAAATATATTTATTTTTATAATTTTTGCACCCACCGCGGTTGCGAACCTTTAGTTCCTACGTACCACCTTTTCATGTAATAGGGGATCAGGGTACACGTAGTTCCTCTTTCAAAAATTTAAAACACAAATGTGTTGGTTAATTTTATGAGATAAAACATCATCGTCATTGACAGTGTGGAAAACATGCCTACTACCCACAATCATGAGAAAGGAGAATTTGCATCATCTCAAATAGAGGATATGGCTTGGATTTTAAAATCAACAATGCCTCACTCAACACCCAAGTGGAAAATATCTCTCTTCACTACATATTGTAGAAGTATAGTTGTTTGCATCACTACAAGGATTGACAAGAGTTCAACCTTTTTGAGAAAAGTTTGAAGATAAAAGCCAAAGTGGTAAAATCGTTTTAAATGAGATTGATTGACTTTTAGCCTTCTCACAAAAAATGTCAAGGTATTATTAAGTTGATTGGAGTTTATTTATGAAAATGTCTTGAAAATGCATGGACATAAGTCCAAGTTTATTATGAAAGTGGTTCAAGTTCAAAAACAAGAAGAGTTTTCAAAAAAGGGGGAAGAAGATTTTTGAAATTAAAGAAGATGGGAGGAGAAGAAGAGACTATCCTAAAGCATAAGGTAAAAGCTAGGGATAAGAACCATCTAACCAACAAGAAGCCAATACTTGACATTATGAGCCAAGATAGAATTCCCATTCCTTGGATTGGAACCAATCAAGCAAAAAAATAATAGACCTCTTGAGAGAACCAAACATCAAGTGTATTAAGTCTTCACAAAAATTGGGCAGAGTAACGGCTGTATACGGGTGAATTCCAGACTACAAACAAGGGATGTAATCACAAAAACTTGCACACAAAAACAAACAAGCAACCCAATGTCTTGAGGTAAACCTCAAGAACTTCAGACAGAATAATCAGATAAGATCACAAGGTCTCCAAAATAGGCCAAGGTTTCTAATCCTTAGTCCAAGAAAAGTCCCATGCTCCATAATGCCAAGGATAGTAACCAAATAGTCCAAGTACCATTAAAGATTTTTTAGGGTTTATGTTGATTATTAAGTATCTTAAGAAAGGAAAAGAAAAGCTCAAGTGAGCAAAGTAAAAATGGCAAGAAAGTAAATGCTCAAATGAGCAAAGATGAAAATGACATGAAATGTAAATGTTAAAAGTAAATGGTACATAAAGCATAAAAAAGAATTAAAGCATAAGGTAAGACAAGTCAATAATTAGTGGTTAGTGGATGACCATCTTGAAGCTTGCATTTGGAACTCATTAGAGGATTGGTAGAACCAAAGCCTCCACACAACAAGTTACATATGCTTTTTGTCAAGTATATCATCCATTTGGAATTCTCACAAGTGTCATTTAATGATCAACGATGTTTAAGTGATCCGCGTTGACCAAATGTGTTGTAGATCCATTAGAGGATTGGTAGAATCAAAACCTCCACACAATGAATCTCAAGGTTATTGGATCAAAGATATCAAATTAACATACTTGGGCTTGCAATCATAAGCTTGGGCCACGAATGATCATTTATTCGAATCGGGACAAAATTTAGCGCTATGTTAAGCAATCGTAAGTGGACTTATATAGAAGTCGCACCTATTTTGAGGCTGGTCAATAGAAATTTATGCATCATTTGTTTTGAGACATAATATAGAGATCATGCTCCAATAATATCTAGTGCACTAAGAAAGGGATGAGATGAAGAGGGATGAGGAAAAAATATACAAACCACATTTGAATTAAATTTTAATCAAACTATTATTAAAATCACTCATCCATTTTTTTGTGGAGTTAAACTCAACACCATGGATCTAATGATGTTAATAAAGTTGATGATCCAAAATCTAACCCAAGATCAGCCAGAAAATAGTCACAAAATAATATCACATTTTAATACACACAAAAGAGTTTAAAAATAATGTTTAAATATAGAAAAAAAAAAGAGAAAAATATCAACTATACTCAAATTAATCAAGAAATGAAAAGTGAGACCATAGAAAAATCAGAAAAAGGCTCAAATAATTTTACAAATTTTTTGGTAATTTTTTAAAGTCAGAAACTATTTTTAAAATTAAAATTAATGGGTAAAATAAACAAAAAAAGATAAAAAATAGTAAAGTCAGAAACAAAAATAAAATAAGGTCACCAATATTTGTCACAATATCATTGGATCATTCTATAATTTTTTCAGAGTTTAAAAATGTATAAAAGTATTTTTAACATTTTAAACAAATTAAATAAAGTGTAAAATTTATAAAAAATACCAAAACACAAAATTAAATTGTGAAAAAATTAAAATCAGAAAGAGAATAATCAAAAATATTTTTCATAATTTTTTCAGATTTTTTGGACTAAAAATGAATTTTCTATGATTTTTTGAAATTTAAAACAATTAAAATATAAAAATCAGAAAAAAGAAAATAAAAGTAAAATATGTGGACCATTGGATGAGAGTCAAAATGCGTTAGTAATCAAATCCAAGGGATCTGGCGCGCTGTGCATATCATGGTCATTAGTGAATAATATACAGAATCACTAATTAAATCAAAATTTGAAAAAAAACAGATGGTGCACCTTCATTGGTTAGAAGATGACACGTTGGTCATCTTCAACCTCCAGCCATCACGAATTACAGGTCTCTCAAACTGTAAAATCAGAAGCTCAGACCTATGCCATTCACTTCGTCTCTTCAAGACGAAGACAACCACACCCTCGCGCCAAATTTATATAAATTGTAGCTCAAGCAATTTGGAAGGAAAGTTTTGAAAAGGGATTTAAAATTTTATGGTCAAAACGTGTTTCTAGTAAAAGGTAAGTGTTACGACTAGAACCAAGGGAATGAGAGAAACACAATGATATCATAGTTTTGAAGAATTGATGAAGGAATCTACTTATTGAAGTTGAGTTGCAGAGCTCTGAAACTGGACTTCTATGGAGCAGTATAGGGCACGATTCTTGAATGTAATTATGTGATTAGCTTCAGGGAAGATCAAGGAACTTAAATTGATGGAAAAATTAGATTGAAAAAGGCTCGAGAATGGATTTTGAAGTTACTAAATTCTGAGTTATGAAACAAGTTTGGCAGGGTGATTCTGGATATCCAAGCTTGGGAAAAAGAATGGGATAATACATGTATTTATAGGAGAAGCAAATGGGATCAAAAGGAAAAGTGAATGATGCATTTTGGAGGGAATTTGTGCAAACCTGATACACGAGTGAAGTATGATCCAAACTTCACCAAAACTCATCCAATTCTTGCGTTTTGATGCACTAATCCACTTGGGAAAGTTGGCTAATCATGTTTAGACCCAAAACGCGTGTTAATTTGAGGTTTAGAGGTTGTAACATGAAATTCAAATTCTGACTTGCAAGGAAACTTCAATTCCAAGTTACCACTTTTGAAACAATGGAATTCTCAGCTCAAGGGGTCTTAAGGCATGATTCTTGATGCTTTAGAAATATGAGGTTACAAGCTTTGTAATGGAAAAAGAATGGAGTTAAATGGATGCTTGATCTGAAAGTTGTGTTGAGTCAAAGTTGGAGAAAAATGGTTGACTTTCCATACTTAGAAATATTCCAAATTCTTCTTCAAAAATGACCTATAATGTCTTGCATCCAAACATGGCCTTCCACTTGGAATTTGCTCTTGACCAAAAAAGATGGCATGAAGTAGATCTCTCGAGTGAAATTTTGAAACTTGAATCATTCAAAATCTCTAAATTTGAGCAAGTTATGACTTGTTGAAGTTGGCAAAAAATCATGAAATAACCTATAATCTTTTGCATCTTTAAGGAAACTTCCATCCATTTTCTCACTTTGCACATAAAAGAAGGCATAAAGTTCACACCTTCAAGATCATTGTGGAAAAATAATGGGCTCAAGGTGATAAAAATTGACGAATTTATGATCATTTGAAGTCACACATGGAAAATTGGGTATTCATCTAGAGGACTTATAATCTTTCTTCCTCATTAAGCCTCTTCCTCATGGAAACTCCTTGAAACTTTTGAATTTATTTGTTAATAACCCTTTTAAGAGAATTATGTCTTTGGAATCACTTAAAAATACCAAAAGGTGAGCAAGATATATCCCTTTGAAGTTCAAAACCCTAGCTCCTAGATCAAGAAAATGCTTTGAGAAACTTTGACAAGCTTGAACAAACTTCTTGTGCCAACATTATTGCTTTGTGAATATAAGTTGTTTAAGATGATAATGAGAACTCTTAGCCACCAAAACCACTTTCATATCTTGAAATTTGAGAGAAATATGCTCTTGTGACCAATAGGAACAAGGCCTTGTCCAACATGACAACTTCTTCAATCAACCCTTTGTACTTTTGAGTCAAATCTAATAACCTTTAAATGTAATGAACCAAAACAACCTTGTTATGCCAATTCTTCCAAAACTAATCCAATGGTGAGGTTTGAACTTCTCCAGCTTTATTGACTAGGGCATGGACATAAACTCATGAACCCATAGGGTAACTTGTTAAATCTCATTGCCTTTACCTATATGGATAACAAACAAGACAAACAAACATTGCATTTTATTAGTTAAGTAAAGAAATCAAAAAAATATTCATGATCATAAAGGGAACATAAGTCAAGGTGCTTGGTAATCCCTCAAAAGGGAAAAACTAAATGTAGGGAGGGGAACCAAGAATCCTAGTGTGATCTTGTTGTGAATGAATCAACATGGTATGATGAAAGGATTTTAGGGGTAAAAATTAGGGTACAACAGGGGAGGACCAATTTGTGGTACCGAGCCAAAAACATCAGCTCATCTCATAAAAAATAGTGGGTCAAACGGGTCAGTCTAATAGGTTTGCCCTATTTTGCCACCCCTAAATATAAATATTACTATCTTTGTTCTAAACTAAATGTCACATTTGTAAAATATTATTTGTTCCAAATTAAGTGTCACTTTTAGTTTTCAATGCAGTTTTAGTTTTTATCTTTAAATTATATTTTCTAATTAATACTTCTAATTTATTACTTATTCCTCTCAACTTTTATTAATGATAATTAGAATAATAAGGATAATTTAGTGAACTCGATATTATTTTTTCTACATGTATCATATTTGCTTAAGAGTGAAGACTCATTTGGTCCCTGCAAAAACTAAAGAAATCAGATTAATCCACCATAAAAAGGACTAGATTTAACCTCTTATAGAATTTAACTGGGCCATAATAATCTTTTTGTTAATATTTCTCTAAAATCGATTTTTTTTCATACTTTTAAATCATGACTGGACCATCATGTTGAATTATATTTTTTATTTTTTAAATACTAAATTGATTTTTAATTTTAATTTTAATTTTATTTTTAAACAATACAGATTTGAAAATATAAAAAAAAGCTAAAACCGATTTCTAGAAGGAATCAAACCCAAGACCTTTAAGCCACATCATATGCCTCTACCACTAGTACAGTGTATATTATTGACAAATAAGTCTCATGATTTATAATAAAATAAGAGATCAATTTTATGAATCAAGTAAAATAGGAGGATCAAAACTGTAATTAAACCTATTTAAAATAAGTAGATAAGTAAACGTTTATACTCACTTATTAAGTTAAGCATTCATTGTTTAAAATATTAACAACAATGGGTTTAATTGTAATGTTACTACCATGGTTACAAATTTTATATTTTATATTTTAAATTCAAAAATGTTTAACATTATTATAAATTATGACATTTATCTATCTCTAATATACATTGACTTAATGGTAAAGACATAAGATATGATTTAAAGATTTTGATTTCAATTCTTTTAAAGAACCAATATTATATTTTTTTTATGATATTTTTAAATCTGAAATATTTAAAAATAATAAAATTGAAATTAAATATAAAAATCAATTTAAAAGTAGAAAAACAACTAGTTTGTAAAAAATATTAACAAAAAAACTAATATGTTCTTGTTAAATTTAGTAAGAGATTAAATCGGATTTTTTGTGGGGACTAATTTGGGTTTTATAATTTTTGTGAGGGATCAAAATTGGTTTTGGCTTTTATTAATTTGTATGAAAGTGTCAAAATATGTAGGGGTGTAATCAGATCGGTTTGGACCATTTTTTGGTAAATAAAAAGTTCTGAATCGATGATATTTCTATCGGTTTGGTTTGATTCAATTTTTAACGTTTTTCAAAAATGGCACCGAGCCAAACTAACCGATTTAGTTTGGTTTGGTTTGATTGATCGTTTTACAATATTTTTTCCAAACATTATATTCATCAATGTATTCTCCACTATCGGATTTTTTTGGTGTATTTTATGTTATTATTTTTTAAAATAATACATTTCATGTAATTTATTTCATGCTCTATTTTTTAAACAAATTACAAATTGCTTTTAATCCATACGAAACAGTGACATGATTTCAATTGTACCATGAAATAAGTTCGTTATCAAATATAAAAGGTTAACATTTAACATCAAAATATTGGAAAGATAAACATAACAAGTAGAATTAAACAAAACACACGTCAATTAACATGTTTCACATCTCAAACACACATCAAAACTATTTTGTAACAAGACTGAAAGAAATTTTGTTGAAGAAGAAGAAACAAAGAAGATAAAAAAATATGAAAATTAACGAAGAGAACTTGAACACGAAGAAGACGACCATAACATATCAGAATAACGATAGTAAGAGCAACAATGGTGGCGGACAGCGAGTCTTGCTAAAAGGAAGGAAGTGTAAACAAATATGAAGAATGGTTGGACCGATAAAAAAAGTAGTCTTAATGATGAGTGGAATAAAAGATTTAGAGCGTAATTAATTTCATTGGTTCGATTCATCATTTTGACGGTTCCTAAAAACTAAAACCGAAAATCGAACCAAACCATATTGATTTTTATTGGTTCATTCAAGTTTATAAACAAACAAGAAACAATCAATTTTATTTCGATTTGATTTGGCTTGAATTGTCGATTTAATTAGATTTTTCGGATTCGCTTACACCCTTGCAACTATGACACTTGTAAAATTATTTATTCTAAAATAAATATTATTTTTAAATTTTTCAATACATTTTTAAATTTAATCTTTCAATTATATTTCTAATTAATACTTCAATTTTACTATTTCTCTCTTCTTACATTAATCTATTTCTCTCTTCAATTTTACCACTATAATTATGTTATTAACCAAATAAAATCAGTTTTATCATAGATTTTCAAGGACCTAAAGGTAATTTGCATCCCTAATAATTTCTTTAATTTCAAATTAATCTACTTTTAATCATTATTTAATCTATCAAATACCCTAATTTTAAAAATCATTAATTATTGGCAACTAAAACAGATAACTTTTACATTGGATGTACCGTAGTGTCACTCAAACGTTTGAGTTTTGCATTGGAACAATACAAACCCTTTCCCATTCCAATATAGAAATACAATTTATTATTCTCTATTCATCTATTATTTATTTGAATCAGATTTGTTTCATTTTATTCATCTCTTCTGTCTCCTCCGTCTCTTTCGTTATCTTTTTCCCCTGTTCTGCTAGTTGTTCTGTCTTCCACCTTCTTCTTTTCTTTCTCTCTCTTTCTGATTCTCTTCTCTTTCTGATTCTTCTCAGAATCCTCACACCCTTATTCCTTTAACTCGTCGGACAGGGAAACAACTTCAGTGGTTACTTTCCGGAATAGAGGCCTGCACGAAGATTATTTGGTCGGAGGTGATGTTTTATTGTGACCGAATCTGTTGGCTAAAGATAGTATAGTGTAATAATGAGTTATGTTTCCATTATCACTATATGCTTTGCTTTTTCAATTGATTTTAGATTTAAATTTGGATCTGAGTTTGATTTCAATGAATTTTGAAAAACTTTTGTTTTTATTCCAGAGTCTCTCTAAAAAACTCTTAGAATCCTCCTCCTCTTTGATTTTTGTTATCAATTTATAAAGTCTATTTATACAATATTATAATTGTTTCAGAGATGAATGAAGAAAATTTTGTGTTGTAACTTTTGTTTGGAGTGTAGAATTGGAGAAACTTTAACCAATTTTAGAAAAAAAGTGGAAGCGTATAAGAGGGGAAGAAGGCAATGACAATAGAGAGACACTCTTTTTCAATTTGTTTTATTTTTAATTATTTTAAGGAAATTAAAAGTAAATCAATATATAAAAATTGATTACCTCAATTATTTCATTTCAAACAAGTATAAATGATTCTTATTTTTGTTTTTCAAATTGAATTATCTAATTTTTATTTTATTTTATATTTATTTTTGTTTACGTTCAACCCTAATTAGTTTTAGACACTTTGTTTGGACATAATCCATATCAGTTTAGCATAACACTTTAGATTTATTTTCCTATCGGATTTACTCTTGTTTGATTGTTGTGATGGTGTGTAGGTCTGTGAGAACATGAAATGGGAGGCTCAGGTTGAACAAGATCTTGATATGATGCTCAAGAAAGCTAAGGCCGTTAATGAAAGATGTTACATTGGTTTGTCTTTCAATTCTCCTAATTTATTTTATTTTGCTTTTAGATACTTTATTTATTCAATTGTTATTATATTTTGTGTAGTGTTATTGTCTTAATGTTTTGATTTGTAATTTGGATGAGGGTTTGGTATTATTTGGAAACTAGTTATTGGAATTTGATTTTAGGAAACAAGATTTGGTTTTGGTTGATTGTATTTATATATTGCATAATGAATCAGTATTGGGCAGGGGTAAGACAAGTATGAAAAGACTCTTATATTTTGTTCCCATCATTTTTTTTCATTACAAATATATTTCTATTTCATTAGTGTCGAACCAACAGAGCTCAGTCATATTAGATTTTTCAATGTCCTTCCTTTGTTCTTTCAGCCAATTGTAAGTGTATCCATCACAGGGATTCTTCAATAATGATCAGAACATTGTTTACAGGAAAACCATATCATAAATCTTCCAATGTAAAGGGTGTCGAGGAAATTTTTGTCCTTTAAAAACACGATGACAAAAGTAAGTAGGAATCACATGTGAAGATTATGTGATTTATTAGATATGATAATTTCCTAACAAATATACTAAATAAATATTTTTTTGGTATAAAAAGGACTTATTATTATTGGTTTCTAGAAGTTGCAAACTCGAATCCTTGTTGCTCAATTGACAGTGTATATGATTTTCAATTCATCAAATATGTAACTAACAAAACATCTAAAATTCTAAGGTATGAAGGGTTGACAAGTTTTAAAAGACAGCAAAAGGTGCAAAAATATATAGCGTTATTGTAACTGTTATAGTTGATGCCACAACTAGAAAAGAGGGGAAAAGAAAAAGGTCAAGCTACACAGACACTCTTGGTGTTATCTAGATTATACACAAGTCAATTTCCACTAATTATATTATTTACCTGTAGCTTTACCAGTGATATTTAGTTGTTTTGTTGCAAAGAACAGGGAAAATCAATGTTATTTTTCCTGCATTTTAGAGGCTTTTATGTCCGATTTTGAAGTATTTCCTATTTCTTTGAAAGAGTTTAAACAATAGTCTTTTCGGATGTTCTACATGCATTTAATGTATTTATGTTTCTGTTATTTTTCAGAATTCCATGATGTAAATCAAAATATTTCAGATGAACAAACTATGGATGGTATTGCACTATTACATACTATTCATAATAGTTCACGTGATTTTGTAAGGGCTTCATCTGTTTCTGGTGATGACGATACGTCTCTGAGGTTTTTGAGTTGGGTACACTGGGGCATGGAAAAGATAAATGTTCTGAGCATATTATGGACAATTTAACACCGGACGGCGACTTAATTAATCCAACTAAAACAAGTGTTAATTATACTTCATCTAACCAAGACTTTATTAATGAAGAAGTGAAAAACACAAGAAGGGGGGTTGAATTGAGACTTAAAAATCAAATGCAATAGACTCAAGATTTTTATCCGGGTTCGCTTTATCTCAAACTACTCCAGTCCACCCGCCAAGGTGATTTCGCCTATCTCCAACGAGGACTTAATCCACTAATCAAACAGATTACAAAACTACTTTGACAACTGCCAAAGTCTTCTTGAGTATGACCACAACCCGGTTTATCTCAAGGAACAATATCTTAATCAAAGAACAATTAATTGTGTACTATTTGTTTTTCGTTACAAAAATTGTATCACTACTGTGATGTATTACACAATTTGAGTATATGAAAGAATATGAATATTTGCAGCTTTTTGAGATGTATGAGCAGTCGTTAGCAAAATCGTAAATGATTTACCCTTTGAGCTTGTTTATATAGGCGTGGAAATCTGTCCAAAATAAAACGTGATAATGGACACTCAATGCACTTTCCATACTGAGAAGATTCTTGTCTGAATGAAGTTGTTGCATATGATAATGTCTTAATGGAAAAGTAACGCTTCAGGACTTGGGAATCTTGCATGTTGCTTTACTTCAGAACTTTGATGACTCAGAGATATGAGGATATGTTGGCGCGTTAGACTTCTGTTCAGAATCAGAGTATCTTTTACTTTAGCGCAGATTCTGATCATCATTCTTCAGAACATTCTGATTTGCTCAGCTTGAAAGCTTCCGTGGCTTAACTTCTGATGTCGTTTCAGTCAGAACTTCTGTATAAAATACAACACAGATTTAGAGTGCATATTTGTTCTTTGTGTTTGTTATCATCAAAACTCTAATAAGGGTTGTAGAATCAAACTATGTTCTAACAATCTCCCCCTTTTTGATGATGACAAAAACTAGGATTTTCAATCAAAAATTATAGAACAAAAAGCTTAAGAGAGTCTCCCCCTGAGTTGAGTACTCAGATAAAGATGAGTTACTTCCCTGAAGTTCCTTCTCGTCAGAGCTTTTGATGCATCTCCTTCTGTCCTTATCAGAATATGTTCCTGTTTATGCTTTTAGAAAAAATAGAGGTTAAGATATTCAGAATGTTTGAGACTTTGTCCCAATATACTATTATTTAAAATATCTTATGTTCTCCCCCTTTTTGTCAGGTATCAAAAAGCAATATAATCAGAGTCAAAAAGACGATTTGTATTGAAAACAGATAGTAATGACATATTTCAGAAACAAAGAGGATAAGATGGAGAATACAGAATATAAGTTAAAGAAAATCTAATATGAAGGGGGAAGTCGTGTGAACAACGCTTCCAGCAAGCTCTTAATCTGAGTGCTTGATTCTTCCTGCTTTCCCAGAATGTCTTTGATTTCTTTTGTTGTATCATCTTATTTGTCCAATATATCCCTGATATCTTTGTTTGTGTCTTCTTGCTTATCCAGTCGTGCGAGGATTAAAGCATTCTCCTTCTTCAACTCTTCCAGAGTTTGCATGACTAAAGACGAAGCTGGTGTATCTTCAGGGGTTGCATGTCGTTCAGAACACTCTGCAGCCTTTTCTGATTGAACAACTTCTTCTGTTGCAGTTTCCTTTTCTGGAGCAATAGTCAGAGGGTGACTATCAGAATCTGGTTCAGAGGCTTCTGAAGGTTGGTGCTCTTTCCAGGGAGCATTTTCCAGCAGAAGAATTTCTTTCTTGTCCCGGTGACTTAGAACTTGATCTTTGAAGGCTTTCATTTGATCACTGAATTTCTGCTAAGCCATCTCATAGCTCAATTCTTTCAGCCTCTGGGATTCAAATTTAAACCATTTTCTGAATCTATCCCACGGAGAATCAAAAGCAGCAGGATTAGAATTCTCTTGACTTGCTTGCTTCAAAGAAGTAACCCATTCCTGTATTTCTGTTTCAAAAATCAACAAGTTCTTACCAACATCTGATTTGGTTAAGGTTGGTTGAGGTTTGGGAATGGCAATTTTATTTGAGGTGGAAGCTATATGGTCCAGCGCTTCTAGATCAATGACAGTTCTGAGATGATCAGCTAGACAGTTCATTGGTGAAGGAGTAGAAGAATCAGAAATCAGGATTGGTGAGTGAGGAGTGTTTGGTGGTGTGGAATCATATGGGGAAGGTATTTCCGGAATAGTCCCATCTTCCTTGCAAGCTTCAAGGTATCTGACTACAACTTCTGGAGAAGCATCTATCTCAGAGAATAGTGGAAAATCCTTCAGAGGGATTCTCCTAGAAGTGATGACCTCATGAGAAGCAGTTGTTTGTTCCTTCTTAATGCTTTCAATAATCTTCATTTTCTCCAGATTCTTGGCATTCAGTGGTTTCCCAACAATTGCTTCCAGAGTGTTGATCTCTTGAGCCTCTGTCAGATGTTCTATCAGCCTGTTTTTTGTTAGAATATCTGAAATCAATCTCCCCAGAGGAATCCAATCCATCTTAGTTATTTCTTCTTCTCTTGTCTCTTTCACACTTATTCTCAGATGGTTGAAGAGCAAATGTGGAAGATTTATTTTGGTCTTCTTTGCAATGAAGTATAACAGAAACTGGTGATCAATGTTGATGTAATCAGGGGAGCTTGTAGGCTTCCTGTGATTAATACATCCCAGAATGATCCTATCCCAGATTCTATAATAATCTTTCAAGTCTCTGATCTTGTTGGATGGCTTTCTAGAAGTGAAAATGACCCTAGCAATGGATTTTAGGTCAGAACAGTTATCAGCCATATCAATGTATCTGACTCCACCACCATTGTACCCAATGAGTTTCCAAATCAAATCTTTTGTAATCACTATCTTCTTCCCCATAACATATGACGTGACCTGGTGGTTGGATGAAGTAGCATGAATCCAAAACTCTTTAACAAGAATGGGAAATGTTGGACCCAACAGACGATCAAAGTATATGTTCCATTCCTGTGCAGTTACATATTTATACAGATCAAACTCGTTTTCCTGTAAACTCTCAAAGTCGATGATCAATTCACATAGAACTTTAAGGTTGTCGGCGGAGTGAGCAGTGTTCTAATGGGCTCCTTATACTGATCTGTTGACGAAGAACCAGGAGCACTGTTGAGATTCTTGAGGCTTGATGAGGATGCCATTGTTCACACGGATTCTTTGAAGAAAAACTAATATAAAGGGTTTTTGAAAAACTAGAGCAAGAGAGAATATTGAAAGCAGTAAGACGTGAATGAAATAGTAAATTGAGTTTTATAAACACTTTTGAAAACGTAATTAGTAAGAAAGAGAAAATAAGTAATGATTATACTGAATTAATGAAACCTGAAATTAGGGGATTTCGTGAGATATTGAACAGTTATCAATGACAAGTGTCTCAATGCATCCAATCAGAGCCTTGGACCCTTCAGAATTTGAACACGTGTTCAGCCTCAGAAGGTAGCTTGTGAGAGGATGACAGATGTTTGATGGTGTGAACTGCACGCCTCTATCTTTGAAATGAAAAGTTCAGATCTTCATAGATAGGTTTTGAGGCAACTGTACTCCTAACTTCTGAATACAAGTTGATCAGATATTCACAGAAAACAATAAAATTCTGAGGGTTAGAATATGCAAATAAAACATTTTATTCTGGACACAATTTCATGCTGAGATGTTTCAGAATGAAATTGAATCTATCTTCAAAGAGGGGTTTTGTAAACACATTAGCCCATTGATGGTCTGTGTCAATAAATTTTAAAGTGAGAATCCCTTTCTGAATATAATCCCTAATAAAATGATGTTTTATTTCTATATGCTTAGCCCTAGAATGCAAAATGGGATTTATGGATAGACAGATGGCAGATGTATTATCACAGAAGATAGAGATGTTACTCTCAAACATGTTGAAGTCTTCAAGCTGACTTTTCATTCAGAGCATTTATGTGCTACATCCAGCAGCTTCTACGTATTCAGCTTCTGCTGTTGACAACGCAATTGTGGATTGTCTCTTGCTGGTCCATGAGATCAAATTGTCTCCCAAAAACCGGAAGCTTCCAGAAGTACTTTTACGCTCTACTCTGTCTCCAGCAAAGTCAGCATCACAGTATCCTACTAAGTTGTATTCATTGGATTTTCTATAAAACAAACACAGGTTAGTAGTACCTTTCAGATACTTGAAAATTCGCTTAACTACTGTTAAGTGAGATTCTTTAGGATCTTATTGGAATCTAGCACATAAACAAACACTGAATAAAATATCAGGCCTTGAAGCCGTCAGATAAAGGAGAGAGCCAATCATACCTCTGTAGATCTTTTGTTCTATCTTTTTACTTACCTCTTCTTTTTCCAGAATGCACGTGAGATGCATTAGAGTCTTTGATGGCTTACATTCAGAGAGGTCAAATTTCTTCAGAAGTTCCCTGACGTATTTGCTCTGGTGAATGTGAGTTCCTTCTGGAGTCTGGTTTATCTGAATTCCCAGAAAGAATTTAAGTTCCCCCATTAAGCTCATCTCAAACTCTGCCTACATGCACTTAGCAAATTCTCTTCCCAGAGAAGGTTTAGTAGATCTAAAAATAATGTCATCTACATAAATCTGACAGACTAAGATGCCATTCTTAAATGTCTTACAGAACAGGATTGTGTCCATTTTCCCTCTGGTGAATTCCTTTTCTAACAAAAAGTTACTTAGCCTTTCGTACCAAGCTCTGGGAGCTTATTTCAGACCATAAAGTGACTTATTGAGTTTGAAAACATATTCTGAGTGTTTGGAATTTGCAAACCTAGAGGATTGGTGCACATATACCTCTTCATCAATGTAACCATTTAAGAATTCACTTTTGACATCCATCGGATACAGAGTGATGCCATTATTTACAGCAAAAGAGATTAAGAGTCTGATAGATTCTAACCTGACGACTGGAGCAAAGGTTTATGTATAGTCTATCCCCTCTTGCTGACTATAACCTCGTGCCACCAGTCGTGCCTTGTTTCTGATGACTTCTCCTTGCTCATTCAGTTTGTTTCTGAACACCCACTTTGTTCCAATGACGTTGAATTCTTTTGGTTTGGGAACCAGATCCCATACGTCATTTCTGGTGAACTGGTTTAACTCCTCCTGCATTTCCAGAATCCAGTCATTGTCCAGAAGAGCTTCATCAATTGTTGTTGGTTCAATCAAAGATACCAATCCCATGAGGGATTCTTCAGAGTTTCTGAATATTGATCTTGTTCTGATTGGATCATCCTTCTTTCCCAGAATCTTATCTTCTGGGTGAGCTATGCTGCTTCTGGATAACTTTTTCTAGAGTTGATCAATAGAAGGTACTGGAACCCTTGTGACAATTCCTTCTGAAGTTGTTGGAGCGTCTCTGTTGGGAACTTCTGATGAGTTGTTTTTAGCACCGGTGAATTCAACTTCTATATCTGCAAAAGATTCATTCTGCTTAGACTTTTGAGGGTCAAGCTTATCATCAAATCTAACACTGATTGACTCTTCAACAATCTGTGTTTCTGTATTGTATACTCTGTACCGTTTTGAGCATTCAAAGTATCCTAACATAATACACTTATGTGCTTTAGAGTCAAACTTGTTCAAATGATCTGTAGAATTCAGAATAAAACATGTACATCCAAAAGGATGGAAATAAGAAATGTTGGGCTTTCCGTTCTTCCATAATTCATATGGAGACTTTTCCAGAATAGGTCTTATAGAGATTCTATTTTGAATATAACACGTTGTGTTAATTGCTTCTACCCAGAAGATCCTAGCAATGTTAGTCTCATCGATCACGGTTCTGGCCATTTCTTGCAATGTTCTGTTCTTTCATTCTACAACTCCATTTTGTTAGGGAGTTCTAGGACAAGAGAAGTCATGCGAAATGCCTTTTTCATTAAAAAATGTTTCAAATTTTTTGTTTTCAAATTCTCCACCATGATCACTTCTGACTTTGACATTTCTAAGATCCTTTTCATTCTGAACTTGGTTACAGAAGGCAACAAACACAGAATGTGACTCGTCCTTGTGTCTTAAGAACGTTACTTATGGTCATCTGCTATAGTCATCTACGATCATTAACTCATACTTCTTGCCACTAACAAATGCAGTTTTCACTGGTCCAAATAAGTCTATGTGCAGAATTTCTAATGGCCTAGAGGTGGAAACAACATTTTTAGCTTTAAACGTAGGTTTTGCAAATTTTCCTTTCTGACATGCTTCACACAGAGAATCTGAGCTAAACATCAGATTAGGAAGTCCTCTGACCAGATTGAGTTTGTTAATCTGAGATATTCTTCTCATACTAACATGCCCCAATCTTCTGTGCCAGACCCATTGCTCGTTGTTAACATAAAGAAGGCATTTTACATTCTGACTTTTTAGTTCAGAAAGTTTTATCTTATAAATGTTGTTTTTCCTCTTTTCAATAAACAGGATAGTTCCATCTTTCTGACTAACAGCTTTGTATGAATTTTGATTAAAGATTATATCATAACCATTATCACTTAATTGACTTATGGATAACAGGTTATGCATCAATCCATCAACTAACAACATATTATTAATAGAAGGAAGATTACCATTACCTATTGTTCTAGAGCCAATGATATTCCCTCTTTGGTTGCCTCCAAAGCCCACGTAGCCTCCAGGTTTAAGTTCCAGGCTTTGGAACATATGCTTTCTTCCCGTCATATGTCGAGAGCATCCAGAGTCCAGGTACCATGACTGGTGTTTTAACCTTGCTGCTAAAGATATCTGCTACATATATAATTTTGTCCTTAGGTACCCATATCTTTTTGGGTCTTGATTTTTTAGTTTTACCAAAATTCTAATTGAATTTTAATTTGACAGAATAATCATTACTAGTGTATTTCAGATCACGTGTGTGTCCATATGTCAAGTGTGATTTTAGTGGTGTGCGTTTTATTACTAGGTCCATGACTTTCTTAGGTGGAGATACTTTACCTTGGTATCCTATTCCTTTTCTGCCATTCCTGCTAACTCCATAGATCATTGAAGCCATCTTGCTTCTATCCATATTTTTAGCCAGAAACTTCTGAAAGCTGTGATCATATTCTTTTATGATTTTATCAACACTACTGGGAGCCTATGAGATTATTTCTTTTTGAGAGTTTTGTAAATCAATTTCTAGTTTTGAAATATTTTCTTTTAGCTCAGAATTTTCTAATCTAAGACTCACAGTTTCTTCAGAGTCAGAGGCAAGACCCCTTTTCAAGTTCTTGAATTTGACTCTAATGTGCTGATACCTTTCCAGAATCTCATTCAGGCTTTCTGCTAGTTCAGCTTTAGTGAATTACCAGTAAAATCAGGGAATACCTCTTTTGTGTCTGATTCGGAGTCTGACTGAGATGCTTCGTTATCTTCTGTCACATTAGCCATAAGAGTAATGTTGGATCTTTCATCATCTATTTCTGAGTTTGCGTCAAAAGTATCTGAATCATCCCATTTTTCCATGAGACTCTTCTTCTTCTCCTTGAAGAACTTCTTTTTGGGCTTCTCCTTCTGAAGCCTTGGACAATCACTTTTATAGTGCCCCTGTTCATTGCACTCATAGCAGATGATGTCTCTGTTGTTTGACTTTCTGTGACCAGAAGAAGCTTCAGACCTTCTGTGTCCAGAGGAGGGCTCAGACTTTTTGTATCTGGAGGAGGATTCATTCTGATTTCCTGACCTTCTGGAATTTCTGAATTTTCTTTGCCTCTGCTTCCACAGTTGATTAACCCTTCTAGAGAGAAGAGAAAATTTGTCTTCTTCTAATGAGGATCCATCAGAGGTTTCTTCCATAGCCTGCAAAACCTTAGAATCAAGTTTTTTGTTAGATTTTAATGCTAAAGGCTTACCTTGCTTCCGAGGCTCGTCATCTTCTAGCTTTATCTCATTGCTTCTGAGGGAGCTAACAAGTTCCTCCAGAGATATCTTGTTGAGATCTTTAGCCAGCTTAAGAGCAGTGACCATTGACCTCTATTTCTTTGGTAGACTTCTGATGATCTTCTTTACGTGATCAGCAGTAGAATACCCTTTGTCAAGAACTCTCAGCCCAGCAACAAGAATCTGGAATCTTGAGAACATCGCTTCTATGGATTCACTGTCTTCCATCTTGAAAGCTTTGTATTTCTGAATGAGCGCAGGGGCCTTGGTTTCTTTAACTTGTATGTTGCCTTCATGCGTCATTCTCAGAGAGTCAAACATGTTTTTGGCTATCTCTCTGTTTGAGATCTTCTCATATTCTGAGTATGAGATGGCACTGAGAAGTATTGTTCTGGCTTTATGATGATTCCTGAAATCATGCTTTTGCTGGTCAGACATTATTTTTCTATCTATCTTCTAACCACTTTCATCCACTGGATGTGTGTATCCATCAATTACCATGTCCCGTAGATCAGCATCATGACCCAGAAAGAAGCTCTCAATTTTTGTCTTTCCAGTAGTCAAAATTTTCTCCATCAAAGACTGGAGGTTTGCCGCAGATTCTGTCCTTGTTATCATGATAGTCATTGCTGATGTTTTGGTTTGGTCCCACCATAGTGTTTTTCTAAAGCTTGGATCTTGTACTAACACGGTTAAGTGTATGAACTCAGCACCAGGCGCTCTGATGCCAATTGAAGAAGTGAAAAATACAAGAAGGGGGGTTGAATTGAGACTTAAAAATCAAATGCAATAGACTCAAGATTTTTATCCTGGTTCGCTTGATCTCAAACTACTCCAGTCCACCCGCCAAGGTGATTTTGCCTCTCTCCAACGAGGACTTAATCCACTAATCAAACAGATTACAAAACTACTTTGACAACTGCCAAAGTCTTCTTGAGTATGACCACAACCCGGTTTATCTCAAGGAACAATATCTTAATCAAAGAACAATTAACTGTGTACTATTTATTTTTCGTTACAAAAACTGTATCACTACTGTGATGTATTACACATTTTGAGTATATGAAAGAATATGAATATTTGCAGCTTTTTGAGATGTATGAGTAGTCGTTAGCAAAATCGTAAACGATTTACCCTTTGAGCTTGTTTATATAGGCGTGGAAATCTGTCTAAAATAAAACGTGATAATGGACACTCAATGCACTTTTCATACTGAGAAGATTCTTGTCTGAATGAAGCCGTTGCATATGATATTGTCTTAATGGAAAAGTAACGCTTCAGAACTTGGAAATCTTGCATGCTGCTTTACTTCAGAACTTTGATGACTCAGAGATATGAGGATTTGTTGGCGCGTTAGACTTCTGTTCAGAATTAGAGTGTCTTTTACTTTAGCGCAAATTCTGATCATCATTCTTCAGAATATTCTGATTTGCTCAGCTTGAAAGCTTATGTGGCTTAACTTCTAATGCCGTTTCAGTCAGAACATCTGTATAAAATACAACACAGATTTAGAGTGCATATTTATTCTTTGTGTGTTATTATCAAAATTTTAATAAGGATTATAGAATCAAATTATATTCTAACAAAGATAATAGTAGTAGTACATACAAGGTTGTTGAGAATTCTAATGATGTTATTAGCTCTTCGTTTAGATGGAGTTGACTTTACACCAGCTAATCTCATGTCGAGACTGTCTACAGAAAGCACCAAGAGTGACTTAAGTTTTATAAGGAATAGTATACTTCCGTGACTACATTTGCGTGATTCTTACGGCAAAATACTTATTGATGAAAGAACACTAATAGTGAATTGCATATAGTCAATTGCATACGTTGATAAGGGAATGGATTTCTTGCAATCAAATAGTGACGTCAGAAAGATAAAGATCACATGCTTCTGGTTTTGATTAATGATCTATATAATTATATTTATTTATTATGTTTTAAATTGAGATAGTCTAATTTCAATTAAATGATCTTCATTTAGGTTTGTTGATATGTATAATTAGAACACTACTTGGTTTTTTTAACAAATTTATTATTGTTATTATTAATGGTATTAATCCAAACTTTTCATGCAACATTATAACCATGTTCCAACTTTTCCGGAAATATGTCTCTATAATTGCTCTCTCAATTAAAAATCTAATATTTTATTATTTTATATTTTCTATTTAAAAATTTGTTTGTTTCACTTAAATTATATTGGAAAATAAATGTAATTTTTACAAATTTTTAATAATTATTAGTTGTTTTATAATTCTACGAATTTTATTTTATTTTTCTATTACACTATTAATAAATTATTATTAGCTAGAGTATCACTCTTTTTTTAGTTATATCCTAAAATATATAAAATAATGAATAATTTTTAATTATGTTAGAAGTATTTCAAAATAAATAATTATATATCCTAAAATATATAATTTAAATTACAATTTTAATTTTACTAAATTCAAGGAATTCCATTAGTTTTTTCTATTGCACTATTAATGAACATTGGAGGATTTATCAATTCTAATTTAACATATTTCAACTTCAGATTTATATTATATAAATAATATCATATTTTAATTATTAATCAATAAACAAAAAGTAATAGAAATTAATATATTTAAAATACTTAAATTGTTAGTAAATTTATAAATTAATCTAAAGTACAAAATATATAACATTAACAATTAAAAAACCAAAAATATTAGTCATATTAAGTTAAATATATTGGTTTTTAGCGAGTTTTTCTTTATTCTTATAATATGATATTTTTAAGTTAAATAAAAGAGTATAAGAAAATTTCACAAAGAAAATTTTATAAATAGAAAATTTTCACAAATATATTTATAAACAAGAATAAATTATAAATTTATATAAATATTTTTATAAATGATAAAAAGTTCAACTCTTGATATAAATATTTTTATAAACGAAAATAAGTTACAAATATTTTTATAAACATAAAATACTCAATTGTTGATACAATTATTTTTTAAAAATGAAATAAATTATAAATATTGATACAATTATTTTCATAAACGAAAAGAAGTGATATGTTTTTTTTTTACATGGACACGGATATCCTAACAACTACTGCAACTTCATAATTAAATTAATATTTATATCACAATTTTTGTGTAAACCTTTTTTGATCTTATTTCGTATAATATTTAATCAAAGTATAATTCTTGATACTTGACTTATAAAACTTAACTGTGTTAAAATTTATTTTCTATTAGATGATAAAATTATATAATATCAATAGCATTCATAAATTTATAATATAGAAGAATTTAAAAATTACAGCCATGCTCGACGGATCGAACTTATTTTTTCGAAGGGCCGACCAAATATTCTTAAATTGAACATATATTAGAGATTATATATTTAATGATTTCTGAATTACTATAGCATATAACTTTTAAATTACTACATAAGTTTAACAAACATATAATATTATTCAATAACATCAAAAATAATCAAATTATTATCAATTTTAATTTGTTATTAAACTAATATTTTTTTTTGCTGTATAATATATTTTATTTTATAATGTTTATTAATAGAAATTGTAAAATTAAAATTATAGACAATTATAAAAATTATAGACATGTCTGATGGGTCGAATCTGTTTTTCCAATCATATATTTGATTTAGTAGCAATTACTAAATTATATCAAATATATTTGTATAATTTTTGGTAAAGAAATTAATTAAAAAAATAGATTAATTGGAAACATGGTTATTATATATATTTTTAATTGAAAGTTATTAAAAAAATTAATAATTAGTATTTATTATAAATTAATTCAAAATAAATATTTTTAAAATGTGATTGTATGTTAAATGATTTTTTAAGTAACGAGAAGTTATCAAAATTAATTGAATATATTAAATTGAATAAATATTAGAGATTATATATATTTTAATTATTACTATATTTTATTTATTTATTATTTATAATAATATTCGACGGATAGATAACTACTTAATTATTTTTCTATTTTTCTATTAAGATATATATTTTTGATTGGTCGAAACTTATTAATTTATATATATTTAATATACATTTTTTTAACAATAATCATATAATATTTATTTAATATTTATATCGACTTTGTGCAACCAATACAAACATACACATCTTTTATTAATGATAATTAAAATAAACTAGAAATCACGTGAGAGCACTTCTATGAGATAAAATGGATCATTTTTAGTTTAATCATAGATTTTTGGATTTGATCCTTACGAGACTCGGTTGGTTTAAAGATTTTTTTTTCTTATTATTTTTTAAAGATTTTTGTAATTTTCAAAGTGTATTCATTATTTTTTTCCAAATATATTTTTAAATATATTATATCTTTTCTGCAATTTGTAATAAACTATATTTATATTTATATAATATTTAATAAATTTAATATTTTAATTAACTTTTTTAATTAATGTAATTTAATCTCCCCAGTCTTATATTTAATGACGAAGATAATATTTTCGGAATATTTTATTCAAATTTTAAATTTTAATCCCAAAGAAATTTACTTTTCAAATTAATTCTCAATATACTCTATTTTCCAAAAAAAAATTAAAGAGGAGACACTAATTGAATTGGTGTTTCCTTTTTTTAAATTTTTCAGTTACTAGGAAATTTGATAAATTCGTAAATAAATCTGTAAATAATTTTACAGGTAATGTAAAATCCGCATTGAAAAAATTTAAAAATACATAAGATACGTCAATTCAATTGACGCTTCTTTTATAATTTTTTTTTTTTGAAAGTGAAATACATTGAGAATTAATTTGAAATGTAGGTTAGTCTCAAATTAAAATTGAAAAATTAAATTATTTATATAAAATTTTCATACTCTATCCTTTTTAAAATGAATGTCATTTTAACAAATAAATTTTATTTTAAAATTATTATTATTTTCGCTTTTCAATATAGTAATAATTGATAATTTTTTAATTATATCATTTACCTTTTATTCTCTATGATATTTTCAATATATTAATTGACTTAATTTTATAAAAGTATAATGTAGCAAGATAATATTATAAATTTTTTTAATATGTAAAAAAACTTTAAACTACATTTTGAAACAGTGAAAGTATTTATGAAGGGCACGGAGCTCAAGAAGATTATTAGCATTCAGTATGAGTTTGAAAAACTAGCAATCAACATTTTACATTTAAACCTAAATTTACGGAACTCGCGTGTTGTCTCAACATTACCCTGCACTTTTTGTCTGTGGGTCCTTTTTTCTCTTTCATATTCCAATTATTTTTCTAACATGCATTTGATTTCTCTATTCCTTTTTCTTCTTAAATCAACTTAATTACAAAACTAACTAACTTTAATATTGTCTCCAAAATCATTTAAATTGAAGAAAAAAAATAGGGTAAATACTGTACTATCTATTCATTTTTGAAATGTGAAATTGCAACCACTAAACTGACTAATTAATCCAAAACAATTATTGCAACTCAATCACACTTGTAATGGAAAAAAACGAAATTACATTTAAATATTGATAATACTATTTTCTCCTTCTTATAAAAAATGTTTTATTTGCACCTTTCTCTATTTTAAAATAATTATTTTTTTCTTTAAAATAGTTCAGTTAGAAAATATATAGAAACATCAAATACATGATCACAATTTTTCGAACCCACGATACTTTAATTATTCATTTTTAATAAGGTAAACTTTAACCATTAAATTACTTCTCAAACAAAAAAAAATCATCTTTTTTATCAAATATTAATATAAAATTTAATATTATTTTTTATTATTATATCTTTACTTATTAAATTTTCATTTTATTTAGCTATTTTAATATTTTAGTCAATAATATTATATTTATCATTAAAATTAATATTGGTTTAATTGCAATTTTATTTCTCTTATTATTTAATTTTTTTTTAGATTATAATCTCTCCATTTTAAAATTCAGAATTTTAGTCTATTTATTTTAGTTTTTTTTAAAGAATTTTAGTCTCTTTATTTTAGTTTTTTTAAAGAATTTTAGTCTCTTTATAAATCTGAAGACAACTTTTAATGATATGATACTCACATTGATGATGTTTCAGTGTTCGTTCAACAATAAAATATTTTTAAAAGAATTTCTTCTTATTTAAAATTTATGTCGAACATCATCAATGCGAATTTCATATTATTAAAAATTGCTTTTAAATTTGTAGAAAACTAAAATTATAAAAAAATTTAAAATAAATAGATTAAAATTCCATATTTTAAAATAGGGGAATCAAATCAAAAAAAAAAAAAAGAGAGATTAAAATTACAATTAAGACATAAATATTTTTAAGAAATCACATGTCGTTCAAATATGTGTATCTTTTTATGAGAGGGATGAGATGAGAGTATCTTCTTTCTCTCTTTTAAAGATGATCTTTAGATTATTTAAAAGAAGAATAAATCTATCACATGGAGATGTAAATTTTCAAGTTGTCACGACGTTCTACTTTGAATATGGACATAAAAAGTTTGTCATCTTGTTATATCAAGTTGTAATATTTTGATGGTCAAAAACAAAACTCTTAATGAATGCACAATAGAAACGTGAAGGGAAAGATAAGAAATTATGAATGGACAAGAAAGTAAGAGCATACACGCAAGGGAATTCAACTTGAATATAATGAGATTGTGACATTTATACATGTTAGCGGCGCTTGTGGTTGAGGACAAAGAAAGTTAGGGCATAGACACCCGGGAATTTAGAGTAAAACATGCTTACGTGATACTCATTTCTAAAGGAGAAACTCACGTGTGTTTCTAATCAAACAATATTAATATCTCAAACTTAATATTATGACACAATTGATAACTCTTTATCGTTAATATATATATATATATATATATATATATATATATATATATATATATATATATATATATATATGATAAAATTTATTGTGAGATTGAAAGTTATTATTATATAGATCATGTTAATATCTTTATAATTCAACATATCATTTAAATTGTTAATATCATAGTGGAATCATCATCATAAAAGAGCTTCTTCATAAATCAAAACTCTTAGTATTTTCGCCTCATTAAAGGTTGTAATTAAAAACCACTTTAACAATTCAAAAAGCTTTCATAAAGTATGTCAACAAAAGGAACATAACATCAAATGTAAGCGTTCTCAACCCGATGTTACATATCAAAGCAAAACACTTTCTAATTAACGGAAAACTAAATAAAATACTCCAAAACTTTATCTTTAATACTTCAGCAAGCTACTCCTGAATATCTACGCGTTACACACATGGCGGCAACATTCAAATAAAATGGGTGAGTAATCACAATTCATTATAAAAGATATAAGGAAAAGAATAGTAGTTATAAGCAACATCATGATATAATCAACACATATCATTCATCAACACTTCATACTCACCGATACATCACAATAGTACTTAGACATCTTTCATCATCAAAATCATCATATACTCACATAGTTCACATTCATCATCACATTACAACTCATCAACAAAATTCATGAAATGTCACATAGGAAGTTAATGCAACAAATACTGACTCAATGCATGTGGTACCAAAATTTATGAACACATGGTTCATCACCTTCTATGATCCACACCACAGGATTGATTCCCTCTTGGAACCGAAACACATCACGAACGCACTCAATCCGCACAATGGGGTTGAGGATCGTCACAGGTGGACCACCTTCCAAAATGCTATGAATGTATGATGCACAACAACATCATATAAAATTTGACCACGGCTAGTCAATTGCATCATCATTCACATAATCTTCATCACATAATATATATATATATATATATATATATATATATATATATATATATATATATATATATATATATATATATATATATATATATATATATATATATATATATATATATATATATATATATATATATATATATATATATATATATATATATATATATACACATTAAATATGCACATCATTAAAACATCATCATGAATAACATCAATTACATCACAACAACAACATCATAGCAACTTCACAGCATCATCAAACTCATCATTAAACTAGAACATATTAACATCTCAAACATATAATAGTTCAATCTCATAAACACTTAGGTATTGGAATCATGCATTAAACAACTCATAAAATCCTGTCATCATATAGTTATGCGCGTTAGCTTCTCAAAGCTTTAAACGACTCCTCAAATGAAGTCTGGAAACTCAAGTTACGACACTTTGAAGTTACTGCCAGGTTTTCTCCCCTAAGCCTCGCTCGGAGACTCTGGTGGTGCTTTGCTCGCTTGATGCTCGCCCAACGAAAGGCGCGATTGGGGCCACCGCTGCCTCTCTCGCCTGGCGATGATGGGGCGACAATCCCCTCCCATACATTATTCCATGAGCTCACCTTTTTCACCATGTTGCCCGCCACTTGGCTCGCCCGATGATTTGGAACTTAAATCTGGATACATGACCAGTATAAAAAACAACCTGAAAAGAAAAATCATTGTCTCGGAAAGTTGTATAAACCAAAATGCTATTGTCAGAACAAGATCAAGCCTTAAATCTTCTGAAGAAGCACTTCTGAGCCTCAATGATTTTGCTTATGCCAGCTCATCCTTTGAATAAAGTCTGGATTCTGAAGATTGTCTATCAGACTTCTATTAGTAATGTTTCTACCTTCCTTAAATCCTATTACTGCTATTTTTATTAGAACTTCAGTAATCAGAAGATGTTTCGGTCAAAAATGTCTTTGATTAGATGGAAATCTTTTGGTTCTCCAGATTTTGAGGATATTAAACTTGTCACTTAGTTAGATGTATTGATTAACATGTGTAACCCTTGGTTATGCGTAATCATCACACACTACCTAAGTTAGGCAATGAGAAGTGTGCATATTTCTTGGAATTTAATTGATATCATAATCATTACTTTCATTTAATGCTCCTAATTTTTTTTTTACTTCTCAAATAATATAAATCACACACACTCACTCTCACTACTTCACATATTAGAACCCCAAACCCCTTTTTTCTTTCAACCGCCCTTCTGGGTTCTTCCTCAACAATCTTCAACATTCATTCATCTTATCCCTCAAATCAAATTCATGATACCAATTCTTAAAAAGAAGCAGTTAAGTTCGTAAAAGAATTTGATCAAGCATCAAAACCACCAGTTACTTCTGGATCTTCATTATCATCTACTTTTGATCCATCATCTTCATTAGTTCCTCCTGTAAAGACAACTATTTCTATTGTTTCTTCTACAGAAGTAAATGAGAATCATATCACTCAACAAACATCTCAATTTCATTGCATCCTTCTTCCATAAGAATTAGATGTTCTCCAGGAATTTTTGGTTGATTTCGACAATTTAGCTGATAATAGGGTTGACCTAAAAGAAGAATTGGAAGCTCAGGGACGGGAAAATTACTTTAACATGCTTCATGGTCCTGTTTATGGAGATTTAGTGAAAGATTTTTGGAAGAATGTTAATTGTGATGATCTGCACATTGTATCCGATGTTATTGGACTGAGGATTGTTATAACTGAAAATAGATTGCTGATCTTCTAGGTTTGAAGTTTATGGAAGACAAATGTACATAAAAAATGGAGAAGAAGTTTAAAAATACAAAGAGTAAATTGATGTTTGCAAATAACTCACTCAATCAAGTATTGTTTAAAAATTACTCTGATGAGAAGATAAATTACAAGAACAAGGATCTTCATCCAAATCTTAGAGTTTAGCACAAGATCATTTTGGGCTGTATAAACCCAAGACTTGCTTCAAACTCTTCAGATTACTTCAATTTTAGTCATAAGTTTATGCTATGTTATTTACTAACCAAGCAGAAAATCAATCTTTCACATGTCTTATTCAATTATCTAAAGGATATTGTTAAGAAAAAGAGAACCACTGCAAATCCTAAGAAGAATGTTCCTACCTATGTCCCTTGTGGACATCTTCTGACTGACATTCTTGTGGAAAGTGGGTTAGTAAAAACTTTGGTATAAGAAGCACATTACACTAAAGATTTGTCTCCCATCATTGGAGAATCATTTACTGCACAAAACTTAAGGAATATGCAAATAATCGAAAAGATTAAAGTCAAACCTCTGGGTGAACCTTTTGAAGCCACTACTAAAAGAAGGATTCCAATTACTGATTATCCTATTTTTTCAAAGACGGATAATATATCAAGTGTTGATATATATGTTTGAATGATGGAAGAAGAAGGACATGATATATCCAATTTAGATTACACTAAACTTCCTGCTGAAGAAGTGGATTATAATGTAAGAAAAGGAAAGAAAAGATCAAAAATTGTTGAACCAAATAAGAAGAAGAAGAAGAAAGCTAGGTTTCTTCAAGAAACAATTATGGGTGCTACAATGTCTGATATATCCAGTAAGATTGACACTCATACTTCTGGTCCAATTCTTTCTGATACTTCAAAAGAGAAAAGAAAAGAATTATCGGAAGTCTCTGAGCCAAATAAAAAGGGGAAGAAGAGACAAAGAATCGAATCCCCTGAATCTCAGGGTCTACCCTCTGACACTGGAAAATCATGTAAGTCTACTGTTCTTCCTACTACTGTTTCTGATAATGCTCCTGAATATGTTAATGCATCTTTAACAACTACAATGACACATTTATCTGAATCAACCATGTCGAATTCACAAGTCATTTTCAAACCATTTGTCTCTGCCCCACTATTCTTGTCCATTTCAACAACTACTACCAATTTGAACAAATCTACACTAGAATCATCAAATAAAATATCACCATTCCAAACACTGTTTCAATTTGCATCCACAAACCAAAACTCAAACATAAATGAATCTATCATTGGTCCATCTGATTCTCACCCTACACCCATACAAATCGATATATCTACTGCATCATTTGATACCTTTTCACCTGAACATGTTGTTATACCAGTTTCTAAACAATATACCTTTTCTGATCTTGATGATCTGTTTGAACTACCATATGAAACTATCAACTCAGAAGATATTCCTTCTCAACTTGAATGTGCAATAATCATCTACGAACAAACCTTTCCAAAAACCCTTGAAGAATACATTAACATGTTTAAAAGAAAGGTTAGGAACAAAGTAGCTAAGCTACAAAATGAAGCATATACCAGCTGTAAACCTCAGGATCTGGAAAATTCCTGAAAGGTGTTTCAAAAATGGATGTCATTAGAATTTGAAAAACTGTAAAGTTTTCAGAAGCTGCGATGGATGTAGAAGTTCAGCTAGTCCAGGACAAGGTGGAACAACTTCAAGCTTTTCAACTGCTTGCTGCTAAGAAAAGAGAAGTTGAAGAACAAGCTCGACTTACTAAAGCTGAAACATCAAGAATAAAAGCAGAAGAAGAAGAAGCTAAAGCTACAAAGGAAGCTAGATTGGCTGCAGAAGCTGCAAAGGCTGCTGAAGAGAAGGGTAAGCAGCAAGATTTGACAGTATCAAACTTTGAGTCTGACTGCGATCTGAAGACAACTATTATTGAAATAAGGGAAGAACATGAAATGTTCAGAGAAAACTTTAAAGCTCAAGATAAAGTTAATGGATCTATTCTACTAACACCATAGATCACTGAATCCATTTTTCTTCTATTTATGCTTTTAGCAAAGAAGTGTTGAAAAGCTCTATCATATCTGATTACTTCGTCAGTAATAGATGTGTTAGAGATAATATCTTCTTCTAATATAGACACTTTACTTTTCAAAGCAATGTTAGATTTTTGTAAAACATATAGTTTTTCATTTAAGTCAGAAATATTTTGCTCATCTATAGTAGTGTTCTTAAAAGTAGCTACAAAACTCTTTTTCAAGATTTTGTATTTGCTTAGAAGAGATTGATACCTTTTCATTAATTTAGACAAATCAATTTCAAGTTCAGAATGAGATAAGGAAGAAAGTACCTCTTTGTCGTCATCAGAGTCTGACTCATAGTTAATTGTCAGTTTGCCTTATGATGCTTCTTCTCCCTTACTGGTCTTGGCCATGAATGCCATGATTTCATGCTCTTCATCAGAATCTTCATCTTCTGATTTTGAATCATCCCATGTTGCCATGAGGCCATTCTTAGCTTTGTAAGCCTTTTTAGGCTTCTTGTCTTTCTTGAGCTTTGGACAATCATTTTTGTAATATCCAGGCTCGTTACATTCAAAGCAAGTAAATTCTTTTCCAGAAGCATTCCTCTGACTGGAAGTGGATTCACCTCTTCCATATGTCCTTCGTTGACCTCTGAACTTGCTTTGTCTGTGCTTCCAGATTTGAATTATTCTTCTGGATATCAGAGAGAGTTCATCATCATCTGAATCTTCTTCAGATTCTTCATTAGCTTGACAAGCCTTGATTTTCCCAGAAGTAGACTTTAGAGCAGCTGGTTTTACCCTCTTTTGAGGTTCATCTTGTTTTAGTTCTGATGCCAGGCGCGTTGTGGTACAGCAAGAAACATCAGAGGTGATCAGAAGTTCTGAGTTGAAGCACGGAATCCTGAAAGAAACGTTAGAGGGAAAAAATAGAAGTTCTGGATCGTTACGTGCTGAAGTTTTGAGTGTGTTAAAACAGTAAGAAAGCCTAGAAGTTATGTGTGTGTTAAAACAGTGAGAAAACCTAGAAGTTATGTATGTGTTAAAATAGTGAGAAAACCTAGAAATTATGTATGTGTTAAAACAGTGAGAAAACCTAGAAGTTTTGTTGTTGTGTCACAATAATGTGAACCTAGAAGTTCTGTATGTGTTAAAACAGTGAGGAGAACTCAGAAGTTATGTGTTGTGTTAAACAATGAGTGAAAATCAGAAGTTCCGTATGTTAAAACAATAAGAAAAATTCTAGAAGTTTTGTGTCAAAATAGTGAAGAGAGCTCAAAAGTTCTGTGTTGTGCTAAATAGTGGGAAAGAAAACCCAGAAATTCTGCGTTACACTTCACCTCATTCCTTACATTAGTCAGAACATCTGCAGCTTAATCAGTTCTTAATCAGCTTGAACAGTAACGTTGAGGACAAGATCGTGCGACGCGTCCGTCCTTTCATGGTAGTGGAATGAAACATGGATTGTACCATGTACTATATGTACCACGTTAACGCTATCTTCTTTCCTTTTTCACTTCAGATGCTTCTACGAGTATGAGTTTAGAAGCGGAATCATAACATCAGATCATCAGAATTTCAAGTCTCCAGAGTCTTCAGAACTGCATCTTTAGAGTCTTCAGTACTTGGTTGTGAGAACCTTGACTCTTTAGAACTTCAAGTCTTTAGAATCTTTAGAACTTATTTTAGAGTCTTAAGTACTTGGTCTTTAGAACCCTTATCTTTAGAACCTTGTTATTGGAAACACAAGTCTTCAGCATCTAGACTTCAATATAAACTTTGTCTTCAGATCTTCTAACGTTGCTTCTTTGGAAGATGTTGTCTTTAGAAGCTTGAGTCTTTAGCATCTGGGCGTAAGTAAAAACTTCTGTCTTCAGATCTTCTGACTGATTTCTTTAGACAAACATTAGAGCTTACACTTCAGAGTCTTCTGGAGTGTCTTGCTACTATTCAACAGAATTTGTGTAGCATAGAAGCAGGATTTATTCTCTTCTAATGTTTTGGCCACACCATCTATCAGAAACAGAACCTTTTTGTTAAGTACTCAACAATGAGAAACATTAAAGTATCAAAATTATTCATACAAACATACTCATTTGTTATCATCAAAATTCAGAAATAATATTGCAGAAATAAATCTTATTCTTACATAGAATCTATGTAAAGCTTCAATGTTACCCTCATTTTAATTATAGATTTGAGAATATGTGAAGGCTATTCTCAAACTTTATGTTTTCTAAAAAGTAGAAAGAAGATTTAAGTACATGCAATAACACCATAAAAAAAGTTGCTTAGCAATGAAGAGAGCAAAATAATAAAGAAACAACATAGAGTAAAAGTAAAGAGCGCAAGATTCGAATGGAGTTTTTTTTTAGAGGAGCGCCTGAGGATTAGACAGAGTTATTTCTTAACTAGTCGAAAAGATCAATATTATCGTTGAAGAAATCAAATCATAAGGAATTAATGAGCTTTGCCTATTTCTAATCCATAAATAGGTTTACAATGATTAATTTTCTTTTTTACAATGCAATGATGACATTATTTACTCATAATAATTGTTATTTACTGATCTAACCTGATCAGACTTGGACCGTCACGGCTGGCTCCGAGCTGAAGTTTTGAATGAGGTGGGGGGGGGGGGTACCTGCAAGGCACTCCGATGCTGAAGTAAGTAAGAGCACGAGCAGGCAATAATATGAGTATGGGTAAAAGAATGAATACCTGACCCTCTGGGAACAAAGGGTATTTATAGCCCCCAGCGCTGGGCCAAGGTTCCTTCATTGGGCCGGGCATGTTTGGCCTAATGGAGGAACTGCCAGGTTCTACGTGCGTAGTGGGGACCCGCACGTGGTCCCCTTCCTGGATGTTCTGCGTGAAGTATGGACAGACGAGGACGCGGTCTTTTCGGGATCCAGGTGATGGCGTAGTGGATAGAGTCTGTCTAGGAGGAGTGCTCGAGCTGAGGTCGAGCAGGTTAGTGTGGAGTCCAGGACGGCGTACTAGCAGGAGATGTCGGGCAAGGATGTACCTCTTGGTTGGCGTGACCCTTCGCAAGACCGTTTGGACTGGGCCTTTACCATTGCTTTTGGGCCAGCCGGGCCCAGTCCAGAACAGGAGCCCCCCAAGTCGTGGTTCCTATAGTAGGAGCCGTGACTTGATCTTAGGTCGCCTGCGTCACGGGGTCCCGTTCCCGGTCAGAACATGCCGTTCCCACGGCTTGCTCGAGGAGTTTTCCCCGTGTCGGGCACACGAGATGATGCCGCGCGAGAAGCGATCGGGGAGTCTCGACGGGTCGCGTTCGTTGGGCATATGAGGTATCTCTTGGGAATCGTGCAGCCACCCTACTGACGATAGGGTCATCATTGCCTAGAGGAGCTACATGTCGAGGGGGGAAGTTCTATGGTTCCCCGAGGTGACGCTTGGTATTCGATGTCATCACTATAAATAGGTTGTTTTGGGCCCCATAACGTGTTTTCCCTGTTCGCGCTTCTCCTCTGCACTCTGCTCCTGCTGTTGCTGTTCTTCCCAGATACTCATAAGACCGCCGTGATCTCCGTCGCTGATTTTCTTTCTCCGTCGTCACATTACCTTCCTGATTCCAAGTAAGTGCCTTGTTTCCTTCGTTTTTCCTCCGTGATGCATGATTTTCATTGTTTTCAGATGTTTTAGAGACTGTAAGCCTGGGATTAGCCCGGTAGATTTATGCTTAGCTCGACAAATCCATGTTTATGCCCGACGAACGCATGTATGTGCCCGGTAAACACATAGTTTAGGTATTTGACTCGCAGTGCTGCCCGGGGACTTCATGACTCAGGGCGCCTAATTCTTGGTGGTGCTCGGTGCACTTATGGCTCTAGTTTTGAGACCCATGACGTTGCTCGCCACATTCGTAACCTGGGTCGACACGTTTGTGAGTGGTCGAGATGTTGGCCTATTCAGGCGCTCTGTAGCTTGTCGTGGTGACTGGGAGTCGGGGAGGTGACTGCTTTTTTTGGTTCGAAACACCACTTTGTGGTCGCGCATGGAGCGACGTGGTTTGCCGTGCCCTTCATCTCGTTTGTTATGGCGAGCGTGTGGTTTCGCTCCCAATTGATTGGTTTCCCGTGCTTTGTAGGTAACCATGGCGGACGAACCGTGTTCTTTAGGGCGCCCCGAGGTGGGAGAACAAAGTGCTGATGAAAATGTGAATTTGGTTGACACCATAGAGGACCCTCTGCTGGACTGGGTGGGTGCCGAGCCCAGAGGGATATCTTCGGCCTATAGTCGACATAGTCGAAGGGCGTACACCATTCTCGAGGCAGGCAGTAGCCAGTCCGATTTCCAGAAGAACTTCGTCGTCACTCGACCAACTTTCACTGCACGAATCTGCTCGGAGTTCCCCGAGTATGGATTCCCTATGTACGAAATTGCCTTCAAGGACCTTGGGTTGCAGCTGCCCTTCAGCGATTTTTAGGTCGGGGTCTTCGGCCATCTGGGGCTGGCCCCGTCGCAGCTTCACCCAAATTCGCTCGCTTTCATCCGGGCGTTCGAGCTAACTTGTCGGTTTCTAAGGATTGGGGCGACCATACCCCTCTTCTTCAGAGTCTTCCACCTACAGCGCCAATCCCGGGGAGGTAAGCATAGCTGGGTTTCCCTGAAACAGTCGAAGAGACTTTTCAGGATGTACATGGATTCCGTGCGGGGTTTCAAGGACAAGTGGTATATTGTGAGGCCGATTACCGCAGCGGGTTTGAAGTCTGTGTACGAGGAGGAAGCAGTCATAACCGACGACCACGAGGAAGCCCTTTTGGACGACGAGGGGCATCCGGTGTTAGGGCGCGTGGCCAAATTTCCCCTACATTGGACCTCGAGGCACTACGAGCATGGGACCGGGTACTACCACACGTCCGCGGGCGAAATGAGCTCCGAAGACGAGAAGGCTTATGGTACTCTCTGTCGGTATGTCGACAGTTTCTTCCCCGCCAGATGGGCCACGAGGGAGGGGGAGGATATCCTTGACGAGGAAGGTTATCCGACCTTCGAGGCCCGACCGATTGATACAAAGGCACTTGTGGAGTGCCAGTCCTTCGGGCAGGCTGCGAATTTGCTAGGTCGTTATCGTTTGTCTTGTTGAATTTCTTTACCTGTTATTTGTTCGCCTATTTGCTCGTCACTAACCCGGGGTTCTTTCATGCAGGTTCGATGGCCGGACGAAGGGAGAGGCTCTTAAAGTTGTCCTGTGACAGGAAGGTGAGTAAGAGGGTGGTGAGACCTCCTCAGGCGACGAGGATGAGCCCGCCACATAGCCCGGGCATTTCTCAGGCGACGAGGGTGGACTCGCCACCTAGCCCGAGAGCTGCTTCGGGGGAGATTCCTGACGTCCAAGAGGTCGAGCCACACACCGACCTGATACAGAGGAAAAGGAATCGGGTGGAAAGTCAACCGGAGGTCGGTGAGGACTCACAGCCTCACGTAACCCAGAGCCAATTGATAATACAATTATGAGACATTTGTTTACACCTAAAAATAAATAACTTATAACCTTTAATCGGAAGCAGGAGAATTTAGATCAGACTTCCCCTCATTTAAACGAAGGTTATGTCAGTAAAAATACATTTAAATGTGAATTAGTCGAATATTTCTCAAGTCTATTATGATCTACGAAGGTTGTGGATATATATGATTTAGTCAAAATTTAGTCGAGCTCAATAATTTGATATTTTACTCGTGTTGTTTATTTATAGTGTCACCGATCAAAGTAGTTATTGACACAATATCCAATTCTAAAGAGATAGCGTACATATGTGTTGGAGTGAGTTCATTAAGAACATTGATATAAAGTTGAAGATTATGTATTTTTTGTGAGAGACACACTACTTATCCATTTAAAACTTTAAGGTGATAAATGAGTGAATTATTTCATTTATAAATATTTAAGTCATCACATTTTTATTCAATATAAAACTATTTTCTACTTGCTCACATCTGTATTATTATCCAACAATATACATCAGAGTAACGAGAAACGTTGAGAAAATTGAAAGAGCATGTTAAACGTGAGGAGCCATACATCTCGAATAGCAGAAAAAAATCACACAATACATAGGTAATTAGTCAGAGTGAGACTAAATTATATAGGCCGCATACTTATGGCCAATAAGACTAGTATTTGTATCTTAATATTTTATATATAAACATTTTCAACACACTATATCAATCACATTAAATTTTTATGTTTTTTCTTTCTCTTTCTTATCATTCATATTTCATATACTGTGTATTTCTAACATCCTTTCAAACTAAAATTTATCCTTTTAACATTTATTTGGAGCACTTAAAAAACCACAATTGATGGGACATAGTTCATTTCTCAACACTAATGCTTAAAAATAATAAAATTATTCTTAACATTTTTTAATCGATACATCTAACTTTTAAATCCAATAAAAAAGTTAAAAATCAATTTCTCTCGAGCCAAATTCTCACATGTCTTAAAAACAAAAAATAAAATCAGTCGTAAAATTAATATGGCAAAACCAGTTTCTAATATGTGACAAAAATTAGTGCTATTTTGAATCACAGTGTAAAAAAATAAGATTAAATATGTTTTTGGTTTATATAAATATAATAATTTTTAATTTTAGTTTCTGTAAAATTTTTCTTTAAAGATTAGTTCCTATAAAGTTTTTCATCTATATTTTCAGTCTTCAACGTTAAAACTCATTAACGGTTGTTGACAGATGAAATTTTTTTAATTTTTTATTTTATTTTAGTTGGACACATTGGTAATTCCCTATTTAATTCTCTTCTGTACAACATTTTTACATTCCCAATCCTAATTTCTTCTAGCCGTCGTGAACCAACCCTTTCTTCTTCTCATCTGTTAAGTTGCGATTTCGTTACAGTTTCAAGTCTGCAAATGTCTTCTTCATCTGTTAAGTCGCAAATTGGTAAGTTGTGTGGGTGCTAAATCCTGATGGTTTCCTATCAATGCAAGAATGGTCCAAACAAAGGAAGATTGTTTTGGAGATGTCCTTTCTAGAGGTCCCCTGACACGTGCGATTTGTTCGTATGGGATGAAAACTATGGAGCAAAATCTGTAAATGAAGATGCAAGCCTGAAGAACTCAGAGGTCGAGCTATGGCCTCTATGGGCTACATGAAAAAGTTGTACGAAGAATCAAGAAAGAAGAACAAGATTTTGAAGAGAAAATTGAAAGTGGAGAAACATAATTGAAATATGAAAAAATTGTGTATTCTCATTTCTGTAATTGTGAATGTTTTTTTTTCCTAAAAGATTGTAAGTGTTGAGAGTATAGATTACATGTGTTTTTATGTGATGAGTTTAGTTTGTAAGTTTGTTTTGACATGAAATATTGTGATTGGTTTTGGTTATGTTGAAATGTAACAACTTGGAATGTAATTTGAAACAGTTTGGAAATTAATTTGATACAATTTGGAATCTAATTTTGAAACAGTTTGGAATCTAATTTTGGTACAACTTGAAACAGTTTGGAATGTAATCATAAATAAGTTGGATAAAGTTTGAAATCTAATTTGATACAATTTGAACATAATTTGGCTAAATTTTGGACTATAATTTGATACAGTTTGGACATGATTAACACCTTTATTTTGGTTTGTAATACAATTTGGAGAAAATTTGGAATATGATTTGATACAGTTTGAACATATAATTGGTATATAATTTGATACATATAATCTGGTACACCATAAAATCTAGTACATAAAATCCGATACATAATCTGATACATAATTTTTTGACAATTACATCCAAAATATCATAAGTTTAAAAGTGGTGCAGTAGGTTGTTAAGCAAACCAAATTAGTACGTTCACCATAACAGTTGGTTCATAAGCAAATAAAAGTAGTACATTCATCATACAAGTGCCAAAATAACATGATATGAAACTACAAATCAATGACTCAAGCCCTTCTGAATGTCATTCCATGATTTTTTTTCCCATTTCCTCTAGAGCTGGAGGCCTTCTTTGCAGGACTAACATCAATACTTATTGGCTCAATGTATAGGATATCATCATCGTTTAACAAATCCGCCAATGTGCCAGGGCCTATACCACAATACCTTCTCATTGCCTCATCTGAACTCATAGAAGCTTGTTGTGTTGGATGAGCAGTCTGATATGCATTTTGTGTAGGTTGAACAGTTTGAGAAGTTTGTTGTGTAGGATGAGCAACATGTGTAGATATATTATCAGTAGTCTGAGAAGCTTCTTGTGCAGGATAAGCAGAAGGTGGAGTTTGTTTTTCTTTAGCCTTTTTAGTTGGACCTCCTTTCCCTTTTATCCGACCCTGTTAACACATGGTAAAGTCACTGATCAATAATAAGCAACTGTAGACATAAGTTCAATTATAATTAACACTTACTCTTTTCTTTGCTACTGAAGCTTCGCTAGCTCGAGTTAGTGCAACAACATTTGTTTCATTTTCAGGTGCAGCCACATTTGTTTCATTTTCAGGTGCAATAACATTTGTTGTATTTTCAGGTGCAACAACTTGACCAAGAATAACTACAAGTTGTCTATTCTTCTTGCATGTTCTTGTATTATGGCCATATGTTAAGCATGTTTTACACCTGTGACTTGTGTTTGATCTTTTCCATCTAGTTTGTGAAGCCTCATCTGGGTTTCTTTTGCGCAGTGTCTTTGGCCTACCTGGACCTCTCTTGAACATGGGTGGTAAGATTTCAGGATCACTTGTCTTAGGCCATTTGTTTTTCTAATTGATGGGAGTGATAAATTCATTGTAACATGTTACATATGTGTCCTTATGATAACACTTATGCACGTACTTGATGGGATCATCAACTTTCCTATGTATGGTTGCAACAACATGTCTACATGGGATCTCTACTAACTCCCAAAAGTTATATGAGCAAGTATGCTTGTCTAAATTTACAACAAAGCTATCAGTGAACATTACATGTGACACTTGAAAGGTTAATCCACCTGCATATGTTTGCAACCATCTAGCATTATTTTCTATCTCTCTATCTAACCTCCTAAGTGATTTAGACATTATTTTCCCTTTATAATTTTTCACTTTTTCCCTAAGTGACGCAAAAATACACCATTAGGTAATTCCTAATCCACTCAAGCATGGTTATAATAGGCTTGTCCCTTTGTATTAATATAGTTACATTGAATGATTCACTAAGGTTGTTCATAAGAACATCACACTTAGAGTAAAAGGGGAATGCATACTTACACCATTTATGCTTAGGTATAGTATTTACCCATTCAAATGCATATACACTCACCTCTTTGATTTCTAGCATTTTGGCTTCATGTGCTTCCAAATATGTTACCTTTGCTGCAACCATCATGAGATCTCTGAACAGGGTACCACCTCCAAACTTCTTCTTGAAGTTTGCATATATATGCCTTAGGAAAAATCTGTGTTCAAACTCAAGATACTCTTCCTCAAATACCTGCACTAATCCCTGTACACATACAGAAATCATTACTGATATAGAATCACAAACTCATTGCAAAAACAAAGGAATGTTACACGTACCTTTTGCTGATACGATATGAAACACCACCTACTATCACCTTCAATGTCATCAAGAAGTAATTTTACAAACCAGCTCCACACTACACTAAATAAGACCTTAGGCCGCGCTTTTTTTATTAGGGAGTGCTTTAAAGCGTTGACTATACTACATCTGCGTAATGTATAGCCATCACTTTCTTTTAATGCAAAAGCGTTGCCAAATGTCCCCTTTAGGCATCACTTTATCTCAAAAGCGCTCTCTATTGGCCCCTTTAGGCAGTTCTTTTTGCTTGAAAAGTGCTTTCTATTGTCCCCCTTTAGGCAGCGCTTATTTAGTTCTATTTTAGGAGGACATTAGGCAACGCTTTTTTACAATTGACCTTTAGGCAGCGCTTTTTAATCATATTTCAGGGGTACTTTAGGCGGTGTTTTATTCCAAAAGCGTTGTTTATTTCCCCCTTTAGGCGGTGCTTTTTTATGCAGTGCTTTATTCCAAAAGTGTTGTCTATTGCCCCCTTTAGGCAACGCTTTCTATTGTTCCCCTTTAGGTAACGCTATTTTATTTTTATTTTAGGGGGACTTTTGGCAGCGCTTTATTTTCACTTTTCGCAGCAATTTTTGTTAAAAAGCGTTGTCTTGTGCACAAATTTTTTAAGGGTTAAATATATATTTTATCCTTATAAATATATCAAATTTTATTTTTAATTCCTATTAAAAAACTGACAAATTTTGGTCCTTAAAAAATTTTTGTTCATCCAGATTTAGTCCCTGCTATTTTCTAAAATTTTAAAAACTGTTTAATTACCCTTAAACTATTAAATTTTTGAATAATATTTTTCATATGTGTTTAGAATACTATAAAATATTTCTTTATCAAATTTTAGAATTTTTTAAAATGAGAAGAACTAAATATATATATTTTTTTAATTTCAAAAGATATTGATAGAAATAGTGAAAATATCGCTGAGAAATCAAATTTTGAATTTATTTTTTTCCAAGGAACTTTTTATAACGTTCTAAACATGTATACAAAACAACCATTCAAAAATATGCACTGGTTTAACAACAAGGACTAAAACTATGTGCATAATAATTTTGTAGGGACTAAAACATGTCATTATTTCAATAAGGACTGTAAATGAAATTTGAGATATTTATAAGGACCAAAAATATATTTAATCTATTTTTTAATAAATTGACAGCATATATAAATAACATACTTTTTAAAACAAACTACACAACATATTACTAATATACATACAACAAATAATATTTAATTTACACATGTATTATACGAATATATATATATATATATATATATATATATATATATATATATATATATATATATATATATATATATATATATATATATATATATATATATATATATATATATATATATATATATATATATATATATTCCAACTCTAACAAAGAACTTGTCTTCTATACTGTAACGCATGGGAGAAATGACTTGGTTTTGCATTTTATCACAAATATTGCGGATAGCAAGAGTCGCGCACCGACTTTTCTTTTATCTAATAAGGAAAGGATGAAAATAACAGGAAATACCTTCGAGATTTTATTGAGTTCGAGGGGTAGGTTATGAAAAGAGAAAGTGTTAGCATCATTTTTATCTGTAGTTATCTACAGGCTCTTAATCGTTAGCTCACTTTGTTTGAAATGCTTTGTGTTCGTGTATTTGAAAATATTTTGAAAATGCCTAAGTACGACAACTTTGTAATTGTATCGTTAAGAATGCGTACAAAGTGTTTATTTTTTAAAATATTTCAGAGAAAGTGTTTGTGCAAAACGATGTTTTGTTTTTCTGAGCAAGCGATTACGAGCTATCTACCTACTCAAAAGTATTTAGTATTATTTTCCTCCTCCTTAGATAGTGCTATCCTACCATTAGTTAGTAGGAAGCCTTATCGTTGGATGTGTGAGAGACATGCATGAGTCATAGTACATTCATAAAGGCAACTTGTAGGGCGATTTAGCAATTTATCGTAAGGGACTAAGATCGTTTACCGAATGCAACATTAAAGGGTCATCGAGAGACTACGATCTTTGATTTCGAGGGACAATGTTAAAGTGTCCCCACATTCGAGGGACTGACTATTTTATTCGAAGGCAACAAGTGAGGTTACACTAGAGGTGAGTGTGTGAATAATCATTCAATTCAGTTATTTAATCCTGGTTAGGGTTATCTAGCGGTTGATTTTGGATCTTGCCATACATGCCTAGTTACTATACAGTAATAAGGAAAAACAGTAAAAGCAGAAAATAAATGTTCTACGCTATTATGAAGCTTCGGGGAAGGGGGTACAAACCATAAAAATTGGGGGATATAGAAAGAAAGTAAAACCCAAGTTAAACTATTATATTCTGTAGCAGTTACATAATAGGAAAAACTAATGCATAAATAATAAAGTGTGCGAAGCGGTAAAAAAGGAAAAGAAACGGTGAAATTGTTTGATGAAAAAGACTTGATAATTAACCTAATATCTAATTGATTTTAATTAATAAAAAAAAGAGTCAAGTAATTAAACTAGGCAAACCCTAAAATCTAAGTCAATTTTAAATCAATTGAGAAAACCTAAAAAATCAAATTAGGATTTATTAGTTAAGACCTAAAACTAATTAACCTAAAAATTAATTAACCTAAAAATTAAATTAACCTAAAAATTAAATTAATCTAAATTAAATTAATTTAAAAAAAATTAGGGTTTGGTTTAGAAAAGTTTTTATTTATTTAAAAGGTTTGTAAAAGAGTGAGAAACATAGAATTAGAAAAAATGACCAAATGAGTAGGGGTGGGTGTTAAACCCACGCCCTAAGCAGTTTCCAGCAATATGCTCACCACTGGGCCAGGTGCGTGCCTGTTTTAGGATACGTGTTCAACATGTTTTATAATTAAGTTGCAAAACATATGAAATATTAAAGAAAAAAGTTTTAAAAGGCTGGATCAAACCCAGGCCCTTTGAGACTAATGCCTTATCACACACACTTCTGCCATTGGGGTGGTTGTTTCATCCATTCATATAATTAAACAAAATAAATATAATATATAAGAAAATTCATTGTACGGAGAAGCGCCAGAGCCCTAGCTCCGGTCATCTTCTTCGGCGACCTGTGTATTCAAAACCTGCAAAATTCAAATGGTTAATGATCCAAAACATCCTATCCCCCCTAATTCAACCCTCTTGAATCCAAATATGGGATTAGTTTTGGCTAAAAGTCCTTTGATCGTGAGTTTCGAAGAAAGAACCCTAACTCGATTCAAGAATGAAAAGTCAAGATTCTGACGTCAAAACCCCCATGTAACGATTGCAACATGTTCTGAACATACATATAAACTGATTTGAATGGTTATAAACATTCAACAATGCATAAAATTAAAAATATATGTATGATAAAAATCAAGAACCGGCCATAGCCTATATGCATGTTTCAAGCCCTTTGGATCATGGTAATTGATCCAAACTTACCCTTCAATCTTCCTGGAAGTGAATGGAATGGAAGATTGGTGCGGAGGAGGCTCGAGAATAAGGTTTTCAAAACTCAGGGTTCTTGGAAAATTTTGATGTTTTTTGACAATTTTGTGGTGCAAGGATTCGTGTCTTTCTCTTGTCTTGATGTCTGAGTATATAGAGAATTTTTAGGGCAAAAACAAATGGGCTTGGAATCTTGTGTAATAAGATATAATTTTATCTTATATTATTTTATATTATTAATGAATTAAACCAAAAAAAAATAAAATAAAACAAGGCCAAAGGGTGTGTGAATGAATTCTAAGGTGTATGAAGGGTATAACACACATTTGGAGCTTAAAACCATGGCCCAATAGTCCAAAATATCAAGCTTGCTCAATTTAAACTTCATGCATTTGCTCAAAATTTCCCAACTTGAAATGGTTATAACTCACTCAAATTTTATCTTTTTGAAGGTGATCTTGGACTTTTTGGAAATCCTAAGATGTCCTCTACAACCTATATGTTGATCATTTTTGCTTTTGAAGACTTTATATTAATGTAAGTTGCCTTGACAAAAAGTGTCTTTTTGTTGACTTTCGAAATGACCTATAATGTATTGGCTTATATCTCTCAAATGATGCATTTTTTGGACTTGATCATAGAGATTGAAAGTTCTAGAGAATTTAATTTCCTTTAAAATGAGATTTTGTTGGGGAAAAGCTGATGAAGCATGTGAAAGTTATGTTTGGTCAAAGTTCAGTTGACTTCTGCTAAGGAAACCCTAATTTGACAACTTTTGAATTTTGATGATTTGAGGGCTTTTATTGAGGAATAATGATCAACCCTTGATAAAATGATGTATATTTATTCAAAATGTTGATGTTGACCAAAAATCTTGAAGTTTGACTGTATGTTGACCACAATTGACTTTTTACCCAATGTAGTCGATTTTCAATCATCTGAGCCATTGACTGAGAAAACTTGTGATGCAAGGTATGGAACTTGGTATGAGAATTTTTTAATACATATTAAGAACCATGAAAACCACTTGAGACTTTGAGAACCCAATATTCCTTGAGAAATACCAAACACTAGTTATGGACCCATTGCTTAGAAGGAGAATTTGTCTGATCAATTCTTGAGCCAACTTGAGCAAATGAGGATCTCATGAGAATATCTTAAAGGAAAATGGGAGGTCAAATTTTGGGGTACAACGGCTGCCCCTGTTCAATATTCTTAAACCTAAGGAGTTATATTGGCACGTCCGCCATTCATGACTTAAAGGTAGAAGATGATTGAACATTTAAGTTCCCAGAATTTTGCACTCGCTTGTGCACGAAGTAACACTGTTGGTTGATTATACCGAGAATGGGCTTAAAGATTCCATTTGGAGAGGGGACAGAGAATCGTTGGAGATGGGCTTACATATTCCATCCAGAGTAACTATTGATAGGAATATCAGAATAAGTCTACGTCTGCCTTTGTTTTTAGAAGATGTACTTGGAATGAGTCTACGTTCGACTTTGTCCAAAAGAATACCAAAATAAATCTATGCTTGATTTTATCTAAATGATATACTAGAATGAGTCTACACTTGACTTTGTCTAGAAGATATGTTGGAATGAGTCTATGCCTGACTTTATCCAAAAGAATTTCAGAAGGAATCTACGCTTGATTTCATCCAAATTAGAAGATGTTTATGCTTGGCTTCAACTATAAGAGGTATTAGAAGGAGTTTATGCCCGACTTTTCCAAAAAAGTATCAGTAGGAAATCTACACTTGTTTTAATCTGAATGATGCACTAGAAGATGTTTATGCCCGACTTCAACTAGAAGACGTACCAGAAAGAGTATACGCCTGATTTTTTTCAAAAAGAGTATTAGAAGGAAATCTACGTTTGACTTCATCTGAATGATGCACTAGAAGAAGTCTATGCCCGAGTTCATCTAGAAGAGGTATCGGAAAGAGTCTACGCCTGACTTTTTCCAAAAAGAGTATCAGAAGGAAATCTATGCTTGACTTCATCTGAAGGATGCACTAGAAGATGTCTACGCCCGACTTCAACTAGAAGAGGTGCCAGAAAGAGTCTACGCCTGACTTTTTCCAAAAAGAGTATCGGAAGGAAATCTACGCTTGACTTCATCTGAATGATGCACTAAAAGATGTATATGCCCAACTTCATCTAGAAGAGGTACCAGAAAGAGTCTACGCCTAACTTTTTCCAAAACGAGTATCAGAAGGAAATCTATGCTTGACTTCATCTGAATGATGCACTAGAATATGTCTACGCCCGACTTCATCTAGAAGAGATATTTTTCAGAATGACCTTTTGGGGAAAATGTTTAAGTAGCTACTTGTCAGACTTAATCTCTGAGGGAAATACTTGTCTGTTTGCGAACTTAACCTGAAAAGACAAAGTTAGTTTTATGCAAACATCACAATGTTATTGAATGCATTGCGTAATGATGTTCTTAAAGCAAATGAGAGCATTCTATATGCGTTTTGTATGCATATGCTATGATAAATGATGTATGAATGTGAGATATCATTGAAGTGCATCAGTATTTTTGTATAACATTTTTGATCGAGAAAATAAATCCCTGATTGTTGCTAGGGATGTCGAATATGAATCTTCAATCTGCTGGGGATCCCTGCTTGGTGTTTGAGGAAACTTCACTGGAGAATTTGATTTCTGCTTGGCGAGAAGATTTCAAGAACATTGGTCGTTCACCCTCTACTAGGGAGTTTAATTCTTATAAACCCTGACTGGGGATAGACGAGATGGATAAACTTCTGAGGTGCTGTCTGACCGAGTTTTCAATATGGGTGCCAACTCACCTAGGGAGGATAAAATTAGTTGATATCTAGTCCGATTTTTAATCTCGTAGAGACTCTCTAGGGATAGTGGTCTAGACTACCCTTTGCTGGAGAGAAAAGTTTTGTCGGTGATTTATAGTAGTCAGAAGGACAGACTCAAGATGGGGAGACTGAATTCCGTTGGGAAAATAAACCCTGTTGGAGAAGTAAACCCTATTAGAGAAATAAACCCTGATGGAGAAACACTCTGTTGAGGAACTAAACCTTTCTAGAGAAATATGTTCTCCTGGGGACATGAGCCCTAGTAGATAAGAGAAATCTGCAGGGCATTGAATCCGACTAGAGAAATAAACTCAAATGGGGAAGAGAATTCCTGTGAACTATGCTTCTATCATAATATACTAAAGATTGAAACTCCGTAGGTTGGTGATATTGTTGGGGAAAAGATTATACCCCTTTACCCGCTAGGGGATCTGCTGGTGAGTATGATTAGAGTATTTCAGGCTTGTGGGGACTATGTCTTTGTTGAAGATGAGCTTGTGAAGCTGATTCTGTAGGGGATTATCTTATGGGAACTGCTCTGTGGGGCAACTTTAATGGGGATTACTCTATGGGGATTTACGGACGACTTCAACATTATCCCGACTCCTAAAGTCTTGAGTAAATACTTATTCCTATTTTTTATGCATATTTTGTTAACAATAATCATGTTCATATGCATATGTTCATTCAATTTAGTCATTGGACATTTTTGCAAATAAAACAGAAAAAGTAAAGCAAAATTTAAACTTTGAAATTGTGTTTATAATGATAGTTTGCCTATAAACAGGCGATTGTTGTACAAGGAGACATAAATCCTAGTAAGAGGAAATTGTTGGTAAAAATGAAAAGAGTACAAAGTGAAAATGAAATATATAGCTATGTGTAAATGATCTCGTCGGGTTCCAACTTTGCTATTGCCCCTATGTCTTCGAGCATCTCATCCCTCGCTTGTCAGAAGAAGTTGATTGAGTTAATCTACACTATTCGAACTTGACGTTGGTAATAAAGTTGATTGTGAGTGATCCAATGGGACATAGTCGTACACTTTTGTCCCTAATTTCTGCATGGACCGCCCTTTCGCGTTTTCAGTCCACCGAGATACCCTTTTTTCCCCAAGCCGCCTTTTCAGGTTTTTGACTTTCCGGGTGTACATTTATATATATATATCCCCGATTTTTGCCCGAACCCTTTTGGTTCGCTGGGATGCCCTTAATTTTTCCTAGTCCAGTCAACCTAGCAGTTCGTTTTCATGTGTAGTATCTTTTAACTATGTCCGCGTTCACAGGGTGTGGAAGAAATTCACCGTCCCTGGTGGTAAGTATCATGGCACCGCCCGAAAATACCTTCTTGGTTAAAAATGTCCCTTCGTAGGTAGGAGTCCATTTGCCTCTAAGGTCACCCTGCGGTAGGATGGTGCACTTTATTATCAAGTCACCAACCTGATATACCCGATGCTTGATTTTCTTATTGAAGGCTTTGATTGTACACTTCTGGTACATCTGACCGTAACAGACAAGCGTAAGCCTTTTCTCATCAATTAAATTCAACTGGTCCAGTCTAGTCTGAATCCCCTCGTCTTCGGCTAGATCTGCGTCTTTCATAATCCTTAGAGAAGCAATATGAACTTTGACAGGTAAGACAACTTCCATATCATAAACTAAAGAGAATGAGGTTGCCCTAGTTAATGTTCATGCTGAAGTGTGATAACCATGAAGAGAAAATGGCAGCATCTTATGCCAGTCTTTGTTGGTCACAACCATTTTCTGCAGAATCTTCTTAATGTTCTTATTGGTGGCTTCCACTGCGCCATTCATCTTTGGTCGATACATAGAAGAATTGTGGTGTTTGATCTTGAACTACGTGCAGAGTTTTGTGATCATAGTGTTGTTCAGATTAGTACCATTGTCCGTGATAATCCTTTCGGGGATGCCATACCGACATATAAGGTTGTGTTTAATGAATAGGGCAACAACATTTTTAGTAACAGAGGAAAACAAGGGTGGTTCAACCCACTTTGTGAAGTAATTAATGGCGACGAGGATGAAGCGATTTCCATTAGAAGCAATAGGTTTGATCTCTCCAATCATATCAATGCCCCACATTGCAAACGGCCAAGGAGCAGTCAAGACATTTAGTGGTACTGGAGGCACATGTACTTTATCAACATAGATCTGACACTTATGACAAGTTCTTGAGTGGTGGTGATAGTCAGTTTCCATAGTCGACCAATAATAACCCCCTCTCAGAATTTTCTTAGCCATAGTATGTCCAGTGGAATAAGTACCAAAGATACCTTCATGCATATCTTCCATAATCTTCTCCGCCTCTTTCTTGTCCATACAACGAAGCAGATTCGAATCATGGTTGCGCATGTATAGGATTCTGTTGCTCAGGAAGAACTTAGCTGAGAACCTCCGTAGGAATTTCTTGTCGTTGATAGATTCCCCTTATGGATACTCTTGAGCCTCAAGATATCTTTTCACTTCATGAAACCAAGGCATCTCTTCTACTCCATCAGTGTCAACTTCGTAGCAGTGTGCAGGTTCTTCTAGACTTTCAATGGTAATTCTGGGAGCCTCATTGTCCCATTAACTTTAAACATAGACGACATGGTTGCTAATGCATCTGCTAACTGATTCTCTTCTCGTGGGATGTGCTTCTTTATCGTGAAAATTGGTAAACAACTGTTGGTCTTCCAAAAAGGGTTATTTTGGTGACTTGCAGGATCGATCAGATTGATCCTAGGATATATGCTGAGTTTTTTATAAGTAAGTAAGTTTAAGTGAAAAGGGTTAAAAGGGAAAGTAAGAGCCAAGGCAAGATGCAGGCAAAAAACTTGATAAAAGTGCAAGTTAAAGATAAGTAGAAAGGGTTGAGAAGAGTTTAAGGATAAAGATTGAAAAACGATAAGAAGTGCAAGTGAAAGGCAGAATAAAGTAAATTTGCAGTAAAGATAAAGTTTGCTAATGAGTGTAAACGACAAGGAATGTAAAGGAATTGTAAAGACTTTAATTGAAATAAAAGATGGTGTTTCAAACGTACATTCTCAATATCTTTTCTCTCACAACGGGTACTCGGATATGATTGAGTGACTTGTACTAATAAGTTGAACACACGAGAATCTACATAAAATCCCTATATTTATGCTAGAACTAAGTAATCGTCGAACAATTGCCTCGTTCCAGGATGAGGACAAGTGTCCTCTGCATGTACTTTGACTTCTATCTTCATGCCATGTCGCTTTCCTCAACTACCAAGTAAACTGCCTTTCCCTTCTTTCTTCAGATTCAAAGTTACTTGCTACTGATACAAAGCTTTCAGTCGAAGACCACAGAATCCTCTCGGTTGAATACCACAAAAACTTCTTGGTCGAAGACCAACTTTAACTTAGAAAATTCTCTAAGTGTTTTCTCCTTCTTATCAAGGATGACTTTGACACAACCTCTTTCAAAGGCTCATCTGGTCGAAGTGTTGACAACTTTAGATTTCTTCAATCTATTTTTAGCCAATATGACTAATATGTTGTGGGTGTCGAATTTAGGAGCTAACAGTGCTCAAAAGTGATCTCCTCGAAGTACATAATTAAGTTTAACATATGCTCTCGGTACAGAATGAGATTCAGATGCTTAGTATCCCATTTTCTCTTAATCTGGCTGATTACCAGGGCTAAGTCTCCGCATACGCTCAAGAACTTGATTCTCAGGTCAATAACAACTTTAATACCCATGATGCACACTTTGTATTCAACCATATTATTTGTACAGTCAAAGCATAATCTAGCGGTTAAGGGTGTATGGAAACTCTGGGGAGAGATAATTACAACACCAATTCTGTTGCCAAGTGCATTAGAGGCTCCGTCAAAAACAACAGTCCATCGGGATCCTGTCTCAGGTCCTTCATACGGTCCAGGTTCTTCACAATCTGTAACTATCATGATGTTCTCATTCGGGAACTAAAAATTCATAGATTGATAGTCGTCTATGACTTGATGAGCCAAATAATATACCAATACACTTCTGTTGATTGCCTTCTGTGTGGTGTAATGAATGTTGTATTCTATTAAGACCATTTGCCATCGGGCTATCCTTCTGAAGAGAGCTGGCTTCTCAAATATGTATTTAATGGGATCCATTTTAGAGATCAATAAGGTAGTATGAGTCAATATATACTGTCTTAGTCAGCGAGTAGCCCATGCCAAAACGCAACAAGTTTTCTCGAGCAGTGAGTATCTTGTTTCACAGTCGGTAAACTTTTTGCTAAGGTAGTATGTTGCATGCTATTTTCGACCAGACTCGTCATGCTGCCCCAGTACACACCCCATTGAGTTCTCTAGAACTGTTAGATACATGATCAGAGGTCTTCCTTTAACTGGTGGCATCAGGACTGAAGGTTCTTGTAGGTACTCCTTGATTTTGTCAAAAGCTATTTAGAAGTTGTCATTCCATTTCACTACTTGATCTTTCTTTAGTAACTTGAATATTAGCTCACAAGTAGCAGTCAAATGGGAAATAAATCGGGGAAATATAATTCAGTCGTCCCAAGAAACCTCTGAATTCCTTCTCGGTACGGGGAAAAGGCACCTCTTAAACAGCTTTGACTTTTGCGGGGTCAACTTCAATACCTTTACCGTCGACAACAAAACCCAGGAGCTTACTGGACCTCACCCCAAAGGTGCACTTGTTCGGATTCAATCTCAGCTTGTACTTTTTCAGCCTCTCAAACAACTTGTGTAGATGGTCAAGATGCTCTTCTTCAGTCTGAGATCTGGTTATCATGTCGTCAACATAGGCCTTTATCTCATGATGAATCATGTTATGGAACAAAGTTACCATAGCATGCAGATATGTTGCGCCAGTGTTCTTCAACCCAAAAGGCATAACCTTGTAGCAGAAAGTGCCCTACTGTGCAACAAAGGTAGTTTTCTCCATGTGTTCAGGTGCCGTCTTGATCTGATTATACCCTCAGAACCCATCCATGAAGGATAATACCTTGTGTTGAGCGGTGTTGTCGACCAAGACATCTATATGTTGAAGTGGGAAGTCATCTTTGGGGCTTGCCCTGTTCAGATCCCTGTAGTTTACACACATACGTACTTTGTCGTCTTTCTTCGGTACCATAACCACATTTGCAACCAATTTAGTATATGATGTCACTGCTAAGAACCATGTGTTGAATTGTTTAATAACCTCTGCCTTGATCTTCTCTAACATTTTGGGATGCATACAACGAACCTTCTATTTTATCAGATCACAACCTTCTTTCATCGGTAGATGGTGAACCATAATATCGGTATCAAGCCCTGACATGTCTCCATATGACCAAGCAAATATCTCAACATATTCATGCAACATCTGTATTAACCTGTTCTTGACACTGTCCTCTAAGTTCGCGCCTATCTTGACCTTTTTTCTGTCTATTTCAGTACCCAAGTTTATCACTTCAATTGGCTCTTCATGTGGTTGAATAACTTTATCTTCTTGCACTAACAGTATGACAAGTTCTCCTGGTATTTCAGTCTTCCTTACCTTCTTCCTCTGCTTGGTAGATCGGATTTTCAAAGTCATGAGTGGCAATAGGAAAATCGTTATCAACGGGATCCAGAGTGAATGTGGATCTGCAATTGTGTGGGTGTGTGTAAGAACACATAGTTATTTGAAAGTGTTAAAAGTGAAAATAAAGAAAGAGAGCACAAAATTTGAATGCAAAACGTCTAATGCTTTATTAAATGAAAATATGTTTATGAAATGACAACCCTTAACAAGTGGAACATTGTGCCCCGGGTAAGGCACAAGGCTTAAAGTCATTGCTCAAATATTACAAAGCAAAAACTTGAAAGCAATACAAAATTAGAAATGTAGCTATTACTCCTAACTAAAGGAGATAGAGATGATGTCCTCGGCCTTCTAGTTGCTAAGCCCTTTTCCAATGGTAGGAAAGATCCAACTATCAAGGTCATAATCAATGTCAAAATCTTCTATCATGTTGACTCCATTATTGCTGATGCGAAATGATGGCCTTCCAGCTCGAGCGCGACGAACAATCCTTTGACCCTCTGCAATGAAACCCAAACCAAACTTGTTAGATTTATAGGGAATGTCAGGAAGCTGACCCCAAATAGTACAACCAACTTCTTCTACAATAGCTTTAGCATCTTTCAATGAAGCCATATTGGGCGGAACCTTAGTGACTTTGGGAATGGTAGAGACGTCTTCAGTTGAGGTAGGAGGGATAACTTCAAAAGTCTTACAGGGAGTCTCGATGAATTCACCATCCATCACTACATATCAGAAAGAATTCAAATGACTAACCATATACTCTTCTTCGCTGCAGACAGTAACAATCTTTCCATTTACAAGATACTTTAGCTTCTGGTGCAGGGTAGAGGTAACAACGCCTGCCTCATGTTTCTAGGGGCGCCCCAGTAAGAAAGAGTAAGCTGATCAAATGTCCATCACGTAAAAGGTAGATTCAAAGATTTGTGAACCCACCTTGATCGGAAGATCCACTTCTCCATGTACCATCCTTTTCGACCCATCAAAGGCTCGAGCTATAATATCACTGGGTTTGTACGACCCTTTCACAATCAAGTCTGTCAAGAGCGCCTTTCAGCAAAACATTCAATGTAGAGCCATTATCAAGCAATACACGAGCCAGAGTAGTTCCCCTACATTCAACGGAGACATACATGGCTTTATTGTGGTTTCTTCATTCCAGTGTTAGATCAGCATCATAGAAACCAAATCCATTATCGGTCGTCAAGCTCACAACATAACTTCCAAATTGATCGATAGAAATCTCTTATGGCACGTGAGCAGTCTTCAAAATATTTACTAAAGCCTGTGCATGAGCTTCATAACATAATAGTAGGGATAACATAGAGATCTTGGATGGGGTCTTCCCCAGTTGTTCAACAATCTTGTAGTCACTCTTTAGGATAATCTTTAATACCTCTTCCAACTCTTGTCTAGAGGTATCTTCAACTATAGCTTCCTTAAGTGCCTCCGTCTGGGAAGGCTCTGTTATTGGCTCTTTTCCCCGAGCCTCAGTAGTTAACTCGGTAGCTGTAACTTTAACAGGTGTGGCAATAGTCTTCGGAGAGATTTAGGGAGAGAAAACCCTTCCGCTTCTAGTAACCTTACTGGTTTCAGCAATATTGTCAATGCCAGGATCAACAACTTCAGTGACTTCAACTACGACAGTCGGTAGTTCTTGTTTGAAGCCATGGTAGTAGACGTAGGATCCATAGTTCCAAGGAATAGCTTTATCCGAAGAGGGATAGGTCTAGGTGTAATGATGATCAGGGGAGCAACTTTCAGATTGGCAGTAATCCTTACAGGACTTTTAAAGGTGATCCTGATAGGAGGGCTAGAAATTACGGATAAGTCTTAACATAGATTCTCACCCGACGGAACCTTCTCGATCAGAATTATATGATTGTCCATTAGGCGTTGAATTCCTTACTTCAGTAATCTGCATCCATTGGGTTGGGCTGTGCAGCAGTAACATTTTTCAATACAGCCCGGAAATAAACCGGCGTGCAGCAAATTCTTCTTGATAATTGGTAGAGGATTCTTCAATTAACTTATAGTAGCAACATAAAGAACATCGTCAATTGCACTTATGACTTTGTCATGCTTCGGAATAGGCACAATACTCACATTTGGAGTCTCCGAGGATCAAACTCAATTTCGTTGTTGTCAATCATATCTTGAATTTTGTTTTTCAGGCTCTAGCAGTTATTGGTGTCGTACCCAAGAGTGTTATAATGATAGGCACATCTCGCATTCAAATTATACTTAGGAGAGGAGGTGTTATGATTCTGAGGAGGATCTGTTTAAGTGGTATAGAGGCAAGCAACAAAAGTTTTGGAAATATTTATCTGGGAATTTATCGTGTCCATAAAGATTGGTTATTGAATTGTCATTCGACAAATCTGTCGTTAATGAGTTTGGGGATAAATGGGTTTGTAAAGAAAATGTTATCAACTGAAAATAAACGTAAATAAAAGTAAAAACTGAGGAAGAACTTATCAAGCCTGCATATAATTTACTCATCAGACTTAAATCTATCGACCAGCTACATTCAACCTAACAATACTCATCAATGTCACTATGTATCACTCATAACCTAAGTCATTTCTAACCCAAATTGAGAGACCGAATGTACCATCTCAAAAGTGATATCTCTACCTCCTTAACAACACACAAGACAACCATGTTACTCGCACTGATGATCTCTCAACACAACACAACCAACATAGGCAGTAAGCTTTGATACTCAAGTAGATGTCAGCTCTAAATCTATCTCTAGAGTTCAGAAACTAACAGATAATCATCCTAGATAAGAATTTAAGTAGTATATGTCTATAACCACTTAAATCCCTCGCATAAAGCAAAAACCCAGGACAACAATTGATAAAGATTTATAAATCAAGTTTAATATAACGCCATGGGCGACAAATATATATAAATTTAGAGTAAATACATGTACAAACTCAACACATAAAGAATACACAGAGAGGAAGAGAAATGGACCATAAATCTACCGGTTTATCAGTGTCGATTGATGAGAAATTCTCCCCGTATCATCAGTATGCAAGCTTCAATGTTGTTTTCAAAGCTAATCCTATCCAAAAATGAAGGTTGGTGGAGTTCAGATCATAAATACCCAAAACCATACAAAACAAAATGTGTTTTTACACCTAAATACGCATTTCTGACTGTCCAGCATCACTCGACGACCAAAAAGCGTCGCCCAGCGACCAAAAAAACATTTTCCCCATGCTTCAGCTCGCCTAGCGTCTCCCGACGACCAAAAAGCATCGCCCAACAACGGATGACAGAAAGTTGAAAAAACTAGCACAACATTCTGCACTATTTCGGCCATAACTTTTGAACTGTAACTCCGATTCACGCCCGGTTCGAAGTGTTGGAAAGCTTATTCAATGCTCTTTATAGAAATGACTAAATATCAAAGCTTGAATACCTACAAAATGAGATAAAATAAATTAAACTCAATGATATTTACATAATAATGCAATAAATACACTATAACGTAAACTATAAAGAATATACACTAAAGTTGAGGTTTATTGACAAAAAGAAAACGAATTAAGCCAATGAGTGCTAATTATTAACACTCAAATTTACAACAATTTAACACTCATATAACTCTCTCCAACTTAAAACATTGTCTGTCCTTAAACAAAGTCAAATAAACTTAAAGATGTAAAAGACGATAATTAAAGAACCACGAATCAACGGGTTTTTAAAAATAGAAAACAAATGCTATGACTCAAATAAAAAATGGTACACGCAAAGAAATATACTTACCATTAAACTACAATGATAACATAAACATTAGACAAATGCTAAATACAAAAATTATTCCAAACATTCTAAAACAATACTAGTTCACAAATGAATCACATCTAGCAAACACAATCATCGGTAGATGAAAAACACACAAAAATGGGGGTATTTTCACTCATCCAACAATCTTGAAAATAATAGACTAAATTATTCATCCAAAAATTTACATTGAAAATATAAAAGAAAGAATCTCAAGGGCTTTTCAAGGTTATAATGTGGCTTGGTTAACAAACAAGGGATAATTCCTAAAGCTAATCGGAAAAACTTGCCTAAACCTAAGGGAGTGATCAATGCACCAAAGATTCAAACACAAAATTCCAATTAAACTTCTTATGAATCCCAAATTTCACACCAAAGAACATCACTTATTAACATAATATTATTCGAACTCTTTTTGTTTTTCTTTTTCAAAACTTTTCCATTTTGTTCTTTCTTTTTCTATCACTTTTTTTTCATTTTCTTTTCAACCTCATAGAAATCAACCAATAAATACAAAATCATTTTTATCTCCAACTTAAATTCAACCATACATTAAAGTGAATACTCCCTACTTTCTAAGGCAAAGTAAAAATTAAAACCAAAACAATGGTTGATGGTTCAAGAAAACAACGAATCAACATCCATACAAAAAGGGAAACTAAACACTCATAGACAAGCATTTAGTAAATACAACATGGATATTGACAAAAATCTCAAAGGGGGTTACTAATGATCACACACTCATAAGGTGAATTGACTTATTTGGTCAAGGTAGTTATGCTCAAAATGAAACAAAAAAATGCCTTGATCATGTTCAAGCTTTCATACAATCAACACAAACAAAATATTAAGCATAATAAAATCCAGTTAAAATAAGAATTGTGGTCTTCAGCATATGTGAACAATGGAAAGCTACCTCACAAAAAGGATAGGAACTAAAGTGATTCACAAATTAATAAGTGTACAAAAGAATGAATGGCATAAAATTGTAAAAAGTCTAAGTATCATGAATAGCTTAAGTATAGAAAGCGATAAACACATACCTCGAACCTGTACAAAACTTTAACAAAATCATTACCACGCATTCGCAAGTTGAAATGATCAAACTTGACAAATCACCTCAATATTCTACAAGTTACCGGACCAACACTTGAGTGCAAACAACAACAAAAGAATTAGAAAAATAGTACTCCTACAAAATTTCAATGTACAAAATTTACAATATATACAACGAACAAAACTCCTCAAGCTAAACGCGACAAGCTTTCGGAAAACACAAATTGACATAACAAAACAAATACAAATAAAGATATGAAAACTGGGTGAAAATAAATTTACAAGTTGAAAAGTAAATATTTGAAATTCAGAACATTTCCTTGTTTCAACTTGTTAAAGTACAAATCACCACACACATAAACAAATACAAACAAACATGCTTGTTTTATGTCTTAAGCTCGACGCCTTTATTGTGTGAGCTAGTAACCTCCTCTCATCATGCCATGGTATTGTCACACCGCATAAACCTAAAGAAAGTGTCCTAACAATCACACAACAAACGTTACGAAAACGAGACAATTTACAACAATACGTGAAAACACATATATGCACAAATGTCATATACAAGTTAATGTACAATTTCTATACAACATATACATTAATTACAAAACTCAAAAACAAAATAATTATCGCAATGCGAAGACAATAGAACCAATCTTCGGCAACAACGCCATTTTGTTGAAGCGCTATAGCGGCAAGCAACACAAGTTTTAGAAATATTTATCCGAGAATTTATCGTGTCCACAGAGATTGGTTATTGAATTGTCGTTCGATAAATCTGTCGTTAATGAGTTTGGAGATAAATGGGTTTGTAAAGAAAATGTTATCAACAGAAAATAAATGTAAACAAACGTAAAAACTAAGGAAGAACTTATCAAGCCTTCATACAATTTACTCATCACAGACTTAAATCTATGGACCCGTTACATTCAACCTAATAATACTCATCAATGTCACTATGTATAACTCACAACCTAAGTCATTTCTAACCCAAATTAAGAGACAAAATGTATCATCTCAGAAGTGATATCTCTACCTCCTTAACAACATACAAGACAACCGTGTTACTCACACTGACGATCTCTCAGCACGGCACAACCAATACAGAAGTAGTAAGCTCCGTTACTCAAGTAGATGTCATCTCTAAATCTATCTGTAGAGTTCAGAAACTAACAGATAATCATCCTAGATAAGAATCCAAGCAGTATATGTCTATAACAACTCAAATCCCTATCACAGAGCAAAAATCTAGGATAACAATCGACAAAGATTTATAAAGCAAGTTTAATATAACGCCATGGACGAAAAATATACATAAGTTCAGAGTAAATACATGTAAAAACTTAACACATAAAGAATACACAAAGAGGAAGAGAAATGAACCATAAATCTATCGGTTTGTTAGTGCCGATTGATGAGCAATCCTCCCGGATCATCCGTATGCAAGCTTCAATGTTGTTTTCTAAGCTAATCCTATCCAAAAATGGAGGTTGATGTAGTTGGGATAAAAAATACCCAAAACCATACCAAATAAATATGTGTTTACACCTAAATACGCATATCTGATTGTCCAGCATCTCCCGACGACCAAAAAGTGTCGCCCGGCGACCAAAACAGTGTTTTCCCCATTCTTCAGCTCACCTAGCGTCGCCCAACGACCAAAAAGCATCGTCCGACAATAAATGACAGAAATTTGAAAAAACCAGCACATCATTTTGCACTCTTTTGGCCATAACTTTTGAACTGTAACTCCCTTTCGCGCCCGGTTTAAAGCGTTGGAAAGCTTATTCGATGCTCTTTCTAATAATGCCTAAATAAAAAAGCTTTAATAACTACAAAAATGAGATAAAATCAATTAAACTCAATGATATTTACATAATAACACAATAAATACACTATAACGTAAACTATATCGAATATACACTAAAGTTGAGGTTTATTGACAAAAAGCAAACGAATTAAGCCGATGAGTGCTAATTATTAACACTCAAATTCATAAAAACTTAGCACTCATCAAACTCTCCCCAACTTAAAACATTATTATGAATTTGAGTGTTAAAAATTAGCACTCATCAGCTTAATTCGTTTGCTTTTTGTCAATAAACCTCAACTTTAGCGTATATTCGGTATAATTTATGGTATAGTGTATTTATTGCGTTATTATGTAAATATAATTGAGTTTAATTGATTTTATATCATTTTTGTAGGTATTCAAGCTTTGATATTTAGGCATTGCTATAAAGAGCATTGAATAAGCTTTCCAACGCTTCGAACCAGGTGTAAATCAGAGTTACGGTTCAAATGTTATGGCCGAAATAATGTAGAATATTGTGCTAGTTTTTTCAACTTTCTGTCATCCATCACCGGACGATGCTTTTTGGTCATTGGGCGACGCTATGAGAGCTGAAGCATGGGAAAAATTCTATTTTAGTCACCGAGCGACGCTTTTTGATCGTCGGGCGATGCTGGACTGTCAAAAATGCGTATTTATGTGTAAAAACACATTTTTTGGGTATGGTTTTGGGTATTTTTAACCCTAACTCCATCAACCTTCATTTTTTGATAGTTAGAGCTTAGAAAACAATATTGAAGCTTGCATACGATGATCCGGGGTGGATTTCTCTTCAATCGGTGATGACAAAGCGGTAGATTTGTGGTTCATTTCTCTTCTTCTTTGTGTATTCTTTATGTGTTGAGTTTGTATATGTATTTACTTTGAACTCATGTGTATTTGTCACCCATGGTGTTATATTAAACTTGATTTACAAATCTTTGTCGATTATTATCTTAGATTTTTGCCATGTGCAAGGGATTTGAGTTGTTATAGACATATACTGCTTAGATTCTTATCTAGGATGATTATCTGTTAGTTTCTGAACTCTAGAGATAGATTTAGAGCTGACATCTACTTGGGTATCAGAGTTTAATTCCTCTGTATGATTGTGTAGTACTGAGAGATCGTCAGTGCGATTACATAAGTTAACTTCTGTGTTATTGAGGAGGTAGAGAGATCATTTCCTTGGTGATACAGTCGGTATCTGAATTTGAGTTAGAAATGACTTAGGTTGTGAGTGATATGTAGTGATATTGATGAGTATTGTTAGGTTGTGTGTAATTGATCGGTAGATTTAAGCCGATGAGTGCTAATTATTAACACTCAAATTCACAACAATTTAGCACCCATCAGGATCTGTTAGCATAATCAAGTCCACTTTTAGCAAATGTTGTAATGCATATTACCTTCCTGTAGCGTCTGACCTATGCCTATTGCCTTATTGTTTTTGTTGTTGAACATGTGCAGGATTAGAAATTAGTACGGCTCCCACTGGCTGATTGCAGTCATTTTTACCATGGCCCTTCTGGCCATAAATAATATTGTTTCCTTTTTATTATTGAATGTCTTCTTTACAGTACTTGAAGGTGCAACCACTTGAATTTTTCAGCTCTTAATACCACTTTCAACTCGTTCCCCAGTTAGGATCAGCTCAATAAAACCAGACAAAGAACTCCCAATCAAATGATTAAAGAATGGACCTGTTAGAGTGCCCATGAACATATCAACTAGCTCCCGGTAAGACAAGGGAGGTTGCAATCTTCCGGCTAAGTCTCTCCACTTTTGGGCATATTCTTTAAACCCTTCATTTGAACCCATGGTCATGTTTTATAATTGCATACGAGTCAGTACAAGGTCAGCATTGTATTGATACTGCTTGTAAAAAGTAGCATCCAAGTCTTCCCAAGTATGAATGTTGGTTCCCTCCAGCTGATAGAACCATTCGAGTTGTATACCAGACAAACTCTCCTTAAAGAAATGAACACATAACTTTCTATCAGCAATATAAGGTTGGATCTTCCGAACATAAGATCACAGATGAAGTTTCAAATAATACACACCATCATATTTAGCAAGAGTAGGGACTTTTGAGGGATAACCACCCCCGGGATAAGACCCAGCTCTCCTAAATCCAATCCAGGAACTTTATGGATTTCCATAGCCTTAAGAAGGTCTTCTAGCTGCTTGTATCTATCGTTGGCATGAGGGTATTATTCATCATAATAGTCTTCATCCTCAGGAATCTTACCAGAACAAATGTTGCTCCCACCTTCATCCCTGACACTTCTACCATCCTCCTCTTGGTTGTCATCTTCATCAGAGGTGATATCAACAATTTGAACTGGTTTAGTAGGACCTTTAAATCTTCTTCCCATGTTGAAAATATCAATTGGTTTCCGAGTCTTCTTCTTTTTAGCGATGAACACCATCATATATTTTTGTCCTTGATCAAGATTCAGGAGGGTCTCCTGGAATTGGGAATTCTGAGCTTGGAGTTCCTTAACAGTCTGTTCAAGATCCATCTTTTACTGAAATAAATAGCAAGAAGATGAGAAAACCTGTATAGGAAAACTTATTTATGTAATGATGCATGATATGCAAATGCAATATTTTCAAGGATCATGGGATTTAAATTTGTTTAAACAAGAGGAAACAAGAGAAATTTTAGTAACGAGCTCAAATTACAATTGCTTTTAATAAAAGAGTTACAAAATAGCAAAATATAAATTCAATTCTCCCATGGATGCTTCCTCTTTGTGTTGACATATGCGTTAAGGCTTTATTCTTCATGGAGTCATTTTATCAGCTCGAGTACTTTCTTCTCACTAGCATAGGACTGAGCTTCGAAGGTATCTCTTTCTTCCTTTAGTTGAATCCAAGACTTCTGTATTTCTTAAAAGTCAGTAGGCATATCAGGATGAAGAACAGTGTGAGAAACATCCCCTTCAACAATAGGTTCTACGATTATTGGTAAGATAGTAGGATATGGTATTTTGTGATTCTTAGTACAAGATCGCACCCATATGAGGTAATACTCTAGAGGAATGTAATTCTTGTGTCCCAAAGTCTTGATATCAATATTGTTGACCATCCTCCAAGCACGTATAAACCTTTGATGGTGATTTTGAGGATCGTTCTCATAGTCGAACATAATACCCTGGATGAGCATATCGTGAGGACCGTCCCTTCGAGCATAACCAAACTGACACAGAGCTAGAGAAGGCTTATAAGTGATGCCCCTATTATACCAAGGAGTGCTACATTAGGGAATTCCCCACAACGATCAATGATAGTGACATCTGCTTGAGATCGAGAACACCACTGGATATCTGCATGAGTGAGTGACATCAACCTTTGAGACCACCTTAAACCTTATTCGTTCTTTATAACTAATCGGGATATATGCAAAATAAATCACCTGAACAATAGAGGTATGCAACATATAAGAGTTCCTCGCTTCTTCATAGTACGAGTGTGGAGGGAATGCAAGATATCTCCGAGTAAAGTAGGTACCAGATTATGAGCGAGAAATATCTTGATGGCACTCATATATATGAATTGGTCCAGATTATGGAATAGTGCCAAACCATAGACCATAAAGGCCAAAATATCTTCAAAAGCATGAAGATTTATGGCATCTAGAAATCCATAAGCCTTCTCTATCAGAAATTGTAGGTAAGTACCCTCTTGAAGTTTAGTTTGTTCAAATTGTCCTAAAGAAGTAACCGGGTTCTAGGGATCTCAATATCACTGATCTTTCCCACAAGTTTCGTCTAGCCCGACAACTGAATTGGCACCAAACAAAACTCGGGAGTCAAATCTCAATGAGTGTATTATCGAGTATCAACCAACTTCGGACTGCACTAAAGCCTACTATCTCACTACCTTATAATGGCTAAGTTGAGTCAATTAAGGTTTTAAGGTCAGTTAGTGCTTATGGCACCATGCGGCAGACTAGTATGCTCCCCGATTGGCTCGAGGGTTACCAGTATAAACCAATATATCGCACTAACATAGCCATCATCTTAACCATATCAGTATATTCCGTATAGTTTCCATGATCTATTTATATTTATCTAATATATTCCCCAGATCCAGTTATAGGATCTTTAAAAGAAATAACCCAAACAACCCTTTAAAAATAAAGAAGACAAATCAAACAAGAAAAATATTTAAAAGTAATCTAACTCTAAGGTAACCCCACTTTTTATTTCTCCCCAGCAGAGTTTCCAGTTTTGTAACACGGTAGGAGAACTGACTTGGTTTTGCATTTTATTGCAAATGTTGCAGATAGCAAGAGTCACCACCGGCTTTTATTTTATCCAATAAGGAAAGGGTGAAAAGAACAGGAAATACCTTCGAGATTTTATTGAGTTCGGGGGGTAGGTTATGAAAATGTAAGGTGTTAACATCTTTTTCATTCGTAGTTATCTACGTGCTCTTAATTGCTAGCTCACTTTGTTTGAAATGCTTTGTGTTTGTGTATTTGAAAATATTTTGAAAATGCCTAAGTACGTAAACTTTGTAATGATTCTTGTATCGTTAAGAATGCATCCAAAGTGTTTGTTTTTGAAAATATTTCAAAGAAAGTGTTTATGGAAAAATATGTTTTATTTTTGTGAGCAAGCGATTATGAGCTATCTACCTACTCAAAAGTATTTCGTGTTATTTTCCTCCTCCTTATATAGCGATACCCTACCATTAGTTAGTGTGAGGGACAAGCGTGGGTCATCGTACAGTCATAAAGGCAACTTGTAGGGCGCTTTAGAAATTTATCGTAAGGGACTAAGATCATTTATCGAAGGCAGCATCGAAGGGTCATCGAGGGACTATGATATTTGATTTCGAGGGACAGTGCTAAAGCATCCCCACGTTCGAGGGACATGACTGTTTTATTCGAAGGCCACAAGTGAGGTTATCCTAGAGGTGAGTGTGCGAATAGTGGTTTAATTCAGTTATTTAATCCTGATTAGGGTTATCTAGCGGTTGATTTTATATCTTTCCATACATGCCTAGTTACTATATAGTAATAAGGAAAAGCAGTAAAAGCAGAAAGTAAATGTCCTACGCTATTACAAAGCTTCGGGGAAGGGGGTACAAACCACAAAAATTGGGGGAGATAGAAAGCAAGTAAAACTCTAGTTAAACTATTACATTCCATAGCAGTTACATAATAGGAAAAACTAATGCACAAATAATAAAGTGAGCGAAGCGGTAAAAAAGGAAAAGAAACGGAGAAATTGTTTGATGAAAAAGACTTGATAATTAACCTAACTTCTAATTGATTTTAAATGATTAAAAAAAGAGTCAGGTAATTAAACTAGGTGTGATACGGTGGGAGAACTTACTTGAGGTTTTGCGTTTTATCGCAAATGTCGAGGTTAGCAAGAGTCGCCACCGACTTTTCTTTTATCCAAAAGGAAAGGTAAAAAAGCACAGGAAAGACCTTTGAGATGTTTTCTTGAGTTCAGGGGGTAGATTATGAAAAGGGAAGGTGCTAGCACCCTTTTCATCCATGGTTTTCCATGGGATCTTAGTTACTTACTTAGATCACTTGCTTTGTTTTGTTTGAAATGGTGTTTGGTGTGGTTTTGAAAGTATTTTGAAAAGAGGTCATTCGTTTAGGAAATCTTTGTAATGATTCTCGTTCATAAGAATGTATACAAAGATGTTTGTTTTTTGAAAAATGTTTCAATATTTTGTAAGATGTTTTGAAATGTGTGTGTTTGTTTTTGAAAATAGCAAGGATTGTTCGAAAGAGAGCAAGTAACTTAGAAGCTATCTACCTACTCAAATGTCTTTCTTGTGCATTTTTATTCATTTGACATTGTTGACTTACCATTGATTTGGTAAGCAACCCTATCTTTGGATGTTTAAACGGGACGAGCGTGGGTCATCGTATGACCATGATAGCAATGTTGCCAAGTATCTTAGCTTTTTTTGAGGGACCAAGATCATTTTGTTTTAGGCAACCTTTGTATAGCGTCATCGAGGGAATATGATCTTATTTTTGTTTTGTTTTGCCAAGATACTTCGCATACGTAACATGGCCATTTTATTTTAGGCAACCAAGTGGGTGAAACCCTAAGGGTGCTTGTGTGCAAAGTGTATCATTTTCATGCTTTTGTCTTGCATTAGGTTTTTTCTATTTGTTTGGTTTTTGTTCTTGTCATGCAAAACCCTAATTACTAAGCATAGTATATAAAGCAATAAATTGCATAAAATAAACTAAGCTATTACAACAATTATTATGGGAGGGAGATACAAGTTTTGAATAGGGATTTTGCACAAATATAAACCTAAATATATTATTACAACCCAATTGAATATTATGCGAATTAAATAAATAAACAAATATTTAAAATGCAATGCAATGTATTAATGCAAAAAAATGTTTTGGTATTTGTTTTTTGTATGAGAAAATAATTTGAATTAAACCCTAAAAAGAAAGGAAAAATAATATTATTTTTGGAAGGGTTTAAAAGAAAATAATGTTTCATATTAATATTTTATCCATTTTTTGTCCAAGAAAATAATAAATAATATTATATGTAAATATTAAAAATTAAATATGTATAAAAATAAATATTTATGAGTATAAGTAATATGATAAAAAATATTAAGTTTTTATTATATTTATTTACAAACTATTTGAGAAAATAAATTCTATTCTATTGAATAAGTTACTTTTTGTGTAAAAAATAATAAAATAATAAAATAAAATTGTGAAAAATAAAGAAATTATTTTTTATAATTTTTATTATTCAGAAAAATAAATGAAAGTATAAAAATATGAAAATATAAAATAAATATAAAAATATAACAAAGTTAGTCAAGGGGGTGCAAAAGCAATTCAAGAGGTGCAAAAAGCAAAAACAAAAAGCCCAGAAGCGCCAAAAAGCCCAGACTTCGTCCCTGTCCTCCAGCCAGCTCCCTTGCATGAGCGTTTCAGCTCAAACTGTAACTTTCACATGCTTGCATAAAAACAAAATCTCATAACATGAAACATGTGGCATTTGAGCTCACGATTCCAACAATATAAATTTTGTAACCTAACTCTCAAAGATCAGGGAGAATTTTGGAACCCCTAATTCGTGACCTAAAAATTTCAGCATATTCAACCTTCAAATTCTCTCTGCATAGTTAATATAAATGAAAAGTATGCATATGTACAGCTTCACCATGTTATGAACTATATTTTTTCTTCACAAATCGTGGCTTGAGGATGTCTTTTCAGAGAGATAGAGTTTTTAAAAATACCTCCTTCAGCTGGATTTGAGTAGAGTAATGTAGGAGCTTTAATGGAGGCCTGAAGATTGTGTGAGCTTCCTTGAACTTCCTTCAAGCTATTCTAATGCCTAGCCTGCCTTGAGAATGGCTGGAACTTCCTACACAAGTCAAGTTGCAAGCTTCAAGGTTGAAAATGGCAATGGCTGAAACAGGGGTTACAGAACCAGGGTAAGGGCTTGGCTTGCTTTGGTAGGATGTGTATGAGGTGTTTCAAGTGTTAAAATACAAAATGCATGAGCCAAAAATTAGTTGGCAATGATTCTGCAGAAATGCTATGTTTGGACAGAATTTTAGTGTTTCTGAGTTTGAGAGTGTTTTGGATGCAAGCAAATCGTGCTAAGCCTTGCCAAATGTTTGTGTATTTGTATAGAAATGATACAAAGTCCACTCCTTACTAGCTGCACAAGTTTTTTGACCTTTTGCAACCTTTCTTGCTTTTTAAGTAAAGTGACAAGACCAATGCTAACATGCTTGTCCTTGCTTTCTTGTGACCTGAAATGAAATTGTACAATATGCTTAATACCTGTAGAAATTGTTTGCATCAAAGGGATATGTCCAAGGCTCAAGATTGATAAAGTTACAAAAGCTCATCTTTATGAAAATGGCATTGTGAACTTTATGCCTAAAATGGAATTATCTCTTGTACAATGCTTCAAAAGCAAAGATAATGCCTTTAGCTTCTGAGTTTGCATTTAATTATGGAGTATAAAGTGAGTTTAGGACCTGTAAAGCAATATTCAAATAGCATGGATTGGATTTGCAACTTGATGCCTTGTAAAAATGGCTTGATCAAAAGTGATAAAATGCCAACTTCCCTTCTTCGAATCTCCCTAACCAAAAATGATCTTGGAGAGTTCTAGGACATTTTGGAAAGCTTGAAATGTGCTATATAATCCATATTTGAAATTAATTTTGAGATACCTCTTGGAACTAGGTGAAAAATGTCCATGAAGTTGGGTCCAAAACCTGCCTAAATTAGGGCAAAATTTCACTAAGTTAAGAAGTTCATGGACCCATATTCACAAATTCATAACTTGAGATCCAAGCATCTTTTGGGAAAAGTTTGTGAAGAAAAGTTGTATATTTCATGTAGGACTACAACTTTAATGTTGGAAGTTTTCTTTGAACCAAAATGAATCATGGTGAAAAAGTGGTGAAAATTTGGAAAAAAATAAGAAAATTTCCATACTTAGAAAAATTCTAAGTTATGAAAATTTTCAAATTCAAAACCCTAATTTTCAAAATTGGTTTTATTGGTGAACAAGTTTCACATTTTGACATATCTTGATTAATTATGACCCTTGGCACTTGATTTTGACCAAAAAGTCAAAGTTTGACTTTTCAGTGTACAATTGACTTTTGATCAGTTGACTGCAAAATTCATATGTCAATCCAATGAAATTGAGATCTTTTGAACCATGTGATTAGGTCAATATGATGCCAACAGATCCTTGAAATCATGCTTGAACCCAATTGGTCATTGGCTAGGTTAAAAATCAGAAATTGCCCTTTCTCAGTCAAAACCCTAATTTTGACCATTTTGCCCTTTTGATGATTTGATCAAATTTCTTGAGGAGTTGTGATCCAAACTTGATCAAATGGTACATATGAGTCTAAAATGTTGTTGTGGATAAAAAATTGTGAAGTTTGACTGTAAATTGGCCTTGGTTGACTTTTTCCCCAATACAGCTGATTTTTAGGTCAATTGTCCAATTGACTGATCAAAAATATGGTTCAAGGCTTGAAGCTTAACATGAGCAATCTTAGGGGTCCAAGATGGTATATGAAAGTCACATGAAGCATTGATGGTCCAAAAATCCTTGTGCAAACTCAAACCCTAATTTTAGGTTATCAGTGCAAGATGAGGTGTCTTGAGCTGACCAAACCCTAATCTTATCTTGAGTCCAAGAAGTCTTGTGAGAAAAATATTGATAAATGAGAGCGTAAATTTTGGGGTATAACACTAGGCAAACCCTAAATCTAAGTCGATTTTAAGTTAATTTAGAAAACCTAAAAAATCAAATTAGGGTTTATTAGTTAAGACCTAAAATTAATTAACCTAAAAAATAAATTAACCTAAAAATTAAATTAATTTAGAAAAATTAGGGTTTGGTTTAGAAAAGTTTTTTTTATATAAAAAAGGTTTGTAAAAGAGTGAAAAACATAGAATTAGAAAAAATGACCAAATGAGTAGGGGTGGTTGTTGAACCCACGCCCTCAGCAGTTTCCAGCAGTATGCTCACCACTGGGCCAGGCGCGCTTTTGCTAGGATACATGTTTAACATGTTTTATAATTAACCTGCAAAAGATATGAAATATTAAAGAAAAAAGTGTCAAAAGGGTGGATCTAACCCGTGCCCTTTGAGACTAATGCCTTATCATGTGCGCTTCTGCCGCTGGGGTGGTTGTTTCATCCATTCATATAATGAAACAAAATAAATATAATATATAAGAAAATGCATTGGCCGGAGAAGCGCCGGAGCCCTAGCTCCGGTTGTCTTCTCCGATGACCTGTGTATTCAAAACCTGCAAAATTCAAAGGGTTAATGATCCAAAACGTCCTATCCCCCCAAATTCAACTCTCCTGAATCCAAATATGGGCTTAGTTTTGGCTAAAAGTCTTTGGATTGTGAGTTTCGAAGCAAGAACCCTAACTTGGTTCAAAAATGGCAAGTAAAGATCTGGATGTCAAAAATCCCATGTAACGATTACAACATGTTCTGAACATACATATAAACTGATTTGAATGGTTAGAAACATTCAACAATGCATAGAATTAAAAGTATATGTATGATAAAAATCAAGAAACGACCATAGCCTATATGCATGTTTCAAGCCCTTTGGATCATGGTAACTGATCCAAACTTACCCTTCAATCTTCCTAGAAGTGAATGGAATGAAAGTTTGGTGGTGAGGAGGCTCGAGAATAAGGTTTTCAAAACTAGGGTTCTCGGAAAATTTTGATGTTTCTTGACAATTTTGTGGTGCAAGGATTCGTGTCTTTCTCTTGTCTTAATGTCTGAATATATAGAGAATTTTTAGGGCAAAAACAAATGGGCTTGGACTCTTGTGTAATAAGATATAATTTTATCTTATATTATTTTATATTATTAATGAATTAAATAAAAAATAATTAAAATAAATAAAATAAAACAAGGCCAAAGGGTGTGTGAATGAATTCTGAGGGGTATGAAGGGTATAACACACATTTGGACCTCAAAACCATGGCCCAATAGTCCAAAATATCAACCTTGCTCAATTTGAACTTCAAGCATTTGCTCAAAATTTCCCAACTTGCAATGGTAATAACTCACTCAACCTTTATCTTTTGAAGGTGATCTTGGACTTTTTAGAAAACTCAAGATGTCCTCTACAACCTTAATGTTGATAATTTTTGATTTTGAAGACTTTATATTAATGTAATTTTCCTTGACAAAATATATCTTTTTGTTGACTTTTGAAATGACCTATAATGTATTGGGTTATATCTCTCAAATGATGAATTTTTTGGACTTGAGCATAGAGATACAAAGTTGTAGAGAATTGAATTTCCTTCAAAATAATCTTTGGTTAGGGAAAAGATGATGAAGCATGTGGAAGTTATGCTTGGTCAAAGTTCAGTTGACTTCTCCTAAGGAAACCCTAATTTGGTAACTTTTGACTTTCGATGATTTAAGGGATTTTCTTGAGGAATCATGATCAAACCTTGATCAAATGATGCATATATCTTCAAAATGTTGATGTTGACAAAAAATCGTGAAGTTTGATTGTATGTTGACCATAGTTGACTTTTTATCCAATGTAGTAGATTTTCAGTCATCTGAGCCATTGACTTGGAAAACTTGTGATGCAAGGCCTAAAACTTGGTATGAGAATTATTGAGTACATATGAAGAACCATGAAAACCACTTGAGACCTTGAGAACCCAATCTTCCTTGAGAAATACCAAATCCTAGTTATGGACCCATTGCTTAGAAGGAGAATTTGTCTGATCAATTCTTGAACCAACTTGAGCAAATGAGGATCTCATGAGAATATCTTAAAGGAAAATTGGAGGGAAAATTTTGGGATACAACATACACATATCTACAATTTTTAGTAACTTTTTATCTCTATCTTCTGCACCTATCTTAAACAAAACCAACAAACTGAAAGGCATCGCAAACATAAACATTATAACAATTATAACCATGAACATAAACATTATAACCTTATAATTCAACACATAAACATAAATATTATAACCTTATAATTCAAAACATAAACATAAACATAACAACTCTAACCATATACAAAAACAATTAGAAACAAAAAAATATAACCTTATAACCATTATAATTCAACACGTAACATTATAACAATTATAACCATAAACATAAGCATTATAATCTTATAATTTAACACATAAACATAACAATTATAACCATAAACATAAACAATTATAAACATAAAAATATAACCCTATAACCATTATAATTCAACACATAAATATTATAACAATTATAATTCATCAATCCTTACAAACTCCATCAACCCTTAATTCATAATAACTTCCAAAACTATTCCAATCCAATATAGAACATCACAACAACATAAATCTCTAAGGAACATAAACTTCCCACAAATGAAATTCAGTAACCCATATATTAGTATATGTTTAATGTGTAGCAAAATATTTGGTAAGAAATTTGGCATGGACTGAAATATCTTGTTCTCCAGAAAGAGAAACATATCAAACCTTTCTTTTTAATTAATTGTAACTCAACAAAAACAAAAATACAAGTACAAACCCAAACACTAAAATAAAATTAGAAAACAAACTCTCCATCAAATCAGTAGTAATTAACAACTACTAATTTACTTACTAAAACACTGTTAATTTCTACTAAACACTCACAACTAAAACCAAACACCACCCATGAAAATGATTCCAACCTAGAAAACTTTATTAGAGCTTCAATGTTCACACAATTTAGTCACTATAAGCCTTAGAGGTTTATACTTCTTAGTGTTATCGATTACATTAACTTCTTGGTATTATTAGTTACATTGACTTCTTAGTGTTCACTAGCATTTTGGCTGCTACAAGTTACTACTCTTACTGCTACAAGTTACTACTCTTATTAGTTAGATCTGATTAGCATCTTTCTACTCTTACTACTCTTACGAAGTTCAAAAATAATAATACCTTATCAAAATTTCAAATCATAAAATCAAATAAACACATTCGCATCTAATTAACTATCAACCAAACCCTAAAACAAAATCCAATTTCAAATTATTAACGAAGGCAGAGCTCTTTACCGGAGGCAGAGAAGAAGAAAGTTTCGCGTAGGAGAAAAAGAAAGTGGATAGAACAAACAAAAATCTAGAATGTAATTTTTTATTTCAATTTCAATGAACCTTAGGCAGCGCTTTCTAAAGTATGGATTTATCAACGCTTTCTAAAATTGATTTTTTTATTTTAATTTTAATTGATCTAAGGCAACAGTTGTAGAAAGCGTTGCCTAAAGTGTGGCTTTAGCAGTGCTTTGGGTCTATGACAGCGCTTTCTACTGTTGGGCCTACGGTAGCGCTTTGTAAGAGCGCTTTCTAATGTTGGGTCTATGGCAACGCTTTTTTAAAATATAAGCATATAACAACGCTTTCTTAAAGAACTTTTTTTAGTGAACCCAAGGCAACGCTTTTGCAGCGCTTTTTCTCAACTTTAGGCAACGCTTTTCTGTAAAGCACTGTCTAATGTATATAGTTTTAAAATTTAAAATTTTATCGAGACATATAGTAGCGCTTTGGTACATAAGCGCTGTTTAAGGTGTGCTGCATAAAAGCGGTTTTGACATAGTGCCAATAGTCCCTGATCTTAGTCTCTACAACCCCAAATACAATTGGAAGATACTGGTCATTTGCATCCCTCCCAACAACTATCAACAAGATACCACCATATTTGTTCTTCAAGTGACACCCATCTAATCCTATGAATGGTCTACATCCCAAATTCTAAGCCTTCTTTGTCCCATCAAAACACATGTAGCATCTTTTAAACCTTAGCTGCAATCTAGATGTTGGTCTTCCAATATTTAACTTGAATGTGTTACCCTGAGATGCCCTCCTCAATTCAACACCATAAGACCATAACAAACTATATTTCTTGGCTGAGTCACCTTCAACAACTTTTCGAGCTAACTTCCTAGCTTTGAAAGCCCTACATCTAGTTATTTATGTAGGAAACCTCAATCTTATATCATATACCACCTCATTCAATCTCATGCTGGAATTGTTTTTCAACTTGTCAATAATTACACTAACAACCCAATCAACATTAACATTCTTGTTGTAAACTCTACCTCCTTGCCATTCAACACATTATGCTCCAAAATAGCCTTCTTAAACTGCGACATTGATGAGAATTCCATGCCAACCTTGAATGTAAAATCCTTGATAAGTGTTTGCTCCTCATTAAACCTAAAAACTGTAGGTTTGTCCTCATAATTTTTCTTTTTTGCCCCACTATCAAGTTCATCTGTCAGATATTCTTCTTCTATGACGTGTTCCTTATCAATCTCTGCAGTAGTAAACCTTCTAGTTGCTTCACTTGTAACATTTTCAACATTCTCCCTTTTAGGTGCTTCACTCGTAACATTAACTTAAACATTCTCCCTTAACCCTTTATCCGTTTGATCTTCATCAAAGCCATACATTATCTCTTGTTCACTATCATCAATGTGCATGTCATTCATAGATTCCTCATCACTCTCGTCATCACTGTCCTCAACATCATATCCCTTTTGTTTCTCCAATAGCCTCTTCATGCATGTCATTTCACCAGTTGAGGGTTTTTGCTCTATATATATTTCACCAACAACTGTAGCTAACATTACTGCATCTTCATCATTTGTAAATGGTTTCAGATCATTTTCAAGTAAACCGTCTTCACTTTTCCACCACATTTTCACTTGATCAATGTTAAAGGATGAGTCCATTACCTTAAGTAGGTCACGTGCTTCAATGTACAACCAGTAATCAGAATCTTACCCCTTGACTGCGAATACATCCCCTCCGTCATACCTCAGATCTGAATCCTTTACAAAATGACCGTTGGTATAGAATAACACCTTAAATAACCCCATTTCCCTGTAAATTGCAAGTCATTCACAGGGTAAATTTGATATTACACATGAAAAGGTAATTACGAAACCCTAAATTGCACAATACAAAGTATGTGGGACAGATGAAAACAGATGAAATTATATATAAAAATTAGAAAAATCAACAACCAAGTAAGACTAACCTGAGACCACAGCTTTTGTATGCGCCTTAGAAACGAGGGACCACAACTCTTTGTTTTGATGGAGAAGAATGTAGGGACCACCTTCGAAAATGTAGGGTTTTGTGTTTGGTACTTCTTGATTTAGAGATGGAAATGGTAACAAAATGTTTACTACTTAATTAGCCACGTACACTGTGAAAGGTTAAGTTAAAAAAAGTTTTTCCACCTGTCAAGACACGTCAACAACCGTTAGTGAGTTTTAACGTTGGAGACTGAAAATGTAGATGTAAAACTTTTTAGGGATTAATCTTTAAAGAAATTTTTTACAGAAATTAAAATTGAAAATCTTTATATTTATCGATACTAAAAATATATTTAATAAAAAAATATACTACTCCATCCATATATAGTACATACTTTTTCGGTGCTAAAAAAAGGGAAGAAAAAACCCTCACCTTGTAAACAGAAGCCTCACTGTATCTCTTTGACATCAGAGAGAATGAAGAATAATTTGTAACAAATGCCAAGGAGGTGGAAGATGAGGGGTTCCTGGATTTGAATGGATTCTTGTTACTTTAATTATTCTTCTACTTTAGTTAAATTTTATTCATTCGTTCATAATTTGAGTGTTATTGTTTATAAGTCAATGGTGCGTAGGAATGGATTGGACGGTGATGCGACTTTTGTTTCCAATTTTGGAGTTTTCATTTGATTTGACTCACGGTCACCACCATGGCGAGGGGCTCGCTTCACTAGCTATCTTACTTGTTCATTCTCCTTAGTTTTCCATTCTTTCCATTTTCATAATAAGTGTATCAATTGAACTCTGTGTGATTTTAAAAAAAATATTAAATGTGTTAATTTTAATGATAAAATTAATATTATTTATTAAATTATTTTTATTTATTATATTTATTATCATTTATTAAAATAAGAAATTTTATATTAGTATTCTAAAAAAATATTTATTTTAAAACATAAAAAAATATAAATAAAATACTTATTATAATACAGAGAGAGTATAATCTCTCTTTTTTTATTTGAATACTACTACTACAATGATAAAATGTCGAGACTTTTTCAACCATCTGCTCCTAATTTGAAAGGAAAAAAACTCCAAATACCTCAATTAATTAATTTAATAATAAAATAGTAATTTTAAAAATAATAAAATAATAACTTTAATAATAAATTATTTTAAAATATTGTCATCTTTATCTAGTATGTGGCGGAAGATTTATCATATACTCCTTATGATAATTATTATATATAAATGTTCTCTTTTTAAGTTCATTGAATAATGAATGTATCTGGTCTAAATAAAAGATCAGATACATTCATTATTCAACGAACCTAATTTTTTTTTTTTGGAAATGAGTTCTCAAATGTTGTTTCGTTTAAATTAATATAATTCTTCTTGTATGACAAGAGATCAATGTTCTTCGACTATAGTTTCTTCTATTGTGAAAACGATTCCAAGAATAGAGTATACCAAACTTCTCAATTGGAAAAAACCCACAAAGATAGAAAAAATGGAAGCAAGAACACAATGAAATTGATTATAAACTACTATTTTTTACTTTCTCTTTGAAACAAGATTACAAGTGTTACAGAATAACAAATAACCTCTCACGTCCTAATTATAATTTGCAATGTTGTAATGATGAGAGACTAATATGCTATTTATAAGAAAATTAACACATAAACTAATGAGCTTTTACTTACAGACCATTAAAAACTAATTTAGGGAATAAACTAACTTGAACAATTGGCTTAACAAACAAGCCCAATTTTGACATGGTAACAATCCTAATATTTCGACTACTGCATACTTGAGCATACTTCGACTACAACATTGTAGAGCTTCGACTACAACATTGCAGAGGTTTGACTACAACATGAGAACAGACCTCGACGACATTGCTGATATCCTGTTAAATTTTCAAACCAAGAAGCTACTCTTCAACCATACTAGAGTTCGACCCAATATCTCACAAATCTCTACCTTGGAATAAACTCTATAACCCCAAGGGAATAAACTAGCTTTCTTCATGAAACTTTATCAACTGAATACAAAGGAAAAGCTTGCAACTTGGAAAAGTCTTGGAGATCATATCAGCAACATTGTGATCTTTCAAAACCTTAAGCACTTAGACTTCTCCATACTCGATTACCCCTATGACAAAATACAACCTGACATCGATGTACTTGGTTCGCTCATGATAGACTGAATTCTTTGACAAGTGTATTGCACTTTGACTATCATATTTAACAATGATAACCCGAACTTGAAGTTTCAACTCCTTAACAAAATCTTCAAGTCACAATGCTCTTTAATAGCTTCAGTGAGGGCGATATATTCCACTCCAGTGGTTGATAAGGCAACAACCTTCTTAAGTGTCATTTTCTAACTAATTGTTATGCCGAATATAGTGAAGACATATCCAGAAATAAATTTCCTGGAATCCATGCAACATGTATAATCAGAGTCGACATATCCTTTGATTACTACTTTATTATCTTCACCATTGGCTCCACTATAAATTAAGACTCTCTTCAGAGACCCATTTATGTACCTTATAATCCATACAATGCTTGCCAGTAAGACTTTCTAGAATTCTCCATGTATCTGCTTACAAGAGTTACTGCATATGCTATGTCGGGTCTAGTACAAAGCATAATGTTGCACCCCAAAATTTGTCCTCTTTATTATGATCCTAATTGGCTTATATTTCATTACCATATGTATCCATATATTTCATGGGATCAAGGTATTTCTCTAAAGAAAAGAAGCTCCAAGGATTTTATCTTTGGAGTGGTTAAACTGATTCAACTGTCGATTCATTATTTTGCGGATATTCAAAAATTTGTAACTCCGATCTGGTTCATTATCTCAAGTTGGTTTCTATATCAAAAGAATCGTCTTGATGTGTATTATATTTCGTATGTTCGGACCAAGAAATTGTTCTATTTAGAAGTCTCTGAATATATAGATTTATCAAATATGTTCGCACAAGAAATTGTGATAGATTTTCACCCGTTTCATATTCAAAAAATCATAACTCGATCGATTTTTATCGTATCGAGCTGGTTCCGATGGAATTAGTTCATAAATTGAGTTGGATAAATATTGGTTTCAGTTTTACAATTCAAACTATATCCCGAAGGCCTTCGTTTTTGGTCCAAACCATACGTAACACATTGAAAATCCTGAACCGAGAAAATATTTTCATCTGAGATGAAACATCAGACAATCATATCTAAATCATCGTTCGTTCAAATGAGCTCGTTATTTCGGCAACGTGTCATAAATTTTATTATCTTCTTTTCCCGTTTGAAGGATGAATCGAGATTCCGTACGGATGATGACGTGATACTTTATGATCGTGTCAGCCTTACGCTTTCAAGTCAAGGCCCAATCCAATTGCACATCTAAGGCCCAATTTGCTCACACCATATAATCTCAAATCTGATTTTTATAAGGGGAAGCTCTCATAATTCATAAAAATCCTCACAAACACTACTCTTTTCTCTCAAGTCTCAAAAAGATCAAATCAAGGTTCTACATTTTTTCCATCAAGAACACAACAACAACTTCTTCAAGATCCAAAAGTCAAGATCAAGAGCAATTATTCTCTGATTGTTGATCTGTTCGTTGTGATCTCTATACCTAAGCCTCCTATTCACTTCTATCAGTGAGTTTTCTTGAATTAAGCACTTTTGAAATACGTGATTATTTGAGAAGCCCTTTTTTGATCAAGCATGAATTGAGTCTAGGTTGAATTTGAATTAAGAATTTAGATCTAGTACTATAATTGTGATTTGATTTGATCCTCATGTGTAAATCCGAAATTGGATAGTTGAATTAAGTGCTTATTAAATTCAGTTGATTTACTTGAAAGTACTTAATTGATGAAACAAATTGATGATGTTGCATGAAGTTTAACTGTTGATCCTTAATCCACCACGTGCAGTTTGAATATAGACTTTGAATTATGCAAAATCATGTGTTTGATGTGTGAAAATTTTGTGTTTGATCAATTGCCTAAGCCATGAAAGTGCTCAAAAATCTGTTAAAACTGCCTCCACGAGGGTAACCGGTTACCATCCATTCACTTAAATTTTTTTAAAACTGTTATGTGGTAACCGGTTACCCAGTTATGGTAACCGGTTACCTCAAAGTCAGTAGCAAATTTCCAAAATTTTCAAAATTTGGTAACCGATTACCCTATTATGGTAACCGGTTAGCCAGACAGAAATAACAAATTTTGCTTTGTTTTAATGCATGTTTACGCATAATTCCTTGTTAATCCTTAATACTTTTGTGAATGTGTTGCAAGGTACATTGTTAGGCCATTAACCTTTAATTAGCACATGATTATTGGTTCAAAGACGCTTTATGAGATCACTTGTTAGTTGGAATTTGCGTACGATGTGCAAGATGATATTGTTCTTGTATAAATACTGTTTTAGTGCATGTACCCTAGCATCACACGAATGTGTTCGCTACACATTCTGCCGTGTGATTGTTATTTCACATACTATATGGATTGTATTTCATGCAGGTACCCTGGCGTCACACAGATGTGTTCGCTGCATATTCCACCGTGTGATTTTTATTTCATATAATGTATGGATTGTATTTCATGCAGGTACCCTGGCATCACACGGATGTGTCTGCGACACATTCCACCGCGTGCTTGTCATCTGTGTATATTGTACGAACTGTGTTTCGTGCAAGTGTATTTTTATATTCGGATGTGTCCGCTACGCATTCCGATCTTGATTAGTTGATGCTTTGATGCCTATGCTGATAGTATTTTCTTTGTTGATGATATAAACTTGTGAAGTTTTCCGGGTTTCTTTGTTATTTCTTAGAATCTATGGATTTTTATCCGTTTGGTACATTTTCCTTCTATTTTCTTTCCAAATTTTATTCCTTTCTAGAGATCATGTCCAGTAGGGATTTTACCACTTTCCTTGCCATGAGAACTAAGAATATAGATGCATGACGGGGATATCCGTTGCTGATCATGTCGGGAATCCCTCTTGTTTATTTAAAGACCCGCTTAGGACAATTTCGCATTATGTGCATTTTGTGTGATACTTGTGCTTGTTTAAAACCCTACCTTTGAAGTAGGTATTCAGCAGGTGTGTTTACATTTTGTGCTTGCATATACTACAAATGACAAGTCTTCAGAGAGAGGCAAACAGAAAGGGTTAGTAGCCAACCCCCGTGCATTCTAGTCCATGTCATCCTTAGCTCACATTGTACGTCGACACTATGGTGTGCCGATTTTTTTTATCGAGTCGGTCATGTGGAAAAGGTTTTTGTCCCAACCCCCACACTTTGTCAAGAGTTCGAAATGGAAATGTTGACACTCCGCTACCCGCTTTTTTGCTTCGGGTGATCTGCTCCCCTTAGCTAAAACATTTCTCTTCTTTTCTTATTTCATCTCTCTCCCGGTTGTTTGCTTATGGCGATCTGCTCCTCTTAGATAAAACATTTCCATTCTTTTACGCTTATAAGAATACCACTTGTTTGCTTATGGTGATCCTCTCCCCTTATCTAAAGAATTTCTCTTGATTTTTTTCCTTTACCTACCTCGATTCGCGATATCTTGGTTAGGCCATTTTGCTTGAGCTAGTGTGCATTACTCTCGCCATGTATGTGCTCTCTTTGTTCAAGCTTGCTACTTTGAGATGCATTACTCTCGCCATGTATGCGCTTTCCTTTTCTTGTTTAGGATACACTACTCTCTCCATGTACGTGATTCCTTTGCTTGCTTGCTTTGTATATACCAAGCTCCCTTAGGAAGTGCTTGTTTCTTTCCTGATTCGAGCTAGACCTTAGGATAGTAATCCATGCATGCTAACAAAGATATATATTTCCCCTTTATCCTTGATATAGGGCCATCATTGTATGATAACATTAGGGATTAGATTCTAGATAGTCTCCCTTAGATGTTTTTCTTTCTTTTTGCATCCTTGCATTTAAAACTAAAACTTTCTTTTTTCTTAAACTAATAAAAATACTCTCTAACAACTTAAACCCTTTCTTAAGGTGAAAAATACCAACCAACTCCTTTCTTTTCGCTGATCGGCTTTTCTCTTCTAAAGAGCATGTTAGTTCCTTTCCACTACAGGTCGTAAGTCTCCAAAGGTCGAGCAGCGGTGGAATTATTGAATTTAATATTGTTCAACTAAAAACACAAACCCACCAAAACAAGTGAGTCGAACTATGGCTGCTCTAATTCCTTAAAAGGGATACGTAGGTGGAGGCTTTTTGTGGGGCCTAATCGAGCATATCTTTGTAAAAATCTCTTTCTTTTCCCCACACTTTCTTGTCCTTTTCTTTTGGCATGCATTCCCTCTTTCTTTTTACTTTAAACCTTAGACATATACTTTAACCACACCCATTAGATTAGAATAACAAGAGTGGATACCATAGAGTACTATGCGCGTGTGGGGTGTTAATACCTTTCCCTCGTGTAACAAACTCTCTTACCCGATCTCTCGGTCGTTTGACTGTGATTTCTCCCTTCTCAGTTTTACTCAATGTTTGTCTTTCCCTTCCCGTGGGATAAAAAAACGTTCAATGGCAACTTCATTGATTTCATTATTAGTTGACTGTTCAGCCAGTTGTTTCACATAACATACATCTAATAACCCACTATGTTAGCATATGAGAGAGGTGCTATTCATATAAGCTCTTTCGATCTCAGTATTGGAACAATGATTTATACTCAGCTTGAATTGAGGGTTTGTCAGAGTCATAACAAACTTTGAGTTTGACATACCAAACTTATTGAGAAACTTCCTTAGGTATGTCTCTTAAGATAAGCATAATTTTGATTTCTCTCTATATCTTCGAATGTCAATCCCAAGAATCCTGGATGGTTATCCCAAATCCTTCATGTTGAACTCCTTATTGAGTTTAACCTTCCCCTTCATTACATCTTAGACATTGTTTCTTACTATGATAATATCATCCACACAAAGAAACAAAATAAAAAATGAATTTCCAGGTCAAAATCTTAAGTAAACACAGTGGACAAACTGACTTCTAACGAAACATATGTGTTCCATGAACTTGTCAAATCTCTTATTCCACTGCCGATGAAATTGTTTCAGACTATATAATAACATGTCCATCTTGCACACATAATCTTCCTTTCCCATTTCTACATACCCTTTAGGTTTCCTCATAAGGATTGTTTCATCTAGATCTCCATACAAGAAAGCAGTCTTCACATCCATCTGTTCTAGTTCAAAGTCGAACTGTGCTACCATGGCAAGTGACATTCAAATGGATATGTGCTTCACAACAGGAGAGAACACATTGATCAGTGGTTTTTACACCGTTTTGTACTATTAATTTTAGTTATATTTACTTTATTGTGTCAAGCATTTTATTTCATTCTTCTACATTTTATGCGTGGGTAATGTATTTTGTTTTTTCAGGCTTAGAGGAATAAAATGGGATAACTCAGGCGAAAAAGTGCGATATTAGGAGTTTTAGAGGAAGTGCAAAAAGCATGCTACAGGAGGCCTAACACGGGTGGCTGTGTCACTTGACACTGGCCGTGTCAGGAGGAAAGGTGTGCATAAAGTGGAAGTCAGGGGTGCAACACGGGCCGTGTTGCACATCCTGGGACTTGGAAAATAAAATTAAAATGCCAGAGGAGCAACACATGTGGTCGTGTTGCCTGATACGGTCTGTATCGGGCTGAAACGTTGATGTAAGTATTTTTGTGATATTTTACTCCATAGTTGGCTTGCGAGGGTGTTTTGGGTAGTTCTAACCGATTTGAATGAATGATGACTATTTAGATGAGTTTTTACAAGGAATTATGGGGCTTTTTTCCAGTGGAGAATTACACGAGAGAAGATTGGAGAAGACAAGAGTTTCAGTGGAAGGATATTTTCATGAACGAAAAGGATAAAAGATCAAATTTCTCCCTAATAATTTTAATGTTTACAATTTATCTTTTATTTTCTTTGAATAGTATGAGTTTCTAAACCCCAAATGCCAAGGGGGGGGGGGGGTCTATGATTTGATTTTGTAACGACTCTGAATTCCTAATTTCATAATACAATTATTTTCATATTCAATTTAGTTGTACAAGGTATTTATGCTTTCTTTGTCGGACCAACAAGGATTGATATACGGTTAACAATCATCTGGACTGCAGTTGTTAAGGTTTTTGTACAATTAGACTGTAGTTGATATCACCTAGGACTAGGGATACCCTATAGTTACCGGTTAACTTTTGATAAAACAAAGGCTTGAATTCATCATAATTCTCTAAGGACTTAGGATTTAGGATGAATGTTCAAAGGTTTTCCCACTAATGACTTAGGGGAAAATAACCTAAAGGGTTGGTAATTGAATATTACGAACTTGTTGAAGAAATCAGGATTCAATGTTATTACAGGGAAAATCATACATCTTCCATAGCATGTTACTCATATCTATCAAAACAGTCATTCACATTTATTTATTTTATTTGCAATTATTTTAATTTAGCAAATCAAACCCAAACTCTAGTTTTTGTTTAATTGAACAACAATTTGAACTCCATATTTATACGTAGTTTTTAAGATCGACATTTGGTGAACTTTCCCCTTTATTACTGCAGAGGCAAAATAGTACACTTGGTATATTTCTGATCAAGTTTTTGGCGCTGTTGTCGGGCACTGCCAAAATATAGAGTTCTAATTTTAGTTCAATTGAAATTCTGTTGCGCGTCAACTAAATTTTTTTCCAGTTTTTTTTATTTGAGTTTTATTTTATTATAAAAAAAAGAGGTCAGCTTATTGTTGCTTCATGAATTCTTCTATACTTTGCTTCTAATCAAGTGTCTGTGTTTTGCAGCCATGTTTTATTTTTATACATTGCCATCTGTATCTCCTGCATGTTGGTCGCCTGATTCGGGAATCACTTTGGAAGAGGCAACTAAATGTTTTAAGGCATATAAAGGGAGGTAAGAATTATAATGAATGAATGTAAGGAGGCTAAGTGTTATCCAAATAGATATATTTGCGAGACGTAAAGTTGGAAGAATAATATGTGAAACCAAAAAAAGAATGCATGACATCAGATGAAAAAGACGCAGTAAGAATAGAAGATTTTGAGGTAAACAAGAAATATGGGGAAGAATAAATAAGGAAACATGAAGACATGGATATCCAACAAGAAAATCTTCAACAAAAGTGTATCCCTAAAAACTATTTTCACAACAAGGCAGATGAAAGACAAGAAATTGACAAAGTATTAGATGTCATTTATTCCTTGTTCAATAAAATCAAGCTAAAAATGATTTGGAAGCAACACCATCAGTACTTTAAGTTCATGGGATTGCTACCAAAAAAAAAAGAAAGAAAAAAGATGATGTGTTCTTCGTGTTATATATGCCACCCTAACAAGGGGAATGAACTGTTGAGCCATGCGACGTTAAACGAAGCACTTCATGGAAGGAAAATCACGCTTTTAATAAAAAAAATCCTTTTTGTTTTATTTGTTTTCATATAATAAAATGGGGGACTTACTTGTGAAATCTAGGAGGAAGTAGTTGGTGTTGCACTACCCTTTGTGAGTCTCCCTTCTCGATCTTGTTCTGAAAAATTGGAGTCAATGTTTTGTTCACGTTTGTTTGTGTGTGTGTGTGGCGGGGGGGGGGGGGGTTACGATTTTGTTTTGCGGTTCATTTGTTTGTTTTATGCTATTTGCTTTGCAAAAACCATATGATCAATTTTTCCCAAATTTTGACCGAAAATTTTTGGATTTTTATTTTGCGCAAGAGCTTGAATTTCAAAGAGATCGAAAATACTATATAAAGAGAAATGGATGGTTGTTTGAGGGTAGGAAGTTTGGAATAATGTGACAGTGATACCAGTCTAACGCGTAGATTTGTACCATAATACTTGAATCCTAAGAAATACTCCTTGAGTAGTTTATTTTGACAGTCTGGTATAATCTAGATTCACATGCACATATGTTGGTTGAGAAATAAATAAAATTGGCACCAAATGATGAAAAGGCGGTAAAAGGCAATCGGCCCGCTAAGTTGGGTAACCCTCACCCAATTGTTCGGCCTAAAGGGGGTTGATCCCTAAACTTCATCCAAATAAGGACAATATATAACTGCAAAGTTTAAAAATTTCATCGGTAATTAAAAGTAGCCAATGCTGCTTATTTGGTGCCTAAACAAAAATTCTTGAATAGTCTTGTGCATGTGATGATCATCATAATTCTCAATGCCTTAATGTGTTTTTCCGAATGAAAGAGGAGGAAAATCAGAAAGAGACTTAAGTATGAAGTATAGTTAGAGAGGAACCTAAAGAGGAAGCTCAAGATTAAAAGGTTCTTACAAAAACTCTTTGCGTCATGTGAACACCAGACAAAATACCTCTTGATCAATTTGAACAGAAATCTCACGTATGAGTATCAGTATGTTGAGAATGTCATGGGCTCTTATTTTTGTCGCTTGAGGTCAAGCAACAATTTAAGTTTGGGGGAGTTTGATCAGTGATTTTTACACTGTTTTGTACTATTAATTTTAGTTATATTTTCTTTATTGTGTCAAGCATTTTGTTTCATTCTTCTACATTTTACGTGTTGGCTATTTATTTTGTTATTTTCAAGCTCAAAGGAATAAATCAGGCAAAAAAGTGTGATATTCGGAGTTTCGAAGGAAGTGAAAAAAGCATGTTACAGGAGGCCTAACACGAGTGGTCGTGTCACTTGACACGGGCCGTGTCAGGAGGAAAGGCATGCAAAAAGTGGAAGTCAGGGGTGCAACACGGGTGACCGTGTTGCCTAACACGGGCCATTTTGCACATCCTGGGACTTGGAAAAGAAAAATAAAATTCCAGAGGTGCAACACGGGCGACCGTGTTGCTTGACACGACCTGTGTTGGACTGTGTTAAGTGTCAACTTTTGCATAAAATTCATATAAATTATTGACACTTTAAAACCTTTTATTTTACTTTTGATAAGGTTAAATATTTATTTTTAGTCATTTTGCGTGAGTTCAAAGAATTATGAATGTTTAACTTGTTTGTTAGTGCTTCAACAATTTTATGCAGAAAAGATGGAAAAAGGGATAATTTTAGCTTGCTAAGAAAAAGAATCAAAAGTGTTAATTCTGCAAAGGACCGCCCGACGACAGGATACGTTGCCCGACGAAAATGGTGAAAAATAGAAGCTTCAAGTCTGTATTGCTTCGCTCCTGGGTCACCTGGTGAAAGGTGGATTTCCTAGCGAAACATTCTTGTCGACTGGCGATGAAAGATACTCTTTTATGGTTTTGACACGCCCAGCTGGTCACGTGTGACATCTTGCCAGAATCGCTCGGTGATGCTTTATGGTCGCTCGATGGTGGAGTGCAGATAGGCCATACTTTTGGTTACTTTTTGCCAGTTTTTATGGAAACTTTCCACCAACTTTTGTCTTGTGGAGGGAAAAAAATCTGATTGGTGATATAGAAACCTTTGTTCTATGGATCATAAAATTACAACATAGAAAAATACTTTTTGTTCTTATCTCTTGAGGAGGAGAAAAAGAAGAACACTCTTGCATCTTGAATCAAGGAGACTTGAAGATTGATGTTCATCAACATCCATTGTTTATTCATTGAGCAAGGTATCATGACAATGAGTAGCTAAACACTTTTTGTGTCATGGTTAGAAGTAGTCAACCTAGACTTAATGTATTTCTTTTTATCATTTTGTATATGAACTTGATTGAAGATTAATACATGTTGAATATCTTTATTTGATTATTATTTTTATGGTTTGGTTCATTATTGAGACGTAAGTTCCAAACTTGACCTAAGATATTCATCTACTAATGAACAAGCTCTAGACATAGATTTGTGAGTTAGTATTCACTTGTATCAAGTTTTAAAGATTATCATGTTAATAGTCAGGTTGAGAGATCATTTAATGATTAACATGATAACACTCACAATATTTCTTAGACATTGGAAATATTGAGAGGATACATGAATTTATTGATCATTGATTAGTTCATATGCAAGGTTAATCGAATAAATGTGGAATAGGTTGATGAAAAATAATCTTGGCACCTTTAAATCAAAATAAAAATTTTAAAACAAAAATCTCTCTATTATCCAAATCTCTATCATGTGAATGAGACTTGATCTTTGGTTACTAAAAGCAAGCATTAAAACTTTGTTTATGATTCAAACACTTATAGACACTCAAACTATAGAACGAAATTAATATCACTCCAATCCCTGAGGAAAATGATAATATAAATACTTTTGTTGAAAATACTACAAACAAAATGGCGCCATTGTCGGGGATTGTAGTTTGAATATTGAAAGCATTGCAATAGTCTAAGTGTTTTAAGTCATTTTTTATTAATAATATCTTTTGTTTTTCACTTTTTTTGTTAGTGTGTTCAGAATTTAGTTTATGTGTGGAAGTATTTCTGAAGATCAACTTCTATTTGACCCTGAAATCGAAAGGACTTGCAGAAAACATAATAGCAAGACTAGACGAAGGAGGAAGCTAGTGAAAGAAAGAAGAGAAAGAGGAGAGGCGTCCACTTCTACTATACCTTTTAATCATGATATAGAAGAAGTTATGGCGAAAAGTCCACCAAGAGGTTCCTGTACAAATAGTCCAAGGTTGAATGCTTAGTTTGCTAGGAATGCAGATCAAAGGCATTCAGAAATGAAAACTGGAATTTTACAACTGTTGTATCATAACCCTTTCACTGGGTTAGATCATGAAGATCCTTACACCCATCTCACAAAATTCTATGAGATATCGGGTGCTATAGGAGCTCCCGAGGAAGATGAAGAATAAATTTTTAAAAGATTATTTCCATATTCGTTGATCGGTAAATCTAAGGATTGGTAACTTGACCAACCTAATACATCATGACGGATTGGAATAGACTTGAAGAAAAATTTCTTGAAAGGTTTTTCCCATAATCATGTTTCTTGGAAGAAAAAACAGATATATCGGTGTTCTCTCAATATGGAGCCGAGTCATTAGATGAAGCTTAGGAAAGGTACAAATCTATGTTGAGAAAATGTCTAAGTCATGGTTTTGATGCCGTTACCCAAATGCATATTTTTCGAAATGGATTACAACCACAACCAAAACTTTTGTTGGATGCTACGACGGGAGGATCACTTATGGCAAAGACAGCGGAAGAAGCGGTATAAATTATTAAAAGAATGGCAAGGAATGACCATAAAGTCCAACATGATCGAAGTATGGTTCAAAAGAGAGAGGAAGTAAGTGATTCAAGATCAAATAAAGCTCTTTTATCCCAAAAAAATTGTTCGCTCAACAAGTGCAAGAATTAACAAAGCAAATGACAAATCTCCCTCAACAACTAAGAGAAATGCAAGAAAGACCTAGCAACCAAAATCCACAAATTGCTAGTTGCGAATTATGCAAGGGTGATCATCAAACCGGATTTTGTCCTCCAGTTGAAGAAGAAGTTAATTACATGGGAAATCAAGATCAATGATACCAACAAAGGCAACCATATCAAAACACCCAAGGTTATCATTAAAGGAATAACCAAGGTTATCAACAAGGGTAGAGACAATATAACAACAATCAAAATACACAAAGTCCTTATCAAACCACAAATCAAAATTCATAACCTCAAGCTAGAAGTTCAAACTTACAAGACACTCTTGCTCAATTCATGCAAGCATCTATGGAAAATCAAAAGAGTAATGAAGCAACTATCAAGAATTTGGAGACTCAAGTGGGGCAACTAGCCAAGCAATTGGCCGATCAAAATGATGGTTCATCATTTTCGGAAAATACTCAATATAGTCCTAAGGAGCATTGCAAGGCAATAATAACTAGGACGGGTAGGGTAGTCGGAAATTGTCGTGGTAAAGAAGTTGAAATTAAGGAAATTGTTGAAGAAAAAGAGTTTTAAGAGGAGATTGTAATAGAAAATAACCATGAAAAGGAGTTAGTTGAAAAGGAGAAGTTGATAAGAAACAAGAAGGAGAAAGTTGCTACTTTATCGGTTCAAAATTTTCCATATCCTCATGCTCCTTCCAAGAAGGATAATGCTAGAAACTATGCTAGGTTCATGGATATTTTTAAGCAATTGAAAATAAATATTCCATTTTCCAAAGCTATCGAACAAATTCCAAAGTATGCAAAGTTCATGAAATATATCCTTACAAAAAAGAGAAGATCAACGAATCAAGAAGTTATCATGGTTGATGCAAGTTGTAGTGCTATTATTCAACAAAATCTACTGAAGAAGGAAACTGAGCCAGGAAGGGTTACTTTGCCAGTTACCATTGGTGATATTTATGTCGGTAAAAGATTGATTGATTTGGGTTATAGCATAAATTTGATTCCTTTGTCTATTGTGAAAAGATTGGGGAACATTGAGATGAAGTCAACAAAGATGAAACTTCAACTAGCCGATAAATCCATCACTCGTCCTTATGGTATAGCTCAAGACTTACTAGTGAAAGTGGATAAATTTTTCTTCCCGGTTGATTTTGTTGTGATTGATATGGGGGAAGACCATGATGCACCTTTGATTCTTGGTCGGCCATTCATGAAGACCGCAAGAATGATGATTGACATTGATGATGGTCTAATGAAGGTCCGAGTTCAAGATGAAGAAGTAAGTTTTAATCTATTTGAAGCTATGAAACATTCTAATGATAAGTGAGCTTATTTTAAAGTTGAGGCTATTGAAGAAGCTATTTTGGAGGTTTCTAGTGAAGTTCATCTTTTAACACCTCTTGAGAGAACATTGAATAATTTTATTCAAGTTCTTGATGTTCATAAAGAAAAGGAGTTGGAAGAATGCATGAAGGAACTTGGAGATTTAGAATAAATTCAATCTTGGGACGAAGAAGTTGAAATTTTAAAGAAAGAACCTAAAGAAGAAGAGTCTAAAATTGAATTGAAGATGTTGCCGTCTCATTTAAAGTATACGTTTCTTGATGATGGTGGTAACAAACCGGTAATCATTAGTAATTATTTATCAGAGAAGGAGGAGCATTGTTTAGTTCAAGTTTTGAAAGAAAATCAAAGTGCAATAGGTTAGGTTTTAGAAAATTTGAAAGGCATAAGCCCAACTTATTGTATGCACAAGATTTTTATGGAAGAAAATTTGAAACCCATAACTCAACCCCAAAGACGCTCGAATCTAACAATGAAAGAAGTTATGAGAAAGGAAGTTGTTTAACTATTGGATGCCGGGATGATTTGTCCTATTTCCGATAGTACGTTGGTGAGTCCGGTGCATGTTGTTCCAAAAAAGGGTGGAATGACCGTGATAAGAAATGAAAGAAATGAATTGATTCCAACAAGAATCGTAACAGGATGGAGGATGTGTATCGATTACCGGAGGCTTAATCAAGCAACACGGAAAGATCATTTTCCTCTTCCTTTTATGGATCAAATGTTAGAAAGGTTATCGGGCCAAGAGTTCTATTGCTTTTTGGATGGATATTCCGGGTATAACCAAATTTCGGTAAATTCGGAGGATCATTAGAAAAAGGCTTTCACTTGTCCGTTTGGAGTTTTTGCTTATAGGAGGATGCCCTTTGGTTTGTGCAATGCACAAACTACGTTTCAAAGGTGTATGCAAGCTATATTTTTTGATCTTATTGAGAAGACTATGAAGGTTTTCATGGACGACTTTTTTGTTTTCGAAGCATCCTTTGATCTTTGTTTAAAAAATTTGTATACCGTGTTGAAGAGATGTGTGGAATCAATCTTGGTGCTTAATTGGGAGAAATGTAATTTCATGGTTAATGAGGGCATTGTTCTTGGTCACAAAGTCTCATCCAAAGGGCTCGAGGTTGACAAGGAAAAAGTAGAGGTGATCTAGAAATTACCACCACCATTGAACGTGAAAGGAATCTGAAGTTTCTTGGGTCATGCGGGCTTTTATCGAAGATTTGTCAAAGATTTCTCTAAAATTCCAAGACCTTTGAGCAAGTTTCTCAACAAAGACAAGTCTTTTATTTTTGATGATGCTTGTTTGATAGCTTTTAACAATTTGAAACAAACTTTGACAACTGCACCCATAATCGTTTCACCAAATTGGAAAATGGATTTTGAATTAATGTGTGATGCTAGCGATTATGTCATTGGTGCGGTTCTTGGTCAAAGAAAAGGAAAAAAAATTCATGCCATACACTATGCTAGCAAAGTTCTTAATGAAGCACAAATAAACTATATAACAACTGAAAAAGAATTGTTAGCTATAGTGTATGCATTGGAAAAATTTAGATCTTACCTCATTGGGTCAAGTTGTGGTCTACCCCGACCATGCGGCGATACGATATTTGCTTACCAAACCAGATTCTAAGAAAATACTAATTCATTGGATACTTTTGTTACAAGAATTTGATCTTGAAATTCACGACAAGAAAGGTTCCGAGAATTTGGTAGCGGATCACTTATCCCGCTTGGTCAATGTAGAGGTTACTAACCAAGAAAGAGAGGTGAGAGAATAATTTCTGAATGAAAAACTTTTTATGGTATAAGTTAGACCATGGTTTGTCGACTTTGTGAATCACAAGGTATCCGGATTGATATCGGAAGATCTAACTTGGGACCAAAAGCGGAAATTCTTGGCAGATGCTAAATTTTATGTGTGGGACGAGCTTACCTCTTTAGGCTTGGAAGTGATAATTTGTTAAGGAGGTGTGTGTCATTGAAGGAATCAAAAAGCATACTTTGGCATTGTCACAATTCTCCATATGGAGGTCATTTTAATAGTTTGCGTACGACAACAAAAGTCCTTCAATCGGGCTTTTATTAGTTGTCATTGTTCAAAGATGCACACTTGCATGCTAAGAATTGTGATAAATGCCAAAGGAGTGGAGGAATTGGGAAACGAGATGAAATGCCTTTGAATAATATGTTGGAGATAGAGGTTTTCGATTGTTGGGGAATAGATTTTATAGGACCTTTTCTCCCATCATTTTTGAATGAATTTATCTTTGTTACGGTGGATTATGTCTCTAAATGGGTTGAAGCGATGGCTTGTCCTAGGGCGGACGGCAAAATAGTCATAAAATTTCTAAAGAAAAATATTTTTCCTGTTTTGGCACTCCACGAGTTTTAATTAGTGATGGTGGATAACACTTTTGTAATGCACCTCTTGAAAAAGTTTTGGAAAACTATGGTGTAAAGCACAAAGTGGCGACTCCGTACCAACCACAAGCTAATGGATAAGTAAAAGTTTCAAATAGATAGTTTAAGAGGATATTAGAAAAAAAACGTCTCAAGTTCACAGAAGGATTGGTCGCTTAAGCTCGATGATGCTTTGCGGGCGTATCGTACCGCTTACAAAGCTCCGATTGGTTTGACACCATTTCAAATGGTGTATGGAAAAACTTTCCACCTTCTAGTATAAATTGAACACAAGGCTTTGTAGGCAATAAAATTCTTAAACTTTGACTCTAATTTGTTCGGAGAAAAAAGAAAAATTCAGTTGCAGGGCCTTGATGAATTGAGGAATGATGCATATCCCTCAAACAAGTTGTACAAAGAAAAAGCCAAATTTCATCATGATAAGAAAATATGGCACAAAGACTTCAAAGTTGGCCAAATGGTGCTCCTTTTTAATTCTCGGTTGGAACTTTTTCTGGGAAAGTTGAAGTCCAAATGGTCGGGTCCGTTCGTGATAAAAGATTATTGAGCAATTGTTTTGGAGGATCCCAATTCAAAGGAAGTTTGGACAGTAAATGGCCAAAGGTTGAAAATTCACCATGGAGTAGAGGTAATCCGCAATACAAATGTGGTTCATTTCAGTGACTTTTGAAATCACTGTAGACCGTCAAGTTCTAAACGATGTTAAACAAAGAGTTTGTTAGGAGGCACCCTAACATTGTAAGTATTTTGAATTTTGTTTGATTTTTCTTTAAACTTGCTTCAGAATAAAGTTTTGGAACAAATTATACAGCATAATTTTGTGTTCAATTCTTCCTAGCATCGTCGGGCGATGAAAATTTTCGCCGGGCGAAACTGAGAACACAACACACTTCTGCTGTGCGTTTTGATTGACTTTGTGTGTTGGATCAATTTTGGCCCACGGGTTAAAACCCTTTTTGAACTTTTCTTTTGACCTAAATTTTCCTCACTCACTCATTTCTTCATTCACTCATTGCCTCTTCTCCTTATTCCCAAGAATCCCAAACCTTCATCCTCACCTCAAGAATCTAAGGTAACATCTTCTTCTCTTTTCTTTGTGAATTGAAAAAGGGTAAGTTTTACCTATTGAAAAATTAAGTTAGGAACTTATGAATTAATGATTTTTAGAATAATGCATGTGGTTAGAAAGGATTAACAAGTAGGATTCATCTTGATTACACTGAAAAACATGTTGAAATTTGGTTTTTGGGCAAGTGAAATTATGCAAGAATCTGCAAAAATTTTGGAAAACTTTTGCAGGATCTCTGGGCAAAAGGACTCATCACCCGGCGATGATAGTTAGTAGAAACATGCTTAATTTGTAAAATCTGCAGATTTTTGTCTAATTTCGTAGGATCGCCAGGCGACCAAATCCATCGCCCGGTGATGGAAGGCAAAATGAACATTGTAAATTTTTGTGATGAATTTTAGAAAAGTATTGATTTTGCTTTTTTGACAATGATTGTCTATGTTGTTTTGTGTTGGTTTCTTGACTTGCAGATGGTTCCCAAAAAGGATTTTCGTTTGAAACCCGTGAGGGAGAATGTTGGGATTGGTTCGAGCCAACCGTGGAGTTTTGACGAGCGCTGATTTGTAAGCGCATATGCGGAAGACAAATTTAACATGTTGGTAGGAAGGCAATTTGTTTCAGAGAAAAAGTTTACCGTTGATACTCACGGTCCTTACAAGAAACCGATGCAAAATTTTCTAAGGAAAAAGTGGGATGTTCTCATAGATCCAGTTGATAAAATCAGCTATGATTTAGTGAGGGAATTTTATGCAAACACTCTTCCGGCTGAGGGGGAGCAATTTCTTTTCCGGACCATGGTAAGAGGAAGAGCTCTACATTTTGATAGGAACTCAATTAATAATTTTTTTGGGAAACCCTCTCCATATGTGTTTTCATGAAGTTGATGAATTCAACAAAGAGCTGGGAAAGTTAAGGGATCATAATTCTATTGCCAGTACCATCTTACTTGAAGGGAGGAGTGTTGAGTAAAATGTAGCGGGCATTCCTTTTTGGTATAATCGGGAGGATATGACACCCGAAGCTCAGGCTATACTTCTTTTGGTTCTTCACAACATCAAGCCTAAACTTCATAGGTCGTCCATTCCAATTGATATCGCTTTGCTAGTTCAGTGTAGCCTAGAGGACAAGAGGGTGGACGTGGCTGGCATTATCTCTAAAGAAATGCGACAATTTGTTGAAGGCACGAAGACAAAAGAGGTAAACTCTCGTGTCCCTCTTCCTTTCCCTTGTCTTATCACTGGCATATGCTTAGAAAATGGAATTTTAATGCCTGAGGAGATCAATGAAAAAGTGTGGGGGGTGATAAATAATGATTATCTTGGTCGATATTTCTTGGGTAAATTGGCTATGAAAAGAAAGAAAAAGAATCTGGGTGAGTCTTCGGGTACTTGAGAAGAGGCTGAGGGTCTTGACTATTCTACTTGGGATCCTCGAATGAAGGAAACGTGTAATTACACCTGGGATATGTTAGAAGCGCATGGAAGATTAGGAAGCTTCCTGCATGGTTCCATGGCTAAGCTGTTTCTTCATCAATCCAACCTGCAGGAGCCAGTCACTTTCCCCTTCAAGGCTGAGCATAATACATTCTGCGTTTGGCCCGAGGATAGGCGCCCTTTCTTTTGGGAGGGGGAAGCACATGCTGGAGCGCATGAGGGTGTTAAAGGCAATGATGATAATGATGGTGGTGATAACATGGATTTTTGAGTTTTTGGAAACTAGTGAAGGATTTTAATTTCAGTTTTTTGTTTATGTTTTCAAGCTTTTATGCTAGTTTTTAATTATTGAAACATTTGGGTGTGTTTTGGGTTGTTTGGTGAAAAACTAGAATTTGGTGGTTGTATTTTGGGATTTTTCCCTTTTGTTTTTAGTGGGTAGTGGTACCCATTTTCTTTTGTTAAAAAAAGTCATTTTGATTATAATTGTTAGATTATGCTTTAGTAGATTGTGTTTCATAAAAAAAAAATACAAAGGTTGAAGAAGTGCTCAAGGAGTGAGTTGATTATTTGAAACGTCGTGTGATTTGGGTGGTGAGGATACAAATCTCAAAGAATTACACAAATAAGGTATTATTTTACCGTTTTGCAGAAAGTTAGCATAATAATGAAAATAGTGCTTTAAGCAAAGAGATAATTATGCGTTATTATGTAAATATGTGTGCATGCTTGAATCATTAGGACATAACCACAAATGTCAGAAACTTTCCATTGTTTACAAATTTTTTAAAGTTGTAGTAATTGTTGTTTTAGCTCGAAAGGTTCATGTTAAATCTTGTTGTTGAGAGGATATCTTGGAAATTTATAAGTGATCAAGGCATTGTTTCTGCTTTATGAGAGTAACCACCATTTCCAAAAGGGCTTCATCTAACCTTTTGACTTTGTGAATCTTTATGAACCCTTTTGAGCTTTAAATAAATTTTTTTGGAATGAATCTATCATGTAGCTAACAAATTTCTAAGTATACCACTTAGTAATTGTTGATGCTTAAATAAGACCAAAGGAAGTCATGATGATTCATACAAAAAAACTTTTTGTCTATAAACACTTTACCCAATTTTGAAATTAACCTTTTGAAGACCATTCATAAAAAATTGAGAAAGAAATGTTTAAAGTTGGGGAGGTTGGGTATTATAGAAAATGAATTTGTGGCACAATGCATCCCTTAAGAATTGTTCAAAGAAAAAAAATGTATCAAAGGAAAAAAAGAGAAAGAGAAGGGTGCATTGTGAGTAATAGAAAGCAAAAGTCAAAGTAGAAAGAAGGATGAAGAAAAACTGAATGCTATGTGAAATGCTCTTCATTATTTTTACCCTTTTTTTTGTTTCAATTACCGTGCATATATAATCCCTTGTTTTTAACCTTAGCCAAGTTAGATCCAAGAAAAGTCCTTTTGTGATCTAGGTTTCCTTGATAGTTTTTTCGATTTATTTGATGAATGCATGAATTATTCTGGATGTTAGCACAATTACCATTGAGTGTGATTTGTCCCTTGTCTTAGCCACATAAGCCATATTTGGTTAATGGAGAGTAGTTGATTCAAGTATGAACATATTCTTACTAATTTATGCATAGCTAGATATTTGTGTTTAGAACTTATTTCATTATCACGCTTGATTCTAAAAACAGTTAATTTATGCTGTAGCCGCATCTTGTGAGTTTGAACCATCCAAATTGATCTTGTTGATGTTGTTCCTAAAAATTTATCTTGTTATCTTAGTGTTTAACTTTGATTTGAGGACAATAAAAAATTCTAGTTGGGGAGAGTACTTTACGTTCATGGGATTGCTACCAAACAAAAGAAAGAAAAAACATGATGTGTTCTTTGTGTTATATATGCCACCCTAACAAGGGGAATGAACTGTCGAGCCATGCGACGTTAAACGAAGCACTTCGTGGAAGGAAAACCACGCTTTTAATAAAAATATTCCTTTTGTTTGTTTTCAGGTAATAAAGTGGGGGAATTACTTGTGAAATCTAGGAGGCATTAGTTGGTGTTGCACTACCCTCTGTGAGTCTCCCTTCTCGACGTTGTTCTGAAACATTGGGGTCAATGTTTTGTTCATGTTTGTGTGTGTGTGTGTGTGGGGGGGGGGGGGGGGGGGTTACTATTTTGTATTGCAGTTTATTTGTTTGTTTTATGCTATTTGCTTTGTAAAAACCATATGATCAATTTTCCCAAAATTTTGACCGAAAATTTTTGGATTTTTATTTTACGCAAGAGCTTGAATTTCAAAGAGATCGAGAATACTATATAGAGAGAAAGGGATGATTGTTTGAGGGTAGGAAGTTTGGAATTATGTGACAGTGATACGAGTCTAACGCGATTTTTACCATAGTACTTGATTCATGAGAAATACTCCTTGAGTAGTTTATTTTGACAGTCTGGCATAATCTAGATTCACATGCACATATGTTAGTTGAGAAATAAATAAAATTGGCACCAAATGATGAAAAGGCGGTAAAAGGCAATCAACTCACTAAGTTGGGTAACCCTCACCCAGTTATTCAGCCTAAAGGAGGTTGATCCCCAAACGTCGACAAAATAAGGACCATATATAACTGTAAAGTTTGAAAATTTCATCGGTAATTAAAAGTAGCCAATGCTGCTTATTTGGTGCCTAAACAAAAATTCTTGAATAGTCTTGTGCATGTGATGATCATCATAATTCTCAATGCCTTAATGTGATTTCCCGAGTGAAAGAGGAGGAAAATCAGAAAGAGACTTAAGTATAAAGTATAGTTAGAGAGGTATCCAAAGAGGAAGCTCAAGATTAAAAGATTCTTACAAAAACTCTTTGCGTCATGTGAACACCAGACGAAATACCTCTTGATCAATTTGAACAGAAGTCTCACGTATGAGTATCGGTATGTTGAGAATGTCATGAGCTCTTGTTTTTATCGCTTGAGGTCCAGAAACAATTTAAGTTTGGGGGAGTTTGATCAGTGATTTTTACACTATTTTGTACTATTAATTTTAGTTATATTTTCTTTATTGTGTCAAGAATTTTATTTCATTCTTCTACATTTTACGTGTTGGCTGCGTATTTTGTTATTTTCAAGCTCAAAGGAATAAATCGAGCGAAAAAGTGTGATATTCAGAGTTTCAAAGGAAGTGCAAAAAGTATGCTACAGGAGGCCTGACACGTGTGGTCGTGTCACTTGACATGGGCCGTGTCAAGAGGAATAACGTGCAAAAGGTGGAAGTCAGGGGTGCAACACGGGTGACCGTGTTGCCTAACACGGGCCATGTTGCACATCCTGGGACTTGGGAAAGAAAATTAAAATTCCAGAGGAGCAACACGGGTGGCCATGTTGCTTGACAGGACCTGTGTTGGGCTGCGATGCTGATTTTAGTATTTTGTGATATTTTCCTCCATAGTTGGCCCGCGAGGGTGTTTTGGGTACTTCCAACCGATTTGAATGAATGATGACTATTTAGATGAGTTTTCACAAAGAATTGGGGGAATTTTTGCCATCGAAGAATTATATAAGAGGAGATTAGAGAAGATAAGAGTTTTGATGGAAGGAGATTTTCATGAACGAAAAGGATTGAAGGTCAAATTTCTCCCTAATACTTGTAATGTTTACAATTTATATTTTGTTTTCTTTAAATAGTATGAGTATCTAAACCCCCCAATGCTAGGGGGGGTGTCCCTGATTTAATTTTGTAATGACTATGAATTCTTAATTTTAGAATACAATTGTTTTCATATTAAATTTAATTGTACAAGGTTTTTATGCTTTCTTTGTCGGACCTAGAAGGATTGATCTACGGTTAACAATCAGTTGGACCGCAAATGTTAAGTTTTTGTACAATTAGACTGTAGTAGATATATCCTAGAACTAAGGATACCCTATAGTTAACGATTAACTCTTGATAAAACAAAGGGTTGAATTCATCATGATTCTCTAAGGACTTAGGATTTAGGATGAATACTCAAAGGTTTTTCCACTAAGGACTTAGGGGAAATAACCTAAAGGGTTGGTAATTGAATGTTATGAATTTTTTGAAGAAATCAGGATTCAAGGTTATTACAGGGAAAATCATACATCTTCCCAAGCATGTTACTCATATCAGTTAAAAAGTCCTTCACATTTATTTATTTTATTCGCAATTATTTTATTTTAGCAAAACAAAACCAAACTCTAGTTTTTGTTTAATTGAACAACAATTCGAAATCCATATTTATACACAGTCTTTGAGATCGACATTCGAGTGTAGAGTCACACTTCAACAAGTTTATGTTTTGATGATTACAAACATCATGATCAAGGAAAAAGGCATTATCAAAAAGAAGAAGAAAAAGTATCTACTCAAAATGGAGTTTTGGCTTGCATGTTAAGTTACTCCTAAAGAAGACTTTGGTACTTGATATTCAATATGATACAAGACTCCAATTCAATATAGTATGTTACTATAGTGCTCAATGTATACTCTAAACATTTTACATAACTGTCATGATCATTTCAGAGTAAAATATTACATGTCCATCACTTAGAAAATAAGTTTTTATTACTTTCACTTAGTGGTAACCGGTTACAGGGTTACAATAACTGGTTACAGGGCTTCACAGAATTAAAAATAAATTACTGGTTCAATGGTGACCGGTTACAGCTTTTGGGTAACCGATTACAACCATGTAGATTTGAAAAATATATATGTTGTCGCGTCTGTGTAACCGGTTACAGCCCTACAGTAATCGGTTATCGCTGAAGAAAAATTTCAAATATATTCTATTTTACTTGGCTGTTGGGTGATACCTCTTGGGGTCCAACCATTGCACTCTTCCATGCATTTAGAATCTTTTGAAAGGGTGCATTATATGTATAAATATCATTTTAATTTATGATGCAAATAAAGACAATAACAACAACAATCACATTATACAATATAATATTTTGTATCTCATTTTCAATCAAGTACATTGATTAATATTCTAATATTGTATGAAACTTTTACTCTTACATTTTCAAATACATCATTATAAAAGTTTCATCATATGCATTGAGCACTTGTGTAATATATTCATTGAATTTTTGTCTTGAAAGAGAAGAGATCAGTACTTGGTATTAACATTGACTATAAACCTTCATATCTACTTCAATAATTTGTTTCTAATTTTCCAAAGAGATTGTGGTGTAACCTTGCTGTCCAGGATTGTTGGAAGCAAGATAGTATTAAGGGAGGATTATTATCTTTTTACTTTGTATTGGTTACCTTGTTTTTAATATTGTTGGAAACAAGTGTGTGCATTGAAGAAGATTGTTCTTCTTGCACTTAATGTTTAGATCTTAAATGTTTTAAGAGCCTTTGACCTTCATATAGGTTAGATAGTAAGCATCACACTTGGTGTGGATAAGATGTACAATAATTATAACTATAGTGAAATCTCTTTCGTGTTGAAAGGGGACTAGAGTATTCTCAGACTGTAAGGGGAACCAAGATATATCCGTTATTTATTTTTCTGCATTTACCGTTTTCATATTCATAAACAAACCAGAAAATAAGAACATCATCACATAAAAGAATAAAAATCTGCAATCCACTTTATTTAGCCCCGTCTTAGGCGTACTCAAAAACCAACAACTAGTATCAGAGTAGTTTACAGGTAACCTGTTCCTAAAGATCCAGAATGGCTCCCGCAAATTAAAATCCAGTTTTTAGAGGCGGTGGTAGTAATAACAAGCCTCCATTGTTTTGTGTTGAATACTTTTATTTTTGGAAAATTCGCATGAAGGCTCATTTAGAAGCACAAGGAGAAGAAATATGGGATGCTTTCCAAAATGGTCCATTTTTTCCTACAAGTGTTGTAAACAGTGTTAGAACGTCAAAGCCTAAAGGTTCATGGGATGAAGATGATAATAAAAAGGTCCTCTATGACAAAAAGGAAATTAATCTTCTACAAAGTGCACTTAGTATGGACGGGTTCTTTTGCATTTCAACATGTACATCGACAAATAAAATTTGGGATACTTTGGTTGAAACTCATGAATGAACCGATGAAGTTAAGAGGTCAAGATTGAATACTTTAAGCCAAGAGTATGAACTTTTTAGAATGCATCCCCGGGAGACAATTCTCGACTTGCAAAAGAGATTCGTTCATCTGATGAACCATTTGATAGAACTCAGTAAAACTTTTACTATTGATGAATTAACTCTTAAAGTGCTTAGATCATTGTCTAGGGAATGGCAACCAAAAGTGTTGGCTATATCGAAAAAGAAAATACTTTCAAAAATGATATCCATGAAATTGTTCGACAAACTTCAAGAACATGAAATCAAACTTGGAAAGCTAGAACAACGTGAGATTCAAGAAGAGGATTCCAAAGGTGCTGCATTGAAAGTTAACTCAAGGGAAGAACATGAAGAAGATAATTCAGAGGAGTTCATGCATCTTGTAAAAAGGCTCGGTAAGTTTTTTGCCAATAATGATAAATCTTTTAACTTTTCAAAAAACAAGAAACTTTTCAGAAAGAAAGAAGACTCTTCGTCATTACACAATGTCAAAATGCTATGAATATGGAAAATGGGGACACACAAAGATGAAGTGCCCAAATCTGTACAAGAAAAATGCTTACAATAGGAGAAAATTCTCAAAATCCAAAAAGGATCACATTGAAGAAGTAATACAAGTTCTTCATCCACTTCGGAAAGCGACGAATATACAAATCTTGCGTTTATGGCATTACAATATTCCGGTGGTGAGAAGGAAGAAAAGGTTACTAATTTTTATCCTAAGAAAAGAGTTGCTAAAAAGAAAACTTATGTTACAAACAAGTTTCTTCCTACTTGTTTATATTGTGGTATTATTGGTCACACACATAATTCTTGTCATGAAAGAAATTTTAATGTTACTAGTGAGAATTCCGTGTGGGCCAATAAAGGAAATAACCATAAAGGACCCAAATCACATTGGGTACCTAGAAAAACTTAAGTTGTTTTGTAGGTTTGCTTGAAGACCACTTCAAAATCTTTGATATCTTAATAAGTGGTTGATCCAAGCATATGATGGGAGGTATAAGAAAATTTTCAAATCTAATAGGGCAAGGAATGTGTCACATATGAGGACAACATCAAATAAAAGATTCTTGTCAAGGAAAAGATAAGCACTAACTGTCATATCCAATGAAGAAGTACTTCATGTTGAAGGATTAAGACAAAATCTTCTAAAGGATAAGTCAACTAATATCATGCTATTCTTCTATTTTGATTATGATATTATTTTGTTTCTTTTTACCTTCCTTTTTTCTAATGACAAAGGGCTAGAAGGTATATGTGTATGCTTTGTCTCTATCTCTTGCATAAATGGTCAATATACTCTATTGATCAAGGAGAAGCATTGATCAAGGGGGAGTTATCATTGATTAGGAGAGCATATTTCATTTTCAAGCGATTCAAAGTGTTTCACATAACAAGTATTGTCATCATCAAAAAGGGGGAGAATGTAGAGTCATGCTTCAGCAAGTTTATGTTTTGATGATTACAAACATCATGATCAAGGCAAAAAGCATTATAAAAAAGAAGAAGAAAAAGTATCTACTCAAAATAGAGTTTTGGCTTGCATGTTAAGTTATTCCTAAAGAATACTTTGGTATTTGATCTTCAATATGGTACAAGACTCCGATTTAATATAGTATGTTACTATAGTGCTCAAAATATACTCTAAACATTTTTATAAGTGTCATGATCATTTAAGAGTAAAACAATACATGTCCATCACTTAGAAAATAAGTTTTTATCACTTTTACTCAGTAGTAACCGGTTACAGGGTTACAGTAACCGGTTACAGGGGTTCGCATAAATTAAAATAAATTACTGGTTCAGTGGAAACCAGTTATAGCTTTTGGGTAACCGGTTACAGCCATGCAGGTTTGAAAAATATATACTTGTCGCGTCTGTGTAACCGGTTACAACCCTATAATAACTGGTTATCGCTGAAGAAAAATTTCAAACATTTTCTTTTTAACTTGGCTGTTGGGTGATACCTCTTGGGGGTCTAACCATTGCAATCTTCCATGCATTTAGAACCTTTTGAAAGGGTGCATTACATGTATAAATTTCATTTTTATTTCTGATGCAAATAAAGACAACAACAACAATAACCACAACATACAATACAATGTTTTGTATCTCATTTTCAAACAAGTGCATTTATTAATATTTTGATACTTCATGAAACTTTTACGCATACATTTTCAAATACATCATTATAAAAGTTTCCTCATATGCATTGAGCATTTGTGTAATATATTCATTGAATTGTTATCTTGAAAGAGAAGAGACCAGTACTTGGTATTAACATTCATTATAAACTTTAAGAATTTGTTTTTATTTTTTCAAAGAGATTGTGGTGTAACCTTGCTGTCCAGAATTTTTGGAAGCAAGAGAGTATTAAGGGAGGATTGTTCTCTTTTTACTTTGTTTTGGTTACCTTGTTTTCAGGATTGTTGGAAACAAGTGTGTGCATTAAAGAGGATTGTTCTTCTTGTACTTAGTGTTTAGATCTTAAAGGTTTTAAGAGCCTTTGATCTCCCTATAGGATAAATAGTAAGCATCACACTTGGTGTGGATAGACTGTACAACAATTCTAACTATAATGAAATCTCTTTCATGTTGAAAGGGGACTGGAGTACTCTCTAACTGTAAAGGGAACTAAGATATATTCGATGTTATTTATTTTTCTGCATTTTCCTCTTTCATATTCATACACAAACCAGAAAATAAGAACATCATCACATAAAAGAATAAAAATCTATAATCCACTTTATTCAGCCCCATCTTAGGCGCACTTAAAAACAAACATCGGGGAACTTTCCTCATTATTACTCCAGAGGCAAAATAGTAAACTTGCTATTTTTCGGATTACACATCATTGATGTTGACACCTTCTTTCTGAGTGAAACCCCTTATTACCAATAGTACCTTGTATATCTTTGACACCACTCCTTTGATTCCTTTATTAGCTTTTAAAAACTCACTTACAACTGACTAACTTGGCTCCAACAGGTTTTTTGATCAGATCCCAAGTGTGGTTATCATGAAGAGATTTCATCTCATCATCCATGTTCTTCAGCCATTTGGTCTTATTTCGACTCCTCATAACTTCTTTATAGTCTCTAGGTTCTTTATATAGAACCTCACTTACTGAGATTAAGGCATAAGCTATGAGATTTGCATACCCAAGTCTCTGAGGTGGTTTAATGATTCTTCTTGGCATATCTCTTTCTAACAGGTAGTCGTCGACATTTTCTTAATTTCCTAATTATATTCAGCATATTGTGCTTCTTCTTCAACTTTATATTAGATATGTAGTTCAACATCGAAACACTCCACCTCAATAGGAATCTCTTTCTGTTCAGTCTCTGCTTCAGATATCTCTGCACTTCGATTAACGTCATCAATATTCTTGAAAGTCGTCTCAGCTTCATTGAAAACTATAGGGTTTAATCAACCACTTTGGAAAGAAGGTGTTTTGGGCAACGACTATTTCGACAATAACATATCTGATAAATAGATGTCCATCAACTGCGTTAGATGTGAAGACACCTAAAGAAGTTTGGTTGGGACATCCAACAGATCTTGACAAACTTCGAGTATTTATCTGCGTAGCCTATGCTCATATTAGGTAAGACAAGGTCGAACCTAGAACTATCGAGATGCATGTTCATGGGATATCCTGAAAGTGTCAAAGCTTATAGGATATGTTGCCTAGATCCAAGTCACAGAAGGTGCATCACAACTCAATATTGACTTCATGCATTTCTCAAAATTTCCCAACTTACATAAATCATATCTCACTTAATATTTTTCATATGAAGGTGATCTGAGACTTTTTGGAAAGGTCAAGATGTCCCCTACAACTTTCACATTGGTTATTTTTTCATTTGAAGTTTTTAACCTGATGTAAATGGCTTTGACAAAAAGTATCTTTTTATTGACTTTTAAAATGACCTGTAATATTTTGGCCCGTATCTCTCAAATGAAGCATTTTTGGCCTTGAGCTTAGAGAGAAAAAGTTGTAGAGAATTAAATTTACTTCAAATTGAGCTTTGGTTGAGAAATTTATGATGAAGCATGTGAAAGTTATGTTTGGTCAAAGTTTAGTTGACTTCTCCTAAAGAAAACCATAATTTAGTAACTTTTGACTTTTGATGAATATTGAATTTTCTTGATGAATGATGATCAACCCTCGATCAAATGATGAATGTGACTTCAAAATATTGATGTTGACCAAAAATCTTGAAGTTTGACTTTAAATTGGCAAAGTTGACTTTTTGTCCAATACAGTTGATTTTTAATCATCTGACTAATTGACTGAGCAAATTTGTGTTGCAAGGCTTGAAATTTGGAATGAGGATACTTTGATTCATATGAGAAACCATGAAATCCACTTTAGGCATTAGAAGTCCAATTTCCTATAAAAAAATTGAAACCCTAGTTGTAGGTCAATTGCTTAGGAGTAGAGTTTGTCTGATCAATCCTTGAGTAGTCTTGAGCAATTGAGACCTTCATGAGCATGAGGAGATATCTTGAACCATTTTTCTTGAAAATGGGAGGGAAAATTTAGGGGTACAACATCTACCCCTGTTCAATCTTCTTAAGCCCGAGGAATTAGATTGGCATGCTCGCCATTCGTGATCTGAAGGTGGAATAAGATTGAATACTTAAGTGCCCAGAAATTTGCACTCACATGTGCACGAAGTAACACTATTGGTTAACTTTACTGCTTGAATGGGCTTAAATATGCCATTCAGAGATGTGATAGAGTGTCGTCAGAGATGGGCTTATAGATGCCATCTAAAACAATCATTGATAGGAGTATCAGAATAAGTCTACGCTTGACTTTATCTGAAGAATGCTTTTTAGAATGAATCTATCTGAGCTTATCTGAAGGAAATGCTTTTCTGAATTAATATATGAAGGAAATGCTTTTTAGAATGAAGCTCTAATGGAAATGCTTTTCAGAATGAAGCTCTGAAGGAAATGCTTTTCAGAATGAAGCTATGAAGAAAATGCTTTTCAGAATGATTCTCTTAAGGAAATGCTTTTCAGAATGAAGCTCTGAAGGAAATGCTTTTCAGAATAAAGCTCTGAAGGGAATGCTTTTCATAATAAGTCTCTAAAGGAAATGCTTTTTCAGAATTCAGTCTCTGAAGGGAATACTTTTCAGAATAAATCTCTAAAGGAAATGCTCATCAGAATTTAGTCTCTAAGGGGAATGCTTTTCAGAATAAATCTCTGAAGGAAATGCTCGTCAGATTTTAGTCTCTGAGGGGAATGCTTTTCAGAATAAATCTCTGAAGGAAATGCTCGTCATAATTCAGTCTCTGAGGGGAATGCTTTTCAGAATAAATCTCTGAAGAAAATGCTCGTCAGAATTTAGTCTTTGAGGGGAATGCTTTTCTGAATAAATATTTGAAGGAAATGCTCGTCAGAATTCAATCTCTGAGGGGAATGCTTTTCAAAATAAATCTCTGAAGGAAACCCTTTTCAGAATTCAGTCTCTGAAAGGGAATGCTTTTCAGAATAAATATATGAAGGAAATTCTTTTCAGAATCCAGGCTCAGAAGGGGAGTGCTTTTCAGAATAAATCTCTGAAGGAAATTCTTTTCAAAATTCAGTCTCTGAAGGAAATGCTTTTTAGAATTCAGTCTCTGAAGGGAATGCTTTTCAGAATAAATCTTTGAAGGAAATACTTTTCAGAATTCAGTCTCTGAAGGGGAATGATTTTCGGAATAAATCTCTGAAGGAAATGATTTCAGAATTCAGTCTCTGAAGGGAATTCTTTTCAAAATTCAGTCTCTGAAGGGAATTGATTTTCAGAAAAAAATCTCTGAAGGAAATGCTCATCAGAATTCAATCTCTGAGGGGAATGCTTTTCAGAATGAAGCTCCGAAGGAAATGCTTTTCAGAATTCAGTCTCTGAAGGGGAATTCTTTTCAGAATAAATATCTAAAGGAAATCATTTGGTTATATAGATAGTCGTCTCGTCCTGTTTCAGGAATTCATCTACAACCTGTCTATAAATTGATGATAATATTCATCTATTTGCGAACTAACCTGAAAAGACAAATTTAGTTTTATGCAATGTCATGATGTATGTAATGCATTACGTAATGATGTTCTCAAAATAAATGAAAATAGTATATGCGTTTCGTATGCATATGTTATGATGTTTTGTAAATGATGTATGGATGTAATAAGTTGTTGGAGTGTATCGGTAGCTTCGTGTAACAATGTCTATTTGGGGAAAATAAATCCCTGACTATTGCTGAGGATGAAGACAATAGTTCTTCAATTTTGTTTAGAATGTCCTTACTGGGGATTTCTGCTTTTTGTTTGAGGACACACCGCTGGGGATGTTCGAATTCTGCTTGGGGATGGAAGCATTCAAGGAGAGCCGGTCACTCGTCATTCTTTGAAGGATTTGATTCTTATATACCCTGACTGGGGATAAAAGGAGATGAATAATCCTCTGATACACTATTTGACTAGGTTTCAGATATGAGTATTAGCTCTTCTGAGGAGGACAACATTGAATGATATCTGGTCGAAGAAGAGAATCTTGTCGGGGAATTTCAATATCGGAGAAATAAACCCTGTTGGGGAAATAAACCATGTAGATTGTGTTGAGGAAATAATATTTGATGGGGATTGGAAATTCATAGGACGCACCGAGGAAGTTTCCATTATATGTTGGAGAAATGATGAAACTTCCTTATCTTCTAGGAGACCTATTGGGAAAGATGAACCGCCGGAAGATGCCCCAATTTCTGTCTGAGGGAATATTAGATTTGCTGGGGAATATATCTCTGTTGGGGATGAGCTTGTGAAGATAGCCCCGTAGAGACAGTTCCATGGAGATTTTTCTATGGGAATTTATGGATAACTTTGAACATTATCCCAACTCCTAAAGTCTTTAGTAAATGCTGATCAGAGTGATAAATCTTCTACTGATAAACGGGACATGGTCGTACGCTTTAATCCCTATCTTTTGTCTGGACCGCCTTTTCATATTTTCAGTCCATCGGGATATCCTTTTTTGCCCAAGCGGACTTTTCAGTTTTTCGACTTGTCGGGTGTACAATTTTATTTATATATCCTAATTTTTTCCCAAACTCTTTTAGTTCATTGGGATACCCTTATTTTTTCATAGGCCAATCAACCTAGCAGGCCTCTTTTTCATGCGTAGTATTTTTGACTATGTCCGCGTTCATAGGGTGCAAAGGATTTTCACTGTCCATGCTAGTAAGTGTTGTAGCACTGCTAGAAAATATTTTCTTAATCATGCGTATCCCTTCGTATGCGGGAGTTCATTTCCCCTGAGATTAGTCTGGTTCACCCAATGTTTGAAGTTATTGATCAATCGTTGATTGCCAACTTTCTAATAGTCTTGACCTTCCTCAATATTTTTCTAAGAACTATCATAGCAGAATGTAAGTGTCTGATACTATTAACATAGACAAGTAATTTGGTGATACTGAAGATTCAATTTTCATAGTGGCTTTTGCTGAAACTCATGATCAATGCAACATGCCCCAAGTGATTCAAATGGAGATCTGCCCCTGGCTATTCAGCACTTTTAAAATATTCTTTGAATCTTGGCTTGACTGCCACAGGTGAGTTGGACAATAACATGTCATGCCCCTTGGTTTATAACCAATTGGGTACACGAAAGGCCTGTTACTGGAGGTGTCATTCTCTTTGACACATCATCTGAAGTAATTCTGTCCGTTGTGAGGATTTTCATTTATTGAATATTCGTCATGCGAATTTCTCCATTGTCAAACACTTAGTCTTATGCAAACAGTGATATTAAAATGAAAAGCTTATGTCTGTCTTGAAGTTTAAAAATCCATTTTTTAGTAAAACAAATTTTTTTAAGAATGTGATATCAACTCAGGATTTATAGTAAGCCTTACAGAAGTCAGGATACCTTTTTGTAACAGTATGCTTTCGAACTAACCCATGTTTCAGTTAGGAATTTTAAGGGTTGTAACGTGGCCTAGTTCACGGTTTAAGAAACAAAGGATAAAGGTTCAAAGTTAATTTATACCCGACCCGTTCTCCATGATGTTCTCCAGTCTTATACTCAGTGAATTATGCATTTATGTTCCAATAGAGTTTGGAATTATGGAACTAATATTTTGGTGATGGTTCAGAAATTGGGAGTTTATTTGGGAAGGTAGTCATTTTTCTTGTAACATATTTATTTTGTTGAGGATTTTTGCGACCTCTTTTTGACTTTATTATCCCTAACTTTTGCCTGAACTACTTCGTTTGAGATTACAGTCAGCGGGATGCCCCTGTTTTTTTCTTAAGTCTCCTTCGTAGCTTTAGACTTAGCTGAATTTTCTTTTGAAAGATAATAACTTACTGAGTCAATGTTTACGGGGAACCATCATGCATTTTCGATTTAGAAGAGTATCTTTGACACTAGTCGTCGTGTAAGAGGTAAATCTTGTGAATGCATAATTTATTTGACTGAGAAACTACCCTGCCCTAAGTTATGTTCCAGGGTTTTAATTTGCTCGAAAAAGAAAACTCCCACTTCTTAGGCTCAAAGGGGTTGACTAGGGATTAACTTCCTTATATCTCCACTGTTTAGGAATTGAAGCAATTCCTGTACATCATCAGCAAGGTTTTTTCAAAAGAATATGTATGAGATTATGGTATCATTTTTGTCACCCTCCCTCTAAAGGCTTATAGCTTTAACGAGAGTTGAATATCACAAAAAGGAAGTAAGAAACACAATTTTAAATATAGTGAAACAAATGGATTATTTCAAGACAAACATATGCAATGCATTAATGGGAAAAACCAAAGTTTGAGTTGACATTAATTGTTTGAATCAACCAAAGAAATTAAAAATAGAAATTCAAATGATCTTAAAGCTTCTCCCCCTGAACTTGTTACTCCAGATGGTGTGCTTTGCAGTTTCGATATTTGAGGGATGATAGAAAAACTCATTTTGACCATCTTGTGTGAACTGAAAAACTCCTTCGTCAATCAGGTCCTGAATCTTATTTTTCAATGCCCAACTGTTAGTGTCATGTCCAAGGCTGTTGGAGTGATATGCACACCTTGCATTAGGATTGTAGCTGGGAGAGAAATTATTGGGATTCCGAGGAGGTTCTTTCAATGTAATGACCTTAATTTTCAACATGTGTTACAATGCTTGAGACAACGGCATGTTGATTTTGGTAAATTGTCTTTTGGACATATCATGCTTATGCTGATTACCCTATTGCTGTTGGCGCAGTCGTAGTTGACCTTGCAATGTAGTAGCTATTTGGAAAGGCCCTCTTCCACTAACTTGAAGGATTAGTAATTCCAACTTGTCTTTTTCCCTCTCTTATTCTCCTCGCACTTTCAACCAAGTCACTTTCCTGTCTCATCGGAGGCTGGTTAATGATTGGGTCCTTGATTCTAGCAGTTTGTCCCATACAGTTGTATCCGACCTGATAAAGCTTGCTGATGAGGATTCTTACATCTTCTTGCCCCTGAGCTAAATTTTGGATCAGAGCGACCTGACCAATCATCTGGATTTTCATCTTTGTCATCCCAGCTTGCAGTTGTTCGAACTGGTCATCCTTGTTGTCTTCAGGATTCTTCTTGGTCATATTCTCAGCGAGGAGTGCTTTCAACCCCACTTGCCCCTTGGATAGGTTTAGAACCAATTCCTGAGAGTGAGCGTTCTGAGACTGAAGATCTTTAACTGTCTATTCGAGATCCATCTTTGTTGAAATAAACAACAAGAAGATGAGAACCCTGTCTTGGAGACCTATTATGCAATGATATACATGGCATGTAGATGCATATGTAATGTTTTTAAGGACCTCGTGGGATTTAATTTAAAACATTAGAAATTGGATTTGGTTGCAGCTTCGTCTGAAGAACTTTTAGTTTTCATCTTTGAACGTCCTTCTATTAGAATCAAGCTTACCATATCAAGTGGGTCATAGCCTATGACTCAAGAAAATATACTTTGATCTTGACGGTATCTGGCTAGAGGGAAATAAATCCTCTTGCCCCTTTAAAGAATTTTTGCTTATACTAATCCTGTAAATATTGCGCCATAAATCCCAAAGATCCTTGAAATGGTTAGTAAAAATGCTATGTTATGATGACATGATGTTATGATGTTATGTTCATGTGTAGCAAAAACAAACAAGTCACACAAGAGCCTTAGGTTTAAAGGCTTGCATGAATTCCATAGGTAAATACCCTTCCCCATTGTAGTTAAGTTGGATCAACCTGCCCTAAGGTAGTAATCAGGTTCTATGAATCTCATATCACCAATCTTTCTCGCAGGATTTATTTTTGCACGACAACTGACTTGCTACCAAAACATCTCGAAAGTTGAAACTCAATGAGCGTAGCCTTGAGTATCAACCAACTTTGGACTGCACTAAAGCAGACTATCTCACTACTTTATAATGGCCAAGATGGGTCAATTAAGGTTCTAAAAGTAAGTTAGTGTTAATGACACCACGTGGAAGCCTAATGTTATCCTTGAATGCCTCAAGGAACATTAGTACAAACCACAATGTCACACTAACTGTAGCCATCATATTAACCATATCGGTCTACGTTGTACATCCTTTATGATCTATTGCTACTTACCTAAGGAATCCCTAGATCTAGGTGTAGGATCTTGCACAAGCAATTAAACCCAAACAAGACCTTAAAGTTAAAGCAAACAATAAAAGTAAAGTGATCTAGAATCTAAGGTAACCCTTCTTTTTTAAGACAGTCCCGAGTAGATTCGCCAGTTCTATAATACGGTGGAACAACTAACTTTTTTGGTTTTATCAAAATGTGCAGATAGCTAGAGTCGCCACCGACTTTTATTTTATCGAATATTTAGGAAAGGTGAAAAGAACGGGAAAGACCTTTGATAGGTTTTGAGTTCGGGGGGTAAGTTATGAAAAGGGAAGGTGCTAGCACCCTTTCATCCATAGTTATCTATGGGCTCTTAATTTCTTAGCTAACTTTTAAAATTTGCTTTGTATGTGTGTGATTTGTTTGAAAATATTTTGAAATGCCAATGTAAGGCTAACTTTGTAATAATTCTTGTATCAGTCCTCAAGAATGCGTACAAAGTGTTTTAAAAATATTTGTTAGAAAGTGATGTATGAAAAGGATTAGGTTAAAAACCCTAATACTAATTTGTTAAAGTGTTAAAAAAGATTAGGTTAATTAATTGTTAATTATAAAGGAAATTAAGAAAATATGGGGAAAATAAATTAAGGTTAGTAAAAAAAAGGAAAAAAACCAATTGCCTGGGGTGGGTGTTAGTTTGGCCTGAAAACACTTGTATCATGAGATTCGATGAAAATAACTCAAACTGCCATTGCAAAGGCAGATCCTTATTCCTACGTTAAAGCATGCAAACAATGATTCTAAACAAGTCTAAACAGGTATATATGCATAGAATTAATCAACAAAGCATAAATTATAAGTTTGAATTTCAAGAATATTACCTAACCGGCGTGACTTGATGTGGCTATTGTGGATGTGGATTTACTTTAAGGATGGTTGGGATAGAATTCCGGGATCTTTAGGAGCACAATGGAATGCTTAGAATGTATTGCAAGAGGCTGGAGACAAGATTTTCAAGTTGCCTTAGTTTTGACAAAATTTGAGATTTTTGAGAAGATGTTCTTGAGGATATTTTCGGTCTCTCTTGGTCTAAAGGTGTCATGTATTTATAGTGGAAAATTTAGGTCAACAAACATGAATAAAATATTTTTTATTTTGTGATCAACTATTTGATTCAAATTTCATGATCAAATATTGATGAAATTACAAAAGATTTGAATGTCATGATCAAATATTTAATTGGAGTTTTGTATGAAATCTTTCTCTTTTAGGCCAATCTCATACCAATCACATTTTTTGCAAGTTATCACTAGCTTTTAGGCTTAAGATTTAATTCAAAAATAGATCTACATACCTTATATCATTTATTTGATATTTTATTTGATTTATTTTGCTTTTAATTGAATAAAATAAAAATAAAAAGAAACAAAAACCACAAAAATAAATGAATGTATTTAGGAGTTTATTATGAGGTCAGGAACACGTTTGGAACTTAAAAGATAGGCCCATTAGCCCAAAAATTCAAATTTTCTCAATTTGGACTTCATGCGTTTTCCAAAAATTGCCCAACTTCCTTAAATCAAATCTCACTAAATATTTATCATACGAAGGTGATCCTTGACTTTTTGAAAATCTCAAGATTCCCCCTAGAACTTTCATGTTGGTCCTTTTTTCATTTGAATTTTTTAACCTGATGTAAATTGCTTTGACAAAAAGTGTCTTTTTGTTAACTTTTAAAATGACCTGTAGTGTTTTGGCCTTTATCTCTCAAATGAAGCATTTTTGGCCTTGAGCTTAGAGTGACAAAGTTGTAGAGAATTGAATTTACTTAAAAATGAGATTTGGTTGAGAAATTTAGGATGAAGCATGTAAAACTTATGCTTGGTCAAAGTTCAGTTGACTTCTCCTAAAGAAAACCCTAATTTAGTAACTTTTGAGTTTTGATGAATTTCAAGTTTTCTTGATGAATCATGATCAACCCTTGATCAAATGATGAATCTGACTTCAAAATGTTGATTTTGCCCAAAAATCTTGAAGTTGGACTGTATATTGGTCAAAGTTGACTTTTTGTTCAATAAAGTTGATTTTTAATCATTTGACTAATTGACTGAGCAAACTTGTGCTGTAAGGCTTGAAATTTGGCATGAGGATACTTTGATGTATATGAGAAATCATGAAATCCAGTTGAGGCATTAGAAGTCCAATTTCCTTTGAGAAAAGTGAAACCCTAGTTGTAGGTCATTTGCTTAGGAGAAGAGTTTGTCTAATCAATCATTGAGTAGTCTTGAGAAATTGAGACCTTCATGAGCATGAGGAGATATCTTGAACTATTTTGTCTTGAAAATGTGATGTAAAATTTTGGGGTACGACATCTTGCACTACTAGAGGTTGTACAAAAAATGTTGAATGCCTCATTGCAAAATTCAAAGCCATTGTCAGTTCTCAACCTCTTAACCTTTCTGCCAGTCCGATCTTAGACCATAGTCTTTCAACTTTTGAAATTCTCAAACGTCTCATCCTTAGTCTTCTAGATGAATACCCAGAACTTTCTGGAATAATCATCAACCATGGATAGAAAATACCTTTCTCATGAATGTGATGGACACCTCGCAGGCCACAAAGATCAGCATGGATATAATCAAGGGATCCATGTGTTCTTTGTTTGCTTTTATTGAACTTCACTCTGTAGGATTTTCCAAGTACACCGAGTTCATAAAACTTTAGCTTTTTGACTTTGACTCCACCAAATAATTTTATTTTCTCCAATTCGACCATACCCCTTTCATTGAAATGGCCCAATCTCAAGTGCCAATTTCTGTCTTCGACAAAGGTTTCGTGGATGCAACATCTACATAACAACTTAAAACTTCAGCCTCAAGGATATATAAGCCTTGTTTCTTCACACCTCTCAAGACTTTCTTCGACCCCTTAATGACTCTTAGGATACTTTTCTCTCCTTGGAAAACATATCCTTTCTTGTCAAATTTACCAAGAGAAATCAAATTTCTCTTCAAATCCGGTACATACATGACTTCAATCAACAACCTTATTGAATCATCATGGAGCTTGAATCTCAATTATCCAGCACCTACAATCTTGCAAGCTTTATTATTCCCAGCAATACAGATCCACCTTCTCGATCACATAGTTCCTCGAACAAGTTTTTGTTTGGATTTATGTGCCAAGTGCAACCTGAATCTATAATGCACTCATTACCAGAGTCGTCGCTTAAAACCACAAGAACATCAAATTAGTAAAAATAATCTTGAACAAGGGTTGTGTTTCCTTTATCCTTACCTCTATGATCTTTTAGGAATTCAGGGCACACCTTTCTTATATGACCCTCCTTCTTATAATGATAACATCGAATACCATATGCATCGCCACTATAAGAATTCTGCTGACTTTTACCCTTCTTCTTGTCGAACTTGCCATCTCTCTTTTTGAATTTCACCTTAACTAACTAACTTTCACCAGTCAAATATGTCTTGTGCTCCTTTTGTTCATTCAAATCCTTATAATACAAGGATGATTTAACTTCTTCAAAGGTGAACGACTTTATTCCATACACGAGACTTTCTATGAAGTGAGCATGTGTTATGGCCATAGCACACAACAATAACAAAACTTGATCTTCATCCTCAATTTTTACATCGATATTTTCAAGATAAAAAATCAGCTTGTTGAACACATCCAACTGATCAGATTAGACTTGGCCTTCACTCATCTTGAATTAATACAAAGCTTGCTTTATGTAGAGGCGATTGACCAACAATTTGGTCATGTATAAACTTTCGAGTTTCTCCCATACACCCGACGTTGTCATATATTTTGAAACCTATTTAATAACCTTATCATTAAGGCTCAATAAGATGGTATTGTGGGCTTTCTCTACTGATCGTACCTGATCATAATGGATTTTCTATGGCCTACCAGGTTGAGTTGAACAACGATTTGAAGTGAGTGGGGGGTGTACCTGTAAGGTACTCCGATGACAAAGTAAGAATAAAGACAATCAGAGTGCAAGTAATAGAAGTAAGAGTGAATGAATGAATACCTGACCCTCTCATGTGAGAGGGTATTTATAGCCCTCAATGTTGGGTTAAGATCCACGTATTGGGCCAGATAGTTTGGCCCAATAACAAAGACGGCTAAGGTTACATGAGTAGTAGGGTCTAGCACGAAGCCTCCTTCTCGGTCAACTGCTCTGAGATAATAGGGAAATTGCACCCGTTATTCTCGGTGGGTAGGATGGTGGTGGTTACGGATAACTGTTGGCCATGTTTCCCTAGTGGACACGTGGGGAAATCCCTAACAACTATTGATGTAGGCTGGATGCCATTGGGTCATAGAAAGGGAGGTGGATTGGACCTGCTCAATTGAGGGACAAATGTTGGCACGGTTCAGAACATGAGCCCCTTAAGTCATTTATCTTAAACAAAAGAGTGACGACTTAAGACCAGTTTAATCGTCGAGGAAAAGTTGCTCAATAGTTTAATTGTCGGGGACGAGTTTCTCGACAGTTTAATCATTGAGGATTAAGTGGTCGTCAGGCTATCAATCTCCTCGTTGACTTTCCATGCTCGCGCTGTCTTTCTCGTCAGTGAGGACGTGCAAGCTGTATGGTCAATTTGTGTTGAAGGACCTTCCTTGGTAGATTCGTAAGCTGTCCGCCTCAACACGGGTGCTCATTTAGAATTTGCATCCGCGGGGAAAACGCGGGGATTTCCCCGGGTTTGTATTTTCTAAGTGCCTGTGAGAAAGGCACCACAATAATGTCGAGCATGTGCTTTCCAATAAAAACTTTTGGAATAACTTCAACACGTGGCTTTGTGCGTGATATTTTTGGAGGTCAAAGCAAAACATCATTTTGCGTGTCATGTGGTGGCTATATAAAGCACCATCATTGTATAGGGAAGTCCAAGAGCCTAAGTAATAATGCCCCCTTGCACGTCACCCTGTGTGGTGGGGAACACTTATAAAAAGGGATTCAAGAAATTTACTTAGCCATTTTCGACTTTGCATTCCTATTGCCTCTTCTTCATTCGCTAGCTGCTCCACTGTTGCCGCTGCCACCATATAAATTTCCAGCATTCACCCTTTTTCATGTAAGTGATTCTTTTAATCATGTTAATTTATCTTAGGACTTTAGATTGAATGTATGGAATTTCGGGTGGACATGAGGTTTCCAATGAATCTTCCTGCGAATGAATGAATTTTCCAATGAAGTTCATGAATTTAGGATGAAGATTCATGAACTTTGAATGAACTTCATAAATTTTGGATGAAGATTCATGAACTTCGGACGAACTTCATCTGGGTGAATGTCGGGGTCATTCTCTCCGTGAACTGGGGGGATTGAGTAAGTCATTTCATCGGGGAAAAGCCTTAGTGCGATTTTATACTTATGAGGATATAGCTTCCTTTCGCATTGCCATCAAGGGCTTGATTCGAGTACCTACCCTCGAGGTGCTCCTCGCCCTTTCACTTGACTTGTGGTGGAGGGTGAATTTGATGATGTTGAATTCATTGTTTTCCCTTGATTTTCAAGTAGATGGCTTGGTTTGGGTCTCGCTCGAACCCTAGAACCTAATGTATCGGTTTGTTCATGATGCCTATGACGCGTTCAATGTCGTTGAGGAAAGGGAAGATGATGTCCCCACCTCCTAGTTGTTCCTTATTCTGCCCAAGAACATGAGGATCTGCTCAGCCGTCCCAGGAAAACGCTTCCATATGTATGAGTTTTCCTTTAAATAAACGAGGATGTGCATTCCCTTTACTTATTTTCAGGTGGGGGTTTTCAAGTGGTTGGACCTAGAACCCTCTCAACTCCATCCGAATGCGCCCATGTTTATGCGTGCATTTGAGCTCCTCTGCCAATACCTTAACATTGGTGCCACCTTGACCCTGTTTTTCTGCATCTTCCATCTCCAACAGTAGATTGTCGATGGCCTTCAAGCCTGGGTGTCATTCAAATAATTCAGGAAATTTCTTTGATCGTACCTGGAATCAGTCCGTCATTTCAATAAAAGGTACTTTATCATAAAACCCATTTCCCATGCGGCCGTGGATTTTAATACGATCATTCAGTCGAGATCGAGGATGGTCGGGAAGTGACAAAGCTAAGGGAGAAATTTCCCCTCAAATGGCAATGGAAGCATTTCGAGCAGAAGACAGAATATTATGCAATGAAGTCCAAGAGTTAGATGCCCAAGATAGGCTTTCTTATGATAAACTAACAACCTATGTTAAGAGTTTCTCCCTCACTAAATATGTAGATCCATACATTAACTTCATTTTTGATGATGAAGGGGAGTATGTCTATGTTTCCCGATTGATAAATACGAAAGCGCTCCTCAAATGTTCTTCTGACGGAGAGTCTTTGAGACTCCTAGGTAGGGGGCGTGCCTATTGTTGATATCTGTCTGTTTGTTCCATAGACTAAATTGTCTTTTTGGATTGTAGGTCAGATGACGACTTTCGAGGAACGTATGCTCAAGCTAAGGGGAAAGGGTGTCAAAAAGTTGCCCAAAGGACGTGTTGTTGAGATCCAGGAATATGCCAAATTTGACGCTCATGTTAGTGGTTCCTCTTCCCCTCGAGGTGACCAACTCTCTCCCCCTGATCAGCCCGCGAAGAGGAAGCGCGAGGAAGGTCCCAAGCGTGGGGTATTTTCAGATAAAGGCAAAAATGTTAGAGAGTCCTTCATGCTGCCCCCCTGTCATCTCAACCGCGGTATTTTTGGAGGGGATAACTCCCTAGGTCTTCATGAAGTGGAGAAGGAAGCCATTTTGTCCGCAGAAAAGGAGACCTGGCGAAAGAATCTGTCCTAGGACGTGGTCGTTGTGATGAGGATTCTCGAGATTTCCTTGACCTTAAATGATATAACAACGTGATTACAAGCCGCTCTTGACAAAGCAAATTCCTGAATCAACAAGCTGAAAGGGCATAATGAAAAGATGAAGAACAATCTCCTTGATCATCAGGCAAAATATGAGGTCTAAGTAGGGCTCTTCACGGAGTTGAATGAGCTAAAACAGAAGATGGACGCCATGACCAAAGAGAACGAAAAACTGACTTCCCGGTTAACGAGTTGGAGGGGGACGTGGTGCCTTTTAATGAGGAACCATCGAGGAGAAGGCCCTTAAGACTAGGAAAGAGCTGGTTTCTCGAGTTCGTCAACTCGAGCAGAACGTGGTGGTCACCTTTGGGTATTACTTCAATATGTTATGAAGCAACTTAAAATTGTCAATGTTGGGGTCAACCTTGTAACTAAAGGGACCAGGACTTTTAGCGAAGTGGTTGATGGGGTTATAATTACTCCTCCCAATGACAACCCCTAAGAGGAGTCAGACGGTGAAGAGGATGGGAGCGAAGATTAGTTTGAGTTTTGGTCATGCGTGGCCGTGCATTTAACCGACCTACGTGCCACTTTTTTAATGCTTGAACAATGGGCTTTGCCCATTTTTGTATATCAGCCTTTAGTTTTGGCCTGCATACGCCTCTTTATGTGATATCTAGACAATACCGTCCTTTGTGGTTGGCTATATTGAACACTTATCTTGCATGTTTGACTGCGTTAGATATTATTTGGCGTTTTAGCTTGTCATATTCATTTTGTATAAGTGTGGAGATTCATGCCAAACTTATTGATGGATGATAATGTATGGAGATGTGTCAGGGATACAAATTTGGATTCAGTTGGAACGAGGCCAAGGCCGCGTTTTGGACCTTATTCTCATGGTGTGAACAATCCCATTGCAAGCTAGGAATTCCGCCTCTTTAGTACAACGACGGTATAGCTCGGTCGAGGTGTCCCCGTCGGGCTAAAGTTCTGCTCGTCCTATGTGCGAGGACTCGCCTTTCGGTTGTTGTTAGACGAAATGTTCGTACCTCAACATGCTTTCATGATTGATAAAGATCCCTCGCTGTCGGTGAGGTAAGGTCAACTACTAAGCCTCCACTTTTTCTCGAGACTCTGGTGTAATACTGTTTTAGCTTTTGAGCATTCCATGGTCGAGGTAAATTTTCCCACTTAGGTGTACGAGGTAATAGGCCCCGTTTACCATCGTCCTGCGGACACGATAAGGGCCTTCCCAATTGGAAACCAGTTTTCCTTCACGGGGATCTTTGGGATTTCTCCATTATACTGGACTACCGACTTGGAATTCGCGTTTGATGACTTTGGCGTCATGCCGCATGATTATCTGTTGTTTTAGTGTTGCCTGGCAGAGAGACGCCCCTGACCGGATCTCTTCGACCAGGTAGAGCTCGTCTCTCAAGACTTTGTTGTTTAGTTTTTCTTCGATAGGAAATTTAGTTCGCCTAGAGGGTTCTCCGATCTCCACGGTGATGAATGCCTCGATACTGTATGCTAATCGGAAAGGACTTTCCCTGGTAGTCGAGTGAGGCATTCTCCGGTACACCCATAGTACACTGTATAACTCCTTGACCTACCCTTTCTTAGCTTCACCGAGTCTGCACTTAAGTCCTTTGTAAAATTACTCTGTTCGCGGCTTTTTCCTACCCGTTTGTTTGCGGGTGCTCAACCGACGTGAAGTGTTATTTGGTGCCAAAATTGGCGACGAAATCTTGTAACTTCATGTCAATGAATTGTGTCCCATTATTGGTGATAAGAGCTTGAGGTACGTCGAACCGGGCTAGCACATTTCTTTTGTAGAAACGTAGTATGTTGTATGATGTGGATTTGGCTAGGGCTTCAGCTTCTATCCATTTGGTGAAGTAATCCATTGCAAAGATAAGGGGAATGTCCATTCCTCACCAAGTGAACGACCATAGGGATGACAATGTCTTGAGTTTGTACGATGGCGCCAAATGCATGTCTGCGTGACGCTGACACTTGTCGCACTTTTCTACATGTTCTTTGGCCTCTTGCTACATTGTGGGCCAGTAGTATCCTGCCCGCAGCGCCTTGTGTGCCAAGGACCTTCAACCTAACTGTTGGGCATTGATTCCCTCATTGATTTCCCTCAAGATGTGGCGGATTTTAGTTTCCTCGACGCCCTTTAAGAGTGGAATGGAAAATCCCCTCCGGTAGAGTCTTTGCTCGACCAAAACATATTAGAAAGCTTGGCATTTGGTCGTGCTTACCTCTTTTGGGTCTTACGCTAGTTCCCCTTTGGTGAGGTAGTTAAACACCGAGGTCATCCAATAGGTACTTTCCCCGATGGTGTTGACGTCGAGCGTTGTAGTGGGCTTTCTGATTCTCGGGTGGGAAAGGGATTCCTGGGTGACAAATTTGTTTTGCTCTTACTTTTTGTGATCGCGAGCTTTGAGAGTATGTCAACTCGAGTGTTCTGTTCGCGAGTGTTGTACCCCAAAATTTTCCCTCTCATTTATCAAATATTTTCTCACAAGATCTCATTGGGTTCAAGACTGCACAAGGGTTAATCAGCTCAAGACACCTCCTTAAGCACTGATGACTGAAATTAAGGTGTGAGATTGCACAAGGATAATTGAACTTTCAATGCCTCAGATGACTTTCATGGATCATTATGGACCCCAAAGATTACTCATGTCAAGTTTCAAGCCTTGGATCACATTTTTGCTCAATCAATTGAGCAGTTAACCTAAAAATCAGCTGTATTGGGAAAAAAGTCAATTGTGGCCAATTTACAGTCAAACCTCATAATTTTTTATCCATATCAACATTATAAACTCATATGTATCATTTGATCAAGTTTGGACCTCATTTTCTCAAGAAATTTGATCAGATCATCAAAAGGGCAAAATGGTCAAAATTAGGGTTTTGATTGAGAAAAGGCAATTTCTGATTTTTTACCTAGAAAATGGTTAATTGGTTTGAGGCATGATCTCAAGAGTTCAATTGCATCATTTTGACCTAATGGCATGACTCAAAACATTGCTCAAGATCAATTGATTGATAGTTTATTTTCAGTATACTGATCAAAAGTCAACTATACACTGAAAAGTCAAACTTTGACTTTTTGGTCAAAATCAAGTGTCAAAGATCAAATTCATCAAAACATGTCAAAATATGAAACTTGTTCATCAAGAAATAAAAAATTCAAGATTTCATTTTGAAAAGTCAAAGTTTTCAAACTTAGAAAATTTTCAAAGTGTTGAAAACTTCATATTTTTTCTCAACTTTAAGCCAATTTTTTACCATGATGCAAGATGATTCAAAAGAAACTTTCAACATGAAAGTTGTAGATATCCATGAGATATACAACATTTCTTTACACAACTTCTCCTATAAATTTTTGGATCTCAAGTTATTAATCCATGAAGTCATGGTCTTGAAACTAAACACTTAGTGAAAATTTTGCCCTAGTTTAGGCAGGATTTTAACCTAACTTCATGGAAATTTTTCATATAGTTTCAAGGGGAATTCTAAAAAGTGATTCAAAGAGGGGTTGTAGAGCACATTACAAGCTTTCTAAAATGTCCAAGAACTCTTTGAGATCATTATTGATCAAGGATAATCGAAGAGAGGAAGTTAGGGTTTCAAACTAAAATTATAGGTCATTTTCTTGATGAACAAAAATGAAATTTCAATGTTAGGCTGCATAATCTTGATTTGCATGCCTTCTAACTTGTGTATCTGTCCATCATTAATGGATTACACAAACTTTTGACCTTTAATCCAAGTGGTTTAAACTTTATCTAATTCACATTTCCATTAATGGCACAAAGTGAACACTTCCATTTTGGAAAAGCAAGCTTTATGCACAAAGTCAATTCTTGAGCCTCTAACTTGTTTCCTCTTATCACACTCCATCTACAAAGTCAGAAGCAAGTGTGTTTAAAGCATAACCACTCTATCTTAGCAAGTACATAAAACTTTGAAACTTGCATTTCTCAAAAATCACATGTTATGCTTTACTTGTGATTTTGAATTCTGATCAACAACAAGCTTCTAAACTTGTTGCTTATAAATAGAGGAACTATTTGTGAGCTAGAACACGAGCTGAAGCACCCTGAAACACACCAAAACTCTCTCAAATCAGAAATTGTCCAAAAACTCCAATGTTGCATAATTCCTGACCTTAAACACCAAACTCATATTTCCCTCGTGCGTTTCTTGGTCTTTTGGTTCCTAAAGCTTCCTTACATCAAATACTACTTATCCCCATCCTCATTCCATAACTGTAACACCATTTACCATAACCTCCATAACCAAAAAACAGAGTCTGCACATTGACTTCTCCAAGCCATTCCAGCCATCCATTTCTCAAGAAAACCATTGCATTAGCTTCCTGGGAACTTGAGGAAGCTAACCTGATCATTGCAGCACCTTGAATCAAACTCACTTGCATTTCACGATTTACAGTTTTGAGGAATTTTTCTTGAACTTCTATCTCATTACTTAGACATTGTTAGGCTTGCATTTGTGAAGATAAAATGTAGACATCATTGCCCTGAAGCTGTACATGTCCATAGATTTTATTTATATTGATTGAGCTAGGAGAATTTTAGGATTGAACCTCTGAAAATAATTAGGTCAGAATTTTGTACTTTCAACAATTATCATTCATCTTTGATTTATAGCTTATGATATTTATATGGTTGGATTCATATGGAAAAATGGAGCAACTTTCATGTTTGCATTTTCCATTTTTGTTGAGAAATGGTGAAGATACAGGTGGTCTGGATGGAGGTTGAAGATGAAGTGTATTCAGGACTTGTTTTATATTATATATTTATCATTTCACTTATATTAACGGATGTATAGCCACCCCAGTGGTAAGGTAGCGTGCCGGTAATCAAGAGGTCATGGGTTCGAACCTCAGCGTGATGCCTTTTACATTTTTCACATTTTTTTGACATTTTTGTTATGGGAAGCCCTTGGGCCTTCCCCTCTGGGGATTTTCATTTTTGCTCATTAATACCCACCCCCTGTTTTCTCATACCACGCAGCCCATATACCTTTTATTTTCTGATTTCCAAACAAAAACTTCATTTTGGGCCAGATTCTGAAAACTGTTTTGCTAACAAACCTCCAAATTCAATTTTAACCTCCCTGACTTTATTATTTTTATTTTTGTTTTATTTGGTAAGTACGAAGTGCGCCTAAGAGGGGGGAGGGGGGGGGGGGGGGGGGGGTTGAATTAGGTACTTTAAAAATTCTGGTTTTAGTGATGATGGATATTATTTTTCTGGTTAATGGTGAGTTTAGGAAAGAGCAAAGTGCAGAAAAATAAAGAGACACAAGCGATATATCCTGGTTCCCCTCACAGTCCGAGAGTACTCCAGTCCCCCTTCAACATGAAAGAGATTTCCTTATTGTGGCAAACTTAAATAAGAACTACCAAAAAATCAAGAACAATACTTTTAGACCAAGAATAATCATCTTGGATTTTCACTATGTCAACAATGAGAACAATCCTCTCAAAGTGACTACACTTGTATCCAACAATCCTGGAAAGACAAGATTTAAAAACACTTAAACTTATTTCTAACAACCCTGGAAAAATAAGTAAGTAACTATCTGTAGCGGTAGAAATGTTCAAGGCTAAGCCATTGGATTGACTAGACTTTATACAAATCAAAATAAAAATCGCCACCGCGCTTTATTGTTTCCAAAGGAATGGGAAAAGAGCGAATAACCCAAAAGAGGGGGAAAGATTCAAGGTAAGGGGGTTGTTTATGCAAAGGGAAGTTATTAACACCCTAAACATCGATGGTACTCCACAAGAACCTCTTTGTAAAATCTGTATATTTTGGCTATATAAAAAAAATGTGTTGTATATAAAATGGATGGTGGAGGTGAGAAAAGAAATATATTTTTTGTGATTTTTGCACCCTCCGCGGTTGCGAACCTTTAGTGCCTACGTACCACCTTTCGTGCAATAGGGGATCAGGGTACACGTAGTTCCTCTTTTAAAAGTTTGAAACACAAGTGTGTTGGTTGATTTTAAGAGATATGACATCATCGTTATTGTCCGTGTGGAAAACATACTTACTACCCACAATCATGAGAAATGAGAATTTGCATCATCTCAAAGTGGATGATATGGCTTGGATTTTAAAATCAACAATGTCTCACTCAACACCCAAGTGGAAAATATCTCTCTTCACTATATATTGTAGAAGTATAGTTGTTTGCATCACTACAAGGATTGACAAGAGTCTAATCTTTTTTGGGAAAAGTTTTAAAGATAAAAGCCAAAGTGGCAAAATGGTTTGAAATGAGATTGGTCGACTTTTAGTCTTCTCACAAAAATGTCAAGGTATTGTTAAGTTGATTGAAGTTTATTTATGAAAAGATTTTGAAAATGCATGGACATAAGTCCAAGTTTATTATGAAAGTGTTTAAGTTTCAAAACAAGAAAGGTTTTCAAAGGAGGGAGAAGATTTTTGAAATTAAAGAAGATGGGAGGAGAAGAAGAGACTATCCTAAAGCATAAGGTAAAAGCTAAGGATAAGAACCATCTAACCAACAAGAAGCCAAAACTTGACATTATGAGCCAAGATAAAATTCCCATTCTTTGGATTGAAACCAAGCAAGCAAAGTTACTAGACCTCTTCAAATGTATTAAGTATTCATAAAAATTGGGTAGAGTAACGACTGTATACGGCTGAATTCCAGATTACAAACAAAGGATGTAATCACAAAAAAAACTTGCATACAAAAACAAACAAGCAACTCAATGTCTCGAGGTAAACCTCAAGAGCTCCATACAAAATAATAATATCACAAGTTCTCCAAGATAGGCCAAGGTTTCTAATCCTAAGTCCAAGAAATAGTCCCATGCTCCATAATGCCAAGGATAGTAACCAAATAGTCAAAGTACCATTAAGAGTTTTTTAGGGTTTATGTTGATTATTAAGTATCTTAAAAAAAGAAAGAGAAAAGCTCAAGTGAGCAAAGTAAAAATGACAAGAAAATAAATGCTCAAGTGAGCAAAAAAATGTAAATGGCATGAAATGAAAATGCTAAAAAAATAAATAGTACATAAAGCATAAAAATAATAAAAGCATAAGATAAACAAGTCAATAATTAGTGGTTAGTTGGGTGACCATCTTGAAACTTGCATTTGGAACTCATTAGAGGATTGGTAGAACCAAAGCCTTCGTACAACAAGTTGCATTTGCTTTTTGTCAAGTATATCATCCATTTGGAATTCTCATAAGTACCATTTAATGATCAACGATGTTTAAGTGATCCGCGTTGACCAAAAGTGTTGTAGATCCATTAGAGGATTGGTAGAACCAAAGCCTCCACATAATGAATCTCAAGGTTATTGGATCAAAGAGATCAAAATAATATACTTGGGCTTGCGATCATAAGTTTGGGCCACGAATGATCATTTATTCGAATTGGGACAAAATTTAGCGCCATGTTAAGCAATCGTAAGTGGACTTATATAAAAGTCACACCTATTTTGAGGCCGGTCAATAGCAATCTATGCACCATTTGTTTTGAGACATGATTCTAAAGATCATGCTCCAACAACATTTAGTGCAATGAGAAGAGGATGAGATGAAGGGGAATTAGGGCAAAAGAGAAACCACATTTGAATTAATATTTAATCAAACTATTATTAAAATCATTCATCCATTTTGGTGGAGTTGAACTCAACACCATGGATCCAACGATATTAATAAAATCATGATAAAAAAATCAAGCCAAGACAGCCAGAAAATAATCACAAAATAATATCACATTTAATATATATATATATATATATATATATATATATATATATATATATATATATATATATATATATATATATATATATATATATATATATATATATATATATATATATATATATATATATATATATATATATATATATTAAAGGGTTAAAAATGTTTAAAAAAATGGAAAGTAACGAGGAAAATATCAATTATGTTCAAATTATTCAAGAACTGAAAAATTAGGCCATAGAAAAATCAGAAATGGATCTAAAGATTTTTATAAAAATTTTAGTAATTTTTAAAAGTCAGAAACTATTTTTAAACTATTTAAAATTGCTAAAACAAAAATAAAATAGATAAAAAATAGTAAACCTCAACATAAAATTCCATAAAATTTTCAGAAAGTCAAAAATATGCAAAATAATATTTATGAATTTTTTCTGAATTAAAAAATGTCAGAAAGTATTTTTTAGTAATTAAAAGAAAGAAAATAATACAAAAAATAAATAAAAAATACCAATTGTTAAAATAAAAATGTAAAAAAATATTCATGAGATCAGAAATAATTCAAAGTATTTTTGTGAATTTTTTCATAATTTTTGGATAAAAAATAAAAGAGTTATGAATTTTTGAAAATTTAATCAAATAAAATATAAAATCAGAAAATAAAATAAAACCAAAAAGATGTGGACCATCAGATCAAAGTCAAAACGCATTAGTAATCTAATCCAATAGACCAGACGCGCTGTTCTTGATATGGACCTTAGTGAAACACACATGTGATCAGAAAAAGGGCAACCAATAAAATTAAAACGCTTGGCACGCTATCATTGGCTGAGACGAGACGTGTCATCGTCTTCAACCTCCAGACACCCTCCAATGGGGATTTTGTGAGATCCTTCAAATGGAAAAATTAGGATCCCTGGCTAGCATCATTGAACTTGTCTCTTCAAGATGGTTCTAACACAACCATCGCGCCAAATTTATGTAAGGTATGGAGAGAGATATGAATCAAAACACAAAAATAGCGAGCACCTTCAATTTGAGATTTCTCTCTCAATTCTCAATGGATTTAAAAATTGTAAGCAGCATTAGAATCAGACAAAGGAGTAGAACAAATTAGTGCTTGATTTGGATCCAATTGGTGGAGAATTCTACCTTTTTGAAGTTCAAGTAAGAAGCTCTGAAACTGGACTTCTGTAGCTTGAATTATGGGTCATTTTGATTGGTTTAAGTACTGGAGAGTTCGTATGAAGTTCAAGGATGATGAATGCGCAAAGAATTTTGGAAAAGGAAGCTTACATTTCAAAAACTGAATTCAGAAAAAGTGGGTTCGTGTGAGGTTTTGGCAGGGTGTTCTTGGCTCTCCATGCTTGGAAAATTGAATGGGGGATGACCCTCTATTTATAGGGAAGCAAATGGGATCAAAAGAAATAGCAAATGATGCATTTTGGAGGGAATTCGTGTGGGTTTGCATCATGAAGAAAGTGTGACTCAAACTTGATCAAAACTCAGCCAAATCATGCGTTTCATGATGCTAATCACTTCTGACAAGTTGCTAAATATGATTAGAAACAAAAACGCGTGGAAATCCTGTGATTAGAAGCCAAAACAAAGATTTCAAAAATTCTGACTTTGTGTAAAATTCAGTTTCAAACTACCAAATTCAAATCCATGGCATTTCCACCTCAAGGGGTCTTAGGGCATAATTATTGATGCTTTGGAAAGATGAGGTTACAAGCTTTGCAATGGAAAAAGAATGGAATCGAATGGATGCTTGAGCTGGAAGTTACATGGAGTCAAAGTTGAAGAAAAAGAGTTGACTTTCCATACTTAGAAATATTTCAAATTCTTCTTTAAAAATGACCTATAATCTTTTGCATCCAAACATGGCCTTCCACTTAGAATTTGATCTTGACCAAAAAATATGGAATGAAGTAGACCTCTTGAATGACATTTTGAAATTTGAACCACTCAAAATCTCCAAAAAGTTGAGCAATTTATGACTTGTTGAAGTTGGCTAAAAATCATGAAATGACCTATAATCTTATGCATTCTTAAGGCAACTTCCATCCATTTTCTTGCTTTGCACATAAATTAAGGCATGAGGCATACATCCTTAGGATCATCATGAAAAAATAATGGGCTCAAGGTGATAGAAATTAACCAAGTTATGACCATTTGAAGTCACATATGGAAAATTGGGGATTCATCTGGATGACTTGTAATCTTTCTTCTTCACCAAGTTCCTTCCACATGAAAACTCCTTGGAACATTTGAAGTGATTTGTTGGTAACTTTTTAAAGGGAAGTGTGATCGGTGGATCTGGAACTGACTGTTTAACGCTGGTTCGCGAAATGTCACAGAAGCAAGAGTCGCCACCGTCTTTTATTTTCTCCAAATGGAAAGGACAAAAGCACAGAAAAATTCCTTATTGAGATTGCTCTCGGTTCGGGAGGTAGATTTATAGAAAGGGAAGGTGTTAGCACCCTTTCTATCCATGGTTATCCATGGGCTCTTAGATACTTGCTCATTGTGTTTTCAAAATGTTTGTTTGCTTTTCAAGTGTGAGTGGGTTTTGAAAAAGTTTCGTTTAAAGATTTCAGTTCGACTCTTGTATCAGTCCTCAAGAGTGTTTGAAAAATTGTTTTGAAAGCTTTTTGAAAAGTGTCGGTGTGAAAAGAGTTTTGTTTGTTTTTGAATAGAGAAAGTATCTATGAGTCATCTACCTACCCTAAGGAATTAGGCTGTGTAAATGTCCTTAAGGTAGTGCCATCCCACCATTGAGAGGTAGGTAGCACCACCGTTGGAGGTGTTCGGGTCAATTCGAGGTTTAGGGACGGTGTGGTCACCAGAGCAATAGGAAGACACCTTAGAAGCTACCCCCATGCCATGTTCATGGACATGAGGACTTACTAAAACGTCCTCTACTCGACGACCACGTTTCGAGGGGCAAGGCAACAGTGAGGCGTACCCTAGGGGTGGTGCGTGATTTGTGTGTCATTTTAAATTATATTTGTCTTGTTCATGCATTGGTGATCTACGCTTTGTCTTTATTTTTGGCATTCATTCTTTCATGTGGTTATTAACAGTTAAAAGGTGCGGAATTAAAAGTCCTACGCTATTACAAAGGCGCGGGTCTACATCGCCAAATTAATCCAAGACCCGATTTGAAATAAATAAAGTGCGGAAAGTAAATACCCTAATTAATCTATTACAAGGCTTTGGGGCAAGTACATGAAATTAAAAAAAAGAAGTAAAAGTAAATGTGCGAAAAGAAATAAAATCGAGAATGCGAGGGCGTTGGACCCTTTTAAAGAAATTACGTCGAAATCGTAAATTAATTAAATTAAATAAAAGCAAGAACTTATTTTTTGGAGTTTTTGTATTTATGGAATTTAATGAGAAAATTAAATGGAATTAAAACCCTAATTCTAAACTATTTTTAATTTATTAAAAAAATGTTTATGTTTGACCTAGTTTTAACCTAATTATTTAATTACAAGTTATTTATAAAATAATTAAGAATAATAATAATGATGATAAGGAAATAAATTATTTATTAAGAAAAAGAAGAAAAATGCTAAAACCCTAATCTCTAAACTTTTTAGTTTATTTAAAAAAATTAGAATTAAACCTAAAATTAAAACTAAGTTAATTATTAAATTTATTTACAAAATAGCATTAAATAAAATATATTTTTATTTTCATGATTTTTTGATTTTTTTGGTATTTTTATATTATTAAAATTAATTTTATGAATTAAAAGAAAATAATTAAAACAAATAAAATAAAAAGAAAGAAAAAAGAAAAAGGGAAAGAGATACAAACAAGAGGGGTGTTGACCCAAAATTGGAGGTGAATTCACAGCAATTTGGCCCATTTGAAGAAGGCCCTTTTGACTTTTCTGGCTTTCATATGGATGTGTTGACTGATGCGTATGGTGGATAGCTGGTGATAGCCACTAGATTGATCTTCAGGGACATGTGGCAAGCTTTGGCGCTGGGGAATTTGGTGGACTTCTGGGCGTGTTGGACACCTAATCATGTTATAAGAAAAAATAGAAGGAAATATGGGGGACCTGGGGATCGAACCCAGGTCCCAACGTTCATCACTATTGCTTTCAACCACTACACCATTCAGCGCGTTTGGAATATGTAATGCAAAATAAACAACATAACGTAAACCAATGATTAGTGGTAAAAGACGCGCCAGAATATGAATGGCCCTATCACGTGAGGACACCTAATCTTCTTCTTCGTTTTCCTGTAACAAAACGCGTTAGATAGCGGGGGTTTTAAACCCCCACTAAATGAAACACAAAAAAATAGCGAATAGGAATTGAGCTATCATAAAAAGGGCGCGATGGTATGGTTCTGTTCGTCATGAGCTTCTGATTTCAATGGTGCTATTTAGATTGGCCAATTTTTCCTCAAGCGTAAAGCCCCAATTCATGGTTCCTTAAACCCTAAAAAATAGCCATGGCAATTTTCAATACAAGCAATATTAATTCAATTCACTGGTACCATCAGTTTCGGTGAGTCCATATTAGTGTAAAACAATCATTAGAATGTATGAAAAATGCCTGCAAATTAAAATACGAATATGCAAATGTTCATGGACAGGGCGACTTCGTGCTACCGTTTCTTGAGGTTAGAGGCTGTGGTTTTGATTCAGAAAGCTTCCTTGATGCGTCAGGAAGGTAATGGAATCGTTCTTTGGCTTGGAAAAGTGCTCTAGCTATGGAATCAGATTTGAAATTTTTGGTGAAAAATGCAAAGTTTGCTTTTGATTCTGAGCGCAGCTTCCAGGTCCTGTGCATTAGGGTTGTGTTCTGGCTTTTATGAGGAATGTTTTAGGTTTGCAAAACAAGTCCAAAACCTTTGTAATCAATGCTTTTGAGATTTGATTTCAATGGTATCTTTTTTCAATCTTTTCCATGTGAAGAACATGCCAATCATTGCCAATCACCTTGATTCTTTCCTTATTGAATAGTGCACGAAATCTTGAATGTATTCTATGCACAAAAAGATTTGAAAAGCATAGATGAGTATTTTTCTTATAATTAATCATAATTAAATGAATTAAATAGATTAAATATTCAATTAATTAATTAAAAATAGGAAAATAACTGCCCTTTGGGTCAATGAGTCGTGCATAGCTTTTGGGTGATGATTCTTGGAAGAAAATGAGGCCCATTAGCAATTTTGAGGCATTTGAAGCAAAGTTGACTTTTCAAAATTCCCAAACATTTCCCAACTTCCACAAGGCATATCTTGCTCAGTTTTTAAGCTTTGATCATGTTCGTGGATATTTTGGAAAGGTCTTGAAGTCCTATAACCAATGCCTTTGGTCCCATGTCATTTTGATTTACCAATCTCAAGTTATGGTCTTTGACTTAAAGTCCCTTTTTGTTGACTTTTGAAAATGACCTATAATGTTGAGATTGATAACTTTTTGTGACAGCATTTCTTGGACTTGAAGTGTGAAGAGGAGTTGTAGGAAATGTCATTCTCTTCAAAATGAGCTTTGGATGGAATTTTTCTGATAAACCATGTGGAAGTTATGCCTTGGTTAAGTTACAGTTGACTTTTTCAACTGTCCAAAAATATAAACTTTTGCATCTTGAGACTTTTTGAGCCATGCCTTGAAAATCATGATCAAGAATTGATAAAATGATGTTTGTGGCTTCAAAATAAGATTTTGACCAAAAATTTGGACTTTTGACTGTCAAATGACCATTTTGCCCCTATAGTTGACTGTTGAGCAATTAGGGTATTTGACTGTGCAATTTTGTGCTGTAAGTCTTGAAACTTGGCATGTAGGTGCTTGACAATGTGTATGAGCATATGGGACTTGATTGAGCCCTTGAAAACTTCAACTTCTTTGCCAGAACCAAAACCCTAATTTTTGACTGTTAGGAGGCAATTGGACTGTGCAACCTTTGAGAGATTTTACAGCATGCTCTTTAGCAAATCTTGAAGAATATGGGAGGGCAAATTTTGGGGTACAACAGTTGCCCCTGTTCAATCTTCTTAGACCTGAGGATGTAGATTGGCTGACGTGCCTTTCGTAATCCGAAGGTGGAAGATGATTGAACACTAGAGTGCCCAGAAATTTGCGCTCACATGTTAGCAGTGTGGTGGTGGGAATGGGCTTATAGATGCCATTTGGAGATTGATGGATAGGAAGATGGGCTTACAGATGCCATGTTGAGAGGTGATGGATAGGTGGATGGGCTTATAGATGCCATCTGGGTGTTGATCGCGTAAGAGATTCCTTAGCGAGAACTTGCATACCTGAAAAAAGAAAATGATTACCTGGCCTGTTACAGGAGCTGGTCTTCAAACTCTTTGTGTAGATGTGCCCTGCCTGGTTACAGGAATTGAATCTGGAGCTTCAGAAGGTGATGAATGAACCAGGGATGGTTACTACCTCAACGGGACGATGAGAGAACCTTGGACGATTACTACCTCAACAGGAACGCTGAGAGAACCTTGGGACGATTACTACCTCAACAGGAACGCTGAGAGAACCTTGGGGCGATTACTACCTCAACAGGAACGCTGAGAGAATCTTGGGGCGATTACTACCTCAACAGGAACGCTGAGAGAACCTTGGGGCGATTACTACCTCAACAGGAACACTGAGAGAATCTTGGGGCGATTACTACCTCAACAGGAACGCTGAGAGAATCTTGGATGTCTTCTACTGGGATAAGGATCAGGGAGATCTTAGGGTCGATCTGACTGAACCAGAGAAGGCCTTTGACTGGATAAGAATCAGGAAAATCTTAGGGTCAATTTAACTGAACCGGACAAGGTCTTAGAATATCTTCAACTGGATAAGAATCAGGGAGATCTTAGGGTCGATCTGACTGAACCAGAGAAGGCCTTTGGCTGGACAAGAATCAGAAAAATCTTTAGGAGTCGATTTAACTGAACCGGACAAGGTCTTGGAATATCTTCAACTGGATAAGAATCAGGGAGATCTTAGGGTCGATCTGACTGAACCAGAGAAGGCCTTTGACTGGATAAGAATAAGAAAAATCTTAGAATCGATTTAACTGAACCGGGAAAGGTCTTGGAATATCTTCAACTGGATAAGAATCAGGGAGATCTTAGGGTCGATCTGACTGAACCAGAGAAGGCCTTTGACTGGATAAGAATCAAAAAAATCTTAGAATCGATTTAACTGAACCGGGCAAGGTCTTGGACATAGCTGAGAACTTAACTGGATCTTTTCCTGAAAGGTAAAGGTCAGTCATATGCAATGCATGATATGGATCAAGCAATGATGTTCTTAATATAAATGAGATTGTAAGGTATGATGCGTTTATGCATGTATCATGATGTATGTGATGTTTTTGAATGTATGTTTTCGTCTTAGGAAAATAAATTCTTGACGGATGCCGGGAAGCTAAATCCTGGGCTGATGTAGAGCTTCTGTTTCCACTGGGGAGTGATAGTTGCAAGAATACCGGTAGGAGAAGATAACTCCGTTGGGGAATAAACTTGGCGAATGGATTACTCTGCGGGGAGAAAATTATTCTAGCGATCTTGCTGAGGAACAATACTCTGTGGGAAGAGAGGTACTTTGCTAGGATATTGATGGTAACTTCGCTGGGGATACCGTTGTTATGTTGGAAGTGTTAATAGACTCCGCTGGGGATAAGAAGACTTCGCCGGGGCGATCTTTCCGTGGCTTTTGGCTGAGGATAACCCAGTTATATCCTGATAGGGAAATAACCTTGGAATAAAGCCGGGGGACGCGTTCGTACTCTACGGGGATAAGCTTCATGAGTCTACTGGGGATAAGCTTCCTGCTGGGGAGGTGATTCAACCTTCCTGGGGAAACTGGATTGGACTCTCCTGGGGAAATCTTTGAGATATATTGGGGAAGTGGCTCCGCTGAATATCTGGTATACCGCCGGGGAACAGTCTTAGACCAAGACTGCCGGGGATGCTTGCTAAGAATGTTCGTATATTGTACTGGGGAATGTTGAGATCTACTGGAGGATACCCAACTTCCTTAAGGCTGATAATATAGCTTTGCTTGGGGAGAGTGCATTGATTTGCTGACTCACTCTCTGGGGAAATAAGATGTACTGGTTACGTTCTTTAGCTGAACCTACCTTGATACTTTGGTGGACAGAACAATTAGATCGCTTAGACCACTCATTATTGCCCCTGTTTCTAATGTTACATGTAATAAATCCTTTGTTTCGTATGCAAATATTTGTGAGTTAGCAATTAATGTCAATGCATATATCACAAATTGAACCTTGGACGTTCTTCGCGAAACAAAACAGAAAAGGAAAAACAATTGGCAATTTTAACTGAAAAATGTATTTATATTGATTTTTGAATTGCCTGTAAATAGGCGTTTATATACAAGAGGCTGACGTCCTAGTAAGAGAACACCGCCGAACAAAAGAGTTTAGTACAAATTTGTACAAAGGGAAAATAAAACAGCTGTGTGAAAAGAATAATCCCACTGGGTTCCAACTCTGCTATCGCCTTTATATCTTCGAGCGTCTCATCACTTGATGACCTAGTTGAAGATGAAGCTGATCGATCGATGCCGTTTGAACTTGATGTTGATACCGGATTCTGGATGCAAAGTGATCCAATGAGACATAGTATTACGCCTTATCCCTAACTTTTTCCTGGACCGCCCTTTCGGATTTTCGGTCCACCGGGATACCCATTTTTGCCCAAGCCGCCTTTTCAGGTTTTCGACTTGCCGGGTGTACAGATTTTTTTCATTTCATCCCTTCATTTTGCCCGAACCCTTTTGGTTCGCCGGGAAGCCCTAATTTTTGCCTAGGTATGTCAACCTAGCGGGTCTTTTTATGCGTAGTATCCTTTTACTATGTCTGCATTGGCGGGATGAGGAAGGTCGTCACCATCCATGGTAGTTAGAATCATGGCTCCTCTTGAGAACACATGTTTAACCACAAATGGCCCTTCGTACGTAGGGGTCCATTTGCCCCTTGGATCACTCTGAGGAAGGATGATGCGTTTGATTACCAGATCCCCAACTTAATATTCTTGTGGTCTGACCTTTTTGTTAAATGCCCTGATCATCCGTTTTTGGTACGTCTGACCATGACAAATAGCAGCAAGTCTCTTTTCGTCAATTAAGTTTAGTTGATCAAGTCGTGTCTGGATCCAATCATCTTCATTCAGATCTACATCCTTCATTATCTGGAGAGAGGGTATCTGCACTTCGATCGGTAAGACTGCCTCCATGCCATAGACCAAGGAGAAAGGAGTTGCCCCGGTTGACGTCCTGGCTGAGGTACGGTACCCATGTAGAGCGAACGGTAACATCTCGTGCCAATCTTTATAAGTCACTGTCATCTTCTGCACGATTTTCTTAATGTTCTTATTCGCTGCTTCTACAGCCCCATTCATCTTCGGCCGGTAGGGAGAAGAGTTGTGGTGCTGTATTTTAAATTGCTCGCAGAGCTCAGTGATCATCTTGTGATTGAGATTGGTGCCGTTGTCTGTAATGATTCTTTCAGGGACACCGTATCGACAAATCAGATTATGCCGAATGAACCGTGCCACGACGTTCTTGGTTACGGTAGCATAAGAAGCTGCCTCAACCCACTTCGTAAAGTAATCGATCGCTACCAGGATGAAGCGGTGCCCATTGGATACCGTAGGTTTAATCTCGCCGATCATGTCTATGCCCCACATTGCAAACGACCAAGGTGCTGTCAAGACATTCAGAGGAACTGGAGGAACATGCACCTTGTCTGCATAAATCTGGCATTTGTGACATGTCCGAGAATGTTGGTAGCAGTCGGCTTCCATTGTGGACCAAAAATACCCTGCCCGAAGGATCTTCTTTGCCATAGTATGTCCACTGGAATGCGTCCCGAAGGTACCCTCATGTAGCTCTGCCATGATCCTTTCTGCTTCAATCTTATCCACACAATGCAGTAAGGTCGAATCATGGTTTCGCTTATACAGAATGCCGTTGCTAAGGAAGAACTTCGCTGCGAACCTTCTCAGAAACTTCTTGTCATTGACAGATGCACCTTCAGGGTATTCCTGAGCTTCCAAATATCTCTTCACCTCATGGTACCAAGGTTTCTCAGTCACCAACTCAGTCTCAAGATCACAACAGTATGCCGGCTCATCCAGTTTCCAGATGATGATCTGGGGAGCCTCATTGTCCCATTTGACCTTGAACATGGAAGACATCGTAGCTAACGCGTCCGCCAGCTGATTCTCCTCTCTCGGGAAATGTTCAAAGGTTATCTCTGTGAAATGGGGGATCAATGTCAATACACATTCTCTGTAAGGAATAAGATTCAGATGTTTCATATCCCACTCCCCTTTGATCTGGTTGATCACGAAAGCGGAATCTCCGAAGACACTCAGATACTTGATCCTTAGGTCGATCGCAGCTTGAAGACCCATGATGCATGCCTCATACTCCGCCATGTTGTTGGTGCAGTTGAAGCATAGCCAGGCAGTGAGTGGAGTATGAGTGCCTTGGGGGGATATTATCACAGCGCCGATACCGTTACCCAAAGCATTGAAGGCTCCGTCAAAGTGCATAGACCATCGGGATCCTTCCTCAGGTCCTTCATCCGGTCCAGGTACCTCACAATCAGTCACTATCATGACACTCTTATCAGGAAATTCGAAGTTCATTGACTGATAGTCGTCTACTGCCTGATGTGCCAAGTGGTCTGCCAATACACTTCCCTTGATGGCTTTCTGAGTCGTGTACTGGATGTCGTATTCTGTCAAGATCATTTGCCATCTTGCTATTCTCCCAGACAGAGCAGGCTTTTCAAATATGTACTTTATTGGATCCATCTTAGAAATCAACAAAGTAGTGTGAGTCAGCATATACTGTCTCAATCGGCGAGCAGCCCATACCAAAGCGCAACAAGTTTTCTCGAGCAGTGAGTATCGGGTCTCACAGTCGGTAAACTTTTTGCTAAGGTAATAAATGGCGTGCTCTTTTCGGCCAGACTCGTCATGCTGCCCCAACACACACCCCATTGAGTTGTCAAGTACTGTTAGGTATAGTATCAGAGGTCTCCCTTCAACCGGTGGTATAAGGATGGGTGGTTCTTGGAGATACTCCTTGATTCTGTCAAAAGCGGCCTGAAATTCATCGTTCCAACGTACTACCTGATCTTTCTTCAGCAGCTTGAAAATTGATTCACAGGTAGCAGTTAGGTGTGAGATGAATCGAGCAATGTAATTCAGACTTCCCAGAAAGCCTCTGACCTCTTTCTCTGTCTTAGGAACTGGCATCTCTTGAATAGCTTTAACCTTGGCAGGGTCCACTTGAATACCCTTGTCACTTACAACGAAGCCTAGCAACTTTCCAGATATTACCCCGAAGGTGCACTTGTTCGGGTTCAACCTCAGCTTGTACAATTTCAGATGGTCAAATAGCTTCCGCAGATGATCAAGGTGTTCCTCCTCAGTTTGAGACCTTGCGATCATGTCGTCAACATACACTTCAATCTCATGATGGATCATGTCATGAAATAAAGCAACCATGGCACGTTGGTAGGTTGCCCCAACGTTCTTCAACCCGAATGGCATGACCTTGTAGCAGAAGGTGCCCCACTGAGTAACAAAAGTAGTTTTTTCCATGTCTTCAGGTGCCATCTTGATCTGATTATAGCCTGCAAAACCGTCCATGAAAGAGAACACCTTATGCTGAGCAGTATTGTCAACCAGGACATCAATGTGAGGTAGAGGGAAGTCATCTTTAGGGCTGGCCCTGTTCAGATCCCTGTAGTCGACACACATTCTAACTTTACCATCCTTCTTTGGTACCGACACCACATTAGCAACCCACTGAGGGTAAGAAGTCACTGCAAGAAACCCGGCGTCAAACTGTTTCATAACCTCGACTTTGATCTTCTCAGACATCTCTGGACGCATACGGCGGACCTTTTGCTTGACCGGAGGGCAGTCTTCCTTGGTAGGCAAATGATGGACCACAATGTCGGTATCCAACCCGGGCATGTCTTCGTAGGACCAGGCAAAGATCTCCACATAATCATGTAACATCTGAGTCAACCGTTGCTTCACGCTGAGCTCTAGGTTGGCACCAATCTTGACCTCCTTTCTGCTCGTCTCGGTACCCAGATTTATCGTTTCCACCGGCTCTTCATGTGGTTGAATTGCCCTCTCTTCCTGGAGTAACAGTCTTGCAAGCTCGCCAGGCACTTCGCAATCATCTTCACCTTCGTCTTCGGCTAAGTTGATCGGATTTTCGAAGTCATAACTGGCAGTAGCAGAGTCGTTACCAGTGAGATCCAGAGTGGATTGAAACCTGTATGAGTGAGTATGTGTAAATACAGCTGTTTTGCAATATATAAAGAAAGGAAAGGAAGAAAAGGAGCATAAGATTTGAAATGCGAGAAAACGTCCAAGGTCTTTATTCATGATATATGAAATGACAATTAATATGCCCTCACAAATGAAGCCACGGTGCCCCGGGTAAGACACCGGGCCATAGAGTTTTAATTCATTGTTTATTACAAATAACAAAAACAAAGGAGTTTATTACTGCGTAACAAAAGTAACAGGAGTATGATCTTTAGTAGTCCAATTGGTCAGTCCACCATCAGTCGTCGGGTAAATCCAGCTATCAAACTCTGACTCTTCCACTTCATCTTCGTCCCCAACAACATTCACTCCTGGATTGGTGATGAGCACGGGAGGTCTTCTGGTTCTAGCTTCGCGCACAGCCTTCTGGGCCTCTGCAGTAAAACCCAGTCCAAACTTGTCAGTTTTTGGTGTAAAATCAGGGAGCCTGCCCCAAATAGCACATTCACCTTTCTTGATTACGGCCCGGGCGTCTTTCAGGGAAGCCATCTTCAAAGGAACATCCTCTTCAACCACTGTTTCTTCCGCTGCCAATGTTGGAGGTACATCTTCAAAATGCTGAAAGGGGGTTTCAAGAAACTCCCCGTCCATCTAAATATATCGGAAGGAATTCAAATGACTAACAATATACTCCTCCTCTCCCTGCACAGTGACGATCTTCCCTCTGACGGGGTACTTGAGCTTCTGGTGTAGGGTAGAGGTCACTGCCCCAGCTTTGTGGATCCAAGGTCGACCCAGTAGACAAGAATACGATGGACGGATATCCATCACATAGAAAGTTGAGTCGAATACTTGAGAACCCACACGAATAGGAATGTCTACCACTCCATGAACCATCCTCTTAGAACCGTCAAAGGCTCTGACAATGATGTTGCTAGGTTTCAGCTCCAGGCCCTTACAATCCAACCGGTCTAAGGCCTTTTTTGGTAACACATTCAGGGAAGAACCGGTGTCCACCAACACGTGCGTAAGAGTAGTGCCCCTGCATTCAATAGAGACATGCAGGGCGTCATTGTGGTTCTTTCCCTTAGCGATAAGGTCAGCATCCGAGAAACCCAAACCATTGTCGGCTGTCAAATTGGCTACGCAATCAGTAAACTGGACTACAGATGTCTCCTGTGGCACATGGGCCGTCTTTAGAAACGAAATCAAGGCCTTAGCATGGGCCTCTGAGCACAGCAGCAAGGAGAGCATAGAGATCTTGGAGGGGGTATGCCCCAGCTGTTCAACAACATTAAAATCGCTCTTCTTGATTATTTTGAGAATTTCCTCCATTTCTTGCTGGGAGGCTTCAACATTCACAGACTTTGGCGCCTCCATCCGGGCAGGCTCATCTTTAATCCCTTTGCCCCGAGCATTAGATGACTCGGCAGCAGGGGAAACAACTTGATCAGAAATGGAAGCAGGTGCACTTGCAGGTGTTATAATGAGAGGTCTTCGAATAGCTGGTGGCGCAATGTCAGGCGAGAAGAGCCTGCCACTGTGGGTAACTTTGGATGGACCAGTGATATTGCTGATGCTGGTACCAGTGTTGAACTCTTGCTTTATACCATGTACATATACATCTGCCCCATAGTGCCATGGGACAGCCTTATCAGATTCATAGGGGAGAGGCCCCAGAACAGTAATCACAATGGGTGCGACAGTCATGATTTTAACTGGCTTCCTCGGGGGAGCCTTGATCGGATTATTGAAAATGGTAACAACAGATACTTCTTCCACAGGAACAAACGGAACAACGGTCTTCTTGAACAGAATCTCTTTGCTGTCCATCAGGCTTTGGATGCCCAACTTCAGCAAAGGACAACCAGAAAGGGAAACGACACAGAAAAGGCAACCTTCGCTACAACCCGGAAATAAACCGGCCAGCAGTAGGTTCCTCTTAACAGTCATCAGGGGAGTAGCTACATCATTCACGGAAACGGCATACACATCTTCATCAACGACATTCACTCCATGCTGGGGCATAGGAGCAGTCACCACATTTGGCCTCTCAGGTGCTTCAAATTGTATCTCCTTCGCATCAATAAGGTCTTGCACCTTATTCCTTAAGGCCCAACAGTCATCAGTGGAATGCCCCGGGCTATCGGAGTGATAAGCACAGCGGGCATTTGGATTGTACTTGGGAGAAGCAGTATTCACAACCTTCGGGGCCTCTCTAACAGTCACCAAATTGGTGGATAGCAGCTGCGGCAAAATTTGCGATAGGGTCATACTTAGACGGGTAAACTCTCTTCTGGGTCTTTCAGCCCTGGGTGGATTGGTTTGCCGAGGAGCGGCAGCAGGCTTTGCAATCATCACCGCGTTGAAAGATTGGCGGCACTCTGGTTTCTCTTGCCTTCTAGACCCATACACAGCACTGGCCTCCTTTTTAAAGGGTTTCTTCTCAGCACTTGAAGATGCACCCTTCTGAATTTTACCGGACTTCATTCCAGCCTCTATCCTCTCCCCAGTCAGAATAATATCAGTGAACCCTGCAGACGAATTACCGATAAGATGATTGAAAAATGGCCCAGAGAGGGTCCCCAAGAACATATCTACCAGCTCACGATCAGTTAATGGAGGCTGCACCCTGCCAGCCAGATCCCTCCACTTCTGTGCATACTCTTTAAAACCCTCGCTTGATCCTAGCGACATACCCTGGAGTTGGGTACGTGTAGGAGCAAGGTTGGCATTATATTGATACTGCTTGTAAAAAGCAGTAGCCAAATCCTCCCAGTTACGAACCTTGGTCCCATCCAGCTGATAGAACCATTCGAGATGAGTCCCTGAAAGACTCTCCTGGAAGAAGTGGATCCACGAGTTCTTATCCACTGTGTACGGTTGAATCTTCCGCACATAAGATCTGAGGTGTAGCTTGGGACAAGACGCCCCGTCATACTTGGTGAAAGGTGGTGCCTTAAACTTGTGAGGAATAATCACACCAGTAGATAAGCCCAAGTCTCAGCCTAGGCACTTGTTGGATCTCCATTGCATTCAGTCTGTCTTCCAACTGCTTATACCAGTCTTCAGCAGGAGGATACTGTTCCTCATTAAAGTCGGTCTCGTTGTCAGAGACTACCGGACTAGGACCTTTTCCCCCTTGGGGACTTCTCTTGCCTACAGAAGAGCCAGCTTCCTCATTCTGCAGAGTATTACCAAACCTCTGGCCCGAGTTGAAAAGAACAGTTCTCTTCTTCTTCTTCCCCTTCTTCAGGAGTAAAGCCTTCAGCTCTTCTTGGCCTTGAGCCAAACCCATGATCAGCTCCTGAAATTGCGTGTTCTGCGCCTGAAGGGCCTTGATAGACATCTCGATTGATGATGAGTCAGGGTTCATGATGCTGAAATAAACAGCGAAGAACAGTAAGCAACCTGAAAAGAAGAATACCTGCTATGCACATGATGAATGGAATGCGTATGATTTATGTTTTCAAAGACAATCGGGAATCAACTTTGTAAACAAAAAGGAACACACTTCATTAGATTCAACTTTGAAACTTAAATTGTCCAACAGGTTGCCCTTAGGCGTTACATAAAATGGAAATACTAAAAAGGGAAATAAAACTGTAAAAGAACATCCAGAGCTCCTCATTGATCCCAGGGTCTCTTCTCAGTACAGATGTAGTCATTCAGAGCTCGCTCATTCTCCAACTGCTTTGTCAGCTTCTGGATCTTCAATTCCTGCTCATTGAATTTTTCCCGATACGAATCCCGTTCTTCTCGCAGTTGCGACCAAGACCTCTTTAATGTCTCATAATCAGTAGGTATCTGAGGAGGGAGGACAGTTGGAGGAGCCCCATCTTTGTCAGGATACTCAAGAATGACGGGTCTGATAGCTTCGTATGGCATACCTAACTTCTGAGCACAGACGCGAACCCACTTGTAGTAGGCTTCCATAGGTAAAGAAGTCTTTGGCCCCAACTCTTGTGGGTCAGCTTTATGAACTCTGTCCCAAGCCTTGATGAACCTACGACGCAGCTCGTCACTATCCACCTGAAACTTAAAACTTATGTGAGGCACCAACATCTCATGAGGCCCTGCTCTTCTGGCTCTTCCAAACTGACAGAGCGCTAGACATGGATTGTAAGAGATTCCTCCTTGAGTACCAATCAAAGGAACATTAGGGTATTCTCCGCAACAATCAATAACAACTATCTCATCCAAACCTCTGAGAGTCCAAATGATGTCTTTATCAGTGAGAGACATTAACCTATGAGCCCAACCTCTTCCTTCTTGGTTCTTCAGCACGAACTTAGGGAGATGTGAAATAAACCACCTCACCAACAAAGGGATACAACACCATAGAGTTCCTCGTCTTCGGGCAGTACGAGCATAAAGTTGTTGCAGGATGTCACCCAAGAGAGTGGGCACAGGATTCTGAGACATGAAGATCCTTATGGCAGTGACATTGATGAAGTTGTCAGGATTAGGAAATAAGACTAGCCCATAGATTAAGAGAGCCAAGATGTCTTCATATGCCCTAAAGTCCAAGTCATTCCAGAAGTTGTTAGCTTTGCCAATCAGAAACTTGGCCAAGAAACCTTTAACCCCGCTTCTAGTCACCCAGTTGTCCATTACTTCTTGATGAGTCAAGGGAAGAACTGCAGCCACCTCCTCAAACCTGAGGGTCTTTTCCCAACCAGTGAAGGGAGTCTGATCCAAGATAGGGATGCCAAGCAAATCAGAGAACTCTTCCAGGGTAGGGACCAGCTGGAAGTCTTGAAAGGTGAAACACTGGTACAGAGGGTCATAGAACTGGGTCAGGACACTCATCAACTGTTGATCCCGCTTTGCAGTGACTAAACTGAGAAGAGAACCATGCCTCTGGATGAAGGAAGTGGTGTTTGGAATTCTGCTAACCAACTCCTCAAGCAACTCAGGTGGGTGAACAAAGTTGAACCGGATAGTATTCCTTCGCATAGGCATCATGATGTCCTACAAAACAGAGCAAAGGTGAAACCCTCTTGTCTTTGAAATGGTCAGTCCTTATGCAGGATGCATACAATGCTCATGATGTTATGATGTTATGATAAAGCACACCACCGATATTTACAAAGGCAAACATGATAAGGCACACAAGTCACACAAGGCAAGCCCTTAAAGTTTAGGCCAGCATGAGGTCTAGGTATTACCCTCTTTCAGTTTGTTGGTTCATACCTGTCCTATCAAAAGTAACCGGGTTCTTAGAGGATCCCAATATCACTGACTACCCTCAATCGGTCATAACTCCAACATCGCAATCTTTTCTTGCAGCCAGAACCATCGCGAGAGTTTAGCCTCAATGGGCGTAGCATACTGCTACTGTTCTAATGGCCAAGTTGTGTCATTTAAGGTTCTAAGGTCTGTTGGTGCTTAATGACTCCTCAGAAGACCCATATTCTCCTCGTTGCGACACAAGGAATATCGGTACAGACCAAGGCGCCACACCAACGTAGCCACTGCTTCACCCGTGTCGGTCTATGCCGGACAGGTCCCTCACAGCTTATGCTACCTAACAGGGTATCCCCAGATCCGGGTTAGGATCTATGTAACTCCCATGCAACCCACAATTTTAAAGCAAACAAGTCAAAACAATTGAAAACACAGTTATGAACTATCCTAAGGTACACCTCACTTTAAGTAATGGTCCCCAGCAGAGTCGCCAATTCTGTGATCGGTGGATCTGGAACTGACTGTTTAACGCTGGTTCGCGAAATGTCGCGGAAGCAAGAGTCGCCACCGTCTTTTATTTTCTCCAAATGGAAAGGACAAAAGCACAGAAAAATTCCTTATTGAGATTGCTCTCGGTTCGGGAGGTAGATTTATAGAAAGGGAAGGTATTAGCACCCTTTCTATCCATGGTTATCCATGGGCTCTTAGATATTTGCTCATTGTGTTTTCAAAATGTTTGTTTGCTTTTCAAGTGTGAGTGGATTTTGAAAAAGTTTCGTTTAAAGATTTCAGTTCGACTCTTGTATCAGTCCTCAAGAGTGTTTGAAAAATTGTTTTGAAAGCTTTTTGAAAAGTGTCGGTGTGAAAAGAGTTTTGTTTGTTTTTGAATAGAGCAAGTATCTATGAGTCATCTACCTACCCTAAGGAATTAGGCTGTGTAAATGTCCTTAAGGTAGTGCCATCCCACCATTGAGAGGTAGGTAGCACCACCGTTGGAGGTGTTCGGGTCAATTCGAGGTTTAGGGACGGTGTGGTCACCAGAGCAATAGGAAGACACCTTAGAAGCTACCCCCATGCCATGTTCATGGACATGAGGACTTACTAAAACGTCCTCTACTCGACGACCACGTTTCGAGGGGCAAGGCAACAGTGAGGCGTACCCTAGGGGTGGTGTGTGATTTGTGTGTCATTTTCAGTTATATTTGTCTTGTTCATGCATTGGTGATCTACGCTTTGTCTTTATTTTTGGCATTCATTCTTTCATGTGGTTATTAACAGTTAAAAGGGGCGAAATTAAAAGTCCTACGCTATTACAAATGCGCGGGTCTACATCGCCAAATTAATCCAAGACCCGATTTGAAATAAATAAAGTGCGGAAAGTAAATACCCTAATTAATCTATTACAAGGCTTTGGGGCAAGTACATGAAATTAAAAAAAAGAAGTAAAAGTAAATGTGCGAAAAGAAATAAAATCGAGAATGCGAGGGCGTTGGACCCTTTTAAAGAAATTACGTCGAAATCGTAAATTAATTAAATTAAATAAAAGCAAGAACTTATTTTTTGGAGTTTTTGTATTTATGGAATTTAATGAGAAAATTAAATGGAATTAAAACCCTAATTCTAAACTATTTTTAATTTATTAAAAAAATGTTTAAGTTTGACCTAGTTTTAACCTAATTATTTAATTACAAGTTATTTATAAAATAATTAAGAATAATAATAATGATGATAAGGAAATAAATTATTTATTAAGAAAAAGAAGAAAAATGTTAAAACCCTAATCTCTAAACTTTTTAGTTTATTTAAAAAAATTAGAATTAAACCTAAAATTAAAACTAAGTTAATTATTAAATTTATTTACAAAATAGCATTAAATAAAATATATTTTTATTTTCATGATTTTCTGATTTTTTTGGTATTTTTATATTATTAAAATTAATTTTATGAATTAAAAGAAAATAATTAAAACAAATAAAATAAAAAGAAAGAAAAAAGAAAAAGGGAAAGAGATACAAACAAGAGGGGTGTTGACCCAAAATTGGAGGTGAATTCACAGCAATTTGGCCCATTTGAAGAAGGCCCTTTTGACTTTTCTGGCTTGCATATGGATGTGTTGACTGATGCGTATGGTGGATAGCTGGTGATAGCCACTAGATTGATCTTCAGGGACATGTGGCAAGCTTTGGCGCTGGGGAATTTGGTGGACTTCTGGGCGTGTTGGACACCTAATCATGTTATAAGAAAAAATAGAAGGAAATATGGGGGACCTGGGGATCGAACCCAGGTCCCAACGTTCATCACTATTGCTTTCAACCACTACACCATTCAGCGTGTTTGGAATATGTAATGCAAAATAAACAACATAACGTAAAACAATGATTAGTGGTAAAAGACGCGCCAGAATATGAATGGCCCTATCACGTGAGGACACCTAATCTTCTTCTTCGTTTTCCTGTAACAAAACGCGTTAGATAGCGGGGGTTTTAAACCCCCACTAAATGAAACACAAAAAAATAGCGAATAGGAATTGAGCTATTATAAAAAGGGCGCGATGGTATGGTTCTGTTCTTTATGAGCTTCTGTTCAATGGTGCTATTTAGATTGGACAATTTTTCCTCAAGCGTAAAGCCCCAATTCATGGTTCCTGAAACCCTAAAAAATAGCCATGGCAATTTTCTATACAAGCAATATTAATTCAATTCAATGGTGCCATCAGTTTCGGTGAGTCCATATTAGTGTAAAACAATCATTAGAATGTATGAAAAATGCCTGCAAATCAAAATACGAATATGCAAATGTTCATGGACAGGGCGACTTCGTGCTACCGTTTCTTGAGGTTAGAGGCTGTGGTTTTGATTCAGAAAGCTTCCTTGATGCGTCAGGAAGGTAATGGAATCGTTCTTTGGCTTGGAAAAGTGCTCTAGCTATGGAATCAGATTTGAAATTTTTGGTGAAAAATGCAAAGTTTGCTTTTGATTCTGAGCGCAGCTTCCAGGTCCCGTGCATTAGGGTTGTGTTCTGGCTTTTATGAGGAATGTTTTAGGTTTGCAAAACAAGTCCAAAACCTTTGTAATCAATGCTTTTGAGATTTGATTTAAATGGTATCTTTTTTCAATCTTTTCCATGTGAAGAACATGCCAATCATTGCCAATCACCTTGATTCTTTCCTTATTGAATAGTGCACGAAATCTTGAATGTATTCTATGCACAAAAAGATTTGAAAAGCATAGATGAGTATTTTTCTTATAATTAATCATAATTAAATGAATTAAATAGATTAAATATTCAATTAATTAATTAAAAATAGGAAAATAACTCCCCTTTGGGTCAATGAGTCGTGCATAGCTTTTGGGTGATGATTCTTGGAAGAAAATGAGGCCCATTAGCAATTTTGAGGCATTTGAAGCAAAGTTGACTTTTCAAAATTCCCAAAACTTTCCCAACTTCCACAAGGCATAACTTGCTCAGTTTTTAAGCTTTGATCATGTTCTTGGACATTTTGGAAAGGTCTTGAAGTCCTCTAACCAATGCCTTTGGTCCCATGTCATTTTGATTTACCAATCGCAAGTTATGGTCTTTGACTTAAAGTCCCTTTTTGTTGACTTTTGAAAATGACCTATAATGTTGAGATTGATAACTTTTTGTGAGAACATTTCTTGGACTTGAAGTGTGAAGAGGAGTTGTAGGAAATGTCATTCTCTTCAAAATGAGCTTTGGATGGAATTTTTCTGATAAACCATGTGGAAGTTATGCCTTGGTCAAGTTACAGTTGACTTTTTCAACTGTCCAAAAATAGAAACTTTTGCATCTTGAGACTTTTTGAGCCATGCCTTGAAAATCATGATCAAGAATTGATAAAATGATGTTTGTGGCTTCAAAATAAGATGTTGACCAAAAATTTGGACTATTGACTGTCAAATGACCATTTTGCCCCTACAGTTGACTGTTGAGCAATTAGGGTTTTTGACTGTGCAATTTTGTGCTGTAAGTCTTGAAACTTGGCATGTAGGTGCTTGACAATGTGTATGAGCATATGGGACTTGATTGAGTCCTTGAAAACTTCAACTTCTTTGCCAGAACCAAAACCCTAATTTTTGACTGTTAGGAGGCAATTGGACTGTGCAACCTTTGAGAGATTTTACAGCATGCTCTTTAGCAAATCTTGAAGAATATGGGAGGGAAAATTTTGGGGTACAAAAGGAAGGATGTTTTTGGAATCACTCAAAAATACCAAAAGATGAGCAAGATATGCTCCTTTGAAGTTCAAAACCATAACCTCTAGATCAAGAGAATGCTTTGAGGAACTTTGCCAAGTTTGAACAAACTTTTTGTGCCAATATTCTTCCTTTGTGAATAGAAATTGTTGAGGATGATGATGAGGAATCATGGCCACCAAGACCACCTCCATAGCAATTCTTCCAAAACAACTTCAACAGTGAGGTTTGAATTTCTCAAGCTATTGACTAGGTCATGGAAATAAACTCATGAACCCATGAAGCAACTTGCTAAACCTCATTGCCTTTACCTACATTATGAACAAGTAAGACAAACCAATATTGTGTTTTGTTAATTAGAGAGAAAATCAAAGCAAAATATTCATGATCACCAAAGAAAACAAGTCAAGGGGCTTGGTAATTCCTCAAAAGAGCAAGGCTAAAAATAGGGAGAAGAACCAAAAACCCTAATGTGATTTGTTGTGATTGAAACAATATGGTATGATGCAGAAATCATAGGGGCAAAAATTGGGGTTCAAAAACTGCCCTTATTTAAGTTTCTTCTATTCGGAGATACGAAGGTTAAAAATCTTCATGTCAACATGATCGAAGATACTTAAATATAAAACAAACCTTATTTTTGGCCCTAAGATGCCATGCAAATGCTTATGCATATGAACAGAACCAAGGAGACGCAAAGTAACATTGGAGATGCAACAAAAAATGAAAAAAAATAGAGGAGCAACCCCACCAAGAAAATAAATCACTGGTGAACCTCAAGAACAGAATCAAAGAGGAAGATAACAAGCATCGACGTTCACTGCCGATGTCCTACCAACGTTCACTGGGGGTCGAAGGATAAAATAACATATCACTGCCGTTCACTACCGATGTCCTACCAACGTTCACTGGGGGTAGAAGGATAAAATAACATATCATCGCCATTCATTAAAGATGTCCTACCAACGTTCACTGAAGGTAGAGAGAGAAAATATCATATCACTGCCGTTCACTGACGAAGTCCTACCAACATTCACTGGGGGTAGAAGGAGAAAATAAAATATCACCGCCGTTCACTGACGAAGTCCTACCAATGTTCACTGGGGGTAGAAGGAGAAAATATATCATATCACCGCCGTTCATTGACGAAGTCCTACCAATGCTCACTGGGGCTAGAAGAAGAAAATAACATATCACCACCGTTCACTGACGATGAACCATCAACATTAACTGAAGATGACAAGAGAAAACAAACACCGACGTTCACTGCCGATGTACTACCAACATTCACTGTAGGTAGAAAGAGAATATATCATAGCACCGCCGTTCACTGACGAAGTCCTACCAACGCTAACTGAAGGTAGAGAGAGAAAATATCATAGTTATCCCAAAATTCTGGCATTTTACCTAGAATAGGTCTCAACTTCTTCTTTAACCAAGGAAATCTGCTTGGAAAGGATCAAACATAAGCTGTCTCAAATAAAGAGACTTGTCACTCATTGTTAAGGGGAAGTGCCAAGAGAAATGACTTTTTAGGGGTAGAAATATGACTTCCCGAGGAAATGCCACGATATTCCTGCTGAGGAGAGAAAGTCTTCCCGTGCAAAATAAATGCACAAACCAAAACTCAAAGTTCTCAGAAGTCCAACATAAATAATATTTTCATGCAACCACAAATCCAATTTAGAAATTAACTGGAGCAAGACGGACAATGAAGATACATCCTTTGAGAAATAAACTCAAGAGGGAAAACCAAATCAACTAAGCAAAGAGCGTTGCAGGAAGGTCAGAACATAGTGTCAATGTATGTATGAATGCATGAGTGATATCATGCATATGTTGATAAAAGGAAACATGACCACTACAATCAAACAAAACCGCCTCAGGTACTAACAACATTGGGCTAAACTTCAACCAGAGAGAACAATCCAAGAAAGGTAAAAGCAACTACTGAAACCAAACTTATTGCATGCCCTAACTTTACTGAAGAGAAACATAAGCCGGATGTAGCCAAGTCAAACAGACACTGGGATATAACATCCTTCTTCCGGTTTTCATCGGAGGAGCAGTTTTTCAAAAGCAACATGCCTACTGGAGATTGTAAGACCAGCCTCAAATAAAGAAGACTGACGTTGAAATAACCAAACCTCACTGGGGGATTCAAGCCTACCTCCTTGGAGAAAAATATGCGGATTGAAAAATTTCAACACAAACACTTATTTCAACAAGAGATGCCCTGGGATAACCTTCCTGGGAAATCAAGAGGTCAACACTAGTGCCAATATTGCAAAAAGAGCGACATCTCAGCACGCCAAGGGGATAAAACCTTTCATTATATGAGGGAAGACTTTGCAGGGGAATTTAGGACGGAGGCTTCTGGCCATGCAAACCCAAAGTCAAAAGCGAACCAAGACTTGACTGGGGATAATTGGATCACAAACCTAATACTATACCTTGCACCCACTGATATCGTCTTTAACTATCTGAGAAACACACCAAGATTGCGCACACCGGAAAAATGTCCTGAGAAACCTTTCATGAAGGGAGTAAATCTTCTAGAACACCTGAAGTTCGTTCATTCTTGGGATCACCATTCTTGTTGTCATTGTTTCATCAAAAATACCAAAGTAAATTGAATAGTAAAGATCTCTTTTTTTTGAAAAGTTAATTTTGCTTTTTTTTAATATTTTTGCTTTAAAAATTATTATCAGTAATAAATGAAATCTTTGTAAGCTAAATAAAAATAAAAACACAAAGAATTGGGTAAAAGCTCGAATTTCATTAATAGAATGGTAGTCTGCGAATGGCGACACTCCATGGATGATTACAAAGTTTGGGAAACGGTAATACATAATGGAAAAGATACATTGAGATACAATGACCTCTATTCCCCCTAACAACTTTTGGAGATCCTGAGCAGCAGCTTTTGTCGAAGTATGGTAAGGGTCCGAGAAGATTGTTGCTTCAACGATCAAGTCTTGTCTGAAATAGTTACTTGCCAAGAAAATCCCTAACTTTTGCCTAAGCTGCCCTTGCGGGTTTTCAACTTAGCGGGAAATTTATTCTGTTTATGTCTCTAATTTTTGCCTAGACCTCCCTTTCGGGTTTTCAGCCTACCGAGACGCTCCTTTTTGCCTAAGCCGCCCTTTCGGGTTTTCAACTTAGCGAGCTGTTCTTTTATTTCTTTAGGAAAAGTATTTCTTGACTACGTCAACATTCAAGGGACGTGGGAACTCCTCACCATCCATATTTTCAAGAATTAATGCACCACCAGAGAAGGCTTTCTTAACAACATACAGACCTTCAAAATTGGGAGTCCATTTGCCCCTAGAATCAGTGTTGAAAGACATGATCTTCCTGAGCACGAGGTCGCCTTCCCTGAATTCACGAGGTTTGACCCTTTTATCAAATGCTTTCTTCATTCTTTTTTGATATAACTGCCCATGACATAAAGCTGTCATCCTCTTCTCTTCAATCAAATTCAATTGGTTAAACCTGTTTTGGACCCATTCAGCCTCTGTCAACTTGGCTTCCATTATCACACGCAACGAGGGAATCTCTACCTCAACAGGGAGTACAACTTCCATTCCATACACTAAGGAGAACGGGGTTGCTCCTGTTGATGTGCGAACAAATGTTCGATATCCATGAAGAGCAAAAGGGAGCATTTCATGCCAATCCTTATATGTGACAACCATTTTCTAGATAATTCCCTTGATATTCTTATTAGCAGCTTCTACAGCCCATTCATCTTTGGTTTGTATGGAGATGAATTATGATGAACAATCTTTAATTCTTCGCATAGTTCTCTCATCATCTTGTTGTTCAAATTCGAGCCATTGTCAGTGATGATTCTGCTCGACACACCATACCGGCATATAAGATTGTTTTTGATGAAATGCACAACCACCTGTTTGGTAACATTGGCATATGAAGCAACCTCTACCCATTTGGTAAAGTAGTCAATTGCTACCAAGATAAAACCGTGTCCATTCGAAGCTTTGGGTTCTATCATCCCGATCATGACAATACCCCACATAGAGAAAGGCCATGGGGAGGAAATCACATTGAGAAGTGTCGAAGGCACATGGATCTTATCTGCATAAATCTGGAATTTATGGCACTTCTTTGTAAATTTGTAGCAATTAGATTCCATTATCAACCAATAATAACCTTCCCTTAGCATCTTTTTAGCCATTGAATATCCATTAGCATGAGTTCCAAATGAACCTTCATGAATCTCATGCATCAATATGTCTGCTTCGTGTCTATCCATGCATCTGAGCAAGACCATGTCATAATTTCTCTTGTACAACACATTTTCACTGAGGAAGAAACTGCCTGCCAGTCTTCTCAGTGTATTTCTATCTTTCTCCGAGCACCAATTGGGTATTCCTGAGTCAGAAGAAAATGCTTGATGTCATAATACCAAGGTTTTTCATCTGTTACCTCCTCTGTTGCAAACACATGAGCGAGCCTATCTAGCTGTCGAATAGTAATTTGGGGTATATCATTCCAAGTATTAACTTGGTACATGGAAGCCAAAGTTGCCAGAGCATCTTCCATTTGATTTTCATCTCTAGGAATGTGATGGAATTCAACTCTATTGAAGAAGGGTAGTAATCTTCTAGCATAATCTTTGTAAGGGATCAAGCCAGGGTGACGAGTGTCCCATTCTCCTTTAATCTGATTTATTACCAAAGCTGAATCACCATACACATCTAGAATTTTGATTCTGAGATCAATAGCTTCCTCAAGACCCATGATGCAAGCCTCATATTCTGCCATATTATTAGTGCATTCAAATGTTAACCTCGCGGTAAAAGGAATATGTGATCCAGGAGGAGTAACAATCACAACACCAATTCCTTTACCATAAGCATTCACAGCTCCATCAAATATCACACTCCAACGAGATTCAGGGTTAGGGCCTTCCTCAGGCAATGGCTCATCACAATCGTTCACTTTTAGGAACATCACATCCTCATTGTGGAATTCATACTTTGCAGACTGATGATCCTCCACCGGCTGGTGAGCAAGGTAATCCGCCAACACACTACTTTTAATAGCCTTTTGAGTGCGGTATTTGATATCATATACAGATAACAACATCTTCCAGCGGGCAATCCTTCCAGTAAGAGCAGGATTTTAAAAAATGTACTTGATTGGGTCCATTTTGGAGATCAACCAAGTGGTGTGATTCAACATATACTGCCGCAAACACTTTGCTGCCCCAGCCAAAGCACAACACGTTTTTTCTAGCGTGGAATACCGTGACTCACAGTCAGTGAACTTTTTACTGAGATAATAAATGGCGAACTCTTTCTTTCCCGTTTCATCCTGTTGTCCCAGAATACAACCCATGGATTTATCTAACACTGTTAGATACATAATCAACAGTCTTCCTTCTACGGGAGGGAGCAAGATAGGAGGTTCAAGCAGATATTCTTTAATACTTTCAAATGCCCTTTAGCAGTTATCTGTCCACATACAACCTTGATCTTTCTTTAACAACTTAAAGATCGGTTCACACATTGCAGTTATGTGAGAAATAAATCTGGAGATGTAATTCAAACGCCCGAGGAAACCCCTGACTTGCTTTTCAGTTCTTGGTGCTGGCATTTCTTGAATTGCTTTGACTTTATCAGGGTCAACTTCAATTCCTTTTTGGCTAATAATGAAACCTAACAACTTCCTCGATCGAACACCGAAGGTGCATTTATTTGGATTCAAGCGGAGGCGATACTTCCTCAAACGCTGAAACAACTTCAACAAATCTTCTATATGCCCTTCTTCAGTTTGGGATTTGGAAATCATATCATCAACATATACTTCGATTTCTTTGTGCATCAGATCATGGAATAGGGTTGTCATAGCCCTCTGGTACGTTGCACCAGTGTTCTTTAACCTGAAGGGCATCACTTTATAACAGAATGTTCCCCAGGGTGTGAAGACCGTTGTTTTTTCCATGTCCTCTGGAGCCATTCTTATTTGATTATACCCGGAAAATCCGTCCATGAACGAGAATACTTTGAATTTTTCTGTGCTATCCACTAACATATCAATGTGAGGCAATGGAAAATCATCTTTTGGACTAGCTTTATTTAGATCTCTATAATCTACGCACATGCGGACTTTTCCTTCTTTTTTCGGTACTGGGACAATATTGGCAATCCATTGAGGATACACTGACGTCACAAGAAAACCAACATTAATCTGCTTTAGGACCTCCTCTTTGATCTTTACTGCCATATCTAGGTGGGTTCTTCTCAACTTTTGTTTAACTGGCGGACACTCTGGCTTCAACGACAAACGATGCTCGACAATGTCTGCATCCAGACCAGGCATATCTTGATAAGACCAAGCAAAAATATCCACATACTCTTTTAACAGCTCAATCAACCCGCTCTTTACATCAGGATGCAGTGATGCTCCAATCTTAACTTCCTTCGGATCTTCTTCTGAACCCAAATTAATCACTTCTAAAGGCTCCTTATATGGCTGAATGGTATTTTCCTCGTGCTCAAGCAACCGTGAGACCTCTTCTGGAATCTCATCATAATCTTCTTCTTCAGCTCCAAACACAGGACAATCAAAGTTGGGAGAGGGTGCAGGGTCATTGTATTCAACGGGTTTTTTAATTAATCTGCACATGTGATTTATGATTGTTTTTAGAAACTGACACATATAACAAGTGATCATGCAGATTAATTTTCAGTTATGATTTATTTTGAAAGGGTTTTTCTTTTTTGATTACCATTTCCCAAGAAAAAAATCAGAAAATAAAAGACATAATTTTGGAAGCAAAGACAACTTTTATTAATGATCTTAAAAGTTATAGCAAACAGATAAGCCCTACAACATTAATACTTCCACCTTGGGCATAGTGAAAGCTTTTCAAACAAAAGAAAGAGATTAACAAAACAAATTACTTTGAAACATGTATGCAAGAAGTAACATCAATGGTGACCCAGTTCTGAACTCGGACTCCATGCGTCACATAATTTGGTACTTCCTGCTCTACTTCATCCCCTTCAACAACATTAATTCCAAAATCAATTGGATGGAGGTAGCCCCCGCTGCGGAAAACATCATGATAACTGTTCATAGAAGACTTTGACTTCAAATTATCGCCTTTGCTATTCCTTGAAGGGAAACCCAAACCAACTCTGTTTTTTGTTCACGGGTGGATCCACAAGTCGTCCCCATACTGCATTAAGACCATTGCACACAACCTGCTGCGCGTCCTTCAGGGAAACCACAGAATTCTCATTCCTCCTTATGTTGTCAATGGATAGAGCTTGGAACTGGGTTCCAACAACAACCTCATCGGCTTCTACAATAATGAAAGAGGATAGATAGGATATCAACAACGCCTGCTCCCCACTTATGATCACTACCTTCCCTTCACGCACAAATTTTAGCTTCTGATGTAGAGTTGAAGTGACAGCCCCTGCTTCGTGTATCCATGGCCGTCCTAGAAAGCAACTATATGCGGGGATAATGTCCATAACCTGGAAAGTTATCAAGAACTAATGTGGTCCTATATGGATGGGTAAGTACATTTCACCGATGACAGATTTCCTCGACCCATCAAAAGCCTTCACAATGATACCACTCGGGCGCATAGGTGTTCCTTGATACTTTAACTTCATGAGAGTACTCCTCGGTATAACATTCAACGCGGATCCATTATCAATTAGCACATTGGATAGTGAGTCATTCTTGCAGTTCATAGATATGTGGAGGGCCAAGTTGTGATTCCTCCCTTTATCTGGTAACTCATCGTCGTAGAAAATCAAGTTGTTACTGTTTACCGTGGAAATTGGAAAACAACCGCTGATCTTCCAAAAGGTTACTTATTTGGTGACTAGCAGGATTGATCAGATTGATCCTAAGACATGGTTGATTTTCTGGAGTTTGACTAATCCTAATGGTGATTAATGCCAGTAAAGTAAAGACACTTTAAGTAAATTGCATGAAGAAAAGCTTGATAGAATAAATAAAAGCGTTAAGTAAAAGGCTTCGACGGAGATAAGTAAATGAAAAGCGATAAATTGCTTGAATATAAAAGACTTTGATTAATTTAAATGGTGTTTCACACATACATTCTCAACGATTCTTTCGCTCACGCTGGGTACTTGAATCTAGATGAGTGACTTGTATAAGATGATGAACACACGCGAAAACTATGTGAACAACTAGTATTTATACTAAAACAAATCCTAAATAACCGCTAGGCAGTTACGCTGCTTCGAGATGACGCCACATGGCACGCTCACAGCCTTCGACGCTTCTGTCTTCGGCACGTTGCACTTGGTAACTGCTGGGAACCGTTTTCCCTCCAAGCTTTCAAATCTCAAACCGTTCGACTTTGGGCATCAGGTACCTTTGTCGAGAGGTTCCTTCAACGTCGAAGACAACAAGATTCCCACTTAAAGGAATTCCTCTAAGTATCTTGTCATTCTTTGATGAGCCCTCGACAGGATCAGCTAGTCGAAGCCTTCTTATATAGGAAACTCTTTTGACTCATAATTAATGGTCTATATATGATAACAAACAAGGGTGTCGAATTTAGGAGCCAACAAATTGCCCCCCAAGAATGTCTTATTTCGACGCTAAATAGAAAAAGGCATTCTTTGATATTCCATTCGACACCTGTCCTTCACTCTCAGCCACAAATTAGTTTGTGCGCTTTTCGTCTCCTACCAACCAACTGACAATCTCAAAAGTCATCATTTCACCTGTTCCCAAGACGTCACTTCAGTAAGGCATTTGGCACGCCTGATGTCCCTTCACATATTGTCATCATGACTATTTCCCGAAATCGAGGATGCATGCTGCACCGCTTCCGTTCTTCAGAACGGCTACATCACCAACTAAGCGCCACATGCCCCACTCTTGTTTGAGACATTAAATGACCTCGAGTCTTGTGATTTTCCAATCACTATAAATAGCGCTAAGTGCCCCTTGTTGGACTCTTTACGCTTTCCTTCACCCAAGCCTTAAGTCGAACAAAAATTCCTGCAAGCAAACCTTTGCTTCTTCCTCTCCAAACCCAGAAACCTTTGTTCTTCATCCATCTTCATCTCAAACCAAAAAATGGACTCACGTTCTCGTTCTTCCAATGTCCCCAGATCTAGAACTCCCTCTAAAACTACTCAACCGGAAATCTTTTCAACCGCTCCAATAGTTAACTCCATAGGAATGCGAAGGGTTCCCGAACCCATGGGAGATGCTGAGCGTGAAACTTATTCTTCTCAACTGCTGATTCCTGTTGGATACTCCAACCAGGTTTTCGCCATGTCCGGTCCTCTATCTGCATGCATTGTTGACCCAACGAAAATCGAGGGTTTCTTCCCTGTGCATGAGACACTCAAGCCCATTGGGTGCTCCAAGAAGGCGATAGAAGATACCGAAGACCCTGCAAAAGAAAAGATAGATCTTCGGTTCTTCAACAGAGGGGTTAGGGCTTTTAGGTCTAGCCCTAACCTTACACCAGAATACAACTCTTGGCTCGACAAGATGGAGAAGTGCCAGGCTTCGATTTGGAAGGGCATGGGGATTTATGACCTAATCATGCTGTCCAAAACTGGTCTCAACTATTGTCCTGAAATGCTGATAGCTTCTTTGCTATTTTGGGACTATACTCACTTCACCTTCCACCTGCCTTGCGGAATGGTAACACCCACTCTCTTCGACGTGGCTGCTATTACTGGCCTTCGACCCAGAGGAAATGTCTGAAGACCAGATTGGGTTTTCAGCTACTAAACCCACTTATACCACCTACACCAACCACTACCATGACAAATCGACAGCTGGAGTGACGGATGTGGAGCACATTGCATTTCTAGCCCTTTGGCTGTCACGCTTCGTGTTCTGCACGAAATCCCTACAGGTGACGAAGAAAATGGTCACCCTTGCTACTCAGCTTCATCACGGTCAAAACATCTGTTTGGCCGAAATAATACTGGCGAACCTATATGAGTCAATAAGCAGTGGAGTGACTCAATTTAAAATAATAGAAAATAGAGCCAACTTGCTGCTTGCTGGACCCTTCTGGCTACTACAACTATGGCTAAACGCCACTTTTGAGTCTTTTCTACCCCAGAAGGCTCAAATAAACGAAAAGGCTTCTGAGATATCCAGAAGGCGTGTCGAAGGCACCAGGCTTGCCTTATTGACTCCCACTGAGGATGGGCTGGAACTCCAAAAGACCCTTGCAAACTTCGTTCAGATGTTTGCAGGGAGGAAGGAATTTACCTCGACCATGGCTCCTTTCGCCAGTCGAAAGTTTGGTCCAGGGTGGTTCACCAGGCCCCATCTCAAGTCATCAGAGGATCCTCACCTCGAAGAGCACACAACACTGTGGGAAGCGTTTCTCACTCCAAGAATAATGCCATTACGCTTCAAGAGTTCAAAGAATCATCTGAGCCTGATTGCTTACCAGCCGAATCTTGTCTCTCGACAGTTTGGCATTATCCAATCGCTTCCTTATCCCATTTACCCTAGGGAGAAATCAGTGTTGTACTTTTGTAATGACTACACTGAGGATGCTGCTACCAAGCATATTGGTAGGTACGCTGGTCGGACCGTACTATCATTGTTCGACTACCAACTCAACTTCCTCTGTTCACCATCTTTTGAAGACTGGTGGAAGAGATATTATGTCGAAGAGTTCCTCGACGAAAAGGATTTTGCAGACGAACTCCAGAAGTCCTTCGTCTTGGTTCTCGACAAAATAAAGAAATGTACGTTCCCTCTTCAAATTATATTTGTCTTTCCATTTCGACCTACAATTGTCAATTATAACTTGTGAACGTGTCTTCTTTTAGTTGTTCGAAAACCTGTGGCGAAGAAGGCCACAGACAGCCATCAGGGTGGAGGTCCTTCTACAAAACCTCCAGCACAGGTAACAAAATTTTCTTGTTTCCTAATGGTTTTTTTTTTAAACATTCTGGTTTTCAATGCTGCGTTTTAAACCAACTTCATTTGGGGCTTTCAGAGTCCTGCGCCTAAGAAGCGACCTGCATTAACGGTCGAATCTTCGAGTGGCGACGAGGACGAATCTCCCCCTGTTCCTCTCAAACAGAGAAAGGTGAAGAAGGCTGCCCCTTCTCCTGAGCCTCGACCTACGATCAGAATCAAGGTTGCAGGGAATAAACCCAGGCCACCTCCTGTGATCATCGAAGAGCCCACATAGGAGGAGCTAAACATCTTGCTCAGTAAACCCAATGAGAGTTACAATTCTAGCCCTGGGGCTGAAGTTTCTCTACAGGTAGTGCCTTCGACCACTATTAACTCAGGTGTCGACAATCACATTCGATTGTGTATCTCTCTAAACCATAATATATTTCCTCTTCTATTTTTAGGAGACCGCTGGAACTTCAGCACTAACTGGGCATCCTGTTGAAGGTTCTGATTCCTTTGTAAACAGCACCGGGGAACCCATCCACCATCCTTCTTCTTTCATTGGTTCTGCTAACGAAGTAAATCAAACTTCAGAGCCACAACACTCTGCTGACCATAGCAGACAACGAGAGGAGAAACTGGTGGATGATGAAGTCCTTGCTGAAACAGAGGAACACCACTAGGAGGAAGCTCAAGTGGTCAATGAGACAGAGGAGCAACATGATGAAGAGGGTCATGTTGATGCTGATGCTGCTGAACATACTCAGCCCCAAGCCACCACTGCTGCAGAAACGATCACCTCGACAAAGACCAGGTCTAAAGAAGACTTGGCCCTTTTGAAGCAAAATGATCTGATTGGCTATCTGAATGCCATCATTGAGAGCAGGGAGAATTCATCTGACCCTAGCCATGATGCCTCTACTGCATCAGGGAAGTCTACTTCGACTTCTCCTCTCGATGAGGTCTTGAAGAAAGTCAAGGCTCAGTTCTTCAAGAAGGATCTAATGAAGGCTTTGGAGGGGGATCCTACTGCCCAGTCTTGTTTGGGAGCTGTCTTGGGTGCAGTTGATTTGCTTGCGGTTTCTCCAAAAATCTCCAGCTTCATCTTGGAGTTATACTCCATTATTGACCAAGTCTATGCGGACTATAATCGTCGAATGGGGTTCAACAGCCAACTCAAAACACTGCATGGCAAGAGTTCTTCTGCTTGGACTGAAGTAGCTGAATCGACTTTTCGAATTGCAGAATTGTCGAAACAGAAGACGTCCAAGCAGCAGGAAATCGAAGCCATAGATCAAGATAACGCCTCTATAAGGGCGCAGATCGAGGAGTTGGAGGCCAGATTAAACGCTAACACTAAGCGCAAAGAGGAACTCCTTTCGACTTTTTCGGACGCAGAGAGCCAAGATGAGGTTACTCGAGGCCTAGAGTTCGCTGAAAGGGCCCAAGCCCTAGATGACCAGATTTCCAGACTTTCTCAAGCGAATGCCTTGTGTAACAAACAACTGGAGTTGCAGCGAGCCAAATATCTTCGACTTAAAGCTTCCATCCCTTTCTAATTTGCTCAGCACCTCATTGACCATGTACTGTAATTTTTGTAATATAATGCAGCCATTTTGGTTAATATCAATATATCATTTTCCATTTTGGCTCTTTTATGGTTAACTTAGTCATTAACTGCTATTTATTTTGATCTCTTGGAGCATAGGTTTATATTTTTTCAAATATTTGTCGTTTACCCTCAAGAGTCTTTTGTCTTCGCTTAACTCTTCGACCTCATAAGCTCCACCAGAAAAAATTTGAATAATTCTGAACGGTCCTTCCCACTTGGGTGACCATTTTCCCATGCTTCGGTCTCTTCGATCCATGGGGAGAATTACCTTCCAAACTAATTCTCCAGGCAAGAATGCCTTAGGTTTTACTTTTTTATTGTAAGAGTCTTCCACTCTTTTCTTCTGAATTCTCAGTAGGTCAAGAGCTCGTAGTCTTTCCTCGTCTAAATCTACTAGTTCATCTAACATCATATCCCAATAAACCTCAGAGGGAATGTCTTGATGTCTCTGAACCCTTGCTGATTGAAGACAAATTTCTGCTGGAAGTATTGCGTCATGACCGAAAGTTAGCCGATATGGTGTTGTACCTGTACCTGTGGCCCACAAGATCTGGTCTAGCGTTTTGTGCCAATTTTTTGGCTTCTTTCCTACATGCTTTTTTATCAGGCCAATCACTATTTTATTTTCTGCTTCGACTTGACCATTTTCCTGTGCATAATAAGGTGTTGATGTTAGGAGTCTGAAGCCTGTTTCTTGAGCGAATTCCTGCATCTTTCGACCAGTAAACACTGACCCTTGATCAGTTGTTATAGTCTTAGGAATTCCAAATCTGTAGATAATGTTCTTTTGAATAAATTCAATGACATTTTCTTGGTCTGCATTGACTAAAGGGATATCTTCGATCCATTTGGTGAAATAATCAATGCCTACCAGTATATACTTCTGGCTCTTTGATGATGCTGGTCGAATCTCTCCAATAAGGTCCAACGCCCATCCTCTAAAAGGCCAAGGTTTCACTATTGAGTGAAGTTCGCTTGCTGGTACATGTTGGATGCCCGTATGGATTTGACATTCCTGGAAACCCTTCGCGAACTCAACACAATCTTTCAAGATAGTGGGCCAGTATAGTCCTTGTCGAAACAACAACCATTTCATCTTATGGCCTACTTGGTGAGCCCCACATGCTCCAGCATGTGTAATCGAAAGGGCTATGTATGCTTCAGTTTTGCTTATGCACTTTAGCAATACCCCTTCAGGCGTCTTTTTGAATAACTCATTACCCATGAGTACGTAACTCAACGCCCTATATTTTATTTTTCATTCTGTCAAAGCTGCTGGATTTTGTAGATAATCTACAATGGGTTTCCTCCAATCTTGCTCTGTAAAATTGTCTATGAACGAAATTTCAAAGTTCCTTTGATCAGCATACCCTAGTCTTGTCGATTCCAAATCTGTTGGAGACAGGCTGGTTGCTTTTATCTTTTCTCGAACTTCGATTGCTTCTTTGTAATCTCGTTTTTGAAATTTTGTACCCAGATGCAATTTGTGCCAAATCATTGGCTACTTGGTTTTCCATTCTAGGTATGTGTCGAATGTTAACCACTTCGAACTTTTTCAATAAACGATTTTCTATCACAAAGTACATAATAAGATTTTCTCTTATGCATTTGTACTCTTTTGTGACTTGCTTGATGACTAACTCTGAGTCTCCCATTATTTCGACTCGAGTTGCCCCTAATTCCAACAATATCTCAAGGCCAGTAATTAGAGCTTCGTACTCAGCCTCATTGTTCGAACAAGTACCTTCTATCTTGTACTTGAATGTTGTTGGAATTTTTTCTGGAGAAATAATTAAGACCCCTACTCCTGTTCCATCTTTATGGCTGGAACCATCGAAGTAGAATTTCCAGGGTTCTATCTCCACTTAATTTATATTTTCAACCTGAATTGAGTGGTCGACTATAAAGTCTACTACCACTTGCCCTTTTACTGCCTTAAGAGGCATAAAGGTCAGTGAATACTTAGCTAATGCTAGCGCCCACTTGCCAATTCGGCTGTGCAAGATGGGTTTCGACAGCATGTATTTGAAAACATCAAAATGAGACGAAACATACACATCAACTGGTTTTATATATTGTTTGAGCTTTGTACAAGAGAAATAAAGACATAGACATAATTTTTCAACTTCGCTATATCTAGTTTCTGCATCGTTCAAAACTCTGCTAAGATAGTAAATGGGTCTTTCGACTCCATTTTCATCTTCTTAGGCTAACATGCTTCCCAAAGTTTTGTCGGATGCAGCTATGTGCAATCTCATACTCCTATTTCTACAAGGAGGCACCAAAATAGGCGGCTTGATGAGGTACCCTTTAATCTTGTCGAAGGCTTCTTGTTGCTCTTGCCCCCACTCGAATCCTTCCTTATTTAATCGAAGTAAGGGTGAGAAGGCTTGAGCTTTTCCACTTAGGTTAGATATAAATCTCCTTAAGAAATTTATCTTGCCCAGTAGAGATTGCAGTTCCTTCTTGTTCGTTGGCGCTTTTGCTTCCAAGATTGCCTTTGTCTTATTCTGGTTGATTTCGATTCCTTTCTTGTGGACGACGGAGCCTAAGAAATCTCCAGCTTTCACACAGAACGCACACTTCAAAGGGTTCATTTTCAGACCATGTTCTCTCATTCTTTCAAATGATTGTCGAAGGTGGTCTATATGGTTCTTCCTGGAAATAGATTTTACAACAATATCATCAATATATACTTGCATAAAAGTGTTAATAAAATCATGGAAGATAGAGTTCATCGCTCGCTGATATGTTCCCCAACGTTTTTTAGGCCAAAAGGCATCACTACCCATTCGTAAGTGCCTAAAGCCCCGGGGCATCGAAAAGCTGTTTTCGACACATCTTCTTCAGCAATGAAAATTTGATTGTACCATGAGTAACCATTGAGCATGCTCAGGTACTCATGTCCAGCGGCAGAATCGACTAGCATTTCCGCCACAGGCATAGGATATTCATCTTTGGGTGTTGCAACATTCAAATCTCTGAAATCTATGCATACCCTCAACGTACCATTTTTCTTAATTACTGGCACAATGTTTGCAATCCATTCGACATACCTCGTAGCTCGTATGAATTTGCACTTCAGCAGTCTTTCGACTTCCGTTTTGATCTTCGACAGTATTTCTGGAGCGAAGCGTCTTGGACTTTGCTTGACTGGCTTCTTTCCAAGTTTTGATTGGCAACGGAAGTTCTACCAATCCTCTGTCGAGACCAGGCATCTCGTCGTAATCCCATGCAAAGCAGTCCTTGAACTCCTTTAACAATTGGATCACTTCAAACCTGAGCTCTGGGTCTATTTTGGAGCTGATGTAAGTTGGCCTTTTCTCTAACCCTTCTCCCAAGTTGATTTCTTCTAAAGGGTCCTGTGCTAACATTTTGATGTTGTTCGCCAGGGGGTCCTTTTCGAATCCCAAAGGCTCATCGTCATAGATGGAGTCGAGCCTTTGCTCCTGCATTTCTTCTGTCATGATATCAGGAGGTTCTGGGTCAAAATATTTTCCAGGACCTACAGAAGGTAGCTCTTGATCGTTGGCCTGAGTGGCCATATATTTTACTTCGGCTTCGAGAGCCGCTATCATCCTTGTTTCGGCTACGTAAGCCGAAATTCGCTGTAGTGATTGTGACTCAGTCATTATCACTGAATTCACTTCCCCAACCAGTTGGCTGGATGTCAGTTAGCCCACTGAAATCAATGTGGGACAAGTCTTCTCTGTCCCATTGAAAACCATGCTCAGGGTGCAGCTACAAGGAACAAAAAGCATTTGGCGTTGGCGCCATGTCGAAGTCAGGTGTTGGGCATGGCCCAATGTGAGCCAAATTTTTGTCGAAGTCATCCCTCCCCAGGTGATTTACTTCGCCCAAGTAGTAGCTCTAATCTGCTTCTATGTTTTCGACAATTCCATCAGGATGCCACAATATTAACCTTTGGTGCATTGATGATGGTACTGCTCCAACATCATGTATCCATTCTCGGCCCAACAATAGATTATAATTTGGTTTAGCCGATATGACCATAAACATAGTTGGTCGAAGGATGGACCCTACTTTGAGGTCTAGTTGGATCACACCCATAGTGTTCCCTATTCCGCCTTCGTAATTCGACAGGACCATGTTATGAGGCTTGATGTTTTCATCACGCTTGCCTATTTTTCTTAGCATGAAGTGGGGGATTATGTTGATGGTTGCCCCACAGTCCACCAAGATCTTGTTTACGGTGGCTTCTTCGAGTTTTGCCCTTATGAATAAAGGCTTGAGGTGACTTTTCATCGCCTCAGTAGGTGGTTCGAAGAAACCATTTTGCTCTTCTGTGCAGCCATTATCCATGACGAAGTAGCATACTGGCCTATGCTTGGCCATTTCTTGTTCGACTTCCCAGTCGTTCGATTCGACCTCCATCTGGAGGTTGAACTCTCTTGGCAAAACTGAGACTATATTCACCATGATATCCAAGGTGTCATCAGACTCAGAGCCATCTTTGTCACCAACTTCGCCTTGGTTAGGCGATACCAGCCTATTGGTCACTGGTTCCCTCTCCAAAGGCTTTCTTTGCCTTCGCTGGGGGACATTTAAACTTGATTCTGGATTTGGTTTGTTGATAGCTTCCCTCTCAGCCTTGCGCCGCCTGTGGTATCTTCTCTATTGGGATCGAGTCATTGGATTCTTTCCCTTGTAGTTACTTGATACCTGGGTCACTTGGGAGGCAACAACATGAGGTTCTTTCTTAAGTGTCAAAGATGAACCTTTTGGCACTTCGAAGGAGTGCCACCTTTCTTCACTCGGTCTCTTTCGACTCGATGTTTTGAGCCACGTATCAACTGGCACGTTGGTTGGAGGCCTGAAAGTTAGTGGCCTCCTTTCTTGATTTGAACCTTTTTGGTAGGTTCTTCTGGGGTGATGTCTAACATCAACACCTTCCCTTATTTTGTTTGCTGCTCTCACACCTTCGATGTGTTCAGCAGCTTTCTTGTCAAAAATGGAGCTGCATCGAGGATACAACATTACTTCTGACTTCTTCTTCTGGCATCTTTGCAGGAAATCTGCCAGATTTTCGTTTTCCTGAGGGAAAGCCGTTTTGTTTGCTTGCTCTTGCCTAATGGCCTCCTCTGAAGCTTTTGACTCAGAGATTTCAACCATGTTGACATTCATGCTGTCTTTAGAAGCAAGAGTCATCTGTTTCATCTGGGCCTCCAGGTCTTCTGTATGGCCTTGCACTGCAGCCAAGTAGGAAATGGGTTTAGCTCCAGATTTCAAGGCTCCACCTGTCTCTAGTTTTGGGCCTTCAATAGCTTTTTGGACTACTTCGATTGTCTTTCTAGAAAGATTCCCAGAAAAACTGCCAAAGATTGGCATGTTGATATGATCTTTGGTGACTTCGACCATAGTTATTCCTGGCCTCTTCACCTGACTCCTAGAAGCCTCAATCACATTCACCTCTGAAGGTTCAGCATAGTGGGCTTCAGCCTGCAAAGGGTTAGAGTCCACAGTCATGGGGGTCTTATCAGCGAGTTTCAACCTCCCTTCTTCAATAATATTTTGTACGAGATCCCTGAAAAGAAAACATTGAGATGTTTTATGGCCCAGAAAATTATGATATTTACAAAAGCCTCTTTTCTTTCTTTGATCAAGAGGAGGCACTTTTACCCCTGGGGGTATTATCATTTGGCCATCTTTTACAAGTAAGTCAAAAATTTCATCACATTTTGTAATATCAAAACTGTAAGTCTTTTTAGGGAACCTATCATTGGCCCTTTCAGGACCAGTGGGGTTTTTTCCACTTGAGGGGACTAGTAGCTTGCAAGAGTATGGTGGCCCTTATTTTAACTCAGCTAAATCGACCTCACTTTCTTCGACGGTTATAGGTTCGTCGAATGTTTCTGGATCTTCATCGTCCATTTCGACATACGCTATCCTTTCTCTTTTATGAGTTTTTGTCGCCCTGGCTTTTTCAGCTTTAAGGAGTTCTACCTGTCGAATCCTATCAGCCAATTGGGCCATGTCTCTCAGGTATTGAGTGTCTAATTTCTTCCTAATGGAGTAATCTAGACCTCTTGCGGCTATTTCGACTAACTCATGTTCTGGCACTTGCGTAAAGCATCTTGCCTTGAGCAACCTAAACCTATTTAGATATTCGTCTATAGGTTCAGTGAATCGCCTATTTACACTGGCCAACTCTTTCAGGCTTATCTTGGTTTGTCCCATGTAAAATTGCTCATGGAACAATCTCTCCAACTGGGTCCAATGGTGGATCGAATTGGGGGGGGGGGGGGGAGAGTTGTGAACCAAGTAAACGCATTATTTGTTAGGGAACTTGGGAAATAATTAATCCTCAGGTTCTCATTGTTTGAAATGTCTCCTGCTTCGATCAAGTATCTTACCACATGTTCGACAGTGGATTCTGTCGTGTCCCCTGAAAACTTAGTGAACTTAGGGACTTTGCATCTAGGAGGCAAGTCCGTTTGTAACACATATTCTGACAACGGGGATCTATAGTTGGGCCTACGGAAGCCCGTATTCATCCCATTTTGCATCATGATTCTTTCAATCATGGCTGTCAAGTTATTTTCCAACCCAATATTCTGGTATTGGATCTGCTGAACTACTTCGTCAGCGTTTTGGTTTCTGTTAACCATCCTTACTTCCGGGGCTATGACTCTAGGCTCTTCGACCCCGGGTTGTTCCATTCGTACCCTAAGGTTTTCTTCGACAGGCTGCTGGACTTGGTTAATAGTGGCTTCTTCCTCTAGAAGTATACCTTGGTTTCCCCTTATCTGTTCCCTTTGGGGCTGTCGTATAGGTTGGGGTACCCCAAAAAAGTCAGCCAGACGCGCCATTTGCACTGTCATTTGCTGGTTCAAATGGGTGGTATTTTGTATTAGAGGATTTAGCACTGTGCTTAAAGTTTGTGCCAACATTTGAACCATATCATGGTTGCTTTCGTCCATTTGCTGCCTTAAGACTGCTATCGAGGCATTCGTAAGGCCATGCATTACTTGGGACGTTCCTCCTAAGAGTTGGGTCCTACCCCTGTTCGCCATACCAACCCCAGATCCTTGGAGTGGCGAAGAGGCACTCACTAAAGGGTCTGAAAAAGTGGACGTAGCATTCGTCAGGCTAGCCAATTCAGAAGTTGGCATGCCATAGAGTGGTTCTCGATTTAGACCGACTGTCGAAAAACCTGGGGGAACATATGGCCTAGTTCCTTGGTTTCCCCTTGGTGGGGGAGTTCCCAAAGGCATTCTGGGGCCTGTAAATGGAGGTAATGGCCCCGTTTGTGTAACCGTTATTGCTGGTGTTGAACCAACGGTTACCACTTCACTTATGGTTGGGATAACCGTTGCTTCCACGTTTGTTTGTGGGATTTCACCATTGTTTGGCGGATTCGCCATCTCTTCACTTCTTCTCCTAGTATTGGTTTCGTTGGTGTATATTATACCACTTCTCAATAATATGCAATACTCTCGAAAAAGGAGGATATTTTATATAAAACGATTATACATGAAAATCAACACAAAGTCCCACCGGGTGTGCCAATTTGTTTACCGTGGAAATTGGTAAACAACCGCTGATCTTTCAAAAGGTTAGTTATTTAGTGACTAGCAGGATCAATCAGATTGATCCTAAGACATGGTTGATTTTCTGGAGTTTGACTAATCCTAATGGTGATTAATGCTAGTAAAGTAAAGACACTTTAAGTAAATTGCATGAAGAAAAGCTTGATAGAATAAATAAAAGCGTTAAGTAAAAGGCTTCGACGGAGATAAGTAAATGAAAAGCGATAAATTGCTTGAATATAAAAGACTTTGATTAATTTAAATGGTGTTTCACACATACATTCTCAACGATTCTTTCCCTCACGCTGGGTACTTGAATCTAGATGAGTGACTTGTATAAGATGATGAACACACACGAAAACTACGTGAACAACTAGTATTTATACTAAAACAAATCCTAAATAACCGCTGGGCAGTTACGCTGCTTCGAGATGACGCCACATGGCACGCTCACAGCCTTCGACGCTTCTGTCTTCGGCACGTTGCACTTGGTAACTGCTGGGAACCGTTTTCCCTCCAAGCATTCAAATCTCAAACCGTTCGACTTTGGGCATCAGGTACCTTTGTCGAGAGGTTCCTTCGACGTCGAAGACAACAAGATTCCCACTTAAAGGAATTCCTCTAAGTATCTTGTCATTCTTTGATGAGCCCTCGACAAGATCAGCTGGTCGAAGCCTTCTTATGTAGGAAACTCTTTTGACTCATAATTAATGGTCTATATATGATAACAAACAAGGGTGTCGAATTTAGGAGCCAAAAATTACATGACGTAATGTTTCCAATCACACTACTGAATTGATCTAATGGCATGTCAGTCTCCACAAAAGCTTGGTCTAGTACTGTCATCAGTGATTCTCTATGAGCGGAGGAATTCATCAATAAGGCTAGGATGGATATCTTTGAAGGAGTCTGCAGTAGCTGTCTACAATCTTGTAGTCCCTCATCTTAATTATCTTCAAGATATCATCCACTTCTTTCTCTAATGTAGATCCACTAGTCTCTCCTGCAGCCTTCTTAGGCTCATCGTTCTCAACAATTCTCTTTCCAGTAACAACATCTCTTTGAATAACGGGCACAAACACACGACCGCTACGGGTCACGCTGCTATTATCAGCTATATTTCCAACATCTGGCATTGGCTGGATGGGAACTTCCACCCCATCTTCCAAGATTGTAGCGTTGTATTTGTAAGGCACAACCTTATCTGATTCATAGGGAACAGGACCTGGCAGACTAATTACCAATGGGGTAACAACTAGTTTGCTATGGTACTCCACCTCAAGATGAGCGGGTGCACCAAAACAAGGTACAATGACATTTACCCCTTCCTCAACACAATCAGCCATCAAAAGGTTATTTCCGGTAAAAAAATCTTCGTCTGAAGAGAAATACTCATCCGCGGAGGCATACTCTTCCTCTGATTTCTCTTCCCATAAATAAACTTCAACCATATCAATCTCATGATAATCATATCTCTGACCTGTGATCTTGATAGTTCCATTGTCTAATAGCAATTGAACATCCTCTCTCACAATAGAACATCCTCGGGGGTCTCGACAACGGACTATGCAAGATCCATATTGGTATTCCACCTGACCAGCAGTATGGCAGAAGGTAGCATGCAACTGCACGAGATCCTCATTTAAATGCTCCACATCAAAAATTATGAATTCACCCGGACATCCAGATACCATATTCACTTCCTCTTCATATTCTGCCCTAGGACTGATTATATGGATCAAACCTTCATCCATCATCTCCTGTAAATCAACCTTTATCTTCTCGCAACCCTATATGTTTGTACTGCAAACAGCACAACTGGCATGGTCATGCGTATAGTAACTGAATTCAGAGGTCTGCGTGCATCTTCACCAAATCTCCTCTAACCAGATCAATGTCAAAAATCCGAAAGTCGCCTGGACAACCGGCCACCATATTTAGAGCATTCACCCCACCGTGCTTGGGTAGAGGATTGTCTTTCACATTAGGTCCCATGTCGTTGAAAGATAGAATTCCAGACTTCACCAACTTTTGCACTTCATTCCTCAAAGGATAACAATTCTCAACACTATGCCCTGGTTCTCCCTGATGAAAGGCACACGTCTGGTCTACTTTGTAATACCAAGGAAATGGTGATGGTACAGCTGGAGATGGTCGTGTCTGGACCAACTTATTCTGAATCAATGTTGGTAGTAGTTCTGCATAACTCATGTGAATAGGGTCATAGTTATCCCTTCTCTGATTATCCCCTTAGTTCTCCTGATGGGACTGTCTTTGATAAGTAACGATAGTCGGAGCTGCGTTCATAACAGGAGTAACTGAGGCAACTTGTTGGTGACGCTGATAATTCCTTCTAGGAGCGTTTACTCTCCTGTCTTGTATAACATCATTTGTATCCCCCTCTTTCTTCTTTGTAAACCTATAAGCTAGCTTTTTCATACTTCCGGATCCTTCACCCTTTGTCAAACGACATCCTCTTACTGCCTCTTTTAGGCGGACACCCATTCCTACCATCTCTATAAAATCACTTGGGGCACTTGCTACCATTCTTTTGTAGTAGAAAGCGCCTAGCGTCTTTAGAAATTTTTTAGTCATTTCCTTCTCCTCCATGGGAGGAATCACTTGTGCAGCCACTTCGCGCCATCTCTGTGCATACTCTTTGAATGATTTTCTATCTTTCTGAACCATGGCCCTAAGTTGGTCACGGTCGGGCGCCATGTCCACATTGTACTTGTATTGTTTAATGAATCCTTCTCCCAAATCATTAAAAATATGGATGTTGGCGCTATCTAAACTCATGTACCATTTCAACGCTGCCCCGGTCAGACTATCCTGAAAAAAGTGAATTAGCAGACGCTGATCATTGGTGTGGGTAGACATTCTCCTTACGTACATCACCAAGTGAGCACGAGGACAAGTGTTTCCCTTATACTTCTCAAACTCCGGGACCTTGAACTTAGCAGGCACTTTAACATTCGAGACCAAACACAGCTCATTCACATTCTACCCAAATAGCTGTTTCCCCCTAAGAGCCTTCATCTCTCTTTGCATTCTATCAAACTATTCTCGGAAATCATCCATTCTGTCATAAAGACCCAAGTCTTCACTCGGCGAAGGGAAAGGACGACACGTATCTTCATTGACAAATTGAACCAAATTCACTGAAGGAGGTGCAGTTGGAACAACATGTACCACAGGAGGTGCTGGAGTAACAACATTTTGAACCATTGGAGCATCTTGGGGGCCCAAATTGAAACCTTCAGGTGCAAAGTTCTCTGGCATTCCCCACGGATAACCCCGAGGCATACGATTTTGGACAACAGCCGGAGTAGTGGATACAGGGATAGTCGGAACTTCAGCATTTGCCCTTGTTGGTTGCGATTGAACACTAGGTGGCTGATTCTGAGCAATCACCAGAGCTTCCATCAGAGTAGTCAAGTTGGCCAAGCCAGCCTTCAAAGCAGAAACTTCTTCGTGTAGCTCGCGATTCTCCTATTCCAAGTTGTCCATCTTCTTTTTGAAGTTAGCCCGAGTGTTGTAGTGATGAGTCATTTTGCTGAACGAAGTAAAGAAGCTGGGTAAGGCACCTGGATATGCATAACAAGTGCAAGAAATATGTGCAATATGATGCATGATATGCAATGCACATGATTATTTTCACTTTATCATTTAATATTTCAAGGGATTTAACGTTTATAGACATATTGCAAACATCAAAATAATAACGCATTCAAAATACTGAAAATTTTATTATAATAACTTCAAAATGGATTACAAGTTTCGATGATCCCGAGTACAAGATGAAAATACAATCTAAAAATCCGGAGAAAAAAGAACTGATGGAGATCAATCTGTACGCTGGCGCTTCCCTGTGAACCTGGAAATTTGAGCCCTCAACCTCTAGTTTTCTTCCACATGCCTGATGGCAACTTCCTTCCAATCATCTAAAGCAGGAAGTGAGTAATCAACACCTGTTTGAGGCTTATGGGAAAATAAATCCCCTTGCCTCTCCACAGACTCTACTGCTCGACTCTCAAGGATCTCAATCAAATCATCTTTCTCCTTCAGGTCTGCTCTATAGAAAATCTCTAAAGTTTGGCACTTATTCTTCCAAGCATCCCTTTCGTGTTGCATCCTAACCAAAGCAAGCTGCAGCTCTTTTAGATCATCTAACAAAGGAGGAGTGGTCTTCACAAACAAATCAGGCATGGGTGTCTCCCGAGTATACAACATCTTCAACTGAATGGCTCTCGATCGGAACCACTAAAGATATGGCTCCAAAGAAACAGCACCCCTGGGTCCCAAACCCTTCCTACTCTTCTTATGAATGTGACGCCAGGCCTTCGCAATATTCTCCATAGCTTACCTGTGGTCTTCTCCTTCCTTTAGAAAGAAACTACTCAAATGAATACTGTTCGGCTTATCTCTCATTGGATAACCCAGTTGTCGCCGTGCAAGAACAAGGTTATAATTAATTCCTCCCTTTGTACTAAGAAGAGGTACATTGGGGAAACTACCACAACTGTAAATAATCTCCATATCCTAATAAGCTCGATGATACCAATCAATATCTGAGTGAGTAAGTGCCATGATCTTAGGAGCCCAATGAGGTTCCTTCTTGACATCCCAAAAAGCATCTGACTGAGGCATATGAGAGATGAACCACCGGTACAACAAAGGCGTGCAACAGATAATCATTCCCCCATGATAGGAACTCCAAAGATAAACAGAGTAATAAACATCACCCAACAGTGTAGGAACCGGGTTTCCAATCATGAAAATCCTGATAGCGTTAATAGCAACAAACTTGTCCACATTAGGGAATAAAAATAACCCATAAGCAAGTAAATCAAATATGGCCTCAAAAGCAACCATACTATTCATTCAGGCAAAGTAACGAGCTTTCTCTAATAAGAACTGAGCTGGTAATCCTCTAATCCCTCCTTTAGTAGTCATATGGGCTTCCACCTCAAACTTCCCCAGATGAATCAAAGTAGCAATCTCATGTGGTTTAGGCTCACCCTCCAAACCAGTAAAAGGAACATGATCGGTAACAGGTAAATCCAATAGATAAGAATACTCCTCCAGTGTAGGCATCAACTGATAGTCAGGAAAATTAAAGCAGTGATACATCGGATCATAGAACTGGACCAAGGTTGAGAGAAGACCCTCCTTCATCTTCAGCTTCATGAGAGAAATAATGGATCCATACTTCTTCCGAAACTCTGCAGAACACTCGATTTTTGGAATTAGACTAACCAACTCATCTATCTTGGGATCCTTGAAACTGTATTTCCTGGTCTTTCTCTTTCCAGAATCCATGGTTAATAGTACCTGAGATATTCACAAATAGTCAACCTTTAAATCCCTTGAAATCTTGTTTTCTTCAAAAGATGTTTATGAGTGCATGGATGCATGATGTAACAATCACACACAAGATCACACATATAGTGTTCATAGGTTCAATGTCACAAGCATGAGGTCGAAGGTACTACCCATAAGGTGTTGGCCTAAAATGTTATCACTTGCCGAAGAAGGTTCTAGACGTTCCCAGAGCCTACATCCTTCCTTCAGATATTACCAACTTCCTGATTAACTCAGTAATTAGTAATATTCTCAAGAAAGACTTGTCCGAGCGTAGTATCACGTGACAACTATTTCCGGATTACTCCGTTATAGCTTCCGCAATACACCTAAAAGGCCAAGATGGGTTTGGTATTCTACAGTCTTCAGTTTCAGCAGGCTCTCTGGTTGAAAGCAATACGTCTTCCCGATTACTTGGTAAACAAAAATACAGTCAAAGAGGCCTCCACTGAGTGGGGGATCTCATGCCTCCTTTTTTGGGATTACTCCCTCAAAGTTAACATGACTATACCGCCTGTCCTATCTTAAAGTTTGCCCAAGTCCGGGTATAAGACTCATGAATAATCACCAAGCATCCTGAAAACCAGGAAAATCCAAACAAACATATATACAAAATATAACATATAAACAACACAAGCACATATACAGATATAAACAAAGATAGGCTTAACCCACTTAGGTATGGACCAGCAAGAGGTCAATCGGTCCCCAGTGAAGTCGCCATTTTTCTGTAGCGGTAGAAATGTTCAAGGCTAAGCCATTGGATTGACTAGACTTTATACAAATCAAAATAAAAATCGACACCGTGCTTTATTGTTTCCAAAGGAATGGAAAAAGAGCGAATAACCCAAAAGAGGGGGAAAGATTCAAGGTAAGGGGGTTGGTTATGCAAAGGGAAGGTATTAGCACCCAAAACATCTACAATACTCCGCAGGAACCTCTTTGTAAAAAATGTATATTTTGGCTATATAAAAAAATGTGTTGTATATAAAATGGATGGTGGAGGTGAGAAAAGAAATATATTTTTTGTGATTTTTGCACCTGCCGCGGTTGCGAACCTTTAGTGCCTACGTACCACCTTTCTTGCAATAGGGGATCAGGGTATACTTAGTTCCTCTTTTAAAAGTTTGAAACACAAGTGTGTTGGTTGATTTTAAGAGATAGGACATCATCGTCATTGTCCGTGTGGAAAACATAATTACTACCCACAATTATGAGAAAGGAGAATTTGCATCATCTCAAAGTGGAGGATATGGCTTGGATTTTAAAATCAACAATGCCTCACTCAACACCCAAGTGGAAAATATCTCTCTTCACTACATATTGTAGAAGTATAGTTGTTTGCATCACTACAAGGATTGACAAGAGTCTAATCTTTTTTGGGAAAAGTTTTAAAGATAAAAGCCAAAGTGGAAAAATGGTTTGAAATGAGATTGGTCGACTTTTAGTCTTCTCACAAAAATGTCAAGGTATTGTTAAGTTGATTGAAGTTTATTTATGAAAAGATTTTGAAAATGCATGGACATAAGTCCAAGTTTATTATGAAAGTGTTTAAGTTTCAAAACAAGAAAGGTTTTCAAAGGAGGGAGAAGATTTTTGAAATTAAAGAAGATGGGAGGAGAAGAAGAGACTATCCTAAAGCATAAGGTAAAAGCTAAGGATAAGAACCATCTAACCAACAAGAAGCCAAAACTTGACATTATGAGCCAAGATAAAATTCCCATTCATTGGATTGAAACCAAGCAAGCAAAGATACTAGACCTCTTCAAATGTATTAAGTCTTCAGAAAAATTGGGCATAATAACGGCTGTATACGGGTGAATTCCAGATTACAAATAAATTATGTAATCACAAAGAAACCTGCACACAAAAACAAACAAGTAACCCAATTTCTTGAGGTAAACCTCAAGAGCTCCAGACAAAATAATAAGATCACAAGGTGTCTAAGATAGGCCAAGGTTTCTAATCCTAAGTCCAAGAAATAGTCCCATGCTCCATAATGCCAAGGATAGTAACCAAATAGTCCAAGTACCATTAAGAGTTTTTTAGGGTTTATGTTGATTATTAAGTATCTTAAGAAAAGAAAGAGAAAAGTTCAAGTGAGCAAAGTAAAAATGACAAGAAAATAAATGCTCAAGTGAGCAAAAAAATGAAAATGGCATGAAATGAAAATGCTAAAAAAATAAATAGTACATAAAGCATAAAAATAATAAAAGCATAAGATAAACAAGTCAATAATTAGTTGTTAGTTGGGTGACCATCTTGAAACTTGCATTTGGAACTCATTAGAGGATTGGTAGAACCAAAGCCTCCACACAACAAGTTGCATTTGCTTTTTGTCAAGTATATCATCCATTTGGAATTTTCTTAAGTACCATTTAATGATCACCGATGTTTATGTGATCCACGTTGACCAAAGGTGTTGTAGATCCATTAGAGGATTGGTAGAACCAAAGCCTCCACAAAATGAATCTCAAGGTTATTAGATCAAAGAGATCAAATTAACATACTTGGGCTTGCAATCATATGCTTGGACCACGAATGATCATTTGTTCGAATCGAGACAAAATTTAGCGCTATGTTAAGCAATCGTAAGTGGACTTATATAGAAGTCACACCTATTTTGAGGCCGGTCAATAGCAATCTATGCACCATTTGTTTTGAGACATGATATAGAGATCATGCTCCAACAACATTTAGTGCAATGAGAAGAGGATGAGATGAAGGGGGATTAGGGCAAAAGAGAAACCACATTTGAATTAATATTTAATCAAACTATTATTAAAATCATTCATCTATTTTGGTGGAGTTGAACTCAACACCATGGATCCAATGATGTTAATAAAGTCATGATAAAAAAATCAACCCAAGACAGTCAGAAAATAATCACAAAATAATATCATATTTAATATATATATTAAAGGGTTAAAAATGTTTAAAAAATGGAAAATAATGAGGAAAATATCAATTATGTTCAAATTATTCAAGAACTGGAAAATTAGGCCATAGAAAAATCAGAAATGGATCTAAAGATTTTTATAAAAAATTTAGTAATTTTTAAAAGTCAGAAACTATTTTTAAACTATTCAAAATTGCTAAAGCTAAAATAAAATAGATAAAAAATAGTAAACCTCAACATAAAATTCCGTAAAATTTTCAGAAAGTCAAAAATATGCAAAATAATATTTATGAATTTTTTCAGAATTAAAAAATGTCAGAAAGTATTTTTTAGTAATTAAAAGAAAGCAAATAATACAAAAAAAAATATAAAAAAATACCAATTGTTAAAATAAATATGTAAAAAAATATTCATGGGATAAGAAATAATTCAAAGTATTTTTGTGAATTTTTTCATAATTTTTGGATAAAAAATAAAAGAGTTATGAATTTTTGAAAATTTAATCAAATAAAATATAAAATCAGAAAATAAAATAAAACCAAAAAGATGTGGACCATCAGATCAAAGTCAAAAATGCATTAGTAAGCTAATCCAATGGACCAGACGCGTTGTGCTTGATATGGACCTTAGTGAAACACACATGTGATCAGAAAAAGGGCAACCAATAAAATTAAAACGCTTTGCACGCTATCATTGGCTGAGACGAGACATGTCATCATCTTCAACCTCCAGACACCCTGCACTGGGGATTTTGTGAGATCCTTCAAATGGAAAAATTAGGATCCCTGGCTAGCATCATGGATGCTTGAGGTGAAAGTTACATGGAGTCAAAGTTGAAGAAAAAGAGTTGACTTTCCATACTTAGAAATATTTCAAATTCTTCTTTAAAAATGACCTATAATCTTTTGCATCCAAACACGGCCTTCCACTTAGAATTTTCTCTTAACCAAAAAAGATGGAATGAAGTAGACCTCTTGAATGACATTTTTCAATTTGAACCACTCAAAATCTCCAAAAATTGAGCAAGTTATGACTTGTTGAAGTTGGCCAAAAATCATGAAATGACCTATAATCTTATGCATTCTTAAGGAAACTTCCAACCATTTTCTTGCTTTGCACATAAATGAAGGCATGAAGCATACATCCTTAGAATCATCATGAAAAAATAATAGGCTCAAGGTGATACAAATTAACCAAGTTATGACCATTTGAAGTCACATATGGAAAATTGGGGATTCATCTGGATGACTTGTAATCTTTCTTCTTCACCAAGTTCCTTCCACATGAAAACTCCTTGGAACTTTTGAAGTGATTTGTTGGTAACTTTTTAAAGGGAAGGATGTTTTTGGAATCACTCAAAAATACCAAAATATTAGCAAGATATGCTCCTTTGAAGTTCAAAACCCTAGCCTCTAGATCAAGAGAATGCTTTGAGGAACTTTGCCAAGTTTGAACAAACTTTTTGTGCCAATATTCTTCCTTTGTGAATAGAAATTGTTGAGGATGATGATGAGGACTCATGGCCACCAAGACCACCTCCATGCCAATTCTTCCAAAACAACTTCAACAGTGAGGTTTGAATTTCTCAAGCTATTGACTAGGGCATGGAAATAAACTCATGAACCCATGAAGTAACTTGCTAAACCCCATTGCCTTTACCTACATTATGAACAAGACAAACCAATATTGTGTTTTGTTAATTAGAGAGAAAATCAAAGCAAAATATTCATGATCACAAAAGAAAACAAGTCAAGGTTCTTGGTAATTCCTCAAAAGAGCAAGGCTAAAGATAGGGAGAAGAACCAAAAACCCTAATGTGATTCTGTTGTGATTGAACAATATGGTATGATGTAGAAATCTTAGGGGCAAAAATTGGGGTACAACACTATCAATATTTGATTTTGAGTGAGTTGAATAGTATTGATCACTTAGAGTGATTTAACAATGAATGATCTTCTCTTCCAATGATAATATTGTACAATGACTTAAGATATAATTTCTCAAAGTTTTCTATTTAACAATGTATGAAATTGTACAAAAAACTTATGTATGAAAGTGAAGAAAAGCTTGAGTTTATATTTTGAAATTCAGAAAAATATATTTGGAAGAGGTGTTGAAAATGATTTTGAAAATGAATATTTATATGTTCATAGCACCCTTTTGAAACATCATAAAGTTCTGAAAATGAATCATGAACAAATGCCAAGATTGAGTGAAAGGTTTCAATGAAAAGGTATTATGAACAGGCATGTGAAAAGCTGTTGTTTTTTCAAAATCGTGCAGCATGCAATCGATTTCACCCTTTGTGTAAATCGATTGCACGGGGTTTCAACAGCTATATTTTCAAAAGTTTTAAGTGTGCAATCGATTTCACTAGCAATGTAAATCGATTGCATTTGAAGTCAGTAGCAAATATAAGTGAGTGCAATCGATTGCACAAGCAATGTAAATCAATTGCACTGAGAAACAGAAGCAAACATTTTGAAAATTTAAGTATGCAATCGATTTCACAAGTAATGTAAATCGATTGCACTGAGAAACAAAAGCAAAAGATCTGAAAAATTGAAGCATGCAATCGATTGCACTAATATGAAAATCGATTGCACTCAAGTGAAAAATGAATTTTAACTTTGAAAAACTTGAGTAATGATTTATAAAACATTTCTTATTCACCATTTGAGTATCTGTATCTTATGATCAAAGTAAATAATATCATTATACTTCGAAAGTTGTTAAGAGCTTTGAACTGAAGATTTTGTCCATAGATGCTTTGAGCTTGATCATAAATCTTTGCCTTCTTTGTCAATCATGGTTTGTCTTCATCAAAACAAAAGTTCATTTGAGAAGCTTGATTTTAAATTCTCCCCCTTTTTGATGATGACAAAAAATCTTGCTTTATGCGTTGTAGTTTCCAGAAAGATCTTTTCTCCCCCAATGTATGAGAAGATTGGAATTCTTTGTATTTATTCATCTTGGTTGGAGAGTACCTTTAAAAAATTAAGTCAAGGAAAAATACAAGCATAAAGTACCACATCTTTCTCCCCCTTTGACATTATCAAAAAGATGGGAAAGATAAAAAAAAACAAACAGTAATAAATCAATATATCGAGAAAACTTTAATTAAACAAGCAACACAAATTATTTAACGATTACACAGAAATTTAATAAACAAAACATAGAATAACAAGACAAGGACATAACAGAAAATAGAGTTGGCCATCACTTCCAGTTCTTTGATCCTCTACACCATTGCTTCACATTTCCCGATTATCAACTTGTGCCAACTTTGGAAAAATTCTCCAAACTCTTGAGGATTCCCATTCTCAATCAACTGCCTTTCAATGGTATGGAAAGAGATCCAAAGCCAGAAGAGATTTCTCAAGCCTTACACTTCCAACCATCCGATGTCACAGCTAATTGGGAAACAAGGAGTGGTGTCAAAGGTTTCTTAGCCAAGTACTTGTTTGAGAAAGCCCAAAACTGTTGGAACTCCTTAGATTTGCAAGCTTTTGAGGAAATTGTGGCTCTCCTCATCTATGGAATGGTTTTGTTTCCAAATCCTGATCAACTCATAGATGTGAACACCGTCAAAATCTTCATGTCTCGTAACCCGGTGCCTACTTTGTTAGGGGACATCCTCCATTCTTTTCACACTCACACTATGAGAAAAAGAGGTATCCTTATGTGTTGTACTCCTCTCTTGGCAAGATGGTTTATTTCGCATCTTCCCCAATCTGTATTGATGAACGAATAAGGTTCAAGGTGGTCACATAGGTTGATGACGCTCAAACATTCAGACATTCATTGATGTTCCCGATCTATAGAGAATGTTACTATCGTCGATCGTTATGGAGAATTCCCTAATGTACCCTTACTTGGAATTATAGGAGGTATCACCTACAACCCCTTCTTAGTCTTAAGACAGTTTGGTTACGCCCAAAGGGATGGTCCCCATGAGATGCTTATTCAAGGGTTAGTATTTGACTACGAGAATGACGATCAAGGTCACCGCCAGAGGTTTATCCGAGCCTGGAGGATGTTGAACAAGGTAGATATCAAGACATTGGGGAACAATAATTCCATTCCTCTTAAGCCTTATCTCAAATGGTTACGAGCTCGTGCTCAAATTTTTATGATTCCTTACCCCTCCATTCTCCCAGTAATTATAGAGCCTATTGTGGAAGGAGATGTTCCATACACTATCCTGCATCCTGACATGCCCACCTCTCTTGAAGACTTGCAAAGGGATTGGGTTCAGCTTAAGGAGGATCAAGACACTTTCTAGGCCAAATTCTACGCCAGCGAGAAGAAGGTTCCGGAGCTCACCAAGCAACTTCATGAGGAGCAGAGTCTGAACGCCTACATCACATCAAAGAGGATGCGTGCAAATTTTTTATCTTAGAGTTTTTTTTTGTATTTCTTTTTAAGCCCAAAGAGGCATGATGTACTTAAACTTTGATTTATTAATATAATGTGTGTTCCTTTTTGGTCTAAAGCAAATTTAAATCTCTAATATCCTTGAAATCATTGCATATGAATCTCCATTCATCATAACATAAGCAGGTTTCTTATAACAAGTCTCCTCATCTTTCTACTATTTATTTCAGTAAGATGGATCTCGAGCAGAAAGTAAAAGACCTCTAGGCGTAGAATACTCAATTTCAACAGATGTTCTTGACTCTAGACAAAGGACAAGAAGATTTGAAAACCTTGCTGATTGAAGAAAAGAAGAAGAAAGCAAAGAAAGCAACCAGTGTTCTGAATCTAGGAAGAAGGTTCTCAGGACCAGCCAGACGGACCCTAGACTTCGCTATATCATCTGGTGAAAAGGATAATCAAGAAGGAAAAGGCAAGGAAGTGACTACCCATCCAGAATCTGAAGAGGAAGAAGAAGAGGAGTACTCTGAAGAGCAGTATCCCCCGGCCGACGACAAATACAAATATTTGGAAGAGCGTCTAAGTGCAATGGAGATTCAGAAAGTGCCCGGGCTGGAATTTAAAGAGTTGGGTTTGGTGTCTGGGATTGTTATTCCACAAAAGTTCAAAGCACCGGTATTTTCTAAGTATGACGGGGTTTCGTGTCCCAAGATGCATCTCCGATCTTATGGGAGGAAGATACAACCTCATATTACTGACAGAGATTTGTGGGTCCACTTCTTTCAGGATAGTCTATCAGGGACTTAACTAGATTGGTTCTATCAACTGGAAAGGGCCAATATTCATAATTGGGAAGACCTTGCCGCAACGTTTTAGAAAAGTATCAATACAACGCAAACCTTACCCCTACCCGTACTCAACTCCAGAGTATGGATATGGTTTCAAGCTAAGGTTTCAAAGACTATGCTCAGAAATGGAGGGACTTAGCAGGAAGAGTCCAGCCTCCCTTATTTGAAAGATAGCTAGTAGACATGTTTTTGGGTACCCTGTCCGGTCCTTTCTTCAATCATCTAATTGGAAGCTCCTCAGCAGGCTTCACTGAATTAATCTTGACCGGGGAAAGAGTGAAAGCTGGGGTTAAGAGTGGGAAGATCCAAAAAGACGCATCCTCCAGTGCCGTGAGAAAACCATTTATTGGGAAAAAAGAAGTTGGTTCTGTGTATCCTCAAAGAAATCAAGATAGAACTGAACACCGTCTAACGGTAGGGGCCATCATGATCTCTAAGCCTACACCTACTCAACAAAGGAATAATCATCCTAGAACAGAAATACCAATAAGACAATTTACCCGGATAAATATGACACTATCTCAAGTCCTACCACATTTATTGAGATCTAATCTGGTAACTTTAAAGGAAGCCCCGAAGAATCCCAACACCGCATCTGCTCACTATCATCCTAATGCTCATTATGATTACCATTCAGAAAGTCCAGGCCATGATACTAACAACTGATGGGCTTTGAAAAACAAGGTGCAAGACCTTCTCGAAGCAAAAGAAATTGAATTTGATGCTCCTAAAATCCCAAATGCTATCACCGCTCATATGCCCAAGCATGGCCGTAATGTTAACGCTATTGAAGATGATATGTTTGTTACTGCTATTGATGAACTTGTTACTCCTCTCCTGACTATCAAGAGAAACCTGTTGAAAGCCGGTTCATTTCCGGACTGTGATGAAAGCTGCCACCTCTGTTTATCCCTACCAACTGGTTGCCATTTATTGAAAGCAGGTGTTCAGTGCCTAATGGATGACAAAGATATTTTGTTTGAAAAGACTCCCGTTCCAACCATTTCTTACAAAGATGTTTCAATAGTAACCATTTCCGCCAATCCTTCCAGGGTCTCCACCAAAAGACCCGTTGGGATTACATCAGTTCCTAAAGTGACTCCACTGATAATTACTATGCCAGGGCCGATCCCGTACTCCTCAGATAAAACTGTCCCATGGAATTATGGGGGTGTCATCTACTATCACGGCGTCAAACAGGATTGGCTGGCTGATGAAGACCCAATTTTTGAGAAGGCTGACCCCGACATCAGCAACATTGTGGGAACCATCAAGATATCTCGAAGTGGCAGAGTATTCTCTCTCAAGATTGCTCCTCTGAAAACTGTTACTGGTCCTGCGATCATCCCTACTTTTGTTCCTACTACTATAATTCCCATGGTTACTCCTACTGACACCCCTATCACCGAGTCGACTGAGACTCTGGGAAAAGGAATTTTGGTTGAGCCTGTCCGTATGAAGGTGCAATCAATATCTATCCCAAAAGCCTCCCAAAAGGAGATGGAAGAAATTCTGAAAATTATAAAGTTAAACGACTACAACGTATTCGAACAACTAGGGAAGACTCCGTCAAAGATTTCCATGCTAGCTTTATTCTTGTGCTCTGAGGCTCATGCGAAGGCCTTGGTAAAATTCCTTAAAACTACCCACGTACCACAAGAAACTTCAGCTGATCAGTTCCAAGACTGTGTGGCCAGTTTGACCGCTGACAATAGTTTAGGCTTTTCTGATGCTGACTTGATGCCTAGAGGTAGGAAGCACAGCGAGGCATTTCATGTCTCTGTCGAATGCATGGGCACAAATTTGGCCCATATCCTGGTTGATACTGGCTCGTCTTTGAATGTGCTGCCTAAGAAAGCTCTTGATAGACTCGACTGTGAAGATCTGACCTTAAAACCCAACAACATAGTGGTAAGGGCCTTCGATGGTTCAAAGAGGATAGTGCATAGGGAGGTGGACATCCTCATAAAAGTTTAAACTCAAACCTTTGATTCAACTTTTAACGTGATGGACATTCACCCTTCCTATTCCTGTTTATTGGACCGACCATGGATTCACAACGCTGGTGTCGTTACCTCTACATTACATCAGATGCTGAAATACCCAACCAAGGGAAAAATCATTATTGTCCATGGAGAAGAGGAATATATGGTTAGTCACTTGAACTCCTCAGATACATGGAAATGGATGGTGAATTCGTTGAAACTCCATTTCAGCATTTCGAGGAAGTCCCATAGATAGTGGCAGCTACCAAGACTGTTTCCCAAGTCCCGAAGATTACAAGACCTCCGCTAAATATGTCTTCTCTGAAAGATGCCAAGGCAGTGATCGAAGAAGGTGGGTGTACTATTTGGGGCCAACTCTTGGATATCCCTTACACATCTGACAAATTTGGTTTGGGTTTCACTTCAGGAGCCCATAAAGTTGTACGTCGTGCTCGTTCCGGGGGACCACCTTTGAAGATTAGCAACCACAGAGTAAACACAGTGGATGATGATGATGACAGCTACGACCTGGAGGATTGGATTTTCCCAACCATCAATGGAGGACTCAGCAACCGGGAAGCTAAATATTTTGTCCCAATTACTTTTATCCAACAGTAATTGTCTTTAAATTTTTGTCGTACTTGTAATAATTAAACAATTCAGGCTTTTAAAACCTCGTGTCTTACCCGAGGCACAACAGTCCATTTGTAAAGGTTGTTACCTCATTTTCATATGTCATCAATGAATCGTGGAAGTTTTTGCATACAAACTTTGTGCTCTTTGTCTTTCTTTCTCTACATTTTTATTTCTTTCAAAGATATCTATACTCTTACACACACTCACATTCAAAATGCAGATCTACATCCATTCGGGATCCTATGGGTAACAATTCTTCTATGGCCTTTGTGACTCTGAAAATCTAAGCTACCAAGCCGAAGACGAAGGTGAGGAAGATTGTAAAGTGCTAGGGGAATTTTCCAGGTTGCTACAACATGAAGAAAGGACCATATAGCCCCACGAAGAACCAGTGGACACAATTAACTTGGGTACCGAAGAGGACAAGAAAGAAGTCAAGGTAGGAGCTAATCTGGAATCTAGTGTAAAGAAGCACTTAATTCAGTTGCTACATGACTATGTTGAGGTCTTTTCCTGGTCGTATGAAGACATGCCAGGACTTGATGCTGATACCGTGGTCCATCGTCTACTGACAAAAGAAGACTGCCCTCCGGTAAAACAGAAAGTCTGTCGCATGCGGCCAGACATGTCAGAGAAGATCAAGGCTGAAGTCATGAAACAATTCAACGCCAGATTCTTAGTCGTCACCTCTTATCCAAAATGGGTCGCCAATGTTGTTCAAGTGCCTAAAAAGGACGGCAAAGTACGCATGTGCGTTTACTACAGAGATTTGAATAGGGCAAGCCCTAAGGATGATTTCCCACTTCCCCACATCGATCATCTGGTTGACAATACCGCACATCATAAAGTGTTCTCATTCATGGATGGTTTCTCAGGCTACAACCAGATCAAAATGGAACCTGAGGACATGGAGAAAACAACATTCGTCACACAGTGAGGCACATTTTGTTACAAGGTTATGCCATTCGGGTTGAAGAATGTTGGGGCAACTTATCAACATGCCATTGTAGCTCTATTTCACGACATGATCCATCACGAAATAGAGGTCTGTGTGGACGACATGATAATAAGATCTCAAACCGAAGAGGAACATCTTGACCATTTGCAGAAACTGTTTGAAAGGCTAAATAAATACAAGCTAAGGTTGAACCCGAATAAATGTACATTTGGGGTGAGGTCCGGTAAACTCCTAGGCTTCGTTGTTAGCGGTAAAGGTATCGAAGTAGATCCTGCCAAGGTGAAAGCAATACAAGAAATTCCTGTTCTTCGCACCGAGAAGGAAGTCAGAGGATTCTTAGGACGACTTAATTACATTGCCAGATTCATTTCTCACCTAACCGCTACTTGTGAACAATTCTTCAAACTAATGAAGAAAGATCAAGTAGGCAAATGGAATGATGAATGCCAAGCTGCCTTCGACAAGATCAAGGAGTACCTTCAAGAGCCTCCTGTTTTTATGCCACCAGTCGAGGGAAGACCTTTAATCATGTATCTAACTGTCTTGGAAAATTCAATGAGGTGTGTGTTGGGGCAACATGATGAGTCTGGCCGAAAAGAGCATGCTATTTAATACCTGAGCAAAAAGTTTACCGACTGTGACATAAGATATTCACTGCTCGAGAAAACTTGCTGCGCTCTGGCATGGGCTGCTCGCCGGCTAAGACAATATATGTTGACCCATACTACCTTATTGATATCCAAGATGGATCCAATAAAATACATATTCGAGAAGCCTGCCCTCTCTGGGAGAATAGCGAGATGGCAGATGATCCTTACTGAATATGACATTTAGTACACTACCCAAAAGCAATAAAGGGTTGTGTACTAGCCGATCACCTTCCTAGATGAAGACATCATGATGGTAAACAACTGTAAAGAATTCAGACCATATGACGGACTTGAACAAGGATCCAGATGGACCTTGGTTTTTGACAGAGCCTCCAACGCGCTCGACAATGGCATATGTGCTATAATCATATCCCCTGAAGGATGTCATACTCCCTTAACTGCAAGACTTTGCTTCAATTGTACAAATAACATGGCAGAATATGAAGCATGTATATTTGGTCTCAAAGCTTCCATAGATTTGGGAATTAAGTCTTTAAGTGTATTTGGAGATTCAGCTTTAGTCATCAGTCAGATCAAACGAGAATGGGACACGAAGAACCCTAACCTCATCCCCTACAAAGAATATGTGTTGACATTAATCCCACATTTCGAGGAAATTACCTTTGAGCATTTTCCACGAGAGGAAAATCAACTAGCAGACGCGCTAGCCACAATGTCATCCATGTTTAAACTCAAGTGGGGTAACGAGGCTCCCCATGTGACCATTGATTGGATGGATGAACCAACTTACTGTCACGAGATCGATACTGAAGAAGTAGTGGACCAACCTTGGTTCCATGAATTTAAGAGGTATCTCGAGGCTCAAGAGTATCCGGAAGGAGCTTCAGTCAATGATAAGAAGTTCTTAAGGAGATTCTCTGCTAAGTTTTTCCTTAGTAATGGAATTCTCTACAAGCGCAACCATGACTCTATTTTGCTTCGTTGCATAGACAAGGTTGAGGAAGAAAAGATCATGGATGATCTACATGAAGATCCTATGGGTAGGGTATTACTGGTCTACCATTGAAGCAGATTGCTATTAGCATTCACGAACCTGTCACAAGTGTCAGATCTATGCTGATAAAGTGCACGTGCCTCTAGTTCCTCTAAATGTACTGACTTCTCCCTGGCCATTCGCGATGTGGGGCATCGATATGATTGGAGAAATCAAACCTACATCTTTTAATGGACACCGCTTCATCTTCGTGGCCATTGACTATTTCACGAAGTGGGTTAAGGCAGCTTCTTTCGCTTCCGTTACCAAGAATATCATGGCCCATTTTATCAAACATAATCTCATCTATCGGTACGACATCCCAGAGAGAATCATCACAGACAATGGTACAAATCTCAACAATACTATGATCACCACACTATGCGTGCAATTCAAGATCCATCACCATAATTCTTCCCCTTACCGGCAAAAGATGAATGGCGCTGTCGAAGCCGTAAATAAGAACATAAAGATGATCATACAAAAAATGGAAGTTACCTACAAGGACTGGCACAAGATGCTACCATTCACTCTCCATGGTTACCGTAACACGGCGCGCACATCAACGGGGGCAACTCCCTTTTCCTTGGTATAAGACATGGACGTTGTTCTACCAATTAAAGTCCAAATACCTTCTCTAAGAATTATAAAGGATGCAGGGCTGAGTGAAGACGACTGGATCCAAACTCGACTTGACCAGTTAAAACTAATTGATGAGAAGAGGCTTATGACTATCAATCATGGCCAGATGTACAAAAAACGTATGATCAAGGCTTTTAACAAAAAGTTTAGACGTCAGATATATCAGGTTGGTGACTTGGTAATCAAGCATATCATATTGCCACAAGGTGATCCCAGGGGAAAATGGACTCCTACGTACGAAGGACCGTTTGTGATCAGAAGCATATTCTCTTGTGGAGCAATGATCTTAACCACTATGGATGGTGACGACCTTCCACACCCTGTGAACGTAGACATAGTCAAAAGATACTACACATATGAGACCCACTAGGTTGACCTACCTAGGAAAAACAAGGACATCCCGGCGAACCAAAAAGATTCGGGAAAAAATTATGGATAAAACAAAAAAATTTGTACATCCGGCAAGTTGAAAACCCGAAAGGGCGACTTAGGCAAAAAAGGGTATTCTGGTGGACTGAAAACCCAAAAGGGCAGTCCAGGAAAAAGTTAGGGAATTAAAGCATATGACTATGTCCAATTGGATCACCTTACAGACAACCTTTAGCTTCGACTGACAAACTCAACGGTTCTGATCAATCCAATGAACTTTGGACAAGGCAGCAAGTGGACAAGATGCTCAGAGACACGAAGGCTATAGCAGAATGGGAACCCCATGGGATTATTTCACATAGCTATATTTTCTTTGTATCAAATTTTAATTTTCTACGACGACGTTCTCTTACTAGAATGTTCGTCTCATTGTACAAAAATAATTATTCAACTTAATACGAAGATATCCCTTTGAAAGTGCAAAAATATCTGTTTTTTTCTTTTTCCGTGTTTTGTTTTCGAAAACGTCCAATGATTTATTTTTGAAAATATGCATTTGAACGTAACTACTGTTTGCAAATGAACAAAAAAGGAACAGAAAATATAAAGACAATCACTAATGGCTTTAAGAAATAGGATAATATCTTTAGACTATTCCATAAAATCCCCCACAGTGTGTAGCTTAATGATATCAAGATCTCTCACATCCCCTGCGGAACAAAACTTCCAGTTATCACTCCCCAGTAAAAGTCGCCCAATTTCTCAGGATTCCCTAACAGGATTTCACAAGCAATACACAGAGTTTCCTTTACACAACAAAGTTTATTTCTCTAATAAATAGAAGCTTATCAACTCATCAGCAACTTCAAAACATGAAGACTAACACCCTTTGTACCCAGCAGTACTCGAGGATTTATCTTCCCCAGCAACACTGCGGCATAATAACTAACGTGTCCATATATCGCATCCATATGTTATAACATTGACATCACAAATACATACGGCACAATCTCATTTATTTTGAGGACATCATTACACCATGCATTGCATACATCATGACATTGCATACAACTAACCTTTCATATTTTTCAGGAAAATAAATCAACAAAAAATTATCATCAAATTTTCAACAAGTCAATTACAGATCAATTCCCAAGAAAGGACTGGTCAACCATCTACACAACAGATGTTTCTTTCAGACTCCTGTCGGTTCCGTTTAAACATCTCAACAATTTATTCTGATTCTTTTCCCGTAGCTGTCTTCTCTGGTTCAGATAAATCTCTCAATTATTTGTTCCGATTCTTCTCCAGATCCCTTCCGGTTCAGATAAATCTCTCAACGATTTATTCAGATTCTTTCTCGCAGACGCTTTCTCTGGTTCAGATAAATCACACAAAGATTTACTCTGATTCTTTCCAGTTAAAGAATATTCAAGATCTCTTTTGGTTCAGTTTAAACCCCTTAACGGTTTATCATGATACTTTCCAACGGAACATTTCGGGTTAAGATAAATCTCTCAATGATTTATTCTGATTCTTTCTCGCAGATGCTTTCTCGGGTTCAGATAAATCTCTCAATGATTTGTTCTTATTCTTCTCCAGATCCCTGCTGGTTCAGATAAATCTCTCAACGATTTATTCTGATTCTTTCCCGCAGACGCTTTCCCTGGTTCAGATAAATCACACAAATATTTACTCTGATTCTTTCCAGTTAAATAATATTCAAGATCTCTTTTGGCTCAGTTTAAACCCCTCAATGGTTTATCCTAATACTTTCCAAAATAACATTTCGAGTTCAGATAAATCTCTCAATGATTTATTCTGATTCTTTCCCACAAATGCTTTCTCGAATTCAGATAAACCTCTCAACAATCTATTCTGATTCTTTCCCGCAGACACTTTCTATGGTTCAGATAAATCACACAAATATTTACTTTGATTCTTTCCCGCAGACGCTTTCTATTGTTCAGATAAATCACACAAAGATTTACTCTGATTCTTTCCAATTAAAGAATATTCAAGATCTCTTTTGGTTCAGTTTAAACCCCTCTACAATTTATCCTGATACTTTCCACAAGAACATTTCGGGTTCAGATAAATCTCTCAACGATTTATTCTGATTCTTTCTCGCAGGCATTTTCTCTGGTTCAGATAAATCACACAAATACTTATTCTGATTCTTCCCAATCAAACAACATACAAGACTTCTTCTGGTTCAGATAAGTCGCTCCAAAGATTTATTCTGATTCTTTTCCAATTGAAATCAAGTTCAGACATAGTACATTCTCTGTCAACAGTCACCTTTGGATGGCATCTACAAGCCCATCTTCAGAAAATCTCCATCATTCCTTCAAATTGCATCTATAAGCCCATTCCCATTTCATCTTCGACTGCAAATTTCTGGGCACTCTAGTGTCCAATCATCTTCCACCTTCAAGTCACGAATGGCAGATCCGGAAATCTAACTCTTCAGGTTTAAGAAGATTGAACAGGGGCAGCTGTTGTAACCCAAAATTTCCCCTCTCATTTATCAAATATTTTCTCACAAGATCTCCTTGGGTTCAAGACTGCACAAGGGTTAATCAGCTTAAGACACCTCCTTAAGCACCGATGACTGAAATTAGGGTTTGAGATTGCACAAGGATAATTGAACTTTCAATGCCTCAGATGACTTTCATGGATCATTATGGACCCCCAAGATTATTCATGTCAAGTTTCAAGCCTTGGATCACATTTTTGCTCAATCAATTGAGCAGTTAACCTAAAAATCAGCTATATTGGGGAAAAAGTCAATTGTGACCAATTTACAGTCAAACTTCATAATTTTTGATCCATATCAACATTATAAACTCATATGTATCATTTGATCAAGTTTTGACCTCATTTCCTCAAGAAATTTGATCAGATCATCAAAAGGGCAAAATGGTCAAAATTAGGGTTTTGACTAAGAAAGGGCAATTTCTGATTTTTGACCTAGCAAATGGTTAATTGGTTTGAGGCATGATCTCAAGAGTTCAATTGCATCATTTTTACCTAATGGCACGACTCAAAACATTTCTCAAGATCAGTTGATTGATAGTTTATTTCAGTCAATTGATCAAAAGTCAACTATACACTGTAAAGTTAAACTTTGACTTTTTAGTCAAAATCAAGTGTCAAAGATCACAATTCATCAAAACATGTCAAAATATGAAACTTGTTAATCAAGAAATCAAAAATTCAATATTTCATTTTGAAAAGTCAATGTTTTCAAACTTAGAAATTTTTCTAAGTGTTGAAAACTTCATTTTTTTTCACAACTTTGAGCCAATTTTTCACTATGATGTAAGATGATTCAAAAGAAACTTTCAACATGAAAGTTTTAGATCTCCATGAGATCTATAACATTTCTTTACACAACTTCTCCTAGAAATTCTTGGATCTCAATTTATTAATCCATGAAGTCATGGTCTTGAAACTAAACACTTAGTGAAAATTTTGCCCTAGTTTAGGCAGGATTTTGACCTAACTTCATGGAAATTTTTCATATAGTTCCAAGGGGAATTTTCAAAAGTGATTAAAATAGGGGGTTTATAGCACATTAAAATATTTATAAAATGTCCAATAACTCCTTGAGATCATTCTTGAGCAAGGATAATCAAAGAGAGGAAGTTAGGGTTTAAAACTAAAATTATAGGTCATTTTCATGATGAACAAAAATGCAATTTCAATGTTAGGCTACATAATGGTGCTTGGAAGGCCTTATAACTTATGTATCTATCCATCATTAATGGATTACACAAAATTTTGAGCTTTAATCCAAGTGGTTTAAGCTTTATCCAATTCACATTTCCATTAATGGCACAAAGTGAACACTTCCATTTTGGAAAAGCAAGCTTTATGCACAAAGTCAATTCTTGAGCCTCTAACTTGTTCCCTTTGATCACACTCCATCTACAAAGTCAGAAGCAAGTGTGTTTAAAGCATAACCACTCTATCTTAGCAAGTACATAAAACTTTGAAACTTGTGATTTTGAGTTCTGATCAACAACAAGCTTCCAAACTTGTTGCTTATAAATAGATGCACTATTTGTGAGCTAGAATACGAGCTGAAGCACCCTGAAACACACAAAAACTCTCTCAAATCAGAAATTGCCCAAAAACTCCATTGTTGCACAGTTTTTGACCTTGAACACCAAACTCATATTTCCCTCGTGCGTTTCTTGGCCTTTTGGTTCCTAAAGCTTCCTTACATCAAATACTACTCATCCCCATCCTCATTCGAGAACTGTAACACCATTTACCATAACCTCCATAATAAAAAAACAGAGTCTGCACATTGACTTCTCCAAGCCATTCCATCCATCCATTGCTCAAGCAAACCGTTGCATTGGCTTCCTGGAAACTTGAGGAAGCTAACCTAATCATTACAGCACCTTGAATCAAGCTCATTTGCATTTCACAATTTCCAGTTTTGAGTTATTTTTCTTGAACTTCTATCTCATTACTTATGCATTATTAGGCTTGCATTTGTGAAGATAAAATGTAGACATCATTGCCCTGAAGCTGTACATGTCCATAGATTTTATTTATATTGATTGAGCTAGGAGAATTTTAAGATTGAACCTCTGAAAATAATTAGGTCAGAATTTGGTACTTTCAAAAATTCTCATTCATCTTTGATTTATAGCTTATGATATTTATATGGTTGGATTCGTATGGAAAAATGGAGCAACTTTCATGTTTGCATTTTCCATTTTTATTGAGAAATGGTGAAGATACAGGTGGTCTGGCTGGAGGTTGAAGATGAAGTGTATTCATGACTTGTTTTGTATTATATATTTATCATTTCGGTTATATTAACGGATGTATAGCCACCCCATGGGTAAGGCAGCGCGCTGGTAATCAATAGGTCATGGGTTCGAACCTCAGCGCGTTGCCTTTTGCATTTTTCACATTTTTTGACATTTTTGTTACAGGAAGCGCTTGGGCCTTCCCCTCTCGGGCTTTGCATTTTTTCTCATTAAACCCCCCCTATTTGCTCATACCACGCAACCCATATACCTTTTATTTTCTGATTTCCAAACAAAAACTTCATTTTGGGCCAGATTCAGAAAACTGTTTTGCTAACAAACCTCCAAATTCAATTTTAACCTCCCAGACTTTATTATTTTTAATTTTATTTTAATTTTATTATTATTATTAATATCATTTTTATTATTAATATTATTTTTATCAATAAAAATCCAAAAATATTTATATTTTTATTATTTATATTTTATTTAGTTTATTTTCTTCATAAAATCTAAAAGACCAAAAACAAAATTTCCTTTAAAAAATTAATTTAACTTTTTTTTAATACTTAGATAATTAATCTTAATTATTATATTATATTTCTTGTAAATTAAAATCAATTTAGAATTGAAGACTTTTATTTAATTATTTTTATTTACTAATTTAATTAAATTCACAAAAACCCTAAAAAACATGTTTTCTTTAAATTAATTTATTTTACTAACTTAATCTTAATTTTTTTATTTTTAGTTAATTATTTTTATTTTTTAGTTAAATAGGTCAAAAAAACCCTTTTCATAAAATCAAAGAAAAAATCACATTTCTTCTTACATTTTATATTCTTGCATTTTTACTTATTCAAATTTGTACATTTATTCAAATTCAATATGGTTGTAATAATTATTTAAATTTAATTTCTTGCAATTACCCATTTGTAATTTGTACACCCCTCCCCTAAATGATGTAATAGCTTATATACAATTGCTAGTAATTAGGGTTTGTATGGAAAGATTAAAATCAATGCTTAGCAAACCCTAATCAAAGACAAATCAAGCATGTAAATCAATACACTTGCACATAAACACCTGTGATACGGTGGGAGAACTGACTTGAGGTTTTGCATTTGTGTTCGCAAATGTTTCGGTTTAGCAAGAGTCGCCACCGACTTTTTATTTTATCCAAAGGAAAAGTCAAAAAGCACAGGAAAGACCTTTGAGATGCTTTCTTGGGTTCGGGGGGTAGATTATGAAAAGCGAAGGTGCTAGCACCCTTTTCATCCATGGTTTTCCATGGGCTCTTAGTTACTTGTTTAAATCACTTGATTTTGCTTTTCAATTGTTTGAAATGGTGCTTTGTGTGTGGTTTTGAAAATATTTTTAAAAGAGGCCTTGTCTAGGCAACCTTTGTAACAATTCTTGTTTGAATGTTTTACAAAGGTGTTTGTCTTTTGAAAAGATGTTTCAATGTTTGAAAGTTTATTTTGGGAAATTGTTTTGAAATTGTGTATTTTTGAAATTAGCAAGGATGTTTGCAAGAGATCAAGTAACTAGGAGTTATCTACCCTACTCAAAGATCTTATCTACACATTTTTAACCCTTTGACATTGTTGTTTTACCATTGTATTTGGTAAGCAACCTTGTGTTTGGATGTTAAACGGGACAGGCGTGGGTCAATAATACAATCATTGAAAGCAACTTATGAGACGCTCTAGCAATTTTGTAAGGGACGAGATCGTTCTACCGAAGGCAACATCGAGGGTCATCGAGGGACTAAGATCTTTGTTTATCGAAGGGTCATTTGCTAGAGTGTCTCATATTCGAGGGACATGATTGTATTTCCGAGGTAACAAGTGAGGTTACCCTAGAGGTGCACGTGTGAGAAGTGTGTTGATTTCAAGTTATTTATTCTTGGATTAGGTCATCTAGCGATTGATTTTTGAATCTTGCCATACATGCCTAATTACTACACAGTATATAGAAAGCAATAAATTGCGGGAATTAAAAGTCTAAGCTATTACAAAAGTATCCGGGAATGGGAATAGAATTATCTTAAATGGGGATGAATCTCATAAGAATAGCAATGTCCAAATATTACAACCAAATCGAATTGTTGTGCGATTCAATATGAAGCTATGACAATTTATGAAATAAAGAAAAAAATAAAGCATGAAATGCAATGTATTTACTTAAAAAAGAAACATAAAACTTAATCTAAAAAGAAAATGGTTTAAGTTAAAAAACTTTATTCTTTGTATTTTAATTAATTATAAACTAACTTTAAAGAAAGAAACTAAATTAAATGTTTTTTAGTATTTTTATTAAGTGTAAAAATAAATAAATTAATAAAGATAAGATATATAATAAAAAGAAAAAAAAAGTTAAAGTTTGAATTTCAAGACTTAAAAAAAAAGTATTCTATATTAAATTAGTGAGAAAGCAAAAAGAAGAAAACAAGCTAAAACAATAAAATGGGCTTGAGGGATTTGAAAGGCACTAGGCCCAAAAGAGGAATTTGTATTGTGCTGAAACAAAAAAAAGAAACAAAGGCCAGAAGAGGGGGTGCGTTGAGCAATTACGTGTGGGCTTCAGGGCAAATGAACGAAGCCCATTGCTTTAAGCTTTTCCAATGATTGATTAGGGTAAACGAAAAAAAATTAGGGTTTGGGGTTCATACAGAGCGGCACCATTGTCTCTCTCGTTCTCCCTCATTCATCTTCCTTATTCAAAGTCCCTAATCGTCTCTGTCCCTCTTCCTAATTCACGAGCAAAACGTTCTTTTTGGCCTTTTGATTTCATCCTAAGTTCTGAAATGAAACCAACTGAAGGGTTTGAAATACATTCTCTCTGATCTTCCTTTCCCTGTTTCCGGTGCCGGCGCGTCTCCCCTTCTCAACCCTTTAAATGATTCTCAAAGGTTTTCTTGTGAAAAGGTATGGTTCTGATGGCTTAACAGTTTCGTTATTCTTTTTTTTTTGTATGTTTTGTTCATGTTTTGGTGTTGAATCAATTGTGTTATGTTTTGAGATGCAGAAAATGATTTGACAAGAAAACATACCTTTGGGACTTTTGCAAAATGGATATTGAGATTGTGATGAGGATGCACGTTGGTAGCTGGACACGAAGGGGGGGAGAAATGATGATGCTTCTGACTTTGTTGGATAATGGTTGATGATGATGCCTCTGACTTTTGATTTGTAAGTTTGTTATTTTTGGGTTATGAACTGTTGCATGTTGTTTTACAGGTTTTTGATTTGATATTGTTGGAATTTGGTTTTGAACTGGGTTTGAAGTGTTTTGTGATTGTTGAACTGCTGAAAGTTGTTTGAACTTGCTATGCAGGTTTTGAACTATTTTGGAACTTTGACAGTTCTTTGGTCGTTTTTGACTTTTGTTAACATGTTTTAGTGTTTGAAAATGGCTATGCAGATTTGGATTTTTCTGCAGTTTTGGGATTTGAATGCTTTTGTTTTTGTTCTGGTTACAGTTGAAGGTTTGAAATGTTTTGAGAGTTAGGTTTACAGGTTTGGGAGTTTTTTGTGAGTGTGATATTGTAACAGGTTTTGTTGAAATGGTTTCAATTTGATGGTTTGACAACTGTTTTTTTTACAGTTGGGAGGATGACTCCTGTTGTTGGAGTTTCTGAATGTTTATGAAATGTTTTTTTTTCTCTTCTTACAGTTTGATGGTGTTATATCCTAGTTGCTTTTGTTTTGTAACTTGTGACAGTTTGTGGGCCTTGGTAGCAAAACTGTACAATTCCAACAAACTAGGTGATATCTTTTCTCTCTCTCCTCTCTCAACGATAAAAGCAAATTGCTTTTTCTCTGTTTTTCTGAAAAGTTTGCCCAAAATTTGGAAAATGATGAAAAGCTACATGAAACAAGCCCCTTGCTTGTTATTTTGGTTTACCATACTTCTTTCTTTCTTCTTTCCTGCTGTTGCTTGTACTTTTTTCTGCTATTTGTATGCTACTTTGCCATGCTGCTGTGCTTGTTCAGTTACTTGACATTTGCTTCTTGCATTTTGTTGCAGTCTGGTTTTCTTGTTGTGCTACATCCAGTTTGCCATACTGCTGCCTAGTTACTGCCTTGTACTTTGTCCAATTTAGTTTGGCTTTGTTTGTGCTGTTTGGACAGCATGCTGCAGCTTGGAATTTGTTTGCAATGCTTGGCCTCGTTTAGTTTGCCTAAACAACTTGCTGCATTGTTTGGCATTGTTGCATTCAGTTTGGCACCTTGTTTGCATTTGGATAAATTTGCTTTGCATTCTTTTTTATTTGGACAACTTGCATTTTTATTTTTCTTTTTGTGAACCAAGAAGAGTAATGTTCTTGTGATTTGCAAAGAGAAAAATAAAAACATGATGAAATGAAAATAGCCCTCTGGTTCCAAACGGCAAACTTTAATGATGAACATTTTTATTTTTATTTTTTTTTGAAAATTCTTGCTTATGCCCAATCAACTGTGCTAATTATTTTTCTGTCTTTCTTTCATGTGAGCGCAAACCAGAAGGTGGCAAAGTAGAAGAAGCAAGAAATTCTTTGGTGAGCATGGGAGCAATGGAAGTTTAGTCATCCTTAGGCTTAGATTCAATTCTTTGTAATTTAGAGTGATTTTCAATCAGTTGTATTAATTTATTTTTCAAGTACGATAAGTTGTAAAACCTATAGCATTTGAATAATAAATTGTTTTTGTATCAACATCTGAAATAAATGAAAAAGTCTTTATGAGATAATCTGATGTTCAATAAAAATCCATTACTGTTAGTAACTTGCAATTTTTCTTTTCGTATCTTCACTAATTCTTAAAGATTCCCCGATCAAGATAATTGAACTGTATTCTAAAAATTCCAATCAGGACAACTTAAACTCCAAGTAATCCAATAACTTTGTAATCTTGTAACCTCGCAATTGTACTTCAATTAAAACACGCACTGTGTATTCCAATAAACAGGCAAATGTTTATTCCATAAACAAGCGGATGTTTTAAAAGACGCAAATTAACTGGTTAACCTAGATTAAACAAACACTGCCTATTTCCAGTAAATTTGAGAGAGCATGAAAACATGTAAAAATCAATTGAATTTCTGAGAACTCAATTTCTTTTGAGAAATGCGAGGGAAAACCCTAATTCCTGATTTACTGCCACAGGAGAAAATCTGTCTGATCGATTCCTGAGCCATTCTTGAATATTTGAGAAACCCTAGGGTTGTGATTTCTGTGAAAAATGGGAGGGCAAATTTTGGGGTACAACAGCTGCCCCTGTTCAATCTTGAACCTGAAGAGTTAGATCGGCGAGTTTGCCGTTCGCGACTCGAAGGTAAAAGATGATTGGACACTAGAGTGCCCATAAATTTGCACTCGTCAAAGTATAGTTGAGGGAATGGGCTTAAAGATGCCATTTGGAGATGCGACAGAATCTTGTCGGAGATGGGCTTAAAGATGCCATCCAAGAATGTTTGTTGAATTGTATGTTGTAAGTCGAAAGAACGAGTATCAGAAAGGTATCTGTGTTTGGAACGTCTCTGAGCCGGGGATCCGAATAAGCAATAAAATAGCATCCGTGTCTAGAGCATCTCTGAGCTGTTTTCTGAATCTTTGAATTTGAATAAGCAATAGAATTGCATCCGTGTCTGGAGCATCCCTAAGCTGTTTTCTGAAATCTTTGAATAAGCAATAGACTAACATCCGTGTCTGGAGCATCTCTAGGCTGTTTTCTGAGGCTGAATCTGAACAAGCGATAGATTAGCATCCATGTCTGGAGCATCTATAAACTGTTTTCATGATCCTTGAATTTGAATAAGCAATAGATTAGCATCCGTGTCTGGAGCATCTCTAGGTTGTTTTCTGAGGCTGAATCTGAGCAAGCAATTGATTAGCGATTGATTAGCTTCCATGTATGGAGCATCTATAAACTGTTTTCATGATCCTTGAATTTGAATTAGCAATAGATTAGCATCCGTGTCTGGAGCATCTCTAAGCTATTTTCATGATTGCATATTGGTAGCTTGTTAATCTTATCCTGAAAAGGGTAAAATGTTAGCTGAAACACAAAATTATGTTGCATGAAATGTATGATGCAATATATGTGTTTTATCAATGTCTATGATATATGAATGTAATGTATGCGCATGTAAGCTGATTAGCTGTCTTGCTGAGGAAAATAAATCCTTGATAGTTGGAGATAATAAAATATTTGACTGCCATTGGGGAAAATAAATCCCTTAACGCTGCTGGAGATAATAAAATATTTGATTGCCGTTGGGGAAAATAAATCCCTGACCGCTGCTGGAGATTTAAAATCTTTGACAACTTGCGGGGATTATCAAAAACTTGACAACTTATGTGGGGATGTGAGAATCCTTCACGACTTTCCTAGGGATATAGGGATCCTTCAAGTCTTGAAGTTGGAGTATTGACAAAATTCGGCTGGGGAATAGGGAAAACTCTGGCGATCTCTACCGAGGATCAATCAAAGGAAAACCTTGATCTGCTGGAGAATAAGGAAGACTCTGATGGCTCTTGCGGGGAATTAAGAATGAGAATCTTCAATCTGTTAGGGGAATTTGAATCCTTGGGGGCTTCATGCTGGGAAGTCAAGAATGATAATCTTCGATCTGCAGGGGATTAAAAATTATGACAAATTCATGCTGGGGAATAATGAAGACTTTGGTAACTTCACTGGGGAATCAAGAATGAGAATCTTCATTCGGTTGGGGATATCAGGGGAAAACTGAATGGTTTTCGCTGGGGATTGGTAGCTCAAAGTTTCATCTCTGTTGGGGATCTTAATGACGTGCTGTAGAGATTTGTGTATGGAAATGAGCTTAAAGATGCCATTTGGAGAAACAAAGGAGAATCGCCGGATATGGGCTTATAGATGCCATCCAAAGGTGATTGTTGACGGAAAGTTAAACTGGATCTGAAAATAGAAAGAATCAGAATAAACCGTTGAGAGATTTATCTGAAACAGTAAAATCTGGAAGTGAATCAGAATAAAACATTGAGATATTTATCTGAAACAGTAAAAATCTGGAATATCTTCAAATGGAATAAGAATCAGGGAGATCTTAGTGTCGATCTGACGGAACCAGAGAAGGTCTTGGATCAACTTTGACTCAACAGGATGATGAAGGAATCTTGGACGATCAGTACTCCAAAAGGTGATGAAGGAATCTTGGACGATTACTACTCCAAAAGGTGATGAAGGAATCTTGGACGATTACTACTCCAAAAGGTGATGAAGGAATCTTGGACGATGACTACTCCAAAAGGTGATGAAGGAATCTTGGACGATTACTACTCCAAAAGGCGATGAAGGAATCTTGGACGATTACTACTCCAAAAGGTGATGAAGGAATCTTGGAAGATTACTACTCCAAAAGGTGATGAAGGAATCTTGGACGATTACTACTCCAAAAGGTGATGAAGGAATCTTGGACGATTACTACTCCAAAAAGGTGATGAAGGAATCTTGGATGATTACTACTCCAAAAAGATGATGAAGGAATCTTGGACGATTACTACTCCAAAAGGTGATGAAGGAATCTTGGACGATTACTACTCCAAAAGGTGATGAAGGAATCTTGGACGATTACTACTCCAAAAGGTGATGAAGGAATCTTGGACGATTAATACTCCAAAAGGTGATGAAGGAATCTTGGACGATTACTACTCCAAAAGGGTGATGAAGGAATCTTGGATGATTACTACTCCAAAAAGGTGATGAAGGAATCTTGGACGATTACTACTCCAAAAAGATGATGAAGGAATCTTGGACGATTACTACTCCAAAAGGTGATGAAGGAATATTGGACGATTACTACTCCAAAAGGGTGATGAAGGAATCTTGGACGATTACTACTCCAAAAAGGTGATGAAGGAATCTTGGAAGATTACTACTCCAAAAAGATGATGAAGGGATCTTGGACGATTACTACTCCAAAAGGTGATGAAGGAATCTTGGACGATTACTACTCCAAAAGGTGATGAAGGAATCTTGGACGATTACTACTCCAAAAGGTGATGAAGGAATCTTGGACGATTACTACTCCAAAAGGTGATGAAGGAATTTTGGACGATTACTACTCCAAAAGGTGATGAACTCCTCAAGGATTCTTGAATTTTTTCCAGAAGGATTTTGGAGAGATTCTTCATTGCCCTTAGTAGCAAATGTTTGTGGCACTGCCAGGAAATTTTGACTGTACGTAACCCTTTGATGAGATTGACGTTCAATGCCCCAAGTGATGGAGATGGAGACTTGCCTCTGGTTACTCTGCAATTCTTGAGAGATATCTTGAAATCTTGACTGGACTGCCCCAGGCTTACTGGACAATGGCATGTCATGTCCCCTTGTTGATAGGAGATTTTTGCAACGGGAGTGTCATCCCACTTGAAGTGATTTTGTTCACTGAGAGAGCTTTCGTTCATCGGATATTTACTGTGTGAATTTCTTCGCTGTCAAAAAAATAGCCATATGCAAACAACGATATTCAAATAATGCAAAGTTTATGCTTGTCTTGAAATTTTGAAAATGCGTTTTTTAGCAGAAAACTTTTGTAAGAAAAATTCAAACTCAGGATTTAGAGCAAAGCCTTACAGGTGTCAGGATACCTTTGTAACAATATGCTTTCGAACTAACCCATGATTCAATTAGGACTTTTGAAAGGTTGTAACGGGGCTTGGTTCACGGTTTAAGAAACAAAAGATAAAGGCTCAAAGTATATTTGTTCCCACCCGCTCTTTGTGATGTTCTTCAATCCTAAACTTAGTTAATTGTGCGTTTGAACTCCAAATGAGTCTAGAACAACATTTTGGTGATGGTTCACACAAGTTAAATTTGTTGGAAGGAAGTCATTTTTGCAACATTATTTTCGTTGAGGATTTGTAGTGACCTCTTTCTTTCGATTTATTATCCATAATTTTTGCCTGACTATTCTTGTTTTGGAGATTACAGTCAGCGGGATGCCCCAGTTTTTTTCTTTAAGAATCCTTTGTAGGTTTCGACTCAGTGGGCTTTTCTCTTGAGAGCTAATGACTGCCTATGCAATTGGGAACCATCATTGTCTTTTGGTTCCAGAGAAATGTTTTTGATGTCATTCATTGTATTATGAGATGAGAGTTTGCGACTTTAACGTGAATTTGAATTAACTGAGAGACTACCCTGCCCCAGGTTTTGATTAAAGGTTTCAATCTTGTGTTAAAACAGAAAACTTCTACTTCTTTGGCTCGAAGGGGTTGACTAGGGATTATCTTCCTTATAACTCCAGTGTTTAGGATTTGAAAGAAACTCTTGTACATCGTCAGCAAGGTCTGTCCAAAAACATACCGTATGAGATTATGGCATTGTTTTCGTCATCCTCCCTCTAAAGGCTTGTAACTTTTAGCAAGAGTTAAATGTCATAAAGTGAGTAAAAAGCATAGTTTAAATGTAATGAAAATGAAATAATTCAAGACAAACATATGCAATGCATTAATGAAACAAAGTTTGACATTAATAGGTAATTGTTTGAATAACAAAGGGAAATATAACTTGAAAATTCAAATGAAACAAAGACGTTCTCAATGATTTGGCATAGGAGCAGTGATCACATATGGGGTCTCCGGAGGGTCAAACTCGATCTCCTTGGCATCAATCAAGTCTTGAATCTTGTTCTTCAAAGTCCAACAGCCGTCGGTGTCATGTCCAGGACTGTCAGAATGATAGGCACATCTCACACTCGGATTATACTTAGAAGAGGAAGTATCAGGATTTTGAGGAGGATCCTTTAGTGTGATCAGCCTTAACTTCAGCAAATGTTGTAACGCTTGAGACAAAGGCATGTTGATGTTAGTATACTACCTTTCTTGATATCTTACCCTACGCCTATTACTCTGTCTTTGTTGAACATGCGTGGGATTGGATATCAGGATTGCCCCTACATATTGATCATGATGACTCTTTTGACCAGTCACTGCATTAACTCTTTCTTCCCATTATAGGGCTTTTTCTGAGTATCAGAAGGTGTAGCTTCTTGGATCTTTCCACTTTTGATGCCAGCTTCGACCCTTTCGCCGGTCAATATTAAATTGGTGAACCCGACTGAGGAGCTTCCGATCAAGTGATTGAAGAAAAGTCCTGTCAGAGTTCCCATGAAGATGTCAATCAGCTCCCTGTCGGTTAAAGGGGGTTGCACCCTACCAGCCAGATCTCTCCATTTTTAGGTGTACCCTTTGAAGCTTTCGTTGGAACCCATGGTCATATTCTACAATTGCACACGAGTTGGTGCAAGATCAGCGTTGTACCGATACTGCTTATAGAAAGCAACAGCTAAATCCTCCCAGGTGTGGATGTGAGAACTCTCCAATTGATATAACCACTCGAGTTGAGTCCCTACCCGAATTTCTTGGAAGAAATGGATCCAAAGCTTTGGATCAGTTGTGTATGGTTGAATCTTGCGGGCATAATACTTTAAATGCATCTTAGGGCAAGAGGCTCCATCGTACAAGGCAAAGGTATGGATTTTGAACTTTGGAGGGATGACCACTTCAGAAACCAAACCCATGTCTCCTAAATCCAAGCTAGGTATTTGTTGAATCTCCATAGCAATGAGGCAATCCTCAAACTGTTTGTACTTGTCATCAGCGGCAGGATATTGTTTCTCGGAGTAGTCAGTTTCAACTTCACAAATCTTCAGATCGTTGTCTTCTTCATGACTATACCCCAAGTTGGATGGGGTTGAAAGATCTAGAGCTCTCTCGACTGGTCCTCCGGGTCTTCTTCTCAAGTTCAGAATGCCTATTGACTTCTTGGGCTTCTTCTTCTTGTCTTTGAGGAGGAGAACTTTCAGGTCCTCTTGCCCCTTAGCCATAGCCAGCAACACTTGTTGGAATTGAGCATTTTGAGCTTGGAGATCTTTTACTGTTTGTTCCATATCCATCTTACTGAAATAAACAGTAAGAAGATAAGGAGACCTGTATAGGAGAAACCTGTCATGATATGATGCATGATATGTGGATGCATGTTTTCAAGGATCTCGCGGGGTAAACGCAAGAAAATGTTAGAAATTAAACATCTTTGATTGGAGAACTTCGTATCGGTGGATGTATTTCCACGAGAATCAAGCTCACCATGTCAAGTGGGTCATAGACCTTGACTCAAGTTGTTGTACTTGATCTTTGACGGTGTTTGTTTAGAGGAAAATGAATCCTCTTGCCCTTTGGTAGACGTCTGGTTCAATGTGACCCTGCATCAAAGACCCTCGAGATCCTTGAAATGGTTATTGAAAATGCTATGGTATGATGTTATGATGTTGTGTACAGATATGCGAGATAAGCAAGTTTATATACAAATAATCATATTCACACAAAGGAGACAAATCCTTAGGTTTAGGCTTGCACGGAGCTCGTAGGTAAGTACCCTCTTGAAGTCTAGTTGGCTCAACCTATCCTAGAAATAGTAACCGGGTTCTAAGGAGCTCAATATCACTGAAATGCTTCCTTGTTCATTGTTTCAATTTAGCCTCTTACAGGCGACCGAAATATTCCAAGGAAACAACCCTCAATGAGTATAGTATCGAGTATCAACCAATTTTCAGCTCTACACCGAAACCGGTCATCTCACTATGTCCTAAAGGCCAAGTTGGTCAAGTAAGTTTCTAAGGTCAGTTCATGCTTCACGACACCATGCGGCGGTATCGTACTCTCCTTGATTCAACTCAAGGGTTACCGGTACCAACCAAAGTGCCACATCAACGTAGCTACTGCTTCAACCATGTCGGTATACCCCACACAATTCCCTCACAGTCTAATTCTACTTACCTAAAAGGTGTCCCTAAATCCGGGTGTAGGATTTAAAACAAACCCAAACAAGGAACCAAAAATGTAAAGCACATAATTCAAACAAGATAAGCATGTAAAGGTGATCTAAAACCCTAAGCTAACCCCACTTTTATAAATCTCCCCAGCAGAGTCGCCAGTTCTTTGATACGTTGGGAGAACTGACTTGAGGTTTTGCGTTTGTGTTCGCAAATGTTTCGGTTTAGCAAGAGTCACCACCGAATTTTTATTTTATCCAAAGGAATGGTCAAAAAGCACAGTAAAGACCTTTGAGATGTTTTCTTGGGTTTGGGGGGTGGATTATGAAAAGGGAACGTGCTAGCACCCTTTTCATCCATGGTTTTCCATGGGCTCTTAGTTACTTGTTTAGATCACTTGCTTTTGCTTTTCAATTGTTTGAAATGGTGCTTTGTGTGTGATTTTGAAAATATTTTGAAAAGAGGCCTTGTCTAGGCCACCTTTGTAACAATTCTTGTTTGAATGTTTTACAAAGGTGTTTGTCTTTTGAAAAGATGTTTCAATGTTTGAAAGTTTGTTTTGGGAAATTGTTTTGAAATTGTATGTTTTTGAAATTAGCAAGGATGTTTGCAAGAGATCAAGTAACTAGGAGTTGTCTACCCTACTCAAAGATCTTTCCTACACATTTTTAACCCTTTGACATTGTTGTTTTACCATTGTATTTGGTAAGCAACCTTGTGTTTGGATGTTAAACGGGACAGGCGTGGGTCAATATTACAATCATTGAAAGCAACTTGTGAGACGCTCTAGCAATTTTGTAAGGGACGAGATCATTCTACCGAAGGCAACATCGAGGTTCATCGAGGGACTACGATCTTTGTTTATCGAAGGGTCATTTGCTAGAGTGTCTCATATTCGAGGGACATGATTTTATTTCCGAGGCAACAAGCGAGGTTACCCTAGAGGTGCACGTGTGAGAAGTGTGTTGATTTCAAGTTATTTATTCTTGGATTAGGTCATCTAGCGATTGATTTTTGAATCTTTCCATACATGCCTAATTACTACACAGTATATAGAAAGCAACAAATTGCGGGAATTAAAAGTTTAAGCTATTAAAAAAGTATCCGGGAATGGGGGTAGAATTATTACAAATGGGGATGAATCTCATAAGAATAGCAATGTCCAAATATTACAACCAAATCGAATTGTTGTGCGATTCAATATGAAACTATGACAATTTATGAAATAAAGAAATAAATAAAGCATGAAATGCAATGTATTTACTTAAAAAATAAACATAAAACTTAATCTAAAAAGAAAATGGTTTAAGTTAAAAAACTTTATTCTTTGTATTTTAATTAATTATAAACTAACTTTAAAGAAAGAAACTAAATTAAATGTTTTTTAGTATTTTTATTAAGTGTAAAAATAAATAAATTAATAAAGATAAGATATATAAAAAAAGAAAAAAAGTGAAGTTTGAATTTCAAGACTTAAAAAAAAAGTATTCTATATTAAATTAGTGAGAAAACAAGCTAAAAAAATAAAATGGGCTTGAGGGATTTGAAAGGCACTAGGCCCAAAAGAGGAATTTGTATTGTGCTGAAACAAAAAAAAAGAAACAAAGGCCAGAAGAGGGGGTGCGTTGAGCAATTCCGTGTGGGCTTCAGGGCAAATGAACGAAGCCCATTGCTTTAAGCTTTTCCAATGTTTGGTTAGGGTAAACTAAAAAAATTAGGGTTTGGGGTTCGTACAGAGCGGCGCCGTTGTCTCTCTCGTTCCCCCTCATTCATCTTCGTCATTCAAAGTCCCTAATAGTCTCTATCCCTCTTCCTAATTCACGAGCAAAACGTTCTTTTTGGCCTTTTGATTTCATCCTAAGTTCTGAAATGAAACCAACTGAAGGGTTTGAAATACATTCTCTCTGATCTTCCCTTCCCCGTTTCCGTTGCCGGCGCGTCCCCCCTTCTCAACCCTTTAAATGATTCTAAAAGGTTTTCTTGTGAAAAGGTATGGTGCTGATGGCTTAACAATTTCATTATTCTTTTTTTGTATGTTTTGTTCATGTTTTGCTGTTGAATCAATTGTGTTATGTTTTGAGATGCAGAAAATGGTTTGACAAGAAAACATACCTTTGGGACTTTTGCGAAATGGATATTGAGATTGGGATGAGGATGCACCTTGGTAGCTGGACACGAGAGGGGGAGAAATGATGATGCTTCTGACTTTGTTGGATAATGGTTGATGATGATGCTTCTGACTTTTGATTTATAAGTTTGGTATTTTTGGGTTATGAACTGTTGGATGTTGTTTTACAGGTTTTTGATTTGATATTGTTGGAATTTGGTTTTGAACTGGGTTTGAAGTGTTTTGTGATTGTTGAACTGCTGAAAGTTGTTTGAACTTGCTATGTAAGTTTTGAACTGTTTTGGAACTTTGACAGTTCTTTGGTCGTTTTAGACTTTTGTTAACAAGTTTTAGTGTTTGAAAATGGCTATGCAGATTTGGATTTTTCTGTAGTTTTGGGATTTGAATGCTTTTGTTTTTGTTCTGGTTACAATTGAAGGTTTGAATCGTTTTGAGAGTTAGATTTACAGGTTTGGGAGTTTTTTGTGAGTGTGATGTTGTTACAGGTTTTGTTGAAATGGTTTCAGTTTTGATGGTTTGACAACTGTTTTTTTTACAGTTGGGAGGATGACTCCTGATGTTGGAGTTTCTGAATGTTTATCAAATTTTTTTTCTCTTCTTACAGTTTGATGGTGTTATATCCTAGTTGCTTTTGTTTTTTAACTTGTGACAGTTTGTGGGCCTTGGTAGAAAAACTGTACAATTCCAACAAACTAGGTGATATCTTTTCTCTCTCTCCTCTCTCAATGATAAAAGCAAATTGCTTTTTCTCTGTTTTTCTGAAAAGTTTGCCCAAAATTTGGAAAATGATGAAAAGCTACATGAAACAAGCCCCTTGCTTGTTATTTTGGTTTATCATACTTCTTTCTTTCTTCTTGCCTGCTGTTGGTTGTTTTTTTTCCTGCTATTTGTATGCTACTTTGCCATGCTGCTGTGCTTGTTCAGTTACTTGACATTTGTTTCTTGCATTTTGTTGCAGTATGGTTTTCTTGTTTGGGCTGCATCCAGTTTGCCATACTGCTGCCTAGTTACTGCCTTGTACTTTACCCAATTTAGTTTGGCTTTGTTTGTGCTGTTTGGACAGCATGCTGTAGCTTGGAATATGTTTGCATTGCTTGGCCTCGTTTAGTTTGCCTAAACAACTTGCTGCATTGTTTGGCCTTGTTGCATTCAGTTTGGTGCCTTGTTTGCATTTAGATAAATTTGCTTTGCATTCTTTTTTATTTGGACAACTTGCATTTTTATTTTTATTTTTGTGAACCAAGAAGAGCAATCTTCTGGTGATTTGCAAAGATAAAAATAAAAACGTGATGAAATGAAAATAGCCCTCTGATTCCAAACGGCAAACTTTAATGATGAACATTTTTTCTTTCTTTTTTTTGTGAAAATTCTTGCTTATGCCCAATCAGCTGTGCTAATTATTTTTCTGTATTTCTTTCATGTGAGCGCAAACCGGAAGGTGGCAAATCAGAGGAAGCAAGAAATTCTTTGGTGAGCATGGAAGCAATGGAAGCTTACTCATCCTTAGGCTTAGATTCAATTCTTTGTAATTTAGAGAGATTTTTAATCAGTTGTATTAATTTATTTTTCAAGTACGATAAGTTGTAAAACCTACAACATTTGAATAATAAATTGTTTTTGTATCAACATCTGAAATAAATGAAAAAGTCTTTATGAGATAATCTGATGTTCAATAAAAATCCATTACTGTTAGTAACTTGCAATTTTTCTTTTTGCATCTTCACTAATTCTTAAAGATTCCCCGATCAAGATAATTGAACTGTATTCCAATAATTCCAATCAGGATAACTTAAACTCCAAGTAATCCAATAATTCTAACATTTTAACCTCGCAACTGTACTCCAATCAAAACACGCACTGTGTATTCCAATAAACAGGCAAATGTTTATTCCATAAACAAGCGGATGTTTTAAAAGACGCAAATTAACTGGTTAACCTGGATCAAACAAACACTGCATATTTCCAGTAAATTTGAGAGAGCATGAAAACATGTAAAAATCAATTGAATTTCTGAGAATTCAATTTCTTCTGAGAAATGCGAGGAAAAACCCTAATTCCTGATTTACTGCCACATGAGAAAATCGGTGTGATCGATTCCGTAGCCATTCTTGAATATTTGAGAAACCCTAGGCTTGTGATTTCTGTGAAAAATGGGAGGGCAAATTTTGGGGTACAACAACACCCTTAGGGTAAATCCACTTGGTTGCCTTACAAAAATGTCCATATTATGCATGTGAGGTTTCTTAGCATAAACAAGCAAAATACAAGATCATAGTCCTTCGATGACGCTATCCATGTTGCCTTTCTAAATGATCTTGGTCCCTAAAGAAAATGCTAAGATATCTTACAACATTGCTAATCATGGTTATACGATGACCCATGCTCGTCCCTTTTTCATCTAAAGATAGGGTTACTTACCAAATCAATGGTAAGATAACAATGTCAAATAAAAGAGGAAATGAACATGAAAGACTTTTGAGTAGGTCGAATGTTCCTAGTTACTTGCTCAATTTCAAAACAAAAACATCCTTACTATTTTCAAAACAAACACCAACACTTTTAAAAAAAATCTTTCAAACTTGAAAACATTTTCAAAAGATCAAACACTTTATATAGATTCTTATGAACGAGAATCATTACAAAGTTTGCCTAAAACAATGGCACCTTTACAAAATACTTTCAAAAACCACACAAAGCACATTTCCAAACAAAAGCAAGTTGATATAGAAAGTAACTAAGATCCCATGGAAAACCCTGGATAAAAAGGATGCTAGCACCTTCCCTTTTCATAATCTACCCCCCAAAACTCAAGAAAACATCTCAAAGGTCTTTCTTATTCTTTTCATCCTTTCCTTTCGGATAAAAGATAAGTCGGTGGTGACTCTTGCTAAACCGTAACATTTTCTATCAAAACGCAAAACAACCAAGTCAGTTCTCCCACCGAGTTATAACGGGGAACATGCTTGATTTCTGTGTGACCAAAATTTTATTTTTCTCTAACCAGGTTTAATTATTCGATGATGCTGTTATTCTTGGCCTGGTACTCTCTCCGAACTTGGGATGCGACAAGTTGGGAGTCGGTGAAGATTTGTACTTCCTGGGCGCCCAAATCTTCAGTCATCCATAATGTTTCGAGCAACGCTTCATATTCGGTTTGGTTGTTCAACGCCATGAGTGATAAAATGAGTGAATGCTCCATTATGACACCCTCTTCGTTCTCGAGGAGGATGCTCGCTCTGCTCCCTGTCGAACTGGATGCTCCATCTACAAAGATGGTCTATTTTTGGGCTCCGCCGACAGAGGGTTCATTGGTGGTCATTTCTGCAATGAAGTTGGCCAGTGCCTGGGCTTTGACGGATTTCCCGCGCTCATATTGGAAAATCCCCACATAAACCTTATTTTGAGAAAAATTCAAGAACCTATCAAATTCTTCCAAAGTTGGTGCCAGTTGAAAATTTAGAAAAGTTAAACACCTTAGAGAAGGATCATAGAACTAAGCTAAGGAGGTGATAATATCCACTCTTGCATTTATTTTGGTCAACTCAAGGGTGTCCCCATAGCAGTGGACAAACATCTTCATAGCTTTGTCAGGAAGTTTCTCCTTAATGATTTGTATTTTCTTCATATCTGGTTTGACGATGCTAACAAGGACAACTTGTTTCTTATTGGCATCCATTTTTAGAATACTCACCAAATCCTTTGATTATTATTTTTTTAGAAATCTTGTAAATAAGACAACAAAAAAGTGCAAAAATAATGAATATTTTGAAATGTGAGATGTATGTATGCATGGTGATGTAACACGGTAGTGGGATTTTGTGATAGGTATCCTTAGCATGTAAGTTCCTAGTTTCGGCCTACGAATATTCTATCCCCCGATAAGGTGGTTTCCTTAAGGGTATCATGATAACACCAAAGGGAAAAGGTACAAGGGCCTCCCTTAGGCGGAGCCTCGTGGTAGATCAAAACTTTCGTCTCTTAGGTCGTACAAGGTCTCACCATGAGATTTTGTTTTGGGTTATATGAAGAGACATAGGTTTCGTTCCAAAGTTCCACTCGCCAAAGAGTCTATCCCCTTGAGAGATATTTCTTTTTAGTAATTCCACTGACTCTAGGCGAAGTTGTCGCAAAAACTTATAGGGATGTTAAACCCCCTTGGCCAATTGACAATCCTTCTTTCTAAGGTTTAATTTTTTTTTTGAAATTAAATCCCACCATAATAAAATAATATGATAACAAATTAACATTAAATAAACAAATTATTAACAATTATAGAAACAAATATAGAAACAAAAAATACCAAAAAAAAACCCTAGTAAAACCTTAAACCTAAAAGAGGGAAAGCTCTAAACACTAAGGTTGAGTCCCCAATTTTCGTAACCGGCAAAAAATAACGAGTCGCCACCATTAATTTTCATCATAACGACGGGTGAATAGCGAATAACTCTAATTCATACAGAGATTCTAAGTATATGAGCTATTTTAGATGAAAGGAAGGTGTTAGGCACCCTTCATCTACCTTGTTCTCAAGAAAGTCCTAATTTTTAGGTCTAAGGGTAGGATGGAAATTTGACGGTTGATGTTTCTAAATATTGCATATTTTAGAAAGGGTTTTAATTTTTTAATTAGGGGAAATCGCCTTGGTTTTTAAGCCGCGTGCTTACGTATCCTGTTATGAGGAATCATAGTCTCAATTTGTAGTTCGTAGACGCAAGTGTGAGGGAGATGTTTTGAATTCTCCTTGAACCAAGTGTGAGCTTGGTAATAGTGGAATCATATACGCAATTTTCAGTTAATGTAAAAGATCTCCACAATCCTTTTTGAAAATAATATTGAAATTTCAAATAAGTTAGTAAAAAGAGTCAGTATTTGATTTGTTAGCTATCTTAAATGCATCATAAAAATAAGTTTGAAAAAAGTTGATAAATATACAGAAAATAAGTTAATATTTGAAAATAATCAATAAATAAATATTCTATTATTATTATTAAAAATACATTAAATAATTTTAATAATAACCTATTATTATTTATTAAAAGATTGAAATGTAAAAAAATATTGTAATGCAAAAATGTTGATGATCATAAATAAATAAAATAATTAAACAAACAAAATAATTATTTAAATAAATTAAATGAATTATTAAAAACAAGGGGTGTATTCTTAGCTTCATAGTAATTTTAGGGGGGTTCAAATAGTCAGGGGTTCAGGACCATATACTTATCTTACGTCCAAAAGCATGGAGGTACGAATTGCAGTTGAAAATAGTAAAAAGAAAAAGACTAGGATCCGATTACCGATGGGCTTAGGCCCAAAGTTTGTTTGGGATTCTTGTATGGATCCAGTGTTGAGAGATGTATGTGTTTATGGTGGGCTACCGCTATCTAATTCATTTGATTCTAATCGAAGAGCCCACAAAAGTGAAATCTGGAGCATCGATTAGAAGTAAGCCAAATGGATGAATGTGATTGAAGTTTGACCGAGGGAGGGACCGCATAAAGTCGTTGTACAATGATCCAATCCCGTGGCATTAAGTGGCCACATGTTGCTTATCGGACGGAGACGCAGAGAAAGTATATGTTTTTTTCATTTTTTGTTTTTCATTCACTTTCAACTTTCATTCTCTTTCTTCCTTCTTCAACCTTCTCTCATTCTTTATCTTTCCCTCAACACAATAATAGCAACAACAATACCCCAACCTAGAAATCCTAATCGGAGACTGTTGGCTCCCAAATTCGACACTTACTATATTTCGTCTTTTAGACCAAAAAATTGGAATGAACCAAGTCAAGAAGAATGTTCGACATATGAAATAACTTAGGGAAAAAGATCTAAGTTATATTTGAGCCTTCGACCAGGGCTCATTTCCAGGTTCGTTCGACTGAAGAGGACTTATGTCCCTCGACTGAGAGAAAGTATCCTCGCTTTGACACATGATACGAGGACTATTTGAATTTTGAATTATTGGAGGGAAAGGCAGTTTCGCCAGCGTTTAAGAAGAAGCAATGTGGCTGAAATCCATACGTCGGGGGACATGCAGAAGACACTTGTCTTCATCTTAGCGCATAATGATTCCTCGACGGTTACTTATTTTTAGTATAAATTAAGAAGCTTGTGTAATTTTCAAAGGTGTTCAACCTATTTTACTAAGTCACTCAAACATTATCCAAGTAACTGCTGTGTGAGAAAGGATAAAGACTGAGAAATGTACGTTGGAAACACCTTTTTTCCTTAATGAAAGTTTTTACATTACTTTACTATTATCCTGCAAAGTTATCTTTTTTACTTCTTTTACTTGCATTTCTACATTTCTGCTTACTTTTCCAAAATCTCAAACATCCTTTCTCTGGGTCGAACGTGCGTTCTTCCTGCATTTCCATCTTACATAAAATTAGCATATGTCCTGGGATTAATCTGATCGATCCCGTAAGTAAACCAAAAAGAACTTACCTTTTTGGAGATCAGCGGTTGTTTACCAAAAACAACGGTAAACAAATTGGCAGGAACAATGGTTACTACTGTTGTCGAAGGGAATATCCCAACTTCTGTTGGATCAATGCCAACGTTAACCACAAATCAAACTGGACCCTTACTTTCGTATGTGGGTCCAAGAGGTCCTTTAGGATCACCTCCACCAAGGATAAATCTAGGATCTCGATCAGTTGTGCCCCCAGGCTTTTCGACAACCTGGATGGGTCAAGAACAGCCATATGGCATGCCAACTACTGAAATGGCTAGCCTTATGAATGCTGCTTCCACTTTTTCAGAACCTTTGGTGAATGCAACATCGCCATTACAAGGTTCTGGAGCCGGTAGAAACCAATTTTTCGGAGGGCCATCTCACATAATACCAAGCCTCACAAATGTTTCAACAACAATTTTGAGGCAACAGATGGACAAAAGTAATCATGAAATGGTACAAATGTTAGCACAAACTCTAAGTAAAGTGCTAAATCCCCTTATTCATACTGCTACACAGTCGAATCAACAGATGACAGCGTAAATGACGCGCATGGCTGAATTCTTTGGGGTACCCCAAGTTGTTCGACAACCCTAGAGGGTACCAATAAGAGTAAACCAAGGGGTAATTATGGAAGAGGATTTGATCGTTAATCCAAACCCCCAGATTCCTAGGGTAGAAATAGAACAACCAAGGATTGAGATACCACGAAACCTTAGAGAAATCGATCAAGGCGTTATTATGGCTAATAGAAACCAAAACGCTGACGAATTAATACAGCAAGTTCGACACCAAAACTATGGGACGGACAATAATTTAACTGCCATGATCGAAAGGATTATGCTTCAAAACGGGGTGAATGTTGGTTTTCAGAGAGCAAACTTTACATCCCCATTGTCAGAGTATATTCTGCAAACTGACTTACCACCTAGGGGAAAAGTCCCAAAGTTTACCAAATTTTCAGGGGATACGACAGAGTCGACTGTCGAACATGTGGCTAGATATTTGATAGAGGCCGGAGAGATAGAAAACAACGAAAACCTTAGAATCAAATATTTCCCAAGTTCCTTGACAAAGAATGCTTTCACTTGGTTCACCACCCTCCCAGCCAATTCGATCCACAACTGGAACCAATTGGAAATATTGTTCCATGAACAATTTTACATGGGTCAAACCATGATAAGTCTAAAAGAATTGGCTAGTGTGAAGAGAAGGTTTACAGAGCTAATTGATGAATATTTAAATAGATTTCGATTACTCAAAGCCAGATGCTTTACCCAAGTTCTTGAGCATGAATTAGTCGAAATAGCAGCGGGGGGCCTGGATTATTCGATTAGGAAAAAGTTAGATACACAATACCTAAGAGATATGGCCCAACTTGCTGATAGAGTTCGACAAGTAGAATGCCTTAAAGCTGAAAAAGCTAAAGTTGCCAAAACTCATTGACGAGAAAGGGTAGCTTATGTCGAAATGGATGATAACGATCCAGAGACATCCAGTGATCCTATAGATGTCGAAGAAGGCGAAATTGATTTAGCGGAATTAAAACAAGGACCACCATATTCTTGTAAATTGCTAGTACCATTAAATGGGAAAAATCCTATAGAGCCTGAGAAAAACAGTGACAAGTTTCCTAAGAAAACTTATAGCTTCGACATATCTAAATGTGATGAAATATTTGATCTATTAGTTAAAGATGGCCAGATGATAGTGCCCCCAGGGGCAAAATTTCCTCCTTTAGAACAGCGAAAGAAAAGAGGTTTTTGTAAATACCATAATTTTTTGGGACATAAAACCTCACAATGTTACCTTTTCAGGGATCTCGTTCAACAAGCGCTAAAGGAAGGAAGGCTGAAATTTGCTGATAAACCAGCAATGAAAATCGACACAAACCCACTGCAGACAGAGGCACATTATGCCGAACCAGTTGGCTTTCACATGGTTGAAGTTTCTGAAGATTTCCTCACAAAACCCATCTTTGGAAGTTTCATTGGAAACATCTCCAGAAAAACTATTGAAGGGGTGAGAAAGGCCACTGAAGGCCCGGATTTGAAAAAGGAAGTTGCCCAAGGGTCGAACAAGAAGGTTGCTGGAAGCCTGAAACTGATTAAATAGGCTATTGAAGACCCAAACAAAAGCAAAGGAGTTGCTGAAAGCTCCAGCAAAAGAACCACCACAGGTTCTTATTTGGCTGCTGTAAAGGGTTCGACAAAGGACCTAGATGCCAAAATGCAGAAGATGAACCTTGTTGCCAAAAGCAACATGCAAGTTAACATGGTTGAAGTCTCTGGCGCCAAAGCCTCAGAGGAAGCCATTCGACAAGAAGAAGTAAACAAAACTGCATTCCCAAAGGAGAATGAAGATCTAGCAGATTTTCTGCATAGGTGCCAGAAGAAGAAATCGGGAGTAATGTTATGCCCTAGATGTAGCTCTATTTTCGATAAGAAAACCGCTGAACACATATAAGCTATGCGGATTATGAAAGCAAAACAGGGCACCAACACCCAACAAAGAATGGGTTCAGAAATCAGATTTGACCCCGGAAGGGGGCATCAACAAAGACATATGAATCAAGTAAGGAGGCCACCAATTTTTAGGCCTCCAACTAATGTGCCTAGAGATACTTGGCTAAACACCATGGGAAGAAAGAGGCCAAATGAAGAGAGATGGCAGGCATTCCACGTACCAAGAGGTTCTTCTCTAGATTACAGAAAGGAGTACCATGCTTCTGCGTCGAATAAAATGACCCATGTTTCGAGTAATTACAAAGGAAAAAATACTATGTCTCGTTCGCAGTGGAGAAGGTTCCAAAGATGGCGAAAGGCCGAGAAAGAGACAGCTGGACCTCATCCAGAAGTTAGCACTAATGTACAGAAGAAACAAAGGAAGCCTCTAGAGAGAAACCCTATGCCTTGGGCGGAGGAATGTGGGTCGAATGATGAAGACGACTCCGATTCCAGTGACAGTTTAGACATCATGATGAATGTCATATTCGTGTTGCCTAAAGAATACAACCGTGAGGTTGAAGTCGAAGAGACTGACCTAATAGTTGAACAAGAAATGACTAAACACAAGCCAGTATGTTACTATATAATGAACAATGGATGCGTAGAAGAACAAAATGCATTTTTTGAACCACCAACAGAGGCAATGAAGAGCCATCTGAAACCCCTGTTCATTAGAGCAAAGATAGGGGAGGTAACTATAAATAAAATTCTGGTTGATTATGGGGAAACCATCAATATCATACCACAATTCATGCTGGAAAAGTTAGGCAAGGGGGATGCTGACATAAAGCCACATAACATGGTCTTATCCAACTATGAAGGGGGCATTGGCACCACAATGGGTGTCATACAACTAGACCTCAAAGTGGGATCAATCCTTCGACCCACGATGTTCATGGTTATTTCAGCGAAACCCAACTACAATCTACTCCTGGGTCGGGAGTGGATACATGGCATTGGAGCAGTGCCATCTTTGATGCACCAAAGGGTCACAATATGGCGCCCCGACGGCATTGTGGAGAACATTGAAGCAGATCAGAGTTATTACTTAGGTGAAATCAACAGTGTCGGAAAGAATAGTTTTGACAGAAATTTGGCTCACATAGGGCCATGTAACCCACCTGAGTTTGATTTAACCCCAACTCCTAATACATTCTGCTCCCTATACCTACACTCTGATTACGACTTTCAGTGGGATAGAGAAGACTTATCCAATATCGACTTTGGAGGAGTTAGTGATATACGACCAACAGGCTGGGGGAGCGAGTTTGGTGATGATGACTGAGTCACAAACTCTCCAAAAGATTTCGGCGTATATGGCTGAAAACAGAATGATAGCGGCCTTAGAGGCTGAAGTTAAATATGTGGCTTTCGAAGCCAATGAACAAGTCCTTTCAAAGACAGGACCTGGGAAAGATTTCGACCCAGAGCCTCTCGACTTAGGAACGAAAGACTTTCGAGACCAGAGGTTAGACGCCATCTATGACGATGAACCTCTAGGTTTCGAAAAGGACCCGCTGGCGAACAATCTCAAAATGTTGGCGCAAGATCCTCAAGAAGAGGTAAATCTAGGCGAAGGTCCTGTGAACAAGCCCACGTACATAAGCAGAAAAATGTATCCAGGACTCAGGGTCGAAATGATCAAATTACTAAAAGAGTTCAAGGATTGCTTTGCGTGGGACTATGACGAGATGCCTGGTCTCGACAGAAGATTGGTAGAATTGCAGTTGCCAATAAAGCCTGGAAAGAAGCCCGTTAAGAAGACTCCAAGACGGTTTGCACCAGAGATTTTATCAAAAATCAAAAGGGAAGTCGAAAGGCTGCTGAGATGCAAGTTCATACGAACGACCAGGTACGTCGAATGGATTGCGAATATTGTGCCTGTTATAAAGAAAAACGGTACCTTGAGGGTGTGAATTGATTTCAGAGATCTGAATGCTGCAACAACCAAAGATGAATATCCAATGCCAGTGGCGGAAATGCTTGTAGATTCTGCCGCTGGTTTCTAGTACATGAGTATGCTTGATGGCTACTATGGATATAATCAAATCTTCATTGCTGAAGAAGATGTGTCGAAAACGGCATTTTGTTGCCCTGGGGCTTTAGGCACTTATGAATGGGTAGTAATGCCCTTTGGCCTAAAGAATGCAGAGGCAACGTACCAAAGAGCCATGAATTCGATCTTCCATGATTTTATTGACACTTTCATGCATATTTATATTAATGATATTGTTGTCAAATCTGTTTCAGGGAAGACTCACATGGATCATCTGCGACAATCCTTTGAGAGGATGAGACGCTACGACCTGAAGATGAATCCTATAAAATGTGCTTTTGGTGTAAAAGCAGGAGATTTCTTAGGTTTTGTGGTCCATAAAAAGGGCATTGAGATAAACCAAAACAAGACCAAAGCTATCTTGCAAGCCAAAGCACCAACTAACAAAAAGGAATTGCAATCCTTACTTGGGAAGATAAATTTCCTAAGAAGATTTATATCCAACCTCAGTGGGTAAACGTAAGCCTTTTCGCCATTACTTCGACTTAACAAAGGAGGATTTAAATGGAAGGAAGAACATCAAGAAGCCTTCGACAAAATCAAAGAGTACCTCATCAAACCACCTATTTTGGTGCCTCCTTGTCGAAGTATAAGTATGAGACTATACACAGCTGCGTCTGATAAAACTTTAGGGAACATGCTGGCTCAGGAGGATGAACATGGTGTCGAAAGGCCTGTCTACTACCTCAGTAGAGTTTTAAACGATGCAGAAACTAGATATAACGAGGTTGAAAAACTATGTTTATGTCTATATTTTTCATGTACAAAACTTAAGCAATATATAAAGCCATTAAATTTTTATGTTTCGTCTCGTTTTAACGTTTTCAAATATATGTTGTCGAAACCCATTTTGCACAGTAGAATTGGCAAATGGGCACTTGCATTAACTGAGTACTCATTAACCTTTATGCCTCTCAAGGCTATAAAAGGTCAAGTGGTCGCAGACTTTATAGTCGACCATTCTATACAAGAAGGATCACTGAATTATTTGGAGATCGAACCGTGGAAACTTTACTTTGATGGCTCTAGTTATAAAGATGGAGTTGGAGTCGGAGTCCTTATTATTTCTCCAAACAAAATTCCAACAACATTTAAGTACAAAATAGACGGGGATTGCTCCAATAATGAGGCTGAATACGAAGCGTTAATCGTAGGCCTTGAAATCCTGTTGGAATTAGGGGCAACTCAGGTCAAAATAATGGGAGACTAAGAGTTAGTCCTAAAACAAATTACGAAAGAATACAAATGCATAAAAGAAAAACTTATCATGTATTTTGTAATAGCCAGACGGTTGTTGAAGAACTTCGAAGCAGTTAACATTCGACATATACCCAGATTGGAAAATCAAGTAGCCAACGACTTGGCACAAATTGCTTCTGGGTATAAAGTTTCGGAAGATAGGCTACAACAAGCAATCGAAGCTAGAGGGAGAGTAACTTCCACTAAGTTATCTCCATTGGATTTAAAGACCACAATGTTGGGATACACTGATCATGAGAATTTTGAAATTTCGTTCATAGACAATCTAACAGAACAAGATTGGAGAAAGCCTGTAGTGGATTATTTACAAAATCCAATGGCTTCGACAGAATGAAAGATAAAGTATAGAGCACTGAGTTATGTGTTGATGGGAAATGAACTATTTAAGAAAACACAAGAAGGTGTGCTTCTGAAATGCCTAAGTGAAATAGAAGCATATATAGCTCTTTCCACCACACACACTGGGGCATGTGGAGCACACCAAGTATGCCAAAAGATGAAATGGTTATTGTTTCGACAAGGCTTATATTTTCCCACTATGTTAAAGGATTGTGTTGAGTTTGCAAAAGGATGCCAAGAATGTCAAAAACATACAGGTATTCAACATGTGCCAGCAAACGAACTTCACTCGATTGTGAAACCTTGGCCTTTTAGAGGATGGGCTTTGGATCTCATTGGAGAAATTCGACCAGCATCTTCTAAAGGTCAGAAGTATATAATCGTGGGTGTTGACTATTTTACTAAGTGGATTGAAGCGATTCCTTTAGTCAATGTAGACCAGGAGAATGTCATTGAATTCATTCAAAAGTACATCATATATAGATTTGGAATCCCTGAAACAATAACTACAGACCAAGGGTCAGTCTTTACTGGTCAAAAGATGCAAGACTTTGCTGTGAAAATGAGGTTCAAACTGTTACCGTCTACGCCTTATTATGCGCAAGCTAATGGCCAGGTCGAAGCAACAAATAAAGTAGTGATCAGTTTAATAAAGAAACACGTGGGAAAGAAACCCAGAAACTGGCACAAGACGCTAGATCAAGTTCTGTGGGCGTATCGAACTTGTCCGAAAGAAGCCACAGGAACAACCCCATTTCGCCTAACCTATGGTCATGATGTAGTGTTACCAGTGGAAATCCACTTGCAGGCGACAAGGATTCAGATACATCATGAGATCCCTTCTGAAGTCTATTGGAGTATGATGTTGGACGAGCTAGTAGACCTAGAAGAGGAAAGTTTGAAAGCTCTGGATCTTTTGAGAATGCAAAAGAAGCGAGTTGAGAAATCCTATAATCGCAGAGTGAAATCTAAGACGTTTCAGCCTGAAGATCTAGTTTGGAAAGTAATACTCCCAATGGATCGAAGAGACAGAAATTTGGGAAAATGGTCCCCTAAGTGGGAAGGACCTTTTAGGATTGTTCAAGCATTCTCTGGTGGAGCCTATGAGATCGAAGAGTTAAGCCAAGATCAAAGACTTTTGAAGGTGAATGGTAAATACCTGAAAACGTATAGACCTATGCTTCAAGAGGTAAAAATAAATAATATATAGTCCCTGTTTAATAGAGAATGCCAAAATGGAAACTTAAGAAATTTCATTAAAAGTTCCAAAATGGCTCTGAAATCGTTACAAACAAGTGATTACATGAATAAGAGAAACATGATTCAAAAGGGAAGATTAGCTTTAATCTGGAGATACTTGATTCTTTGCAATTCTAGTCGTCGATCACATGGAGCTTTTGATTGGTGAAGGATCTCGAGCTTAGCATCCAGAGATTGAGCTCGATCGACATGTCTTAACCCTTCAGCCAATTCTTCTTGGCTCTCTGGTTCAGTGTTCACAGCAAGAAGTTCCTCTTTCTTTTTGCCGTTGGCAGCAATTTTAGCTTCCAACTCTGCAATTTGCACCCTCATTTGAGCATTGTCTCGATCTATCTCCTCGACCGCTTTTTGTCTAGCCTCCTGGGCCTTCGACAAATTCTTCACCTTGGAAGCTGATTCGGTAGCAGCATGCCAGGCAGCAACCACTTGAACATTGGCTTCTTCAATCTCACGATTGAGAGTCCGTTCACGGTTATAATCAGCGGATACTTGGTCAACAATGGAAATTAAGTCCAAGATTACACTGGCCACGTCCGGAGAAGAAGCAAGGAGATCGATAGCCTTCAGGGTATTCTTCAGAAAAGAAGGAGCCGCTGGTTCCCCTTCCAAGGTTAACATCAAATCCCTTTTGAAGATTTGTGCTTTAACTTTCTGAAGAGCTTCATCGAGAGGAGAGGTCGAAGTAGATCTCCCAGATGTAGTCGAGGCGCTATGATAAGAGGAACTTTCTCGACCTTATAGAATTGCAGTCAGATAGCCTAAAGGATTTTGCTGTTTTAGCAAGGCCAAATCCTCCTTAGTTCTGGATCCCGTCGAGGGAACACTTTCATTGGCAGTAACAACCACGTTGGCCACTTGATCTGGAATTGCTTCAGTGCCTGGAGGATTTTGGTTTACTTCAGCAAAACCTTCTTCGCCATCAACCTCTGGGATCTCTACATTCTCCCTCTCTATTTCAGTTTCAACACCAGGGATACCTTCCTCTTCATTCTCTTGCACATCAACCAGCGGAACTCTAGTCTCCTCTTGGTTTCCTGCAACTTCTTCTTCATCAGCTTCTTCTATGGTTTCGTGCTGAGGTTCGGAGGTTTGATTTACTTTGTCAGCTGAACCCATGAAAGAGCCTTTCGCTGATGAAGGCCTGTAGGTAGGAACTCCTTCACTATTCAAGAGGGTGACAGAGTCCTCGACAGGAGCAGGGATTCGTTTGGATGTGCTAGTAGTGTCCTGGAAAATAAAAGGAATTCGTTTCTTTTAGAATCCTCATAAAGAAAAAGGGAGTAGAGAAATAAATGATGATTTGTCGAAGTAAATACCTGGGCTGGGATTTCAGCGCCAGGACTGGAGTTATCACTCTCGCTAGGATTGTTTAGCCTAGCAATTACCTCCTTTTCAGTAGGCTCGTTGATGACTACAGGAGGAAGCCTCGCAGCTGTAGTCTTAATCCTGATATTGGGAAGAGGTTCCACGACAAGAACTGGTTTCTTCAATCTTCATCTCTGCAAAGGAACAAGAGGAGATTCCTCTTCTTCATCGCTAGAGATTTGGATCTCCAGAACCTTCCATTTTTTGGGGGTAGGTTTCTGGGTACCCAGAAAACCAAGTCGAAGGGATCAGTACCCATGTCAGACAATCATAAAAAACAAGGGTATGGAAGAAAGTAAATACCTTGGGAGAGGGGTTGATGGCGGAATCTCCCCCTTTTGTACTCTCAGCAGTCTTCTTCGAGGTGGTTCTCTTAACAGCTAAACAGAAGACAAGAAAACTATAGTTAACCGATTGTCGAAAGACAAATCTAAGGCGAAGAGATGGAAAAGAATAATACCTTTCTTGACTCTGTCGAGAACCAGCTTAAACGCCTCACGTAGGTGGTGGATGAAATCCTTCTCATCGAAGAACTCTTCGTCATAATACTGTTTCCACCACTCCTCAAAAGTAACGAAACTCAGAAAATTGAGGTTAAAGTCGAACAGGGTTTGTATAGTTCGACCAGAGTTCCTACCAATATGCTTGGTAGCAGCATCTTCTGAGTAGTCTAAATTGTAAAAAATTAGTAGCTTCTCTCAAGGATAAATGGGTGAAGGAAGTGACTGAGCAATACTAAATTGTCGAGAGACAAGATTTGGTTGATAAGCGATCAAGCTAAATTGATTTTTTGAGCTCTTGAATCTCAATGGAATAATCCTCGGGCGAAGAAACGATTCCCACATGCTCACGAACTCATCAGTCACGTCTTCCTCCTCATTCGAAGGAAATGGTCTGGTGAACCATTCTGGACCAACTTTTCGACTGGAAAAGGGAGCCATGGTCGAAACAAAGCGCTTTCGCTCCACAAACATCATTACGAAACTTGTGAAAGCCTTCTGAAACTGTTGGCCTTCATCAGTGGGAGTTAGCAATGCAAGCCTGGTGCCTTCGACCCCCCTGTTCAGGATTTCAGGGGCCTCTTTGTTAATCTTGTTCTTCTGAGGAAGGAAAGGTTCAAAGGTGGCATTGAGCCAAAGTTGGAGAAGCCAAAAAGGACCAGATAGCAACAAGCTCCCTCTGTCCCCTATAAACTTAAGTTGAGTCACACCATTACTGATGGACTCATATATGTTGACCAAAATCAATTCGGCCAGGAAAAGGGGGTGTTTATGGTGAAGCTGCATCGCGAGCGTCAACATCTTTTTCGTCACCTGAAGTGACTTAGTACAAAAAACAAAATGAGACAACCACATAGCCAAGAAGGCTATATACTCCACCTCTGATACAGTACTAGAGGTTTTGTTGTGGAAGTGGTTAATAAAAGTGGTGTAAGTGGGTTTTGTAGCAGCAAACCCAATAGCATCCTCAGACAAGTCTTCAGGGTCGAAATAGTCACTAGTCGGTCGAAGACCAGTGATTGCAGCTATGTCGAATAAAGTGGGTGTCATCATCCCACAAGGAAAATGAAAAGTGAAATACGCGTTATCCCAGAAATACAATGAAGATACCCGTATGAGGGGGCAGTAAGGCAATCATGTCTTCGACAGCATCACCAAGTCGTAAATGCCCATCTCCTTCCAGACGGAAGCTTGCGCCTTCTCCATTTTATTCAACCAGTCTGAATACTCAAAGGAGAGGTTAGGGATGGATCGAAAGATTTAGTTCCCTTTGTTCATGAACTGGAGGTTGATATCCTCTGTAGTCTGAGGGTGCTGCTGGTTAGCCGGAGTAGCGTCTTTAGGGTCATCCCTAGGCTTCTTCGTGCAACCTATGGGTTTGAGCCTTGGGTGAGTAGGGAAGATGGCGCGATTCTTCAAGGGATTTTCGACGCATGAAGACAACTGACCAGACATAGCATACATGTTTCCACCGTATCTGATGGGAATGAGGAGCTCAGAATCATATGCTTCTCGCCATTCCTTCGTCATGAGTTCAACAACATACCTATAAATCGAAGAAGAAGGTGGGTTAGTGGAAAAGACCTCTGGTTGTTTCTGGACATCATCGGCATTTTTAGGTTGAGGATTGTTTGGTGCATTGGAGAGGAAAGCCATTATTGAGGATTTGGGAGAAAACGAAGTTGACAGTACAATGTTGTTTGAAAGCAAGAGATTTGGAAATGATGGAAATGGTAAAAGTTCCAAATAGAAAGGATCAGAAGTATTTATAGCCTTCAGAAGAGGGATATGTCTCGTCAAGGCCATTTAATGTTTCGTAGGTAGTGGGACACGTTTTGACATGCTTTCCTAGGTTATAGGAATATGGTCATCATGGCAAGCGTGGTAACGGAAGTTAGAAGAGACATCTTGGAGAAAGAGTAATGATGGTTTTCTCAGGTGCAGCAGTTGTTGGAAAGTGAAAAGCACACATCAAGACCTTGTGGACAAATAGGAAGACAGGTGTCGAATGGGAAGTTCAAAGAATGGCTATTTCTTCGGGCGTCGAAATAGACATTCTTAGGGGGTAATTTGTTGGCTCCCAAATTCGACACTTACTATATTTGGTCTTTTAGACCAAAAAACTGGAATGAACCAAGTCAAGAAGAATGTTCGACATATGAAATAACTTAGGGAAAAAGATCTAAGTTATATTTGAGCCTTCGACCATGGCTCATTTTCAGGTTCGTTCGACTGAAGAGGACTTATGTCCCTCGACTGAGAGAAAGTATCCTCGCTTTCACACATGATACGAGGACTATTTGAATTTTGAATTATTGGAGGGAAAGGCAGTTTCGCCAGCGTTTAAGAAGAAGCAACGTGGCTGAAAGCCATAGGTCGGGGGACATGCAGAAGACACTTGTATTCATCTTAGCGCAGAATGATTCCTCGACGGTTACTTATTTTTAGTATAAATTAAGAAGCTTGTGTAATTTTCAAGGGTGTTCAACCTATTGTACTAAGTCACTCAAACATTATCCAAGTAACTGCTTTGTGAGAAAGGATAAAGACTGAGAAATATACGTTGGAAACACCTTTTTTCCTTAATGAAAGTTTTTACATTACTTTACTATTATCCTGCAAAGTTATCTTTTTTACCTCTTTTACTTGCATTTCTACATTTCTGCTTACTTTTCCAAAATCTCAAACATCCTTTCTCTGGGTCGAACGTGCGTTCTTCCTGCTTATCCATCTTACATAAAATTAGCATATGTCCTGGGATTAATCTGATCGATCCCGTAAGTAAACCAAAAAGAACTTACCTTTTTGGAGATCATCGGTTGTTTACCAAAAACAACGGTAAACAGAGACAAATCCAAACGACCTCGACCCATTAATTCGACCCCCAAACTGCAACAAAAATTATAGTAACATAACCCTTAAGCTAAGTGTTTCAATCAGATTACCTCTATGGCCTTAAATCCTCAAGCTCTCCTTATTTATCCTATTTTCTCTTCTAATCCCCTTATTTTCCTTTCTTTGCAGGTGTTTCAGATTTGGAAGACAATGGTCACAGAAAGGGCTTGGAAGATCTAGGGTTTTAGTATTGAAACCCATATCTTCAAACATAAGAAACATCGGTGTTAGGAGTGAGACCCATGGAAATATCAAAACTTTTTGATGGCTACGCGCTTCAAGTTCTCCTTCTTGTTTCTTCTTCAAATTTCCCCCTCCCATTCTCTTGGAATTTTAGGATTTTTATAGGCTTAGATTATAGTTATATTAGGAAATTGTTTGTATGATTTGCAGTTATAAATTAGAGATTAAGTGTAGATTGATTAGAAATTAGGTTTGATTTGAGATGATTGTAAATTAAAATGGGTTGTAGATCTCATATTGGATTTCGTGATTCTGTGATGAATGTAGTCTAAATTGTACCTGTATCCATTTCTAGTCAATAAAAAGAAATATAATTTATCAGATTCAACTTATTGTGAAAATTTGCTTCAAAATGTGTTTTATGGACTAGCGCCTTTCTGAGTTGCCTTAGTGATGAAGATGAAGAGATGTGCCGTCGGGGAAGAAGGGTTGAAAAGACCTAGTTTTGATTTGGTCAACAATCTCAGAAAATAAAATAATAATTGGTAATAATAATAAAATAAGATAACTAATAATAATAACTAATAGTATTGATAATAATAGAATAACGAAATATTGACATTAGTTAACCAAAACCAATATATGTGTTAGAAAAAATAATAATATGGTCTAAAAGGTAAAAAATAATTGAAAGGGTTGACTTCGATCAATGAAATTACACGAACCAAGTAACAACAACTAATCAATTTGATATGGGCCTCAAGAAAACTTTCATAATGGTCTATTAAGTTCTTTTTAGAATAGAAAGCCCTTTTAACCAAAACACCCCCTCTTAGAAATTTAAACCTCATAATATCTAAACCAATTTTAAAATAGACAACCTAATGCAATACCAATTTATGGTATAATATAATAATGCTAAAAAATAAATTGGTTAGTGATATCAGTAGGGTAATGTTGGGGTATGACACATGTTGAGAAAATAATTTCCCTGTTCTTAGGTATTAAGAGCACTGGCGGCTCCGAGAGAGCTTGCTTGAGGTGGATGAGGGCTTGTTCGCACTCCTCGGGCCATTTGAACGTTGCTTCCCTGTAAAAGTTTGAAACATGGAAGTGCATGTTGTGCGGACTTCACCATGAAGTGGGAGAGCAAGGTGAGCATACCGTTCAAGATTTATATAGATTTTTCAAGTCGGGCGTAGGGAGTTCGGGGAAGGCCATGCATTTGTGGGGGTTGGCTTCGATCCCTCGTTCTGTCAAATAGACACCAATGAACTTTCCTTCCTTAACCCCAAAAGTGCATTTTTCCGGGTTGAATCTCATCTTTCATCTCCTTGCTTGGTCGAAGACTCTTTTTAGGTTGTCCATGTAGTCGGTTTCTGCTCGATATTTGATGATCACAACATCCATTTACACCACGAGCGTGTCTCTGATATTGCTACAGAAAACCTTGTTCATCATGCATTGGTATGTTGCACCGACGTTTTTCAGGCTGAAGAGCATTACGTTATAGTAGTAATTTCCCGACTCATTTATGAAGGACGTGCACTGTTTATCACTAATTGCCATGGGAATTTTATTATAACCTGAATATGCATCCATAAATGATATCAGTTTATAGCCAACCAATTTATCAACTAGCCTATCAATATTAGGTAAGGGATATGCATCTTTGGGACATGCCCAATTAAGATTAATATAATTAACACACATATGCCATTTTCCATTATTTTTCTTAACAAGTACAACATTGGAGAGCCAGGTTGAATACCGAGTATCAGAAATAAAATTTGCCTCTAGGAGGTCATTTAAAATTTTTTCAGCAGCCTCCACTTTCTCAGGAGATTGCCTACTGTTGTACCCCGAAATTTTCCCTTGCATTTAAAATGATCTCCTCATGCTCCTCAGGTCCTCAAGTACTCAAGACTACTCAAGAATGATCAGATGAATCCTCCTCCTAAGCAGTAGCCTATAATTAGGGTTTTGGTGTTTGTTGTACCCCAAAATTTGCCCTCCCATATTCCTCAAGAATGATCTTCAAATTGCTCAAGATGTCTCAAGAAGTAGACAGTCAAATCACCTCATAAGGCAGTCAATTCAAAACTAGGGTTTTGGTTCTTTCAAGAGATTTGGGGTTCTCAATGGTTCAATCAAATCTCATAGGCCTATATACATCCTCAAGCACCTACATGCCAAGTTTCAAGACTCACAGTGCCAATTTGCACAGTCAAAAACTCCATTTGATCTACAGTCAACTGCAAGGGATAAAATGGTCATTTTGCAGTCAAAAGTCAGAATTCTTGGTCAACATCTTATTTTGAGTTCACAATCATCATTTGATCAAGTCTTGATCATGATTTCACAAGAATAGCTCAAAAAAATCATCAAGGTGCAAAAGTTACTATTTTTGGACAGCAGAAAAGTCAACTGTACTTTGACCAGGGCATAACTCTTTCATGGTTTATCATAAAAATCCCATCCAAAGCTCATTTTGAAGAAGATGAAATTCCTACAATCCATCTTCACACTCCAAGATCAAGAAATGCTCTCACAAAAAGGTACCAATTTTTACATTATAGGTCAATTTCAAAAGTCAACAAAAGTACACTTTGAGTCAAAGGCCATAACTTGAGATTGGTAAACCCAAATGACATGGGACCAAAGGCATTGGTTAGAGGACCTCAAGGGATTTCCAAAATGTCCAAGAACATGGTCATATGATCAAAATTGAGCAAGTTGTGCATTGGAGAAGTTGGGAAATTTCCATGAACTTGCAAAAGTCAACTTTGCTCAAAACACCTTCTTTTTGCTAATGGGCCTCAAATCTCTTTTTGAAACTTCACCCATGACCTATGCACGACCCACCAAGTTAAATGGGATTTATTTTCTTAAATTTATTGATTAAATGGATTTTTAATACATATTAATTCATTTAATTAATTTAAATCATAAGAAAATACAAGATTTGATTTTTAAATCAATTTGTGAACCAAATATGATCCAAATATGCTGACCAATTCGTGCACAATCAAAAAGATACAAAAAATCCAAATTTGGCAACTTGTTCAATCATGGAAAATCAAGAATATTTGATTTATCAATCAAGGATTTAATCATCAATGCACATGGATATTGGCCCAACTCTTGACCTAATTTGATTGCCTTATACATAAGCAAGCCAACCATACCCTAATACACGACTGAAAGCTGCAGAAACGGCCATATCAATTTCAAGAATTTTCAAGAAAACTCAAAATTGGTTCTTGCATTCTAGGCCAATTCAAAGCGTTTTGTCCATCCAAACACATTGCAGGAAGCACTAGGAACGATTTGCAATCAAATTCAAGCATCAAAGCTCAAGGAATCGCTACATACCATCTCACGGTTTGCACTTTCTATTTCAAACTGTATCTCTTAATTCATGCGCATTTAACATGTTTTTGTGACTGATTTGCATTGCTAGAGATCATACAAAGCTAATGGAATGGTTGAATTGAAACATAGTGCCCAGAATCGAAAGATGCCGTGATTGAATTTCTAGGGTTTTCAAGTTTTCAAATAGGGCTTTTCAATCCAGGAAAAATTAGGACCAATGGGATACATGTTTGAAATCGTGAGGCCAAGACGATTGGAACCCATACCTCGCGAAATATTTATGTTTACTGTGCTTCTATTCACTATTTTTCCTTGCAGGAGGTAGTGGAGGTTAAAAACCCCCGCTATTTGATTTTGTTTACACAGAACCAAGGTTGAAGATGATGATGTGTTGGCATATGGTTGGTCCATTTGAAAAACGCGCGCGTTATTTTTTATTTACAGCATATTGATTTGTTTTCACATATAATAATTGCCTCTTATTCCACTAACGAATTAAACAGGTTGGTTGAGTGGCTGGGGCGTTGGCATGTGAACATTGGGACCTGGGTTCGAATCCCAGGTCCCCCAAATATTTGTTACAATTTTTCCTTATGTATTCATGTGCAGCACCCCACGCGTGGTATACCATATAGCATTGCCTGATCTCGTGCCAGATGGCCTCCTGGCAAATTTGAAGGCCAGGATTGAAGGACCATCATAGTCTTCAGTCAACGAGCGTGTAGACAAATCAGAAAGTCAACAAGGCCTGGACGTTTTGGGCTTCTCAAAATGCAGATCTCACCTCCTCTTAAGCCCAACACCCCCTATGAGTTTATTTCTTTTCTTTCCTTTTTTTATTTTTTCTTTCATTTAATTATTTTCATAATTATTATTTATATCACTAACAAAATAATTAACTTTTTAATAAAATTCAGAAAACATAAAAACATAATATTTTTATTTATTTAAATTTAATTAGTTTATTTTTGTAAATAAATATTAACATAATTTGTTTAGTTTAATTAGGTTAATTTTAACTTTTTTTTGCAATAATTTAAAATTAATGTAGGATTAGGGTTTTTAATAACTTTTAATCATTTTATTTTTATTTCCTTAAAATATTCAAAAAAACCAAAAAAATATTTCTTTTTATTAATTAATTAGTTTAGGTTTAATTTAATTAAATGCAAGATAACAAAAAATCTCTTTCTCAAAAAAAGGGTCAAAACCCTAGAAAACTCTCCGATTTAATTTTTTCTCGCGCGTATGATTTTTTTGATCCCTATTTTTATTCAATTATGTAATTGCTCCGAGGATGTAATAGCTTTAATTAGGACTTTTTACCGCTTTTATTTATTTTCCGCAATTTACTTTTCAAGGGTTTGTTTTTGGCGATGTAAATACCCGACGCCTTGTAATAGCTTAGTTTTATTTTCCGCAACTATTAACTGCTAGATGTATGCTAACTAGACTATGCATGACAAGATCTCTCTTAAACTAAAATCAATCGTAGCTCACCATAACATGTACAAAGATAACATAACTGAAATTGACACACTCGCACATGCCACTCTTAGGGTACGTCTCACTTGGTTGCCTCGACGTGATCATTGAGTATAGGAAGTTTTAGAGGTCGCCCTCCTGTCTAAAGATCAAAGTTGCCTCGAAACGGTTGCCTCGGATAAAACGATCTAAGACACTAGGGTTACGGCTAAGGCGTCCGAAAACTCCAACGACGGTGTTACCTACTTCTCAATAGTGGGATAGCACTGTATAAAGGACATTTGCACAGTTTAATTCCCTTTTGAGTAGGTAGAGGTTCTCAGGTACTTGCTCTTTCAAAACAAAACCAACTTTTTGCACTTACACTTTTTTCGAACAAAGTTTTCAAACAACACTTCATACACTCTTGAGGACAGAAACAAGAGTTAAATCGAAGTTTTCAAACAAAACTCTTTTCAAAACCCACAAACACAAGAAAATCAAAACCTTTTGAAAACATAGTGAGCAAGTACCTAAGAGCCCGTGGATAACCACAGATAGAAAGGGTGCTAACACCTTCCCTTTCTATAATCTACCTCCCGAACCTGAGAAACATCTCGAAAAGGAATTTTGCTGTGCTTTTGTCCTTTCCTTGTTGGATTAAATAAAAGACGGTGGCGACTCTTTCTTACCGCGACATTTTGCGAAACGCAAACGCGAACCAGCATTCCAAAACAGTCAGTTCTATTCCCACCGATCACAGAACTGGCGACTCTGCTGGTGATTTTATAAGTGATGTGTACCTTAGGATTAGATCACTTGTGTTTTCAATTGTATTGCTTTGTATGCTATAAACTTTGTGGGCTTGTATCAGAGTTTTATAGATCCTAACCCGGATCTGGGGGTACCCTTTTTTAGATATGTAGCAATAAACTGTGAGGGATCTGTCCGGCATAGACCGACACGGATGAAGCAGTAGCTACGTTGGTGTTACACCTTGGTCTGTACCGATATCCCTTGTGTTGGAACGAGGAGAATATGGGTCTTCTAAGGAGTCATTAAGCACCAACTGACCTTAGAACCTTAAATTGACCAACTTGGCCATAGAACAGTAGCAATATGCTACACTCATTGAGACTAAACTCTCGCAATGGTTCCGGCCGCAAGAAAAGGTTGCCAAACTGGAATTATGACCGATTGAGGGTAGTCAGTGATATTAAGATCCTCTAGAACCCGGTTACTATTTGTAGGACAGGTCTTAACCAACTGAAACTGAAAGAGGGTAATGCCTAAACTCCATGCCAGCCTAAACTTAAGGCTATTCGTGTGACTTGTGTGCCTTCAAATCTGAACTACCTGCACATTCTTGTTATCTGACAGCGTGCGTTCCTTTCAGGTTTTGTTTACAGTCCTTGTCCAACAGTTTGGATTTATTGTAGGGCTTACTTACACCTCACACTTTTGCATACCTGTACATAACATCATGACATCATACCATAGCATTTTCCTTAACCATTTCAAGGATCTCAAGGGCTTGTGATGCAGGTTAGGATAAATCAATTGTCCAGCAAAGGGGATTTATTTTCCTCTAGCCAAAGTTGTCTAGAAATCCAAACACGATAACTTGAGTCAGGGGCCATGACCCTCTCGATATGGTGAGCCTGACTCTTGAAGAAGGATTCTCAGCAACATGAAGTTCCTTCAATCAAGCTACCAAATTCAAATTCTAACAAGTTTCTTTGTTTACCCCACGAGATCCTTGAAAACATTGCATACATATATCATACATATCATTGCATTACAGGTACCATTACAGGTCTCTTATCTTCTTCGTTGTTTATTTCAACAATCATCATGTCTACTGAACCTTCCACTGAGCAAGCTATCAAGGCCCTCCAGGCCCAGAATGAAGAGTTGGTTATGATCCTAGCCAAGGGTCAACAGGATTTGAAGACCCTGATTGTGAAAGAGAGGAAGAAGAAGAAGAAGAAGAGGACCGTCCTGTTCAACACTGGACGCAGGTTTGGAAATGGACTGTAGAATGAGGTTGATCTGACCACCTCCTCTGTAGGGAAAGACAGCCCACAAGAGAGAAGGGTTCCTAGCCCCGTGTTCTCCGACAACGAGACGAATTATGATGAAGAACAGTACCCTCCTGTTGAGGATAGGTACAAACAGTTGGAGGACCGCTTGAGCGCTATGGAGATACAGAACGTGCCCGGGCTGGACATTGGAGACCTAGGTCTATCCTCTAGGGTGGTGATTCCCCATAAGTTTAAGGCACCTGCCTTTGCCAAATATGAAGGAGCTTCCTGCCCAAAGCTGCACCTCCGATCGTATGTAAGGAAGATCCAGCCTTACACAGCTGATAAGAATTTGTGGATCCATTTCTTTCAGGATAGTCTTTCAGGGACTCAGCTTGAGTGGTTATATCAGCTGGATGGAGCCAGTATCCGTAACTAGGAAGATTTGGCTACTGCGTTCTATAAGCAGTATCAATATAACTCCGACCTCACTCCTACGCGTACCCAACTCCAGGTTATGTCAATAGGGACGGGTGAAGGATTTAAAGAGTATGCTCAAAAATGGAGAGACCTTGCCGGAAGGGTGGAGCCACCTTTAACTTATTGTGAGCTTGTTGATATGTTTTTGGGGACCCTGTCTGGTTCATTCTTTAACCATCTGATTGGAAACTCTTCAGCCGGGTTTACAGACCTTATCTTGACTGGTGAGAGGATTGAAGCCGACATCAAAAGTGGGAAGATTCAAGAAGCTACACCTTCTGATGCTCAGAAAAAGCCTTACAGTGGGAAGAAAGAGTCCAATGCCGTGTACAGTCAAAAGAGTCGCCGTGACCAACACGTAGGGGTAGTCTTGATCTCTGGTTCTGCTTCACATCGACAACAGCAAAAGGGAAATCAACGAAGGCCGGACGAGCCAAAAAGAAAGTTCACCAACATCAACATGCCATTGTCACAAGCATTGGAGCACATGTTGAAGATGAATTTGATTACGGTGGTAAACCCTCCTCTGAACCCTAAGACTTCTTCTCCTAATTACAACCCATATGCAAGGTGTGCTTATCATTCCGGTAGACCGGGGCACGATACTAACGATTGTTGGGCGCTGAAATACAAGATTCAGAATATGATTGACGCTAAGGAGATCGAATTCGAGCCTCCTGAGACTCCCAATGTGATCACTGCTCCCTTGCCAAAACATGGCTAGGATTGAGAGACTTTTGTTCATTTGAATTCTGAAATTGTATTTTTCTTTGCTTATTCAAACAATTATCATGTCAAGCTCTCTTATTTCATTAATGCATCACACGTGTCTGTTTTGAATTAATTGTTTTCACTATGCTTAAAATTGCTTTCATTTTTTTATGTTTAACTCTCGATTAAAAAATTCTAAGCCTTTTAAGGGAGGATGACGAAAACGATACACGATCTTTACAGTATGCTTTTTGAACAGATCCCGCTGATGAGGTACATGCATTGTTTCAAATCCTAAATAGTGGAGTTATAAGGAAGATAATCCCTCGTCAACCCCTTTGAGACAAAGAAGTTGGAGTTTTTCTTTTCATGAATTAAAACTCTTAATTATAACCTGGGGCAGGGTAGTTCTCTCAGTTGATCCTGGTGCACAATAAATGGCATCAAAGAAGTCCTTTCAAAACAAGAGACAGTGATGGTTCCGAATAATTATAAGGACAGGCAGTCATTGTCTCTCAAAATAAAAGCCCAATAAGTCAAAACCTACGAAGGAGACTTGCAAAAAAAAACCGGGGCATCCCGCTGACTGTAAGCTAAGGTTGAATTCCAACAAATGCATCTTCGGGGTAAGGTCTGGAAAGCTCCTAGGCTCTGTCGTCAGTTGCAAAGGTATTGAAGTTGATCCTGCAAAAGTCAAAGATATCCAATATATGCCAGCTCCTCGTACTAAGAAGGAGGTCAGAGGTTTTCTAGGACGACTAAACTACATTGCCCGATTCATCTCTCACTTGAGTGTTACTTGTGTGCCACTCTTCAAGCTATTTAAGAAAGATCAAGTAGTCAGATGGAACGGCGACTGCCAAATAGCATTTGACAAGATCAAAGAATACTTATAAGAACCACTAACTCTGATGCCACCAGTTGAAGGAATACCTCTAATCATGTACTTAACCGTGTTAGAGAATTCAATGGGTGTGTGTGTTGGGGCAGCATGACGAGTCTGGTCGAAAAGAGCATGCAATATACTACCTTAGCAAAAGTTTACCGACTGTGAAACAAGATATTCACTGCTCAAAAAACGTGTTGCGCTTTGGCATGGGCTGCTCACGGACTAAAACAGTATATGTTAACTCATACCACTATATTAATCTCTAAGATGGATCCCATCAAGTACATCTTTGAGAAACCAGCTCTCTCCGGAAGGATAGCCCGATGGCAAACGATCTTAACTGAATACGATATACCGTACAATGCACAAAAATTAATAAAAGGAAGTGTGATACCAGATCATTTAACACATCAAGCTTTGGATGATTACCAATCTATGAACTTTGAATTCTTGGACGAGAATATCATGCTGATTACACATTATGAAAAGCCTAGACCGTATGAAGGACCTGAACAAGGATCCCAATGGACTATGGTTTTTGATGGAGCTTCCAACGCACCGGGTAACAAAATTAGGGCTTTGATCATTTCTCCTGAAGGTTGCCACACTCCCTTCACTGCCAGAATCTGCTTTGACTGTACCCACAATATGGCCGAATATGAAGCGTGCATCTTGGGCCTTAAAGTTGCTATTGACCTAAGAATCAAATTCTTAAGTGTACATGGAGACTCAGCTTTGGTCATCAGTCAAGTTAAAAGAGAGTGGGATACAAAACATCTAAATCTTATCTCTTACAAAGAGCTTCTTCTAACCTTGATCCCATACTTTGAAGAGGTTACCTTTGAGCATATTCTGGGGGAGGAAAATCAATTGGCAAATGCTTTGGCTACCATGTCTTCTATGTTCAAGGATAGATGGGACAACGAAGCTCCTCGAATTACTATCGAAAGGTTTGACGAACCAACACACTTCTATAAGATTGATACTGATGGTGTAAAGGAGAAGCCTTGGTTTCATGAGGTGAAAATATATCTTGAAGCTTAAGAGTATCCTGAAGGGGCGTCAGTCAACGACAAGAAATTCCTACGGAGGTTCTCATCCAATTTCTTCTTGAGCAATGGGATCTTATATAAGCGCAACTGTTGTACCCCAAAATTTGCCCTCTCATTTATCAAAACTTATCTCACAAGATCTCTTTGACTCAAGACTGGACTAGGGTTTGGTCAGCTAAAGACATCAAATCTTGCATTGACAACCCAAAATTAGGGTTTGAGTTTGCACAAGGATTTTTGGACTATCAATGCTTCATATGACTTTCAAACATAATTATGTATCCCAAAGATCACTCATGACAAGTTTCAAGCCTTGAACCACATTTTTGATCAGTCAATTGGACAGTTGACCTAAAAATCAACTGTATTGGGGAAAAAGTCAACCATGGCCAATTTACAGTCAAACTTCATAATTTTTTATCAACATAAACATTTTAGACTCATATTTATCATTTGATCAAGTTCGGATCACAATTCCTCAAGAAATTTGGTCAAATCACAAAAAGGGCAAAATGGTCAAAATTAGGGTTTTGACTGAGGAAGGGCAATTTCTGATTTTTAACCTAGAAAATGACCAATTGAGTTAAAGCATAATTTCAAGGATTCAATTACATTATCTTGACTTAATTACATGGCTCAAAACATTTCAAATTCATTGGATTGACAAATGAAGTTTGCAGACAACTAATCAAAAGTCAATTATACAATAAAAAGTCAAACTTTGACTTTTTTGGTCAAAATCAAGTACCAAGGGTCATAATTCATCAAAACATGTCAAAATGTGAAACTTTTTTATCAAGAAAACCAAAATTTAAAATTAGGGTTTGAATTTGAAAATTTTCCTAACTTAGAAATTTTCTAAGTATATAAAATTTTCTTATTTTTTCTCAACTTTAGGCCACTTTTTCACCATGATGCATAATGATTCAAGGAAAATTCCCAACATGAAAGTTTTATACCTCCATGAAATCTACAAATTTTATTCATACACTTTTCCATAAAGATTCTTGGATCTCAAGATATAAATTCATGAACACATGGTCATGAACTAAATAACTTAGTGAAATTTTGCCCTAATTTAGGCAGGTTTTGGACTCAACTTCATGGCCATTTTTCACCTAGTTCCAAGAGGTATCTCAAAATTAATTTAACATATGAATTATATATCACATTGCAAGCTTTCCAAAATGTCAGAGAACTCCTCAAGATCATTTTTGAGTATGGAGAATCGAAGAGATGAAGTTGGCAATTTCTCACATTTTGTCCAAGCCATTTCATGATGAACACAAATGCAAATCAATCCTATGCTGCCTAATACATGCTTTAAAGGTCCCAAACTTGTTCCACACTCCTTAATTAAATGCTTACTCAGTTGGCAAAGCTTTGATCCATGCCTTTGATCCATTATCCAATTTGCAATTCCATTTATGGCAAAAAGGGACCATTGCCATTTTGAAAAAGATCAACTTTTGCAAACTTTACAATCTTGAGCGTTTGACCTGTCCCCTTGGCACATACAAGTACCAAATACCTAAGGCAACTTGTAGAGAAGAAATACCAACCCTAAGCCATCCAGTACAAGCATGTAAAGCTTTGTCTTATCACTTTACTTCAAGTACAAGAAAAGTGGCAAAAAGGCTAGGAGAGGCACAACTGATAGAGGGTTGACATCAAACCATTTCCATACTAATATAAAAACATTATGCAACACAAAACATGATTGAGAAAAGGCCTGAAACACTCCCAACCAGCAAAACACCAAAAATCTGTCCAAAACTGCAGTTTTTGCATAAGCATACCCATCTTCTATTTTGCTCGTGCGTTTTGAGTTTTGATCATTCAAACATCTTACATACTTGATATCAAACCCATCCAGGCCTTCATCCTTGTTCTGTAATCACTTTTCCATCATCTGCCATTGTTGATTTCAGAGCTTGCAGTTTGACTTGGCCAAGGAGTTTCAGGTACTTTCAGAGCAAGACAAGAGTTGGAATACATCCAGGGAAGTTTAAGGAAGCTCAAGCAAGCATCAGACCTCAATCAAACTCATCCCAGTTTCATCCACGATTCCAAATGAAGGAGGTAAAATCTCAAACTCTTTCTCTTTGTACAGGCAACCATAGGCCACGATTTGTGAATAAAAAATGTAGTCCTCATCATAACGAAGTTGTGTATATCCTCATCTTGCATTAATTTTACTTGAGCTGAGAGAATTTGGAACTTGAATTTTCTGAAAAATATTAGGTTAAAATTTAGGGCTGTTAAAATTCTCTTTGATCTTTGATAGTTATCTTACATAACTTATATGGTTGGAAACGTGAGTTCAAGTACTACAACTTTTATGTTATAAGTTTTCATTTTTATGGAAGTATGAGAGAGTTACAGGATGTCTGGCCAAGCTTGAGGAAGGAGATGAAGTACAGGGCAAGGGCTTGTTTTGGGTTATCTTGTTTTGTTTTCCTTAAGAAAATGGAAACATAGCCACCCCAATGGCAAAGTAGCACGCTGGTGAGACCCATGTCTTGGGTTCGAACCTGCGGGCTACTTTTGTATTTTTTCACATTTTTCCCTTTTCCATTTTGCTATTTTTGCAGGTTGGGCTTGGTCTTTTGGGCCAGGATTTTTTGCTAACACTTTACCACCAGCTTTGCTACATTACCCCCCCCCCCCCCCCCCCTTGTCAACTTTTATATTTTTATTTTTTTATTTGTTTTATTTTCATATTTAATATTTTAAATATTTCTTTAATACATAAAAATCCCAAAAAATATAAATTAATAATATTTCACTTTTATTTTATTTCTCACATAAAAATATATTTTATTTTACTAGGATATCATTTATTTTCTTAATAAACTTGTAAATATAATTAAACATATTTAGTTCAATTTATTTTTTCATTTCATACTTATAAAACTTATTTTTGCATATATATATAATTTTATTTTTATTCAATATTATTTATTATTTTTATACAAGAAAATATATAAAATAATACATATAAAATCTTTATTTTATTTTAAAATAATAATTAGGGTTAAACCCCTTTTAAAAATGAATTCCTTTTCCTTATATTTTTAGGTTTAGATGAAAATTTCTTTTACATAAAAAAACAAGACGCAAAAAATCTTTCCTTGCATGTATATTATGTGGCATCCTTAAATATTGTATATATTCTAATTCGTACAAATTCGATTTGGTTGTAATAGTTTATTTAGGATTATATTTTTGCAAATCCCCATTCAAATTTGTATTCCCCCTCCCATAAATTGTTGTAATAGCTTAGAAATATTTACATTACACAATTTATCGCTTTATATGCCATGATTAGTAATTAGAGTTTATATGACAAGAACAAAACAAAGCAAAATAGAAAACCCTAAGTACAAGGCAAAATCAAAGCATGAAAGTGACACACTTGCACACAAGCACCCTTAGGGTTTCTCCACTTGGTTTCTTAAAACAAAAATGGCCATGTTACGCATGCGAAGTATCTTGGTAAAACAAAACAAACATAAAGATCATAGTCCCTCGATGACGCTATTCAAAATGTTGCCTTATAAAATGATCTTGGTCCCTCAAAATGCTAAGATACTTTGCAAACAATGCTAATCATGGCATACGATGACCCACGCTCTTCCCGTTTACATCCAAAGATAGGGTTGCTTACCAAATCAATGGTAAGACAACAATGTCGAAGGAATAGAAAATGCACAAGAAAGACATTTGAGTAGGTAGATAGCTTCTAGTTACTTGCTCTATTTCAAAATAACAATCCTTGCTAGTTTCAAAACAAACACACACATTTCAAAACATCTTACAATCATTGAAAACATTTTCAAAAGACAAACATCTTTGTATACATTCTTACGAACAAGAATCATTACAAAGATTGCCTAAACGAATGGCCTCTTTTACAAAATACTTTCAAAAACCACACCAAACACAATTTCAAATAAACAAAAGCAAGTGATCTAAGCAAGTAACTAAAGCCCATGGAAAACCATGGATGAAAAGGGTGATAATACCTTCCCTTTTCATAATCTACCCGCAGAACTCAAGAAAACATCTCAAAGGTATTTCCTGTGCTTTTCCACCTTTCCTTTTGGATAAAAGAAAAGTCAGTGGCGACTCTTGCTAACCGCAACATTTGCGATAAAATGCAAAACCTCAAGTCAGTTCTCCCACCGTATCATAGAACTGGAGACTCTGCTGGGGTTTTTTTATAAAAGTGGGGTTACCTTAGGGTTTAGAACACATTTACTTGCTTACATTGTTTGACTTGTTTGCTTTACATTATGGTTCTTTAATTGGGTTTGAATCCTCCACCCGGATTTGGGAAACATTATAGGTAAATAGCAATACTTGTGGAAATTGTGCGGGGTATATCGACATGGTTTAAGCAATAGCTATGTCAGTGTGACATATTTGTGGATACCGGTAGCCTTTGAGTTAATCAAAGAGAATGCGGGGCCGCTGAGTGATGTCATGAAGCACTAATGAACTTCTAGAACCCTTTACTTGACCAACTTGGCCTTTAGGATATAGTGAGATGACCGGCTTTGGTGCAGTCCGAAGTTGGTAGATACTCGATACTACACTCATTGAGGTTTGGTTTCTTTGGATATTTCGGTCTCCATTAAAGAGGTTTGAGCTGAAATAATGACAAAGGAAACAATCCAGTGATATTGAGCTCCTTAGAACCCGGTTACTATTATTAGGACAGGTTGAGCCAACTAAACTTTAAGAGGGTACTTACCTATAAAACCCCATGAAAGCCTAAACTAAGAACTTGTTTGATTTGCTTGTATATGCATACTTGTACATAACATCATGGACATCATGAGCATCATATGCATTCACTGACCATTTCAAGGATTTTGGAGATTCATCTTTGTTCTTGTTTTATAGGATATGGATTCACTCCGCATGAAAAATATCCAAATCAACCTTGTATGAATTCCTCCACAACTCAAGGAGTTAGCTTCAAGGATCCCTGAGAACTCTCTATTCACCGAGAGGCACGATCGTCTACTCAACTTTGTCACCTCCAACACAGAGGAGGATATGATGAAGGTTCTCTTCCAGTTCTTTGACCCTTTGCATCATTGCTTCACATTCCCCGACTATCAGCTTGTGCCAACTTTGGAAGAATTTTCTCAAATCTTGAGGATTCCTATTCTCAATCAACTACCTTTCAACAGTATGGAAAGAGATCCAAAGCCAGAAGAGATTGCTTAAGCCCTGCACTTGCACTCATCTGATGTCACAACTCATTGGGAAACTGGAAGTGGTGTCAAAGGCTTCTTGGAAAAGTTTCTGTTTGAGAAAGCCCAAAATTGTTGGAATTCCCTAGACTTGCAAGCTTTTGAGGAGATTATGGCTCTTCTTATATATGGGATGGTCTTGTTCCCCAATCCTGACCAACTCATAGATGTGAGTGCCGTCAAAATCTTCATATCACGCAATCTGGTGCCTACATTACTAGGGGATATCCTACACTCTTTTCACACTCGTACAATGAGGAAAAGAGGGTGAAGGGGTGAAAAACACAAGAAGGGGGGGTTGAATTGTAAAACTGGAATCTTAAAGCAATTGACAAGATATTTTTATCCTGGTTCGTTTGATCTCAAACTACTCCAGTCCACGCGTCAAGGTGATTTCGCCTCTCTCCAACGAGGTCTTAATTCACTATATTCAACTGAATACAAATCTGCTTTAACAACTGCTAAAGCCTTCTTGATTCAAACCACAATCCGGTTTGTCAAGGCAACACTTTCTTACAAAGGTATAAAACAAATGTGTGTGAATGTTTTCTACAAAACTATATCACAACTGTGATGTATACACAAATTAAGCTTAGAAACTTAGATTGCTAAACACTAATGGAGTATCAGAGTTTGTTGGTTTAGCAAAACTGGTAGATGAAGATTATTGTTCAGCTTTGTGCGTGTAGAGAGTTTGGAAGCATTAGCCATGATAATCTTCGAAGCCTTGTTTATATAGCACTTGAGAAGATGAACGTTGAATGCAATATTCTTGATTCAATGCTAATAACAAGCTTTCCTTTTTGAGCAGATCTTGTCTAGAATGATGCCGTTGGAATTAATTAGCGTTCAATGCACAGTACCGTTGCTTCTTCAATGCACGTTCTGGCTTGGCTCATTCTGATTCTGCTTCGCTGCTGATGAACTATTTGATTCTGTATCAGAGTGTTTTACGCGCAGTTCTGTTCATCAAGCTTCAGCAAGTACGTGAGTTAATCTTCTGATCTTCACGTTCTGATTCAGCAACTTCTGATGCTGGTGTATCAAATCAAATTCTGATGCTGAAGAAGTGATCTTGCTTATTTTAATCAGCATATCTGCAAGTCAGAGCATAGTATTTTTAGGCAGCATATAGTTCAAACATGAAACATATAAATACTGTATCTTTTCACTTTGTTATCATCAAAACTTAAATATAGGGTACTAGATTCAAACATTGTTCTAACAATCTCCCCCTTTTTGATGATGACAAAAACTAGATATTTTAAATAAAAAGTAACGTGAAAAGGTATCTAGGAAATGTTTCAGAGTTAAGAAGTAAAGAGAAATCAGAGTTTAAGAGATACTCCCCCTGAGTTTGTTACTTCCCTTTGATATGCGTGTTCTTCAGGATCAGATCTTTTTCTATCTTTGAACATCAGATTATAGGTCTTTGACTTATCAGAGAGCAGAGCTTCAGAGCTTTTCCTGTCAGAGCTTTGCTTCGGATCAGAGTGTTAGGTCGATCAGAACTTCATATTTGATCAGAGCAACATGAGCTTCTACATTTTGATCAGAGCTTCTAGCTTCTAGTCTTCATAGTGTTCAAGAGCTTCCTTGTGCCTGTAGACTTAAAAACAAAACAGAAAAACATTTCAAGTAATAGAGTTAGAATGTTTGAGAGTTTCTGTCTAGTTAGCCGTTATTGATTTTAAATATCATTCTTGTTCTCCCCCTTTTTGTCAGCAATCAAAAAGTGCTGGTGATGTGTAAAAACACTTAAGATCAGAAAAACTAATTATATTAAAATAGTTCAGAATCAGAGCAAAATAGCATTACAAAACATAGTCAAGACAATACATCAGAAAATGAAGAAAACATAGAGAATGTCATGCAAAAAAAAATTTAAGGTTGTGGGGGCATGCGTGAGAACAGGCTTTCCAGCATTGCTTGAATCTTTTCAGAAGTTTCATTCTGCTTCTGAACCATGGTGACAACAGTGTCAATCTTGCTGTCCTGTACATTCATTCTTGCTTCCATCTTCTGATCATTCTCTTCCATCCTCTGCTGGAGACGCAAGTCATTCAGCCTTAGTTCTTCCAGAGCCTGCCTGTCCAAGGCAGCTTGAGAACTTTCAGCAGGAGGAAGCTTCTCAGAAGTTTCAGCTACATCTTCTGCTGGATTTTCTTCCTGAAGGGTCTTGTCTTCTTCTGATGGTTGCACCTGTGCAGCTTGCTCTTTCTCAGACCAGGATTCACTGTCTAGAGGGAGTACAACTTCTTGAGGCAGCTGACTCTCAACTTCCTTCAGCAGCTTGCTAAAGTTCTGTTGAGCCTGCTCATAGTTGACGTCCTGCAGCTTGAGGGCTTCAGCACGTACCCATACTCTGAACTGTGACCAGAGCTGATCAGAAGCAGCTGGGTCGATCATCCCCGGACAGACTTGCTTCAAAGAAGCAATCCATTGCAGCATACCTGTTTCAAAATTCAAAATACCAGAGCTAACATCTGGTTGCTTTGGTTTGGGTATGGCAATTTTGTGTCTTAGATCAGCAAGACGTTCAAGACTTGTTAAGTCAATGAAAGTTCTGCTGGGGTTTTCAGATGATTGGTTTTCAGAGGTTGTTTGTTTTGGAGGAGGGTTATCAGAGTCAGAGGATATTTCTATTGGAGTGGTTGGAGTTTTTGGAGGTGTTGATTCCTCTGAAGATGGCAACTGGGGCCTGATAATAGTAGTTCCACATGGCAACTGGATTGCCAGCGGTGAAGGTTGAGGTGAGTGAGGATCAGAATGATGTGGAGAAGGGGTTTCATAGCGGTGAAACTCTGTTTGTGGCGAAGGTGGATTATTTTCTGGTTGAGGAGGTGGAATCTCTGATTGCTCAGGGATCAGAGGTTCTTCTGTGAGAGGTTGTTGTGGTTCTGATTCTGGTTCTGGTTGTATTTCTGGTTCAGGTTGTGGTTCTGGTTGTGGAGGAGGAATATTTGGTGGTTCAGAATTTGGTTGAGCAGAGGCATGTTCACGCTCAATATCAGCTAGCACTCTATCAAGTGCTGGTGTTGTTGAAACAGTTGGTTGTTTGGTAATTTTGATTCTGGGTCTTCTGAGTAGTAAGGCCTCAGAAGGGTCTTCTGGTATGGTTTCATCAATAGTAGGGATTGGGATGGATATTCTGTGAGAGGTTTTAGGAGGGGCAGCAGATGTTGGAATAGTAGATGAAATTGAAATAGGGGCAGCAGATGAATTACCTCGTTTCTTTGGAGTCTGATGAGATGATCCTTCTGCTTTCCTCTTCTTTGTCTTCTTCTGAGTCACTTCAGGTTGCACTTGACTCAGATCTTTGATCTTCAGCTTTGAACCTGCATCTTCTTCCTTGTATGAATCTGGATACTTGAGAAACATATCAGGTTGGGATTCCATTTCAGAAAATCTTGGGAAATTACTCAGAGGCACTCTTCTGCTGGAGATGTCAGCAGTTGAAGTAGCTCTGGGTTCCTTCCTAATATTTTCTATCAGCTTCATCTTTTTCAGGTTCTTAGCGTTCAGCGGTTTTCCAACAGTTGGTTCCATAGTGCCCAGCACTTGAGCTTCGCTCAGATAATCTATCAGCTTATTCTCTGTCAGAATATCTGATATGAGCCTCCCAAACGGTATCCAGTCCCTTTTGGTCCTTTCTTCTTCTCTAGTCTCTTTCACACTAGTCTTGAGATGGTTGAACAGGAAGTGTGCCAGATTGATCTTCACCCTCTGATCAATAAAGTAGATCAGAAATTGCTGATCCACGTTTATATAATCAGGAGAGCTTGTTGGCTTCCTGTGATTGAAACAGCCCAGAACAATCTTGGCCCATACTCTGCAGTGATCCTTCAGATCCTTAATTTTGCTGCTGGGAAATCCAAGAGTGAAAATGCTGTTGGCTACCACACCTATATCAAGGCATCTGTCAGCCATGTCCACACAACGGACTCCACCACCACTTTGACCAATTAACCTAGCAATGAGGTCTTCAGAAATTATTATCTTCTTTCCCATGACAGAAGAGATGACTAGATGTTTATGAATCTTGGCGTGAATCCAAAATTCCTTGACAAGCTCTGGGAAAGTTGGTCCAACCAACCTATCGAAATACCTCTCCCACTTTTGAGCCCTAATCTCTTCAGTTAGGTCAAATCCATTTTCCTTCAAACTTTCGAAGCCGATGATTAACTCAGAGAGAACTTCAAGATTCTTTACCGGTGTGAGAAGAGTTCTGGTAGGCACCTGATATTGCTCAGAAGTTTCTTTCTTCTGATTCCTTGCAGAAATGCTGGAGGATGCCATTGTTCTCACACAACAAATATTTTAGAATGATTTAAGAGAAAAAGGTTTTGAAGGAGATAAACTCAGAAATATGCAGAAAGTTCTTGAGAGATTATGAGAAAGCGTAAAGAGTAAGAATGAAGAATAATGTGCTTAAATAAAGTTTTCAAAAATTATTTTGAAAAATTAAACGTTTTTAAGAGAGAGAAAAAAAATAATGATTGCCATTAACAAGCGTGATTACTCTGCATTAAATGCTTGCTGATTTTGGGGGATTTGAGAAAGATACTTAAAAACGGTTACCAGACATGTGTCTCAATGCACCCAATCAGCGCTTTCCTTTCTCAGAAGCGTGCACGCGTTCTGCTTCAGGGATTTGCTGATGATTGGATGACACTTGTTTGATGTAGTGATCAGCACGTCTGTCTTTGAGATTAGACTCTCAGATCTTTAGACTTGCATCTGATACAATCTGAATGTTCTATCTTTCTGAAAGAAGATTGATCAGAAGTTCACAGTAAAATAATTACATTCTGAAGATAAATACATGGAATTAAAACATTTTCATTCTGGGCATACTTTCATGCTGAGATGTTTCAGAATGAAATTAAACCTATCTTCTGAAAGGGGTTTAGTAAAGATATCAGCCCATTGATGGTCTGTATCTATAAATTTCAAGTTTAAAATACCTTTCTGAATATAGTCCCTAATGAAATGATGTTTTATTTCTATATGCTTAGCTCTAGAGTGTAAAATAGGATTCTTACTTAAGCAAATAGCAGAAGTATTATCACAAAGAATAGGAATGTTACTCTCAAAAATCTGGAAGTCTTCAAGCTAACTTTTCATCCAGAGCATTTGTGTGCTACATCCAGCTGCTGCTATGTACTCAGCTTATGCTGTTGACAGAGCAATTGTTGACTGCCTTTTGCTGGACCACGAGATCAGATTTTCTCCCAGAAACTGGCAGCTTCCAGAAGTACTTTTACGTTCCACTCTGTCTCCAGCAAAATCAGCATCACAGTAGCCTACTAAGCTGTAATCACTAGATTTTCTATAAAACAAACCCAGATTAGTAGTACCTTTCAGATACTTGAAAATTCGCTTAACAACTGTTAAGTGAGATTCTCTAGGATCTGATTGGAATCTAGCACAAATACATACGCTGAATAAAATATCAGGTCTTGAAGCTGTCAGATAAAGGAGAGAACCAATCATACCTCTGTAGACTTTCTGTTCTACGCTTTTGCTTACCTCTTCTCTTTCCAGAATGCACGTGGGATGCATTGGAATCTTTGATGGCTTACATTCTGAGAGGTCAAATTTCTTCAGAAGATCTCTGATGTATTTGCTCTGATGAATGTAAGTTCCCTCTGGAGTTTGATTGATCTGAATTCCTAGAAAGAATTTCAGTTCCCCCATGAGGCTCATCTCAAATTCTGCCTGCATACACTTAGCAAATTTTCTTCCAAGAGAAGGATTAGTAGAACCAAAAATAATATCATCAACATAAATTTGACAGACTAAAATGTCACTCTTAACTGTTTTACAGAATAGAGTAGTGTCCACTTTCCCTCTGGTGAATTCATTTTCAAGCAGAAAGTTACTTAGCCTTTCATACCAAGCTCTGGGAGCTTGTTTCAGACCATACAGTGACTTTTTCAGTTTGAAAACATGTTCTGGATGTTTTGTATTTTCAAAACCTGGGGGTTGGTGAACATAAACTTCTTCTTCTATATAACCATTTAAGAATGCACTTTTGACATCCATCTGATACAGAGTGATGCCTCTATTAACAGCAAATGAAATTAAAAGTCTGATAGATTCTAACCTGGGGACTGGGGCAAAGGTTTCTGTATAGTCTATCCCCTCTTGCTGACTATAACCTTGTGCAACCAGTCGTGCCTTGTTTCTGACGACTTCACCTTGTTCATTGAGCTTGTTTCTGAACACCCATCTTGTTCCAATGACGTTGAATCCTTTTGGTCTGGGAACGAGATCCCATACGTCGTTTCTGGTGAATTGATTCAGCTCTTCTTGCATTGCCAGAATCCAGTCGTTGTCCAGAAGTGCTTCATCAATAGAAGAAGGTTCAATCAGAGACACAAGTCCCATAAGAGTTTCTTCAGAGTTTCTGAAGCTTGCTCTTGTTCTGATTGGATCTTCCTTTCTTCCTAGAATAGTCTCTTCTGGGTGATCCAAACTGCTTCTGGGTAATCTCTTCTGAGGTTGATCAGCAGCAGTTGTAGGATTTCTAGCATTGCTCCTTTCAGACGTTGAAGGAATGTCTGTGTTGAGAGCTTCTGATGACTTGTCTTCAGAACCTGCAAATTCAATTTCTATACCTGCAAGATTTTCATTCTGCTTTGACTTTTCAGAGTCAAGCTTGTCATCAAAACGAACACTGATTGATTCTTCCACAATCTGTGTTTCTGTATTGTATACTCTGTACCCTCTTGAGCGTTCAGAGTATCCTAACATAATACACTTCTGTGCCTTAGAATCAAACTTGTTCAAATAATTCTTAGTATTCAATATAAAGCACGTACATCCAAATGGATGAAAATACGAAATGTTGGGCTTTCTGTTCTTCCACAATTCATATGGAGTCTTTTCCAGAATAGGTCTTATTGAGATTCTATTCTGAATGTAGCACGCTGTGTTTATTGCCTCTGCCTAGAAAGTCTTAGCAACGTTTGTCTCGTTGATCATGGTTCTGGCCATTTCTTGCAATGTTCTGTTCTTTCGTTCTACAACTCCATTTTGTTGGGGAGTTCTAGGACAAGAGAAATCATGCAGAATGCCTTTGTCATTAAAGAATGACTCAAAATCTTTATTTTCAAATTCTCCACCATGATCACTTCTGACTTTAACGATTCTAAGATCTTTTTCATTCTGAACTTGGTTACAGAAGGTAACAAACACAGAGTGTGACTCGTCCTTGTGTCTTAAGAACTTTACCCATGTCCATCTGCTATAGTCATCTACGATTACTAACCCATACTTCTTGCCACTGACTGAAGCAGTTTTAACTGGTCCAAATAAGTCAATGTGCAGAAGTTCTAATGGCTTAGAGGTAGAAACAACATTTTTGGATTTAAAAGAAGGTTTTGCAAATTTGCCTTTCTGACATGCTTCACACAGAGCATCTGAATTGAACTTCAAATTTGGAAGTCCTCTGACCAGATTGAGTTTGTTAATCTGAGATATTCTTCTCATACTAACATGCCCCAATCTTCTGTGCCAGATCAACTGCTCGTTGTTAACAGACAGAAGACATTTTACGTTCTGACTCTTTAGTTCAGAAAGTTTGATTTTGTAAATGTTGTTTTTCCTCTTTCCATTAAACAGGATAGTCCCATCTTTCTGACTAACAGCTTTACATGATTTTTGATTAAAGATTATATCATAACCGTTATCACTTAATTGACTTATGGATAACAGATTATGCATCAATCCATCTACTAGCAGAACATTATTAATAGAGGGAAGATTTCCGTTATCTACAGTTCCAGAGCCAATAATCTTTCCCCTCTGATTGCCTCCAAAGCCAACGTGGCCTCCAGGCTTAAGTTCCAGGCTTTGGAACATATGCCTTCTTCCCGTCATGTGTCGTGAGCAGCCAGAGTCCAGGTACCATGACTGGTGTTTCTGACTTGCTGCTAAAGATATCTGCAACATGTATTATTTTATCCTTAGGTACCCAGATCTTCTTGGGTCCTGACTTGTTAGTTTTACCAAAACTCTGGTTGAATTTTGGTTTCACAGAGTGCTTACTGCTAGTGTATTTGATGTCGTGTGTGTGACCATACACAAAGTGTGAATTTAGAGGAGTGTGTTTAATAATTAAATCCATGACATTCTTAGGTGTAGGAACCTTACCTTGGTATCCTATTCCTTTCCTACCGTTTCTGCTAACTCCATAGATCATTGAAGCCATTCTGCTTCTATCTATGCTTTTAGCAAGGAACTTCTGGAAACTATGATCATACTCCTTGATGATCTCATCAGCGTTGCTGGGAGTTTCAGAAATTGGTTCCTTCTGAGAGTTTTGTAAAGAGTTTTCTAATTTTAAAATTTTATCTCTCAGCTCAGAGTTTTCCAATTTGAGACTCTCAGACTTATTAGAGTCAGATTCAAGAGTCCTTTTCAGGTCCCTGAATTTAGCTCTAATCTGTTGATAACGTTCCAGAATTTCATTGAGGCTTTCAGCAAGTTCAGCCTTTGTAAAATTAACAGCGAAGTTAGGGAATACCTCTTCCGTGTCTGATTCTGAGTCTGATTCAGAAGCTTCACTGTCATCTGGAATGTTAGCCATGAGCGCTATGTTTGCCCTTTCATCATCTGATTCTGAGTCAGCTTCAGACGAGTCAGAGTCATCCCATGTGGCCATGAGACTTTTCTTCTTCTCTCTTCCAAACTTCTTTTTGGGCTTTTCCCTCTGAAGCTTTGGGCAGTCACTCTTGTAGTGTCCTTGCTCATTGCACTCGTAGCAGATGATGTCTTTTGTATTTGGCTTCTTGCTACCGGAGGAGCCTTCAGATCTTCTGTATCCAGAGGAAGAATCTGTCCTTCTGTATCTGGAAGAAGACTCGTTCTGATCAGATCTTCTGGGATTCCTGAACTTCCTTTGTCTTTGCTTCCACAGTTGATTTACTCTTCTGGAGAGAAGGGAAAGTTCGTCTTCTTCTGATGAGGATCCATCAGATGTTTCTTCAACTGCCTGCAAAACTTTAGATTCAGATTTTCTGTTAGATTTTAAAGCTAAAGGCTTACCTTGCTTCTGAGGCTCATCAGCTTCTAGCTCTATCTCATGACTTCTGAGGGAGCTTATAAGTTCCTCCAGAGTGATTTTGTTGAGATCTTTTGCTAGCTTCAGAGAAGTAACCATAGGCCTCCACTGCTTGGGTAAACTTCTGATTATCTTCTTGACATGGTCAGCAGTAGAGTATCCTTTGTCCAGAACTTTGAGACCAGCTACCAGAATCTGGAATCTAGAGAACATAGTTTCAATGGATTCAGATTCTTCCATTTTGAACGCCTCATACTTCTGAATGAGCGCCAGAGCTTTTGTTTCTTTGACTTGAACGTTGCCCTCATGCGTCATTCTGAGAGAATCAAAGATGTTCTTAGCTGTGTCTCTGTTGGAGATCTTCTCATACTCAGTATAGGAGATGGCACTAAGGAGGATGGTTCTGGCCTTATGGTGATTCTTGAAATCACGCTTTTGTTGATCAGTCATTGATTTTCTTTCTATCTTCTGACCAGTTGCATTCACAGGGTGCGTGTATCCATCTGTCACCATATCTCACAGATCAGCATCATGTGCTAGAAAGAAGCTTTCAATTCTGTCTTTCCAGTAATCAAAGTTTTCTCCATCAAAGACTGGAGGTTTGCCGCTGAATCTGTCTCTATCCTCATTGTTGTCATTGCTGAAATGAGAGTTGTTTCCTGCCATTGTGTTTTTCTGACGCTGGATCTTGTACTGACACGGTTAAGTGTTTTAGCTCAGAACCAGGCGCTCTGATGCCAATTGAAGGGGTGAAAAACACAAGAAGGGGGGGTTGAATTGTAAAACTGGAATCTTAAAGCAATTGACAAGATATTTTTATCCTGGTTCGTTTGATCTCAAACTACTCCAGTCCACCCGTCAAGGTGATTTCGCCTCTCTCCAATGAGGTCTTAATTCACTATATTCAACTGAATACAAATCTGCTTTAACAACTGCTAAAGCCTTCTTGATTCAAACCACAATCCGGTTTGTCAAGGCAACACTTTCTTACAAAGGTATAAAACAAATGTGTGTGAATGTTTTCTACAAAACTATATCACAACTGTGATGTATACACAAATTAAGCTTAGAAACTTAGATTGCTAAACACTAATGGAGTATCAGAGTTTGTTGGTTTAGCAAAACTGGTAGATGAAGATTATTGTTCAGCTTTGTGCGTGTAGAGAGTTTGGAAGCATTAGCCATGATAATCTTCGAAGCCTTGTTTATATAGCACTTGAGAAGATGAACGTTGAATGCAATATTCTTGATTCAATGCTAATAACAAGCTTTCCTTTTTGAGCAGATCTTGTCTAGAATGATGCCGTTGGAATTAATTAGCGTTCAATGCACAATACCGTTGCTTCTTCAATGCACGTTCTGGCTTGGCTCATTCTGATTCTGCTTCGCTGCTGATGAACTATTTGATTCTGTATCAGAGTGTTTTACGCGCAGTTCTGTTCATCAAGCTTCAGCAAGTACGTGAGTTGATCTTCTGATCTTCACGTTCTGATTCAGCAACTTCTGATGCTGGTGTATCAAATCAAATTTTGATGCTGAAGAAGTGATCTTGCTTATTTTAATCAGCATATCTGCAAGTCAGAGCATAGTATTTTTAGGCAGCATATAGTTCAAACATGAAACATATAAATACTGTATCTTTTCACTTTGTTATCATCAAAACTTAAATATAGGGTACTAGATTCAAACATTGTTCTAACAGAGGGGTCCTTATGTGTTGCACTCCCCTCCTGGCAAGATGGTTTATTTCTCATCTTCCCCAATCAGTCTTAAAGAATGAGCAAGGATTAAGGTGGTCACAAAGGTTAATGACGCTCATACATTCAGATATTCATTGGTGCTCTCGATCCAAAGAAAATGTTATCATTGTTGACCGTTGTAGGGAATTCCCTAATGTCCCTCTACTTGGAATTAGGGGAGGCATCACCTACAACCCATGTTTAGCTCTAAGACAGTTTGGTTATGCTCGAAAGGATGGCCCACATTATATGCTGATTTAAGGCTTGGTATTCGACTACGATAACGAAGATCACGGTCTTTGCCAGAGATTCATCCGAGCTTGGAGAATGCTAAACAAGGTGGATAGCAAGACTTTAGGACACAAGAATTCCATCCCTCTTGAGTCTTACCTCAAGTGGGTACGAACTCGTGCTCAAAGTCTTATGATGCCTTATCATTCCATTCTCCCAGTGATTATTGAGCTTGTTAAGGAAGGAGAAGTTCCATACACTATCCTACATCCTGACATGCCCATATCACTCGAAGATCTACAAAGGGATTGGATAAAACTCAAAGGAGAGCGAGATACTTTCAAAGCCCAATTCTATGCAAGCGAGAAGAAGGTTTTGGAACTCACTAGGCTACTTCATAAGGAGCAGACTCTAAATGCCTAAATAGCACCAAAGAGGATGCGCACTACTTTTTTATTAATATAACATGTGGTTCTTTTTGTTTAAAACAAATTTGAATTATTTTAAATCCTTGAAAACATTGCATGTATACATATCATTCATCATAACATAAACAGGTCTTTTGCGACAAGTTTCCTCATCTCTCTAACTATTTATTTCAGTAAGATGGATCTTGAACAGACGATCAAAGATCTTCAAGCTCAAAACACGCAGTTTCAATAGTTACTCATGACCCTAGCCAAGGGGCAAGATGAGTTGAAGACTCTGTTAACTGAAGAAAGAAAGAAGAAAGCAAAGAAAGCCACCAGGGTTTTGAATATGGGGAGAAGATTTCAGGGACAGACTATAAGAACCTTTAATTTTGCAACCACTTCTGGGGAAGGAGAAGGGAAAGGAAAAGAAACAGCGGTTCTGTCAGAATCTGAAGAGGAGGAAGAAGAGGAAGACAACTCTGAGGAACAGTACCCTCCGACCTATGATAAGTACAGACATCTTGAAGAGCGTTTAAGCGCCATGGAAATACAAAGGGTACCAGGTCTAGACTTTGAAGAATTGGGGCTAGTATCAGGAATTGTGATCCCACCGAAGTTCAAAGTGCCGTTGTTTGCAAAATATGATGGGGTGTCATGTCCTAAAATGCACCTCCGATCATACGTGAGAAAGATTCAGCCGCACTCTACCGATAAAGACCTATGGGTGCATTTTTTTCCAAGATAGTTTATCCGGAACAAAACTCGATTGGTTTTACCAATTAGAAAGGGCTGACGTCCACAACTGGGAATACCTTGCCGCAACTTTCTATAAACAATACCAGTATAATGCAGATTTGGCGCCTACCCGTACTCAACTTCAGAGTATGGTTATGGCTTCAAATGAAGGTTTTAAAGATTACGCACAAAAATGGAGAGATCTAGCTGGGAGAGTGCAACCCCCTCTATCTGAAAGGGAGTTGGTGGATATGTTCTTAGGCACTCTATCAGGCCCTTTCTTCAACCATTTGATTGGGAGCTCATCTGCTGGATTTACTGAGTTAATATTAACCCGAGAAAGGGTGGAAGCTGGCATAAAAAGTGGGAAGATTCATAAGGATTCATCTGTCTCTACAGCTGTGAGAAAACCTTTCACTGGAAAGAAGGAGGTATCTGTTGTTTATCCATAAAAGAACCAAGGGAGAGCTGAGCTCCGACCAATGGTAGGAGCAGTTATGATCCCAAAGCCTACATCTGATCAACCAAGAAGTAACCAACCAAGGGTGGAAAGGCCAGTCCGGCAATTCACCGGAATTAATATGACTCCAGCCCAGGTTTTACCACATCTTCTGAAATCTAATCTGGCAACTTTAAAAGAAGCTCCAAAGAATCCCAACACTGCGTCCCCTCATTATCACCCAAATGCCAGATGCGCATATCATTTCGAAAGTTCAGGTCACGACACTAACAATTGTTGGGCCTTGAAAAACAAAATTCAAGACCTTATAGATGCAAAAGAAATTGAGTTTGATGCACCGGAGAAACCAAATGTCATTTCCACTCCTATGCCTAGACATGGTCACAACGCCAATGATATCGAGGAATATTTGTTTGTTGCTACAGTGGATGAACTCTTGACTACGCTCCCGATCATTAAGATGAACTTGTTGAAGGTTGGTATATTCCCAGGTTATAATAAAGACTGCCACCTTTGCTTATCCTCACCAACTGATTTCCCTCTGTTGAAGACAGGCATTTAACGCTTGATAGACAACTAAGAGATTATGTTTGAAAATGCTCCTGTTTCACCCATTCCCGTTGAAGACGTTTCAATCATACCCATCTCCGCCAATCCTTCCAGGGTCCCCAAAAATCTCGTTAGGATTACATCAGTTCCAAAGACTACTCCTCTCATAATTAAAATGCCCGGGCCGATCCCATATGAATCAGATAAAACAGTACCGTGGAATTACTGTGGAGAAATCTACTACCATGGTATCAAACAAGACGGGCTGACTTCCGAAGAAGTAAGCTCTGAAGAAGAATATTCCGAAATTAGCAATATTGCCGGAACTAGTAAGATTACCCGTAGTGGTAGAATCTTCTCTCTAGAGATTGCCCCTCCAAAGGACGTTTTTGGACCCGTGGCCATTCTGAAGATTACCTCTGTACCAATAATCATACCTGCAAGTGCACCTACCGACAAAGACGACATGACCCCTGCTGTTATCCCTACCAGTACTTCTACTACTGAAAATCGAGGAAAAAACATTCAAGAAGAGCATGTCCGGACGAAGGCTCAGTCACTAGCTATCCCTGAAACATCCAAGAAGGAAATGGAAGAGATCCCGAGGATAATAAAGAAGAGTGTTTATGACGTGGTTGAACAGTTGGGGAAAAATCCCTCCAAGATCTCCTTGCTAGCGTTGCTGTTATGTTCTGAGGCACATGCGAAAGCTCTGGTAAAATTTCTAAAGACAGCCCATGTGCCATAAGAGACGTCTGCTGATCAATTCCAAGATTGTGTGGCCAGTTTGACAGCTGATAACGGCCTAGGCTTCTCTGATGCTGATTTGACACCCAGAGGGAGAAAGCACAACGAGGCATTACATGTCTCTGTGGAGTGTAGAGGAACGACTCTGGCCCATATCTTGGTGGACACGGGTTCATCTTTGAAATTTTTACCAAAGAAAGCTCTTGACAGATTGGATTGCGAAGAGCTGACATTGAAACCCAATAACATAGTTGTGAGAGCTTTTGATGGCTCAAAGAGGATGGTCCACGGGGAGGTGGACATCCCCATAAAAGTGGGAACTCATACTTTCAACTCCACCTACTATGTAATGGACATCTGCCCCTCTTACTCATGTCTGTTAGGATGGCCCTGGATCTATAATGTCGATGCTGTCAACTCCATGCTACACTAGATGCTGAAGTACCCGGTCCATGAAAAGATCATCACTGTCCACGGGGAGGAGGAGTACATGATTAGCCACCTAAATTATTTCTGGTATGTGGAGTTAGATGGCGAGTTTATTGAAACTCCTTTTCAACATTTCGAAGAGGTCTCTCAAGAGATAGCGGTAACCAAGGAGGTATCCCCGATTCCCAAGATCACAAGACCTCCGCTTTGGATGTCGTCTCTAAAGGACGCCAAGGCAGTAGTAGAGTAAGGTGGATGCACCATATGGGGGAAACTTCCAGACATCCCGTATAAATCAGACAAGTTTGGCTTAGGGTTTACTTCAAATGCTCAGAAGGCTGTGCGTCGTGCCCGTGCTGGAGGGCCACCTTTGAAGATTAGTAACCAAGTGGTCAACACAGTGGAAGATGGTGAAGAAGATGGCAGCTTGGAAGATTGGATATTTCCTACTGTCAAAGGAGGACTTCGCAATTGGGAAGCCAGAGACTTTGTCCCAATAACTATAATCTCTCAGTAATTTATCTTTCACATTTTTGTTGGACTTGTAATATTCGCAAACAATTCGCACTTTAAAAACCTTGTGTCTTACCCGAGGCACAATGGTCCATTTGTAAGGGTTTTTATTTCATCTTCATATGAAATTCAAATAATCATGGACGTTTTTCCACATACAAACCTTTTGTGCTCATTGTCTTTCTTTTACATTTTATTGTTTAAAGATGGCTATACCCTTACACACACCCAAACTCACAAATGTAGGTACCCCTCCATTCCGGATCCCATCGGTGACGATACTGCTATGGCCTTTAGTGACTTTGAAGATTTAATCTACTAAGCCGAATACGAAGGTGAGGAAGATTGTGAAGTACCAGGGGAATTGGCCAGACTACTACAACAAGAGGAAAGAGCTATTCAACCTCATGAGGGAACCGTTGGATACAATTAACTTGGGTACCGAGGAAGATAAAAAGGAAATTAAAGTGGGTGCCAATCTAGAGCCGAGTGTCAAGGAGCGTTTAATTCAGCTATTACATAATTATGTTGAGATCTTTGCCTGGTCAGACGAAGACATGCCAGGACTTGATACAGACATCGTGGTACATCGTCTACCCACAAGAGAAGACTGTCCACCAGTGAAGAAAAATGTCCGACGCATGAGACCTGCCATGTCAGAGAAGATCAAAGCGGAAGTCATGAAATAATTCAATGCTGGATTCTTAGCTGTCACTTCCTATCCTCAATGGGTTGCCAACATTGTTCCCCTGCCTAAAAAGGACGACAAAGTACGAATGTGCATGGATTATAGAGATTTAAACAGGGCTAGCCCTAAAGATGATTTTCCACTTCCCCACATTGACATCCTGGTTGACAATACGGCCTAACACAAAGTGTTTTCCTTCATGGACGGATTCTCAGGTTATAACCAAATCAAAATGGCACATGAGGACATGGAGAAAACTACATTTGTCACACAGGGGGGCACGTTCTGCTACAAAGTGATGCCATTCGGACTGAAGAATGCTGGGGCAACATATCAACGCGCCATGGTAGCTTTGTTTCATGATATGATACATCATGTGATAGAGGTCTATGTAGATGACATGAAAGCCCGATCACAAACTGAAGAGGAGCACCTTGATCACTTGCAAAAGTTGTTTGTGAGATTGAAGGAGTACAAACTAAGGTTGAATCCAAACAAGTGTACATTCGGAGTCCAGTCCGGTAAACTCTTAGGTTTCGTTGTCAGCAACAAAGGCATCGAGGTTGATCCTGCCAAGGTTAAAGCGATACAAGAAATTCCTGCTCCTCGTACTAAGAAGGAAGTCAGAGGATTCTTGGGACGCCTGAACTATATTGCCAGATTCATTTCTCACCTAACAGCTACTTGTGAGCCAATCTTCAAACTATTGAAGAAAGATCAAGTGGTCAAATGGAATGATGAGTGCCATATTGCTTTTGACAAGATCATAGAGTACTTACAAGAGCCTCCTGTTTTGATGCCTCCAGTCGAGGGAAGACCACTGATCACGTATCTGACCGTTTTAGAAAACTCGATGGGGTGTGTATTGGGGCAGCATGATGAGTCTGGCCGAAAAGAGCACGTTATTTACTACCTGGGAAAAACGTTTACCGACTGTGAAACCAGATATTCACTGCTCGAGAAAACTTGCTGCGCTCTGGCATGGGCTGCTCGCCAGCTAAGACAATATATGTTGACTCATACCACTTTGTTGATATCTAAGATGGATCCGATAAAGTACATCTTCGAAAAGCATGCTCTGTCTGGGAGGATAGCTAGATGGAAGATGATCCTAACAGAATATGACATACAATACACTACCCAGAAAGCTATAAAGGGCAGTGTACTAGCTGATCATCTTGCTCATCAAGCTGTAGAAGATTATCAGTCCATGAAGTTTTAATTCCCGGATGAAGACATCATGACATTAGACAACTGTGAAGAAATCAGACCATATGACGGACCTGAACAAGGATCCCGATGGACCCTGTTCTTTGATGGGGCATCCAATGCACTTGGTAATGGTATTGGCGCTGTACTCATATCTTCGGAAGGGTGTCACACTCCCTTTACTGCCAGACTTTGCTTCAACTGTACAAACAACATGGCAGAATACGAGGAATGCATCTTTGGTCTCAAGACTGCCATAGACTTGGGAATCAAATCTTTAGATGTGTTTGGAGATTCAGCTTTGGTCATCAGTCAGATCAAAGGGGATTGGGACACTAAACACCCAAACCTTATTCCCTATAAAGAACATGTTTTAACATTGCTGCCGCATTTTAAGGAGATTACCTTCGAGCATTTCCCACGAGAAGAAATCAACTAGCAGATGCTCTAGCCACAATGTCATCTATGTTTAAACTTAATTGGGATAATGAGGCTCCCCAGGTCACCATTGAATGAATGGACGAACCAGCACACTGTCACGAGATTAATACTGAAGAAGTAGTGGACCAGCCTTGGTTTCATGAAGTCAAGAGGTATCTCGAGGCTCGGGAATATCCAGAAGGAGCTTCAATCAATGATAAAAAGTTCTTAAGGAGATTCTCTGTTAAGTTCTTCCTGAGTAATGGCATCCTGTACAAACGCAATCATGACTCTATTCTGCTCCGTTGTATGGATAAGATTGAAGCTGAAAAGATCATGGTTGAATTACATGAAGGTACCTTTGGCACTCACTCCAGTGGGCATATGATGGCAAAGAAAATCCTATGGGCAGGCTATTATTGGTCTACCATGGAAGCAGATTGCTATCAAGATTCTCGGACCTGTCACAAGTGTCAAATTTATGCTGACAAGGTGCATGTACCTCCGGTTCCTTTGAATGTCTTGACGGCTCCTTGGCCCTTTTCTATGTGGGGAATCGATATGATTGGGGAGATCAAGCCTACAACATCCAATGGACACCGCTTCATTCTAGTGGCGATTGACTATTTTACAAAATGGGTCGAAGCAGCTTCCTTCGCATCTGATACTAAGAATGTTGTTTCCCGCTTCATCAAGCAGAATCTCATTTGCCGGTACAGTATCCCAGAAAGGATCATCACTGATAATGGTACAAACCTTAACAATACTATGATCATCGCCTTGTACGAGCAGTTCAAGATTCAACATCACAATTCATCCCCCTATCGGCCAAAGATGAATGGTGCCGTTGAAGCTGCAAATAAAAACATTAAAAAGATCATACAAAAAATGACAGTCACCTACAAGGACTGGCATGAGATGCTACCATTTTCTCCCCACGGGTATTGTACCACGGCTCACACATCAACTGGGGAAACACCCTATTCTTTGGTTTATGGCATGGAGGTTGTCTTTCCTATTGAGGTTCAGATCCCCTCTTTGAGAATTATGAAAGATGCAGGTTTGAATGAGGACGATTGGATCCAGACTCGGCTTGATCAACTAAACTTAATTGATGAAAAGAGACTTACTATTGTTTTCCATGGTCAGATATATCAAAAACGGATGATCAAGGATTTCAACAAGAAGGTCAGACGCCAAGTATATCAAGTTGGGGATCTAGTGATCAAACGCATTATCTTTCCACAAAGTGATCCTAGGGGCAAATGGACTCCTACCTATGAGGGACCATTTGTAATCAAGAACATCTTCTCCGGTGGGGAAATGATCTTAACCACCATGGACGACGATGACCTGCCACACCCTGCGAACGTGGACATAGTCAAAAGATATTATGCATAAGAGACCCGCTAGGTTGACACACCTAGGCAAAAAAAGGGCATCCCGGCGAACCAAAAGGTTCTGGAAAAAGTTAGGGATAAAAATAAAAAAATTTGTACACCCGGAAAGTTGAAAACTCGAAAAGGTGACTTGGGCAAAAAAGGGTTTCCCGGTGGACTGAAAACCCGAAAGGGCGGTCCAGGAAAAAGTTAGGGAATTTAAGCGTATGACTATGTCCCGTCGGGTCAGTTTATGGACAACCTCTTGACTTCCACTGACAAACTCGGAGTTTCTGATCGATTCAATCATTTTCGGACGAAGCAACAAATAGACAAGATATTCAGAGATACGGAGGCTATAGCAGAATGGGAACCCCATGGGATTATCACACATAACTATCTTTCTTTGTATAAATTTTTCTTATTTTTTATGGCACCATCCTCTTACTAGGATGTCTGTCTGCTTTGTACAAAATACTTATTCAAAGTAAATACAAAGATATCTATTTAAAGTACAGAAAACAATTTGTCCTTTTTCTTTACGCTTGTGTTTTATTTGCAAAAACGTCCAATGATTCATTAATGAACATATGCATTTGAACATAATTATTGTTTACAAATAAAAAAAATGAAAGAAGACAATTACTGACAAGTTGAAAGAATAGGAAAACGTCTTTAGGCTATTCCATGAGCAATCCCCACAGTACGTCATTTAGATCCCCGACGGAACTAAAACTTCAAACTATTAAATCCCGGTGGAAACCATCCAATTCCTCCAAATTCTGCAACAATTTGTTTTGAAGCCTGAAATCCAACCGGATAACAGCTGACTTCTGATACTCCCCAACGGAACAAAGGCTCCCATTTATTAATCCCCAGTAGAAGTCATCAAAATTCTCTGGATTCCCCAAGCAGATTCCTCAAGCCGTATACGACATTGCTCTCACAATAGGATTTTGTCAATACTTCAATTTCAAGACATGAAGAGTCCACATATCCTCAGCAGCAGTAAAGGATTTATTTTCCTCAATCATACAACAATACAACAAATCAGTTTACATGCACATACATTACATCCACATATCATAAACATCGATAAAACACATATATTGCATCATACATTTCATGCAACATAATTTTGTGTTCCAGCTAACATTTTACCCTTTTCAGGATGAGATTAACAACTACCATTAACAATATGCAATCATGATACAGTGCAGATACGCTCCAGACACGGATGCCATTCTGATACTCATTCAGATTTCAAATTTCAGATACAATTCAGATACGCTCTAGACACGGATGCCATTCTGATACTCATTCAGATTTCAACTTTCAGATACAATTCAGATACGCTCCAGACACGGATGCCATTCTGATACTCATTCAGATTCCAACTTTCAGATACAGTTCAGATACGCTCCATACACGGATGTCATCCTGATACTTATTCAGATTTCAACTTTCAGATACAGTTTAGATACGCTCCAGACATGGATGCCATCATGATTTCAACTTTCAGATACAGTTCATATACGCTCCAGATACGAATGTCATTCTAATACTCATTCAAATTTTAAGTTCAGATACAGCTCAGATACGTCCAGACGCGGACACCATTCTGATACTCATTATTTCAACTTACAACTTACAATTCAACAAACATTCTTGTATGGCATCTACAAGCCCATCTCTAACAATATTATATCACTTCTCCAAATGACATCTTTAAGCCCATTCCCTCAATTACACGTTGTCGAGTGCAAATTTCTGGGCACTCTAGTGTCCAATCATTCTCTCACCTTCAAGTCACGAATGGCAAAACTCGCCAATCTAACTCTTCAAGTTTAAAAAGATTGAACAGGGGAAGCTGTTGTACCCCAAAATTTTCCCTCTCATTTATCAAAACTTTTCTCACAAGATCTCTTTGACTCAAGACTGGATTAGGGTTTGGTCAGCTCAAGACATCTCATCATGCACTGACAACCCAAAATTAGGGTTTGAGTTTGCACAAGGATTTTGGACTATCAATGCTTCATATGACTTTAAAATATCATTATGGATCCCTAAGATCACTCATGCCAAGTTTCAAGCCTTGAACCACATTTTTTATCAGTCAATTGGACAGTTGACCTAAAAATCAATTGTATTGGGGGAAAAGTCAACCATGGCCAATTTAAAGTCAAACTTCATAATTTTTTATCAACATCAAAATTTTAGACTCATATGTATCATTTGATCAAGTTTGGATCACAATTCCTCAAGAAATTTGGTCAAATCACAAAAAGAGCAAAATGGTCAAAATTAGGGTTTTGACTGAGGAAGGGAAATTTCTGATATTTAACCTAGCAAATGACCAATTGAGTTAAAGAATGATTTCAAGGATTCAATTACATCATCTTGACTTAATTACATGGCTCAAAACATTTCAAATTCATTGGATTGACAGATGAAGTTTGCAGTCAACTGATCAAAAGTCAATTATACACTGAAAAGTCAAACTTTGACTTTTTTGGTCAAAATCAGGTACCAAGGGTCATAATTCATCCAAACATGTCAAAATGTGAAACTTGTTTATCATGAAAACCAAATTTGAAAATTAGGGTTTGAATTTGAAAATTTTCCTAACTTAGAAATTTTCTAAGTATAGAAAATTTTCTTATTTTTTCTCAACTTTAGGACACTTTTTCACCATGATGCATAATGATTCAAGGAAAATTCCCAACATGAAAGTTGTAGACCTCCATGAAATATACAAATTTTCTTCACACAATTTTCCCTAAAGATTCTTGGATCTCAAGATATAAATTCATGAACACATGGTCATGAACTAAATAACTTACTGAAATTTTGCCCTAATTTAGGCAGGTTTTGGACCCAACTTCATGGACATTTTTCACCTAGTTCCAAGAGGTATCTCAAAACGAATTTCAAAGACGAATTATAGATCACATTGCAAGATTTCCAAAATGTCCCAGAACTCCTCAAGAAGATTTTTGAGTAGGGAGAATCGAAGAGATGAAGTTGGCAATTTCTCACTTTTTGTCCAAGCCATTTCATGATGAACACAAATGCAAATCAATCCTATGCTGCCTAATCCATGCTTTACAGGTCCCAAACTTGTTCCACACTCCTTAATTAAATTCTTACTCAGTTGACAAAGCTTTGATCCATGCCTTTGATCCATTATCCAACATGCAATTCCATTTATGGCAAAAAGGGACCATTGCCATTTTGAAAAAGATCCACTTTTGCAAACTTTACAATCTCGAGCATTGGACCTGTCTCCTTGGCACATACAAGTACCACAGACCTAAGGCAACTTGTAGAGAAGAAATACCAACCCTAAGCCAACCAGTACAAGCATGTAAAGCTTTGTCTTATAACTTTACTTCAAGTACAAGAAAAGTGGCAAAAAGGCTAGGAGAGGCACAACTGATAGAGGGTTGACATCAAACCATTTACATACTAATATACAAACATTATGCAACACAAAAAACGATTTAGCAAAGGCCTTAAACACTCCCAACCAGCAAAACACCAAAAATCTGTCCAAAACTGCAGTTTTTGCATAAGCATACCCATCTTCTGTTTTGCTCGTGCGTTTTGAGTTTTGATCATTCAAACATCTTACATACTTGACATCAAACCCATCCAGGCCTTCATCCTTGTTCTATAATCACTTTTCCATCATCTGCCATTGTTGATTTTAGAGCTTGCAGTTTGACTTGGCCAAGGAGTTTCAGGTACTTTCAGAGCAAGGCAAGGGTTGGAATACATCCAGGGAAGTTCAAGGAAGCTCAAGCAAGCATCAGACCTTAATCAAAGTCATCCCAATTTCATCCATGATTCCAACTGAAGGAGGTAAAATCTCAAACTCTATCTCCTTGTACATGCAACCATAGGCCACGATTTGTGAATAAAAAATGTAGTCCTCATTATAACGAAGCTTTACATATCCTCATCTTGAATTAATTTTACTTGAGCTGAGAGAATTTGGAACTTGAAATTTATGAAAATATTAGGTTAAAATTTAGGGTTGTTAAAATTCTCTTTGATATTTGATAGTTAGCTTACATAACTTATATGGTTGGAATCGTGAGTTCAAGTACTACAACTTTCATGTTATAAGTTTTCATTTTTATGGAAGTATGAGAGAGTTACAGGATGTCTGGCCAAGCTTGAGGAAGGAGATGAAGTACAGGGCAAGGGCTTATTTTGGGTTATATTGTTTTTGTTTTCCTTAAGACAATGGAAGTATAGCCACCCCAGTGGCAAAGTAGCGTGCTGGTGAGACCCATGTCCTGGGTTAGAACCTGCGCGCTACTTTTGTATTTTTTCACATTTTTCCCTTTTCCATTTTGCTATTTTTGCAGGTTGGGCTTGGTCTTTTGGGCAAGGATTTTTTGCTAACACATTACCACCAACTTTGCTACATTACCCCCCCTTGTCAACTTTTATTTTTTTATTTTTTTATTTGTTTTATTTTCGTATTTAGTATTTTAAATATTTCTTTAATACATAAAGATCCAAAAAAATATAAATTAATAATATTGCACCTTTATTTTATTTTTATTTTATTTCTAACATAAAAATATATTTTATTTTACTAGGATATCATTTATTTTCTTAATAAACTTGTAAATATAATTAAACATATTTAGTTCAATTTATTTTTTAATTTCATACTTATAAATACTTATTTTTGCATATATATATATATATATATATATATATATATATATATATATATATATATATATATATATATATATATATATATATATATATATATATATATATATATATATATATATATATATATATATATATATATATATATATATATATATATATATATATATATATATATATATATATATATATATATATATATATATATATATATATATATATATATATATATATATATATATATATATATATATATATATATATATATATATATATATATATATCTAATTTTATTTTTATTCAATATTATTTATTATTTTTATACAAAAAAAAATATAAAATAATACATATAAAATCTTTATTTTCTTTTAAAATAATAATTAGGGTTAAACCCCTTTTAAAAATTAATTCCTTTTCCTTATATTTTTAGGTTTAGATGAAAATTTCTTTTACATCAAAAAACAAGACACAAAAAATCTTTCCTTGCATGTATATTATGTGGCTTCCTTAAATATTGTATTTATTCTAATTCGTACAAATTCGATTTGGTTGTAATAGTTTATTTAGGTTTATATTTTTGCAAATCCCCATTCAAATTTGTATTCCCCTCTCCCATAAATTATTGTAATAGCTTAGAAATATTTACATTACGCAATTTATCGCTTTATATGTAATGATTAGTAATTAGGGTTTATATGACAAGAACAAAACAAAGCAAAATAGATAACCCTAAATACAAGACAAAATCAAAGCATGAAAGTGACACACTTGCACACAAGCACCCTTAGGGTTTCTCCACTTGGTTGCCTAAAACAAAAATGGCCATGTTACGCATGCGAAGTATCTTGGCGAAATAAAACAAACATAAAGATCATAGTCCCTCGATGGCGCTATTCAAAAGGTTGCCTTATAAAATGATCTTGGTCCCTCAAAATGCTAAGATACTTTGCAAAAATTGCTAATCATGGTCATACGATGACCCACGCCCGTCCCGTTTACATCCAAAGATAGGGTTGCTTACCAAATCAATGGTAAGACAACAATGTCAAAGGAATAGAAAATGCACAAGAAAGACATTTGAGTAGGTAGATAGCTTTTAGTTACTTGCTCTATTTCAAAATAACAATCCCTGCTATTTTCAAAACAAACACAGACATTTCAAAACATCTTATAATCATTGAAAACATTTTCAAAAGAAAAACGTCTTTGTATACATTCTTACGAACAAGAATCATTACAAAGATTGCCTAAACGAATGGCCTCTTTTACAAAATACTTTCAAAAACCACACCAAACACAATTTCAAACAAACAAAAGCAAGTGATCTAAGCACGTAACTAAGAGCCCATGGAAAACCATGGATGAAAAGGGTGCTAATACCTTCCCTTTTCATAATCTACCCCCCCGATCTCAAGAAAACATCTCAAAGGTCTTTCCTGTGCTTTTTCACCTTTCCTTTTGGATAAAAGAAAAGTCGGTGGTGAATCTTGCTAACCGCAACATTTGCGATAAAACTCAAAACATCAAGTCAGTTCTCCCACCGTATCACAGCAACCATGATTCAATTCAACTCCATGATGTGGACAAGAAGGAAGCAGAGAAGATCAAGGAGTATATGCATGAAGGTATCTTTGGTACTCATTCTAGTGGACATACTATGGCCAAGAAGATTCTGAGAGATGGTTACTATTGGTCGACCATGGAAACCGATTGTCATTACCAGTCAAGGACTTGCCATAAATGCCAAATTTATGCTGATAAGGTCCATGTGCCTCCAATCCCTTGAACGTCATGAGTTCTCCTTGGCCCTTTGCAATGTGGGGCATTCACATTGTTGTACCCCAAAATTTTCCCTCTCATCCTTCAGGAATTCATCCTGAAATCTCAGACTTTCTCTTAAACAAATCCAAGCCCTTTATTATCATTCCTTTCCAAGTAAACAGTTTACAAGAGCAAAATGGTCATTTGCAAGCTCAAAAGGCAAAACTTTTACCTTGGAAAAGTTAAATTCTTAATACTTAGAATTTTTTCTAAAAAAGAAAAGTGTTTAAGAAGAAAATGGCACTTCAGAGCTTCTGAACCGACCTCCAGGAAGAAACGGTCAGAAGTTGCAAACTTGGCTCAGCACATAACATTCAGTCAGAAGGTGGCTCTTCAGCAGCTACACCAACTCAGTCAGGGATTGTAAACGAGGTTCAGCACGTGATCTTTAAACAGAACATGGCTTTTTCAGCAGTTACGCAAAGTTCAGCCAGAATTTGTTGGAGAAGTGTAAAGAAGGCAACAAATCCTGAAACTCCTTCAGAACGTACTGAGATCAGAAGGTAATGTGATCAACAGATTGGGTAAAATACTGAAGCAGGATCATTAGGTCCAGAGTTTTCAGAGGCAGATCAAAGGAGCATACTGGAAAGTCTGGAAAACTCTCAGAATTTGCTGGGGCAGCAAGAGGCCAAGGTCAGAGCTTAGTTTACATTGTTTTTTGTGAAGCAGAACTGTTGGCTCAGGTTTTAGGTAATGATGCAAAATCTCCTATTATAAGATTTCTGATTTTTGATAAATCTCATCACCATTTAATGCTCATTAATGCTCACAACCACTTTTGAGCATTCATCCAAGGGGGTCTCTCCATGTGTGGCAGGGTAACACCCTCGTGCAGGCCTAGGCATGGACCTATGCGCCACTTTTTGCCTATAGGTGTCACTTCTCCTTAATCCTCGCCTATTGTTCCAACCTATGCTGAAAAGTTGTCCATCATCACAACTTTTCATGAACTTCCTTCAAGAACAAGTTAACCTCTACTGCCTATAAATAGGACGCCATTGTCCACTTTAAAAAGAGGACGTGAGGAAACCTCCAGAAAAATTGCTAGAAGAAGAACATAAAACTCTAGTAAAGGAAACCTTGTGAAACTCTGCCAAAATCCCTAGTGTTTCATAACTTTGAACTTCCTGCCTCCAAACTTCATTGATACCCAGTTTGCTTACTGACTAGAGAACGCCCATAAAGTTTCTGACCATACATACACATACCTTCTCCATCCACCCATTCTAAAAAAAAAACCTGGCCAGAACACCATCAGAGCTAAAGCTAGCTCCAACTCACAGATTTTTTTCCAACATCAAGGTAAGCATTTGTTGACTCTCATCACGCTGCTAAGCATCATCAGCTTTGCATGCTCAATAAACACAATGTAGATATCATGTTACTGCCGTACGCGTTCTGAGGATTTTCATACCTCTGAATGCTTAAGTAGGAAGTGAATCAGTGTAGAACCTGTTGGTGACCTTGTTGGTTCTGTCTTCTGAAACACTTTGACACGTGTTGAGATTATCCTAGGCATGCCTTCTGTTTTATGGAAAAATAATAAAGATGCAGATGTTCTGGCCAGCACAGGGGGAAGCCAAGTTTTGACTTTGACACTAGCACCTCTGAAGCCTGTTTTGCTGTCAATAATATCAGAACTTCTGAAAATTATTGTGTTTCCAGCAGGGTTTATGTTTTGCAGGGCACCAGAGTCAGAAGTTCTGACTCATACAGTTTCACTAACAGGTTGATAATCCTGCAGCAGGCCTGGGTCAGAACTTCTGACTTCCTCTCAGTAGCGCGCTAGCTCTCTCTCTCTCTTTCTATTTTTCTTCCTCTTGTTCTTTTCTTTTCTTATCTATTTTTCTCGTTGAACTACCCCCATGTACAAGTGTGTATCCCCCATCCCCTAAATATTGTAATAGCGTAGGATTTTACATTTCCGCATTTTTTTGCTTTCAAATGTAAATGCTAGTAATTAGGATATGTATGGAAAGATAAAATCAATGAAATAGAAAATCCTAATTCAAGATAAAATCATGCATGCAATAAAACACACTTGCACACAAACACCCTTATGGTATCTCCACTTGGTTGCCCAAACAAATGGCCATGGTATGCATGCTAGGTATCTTGGCAAAACAAAAACAAAACAAAAGATCATAGTCCCTCGATGATGCTATCTTAGTTGCCTATACATAATGATCTAGTCCCTCGGAAAAATTGCTAAAGATACTTGGCAATATTCCTATCATGGTCAATACGATGACCCGCGCCTATCCCATTTAACATCCTAACACCAGGTTGTTTACCAAATGCAATGGTAAAACAAAACTGTCAAAAGGGTTAAAAACATAGAAAAGATCTTTGAGTAAAATAGGGTAGACAACTCTTAGTTACTTGATCAAAACTTGCAAAACATCCTTGCTATTTTCAAACACACATCACAAACAAAAATCATTACAAAGGTTGCCACAACGATGGCCTCTCTTCAAAACATTTTTAAAACCACACACACAAAGCACCATTTCAAACAATTAAAAAGCAAAAGCAAGTGATCTAAACAAGTAACTAAGAGCCCATCAGTAACCATGGATGAAAAGGGTGCTAGTACCTTCCCTTTTCATAATCTACCCCCCGAACCCAAGAAAACATCTCAAAGGTCTTTCCTGTGCTTTTTGACCTTTCCTTAGGATAAAATAAAAATTAGGTGGTGTCTCTTGCTAAATCAAAACATTTGCAAACACAAACGCAAAACCTCAAGTCAGTTCTCCCACCGTATCATAGAACTGGCGACTCTGCTGAGGAATTCTTCTATACTAAAAGTAGGGTTACCTTAGGGTTTAGATCACCTTTATTTTCTTACAATTGTTTGACTTGTTTGCTTTACACTTTGGTTCTATTGTTTGGGTTTGAATCCTCTACCCGGATTTGGGAAACATAATAGGTAAATAGCAATACGTTGTGGAAATTGTGCGGGGTATACCGACACGGTCTAAGCAATAGCTATGTTAATGTGACATATTTGTGGGTACCGGTAGCCTTTGAGTCAATCAAAGAGAATACGGGGCCGCTGAGTGATGTCATGAAGCACTAACGAACTTCTAGAACCTTTACTTGACCATCTTGACCTTATTAGGGGTAGTGAGATAACCGACTTTGGTGCAGTCCAAAGTTGGTAGATACTCGATACTACACTCATTGAGGGTTGTTTTCTTGGAATATTTCGGTCACCAGTTAAGTGGCTAAACTGAAACAATGAACATAGAAAATAATCCGGTGATATTGAGCTCCTTAGAACCCGGTTACTATTTATAGGACAGGTTGAGCCAACTAACTTCAAGAGGGTACTTACCTATGAAACCTCATGCAAGCCTGAAACTAGGATCTTGTGTGATTTTCTTGTACATATACTTGTGCATACATCATGAACATCATAAAGCATCATATGCATCCACTAACCATTTCAAGGGTTTGGAACTTCATCTTTGTTCTTGTTTTGTAGGTCATGGAATCTCTTCGCAGGAAAACAATTCAAGTCAACCTTGTAAGAATCCCTCCTCAACTCAAGGAGCTTACTTCCAAGATTCCAGAGAATTCTCTCTTCAGTGAAATACATGGTAGACTTCTCAACTTGGTCAACTCCAACATTGAAGAAGACATGGTGAAAGTTCTCTTCCAGTTCTTTGACCCCCTACACCATTGCTTTACATTTCCTGATTACCAACTAGTACCTACTTTGGAAGAATTTTCTCAACTCCTGAGGATTCCTATTCTCCATCAACTACCCTACAATGGTACGGAAACAGAACCAAAGCCTGAAGATGTTGCTCAAGCCTTACACTTGCAACCATCTGATATCAAAGGTCATTGGGAAACCAGAAGTGGTGTCAAGGGTTTCTTGGCAAAGTTTCTGTTTTAGAAGGCACAAGACTGCTGGAATTCTCTAGATCTGCATGCTTTTGAATATATTGTAGCACTTCTCATCTATGGGTTGGTCTTATTCCCAAACCCTGATCAGCTTATGTGAATGCTGTCAAAATTTTCATGTCTCGGAATCATGTGCCTACATTGCTTAGGGACATCCTACAATCATTTCACACACGAACAATGAGGAAAAGAGGTGTTCTCATGTGTTGTACTTCTCTTCTAGCAAGGTGGTTTATTTCTCACCTTCCCCAGTCGGTCCAGAGAAAATGTCATCATCATTGATCGTTGTGGGGAATTCCCTAATGTCCCACTACTTGGCATTAGGGGAGGAATTACCTACAACCCTTGTTTAGCTCTGAGACAGTTTGGATATGCTCGAAGGGATGGCCCTCACGACATGCTGATTCCTGACTTGGTTTTTGACTTCGACAACGACGCTCAAGGACTTCGACAAAGGTTTATCTGAGCTTGGAGGATGCCTAACAAAGTGGATAGTAAGACACTGGGACACAAGAATTCCATCCCCTTCGAGCCTTACCTCAAGTGGGTACGAACCCGCGCCCAGAGTCTTATGATGCCTTACCCCCACATTCTCCCCGTGATCAAAGAGCCTGTTATGGAAGGAGAGGTTCTATACACCCTCCTACACCCAGACATGCCAACATCATTGGAAGGGTTGCAAAAGAGTTAGATATAACTCAAGGAAGAACGGAATACTTTTGAAGCCAGCTTCTATGCCAGTGAGAAGAAGGTTTTGGAACTTACCCGTCGACTCCACGAAGAAGAGACTCTTAACACCTATATCGCACCAAAGAGGATGCACAATGTCTTTTTACATTAAGAATTTTGTAATATTTTTCCCATGGGGAATTTATGTACTAACAAATTTCTTCTTATCAATATGACGTGTGTTCTTTTTGTTTGCAACAACTTTGAATTTCTAAATCCTTGAATGCATTACATGAATACATATCATTCATCATATGCATGAACAGGTCTCCACACTAGGTTTCCTTATCTTTCTGCTGTTTATTTCAGCAAGATGGATATAGAGCAAACGGTCAAAGATCTGCAAGCACAAAATTCTCAGTTCCAAAAACTCCTCATGACCTTAGCATAGGGTCAAGAGGACCTTAAAGCACTGTTAGAAAAGGAGAAAGACAAAGAGAAAAAGAAGAAAAGGGCTGGTATGGACACTATGGGTAGAAGGTTTGAGAACCAGGCTAGAAGGGTCCTCGAGTTCCCCTCAACGTCTGATGAAGGGGTTGGTAAAGGTAAAGGAGTTGCAATGCCCTCCGAGTCTGAAGCTGAAGAAGAAGAAGAGGAGGAGGAAGATTACTCTGAGCAGCAGTATCCTCCTACGAACGATAAGTATAAAAATCTGGAAGATCGATTGGCAGCCATGGAAGTACAAAGGGTTCCTGGGCTGGATATCGAAGAACTAGGGTTGGTTGCTGGGATCGTCATTCCCCCAAAGTTCAAGGTGCCTACATTTTCCAAATACAACGGTTTGTCCTGTCCAAAGATGCATCTGCGGTCCTATGTCAGAAAGATCCAACCTCACTCTTCTGATAAGGATCTATGGGTCCATTTTTTTCAAGATAGTTTGTCGGGTACGCAATTGGATTGGTTCTATCAACTTGAGATATCTGATGTTCATAACTGGGAAGATATGGCTGTTGCTTTCTATCGACAATACCAATATAACGCAGATTTAGCGCCTACTCGTACTCAACTATAGAGTATGGGTGTGGCCTCTAATGAGGGATTTAAGGAGTATGCCCAGAAGTGGCAGGATTTGGCTGGAAGAGTGCAGACACCATTGTCGGATAGAGAGCTGGTTGACATGTTTTTGGGGACCCTGTCAGGTCCATTCTTTAATCACTTGATCGGGAGCTCATCTGCAGGGGTCACCGAATTAATACTAACATGTGAAAGGGTCGAAGCTGGAATTAAGAGTGGTAAAATTCAGAAGGATGCCTCCGCTTCCACTGCTATCAAGAAGACCTTCCCAGCCAAGAAGGAAGTTTCTGCTGTTCACACCCAGAGAAATCAAGGGAGAATGGAGCGCCGACCAGCGGTAGGGGCTGTGATGATCTAGAACTCCTCAACCGATCAACCTCGAAGCAGTTAACCCAGAGCTAACCAACAAAGGGTAGAAAGGCCACAACAGCAATTCACTCGGATCAATATGACACCGACTCAGGTTCTCCCTCATCTGTTAAAGTTAAACCTTACCAACTTGAAAGAAACGCCGAAAAACCCAAATACCTCTTCTCCCTATTATCATTCAAATGCAAAATGTGCATACCATTCGGACAGTGTAGGGCATGACACCAACAACTGTTGGTCCCTTAAAAACAAGATCCAAGATTTAATAGATGCCACGGATGTAGAGTTTGATGCCCCCGAAAAACCTAATGTGATATCTGCTCCTATGCCAAAATATGGTCATAATGTCCATGCCCCATTGTAGAAGATCTTCATGTTACTGCTGTTGATGACTTAATGACTCCATGGCCAATGATCAAGATGAATCTGTTGAAAGCCGAGATTTTTCCGGGATGTGAAAAGATTTTTACTTCTGTTCAAACTTGTAATCCGACTGTCCGTTGTTGAAGTCAGGCATTCAATGCTTGATGGATACTCAAGAGATCCTCTTTCAGAAAACTCCTATTGCTACTGTCACTCATGTTACTCCTGTTACTCCAATCAATGACGTTGCTATAATCACCATTTCCGACAATCTTTCCAAGACCTGCAAAAGGCCTGTTAAGATTACACCTGATCCAAAGTTTGTACCGCTGAAGATTACCATGTCGGGGCCTATCCCATATAAGTCCAACAAGACGATACCATGGAATTATGGAGGATAGATCTTTTACCATGGTGTCAAGAAGATCAAATCAGTCGAAGAGAATTCCGATGAAGAAATTCCTTATGTAGGAAATATTGCGGGGACGAGTAAGATCACTCGTAGCGGATGAATCTTCTCTCCGGAGATTGCTCCTCCACAGGCAGTCTTCGGACCCTCAAGTGCTCTTGTGCCTGTCAAGATATATGTGCAAAGTCTAGTGATTGAAGAAATTGTTACTCCGGAAAGTGTACCCTCTGTTGTTACCGCTGATAAAGGTAAGGGGATCCAAGAAGCGCCCGTCAGGACGAGGGCTCAGACTTTGGTTATCCCTGAGACCACCCAAAAGGAGATGGAGGAGATTTTAAAGATAATTAAGAAGAGAGACTATGATGTCGTAGAGCAGCTGGGGAAAACCCCTTCAAAAATCTCTATGCTGGCTCTGTTGCTCTGCTCCGAGGCTCATGCCAAAGCCTTGATCAAATTCCTGAAGACGGCGCACGTGCCTCAAGAAACTTCAGCAGATCAGTTTCAGGAGTGTGTGGCTAGCCTTACAGCCGATAATGGTCTTGGCTTCTCTGACGCCGATCTAACCCCTAAAGGAAGAAAGCATAATGATGCGCTGCATGTCTCGGTGGAGTGCAGAGGGACCACACTTGCTCATGTTCTGGTTGATATCGGGTCATCTTTAAACGTCCTACCAAAGAAAGCATCGGACAGATTGGACTGTGAAGGTTTGACTTTAAAGCCCAGTAATATCATTGTTAGAGTCTTCGACGGTTCTAAGCCGATGGTTCACAGAGAAGTGGACATCCCAATTAAGGTGGGAACGGAAATTTTCAAATCTACATTCTATGTGATGGACATCCGTCCTTCATATTCATGCTTGTTGGGAAGGCCATGGATCCACAACACTGGGGCAGTTACTTCTTCTCTACACCAAATGCTCAAATACCCAATCCAGGGTAAAATCATAACGGTTCATGTTGAGGAGGAGTATATGATAAGCCACCTTAACTCTTTCCGATACGTGGAGTTATATGGTGAATTCATAGAAACACCTTTCCAACACTTTGAAGAGGTTTCTCCTGAGGTTGCGGTAGCCAAGACAATGATTTATGTACCCATCTTTACCAAACATGTATCCCGGATGTCATCCCTTAAAGATTCAGAGGCTGTGATCAAGGAAGGAGGAAGCCCAATATGGGGTCAACTACCAGATTTTCCTCACAAGACAGACAAGTTCGGATTGGGTTTCACTGCTGCTAGTCAGAAGGATGTGCGTCGCTCCCGGGTTCGAGGGCCACCCTTAAAGATCACTCATCACGGAGTTCATGCTTTGGAGGATGATGAAAAAGGAAGCAATTTTTAAGAATGGATCTTTCCAACCATTGAAGGAGGACTGAACAACTGGGAAGCGAAATACTTCGTCCCCATTACTTTCATCAATTAGTAATTTATCTTTTGAACATTTATGTTGGTATGTAATAACTTTTAAACAATTCGTACACTCTTTTGCCTTGTGCCTTTCCCAGGGCACATAGGTCCATTTGTAAGGGTTTTGATTCTTCATTTTCATATGCCATTTTTAATGAATCATGGACGTTTTCATCTATAAACTTTTGTGTTAATTTTCTTTCCTTTTACATTTTATTTTGTTTAAAGGTGGCTATCCCTTACACACACCCACACTCACAAAATACAGGTACTCATCCACTCCGGATTCCATGGGTAACAATTCTACTATGGCCTTCAGTGACTCTGAAGATCTGGTCAATCATGCAGAATATGAAGGTGATGAACACGGTGAAGTGCCTGGAGAGTTGGCTAGACTTTTGCAACAGGAAGAAAAGATTATTTTGCCCCATGAAGAGTTGTTAGAGACTATCAATTTGGGAACAGAGGAAGACAAAAAAGAGGTTAAAGTGGGTGCCAACCTGGAGCCAGGTGTCAAGGAGCACTTAGTTCAGTTGTTGAATGAGTTTGTTGAGATCTTCGTCTGGTCCTATGAAGACATGCCGGGGCTGGATACATATATTGTGGTTCATCGTCTCCCCACAAGAGAACACTGTCCACCAATCAAACAGAAAGTCCACCGAATGAGGCCCGACATGGCCGAAAAGATCAAAGCTGAGGTGATGAAGCAGTTCAATGCTAGCTTTCTGGCTGTTACTTCCTATCCACAATGGGTTGCTAACATTGTGCCCGTGCCTAAGAAGGAAGGAAAATTCAGAATGTGTGTGGACTACAGAGACTTAAACAGGGCTAGCCCTATAGATGATTTTCCACTACCACACATCGACATCTTGCTTGACAACACAGCTCAACACAAGGTATTCTCTTTCATGGACGGATTCTCGGGATACAATAGATCAAAATGGCCCCCGAAGACATGGAGAAAACTACTTTTGTTACGCAGCGGGGTACCTTATGCTATAAAGTGATGCCATTCGGACTGAAGAATGCTAGGGCAACCTATCAGCGAGCCATGGTAGCTTTGTTTCATGACATGATACATCATGAAATTGAAGTCTACGTAGACGACATGATAGCCCGTTCACAAACAGAAGAACACCTCGACCATCTGCAAAAGCTGTTTGTCAGGTTGAAGGAGTATAAGCTCAGACTGAACCCTAGCAAGTGCACTTTCGGAGTCAGGTCCGGTAAACTTTTGGGATTCATTGTTAGTAACAAAGGCATCGAAGTTGATCCTACCAAAGTCAAAGCTATACAAGAAATGCCTGCCCCCCGCACTGAGAAGGAGGTTAGAGGTTTCTTGGGACGCCTAAACTATATTGCAAGGTTCATATCTCACCTAACATCTACCTGTGAACCAATCTTCAAGCTGTTGAAGAAAGATCAGGTGGTTGAATGGAATGATGACTGTCAAGCTGCTTTCGATAAGATCAAGGAGTATTTGTTGGAACCTCCTATCTTGATGCCACCCGTTGAAGGAAGGCCGTTAATCATGTATCTGACTGTTTTGGATAATTCAATGGGGTGCGTACTGGGCCAACATGACGAGTCTGGTCGAAAAGAGCACGCCATTTATTTCCTTAGCAAAAAGTTTACAGACTGTGAGACTCGCTACTCATTGCTCGAGAAAACTTGCTAGCTTTCGTATGGGCTGCTCTCCGACTAAGGAAGTATATGTTGACACATACCACTTTGTTAATTTCCAAAATGGATCCGATCAAGTACATCTTCGAGAAGCCTGCTTTATCCAGAAGAATCTCTAGATGGAATATGATCCTGACTGAGTATGATATCCAGTATACAACCCAAAAAGCTATAAAGGGGAGTGTACTAGCTGACCATCTAGCTTATCAAGCTGTCGAAGATTACCAATCTATGATATTCGACTTCCCTGACGAAGACATTATGACATTGGACAACATTAAAGGTAACCGACCGTATGACGGACCTGAACAAGGATCCCGATGGACCCTGTACTTTGATGGTGCTTCAAATGCCCTTGGCAACGATATCGGCGCAGTACTTGTTTCTCCAGAAGGTTTCCATACACCTTTCACTGCTAGACTCTGCTTCAGCTGCACCAATAACATGGCCGGGTATGAAGCTTGCATCTTTGGTCTCAAGGCTGCGATTGACCTAGGAATCAAATCTTTGGTTGTATTTGGGGACTCAGCTTTGGTTATCAGTCAAATCAAAGGAGAGTGGGACACTAAACATCTTAATCTTATCCCATACAAAGAACATGTCCTGACATTGTTACCTCATTTCAAGCAGATTACCTTCGAGCACTTCCCGCGAGAAGAAAATCAGCTAGCGGATGCTCTAGCTACAATGTCTTCCATGTTTAAACTTAATTGGGATAATGAGGCTCCCCAAATCACCATTGAACGAATGGATGAACCTGTGCACTGTCATGAGATTAATACCGAAGAAGTAGTGGAACAACCCTGGTTTCGTGAAATCAAAAGGTATCTCAAGACTCGAGAATACCCTGAAGGAGCTTCAGTCAACGACAAAAAGTTCTTAAGGAGATTAGCTGCCAAGTTCTTCCTGAGCAATGGTATCCTATATAAGCGTAACCATGATTGTGTTCTGCTTCATTGTGTGGACAAGGTTGAAGTTGAGCTGATCATGACTGAACTGCATAGTGGCATATTTGGCACCCACTTGAGCGGACATACGATAGCTAAAAAGATTTTAAGGGCAGGCTACTACTGGTCTACCATGGAAGCTGACTGTCATCAATATTCCCGTACTTGTCACAAATGCCAAGTCTATGCTGACAAGGTACATATTCCTCCAGTCCCTCTCAATGTCCTAACAGCTCCTTGGCCATTTGCAATGTGGGGAATCGACATGATTGGAGAGATCAAGCCTACGACATCCAGTGGACATCGCTTAATCTTGGTGGCTATTGATTACTTTACCAAATGGGTCGAAGCAGCTTCCTTCGCCTCCGTTACGAAGAATGTGGTTGCCCGCTTTATAAAACAGAACCTCATATGCCGGTATGGTATCCCCAACAGGATCACCGCTGACAATGATACAAACATGAATAACACTGTGATCACCGCTCTGTGCGAGCAGTTCAAAATTCAACATCACAATTCATCTCCCTATCGGCCAAAGATGAACGGTGCTGTTGAAGCTGTGAACAAAAATATCAAGAAGATCATTCAAAAGATGACAGACACCTACAAGGACTGGCATGAGATGTTACCGTTTGCTCTGCACAGATATCATACCACGGCGTGTACTTCAACCGGGGAAACTCCCTTTTCCTTTGGTATATGGCATGGAAGTTGTTTTACCTTTGGAAGTTCAGATCCCTTCCTTGAGGATTATGAAGGATGTTAGTTTAAGTGAAGACGATTGGATTCAGACCCGGATTGATCAACTTAACTTGATCGATGAGAAGCGACTTACTGCTGTTTGTCATGGTCAGACGTATCAAAAATGGATGATCAGGGCTTTCAACAAGAAAGTGAGACGTCAGGTGTATCAGGTCGGAGATCTTGTAATCAAGCGGATCATCTTGCCGCAAAGTGATCCCAGGGGCAAGTGGGCTCCTACTTACGAAGGACCATTTGTGATCAAAAATATCTTTTCTGGTGGGGCAATGATCTTGGCCACCATGGACGGTGACGACCTGCCGCACCCTGTGAATGCAGACATAGTCAAAAGATACTACGCATAAAACGACTCGACAAGTTGAAAACCCGAAAGGGCAAATTGGGCAAAAATGGGCATCCCGGTGAATCGAAAACCCAAAAGGGCGATTCAGGAAAAATTAGGGATAAATAAAAAAAATCTATACAGCCGGCAAGTTGAAAACCCGAAAGGGAGACTTGGGCAAAAAAGGGTTTCCCGGTGGACTGAAAACCCGAAAGGGCAGTCCAGGCAAAAGTTAGGGAATTAAATCGTATGACTATGTCTCGTCGGATCACTTTAAGGACAATCTCTTTACAGAAAAGCTCTAGGCTTCTGATCAATCCAATCATCTGCAAACGAAGCAACAAATGGACAAGATACTCGGAGTTACGAAGGCTATAGTAGAATGGGAACACCATGGATCTATTACACATAGCCATCTTTCTTTGTATAAATTTTTCTCATGATAACATTCTCTTACTAGAATGTATGTCTCCTTTCTACAAAATACTTACACAAAGTTAATACAAAGATACTTCAAAGTGCAGAAATTTGTTTGCCTTTTCTTTCTTTTTACACTTGTGTTTTATTTGAAAACATCCAGTGATTTATTAAATGAGTATATGCATTTGAATATAATCACTGCCTACAAATAAAAAGAAATGAGAAAGGATAATTACTAATAGGTTGAAAGTATAGGAAAATGTCTTTAGGCTATTCCAGAAGAAATCCCCTGCAGTATGTCATTCAGATCCTCAACAGAGCTAAAACCTTGAAATACATATCCCCAACGGTGCCAGAAGACTTTGAACTACAAATCCCCAATGAAGATGAAACTTTCTTCCCCAACGGAGTCCAAAAGCTTCAACCTCTAAACCCTGGTGGAGTACTATCCAACTTCCTCCTATCCCCAAGTAGAGCGGCATACAACCCAAGCTTTTGAAACACTCTCCAACAGGATAAACATTTCCCCATATAGTTATTTCCCAGCAAAACAAAGATTCTTGTTCTCATTTCTCCAGTTGAAGCCTCCCAGGTTTTAATTCCCAAGTAGAGATCGTCAGGGTTTTCTTTATTTCCCAAGAAAGTCACGAAGGATTCTCAATTCCCCGCAGAAGTAGTCAAGGATTTATTTTCCCAGGTAGCAGTCAAGGATTTCATTATCTCTAGCTCTCCAGGATTTATTTTCCTCAGCAAGACAGCCAATCAAGTTACATGCGTATACATTACATGCATATATCATAAACATTGATGAAGCACACTTCATTGCATCATACATATCATGTAACATAATTTTGTGTTTTGGCTAACATTTTACCCTTTTCAGGATAAGATTAAAAGCTACCTTTAACAAATGTTCAAAAATTTCAAATACAGTACGGATACACTCCAAGATATGGAAGTCATTCTGCTACTCATTCAGAATTTCAAGTCAAAATACAGTACGGATACACTCCAAGACATGGAAGTCATTCTGCTACTCATTCAGAATTTCAAGTCAAGATACAGTACAGATACACTCCAAGACATGGAAGTCATTCTGCTACTCATTCAGACTTCAGCAATCAGATACAGACTAGATACGCTCCAAGACACGGAAGCAATTCTACTTCTCATTCAGATTCAACTATCAACCTCAGGTTCAGATACACTCCAAGACATGGAAGTCATTCTGTTACTCATTCAGACTTCAGCAATCAGATACAGACTAGATATGCTCCAAGACACGGAAGCCATTCTACTTCTCATTCAAATTCAACTATCAACCTCAGGTTCAGATACACTCCAGACGCCGACATCATTCTGTCACCTGACCAGATCCCATATACAGTACAGATACACTCCAAGACATGGAAGTCATTATGCTACTCATTCAGACTTCAGCAATCAGATACAGACTAGATACGCTCCAAGACACGAAAGCCATTCTACTTCTCATTCAGATTCAACTATCAACCTCAGGTTTAGATACACTCTAGAAATGGAAGTCATTCTGCTACTCATACAGATCTCAACTCCAGGTACAACTCAGATACGTTCCAGACACGGATACCATTCATACATTCATTCTCCTGATTTTCAACAAACAAATTTTGGATGGCATCTTTAAGCCCATCTCCATCAAGATTCTACCATCTCCGAATGAAATCTTTAAGCCCATTCCCTCAGTTACATTTTGACGAGTGCAAATTTACGGGCACTCTAGTGTCCAATCATCTTTTACCTTCGAGTCACGAAAGGCCAAACTCACCAATCTAACTCTTCAGGTTCAAGAAGATTGAACAGGGGCAACAGTTGTACCCCAAAATTTTCCCTCTCATCCTTATGGAATTCATCCTGAACTCTCACTCTTTCTCTTAAACAAATCCAAGCCCTTTACTATCATTCCTTTCCAAGTAAACAGTTTACAAGAGTAAAATGGTCATTTCCAAGCTCAAAAGGCAAAACTTTTACCTTGGAAAAGTTAAATTCTAAATACTTAGAATTTTTTCTAAAAAAGAAAAGTGTTTAAGAAGAAAATGGCACTTCAGAGCTTTTGAACCAACCTCCAGGTAGAAACGGTCAGAAGTTGCAAACTTGGCTCAGCACATAACATTCAGTCAGAAGGTGGCTCTTCAGCAGCTACACCAACTCAGTCAGGGATTGTTAACGAGGTTCAGCACGTCATCTTTAAATAGAACATGGCTTTTTCAGCAGTTACGCAAAGTTCAGCCAGAATTTGTTAGAGAAGTAAAGAAGGCAACAAAGCCTGAAACTCCTTCAGAACATACTGAGATCAGAAGGTAATGGGATCAGCAGATTGGGTAAAATACTGAAGCAGGATCTTTAAGTCCAGAGTTTTCAAAGGTAGATTAAAGGAGCATACTGGAAAGTCTGGAAAACTCTCAGAATTTGCTGGGGCAGCAAGAGGCCAAGGTCAAAGCTTGGTTTACGTTGTTTTTGGTGAAGTAGAACTGCTGGCTCAGGTTTTAGGTAATGATGCAAAATCTCCTATTACAAGATTTCTTATTTTTGATAAATCTCATCACCATTTAATGCTCATTAATGCTCACAACCACTTTTTAGAATTCATCCAAGGGGGTCTCTCCACGTGTGGCAGGGTAACACCCTTGTGTCGGCTTAGGCATGGACCTATGCGCCACTTTTCGCCTATAGGTGTCACTTTTCCTTAATCCTCGCCTACTGTTCCAACCTGGGCTGAAAAGTTGTCCATCATCACAACTTTTCATGAACTTCCTTCAAGAACAAGTTAACCTCTACTGCATAATATTGGCGCTATTTAACGTTCAAAAATGCACAAAGCCTTGCCTATAAATAGGACGCCATTGTCCACTTTAAAAAGAGGACGTGAGGAAACCTCCATAAAAATTGCTAGAAGAAGAACAGAAAACTCTAGTAAAGGAAAACTTGTGAAACTCTGCCAAAATCCCTAGTGTTTCATAACTTTGAACTTCCTGCCTCCAAACTTCATTGATACCCAGTTTGCTTCCTAACTAGAGAACACCCATACAGTTTCTGACCATACATACACATACCTTCTCCATCCACCCATTCTAAAAAGAACTTGTCCAGAACACCGTCAGAGCTAAAGCTAGCTCCAACTCACAAATTTTTTTCCAACAGCAAGGTAAGCATATGCTGACTCTCATCATGCTGCTAAGCATCCTCAACTTTGCATGCTCAATAAATACAATGTAGATATCATGTTGCTTCTGTACGCGTTCTGAGGATTTTTATACCTCTTAATGCTTAAGTAGGAAGTGAATCAATGTAGAACCTGTTGGTGACCTTGTTGGTTCTGTCTTCTGAAACACTTTGACATGTGCTGAGATTATCCTAGGAATGCATTCTGTTTTGTGGAAAAATAATAAATTCACAGATGTTCTGGCCAACACAGGGGGAAGCCAAGTTTTGACTTTGACGCTAGCACCTCTGAAGCCTGTTTTGCTGTCAATAATATCAGAACTTCTGAAAATTATTGTGTTTCCAGCAGGGTTTCTGTTTTGCAGGGCACTAGAGTCAGAAGTTTTTACTCATACAGTTTCACTAACAGGTTGATAATCCTGCAGCAGGCCTGGGTCAGAACTTCTAACTTCCTCTCAGCAGCGCGCTAGCCCTCTCTCTCTTTCTCTTTTTCTTCCTCTTGTTATTTTCTTTTCTTATCTATTTTTCTCGTTGAACCACCCCCATGTACAAGTGTGAATCCCCCATCCCCTAAATATTGTAATAGCGTAGGATTTTACATTTCCGCATTTTTTTGCTTTCAAATGTAAATGCTAGTAATTAGGATATGTATGGAAAGATAAAATCAATGAAATAGAAAATCCTAATTCAAGATAAAATTATGCATGCAATAAAACACACTTGCACACAAACACCCTTATGGTATCTCCACTTGGTTGCCTAAACAAATGGCCATGGTGTGCATGCTAGGTGTCTTGGCAAAACAAAAACAAAACAAAAGATCATAGTCCCTCGATGACGCTATCTTGGTTGCCTATACAAAATGATCTAGTCCCTCGGAAAATTTGCTAAAGATACTTGGCAATATTGCTATCATGGTCAATACGATGACCCGCGCCTGTCCCGTTTAACATCCTAACACAAGGTTGTTTACCAAATGCAATGGTAAAACAACACTGTCAAAAGGGTTAAAAACATAGAAAAGATCATTGAGTAAAATAGGGTAGACAACTCTTAGTTACTTGATCAAAAGTTGCAAAACATCCTTGCTATTTTGAAACACACATCACAACATAATTTCAAAATATTTCCCAAATCAAACTTTCAAACATTGAAACTCTTTTCAAAAGACAATACACCTTTGTATATATTCAAACAAGAATCATTACAAAGGTTGCCACAACGATGGCCTCTTTTCTAAACATTTTTAAAACCACACACGCAAAGCACCATTTCAAACAATTGGAAAGCAAAAGCAAGTGATCTAAACAAAGAAACTAAGAGCCCATGGGTAACCATGGATGAAAAGGGTGCTAGCACCTTCCCTTTTCATAATCTACCCCCCGAACCCAAGAAAACATCTCAAAGGTATTTCCTGTGCTTTTTGACCTTTCCTTAGGATAAAATAAAAAGTCGGTGGCGACTCTTGCTAAACTGAAACATTTGCAAACATAAACACAAAAACCTCAAGTTAGTTCTCCCACCGTATCACACACATGATTGGAGAGATCAAGCCTACTGCCTCTAATGGTAACCATTTCATTCTTGTCCCCATTAACTACTTTACTAAGTGGGTTGAAGCAACTTCATTTGCCTCAGTTACCAAGCACGTCGTAGCCCGGTTTTTTAAGCACAACCTCATCTGCCAGTATGGTATCCCTGAGAGGATCATCACTGACAATGGCATTAACCTTAACAATTCCATGATCACTGAACTCTGCACGTAGTTCAAGATCAAGCATCACAGACCTAAGATGAACGGAGCAGTGGAAGCTGCCAACAAAAATATAAAGAAGATTATGCAAAAGATGGTGGTAACATACAAAGACTGGCATGAGATGCTACCATTTGCTCTTCATGGCTATTGTGCTTCGGCTCAAACATCAATCAGGGAAACCCTATATGGCATGGAAGTTGTCCAGCCTGTCGAAGTTCAAATTCCTTCTATAAGGATTATGAAATCTGAAAACTTAGACGAAGATGAAGGGATTCATACTAGGTTAGATCAGTTGAATTTGATTGACGAGAAGAGGCTGGCTGCTGTCTGTCATGGTCAGATGTACCAGAAATGCATGATCAAAGCTTTCAAAAAAAAGATCAAAGGTCGGGTATATCAGGCTGGTGACCTGGTAATAAAGCACATCATTCTGCCACAAGGAGATCCTAAGGGAAAATGGACTCCCATTTATGATGGGCCATTTCTTGTTAAAAAAGTATTCTCGGGCGGAGCTATGATGATAACCACTATGGATGGCGAAGATTTCCCGCACCCTATGAACGCGAACATAGTCAAAAAATACTACGCATAAGAATGACCCGCTAGGCTGACATACCTAGGCAAAAATAAGGGCATCCCGACGAACCAAAAGGGTTCGGGCAAAAATAAGGGATATATACATAAGATCGTACACCCGTCAAGTCGAAAACCTGAAAGGGCGGCTTGGGCAAAAAAGGGTATCCTGGTGGACTGAACACCCGAAAGGGCAGTCCAGGAAAAAATTAGGGTTTAAAGCGTACAACTATGTTCCGTTGGATCACTTATATGCCAGCTTTATTACCAAGACAAAAAAGTTCAAAAGGTACAAGATTAGTGCAATCAACTTCCTCCGGCAGCAAGGGACGAGATAATCAAAGACATAAGGGAAATAGTGGAGTTGGAACCCAATAAGATCACTTCCACATGGCTATATACACTTTTTTCACTCTTTCATTTTACGATGACTTCCTCTTACTAGGATTTCCGTCTATTTGTACAAAACTCCTGTTTATAGGCAAATTATCAATACAAATATCCTTTAAAGTTCAAACTAATTTGTTTTTTCTGTTTTGCTTGCCAAGGCATCCAATGGCTAAAATTGAATGAACATATGCCTATGAACATGATTAACTGTTAGCAAATAAATAAGAATAGGAATAAACATTTACTCAAAAACTCTAAGAGCTGGGATGATGCTTAAGTTGTTCATAAATCCCCACAGAATCCCTTTCATAAGGTTATATCCAGTGAAGTCGCCAGAGCCACTTCCATGAGATTATCCCCCACAAAATAATCTTCACAAAGGTTACATTCTCCGCAATCTCCCTGGCAGATTGCTCCAGCAAAAAAAGGAGTTTAATCTCTTTCCCGGCAATATCACAAACCTACGAAGTTCCAATTAGTACACTTCCTGAAAATTCTCTTCTCCAACTGAAGTTTGGTCCTCCAAAACTTAAAAAAGAAACCTTGCAGAGTTTCCTCTCTCTAGTAAAATTCAATTTCCCCCAAGAGAGATAGTTTCCTCAGCAGAGAATTTCTCCATCAACAAGGGTTTATTTCCCCAATAGGGTTTAATTCCCCAACAACCTGCAAATTTCCCAGCTCGAGTCTATTCCTCAGGCTACTACAAATCACTGACAAAATTCTTCTCCCCATGGAAGTCATTACTATCCCCAAAAAATTGCTGCAAAACCAAGAACTCGATTAGATACCAATTAACTTTATCCTCCTCAGACAAGTCGGAAGGTTATCCATCTCTTTTATCCCCAGTTAGGGTATATAAGAATTATCTTCCCTGGACGAGTCGGAAGTTTAACCATCTATTTGATCCCCATTCAGGGTAATTAAGAAATAAATTCCCCAATAGAGCAACGAACAACCAATGTTCCTAAACTCTACTCCTCGGACAAAAATCAATACATCCCATGCAAATCTTCCTCAAACAAGTAACCAGGAATCCCCAGCGGAAGAATTCTAGACAAGATTAAAGATACACATTCTCTTCATCCTCAACAATAGTCAATGATTTATTTCCCCAGATAAAGATATACTTCAACAACATTTCACATTTATACATCATAGCATATGCATACGAAACGCATATGGTACAATATCATTTATTTTGAGAACATCATTACGCAATGCATTTCATACATCATGACATAGAATACAACTATCTCTTTACCTTTTCAGGAAAGATTAATCAATAGATAAATATCGTCAACAATTTTCAACAGTTCTAGATTAATTCCTGAAACATGACAGGGCAAATATCTGTGAACAACAGGTCCAGGATTAATTCCCGAAACAAGACGGGGCAACTATCTATGAGACTGGGTTAGAGATTAATTCCAGAAACAAGACAGGGCAAATTTCTCAACGGACGATAAAAAAAAAGGTTCCAAATTAACTCTTGAAACAAGAGTTAACAACTATCTCAATAAAAAGTCACAAATTAATTCCTAAAACAAGACAGTGCAACTATTTGTGAGGAACAAAACTGATTGTAGATCGATTCCCAAAACAGGACGGGGCGACTATCTACATGAACAGACTACAGATTAATTCCTGAAACAAGATAGGGAAATTATTTGTGAGGAACAAAAATGATTGTAGATGAATTCCCGAAACAAGACGAGTTTAACAACATAACAGATTGAAGATTAACCCCGGCAACAGGATGGGGAAACTATCTTCCTTTCTTTCTCTTTGGTCAGATAACGACCAATTCCCGAAATAGGACGGGGCGACTATATTTATCACCAATAGTATGAAATCCTGAAACAATACGGGTTTACCAATGGAACAAATTGAAGATAACTCCCAAAACAGGACGGGGAAACTATTTTCCTTTCTTTATGGTTTGGCAAAGATCAATTCCCGAAACAGGACTGGGTGACTACCTTTATCACCAATAGTACGAACTCCCAAAATAGGACGGGTTTACTAACAAACTGATTGTAGAATCAATTTCTGAAATAGGACGGGCGACTATCTACATGACAAGAAGCTACTCAAACATCTTTCCCAGAAGTTCACTCTGGAAATTATTCTTCAGATACAGGCAAACGTAAACTAGTTTTGATATTTCTATGGCATCTTTAAGCCCATCTCCGATGACTCTCCATCATCCCTCCAAATGGCATCTCTAAGCCCATTCTTGATGTAATAAACAAACAATTTTTATTTCATGCCCGTACGAGTGCTAATTTCTGGGCACTTAAGTGTTCAATCCTCTTCTACCTTCAAGTCATGAATGGCGGACAAACCAATCTAACTCCTCAAGTTTAAGAACATTGAACAGGGGCAACTGTTGTACCCCAAAAATTTTCCTCTCTTTTCTCAAGACATTTCTCACCAAAGAACTCAAACACAATATCTTGACTTAACTTCATGGCTCAAATAATTTCTCAAGATCAATGGATTAATAGTTGAAAATTGATCAACTGATGAAAAGTCAATTTATACATAAAAGTCAAACTTTAATTTTTTGATCAACATTGAATTTCAAAGACCAAGATTCATCAAGATACTCAAAAATATCAAACTTGATCATCAAGAATCAAGACAGTCAAGAAATTCCACAAAAAGTCAAAGTTTTCAATACTTAGAAATTTTCTAAGTGTCTTTACACTTGATAATTTCATTACTTCATGACATTTTTTCACCAAGATGAAAGATGATTCAAAGAAAACTTTCAACGTGAAGGTTATAGATCTTGATGAATTCTACAACTTTGTATTAGAGGGTTGATGTCCAAAAAATGCTTAGATTTTAAGATATAGGCTTATGAAGTCATGACATTTTTGTATAAACACTTTGAGAAATTTTCAACAAGTTTGGTCAGATTTTTGTCCCAACTTCTTAGAAAATTTTCATCAAGTTCCAATTTGATTTAGCCAAAGTGGTCAACATAAAATTTGTAGACAAACTTTCAAGCTTTCCAAAATGTCCAAGAGCATGAATTTATCATACTTGAGCTAGGAGATTCAAAGGCATGAAGTTGGACATCCATTCTTGAATTACTAGTCACTCTGGTGAAGAACACATAATCCAATCTGCATGCTATGCTGCATAATCTTTCTTTGCAGGCCTTCTAAATTGCAAATCTCACTATAATTTATTGTTTACAAAAAATTTTGAGCTATGATCCATTTGATTTAAGCATTGTCCAAAGCATAATTCCATTAATGGCATAAAGTTAACCCTTCAATTCTTGAAAAGCATGCTTTTGCAAAATGTAAATGCATTGAGCTCCGTAATGGTTATATTTGATTAAAAGCAAGCTCAAAAGAATGGAGAAAACCCTCTTCATCCAACAACTTCAGAACATGCTTGTACTTGAAACATTGAAGTTAGGAAAATTCATCCAACTTGGTTTTTCACTTTCAACCAAACCATAAAGGCTATCTTGCAAATCTGATTACATCAACCTCCAAAACCTATTGCCTATAAATAGAGAGATCAATTTCAAAAAATAAAGAGATGAGCAAGCCATCAAAACCCCTTTACTCTCAAAAAACCAGAATTGTCCATAAAACCTCCATTTTTGAGTTTGAAGTCCAAATCTTTGAATCTCTCAAACCTTGTAAGTTTTTCCCAAACAAATCATCTAAATACTTGACATACATCAAATAGAAGTTGTTCAAACAAAAGAACAACTTTTGTAACATCATTATCACCATTTCCAAACTCAAAAACAGTACCTTGCAACTTGACTTGGTTGGAGTAATTCGACAACTTTCAACACAAAGTGAGGATTGGCATAACATCAAGAAGGTCTAAGGGAGCTTAATCAATCATAATATTGCACCTAGAACAACTAGAAGAGGTTTCATGCTTTTATCCAAGAGAGGTAAGTTTCTTTAAACTTTGATATCTTTATCCATACATCATTTGTTTTCATTTTCAAAAGAACAAAACAGAACAAATCGAGGCATAAGAGTGTTAACATTCATAAATTTGAAAGAAAATGCTTCAGGAGCCCTGACACGGGTGGCCGTGTCGCCTGACACGGGCCGTGTCAGGGAGAAAATATGCAAAAAAGGGCAAGGTAAATGCTGACACGGAAGCCCGTGTCACGTGACACGGCCCGTGTCAACTTAACTAGGATTGAAAACTTGGCAAAATGGCAGGACAGGGGCTGACACGGGTGCCCGTGTCAATTCAGTTGGGACAAGGAAAATGCACAAGGATCATTGGGAAGATTCTGACACGGCTGCCCGTGTCCGGTGACACAACCCGTGTCAGCCTAGGCATTAGAAATGTTGATTTTTTGAGACTGTTGCTATAATTTTGGATCATTAAGGGTACATCGGACATTTTGCATTAACATCCAAATTATTTTATAAAACAATTAAAAACCATTAAACTTAGGTTTTATTTTAACTTCCTTAAATTCAATTAACTTAGTTTTTTTTTTAGTTTTTGTTTAAAATAATTAGTTAACTTTATTTTAGTTAAAAACTAATGAGCTTTCTTAGGTTAATGATCAAACTTTTCTATAAAAAAAACTACCAAAACAATTTATTCCTAAAGTGTTGTAACAGTGTTGTAACAGTGTAGGACATTCAAACACACTTTTCACACATGCACCTCTAGGATAACCATACTTGTTGCCTTGGATTTAAACAGTCATGTCCCTCGAACATGAGATATTTTAGCAAAAACTCTCGATTAAAATATCATAGTCCCTCGATGACCCTTCAATGTAACCTTCGGTGAATGATCTTATTCCCTTACAAGAATTGCTAAAATATATTACAAGTTTCCTTTTATGACTGTACGATGACCCACGCCCGTCCCTAACATCCAATGATATGGCTCCTTACCAACCAATGGTAAAATAGAATTAATTAAAGGAGGAGGAAAAAAACAAAGACTTTTTTAGTAGGTAGATTTCTCGTAATTGCTTTCTCACAAACAAAATCATTTCCACACTTCACACTTTCGAAACATCTTTCAAAATAAACATTTTGTATACATTCCCAACGATACGAGAATCATTACAAAATTGCCTTACATTGGCATTTTCAAAACATCTTTCAACACACCAACTTTTTCAACAAATATTTTCAAAACCAACACGTTGTATACATTCTCAACGATAAGAGAATCATTGCAAAGTTTGCCAAACTTAGGCATTTTCAAACTATTTTCAAAATTTAAACAAACACAAAGCATTCAAAGTGATCAAGCAATTAAGAGCTCGTAGATAACTACAGATGAAAAGGGTGATAACACATTCCCTTTTCATAACCTACCCCACGAACTCAAGAAAATTCTCAAAAGGCCTTTCCTGTTCTTTTCACCCTTTCCTTTATTGGATAAAAGAAAAGTCAGTGGCGACTCTTGCTATCCGCTATATTTGCGATAAAACGTAAAACACATGAGTCATTTCTCCCACTATATCACACAGACCAAGGGAACAGTACAAAGAAAATGTGAATATGGTCTATGGATATCCCGTTGAATTACATATTTTTGACGTGAATCATATGAATGATGATTTGGTGTAGTTACACGCTACCTTTTGCCACATGAATGGTCAAGAAGAAAACTAGTATGGGTCTTGCCAGATTTTCTACAGAGACTCTCGTGGTTTTTCCATTTTCAAAAGGGGTGTTCAGTTGTTATTGGACATCGGTATTATCAAAGTCTCAGGAAATAGAGATGATTACAATGGAATTAACGTGATTGAAGATTGCTCGACTGAGACTGTATCAGATGATGAGTATGCTTTTGCAGATGAGTTATTTTCTTCTGATGAAGATATGTTCTCCAAAAATGATTATGTGATGTCTAAATATTCTAAAGAAGAGGTGAATTTTATAGTGCCTTGTTTCGGTGTTCCCGCCCCCATAGAGATTGAGTACCACGGCAAGTCAGTTTTTTCTCCAACCATTGTCTAATGTCAAGAATATTGCTGAAGCCAACCGAGTGACCCGTAGTGGTCAGGTTTTTGCCTCTGTCATTCGAAGAAATGTTAATACTGATAAAAATGTTGTTGAAAGTACTGAACCTAAGAAAGCAGTGGGGGAATATTGCGGTGCTTCTTTGGAAAAATATATGGATGACCTTTTGAAGATGATCAAGATGAGTGACTACAAGATCATAGATCAATTGTTGCAGACTCCATCTAAGATATCTATTCTAGCCTTTCTAATGAACTCTTATGCCCATAGGGAATCTTTAATGAGAGTATTTGATCAAGCTTTCTTGGAAAGTAATATGTCTCTGAACCAATTCAGTGGTGTTGTAGGGAATATTACATCCTATAATAACCTGAGTTTCTGTGATGAAGAATTTCCCAATGAAGGAATGAATCATAACTTAGCTCTCCATATCTCCACAAATTGTAAGAATGACTCATTGTCTAACGTGCTAATTAACAATGAGTCTGCTTTAAATGTAATACCAAGGAGTACACTAATGAAGCTGAAGTACTAGGGAACCCCCATGCGCCAGAGTTGCATAGTTGTGAAAGCTTTTGATGGATCGAGGAAGTTTGTCATCGGAGAAGTAGATTTTCCAATTCCCATAGGCCCGCACTTATATCAGATTACTTTCTAGGTTATGGATATTGTTCCTGCTTACAAATTTTTACTGAGACGACCATGGATCCACGAGGTAGGGGCTGTTACTTCAACTTTGCACCAGAAGCTGAAGTTTGTTCATGAAGGAAAGGTGGTCATCGTAAATGGGGAGCAAGCTTTATTAATACCTCATTTATCCTCTTTTAGTGTTGTGGAAGCGGATGAAGCTGCTGTTGGAACTCAATTCCAAGCTTTATCCATTGATAATGTGAGGAAAAATGAGGATTCTATAGCCTCATTTAAGGATGCTCAACAGGTAGTGCATACTGGCCCTAGCAAGGCGTGGGGGAAGATTGTTGATCCACCCGTGAATAAGAATAGAGCTGCTTTGGGATTCTCCGTGAAGAATAATAAAGGTGAAAATATGAAGCCGAAGTCTAATTTGGGCAAATATCAAGGCATTTTTAATAGCGGAGGTTACCTTCATCCAACTGTTCCTAGGATCAATGATATTCTGGAAGCTGAATCAGAGCAAGAGATATCAAACTACATGATGTGTGGAGTCAGAGTCCAAAGTTGGATCACTATTGATGTTACCTCTTGCATTCATATTTCAAAGTAATTTTTTTTTTGTTAATATTTTTAAAATTCTTTCACTCTTCCCAAGGTGAAAGTGTTAATATTGTATGGGAATATATGTTGTTTTGATCTTTAAAATCATTAATAAAAGTTGTCTTTGATTCCCCAAATTGTGTCTTTTTTTTCTCTTCTTTTTCTTGGAAAATGGTAATAAGAAAAATCCTTTAAAAATAAATAATAATTGTAATTAAATCTGCATAATCACTTTATATATGCGTCAGTTTCTAAAATCAATTATAAATCATATGTGCAGATTAATTAAAAAACGCGTTGAATACAATGACCCTGCACCCTCTCCCAATTTTGAATATCATGCGTATGTGGCTGAAGAAGAAGAATATGATGAAATCCCAGAAGAGGTTTCACATTTTCTTGAGCGCGAGGAAAGTACCATTGGATATGATTAATTTGGGTATTGAGGAAGATCCAAAAGAAGTCAAGATGGGAGCATTGCTTCATCCCGACGTGAAGAGCAGGTTGATTTAATTGTTGAAAGAGTATGTAGACCTCTTTGCTTGGTCTTACCAAGACATGCCGAGGTTGGATACTGATATTGTGGAACATCATTTGCCACTAAAGCCAGAAAGCCAGCCAATCAACCAGAAATTGCAAAGAACACCCTACTATGGCAGTGAAAATTAAAGAAGAAGTTCTAAAGAAAATTAATGCCGGTTTTATTGTGACATCAGTATACCCTCAGTGGATTGCCAACATTTTCCCAGTACTAAAGAAAGACATAAAAGTTTGCATGTGCGTAGATTATAGAGATTTAAATAAAGCTAGTCCAAAATATGACTTTCCATTGCCACGTATTGATATGTTGGTTGATAGTACAACAAATTCAAAGTATTCTCGTTCATGGAAGTATTTTTCGGATATAATCAAATCATAATGGCTCTTGAGGACATGGAAAAAACAACATTTATCACACCCTGGGAACATTATGGTATAGAGTGATGACCTTCGGGTTGAAGAACGCTGGTGCAACATACCAGAGGGTTGTGACGACCCTATTCCATGATCTGATGCACAAGGAAATTGAGGTATATGTTAATGATATGATTGCTAAATCTCATACTGAATAAAGGGCATATAGAAGATTTGTTGAAATTGTTTCAGCGTTTGAGAAAGTATCGTCTCCGATTGAATCCAAATAAATGCACCTTTAATATCCGATCAGGAAAATTATTAGGTTTCATTGTCAGCAAAAAAGGAATTAAAGTTGATCCTGATAAAGTTAAATAAATTCAAGAAATGTTTTCACCAAGAATTGAAAAGCAAGTTAAAGGCTTCCTTGGGAGGTTGAATTACATTTCCAGATTTATTTCCCATATGACTGCAACGTGTGAGCCGATATTTAAGTTGTTAAAGAAAGATCAAGATTGTGTGTGGATAGATGATTGCCAAAGGGAATTTTAAAGCATTAAAGTGTATTTTCTTAAACCTCCTATCTTTCTCCCTCTTGTTGAAGGAAGAATATTGATTATGTATCTGAAAGTGTTAGATAATTTTATGGGCTGTATTTTGGGACAACAAGATGAAATAGGGAAAAAAGAATATACCATTTATCATCTCAGCAAGAAGTTTACTAACTGTGAGTCACAATATTCTATATTGGAAAAAATATGTTGTGCTTTGGACTGGGCGGAAAAATGGTTGCGGCAATATATGTTAAATCATACTACTTGGTTGATTTCCAAAATGGATCCGATTAAGTATATTTTTGAAAATCCTGCTCTTACTGGAAGAATTTCTCGTTGGCAGATAAAAAGTAGTGTGTTGGCAGATTATCTTGCTCACCAACCGTTGGATGATTACCAGTCTGTTAAATATGATTTCCATAATGAGGATGTGATGTTTTTGAAAATAAAAGATTGTGATGAACCTTTACCTGGGGAAGGTCCTAATCCTGAATCCTGGTGGGGCATTGTGTTTGACAGAGCTGTGAATGCTTATGGGAAAAGAATTGGTGCTATGATTATTACTCCTCATGGGTCACATATCCCTTTTACTGCTCGATTGGTATTTGGGTAGACCAGCTCATGTGTTTGCAGCAAATGAAACGTCAAATGAAAAACCTTGGTATTCTGATATCAAGCATTTTCTCCAGACTAAGGAATACTCGATTGGTGTGTCAAACAAAGATAGAAATACATTGATAAGGTTGGAAGACAACTTTTTCCTCAATGAAGATGAGCTATACAAAAGAAATTATGACATGGCCTTGCTCAGATGCATGGATAGACACGAAGCAGATGGTCTTGCTCAGAAGGTGTGACATGTAAACTTTTTGAGGAACCCCAATCTAGGGCTCTGATCCTCTAATTTTACAGTTTGAGGAACCACAATCTATGGCATCAGGAGGTTGAAGACGACCTACGTGTCGTGCTTCAACCAATGAAGGCGTGACATGTAAACTTTTTGAATTCAATCCAGTGGTTTGCTTTATCATACACGCGCTTTGAGAGCCCTTGGATTTGATTACTTTCATTAGTCATACTTCATCCAACAGGCTAGAATTTTAGTTGTTTTTAATATTTAAAAGGTGATCCGACGCAATTTCCAAAGCTGACCATGATATTATTTTATTTTATTTTCTGTTTCTTACACCAAACTTCAAAAAGTCATAGAAAATTCATTTCTGACCCAATAATTATGAAAAATTCACAAAAGTATTTTCAAATATTCTCTTTCTGATTTTTATTTTTTCATGATTTTATTTTCAGATTTGATATTTTGTATAATTTTTCCTTTATATTGACTTGTTTTTAATTATTTATAAAAAAAACTTTTTGGTACTTTTTAAATTCTAAAAAAATTTATAAAAATCTTTTTCCTTATTTCTGATTTTCTAAAATTTTTCTAGAATTTTATTTTGACTTCTACTATTTTTGATCTTTTTTTTCCATTTATTTGAATGATTTTAATTAATTTTGAAAATGTTTCTCTGTTTTAAAAAATTACTAAAACATTTTAAAAATATTTGGGATCACTTTTGACTTTTCTATGGTCTCTTTTAATTTTTCTTTGATACTTTGAATATAGTTTTCTTTTTTTCCCTTTATTTTCATTTAAAAAAAATCATTTTCGCTTTTTATTTTTTCATTAAATGCAATTTATTTTTTAATATATTCTGGTTATGTGATTTTTGATCATGAGCTTCATTAACATCAGTAAATCTTGGGTGTTGAGTTTAACTCCATCAAAATGGATGGATGATTTTAATGATAGTTTGATTAAAATCTTTGATTCAAATATTTCCCCTCCCTCTTCATCTTATCCCTTTCTCATTTGTACTACATGTTGTTAGAGGATGATCTACATATCATCTCTCAAACATATGGCACATAAATTGCTATTGACCGGCCTCAAAATAGGTGCGACTTCTACATAAGTCCACTTACGATTGCTTAACACAACGCTAAATTTTGTCCCGATTCGAGAAATGATCATTCATGACCTATACCTATGTTTGCAAGCCCAAGCATGTTTAATTTGAAACCTTTGATCCAATAACCTTGAGGTTCATTATTAGGAGGCTTTGGTCTTATCAATACTCTAATAAAATTTCATAAAATTTGGTCTCAGTGAATCATTTAAACATCGTTGATCATTTAATTGTTGCCTCGAGAATTTTAAATGAATGATATACTTGACAAAAAGAAAATGAAACTTGTTGTTGAGAGGCTTTGATTTTATCAATCATCTAACTAGTTTTCAAATGCAATATTCAAGATGGTCATTCAACTAACCTTTAATTTCTAACCCATAAACCATTGACTTTTAATTTCATGTTTTTACTTTATGTCTAAACTTTTACGCACCATTTATTTTAGCATTTACATTTCATGCTATTTTAATATTCTCTCACATGATCATTTATCTTTATGGCATTTTTATTTTTGTCACTTGAGCTTTTCATTTTTTTTTTTGAAGATACCTAATAACCAACTTGAACAATAAAAAACTATAAGGTTACTTGGACTATATGGTTACTATCCTTTGCATTTTGGAGTTATGGACTTCTTGCACTTAGGAGTAAAGACCTTAAACTACCTTAAGACCTTGTGGCTTCTATTGTTATTTTGTCTGGAGTTCTTGGGGTTTACCCCAAGACATTGGGTTGTTTGTCTTATTTATGTACAGGTTATTCTGACTATATGCTTTGTCTACAACTGGGAATACCTCTGTATACAGTCGTTACTCAGCCAAATTTTTATGAAGATTAATGCTTTTGAAGTTTGTTTTTCTTAAGAGGTTTAATATCTTTGCTTGTTTGGTTTCAATCCAAATTATGGAAATTCTAAATTGACTCTTTGTATCAAGTGTTGGCTTCTTTTTGGTTAGACGGTTCTTTTCCTTAACTTTTACCTTATGCTTTAGGATAGTCCCTTCATCTCCTCCCATCTTCTTTAATTTCAAAAATATTCTCCCTCCTTTTCAAAATTATTCTTGTTTTCAAAACTTGAACCGCTTTCACAATAAACTTGGACATATGTCCATGCATTTTCTAGAATATTTTCTTAATCAAATTTTAAACAACTTAACAATACTTTGACATTTTTGTGAGAAGACTAAAAGTCAGTCAATCGCATTCAAACAATTTTTTCCATTTTGGCTTTTTATCTTAAAACTTTCTCAAAAGATTAGACTCTTGTCAATCCTTGTAGTGATGCAAACTACTACACTTCTATGATACATAGTGAAGTGAGACAGTTTCCACTTGGGTGTTGAGCGAAGCTTTGTTGATTTTGAAATCCAAACCATATCCTCAACTTTGAGATGACACAAATTCTTTTTTCTCATAATCGTGGGTAATAAGTATGTTTTCCACTCGGATATGAAGATGATGTCTTATCTCTTAAAAATAACCAACACACTTGTGTTTTAAAATTTTAAAGGTAAACTATGAGTACCCTGATCCCCTATTTCACGAAAAGTGGTACATAGGCACTAAAGGTTTGCAACCGCGGCGGATGCAAAAATTCTAAAAAAATACTTTTTTTTCTCATGTCCACCACCTATTTTTGTATACAACATTTATAGACAAAATACACAAATTTTCAAAGAGGTTCCTGTGGAGTATCGTAGATATTTAGGGTGCTAATACATTCCCTTTGCATAATCAACCCCCGAACTTAGATTCTCTCCCCTTCTTTTTGGGTTATTCGCTATTTTCCCATTCCTCTGGAAATAATAAAGTGCAGTGGCGATTTTTATTTGATCTATGCGAGTTAAATCAATCCAATGTCTTAGTCTCAACATTTCTACCGCTACACTTTCCATACAAACCCTAGTTATTAAAAGTTAAATATGTATAGAAAGATAAAGTGCCGAATATAAAACTTAAGCTATTACATGGATTTTGGGCAGATACATAAGTATATAAATTGCGAGGAAGTAAATCTATGATATTACATCCTACGAGCAATTACATAATCAAGAAAAAATGTGATAATGTAAATCTACGTTATTACAATGATAGAGTGCGACCTATACATTTTTCTAGGAATTTTAAATAGCAAGAAGAAATAAGAAAAATGTTTGAAAAATGTTTAAGACCTAAAATCTAAGTGTTAATGTTTTTGATATTTTTTGTAAAAAATAATTTAAATAATAATAGTAATTAAAAACCTAATTATAATTAATTATAATATTAAGAAAAAAAGTTAATTAATTAATAAAATAATTAGTAAAATGAAAATATATAAGAAAAAATTTAATTATTAATTAAAAAGACGTAACCCTAGTTTGTTTAGTTTTGAAAAAATAGGTTAGTTAATGATTAATTAAAAAGAAATTAATTTAAAAAATAGAAAATTAAATAGTAAAGAAATAAGAAAAAGAATGTTAAAATATTAAAAAAATTGTGTAGAAAATAATTTAAGTGATAATAATTAATTAAAACCTAATTGTTTCTAATTAATTTTTAATATTAAGAAAAATGTTAATTAATTAACTAATTAATAAAAATACATCAAGAATTTAATTACTAATTAAAACCCTGTCCTAATTTGTTAAAGTATATTAAAAAATATTAGTTTATTTAATGGTTAATTATAAAGGAAATTAAGAAAATATGGTAAACATAAATTAGGGTTAGTAAAAAAAGGAGGAAAAAAAACAATTGCCTCAGTTGGGTGTTAGTTTAGCCTGAAAACACTTGTATCGTGAGATTCGATGAAAATAACTCAAACTGCCCTAGCAATGGAAGATCCTTATTCATGCGTCAAAGCTTGCAAATAATGATTCTAAACAAGTCTAAACATCATTATAAACAGTTATATATGCATAGAATTAACCAACAACGCACAAATTATGAGTTTGAATTTCAAGAATATTACCCAACCGGTGACGTTGAGATATGATGATCTAGTGTGCTTCAAGCTTCAAGGATAGATGGGATGAAATCCTGAGAACTTCAGGAACACGATGGAATGCTAAGAATGGAGTGAAAGTGGCTGCACACAAGGTTTTTAGTTTACCCTTGTTTTGAGAAAATTTGATATTTTTGAGTCTGTGTTCTTGAGGAAATTTTTGTGTCATGTGATGTCTGAAGGTGTTGTCTATTTATAGGAGAAGATTTAGGTCAACAAACGTGAATCAAATATTTTGTATTTCATGATCAAATATTTCATGATTTGAGTTTCATGATCAAATATTTCATGATCAAATATTGATGAAATTACAAAAGATTTGAATTTCATGATCAAATATTTGATTGAAGTTTTGCATGAAATTTGTCTTCTTTAGACCAATCTCATACAAATCAAGTTTTTTCTATCTGGCCATGAGCTTTTTAGACTTATGATTTGATACAAAAATATATTCTCATGCCTTATATCATTTATTTGGTATTTTATTTGATTTATTTTTCTTTTAATTGAATAAAATCAAAATAAAAAGAAATAAAAATCACAAAAATAAATTAATGGACTTAGGAGTCTATTTTGAGGTCAAGAACACCTTTGGACCTTAAAAGATAGGCCCATTAGCCCAAAAATTCAAATTTGCTCAATTTGGACTTTATGCATTTTCCTAAAATTTCCTAACTTGCATCAATCTTAACTCGCTCAATTTTTATCATATAAAGGTGATCTTTGACTTTTTGGAAAGCCCAAGATGTCCCCTACAACTTTCATGTTGGTCCTTTTTTCAGTCGAAGCTTTTAACATGATGTAAATTTCTTTGAAAAAAAGTGTCTTTTTGTTGACTTTTAAAATGACCTGTAATGTTTTGGCCCATATCTCAAATGAACAATTTTTTGGCCTTGAGATTAGATTGTCAAAGTTGTAGAGAATTCAATTTAATTCAAAATGATATTTGGTTGAAAATTTTCTAATGGAGCATGTGAAAGTTATGCTTGGTCAAAGTTCACTTCACTTCTTTTAAAGGAAACCCTAATTTAGTAACTTTTGACTTTTGATGAATCTTTAGTTTTCTTGATGAATCATGATCAACCCTTGAATACATGACGAATGTAACTTCAAAATCTTAATGTTGACCAAAAATCTTGAAGTTTGACTTTAAATTGGTCAAAGTTTCTTTTTGTCCACTAAAGTTGATTTTCAATCATCTGGCTAGTTGTCTGAGAAAACATGTGCTACAAGGCTTGAAATTTGGCATGAGGGCTCTTTGAAGCATATGAGAAACCATGAAATACACTTGAGACAATATATGTGCAATTTTCTTTGAGAAAAGCCAAATCCTAGTTGTAGGTTAATGCTTAGGAGGAAAGTTTGTCTGGTCAACCCTTGAATAGTCTTGAGCAATTGAGAACACTAGGAGCATGAGGAGGTATCTTGAATTAATTTGTCTTGAATAATGGGAGGAAAATTTTTTGGGTACAACATACATGTTTTCCAAAATGAAACATGTTTTACAAAATTATTGCCAATCATAAAATCACAGACCTAACAATCACCATCTTTGGAAAATTTTGGCTAAAACAACCTTTACACAATAAACCTGGAGATAAGGAATAAAATTACAAAGTAACAAAAACACAAGATACATTAAATACAAGTAAACTTTATACAAACTGAAAATAAAAAACATCAGAGATAAATGCAGCTACAGAGAGACTCATCCTTACACACAACTCTTCTTTAAACTCCAGAAATCTCAAGAGATCAGATGTCATGACATATGGTCTGACATCACACCAACACAACCCAAATAACTCCAACACAACACAACAAACTCAGCATCATAATACAATGCTCATCAACTTCTGACAAGTCCATTACTCCCCCTGTTACACATAATCAATAGCCCCCCTCAAGGAAACAAACATGAAAACATAGATTGTCCAAGTTCACACATCAGTGGTATATTCAATAGAAGAAAAATAAACCTCACAAACAAAAACTAAGAGAATCAGAGTAATAAGAGTTCTACATAAAACAATTCAGGCAAGATGTCAGGATATCAGGTATGACATCATGCATACACACACATCACAAGTAACAACATAAGAAAACTCCCTTAAGCACCAGCAACAAACATGACAGACACTTCTGCTCCCCCTAAATAGTTACATATATAGAAAGGCCTCAAAGACTAACATCCCTTAAGCAATAGTACAATCCTATCACAATGTTAATCGACATGTCAATACATTTGACATGACATCACCAACAAGACAAAAAACTAACTTCCAAAGCTAACACAACAACACATTACCCCCCCCCCCCCTTTTAATCAAAAATGAAAACCAAATATGCTCGCTAATAAAATTATCCTTATATGCAGGATGTTCTAATGTGAAAAAGATCTACTAGACATCACTAGAAGTTCTGATTATGCGAGCATAAAAGATGAGAGTATTATGATATAATCAGACACATCCTTCTTAGAAGAAAATCTGCGTGACATGCTTATATGAAGAAGTTATGTTACAACTTCTGAATGCACCAAGCCTGTGTAACAGGATCTATGATACTCTGATCTGTAAAGTTTTGATACAAGTAGTAAGGGACTCCTAAAGGTAACATTCATCCTCTGATGTGAGAAAGTTCTGAAGCGTTACAGTTTATCAAAGGAAAATAAAAAATTAACGGCTATAAGGAGACAAGAATCTCCTGGTTTTGAAAGATCATTAATTCGTGTTATGAACATTCCAAAATCATCTTCTTATGTCACTCTTGCAAGGCCTATATAAAGAAGACGAAAAGAAGAATTCAAGTGACGAACATTTTGCACACGAAAAAGAAAATCATTTATCCCGCTCTACCTAGTAATCTTAAATTGTATAATACATCACGGTTGTGATATTGTTTTATTAGAAACATTATTGTACACTTTTATTCATACATTGTTTAGATAAATTCCTAGAGAGAAACCAAGTTATGGTTTATACTCAAGAAGACTTTGATGATTGTCAAAGTAGATTTGTAATAAAGATTGATTAGTGGATTAAGACCTCGTTGGAGAGAGGCGAAATCACCTTGGAGGGTGGACTGGACTAGTTTGAGTTCAAACAAACCAGGATAAAAACCAACATGTTCTTTTCATAAAGTTTTAAGATCCCAATTCAACCCTCATTTCTTGTGTTTTTCCATTCTTCAATTGGTATCAGAGCACCTGGATCTGGGTGTAAACACTTAACCGTGTCAGAAAAAGATCCAAGGAGGAAAAACACTGTGGTGGGACCAAGTTAGAACATCTGCAATGATCATCATGATTAGACAGACAGAATCAGCAGCAGACCCCCAATATCAGATAACGAGAAAACTCTGATGGATCCTCGTCAGAAGAAGACGAATTGTTCCTTCTATCCAAAAGAATAAATCAGCTACAGAAGCACAGGCAGAGGAAATTCAGAAATTCCAGAAGAACAGGGAATCACTCTAAACAATATTCTGGATACGGAAAATCTAGTAACAAAAACATTAGCTGCTACGAATGCAATGAACAATATCATTATAGGAGTGACTGTCTAAATCTTCAAATAGAGAAACCTAAAAAGAAGCTCTCTAAGGAAAAGAAGACAAGTCTTATGGCAACATGGGATGACTCTGAATCTTCTGAAGATGGAACAAAATCAAAAGATGAACGAGCCAATATTTCTCAAACGATCAACTAATCAGATGTCTCTGAATCATCTAAATTAGAATTAGACTTAGAGTCAGAAGATGTATTTTCTAACTTTTCTAGATCACAATTAGAATAGAGTCTGTCAGAAATTCTAGAAAGGTATCAGAAACTTTGAGTCATAAACAAGAACCTGAAAAAGGATATAGTTTCTGACTCTGAAGAAACTAAGACACTGATATTGGAAAACTCTGAGCTGAAAGAAAAAATTTCAAAACTTGAAAATGAGTTACAAAATAATTAGAAGGAAACTATCTCAGAAGTTCCTAGTAACCCTGATAAGATTGTAAAGGAATATGATCATAGCTTTTAGAAATTCCTTGCTAAAAACAAAGATAGAAGCAAGATGGCTTCAACGATCTATGGAGTTAGAAGAAATGGTAGAAAAGGAATAGGATACAAAGGTAAAGTATCCCAACCTAAGAAAGTTAAGGATTTGGTTATTAAACGCACTCCTCTTTATTCTCACTTCACTTCTGGGAAAACACATGATATAAAATATACTAGGAAGGCGTTTTCTGCTAAACCAAAATTCAAATAGAATTTGGGAAACTCTAACAATCATGGACCCAAAAAGATATGGGTACCAAAGGATAATATCATCCATGTTGCAGATATTTTTAACAATAAGGTTGAAACACCAGTCTTAACACCTGGATTTTATATGCTCTTTACACATGACAGGAAGAAAGCATATGTTCCAAAGCCTCGAATTTAAAGGATTCACAGGTTTCAGAGGAAATAAAAAAGAAAAGGTTAATGGCTCTGGAACTATTGGGAAAACTAATGAGAATACAGTATCAGAAGCTCTTTAAAGAATCTCAGTTGAACCCAGAAGAGGATGTCATATCTTTTTCAAGCAACTTCTATAAAAGCAAGTCAAATAGAGTCTTTCCAACTTTTTGATTATTGACAAAAAGGGGGAGAATGAAAGATATTTTGAATCCTATCAGAAGCTATATCAGAAGATCTTCAGGGAAGTATTTTATTTTCTCGTTATCTGAGTATTCTACTCTGGGGGAGTTTTTTATTCTTTGTATTCCATTTATCTGAGTATTCTACTCAGGGGGAGTTTTTTATTCTTTGTTCTTTATATTCCATCAAAATATACAAGTTTTTGTCATCATCAAAAAAGGGGAGATTGTTAGAACATAATTTGGTTCTACATCCATGTAAGAGTTTTTGTGATAACAAACACATGATATATATATATATATATATATATATATATATATATATAAAGAACAAATATGCTCGTTAACAAAATTATCCTTATATGCAGGATGTTCTGATGTGAAAAAGATGTACAAGACATCACTAGAAGTTCTGATTATGTGAGCATAGAAGATGAGAGTATTATGATATAATCAGGCACATCCTTCTTAGAAGCAAATCTACGTGACACACTTATATGAAGAAGTTTTAGTACAACTTATGAATGCACCAATGCTGTGTAACAGGATCTCTGATACTCTGATATGTAAAGTTCTGATACAAGAAGTAAGGGACTCCTAAAGGTAACATTCATCCTCTGATCTGAGAAAGTTCTGAAGCGTTACAGTTTACCAAAGCCAAATCAAAATTAACGGCTATAAGGAGACAAGAATCTCCTGGTTTGGAATGATCATTAATTTGTGTTATGAACATTCTAAAAGCATTTTCTTATGTCACTCTTGCAAGGCCTATATAAAGAAGACGAAAGGAAGATTTCAAGTGACGAACATTTTGCGCACGAAAAAGAAAATCATTTATCCAACTCTACCTAGTAATCTTAAATTGTGTAATACATCACATTTGTGATATTGTTTTATTAGAAACACTATTGTACACTTTTATTCATACATTGTTTAGAGAAATTCCTTGAGAAAAACTGGGTTGTGGTTTATACTTATGAAGACTTTGACGGTTGTCAAAGAAGATTTGTAATCAAGATTGATTAGTGGATTAAGACCTCATTGGAGAGAGGCGAAATCACCTTGGCGGGTGGACTGGAGTAGTTTGAGTTCAAACAAACCAGGATAAAATTCAACATGTTCAGTTCATAAAGTTTTAAGATCCCAATTCAACCCACTTCTTGTGTTTTTCCATTCTTCAGTAATTTCTATAACTCCTTGAAATTCTGGCACACACAATATCATATGTCGAGACTGATGTATGCATAACATACAATGTCACAATAGATGTTATGACATCTCCTGACAGAATAACAACAAGATAACAACAATGCAGAATTGAAACTTGCAGAAAGTAAACAACACACAAAATTGTTAACCCAGTTCGGTGCAAACTCACCTACTCAAGGGGATACCAAACCAGGAAGGAAATCCACTATTAGCAGTATTAATTTGAAGCTAAACTCCCCCGTTTACAACCTCTCACTTAATCCCTACCCAATGCAACTTATACCTAAGCACCTCCTAGATATGAGAAATTGCATTCTCACTTCCAACCATTGCAGTTATAAAGAGACTTGCCCCAATCCTAGTGACAAACTATGATCAAGTCACCATTACAGTGACTCGAAACCAAACAAAATTGAAGGTTACATTTCAATCAAAATACTCAAACTCTTGCTTAAAATCTTTAGAGAGAGAACATTAACTTAACAAACTGTCAAGTAACAATCATTCTACTAAAATGCATAAACAAATACACGAGGACATATACATAAAAACATAAATCCCTTGAAGAACCCTTAAAACATAAGACTAAGAAAATTTCGCTTCCCCTTATTTTTTACAAAGTTCTTTAAGAATTTAGGTCTTGGTAGTTTCTATAAATAATCTTCAGCAATCCTAGGGCCTTGCATCTACAACCAAATATTCCTTGTTGCACAAGCTGAAGGTCACACCAATTTGTGCTGTAAAATCTCCTTGAATCTTGGAACAGACACAAGGTTTCCTAAACTGTTTTAGATTTATAATTCATGACCTGCGATAAATCAATGAGATAAAAACAACTTAAATATCACATAATAAATTAAAGATCTTTCAAGAATAAATAACCTATACTGATGTTGGAACCAGATGTTTCAACATTGGTCAAAATATCTGCTTTCAAATGAACCTGACCAACATGTTTAAAACATTTGTTTTAACATCAAGCTGCAAACCATGTTTTAGCAAAAAATTATGCCAATCCAAAGAACATGGTTCTAACACTCCTTAATAGTTTAAGTTCTTAACCCACTATTTATGTTCTCACATTGATTTTCATATGAGGCTTTAGTAAACATAATAATGAGTTGTTCCTTAGTGTCTACATTCTTCAGAGTAACAACCTGTCTTTCAACAAGATTCATGATGAGATAATTATGATTATCAGAGTTCGTGTTCCAGCTATGTTGAATGAACTATTTGGTCTTGTTTAGATCTTTACAATGTAATGTCATTACATCCTTCTTGACACTATTTTCTTTCAACATATGTTTCATCCATACTAGTTGAGAGAAAATTCTTCTCGTTTCAGCTTTAGCTTCAGCAGTACACCAAGTAGCACATATTTGCTTCTTATTGAAACAGGAAATTAACACCACTAACCCACTTTGTATTGGAAAATATTTCCAACATAAATTTTGTGCATTGAGAATAAGGCACACCATAAAAACATGTTCCAATGATACATTTCAAGATCCTATTTTCATGAATAATAGAGCTTATCCTTGGTTCAAGTTTAAAGGAAAGAAATGAATTTGATATTTCCTTATTGAATTTAGTGATGTATCCTACATTAAGGTGTCTTGTAATGAGTTTCTTGGATTGTTTTGTCTGAACTCTAATAGAGAGATCTGAAGTGACTTGAGAGTTATCTGATTCAATACTTTTGAACTCACAAATTACTTCTCTTCCTGACTCATCAGTCTATAGATAAGATGTTCCAACAATGTCTTTAATTTCCATTTCTTTTTCAGTGATTAAATCATCAATTACCACTCTTATGGATTCCATTGTAATTCCAGTTTTAGAGTTAAAAACTCTATAAGCTCTGTTGTTTGAAGAGTAACCCATAAATATCCCTTCATCACTTATGGGATCAATCTTGCCCTTTTGATCTTTGTCAATCAATACATAACATTTACTTCCAAAAATATGAATGTTTTTTACTGTAGGCTTTCTTCATTTCCATATCTCATAAAGAGTGACTGAAGTGTCTGCCCTCAAAGAGAGCCTATTATGAATATAGCATGTAGTATTCATAGCTTCAACCCAAAACTGCAATAGAAATTGCTTAGCATGAAGCATGACTCTAGTTGATTCTTGTATAACCCTAGTCGTTTTCCAAAAAATTCCATATTTCTTAGAAGTGATGGAAAATTCACGACTAATAATCTCAGAAGAACAAAATTCAAAGAAATTTTCATTTTCAAACGCCTTGTCAGGGTCACTTTTGACCTTGACAATCATACTATTCTGCTCCTTTTGAATAATTTGACACAGATCTTTGAAGACTTCAAAGGTGTATGATTTTTCTCTAAGAAAGTATAACCATGTAAACCTAAAAAAAATCATTTATAACCATATAGGCATACCTCTTTCCACCCAGGTATTCTATCTGCATTGGTCCCATTAAATCCATATGAATAAGTTCCATCACTTTTGAAGAAGTCTGATGTTGGAAACATTGAGTGTGACATCTTGGCTTTCTTCCTAATATCACACTCACCATAAACTTTCCTTTCCTCAATCTTGAGTTCCAACATTCCTCTAATATCTCATTCAGATATAATTTTCTTCATTCTTTTGAGATGGAGGTGTCCAAAATTTTGGTGCCATAGCTTCACATCCTTCTCCTTGGTTATCAAACATGTGGAAGAATAAGAAGTTATTTGAGGTTCCCACATATAAAGTTTATCTTTAGACCTTATACCCTTCATTATAACAACATCTTTCTCATCTTTGACTAAACATCCTGACTTTGAGAAATTGACTAACAACCCTTGGTCACACAACTGGCTAATGCTTATAAGATTAGCAGTTAGTCCTTCAACCAGAAGAACATCTTCTAGACTAGGAGACCCATCACACAAAATTTTTCTAACTTCCTTGATTTCACCTTTGAATCCATCGCCAGATTTGACAGAACGTTTGGGATGAAACCTGATATCCACCAACAACTTTTGAACCCTTGTCATATGTCTAGAGTACCCACTGTTAAAGTACCCATATTCTCATGTTGGAGTTATGAGAGAAAAGTGAGGCAATGAGACAAATGTTCTCATTTTTAGAACTTCACTCCCCTTTAGACTTATTCAATTCATTAATATTAAGATGATTATAATGTTTAGGCTATCCATACAACTTGTAGAAAAAGGTCTTATGTGACCATATTTCCCTCGATGGTGACATCTCCTAGGCTGATGTATAGATTTTATGTAAGATCCTTGATGTCTCATGGGATGTTGGGACTTCTTTCCTAACATTATGGTATTATCCCCTTTTTCAGGATGAAATTTTTTTGACCCGTACGCTTTATCATGTTTATTAAATCCAATTCCTATTGAATCTCCAACACCTTTTCCAGCTTGAAGTATTTCATCTAATATGTTTGTCCCGTTGTTTAACATTCTAATAGATTTTGTCATGTTTTCAAACTTGGATGTCAGTAGAGATACTTCACTCTGAATATCATATATTTTTGTAAGAAGTTCCTTCTTTTCATCCTGTAGTTGAGCTATGGTTAGCTTCTGATTTTTTTCATTCTTGTACACTTCTTTACTTTTGGCACATAACTCTTTGTAAGAGGCAGCCATATCTTCATAAGATACCCTCTCATCACACAATCATTTACCAGAACCATATCTTCCTAAATAGACCTTCATATGCTTGGTAGTTTCATTATCTTTTCCCTTTTCAAAATCCTCCTCAGACCAGGAAATAAACATCCCCTTTTATTATTTCTAAAGGTATGTTGGACACTCGACTCTAATGTGCCAAAATCCTTTACATTTATGACACTGAATACCTTTGCTTTGGTTGGGTTTTTCATCATATTTGATTTTTCTCTGAAACTCATAGTTCTTGTTGATGTCAAATGAGATATGAAGGTTGAAAAAACCCAAGAAATGGGGTTTTGAATTGGATTTTCAAAAAATTTTCCTTTAGAAGTGCTTCACACAAACAATTAGAATTAATGTAATAGAAAGAGAAATTACACTTTCCGTTTATACAGGTTCACTTTCAACAAGGATAATCATCACAACCAACTCTTTGTGTTTTGTCTTATTTTCTTGAATGAACTTCACATATTGATTTTGGCAGAGTTATTGTTCTTGTGTTCTAGTCTTGTATTTGGAAAATGAACAGTTGATCCTTTATATTGGCCTTAAACAGTAGATCGTTTTAGTAGTACACACATCACTTGTATTTCCAGCTACCATAAAAGTAGGAAACGATTGTGGGATAGAAAGAGTACACAGTACATCCATTTGAGGGAAATGTGTAATTGTACCTTTGTACTAACCATTCTTGCGCATATTTTTGATAATACTGTCTTCTGATGAAAAATACTCTTGATGAGAAGAGTGCCATTAGAAGACATCATCCTTAGGTTATTTTCTTCTGATGGACTTTGTGATGTGGAGAAATGATGACTTCAGAAGATATAACTTTCCTTTGATCTTGTCTTCTGATGGAATATCCTGATACAAAGAGATGCGTATATTCCAAGAAGTATCCTAGTCTTCATAATCTTGACTTTTTCTTCAAAATTAGAAGCAAAAACTTTTCTGATGAACATAACTTGACTTCTGATTTGGAAGTAAAAGCTTTTCTTTGATCTATTCAGAACCTTGACTTTTTCTTCAGAATTAGAAGCAACAACTCTTCTGACGAACAAATCTTGACTTCTTATCTTTGACACAAAAGCTTGTTTTTGGTGAAATCTTATTTTCTGATCTTGGAGCAGAAGCTCTAACATAATTCCTTTCTTCTAGAATCACTTGTGACTTTTGAAGCAACAACTTATTGGGAAGTACACATTGAGATCCATTTCTGGATAACATTCAAAATTCTTCAGAACTACTTATGTTTATCAGAAGTGGGTGCAATAGTCATTCTGATGCGTGCTTAGTATATTTCTGATGATTCTTCAGACAATAGTCCTGAAAAAATTAGAACTTCTAACTGCACACTCAAAAACCTATTAGAAACAAAATTGTTTACATATAAAATATATGTATTATTATAATCAATATCCAGAGATTAATTGCAGAACGCAAATTTTGTTTTAACAATCTCCCCATATTTATGATGACAAAACCATGTATTTTGATGTAACAATTTTACAAGGTAATATCATAATCGAATCAGAGTTAAGAAGAAAATTTCCCCTGATTAGCGTAAGCTCCCCTTGACTCTAAAACTTATAGATTTTAGAAGGAAGGGATATTTGAGCATTGTTTAGAAAACTCCTCCTGAGTTAAACAATCTCCCCCTAAATCTAAAACTTAAGACTTTATCAGAAAATAGCATTTTCTAAGCTTGGTTAACATTTTCCAAAATTATGATTGAAGCGTGTGGAAGTGATTATCAAAGTTTCTTTATCAGCATTTCTTTCTTCATTAGAACCTTCTAATCATCAGAGAGGTACGTTATCATAACATGATCTATTAGACCCTTTTAAATGTTTGAAGCTCGTTAAACACTCGATCTTTCAGAATATTCTATAACTTAGAATTTCTTTATCAGACTTTGATCAACAAACCCTTCAACTCATTTAAAGTTCTTTATCACGGCTTGATTTGATTGAACCTTCTAAACTTTAGAAGCTCTTTGTTCATATATCTTTCTTCTGAATGTACCTGGATCATATTATATATATATATATATATATATATATATATATATATATATATATATATATATATATATATATATATATATATATATATATATATATATATATATATATATATATATATATATATATATATATATATATATATATATATATATATATATATATATATATATATATATTCGTTAGAATTTAAGCACTAAGACGTAGAGAGTTAGCTATGCATCAAAATCATCATTATTCTTCTCCCCCTTTTTGTCATAATCAAAAAGATATTTCATTGATTTTTAAGATTATTAAGCACACCAGATAGGACAAAATGTAAAAACAAGAAATACTTCTCATTAAGGATATTTCAGAAAGGTACAAGAGGAATCAAAATAGAAAGTCACTGAATTAGACTACTTAAACTTCAAACACTTCACAACTTTCGTCAAAGAGAGCATTTTATGAACTAAATTGAGCCCTTCAAATTATTTTGACGATCTCAGCTTTTTCAAACAGCTCGGACGACACACGCCAGTACGATATGAATGACTTTTGGAGATATCTGAAGTCCAAAATCAATTATTTTAGTTGATTGAATATTATTTTTGACAGATTCACTGGAACATGATTTAGAATACAGAAAATGAGGCGTTTGTCCCGGGGAAACATGAACTTCATGTTATCTCTTCTTTGTTGAAGGTTGGTTAACAAAAACCTGAACCAAACTTTAGCATGAGATTTGAGATTATCTAGGTTATTAGGTTCATAACTAGAAGAAGTGTCATGAATGGTCGGGAGTATATTAACATTCATGAAACTGAAACTATCATGATCCATGGAAAGAACTTTAGGAACACGCCCAATTGTCTCGGTAATAGAAGAGCAAGTGATGATGAAGGGACTTCCATAGATACTTGATCTTATGCAACTACCATCACTGCTTACAGAGGCGTATATCCGGAAATTTTTCACTTGGTTTAGATATATGGGACGTCGTAGTATAGTAGTATAGCCAAACCAATCTAGACTAAGTACGCACTCATTAATGTTATCATCATCAATCATGATATTAGGTCGTTTTTCATTGATTACATCCAAAATATCTTTATTTCCATGAAAGTTTTTGATGACCATTTTGATAAGAGCACAAGAAAAAAATAGATGGAGAGACATTGAAAGAGTGAAGAGCAGACGAGAGGACGAGAAAAATAGGTAGGAAGGAAAAAATGTAATGGATTAAAAATAATGATCAAGGTTGTTTAGAAGAATAACCCTACTCGAGACCCGTAAAGTATTTAATGTCTTGTCCAGAAGGAAGCGGAACAGACTATTCCATCATTTCCAAGATAATTTTCATTTAAAGTAAGAACAAGATTACAACCAAGACACGGATTAGAGTAGTTCATTCTTAAGGATCCTTATTTTCAATAAAAGAGTATCTCAACTTTTCTTTCAAATAACAAAAGATAGAGATCAAGCATGAAGTATTTTTTACCTAGTCTCAAAACATTTTCATTGCTTAAGGTTTATGTTCTTAGAAATAAGAGAATCAAAAGTTTCTAATCAGGATATCGTCTAACTGGTAGAGGTATCTATATGTACTTCATCAGAAAACAAGTAAATTCTAACCTGGTGTATCTTTTCTTTGATGATTTTACCTTTTTCATTTTTCTTGTTTCTGATAACCCACTTGGTTGCAATAACGTGAGTTTCCTTCGGTTTAAGCTCTCGATACCAAACCTCATTTCTGAAGGACTAGTTTTGCTCTTCTTGTATTTTCTGAATCCATCCATTGTCCTAAATTTTTTCATCACATGAAGTTTGTTATATTAGAGATATGGATCCTATAAGCATTTCTTCAGAATTTTTAAACGTGGATCTTGTTCTAACAGGATCATCTTTATCTCCCAGAATCAAATCTTCATAAATAGTTTTCCTTTGCCTTTGCCTTTTCTGAACTGATGGATAATCAAATGCTTCTGATATATCATTATCTGAATCCCTTTTATTTGAGTCTTTGTCCTTGGAATCGTTTACATTTCCTCAAGAACTTGCTTGTGTTATTTCTAGATCTGCAAGGTTTTCAAACAATTTTGACTTTTCTAAGTCAATCTTATCATTAAATTTAACATGAATTAATTCTTCCACGATTCATGTTTTTGTGTTGTATACTCTATATCCCTTAGAGTGTTTTGAGTATCCTAACATAATACACTTTTGTGCTTTATAATCAAACTTGTTAAGATTCTCTTTAGTGTTCAGAATAAAACAAGAGAATCCAAAAGGATGGAAATAAGAAATGTTAGGTTTTCTTCCCTTACACTACTCATAAGGAGTATTCTCCAGAATAGGTATTATAGAGATTCTATTATGAATGTGACATATTGTATTCATAGCTTCTTCCTATAAGTTCTTAACCACATTAGTTTCGTTGATCATGGTTCTGGCCATTTCCTGTAAAGTCCTACTCTTTCTTACTAAAACTCCATTTTGCTATGGAGTTCTAGGATAGGAGAAATCATGGGATATGCCATTAGAATCAAATAACTCCTCAAACTGTTTGTTTTGAAACTCACCACCATGATCACTTCTGATTCTAACAATCTTAGAATAAAATTCATTTTTCACTTGAGAGCATAAACTGGTAAATACAAAATGTGACTCATTCTTGTATCTTAGAAATTTTACCCATGTCCAACGACTATGATCATCAATGATGACAACTCCATACTTTTTTCCATTAACTGATGTAGTTTTCACTAGACCAAACAAGTCAATATGTATAAGCTCAAAAGGCCTTAAGGTAGAAACAACATTTTTAGGTCTGACAGATACTTTAGAAAAATTGCCTTTCTGACGTGCTTCACAGAGAGCACCTGAAGTAAACTTTAGCTTAGGTAGGCCTCTGACTAACTCAAGTTTATTCAGCTGAGATAATATTCTCATGCTAATATGACCCAAGCGTCGATGCCACATCCAATGCTCTTTGTTAACAGACATTAAGAATTTGACATCTTAATTTTAAAGATCAGAAAGTTTGATTTTATGAAGCCTACATGCCCAACATCTTTAAGTTCCTGGCTTTGGGACATATGTTTTCTTCACGTCGTGTGATGCGAGCTTCTAGAGTCCAGTACCATGACTAGTGTTTCAACTCTACTGCATAGGATATCCGCAACAAATACAATCTTATCTTTTGGTACCCATAATATTTTGGGTCCTTTGGAATTAGTTTTCGAAGAGTTTCTGGTAAACTTGGGTTTACGTGTAGCATTATACTTTTGTGTCTGCGCAGAAGTGTAATGATTAGAAAAAGGTGATATATGTTCATTTTCTTTAAAAGAATTTTGACTGTCATTATCAGAAGCATAACTACTTCCTTTATTTCCATTACAACTAACACCATAGATCATGGAAGCCATCATGCTCCTGTCTATGTTGTTGTTTAAGAATTTCTAAAAAGCATTGTCATACTTATATAAGATGATTTCAGACGATAGAGGAGCTTTATAAATAGTTTCTTAACATTTTAAACAATTTTTATTTAGAAAAGCATTTTATTTTTCTAAAAACAGATTATCTCCTTTTTGGTTAGAAACTTCTTTCTCCAGCTTACCATATTCTTCAACTTCATATTCATGATCCTTCATAAGGTTCTTGAATTAGTGTTGAAGTTTCTGATACCTGCTCAGGGATTCTGATAGACATAGTTCTAATTCAACATGAGAGAATTCAAAAAATACCTCTTTGGAGTTAAACTCTATTTCTAATGTGTTTCCATCTGTTGTGGAGCCCATGAATGCTATGTTGGCATGCTCCTTTTCTGATTCTGATCTTTCAGAGCCAGAGTCATCCTGTGTTGCCATGAAACCTTTCTTTTTGCCTTTGAAGTTGCTTTTCTTGAAACTTTCATTTCTGATGTTCTCCTTCTTGAGAGTTGGGCACTCATTTTTGTAGTGTCCAGGATCATCGCATTCGAAGCATGCTACTTCCTTGCATGATCTTCTTCTATCATATGTTTCTGAATGATCTCCTTTAATTTTGATTCCTCGAAAGTTATTTTTACTTTTCTTCTAGATTTGTTTAATTATTCTGGATAGAAGAGACAATTCGTCTTCTTTATCATAGCCTTCATCATCAGATTCTTTTATTTCTTTAGCTTAAAAAGCCTTGTTTTTTCGGATTTGGTTCATTCTGTTCTAGATTTTAGAGCAATATATTTACCCTTTTCGGGGCTTATCTTCTTCTAGCTCTATCTCATGATTTCTAAGGGAATTTGACCAACTCTTCAAGAGTAATGTTATTTAGGTCCTTAGGCAGCTTCAGAGCAGTAACCATAGTCTCCATCTTTTGGGAAGACTTCTAGTGATGTTCTTAACATGATCAACTATAGAGTAACCTTTGTCTAGAACCTTTAGTCCTTCTACTAAGGTATGAAACCTTGAGAACATATTCGCAACTATTTCATCCTCGTCTATTCTGAAGGCTTTATATTTCTATACTAAGGTTAAAGACTTAGTTTCTTTGACTTTTGCATTACCTTCGTGTGTCATTCAGAGAGAATCAATAATATCCTTTGTTGTTTCTTTGTTGGTGATCATTTCATATTCATTGTACGAGATAGCATTTAGAATGATAGTTCTGGCTTTGTGATGATTCTTGAAGTTGCATTTCTGATCTTCACTCATTTTGTTCATGGGGATAGGAATACCAATTGCACTGACAGGTGCTTCATAACCATTTGTAACAATATCCCATAGACCAATACCATAGCCTAGAAAGAAACTTTTTATTCTATCTTTCGACTAGTCAAAGTTTTCTCCATAAAAAATTGGAGGTTTGGCATTGTAACTATCGGTTTTTCCACCCGCCAAGGTGATTTTTCCTTAAAAAATGACTCAATCCACTAATCTTGAAAGATTACAATCAACGTCTAAGAGTTAGAAATTACCTTAGCTCTCCCAATCAAATTTTCTGGTGAGAAGTTGAAGTCTTGACATTTTTACTTTTGAAGTGCCTTCATGAGTTGTTATGATAATTTCCCATGCATCTTTGGCCACAGTACTGGTATTTTTTAATCTCAATATATTTTTGTTAACCCATTGAACAGGGCACTCAAAGCTTTGGAGATTCTAAGAGAAAGTTCATCTTATTCCTTAGACCAATCTTCTTATGGCTTTAATTCAGTATTGTCCTTCCAAACTTTGTCTGTCAACACAGGATGTACCCAAACCTTGATAACCGCTTTCCAGATTTTGCTATCCATAGATTTTAGAAAATCCACCATACGCGCTTTCTAGTAGTCATAGTTGGTGTCATCCAAAATGGGTGGTCTGTTATTATTTCCTCATTCCATGTCCATAGTGCCATAAAATATCATCCCTAGAACTCACCCAAAAACGGAATAGGGTGTCTGCTCTGATACCAATTGAAATTCTGGCACAACAAGACATATGTCGTATATGATGTCACAAGACCAAGATGTCAAACGCAATTTCGAGCATAATTTAAAGACATCGTAACAATAAACTAAACAATAAAAAAGTTGAAGTAAACAACATGAAATAAATAACAAAGATATTTGTTAAACCAGTTCAATGCAACTTAACCTACATTTGGGGGCAGCCAAGCCATGAAAGAAATTCACTATAATAGTATTAGTTTGAAGTTCTAAACAATCTCTGGTTTTCCAAACTTCTCACCTAATCACTACCTGTGTAATTTTTATCTAAGGCTCTCCTAGATATGAGACCCCTCTCACTCCTCCTCAATCACACAACAGTTATGACAATAATAACGAAAAAATAGAATACCCACTTCCATTGAAACAAAATCAACTCTTGCTTAAAAGCTCATGGGTGGTTCACAATTACAACTCAAAAGTCAATCCAATTCAAGTATCAAAATGATACAAGAGTGGCTCACAAATAACAAAGAAAAACCTAAACCCCAATGGACATTCTCTCACTTGTGTCATTTGTCTTGCTTAATCTTAGATTCTTTCTTTTTATTGCCATAGAAACAACATGGGTTTTACGCTTAAGTCAAGCTTTAAACAAACAACAAATCAAATCAAATATTCTGCACACATTCAGGACAATAATGTTCCCCTGAATGTTATGATATCGAATCTTGAGAAGCAACTCAAATTAGATCGTATCTTTGATGCCTTGAGAAATACACACTTTGTAGTTGTTTAGTTATTGGCTTGCATTTTTGGTAAATCCCAAGTGTATGTGTGAATGTCATGACTGATGTCATAACATTCTAGTTTAGTTTGTACTGATTCATTAGGTACCTTTGTAGAAAAATATTGTCATACAGGTACTGATGTTTATGAGTGTGTATCTGAGCATTTTGCAAAATGATCACATTTACCAAAATCAGTAAACAGGAATTCAGATGTCATAACAAATGTTAAGACATCCTGTTCTGAACTAACAGGTTTGCAGTTTGGTTAATTCTGAGTTTTTTCAGGAAAATGACTCAGTCTTTCCAGAACAGAATCCTGCGTTTTCCTTGGGTTAACCTAGCTCAACCCTAACCTGGTTGATAAAGTCTTGTGACCTAGTCTTAAGGTCAAATGGAATTAACCCTAGCTTTTTGTGGAAACCCTAACTGAAGATGCAGCTGCTATATATTCAACAGAGCTGCTGTTTTGAAAGCAATCCCTTTTTGACAGAAGATCATTTAGAAGCTGTATAGTTTTAACTATTGTAATCCAAGCAATTATCATTGTGATAAGTGACTTGGAATAGGTTTTTAATTGTAAGGGTTGTGTAGCACTCAAAGCTTTGAAGCAAGAGTGTTTGTATGTCTCTTGACTAAAGCTGTGAAGCAGAGTCAAGTTAGGTGTGTGTATCACTCAAAGCTGTGAAGCAAGAGTGGTTGTGTTGCTTGATTAAAAAGCTGTGAAGCTTAATCAAGTGTATGTTTTTGAAGAGTGTCTTCATCAATTCATTAGTCAAATTGTTTTATGTATCACTGCTGTGATTGAGGGGGAGTGAGTAGGAACTCAGGTTTAAGTTGTACTTAGATTGAAATTGCATTGGGTAGGTCTTAAGTGAAGGAGATAAACTGGTTGGTTTATTCCTAAATTAACATCTCTTATAGTGGATTTCCTCCCTGGCTTGGTAGCCCCCAGAGTAGGTGTTGTTGCACACTGAACTGGGTAAACAATTGACTGTGTTCTTTACTGTTTTTGTATTTACTGTCTTATAGAAAGTCAGATACAGTGTCATAACATTGAACGTGACATTGAGTATCTGCAGCCAGAATTTCAATTGGCATCAGAGCAGGCACCCTGCCTGTATTACTGGGTGAGATCTAGGGATATTACTTTCTGGCACTATGGACAAAGAAGAAGTTTTTGGAAATAGACCACCCATTCTGGATGGAACTAATTATGACTACTGGAAACCTCGTATGATTGCCTTCTTAAAATCTCTGGACAAAAAGGCTTGGAGAGCTGCTGACAAAGGATGGAACCATCCCACCATAACTGAGAAAGATGGGACAATCAGTCTGAAGCCTGAGGAAGATTGGAGTAAAGAAGAAGATGAGTTAGCCCTGGGAAATTCCAAAGCTTTAAATGCCTTGTTCAATGGAATTGATAGAAACATTTTCAGACTAGTACATCAATATGAACTGGCCAAGGAAGTTTGGGACACTCTCAAAACTACTCATGAGGGCACTTCCAAAGTAAAAATGTCAAGGCTTCAGATGTTGACTACCAAGTTTGAGAATCTAAAAATGATGGAAGATGAAACCATTCATGAGTTTCACATGAACATCTTGGAGATTGACAACACCTCAGGAGCACTGGGAGAAAAGATGTCAGAAGAAAAACTGGTGAGAAAGATTCTCAGATCCTTGCCTAAAAGATTTGCAATGAAGGTAACTGCCATAGAAGAAGCCCAGGACATCAGCAAGTTGAAAGTGGATGAACTTATTGGGTCTCTTCAGACTTATGAGATGGGGATCACTTAAAATGGTGACAAGAAGAACAAGAGCATAGCACTTGTATCCAACACTGATGTTGACAACAAGGAGGATGAAGAAGAAAATATTTCAGAAGCTATAGCCATGCTTGGAAGACAGTTCAACAAACTCATCAAAAGAATAGATCCAAAGTCAAGGTCTAATGTTCATAACATTCCCTCTGACATTGACAGTTCCAGCAGAAGACCAAGGTCAGAAGAGAAGGGAAACCAAGGCAGAGGAATTCAATGCCATGGTTGTGAAGGATATGGGCATATTCGAGCTGAATGTCCAACCTTTCTTAAGAAACAAAAGAAAGGAATGACTGCGACTTGGTCTGATTGTGATTCAGAAAGTAATTCTGAAGAAGAATCTGCCAAACTAGTTACTGCTCTAACTGGTGTTTGTACATCTGAAAGTGACACCAGTGATGAAGAAGTGACATTTGAAGAACTGGCTGATACCTACAAGAAATTGTGTATCAGAAGTGCTGAAGTCTGTGTGCAGAATGAGAAACAATCAAAACTCATTGTAAAGCTGGAGGCTGAAAAAAGGGAAGATCTTGAAACTATAAGTCATCTAGAAAGGGAAGTTCAATTGTTGAACTCACAACTGAACCAAATGACCAAATCTGTCAAGATGCTGACCAATGGAACAGATAAATTGGAAGAGATTCTTCAAGTTGGACAAAATATGGGAAACAAATCTGGACTAGGATTTGTGGAAGCTAAGAAATCTGGTGCAGACAAGAAGATCAGGCCTATTAAACAATTGTCAAAGCAGATGTCTCAACACAACTCTCAACATCAGAAACAGAGACATATGAAGAAAAGGTACCAAAGATGGAGATGTCATCATTGTGGGAGATATGGCCACATAAAGCCCTTCTGCTTCAGATTGCATGGATACCCCAATCAAAACTCAGGTGTCAAACCTAAGTCTAAAAAGGTACCACATACTCCTCAATGGAAGAAAAAGGCTACTGCCCTGATAGCCCATACTTCCCTGAGAGTGTCTGTAAAGGAAGGCTGGTACTTTGACAGTGGGTGTTCTAAACACATGACTGGAATAAAGAACATTCTCAATCATGTTAAACCTCACAACACTAGTTATGTGACCTTTGGAGATGGTGCTAAAGGTGAAATCAAAGGAGTTGGTAATTTGGACTGCCCTGAAGATCCAAGTCTGAGTGAAGTCTTGCTGGTAAAAGGGCTGACTGCTAATCTCATTAGTATCATTCAATTATGTGATCTAGGATTCAAGGTCAACTTCTCAAAATCTGAATGTCTAGTAATTAATGAAAAACTAGAAGTTGTAATGAAAGGAATCAAATCCAAAGATAACTGTTACTTGTGGCAGCCTGAGAACACTAATAACTCCACTATATGTCCAATTACCAAAGAAGAAAAAGAGATGAAACTGTGGCATCATAAGCTTGGTCATCTTCATCTAAGAAGAATAAAAAAGAGCTATCTCTATGGAAACAGTCAGAAGGACTCCAAAACTACAGATTGATAAAAGAAGGGTTTGTGGTGAACTTAAAATTGAAAGGCTTGGTAAAAAGAAACATGTTTATGATGTGGTGAATAAACTTGAAGAAGGATGTGTTGTCAGAACCAGAAGTAATCATGACAAAGATGTTGGAAACAACAAGTCTAATAAATTCTGTTTCCCTGAAGAAATGAGTCGTGAAGTCTCTTCTCCTATAACTCTCCATCAAAATGGAGTGGACAAAAAGAAAATCATTCAAGAATCAACCAGAACTATGATTCATGTCAAAAGAATGCCTTCTCAACTCTGTGCTGAAATGGTTGCAGCTAGGAATAACTGTTCTCAAAATATCTGGACAAAACAGATGCTCACTGAGTATAATGCCTCACAAGATGTTGTGACATTATATTGTGACAATCTGAATACAATCAATATTTCCATGAACCCTATTCAGCATAGCAGGACCAAGCACATTGACTTTGTAGAGAAGAAGTCAATTAAACTGGAACATGGTATCATTAAGCTTCAGCTGGCTGATTCTTCTACCAAGGCTCTTGTTGGAAATAAACTTGAAAACTAGAGGGGCAGGTTGGGTATTTGCCAACATGAGAAATTATAGCAATTAATTTTGCTTAAAATAAGGGTTGAAGGAGTTAATTTTGTTAAGTCTATTTTTAGTGGGTTAATTATATGTTTTCCAAATTCTTTCAAAATTCTTAAGAAGTTGAAAAGACTCTCTTTTGCCTCCTACCTCTCTCGACTTTGCAACCTGTTCCCTTCTCTCAATCAAAATTTTCTCTCAAATTGCTACTGGTGCTCTAAGTCAATCAAAATGTCTCAAACATCATCTTCAACCAAGGCGACTTCATCATCCTCATCATCTTCATCATCTGACCAAGACTCTAGAGTAATCACCACATGCATAGAATCTGAAGTTCTTGAGGTCACTCCTCTCAGAGAGATGGCAACTGACCCCGCCAAAGTCAAAAAGCTGAGAACTAGACATGCAGGAAGAGCTCAAGCTGCAGCCTCTGGTAATCCTTCTCATCCTTCTTCTTCTGTACCAAATAGAGAAGGATCAGTTCAAGTTCATCAAGCTATTTCTAGGCTTGTTACTAGTATACTAAGCGGAAACCAACCTGTACCGGGGATTTCTGTCCCTTTAAATCAATCAGGAAGCCCAAATGTGGACGTCTCTGAGAATGTAGATGTCTCTGAGAATGTTGTGACACAAAATGACAACATTCAGAACCCTTCAGAAAAGACTGCTGATCCACCTATCATTGATGTGGATGAGGATTACTCAGATAATGATCTGATTGCCAATGTAAACCCTAGCATAGCTAGGAGATTGATGAAAAGAAAGGGTAATCAGAATGATGCAAAATGTGTGTCCAAAGATAAAACTGCTGTTAAGAAATCCAAGGCTGAAGGCATGGCTGGGGTAGAATCTGTGAAAACTATTCAGTCCAAAGGGAAGGTGAAAGCCCAGGTGCATACTGCTAGACAACCAATTTCAAAGAAGAGAAAAGAACCTGAATCTTCTGATTCTGATGAGGAATCAGAGTTTGAGATTGATGCTGAAGAAATTCCTATCAGAAGGAAGCTCCCCTCCAGCAAAATTGCTAGAGTTCCTGAAGTCCCAACATACAACATCTCTTTTCATCATCCTGACAATGCAAACTGGTGGAAGTATGTTTGCTTAAAGAGAATAGCTTTAGAAAGAGAACTCAACAATGATGCCATGGAGTGCAAAGACATCATGGACCTGATCAAGAATGCTGGACTGATGAAGAAAGTGATAAAATTTAACAAGTGTTATGAAAATCTGGTCAAGGAGTTCATAGTTAACTTGTCTAATGATTGTGCTGATGGAAGGTCAGCTGACTTTGAAAGTGTTTTTGTTAGAGGAAGAAGGGTTAATTTCTCTCAATCAGAAATTAACAAATTTCTTGGAAGAACAAATGAGGATTGTCCTAATCTGGAAGTCACTGACAATGAAGTTTGTCAAACCATCACAGCAAGGCAAGTGAAGTGCTGGCCCTTGAAAGGCAAGCTGAATGCCAGCAAACTTAGCATGAAATTTGCCATCCTGCACAAGATTGGTGCAGCCAACTGGGTGCCTACAAACCATAAATCAACTATCTCCACAGGATTGGGGAGATTTATTTATGCTGTGGGAACCAAGACTGCTTTTGACTATGGCAGGTATATTTTTGAACAAACTTTAAAACATGTTGGTAGTTATGCTGTCAAAGGACCAATTGCCTTTCCCTCCCTCCTTTGTGGAATTATCCTTGCACAATACCCTGATATCCTGGTGGCAAGAGATACTGCTTGCAAAAGAGCTCCTGCCCTTGGGTTGCACTACAAACTGTTTCAGGGATCTCATGCTCCTGATATTGTCATAACATCAGCTGAGACATCGTCTGTGAAGACCCAGTCCAAGACATCTGATGTCATAGCTGTATTAAAAGAGACCTACAAAGTACTGGAAGCTAGGAAAAAGACCCTAGAAATCCTAATTGCCAGGTTAGAAAAGGAGGAAGCTGAAGGAAACAGAAGGGAAGAGGGTGTAGAAGCTGAAGGTCATCTCAATACTGAAGAAACTAGCTCCTCTGAGTCTGATGACAGTGCTTAAAGGTTGGTTGCTGATTGGTGGAGTTGATGCGGGTCCCTGGTGGAGTTTGGAAGTGTGTTCAGTTTTTAGCTGCTGCTCTTATTTCTTTTTCTGGATGACTGTATAATTTTTATGAACATGTATCTTTGGCCCATTTGTGGCTAAAGAGGGGGAGATATATTTTGGTACTTACATAAGTAGACATTCTATTTTTCTGCAGTCATTTCTTTGTGCTGCTAACTATCTCTGATTGCTTAGGGTCTTTAGCCAAAAATCTGCCAAAGGGGGAGTTTGTAGTTGTTTAGTTATTGGCTTGCATTTTTGGTAAATCCCAAGTGTATGTGTGAATGTCATGACTGATGTCATAACATTCTAGTTTAGTTTGTACTGATTCATTAGGTACCTTTGCAGAAAAATATTGTCATACAGGTACTGATGTTTATGAGTGTGTATCTGAGCATTTTGCAAAATGATCACATTTACCAAAATCAGTAAACAGGAATTCAGATGTCATAACAAATGTTAAGACATCCTGTTCTGAACTAACAGGTTTGCAGTTTGGTTAATTCTGAGTTTTTTCAGGAAAATGACTCAGTCTTTCCAGAACAGAATCCTGCGTTTTCCTTGGGTTAACCTAGCTCAACCCTAACCTGGTTGATAAAGTCCTGTGACCTAGTCTTAAGGTCAAATGGAATTAACCCTAGCTTTTTGTGGAAACCCTAACTGAAGATGCAGCTGCTATATATTCAACAGAGCTGCTGTTTTGAAAGCAATCCCTTTTTGACAGAAGATCATTTAGAAGCTGTATAGTTTTAACTATTGTAATCCAAGCAATTATCATTGTGATAAGTGACTTGGAATAGTTTTTTAATTGTAAGGGTTGTGTAGAACTCAAAGCTTTGAAGCAAGAGTGTTTGTATGTCTCTTGACTAAAGCTGTGAAGCAGAGTCAAGTTAGGTGTGTGTATCACTCAAAGCTGTGAAGCAAGAGTGGTTGTGTTGCTTGATTAAAAAGCTGTGAAGCTTAATCAAGTGTATGTTTTTGAAGAGTGTCTTCATCAATTCATTAGTCAAATTGTTTTATGTATCACTGCTGTGATTGAGGGGGAGTGAGTAGGAACTCAGGTTTAAGTTGTACTTAGATTGAAATTGCATTGGGTAGGTCTTAAGTGAAGGAGATAAACTGGTTGGTTTATTCCTGAATTAACATCTCTTATAGTGGATTTCCTCCCTGGCTTGGTAGCCCCCAGAGTAGGTGTTGTTGCACACTGAACTGGGTAAACAATTGACAGTGTTCTTTACTGTTTTTGTATTTACTGTCTTATAGAAAGTCAGATACGATGTCATAACATTGAACGTGACATTTAGTATCTGCAGCCAGAATTTCACACTTAATTAACCACATATTGTGCAAATCATATCTCCATCAAATCTTCAGTGATCTTGCACTAAAAACAAATCTTCACAAAAGTAAAACAAGTCTTGAGCTACAATGTCATACAAACTTGTTAGGACATCTTGTCCAACATCTTGCTGAATTACTTGTTTTAACAAAAGGAAATCAACATAACAAAATCTAACATATATGTTTAGATTTAAAAGAGGCCCTTACTTCCTTCCCTTTTTGGCACACATCACATAATCTGTTCTTTTCAAAATGAAATTCTGGCAGACAGTCTACGAGATCTTTATGAACCAACTAGTCCAGATGATCCATGTGGATATGAGTTATTCTCCTATGTCATAGCCAAGATTCATCCTCAATACTTAGGAGACATACATCACTTAAAGTAATATTATTTAATTTCATTGTGTGGGTATCTCCACTTCTTGAGCTTGTAAATAGAGTTTCATTTGACTTAGATTTTATGACCTTGCGACTAGCAGAGTCAAAATTTACATTATTACATTTACCACATAATTGTCTTAAGCTAAGAAAGTTATGCTTAAGCCCTTTTACCAATATAACTTACCCAATAATTAGATTGCACGACTTACCAACGGTGGCAACCCCTATAATCTTTCCCTTATTATTATCCTATAGGAGACATATCCTACTTCTTTAGGAAGGAAGGTGGAGTATAGGGTTTTGTCACCTGTCATATGCTTTGAACAACCACTATAAAGATATCCTTTGGTGTTTGATATTAAAACATTCATCTAAATAAAAGGTTAGTTCTTAACTTTAGGTACACATATCATTTTGGGTCCATGCTTGTTAGTTTCATAAACATTTTTCTTATTTGTTTTGGAGATATATGCATTTTTAGATTTAGTTCACTTTTAAGCTTTGTTTTCACATGGTTGGTTCTATAAATATGAGGGGGTGTCCCTTTTTGATTTCATTACTTTTCTTAATGAAGCAAAACATGGAAATATGTCCCTCTTTTTTGAAATAATTTCATCTCAAAGTTTTACAGTGAGAGGTGGCCTTGGATTTACAGAGATTGTCAAAGTTTTTTACTATTCTTATTTCGTTCATAGCCAAGACTAGTTTAGTTTTATGATACTTATTGATTACCTAACAATGAATTTAAGTTGTGTCTTCCTTTGGTGAACTTGATGAGTGTTTTTGGAAGATCACAGTTTTCATTTTTAGATTGTCACATGTATCACACTTGTCAAGTTCCTCATCTTTTCTTGAAGTGGAAGGAATTTGAGCTAGATCATTGTTTTTCTCCAAGGAGTATTATCTCTCTTTCAAGGGTTTTATTTTAAGGTAAAATGGGGAGATTGTATCTTTAGATACTAAAACAATTTGTTTTAGATTAGTTGTTTCTTTTGTTAGTTCTTTCAAATTCTAAAAAGATTATGATAGGATAATTGAGAGGTTACCTCATTATATTGATGGTTGTCCATGAGACAATTGTTGGGTTTTTCCTGTTCTTCATCATCTGAGGATTCCATGCCATTGTCTTCCCATGCAACGTAAGCTTTCTTCTTTTTCGATTTTTTTTGCAATTTTAGATTAGCCTTTTTGAATAAGGGATAATATTGTTTGATGTGACCTTTCTTACCACGATTGTAGAATGCTAGAATAAATTGTGCTTTCTCCTCATCGTTTTCTTGTTCTTCCTTTTGCTTATTTTCATTCTTAATGAATGTCCTAAATTTTTTTCTATGAGAGTCATGTCACCATTATGGTTGCATTCCTCAACTTTAAGTGCTAAACTTTTGTTTTTATTTTCTCCTTATTCATATAAGGCAATCCTTTTGAGTTCTATTTGTGTTCCTGCAATTTACCAAAGAGAGTGTGTGTACATAGCCTCCAAATTGTTAGACTCAAAAATCGCAATGACTTTGGGTTTCCAACTATGATTTAGGCATATACGAATCTTTATAACTAATTCTTCATTTGAGAATGTTTTTCATATAGTTCTCTTATGACTCATGATATGGGTGAATCGTGTTTGCATTTGACTTATTCGAAAGATTTCATACTCATGGATTAATGTGTCCAACCTTGGCCTACTTACCTCATTGGTTCCTTCATGGGTAATTTGGAGGATATCTCACATTTCTTTTGCAGTTATGGAGTGAAAAACCTGCAAAAATTCATCAAGACCTAGAGCAGCAGTGATGACTATTTTTTTTTCAATCTGCACTACAAATTCTCTTTATGATCTTTGGTTCAATCTTTTTCAGGTTTGTCTACTAAAACATCATCTACTTCGTGCGTAGGGACAAAATGGACTTCTTTCATAACCTTCCGAACACAACGATCCATTCCTTCTATGAAAATTTCCATTTCTCTTTCCATAAACTATACCCTTGTCCGTTAAAGGATGGAGGTTTTTTTAGTGAATAACTTGATAAAAGTTTTCCCTCTGAGATGATTATTCATTAACAGGAGTTAGGCTTTGATGTCACTTGTTGGACAAGTAACTTCATGCAAAAGGGGGGGGGGGGGGTGAATTGTGGTATTTAAAATTCGTGATTACTTTTATATTTTTTTCAATTAAGATCATGTAAATAGTTTATTTAAGAGTAAATGACAACAAAAATAAAATAAATGTTAAATAGAAAGAAAGAAAATAGATTAAGGATTATAGGGATTGCACCAGAGAGTTATTCAGGTTTGGCCTAACACTGGAAGAAAGAAAATAGAGGAAGTATTAGAGAGAATGCACCAGCACGACCACTTAGAAGATTTTCCTCATAAACAAAGTTTCACTCAAAAGCACTAAGGCAACCTTAAGTGAAGAGAAATCTTTATAAAGAGAGAAAGAGATAGAGAGATAAATTCCAAATAAAATGTAAATCATTGGAAATTGAATGAAATGAAGAGGACAAGAGTATCCTTTATATAGGAGTTGGAAGAAAAAGGAAACAATCCATGAGCCAAATTGATGAGCCAATCGATTGGCATAATGCTCATTGGCCAAGTCATTTTTAATCAATTATTATGCTCAAATAGTAAATATTTGATATAGAGTCATTGCAAGTCATTAAGGTTTTGTCCTAATTTATTGGTTAATTAATTATCCCTTCTCCAATTGATTGGATTAATGCTCTAATTGATTGTCTGGCTTTGAAATGTTTTGCCAATCGACTGGCTCAAGTTACCAGTTAATTAGCTAGCTCAAAAATTCTTTGCACAACTTCGTAATCACTTGGCTTGGCCTAGAAAACAATTGTTTAAGGTAAATACTTTTGAAAATATATTTCAAGGCGTGTGTGTGTCTGTGTGTGAGAGAGAGAGAGTTGTATTAGTATTTAAGAGTTATTCCTTAATTTTACAAAACCCGAGTCACTCAGACTAACTGACACGACCTAAAGAGATTTCACACTTTTATCTGAGACTTCAAGATTCTTTGTAGAGTTTCTCTTGATCATACAAGAACTTTAATTTGAGTCTCTACTTGATGAGGCATGAGATTTTTTTTATTAGGTCACCGCTATCATGGTTGAAAGCTATTTCCACCAACTTTGATCATCATTGTTGTCATCAAAACTTCGAATTAATCTTCTTCAAGATTTTCAACATTATACCTATAAGAAAATAGATCCAAAAAAGTGGTGTTCAATCTAAGTGGAAATTCTATTAAAAAGTTCCACCTCTTTGAATACGCTTCAGGATGAGATATGGTGAGAGATTCGACATATGTGTAATATCCCCTAACTGTCACCTCTAAAGACGAATATGATGAGATCTGATTCTCACAGTTGGTGCAAATTTTATAAGGTTAATGGGCATCAAATGTAGGATTTTTAAAAACTCATAAAAGAGATAAAGTGCTTCATCCAACAAGGTTATTTGACAAAATATAACAAGGGAAACCTTGCTATAAGACTAGGAAAATCCAAATCGCAATGGAGAAATTCATCAAGGGACGAAATTCATCATATAGTCATGTATCTAGAAGGGTAAGGAGAAAGTTAAAGGACGCGAGGATCGATCAATTTATTATACCCTCAACACCATCACAGAAGGATTCGTTGTGCGTGAAATTTCTAGTCCAGCTCGCAACCAGAAAACTCCCTAGGTCATGCATGTTGATGGCTCACTCGTTCACTTTATGGCGGGAAAATTAGAAGCTCTGGTGACCAAGATCATATATTTGAGAAGGATGTTGTCGAAATTAACCCTTACAATGACAACCCCATGCTTATAACAGTTAGATGCAATGTGTGATATGATGGGAGAACTGACTTGGTGTTTTGCGTTTTATCGCAAATGTTGCGGATAGTAAGGGTCGCCACCGACTTTTCTTTTATCCAATAAAGGAAAGGGTGAAAAGAACAGGAAAGATCTTATGAGAATTTTTCTTGAGTTTGGAGGGTAGGTTATGAAAAGGGAAGGTGTTAGCACCCTTTTCATTCGTAGTTATCTACGGGATCTTAATTGCTTGATCACTTTAAAATGCTTTGTGTTTGTGTAAGTTTGGAAAACTTTGCAATGATTCTCATATCATTGAGAATGTATACAAAGTGTTTGTTTTGAAAACATTTGTTGAAAGGAAGTGTTTGGAAAGATGTTTGAAAATGCCAATATAAGGCAATTTTGTAATGATTCTCGCATCGTTGAGAATGTATACAAATTTTTTATTTTAAAGAGTATTTTAAAAGTGTGAGCAAGCAATTACGAGCAATATAACTACTCAAAAAGTCTTTGTTCTCTTCCTCCTCCTTTAGATAGTGCTTTTCTACCATTAGTTGGTAGAGAGCCATATCATTAGATGTGAGGGACAGGCGTGGGTCGTCGTACAGTCATAGAAGGAAACTTGTAAGGTGTTTTAGAAATTGTCGTAAGGGACTAAGATCATTTACCAAAGACAACATTTGAAGGGTCATCGAGCGAATATGATGTTTTTATCGAGGGTCTTTGCTAAAACATGTCACGTTCGAGGGACATGACTGTTTTTTATCCGAGGCAACAAGTGAGGTTACCCTAGAGGTATAAGTGTGCAAAGTGTGTTTGATTCAATTATTTTATTTTGAATTAGGGTTGTCTAATGTTAGTTTTAAGATCTTTCCATGCAAACCCTAATTACTAACAATAATAAGGAAAGCGATAAATTGCGGAATTTAAATGTCCTGTGCTATTACAACGCTTTGAAAACGGGGGTACAATTTTGTGAATGAGAGGAGGAAAGCAATAAATCTTTAATTACTATTACAAACCATTGAATGTGAATTACAACAATAATTATGCATAAAATGTAAAGATAAACCAAGAAATTATTTTCTAGGGTTTTTTGATAGAAAGGTTTAGAGATTAACCTAATTGAACTAATTAACTTTAATTACAAAAGGAGTTAACTAATTATTTAATCAAAACCTGAAAATCTAAATTAATTGAAATAAAAAATAAAACCTAAATAAAAATTTAAATTGTTTAGAAAATAATTTTTGTTAATGTTAATTAGAAAAAATTTTCTACCATGTAAAATAAATAATAAAATTTAATTTAACAAAAAAAAATGCTTAAATAAAATTATTTAATAAAATAGTTAAGAAAATGTAATTTTGGTGGTTTTTGGTTTAGATGAAATAAATATATGAATGAAAATAAATAAAATATAAAAGAAATGAAAATAATTGGGTTGGGGGTTGAAAAGTGAAATGGGAGGTTAAAAGTTAGTAAAAAACATTATGCCCAAAAAGTAATTTGTTTGGAATCAGAAAAACTTAAAATAAAAAAAAGGATAAACGGGCTTGCGTTTGAATTAGTAAAGTGGGAGGTGATGGAAAGGAAATCTGCTTGGCCCAAGGATGGAGGCCGAACGCTGCAAAACAACAAAAATAAGGCAAAATAATATGAAAAGAAATGCAAAAAGGTACCATTGGGGCTCGAACCCAGGTCTCTATGGATCAATTCCTTAGCACACGTTTCTTTGCCACTGGAGTGGCTGTTTCATCTAGTAATAATACAACTTACACTAAAATTAAAATAAACTCAATTCTGACTGCACTTCATCTTCTTCCTCGCACCACCATTTTTGAATTTCTAAACTTGATAATTTCTAAACCATTTGCAAAAATGTAAACATGAAAGTTGCTCCAAATTTTATCACGATTTCAAATATGTAAATAACATGAACTAACACTCAAATATGTAAGCACATGGTTAGCTTTAGGGCAATGATGTCTACATTTTATCTTTACAAAATAACTATTAGTGATGTTTGTATGAGTAGTTACCTCAAAACTGGAAATCGTGTTTTGAGTTTGAGCACTCCTGGATATGTTGTGATGATCTGAATAGCTTCAATGGACTCCTGGAAAGCTAATGCAAAGTTTACTTTATGCTGAGAGTGCTTGAATCTTTCAGGAGAAGTCAATGTGCATAACTCTTGTTTTGGAAATAGAGGATGGTGATGGAGGTGTTACAGTTGTGTAACAGGGTCCTGGATAGGTTCTAAATGATGTACGAAAACTTTGTGATTAATTTTGAGTTTGAACGCAAGAGTGAAATGTGAGTTTAGGATTCAAGGATAGAATACCACAAAAATGGAGATTGACAACAATTATAAGTTTGGGAGTGCTTAAGGGAGTTACAAGGCTTGTGTATTCTTGTTTGGATTGAAAAATAGTGCCTCTATTTATAGGAAAGAGGTTTGAGGGCTTGAAGTGATCAGATTCACAAGATCACATATTATGGTTTTTTGACTTATTTTTGAAGCAATCTTGACAAACATTGTCCCAAGGTGAAGTACGAAGCAATATAGAGTAGTTAGAGTCATTAAACATTCTTATATGATCTTGTATGTTGAGTATGTTCAGAACAAACAAGTTAGAGGCTTAAGACAAGTTGACTTTGTGATTAAAACAACTTTACAAGAATGGCAATGTTACTTTGTGCCAAAAATGGATGAATCTCTTGGACAATGGCTCAAATGCTTGGATCATAGCTCAATTAGTTATGTAAACATCTGACTATGGAGATATTTGAAAGTCAATAGGCCTGAAAAGCAAGATTATGCAGCATAGTTGTGGGATTTGGTTATGTGTTCATAAAGAAAATGACTTGTAATTCAAGAATGAATGCCCAACTTCATATGTTCGAATCCCTTTAGCTCAAAAACGATCTCTTTAAGTTCTTTGACATTTTAGAAAGCTTGAAAAAATGTATACAACCTTCATCTTTACCACTTTGGCTAAATCAGCTTAGAACTAGGCGAAAATTGGTCAAGAAGTTAGGTAAAAAATTTGCCTAAACTTGCTAAAATTTTCACTAAGTGTTTTATGAAAAATGTCATGAATTTATGAGCTTATATCTTCTAATCTAAATATTTTTTGGACATATACCCCAAGGAACAAAGTTGTAGAATTAATCAAGATCTACAACTTTCATTTTGATGTTTTCCTTGAATCATCTTGCATCTTAGTGAAATTTTTTTATGAAGTATTGAAATTATCAAGGTTAAAAAAACACTTAGAATTTTTCTAAGTCTTTGAAATCTTGACTTTTTTGTTGAATTTTTGAATTTATTGATTCTTGATGATCAAGTTTGATATTTTTGAATGTCTTGATGAATTTTAATCTTTGAAATTCAATGTTGACCAAAAAGTTAAAGTTTGACTTTTTGTGTATGAGTTGACTTTTCATCAATTCACCCAAATTTCAACTATCAATCCTTTGATCTTGAGAAATGATTTGAGCCATGAAATTAGGTCAATATTATGTGTTTGAGTCCTTGAGGTTATGCTTCAAACCATTAGGTCATGTACTAGGTCAAAAATCACTGATCAATCATTCTTAATCAAAACCCAAATTTTGACAATTTTGCCCCTTTGAAGATTTGAGTGTTTTTCTTGAGGAATTGTGATATAAACTTTATAAATTGATTAATATGAATTCAAAATGTTTATGTTGGCCAAAAATCATGAAGTTTGACTGTATATTGACCATAGTTGTCTTTTTTCCCAATATAGTTGATTTTCAGTCATCTGAGCAATTGACTGGGGATAAAAGTGATGGTTAAACTTCCGACTTATTTGGGGAAGATAATTCTTATATACCCTAATTGGGGATTAAAGAGATGGACAATCTTCTGACTTATCTTGGGAGAAGAATTTTGTTAGTGAACTGTAGTAGTCTGAGGAATGGACTTAAGCTAGGAAATTTGTAGTATGTTGGGGAAATAAACCTTGTTGGGGAAATAAATCATTGTTGATGGAGAAGTGCTCTGCTTAAGAAACTAACTCTCTTGGGGAGATTGAATTTTCTAAAGATAATAATCTCTGCAGGGTCTCATTCTTCAGTTTTGGAGGAACAAACTCAGTTGGGGAAGAGAATTTCCATGAATTGTACTGATTCGGACTCTGTGGGGAGATTTAATGCAGAGGAGATTATATTCCTTTATTTGTTGGAGTGGTCTTCCGGGGAGATTATGGGGAATGTACCCTTATACGTGAAGACTACTCCATGGGGGATAATTTCATAGAAGTGGCTCTGGTGACTTCGCTAGGAATAACCTTATGAAAGGGACTCTGTGGGGATTTACAGACAACTTGAGTGTCATCCCAGTTTCTAGGGTTTTGAATAAATGCTTATTCTTGTTCTTATTTATTTGTCAACCGTTAATCATGCTCATATGCATATGTTCATTCAATTTTAGTCATTATACGTCTTTGTAAACAAAACATAAAAAACAAAAAGTCTGGACTTTTAAAGTATATTGGTATTGATAATTTGCCTATAAACAGACGATTTTGTACAAAGAGACAGAAATCCTAGTAAGAGGAAGTCTTCGTGAAATGAAAGAATACAAAGTGAAAACAAACAAATATATATATATATATATATATATATATATATATATATATATATATATATATATATATATATATATATATATATATATATATATATATATATATATATATATATATATATATATATATATATATATATATATATATATATATATATATATATATATATATATATATATATATATATATATATATATATATATATATATATATATATATATATATATATATATATATATATCCATGTGAAAAATGATCTCATTGGGTTCTAACTCTGCTATTTCCCTTATGTCTTTGAACATCTCGTCCTTTGCCATCGGAAGAAGTTAATTGAAGCATTTAAAGTTTGACCTTGGTAATAAAGTTGGTTGTAAGTGACCCAACGGGACATAGTCGTACGCTTTAATCCCTAATTTTTTCCTGGACCTCCCTTTTAGGTTATAAGTCAACCAGGATACCCTTTTTTTTCCTAAGCCGCCCTTTTAGGTTTTTGACTTACCGGGTGTACAATCTTTTGTATATATCCCTTATTCTGGCCCAAACCCCTTTTGGTTCACCGGAATGCTCTTAATTTTTCCTAAGTATGTCAACCTAGCGGGTCATTCTTATGCATAGTATTTTTTGACTATGTCTGCGTTTATAGGGTGCGGGAAATCTTCGTCGTCCATGGTGGTTAGCATCATATCACCGCTCGAGAATACTTTTTTAACAAGAAATGCCCTCTCGTAGGTGGGAGTCCATTTGCCCTTGGGATCGCCTTGTGGTAGAATGATGTGCTTTATTACCAAGTTTTGTACCCCAAAATTTTCCCTCTCTATTCTCAAGACATTTCTAACATCGCAAATGCTCAAGAAGTTTCAAGAGTTTGATCAAACAAGTTCACCTCCTAAGCACTAAGGCCATAAATTAGGGTTTTGGTTTTATCAAGGACAATTGGACTTTTGATGCGTCAAATGACTTTGACGGTTTATTATAGGTCTCTAAGATTTCTCATACTAAGTTTTAGGTATTGCATCACAAGTTTGCTCAGTCAAATTGCTCAAATGACTGAAAATCAGCTATATTGGGTAAAAAGTCAACTATGGTCAATATACAGTCAAACGTTTTGGCCAAAATCAACATTTTGAGGCCATATTTATCAATTGATCAAGATTTGATCACAATTCCTCAATAAAGCATCCAAATCATCAAGGGGGCAAAAATGGTCAAAATTAGGGTTTTGATTGAGATGGAGTGATCATTGACTTTTGAACTAGTACAAGACATAATGGCTTAAAGCATGATCTTAATGATTCAAACACAATACCTTGAGCTAATTTCATGGCTCAACTCATTTCTCAAGATTAATAGATTAATAGTTGAATTTTGGATCAACTGATACACAAAAAAGTCAAACTTTGACTTTTTTGGTCAACATTGAATTTCGAAGACCAAGATTCATCAAGATGCTCAAAAATATCAAACTTGATCATCAAGAATCAAGAAATTCAAGAAATTCCACAAAAAGTCAAAGTGTTCAATACTTGGAAATTTTCTAAGTGTTTTTACACTTGATAATTTCATTACTTTATGACATTTTTTCATCAAGATGCAAGATTATTCAAAGAAAACATTAAAAATAAAGGTTGTAGATCTTATTGAATTCTACAAATTTTTTTAAGAGGGTTGATGTCCAAAAAATTCTTAGATTTGAAGATATAGGCTCATGAAGTCATGGCATTTTTGTATAAACACTTAGAGAAATTTTCAACAAGTTTGGTCAGATTTTTGTCCCAACTTCTTACAAAATTATCTTCAAGTTCCAATTTTATTTATCCAAAGTGGTCAACATGAAAGTTGTAGACAATGTTTCAATCTTTCCAAAATATTCAAGAGCATGAATTTATCATACTTGAGGTAGGAGATTCAAAGGTATTAAGTTGGGCATCCATTCTTGAATTACAAGTCATTTTGGTGAAGAACACATAATCCAATCAACATGCTATGCTGCATAATCTCGCTTTGCATGCCTTCTAACTTGAAAATTTCACCATAATTTAATGTTTACAAAATTTTTTGAGCTATGGTCCATTTAATTTAAGCATTGTCCAAAGCATAATTCCATTAATGGCAGAAAGTTAACACTTCCATTTTTGAAAAGCATGCTTTTGCAAAATGTCAATGCATTGAGCTTTGTAATGGTTATAATTGATTACAAGCAAGCTCAAAAGCATGGGAAAAACCCTCTGCACCCAATAACTTCAGAACATGCTTGTACTTGAAAAATTGAAACTATGAAAACTCATCCAACTTGGTTTTTTACTTTCAACCAAACCATAGAGGCTATCTTGCAATTCTGATTACTTCAACCTCATAAATCTCTTGCCTATAAATAGAGAGGTCAATTGCAATATAAAGGATATGAACAAGCCCTCAAAACCCCTTTACTCTCAAAAAACTAGAATTACCCACAAAACTTCCATTTTGAGCTTTGAAGTCCTAATCTTTGAACCTCTCAAACTTTGTAAGTTTTTTCCAAACAAACCACCCAAATACTTCACATACATCATATAGAAGTTATTCAAGAATACGAACAACTACTGTAATATCATTATCACCATCTTCCAAACTCAAAAACAGTACCTTGCAACTTGACTTGGTTGGAGTGATTCAGCAACTTGACTTGGTTGGAGTGATTCAGCAACTTTCAGCATAAAGCGAGGATTGACATAGCTTCAAGAAGGTCCAAGGGAGCTCAATCGATCACCACTTTGAACCTGGAAACATTCATACATGGTATAAAGTTTTCATTTCAAGAGGTAAATTTTCAAAAATTGTAATATCCTTATCCATACATCATTTGCTTTCATTTTCAAAAGGACACAACAGGACAAGTCAAAGAGAAAACTTAGCAAAAAGGCAGGACAGGGGACGACACAGGTGCCTGTATCACACGACACAACCCGTGTAAATTAAGCTGGGTTGGAAACTTAGCAAATAAGGCAGGACAGGGGCTGACACGGGTGCCCGTGTCACAGGTCACAGCCTGTGTCAATTTCGTCGGGGCAAAAAACATGCAGGAAGCATTGGGCAGATTCTGACACGGGTGCCCGTGTCCGGTGACACGGCCCGTGTAAGCCTAGGCATTAGAAGTCTTGATTTTTTGAGATTTTTGTTATAATTTTTGGTCTTTAAGGTTACATTGGACATTTTGCATTGTTGGGAATTAAAACTAACATTCAAAATTATTTTCTAAACAAATTATATTAGAGTTAGGTTATATTTTAATTAATTTAAATTTTAGGTTTTAATTAGATAGTTCATTAACTTTTTTTTTGTAATTAAAATCAATTAGTTAATTAGGTTAACTACCAAAACCTTTTTTCTATTAAAAAACCCTACAAACAAATTTCCTTTTTATCTTTACATTTTGTACATTCTATTTTTATTCATGTTCAATGGTTTGTAATAGTAATTAGGGCTTTAGTGCTTTCCTCCCCTCATTTACAAATTTGTACCCCCCAATCCGAAAGTGTTGTAATAGCGTAGGACATTTAAATTCCGCAATTTATCGCTTTCCTTATTATTGGTAATAATTAGGGTTTGTATAACAAGATTTAAAATCAAATATTAGCCAACCATAATTCAAAGACAATATACTTGAAAACAAAACACTTTGCACACTTGCACCTCTAGGGTAACCCACACTTGTTTCCTCGGATTTAAACCATCATGTCTCTCAAACGTGCGATACTTTATAAAAGACCCTCGATTAAAAGATTGTAGTCCCTCGATGACCCTTAGATGTTTCCTTCGGTAAACGGTCTCAGTCCCTTACGACAATTGCTAAAGTGTCCTACATGTTGCCTTCTATGACTGAACGATTACCCATGCTCGTCCCTCACATCCAATGATATGGTTCTTTACCAAACAATGGTAAATTAGCATTATCTAAAGGAGGAGGAAAGGAACAAAGACTTTTTGAGTAGGTAGATTGTCGCAATTTCTTGCTTACAAACAAAACCATTTACACCTCACACTTTCAAAACATCTTACAAAATAAACATTTTGTATACATTCTCAACGGTACGAGAATCACTACAAAATTGCCTTACATTGGCATTTTCGAAACATCTTTCAACACACCAACACTTTCTTGAAATATTTTTAAAGTCAACACTTTGTATGCATTCTTATAGAGACGAGAATCATTACAAAGCTTTCCCTATAACGACACTTTTCAAAATATTTTCAAACATCTCTCCAAACACTTCCTTTCGACAAATATTTTCAAAACCAAAACTTTGTATACATTATCAACGGTACGAGAATCATTGCAAAGTTTGCCAAACTAAGGCGTTTTCAAAATATTTTCAAACTTATACAAACACAAAGCATTTCAAAGTGATCAAGAAATTAAGAGCCCGTCGATAACTACAGATGAAAAGGGTGCTAACACCTTCCCTTTTCATAACCTACCCAGAGAAATCAAGAAAATTCTCAAAAGGTCTTTTCTATTTTTTCAACATTTCATTTATTGGATAAAAGAAAAGTCGGTGGCGACTCTTGATTTCCATAACATTTGCGATAAAATGCAAAACACCCAAGTCAGTTCTCCAACCGTATCATAGAACAGGAGACTATGATGGGTTTTTTTTGAAAGTGGGGTTATCTTAAGAGCTAGATCACCTTTATTTGCTTTACATGTTTGCCTTGTTTACTTTACATTTGTGGGTTATGCTTGGGTTTATTTCTTGTATAGATCCTATACCTGGATCTGGGGCATACTAGGTAAGTAGCAATAGATCATGGAAATTGTACGGTATAGACCGATATGGTTGAAGCGATGGCTACATTTGTGTGACATATTTATTGGTACCGGTGTCCCTTGTGTTGAATCAAGGAGAATACGAGGCCGCTGTGTGGTGTCATGAAGCACTAATTGATCGTAGAACCTTAGTTGAACAACTTGGCCATTAGAAAGTAATGAGATAGCCGGCTTTGGTGCAAAACTAAATATTGGTTTATACTCTATACTACACTCATTAAGATCAGACTTTCGGGATATTTTGGCTGCAAGAAAAGATTGATTGTGCTGAAACAATGCCTGATGAAGAAAGATCAATGGTATTGAGATTCCTAAAACCCGGTTACTTCTTTTAGGACAGGTTGTGGCAACTAAACTTTAAGAGGGTACTTAATAATAAAACCCATGCAAGCCTAAACTTAAGGTCATTGTGTTCTTTGTTTGTGATTAATTATTCATGACATCATAAACATCATGACATCATGCCATAACATTCTCACTAGCCATTTCAAGGATCTAGGAAGTTATCTTTGTTATATTTTGTAGGATATGGCTTCCGCTCGTAGAAATACCATCAGTGTCAGCTTCGTAAAAGTGCCTCCTCAACTCAAAAAGTTAGCATCAAGGGTTCCCGAAGATTCTCCCTTCACCAAAAGATATGTTCGACTTCTTAGTTTGGCTACCTAAAGCTTTCAAGAAGAAATGATGTGTGTGCTCTTTTAGTTCTTTGATCCTATGCATCATTACTTCACTTTCTCGATTACCAATTGGTGCCCACATTGGAAGAATTATCTCAATTATTAGGAGTGTCTGTGCTTGATCAAATACCACTCAACGGTTCAAAGGAAACTCCAATTCTTGAAGTTATTGCCAAGGCCTTACATTTGAAGGGATCCGACATTGAAGTTAATTGGGAAACAAGAAGTCGAGTCGAGGGTTTTCTTGCCAAGTTATTGTTAGAGAAGGCTCGATAGTTTTGGGAATATATGGATTTTAAAGCTTTTGAAGATGTCTTGGCTCTTCTAATCTATGGTTTGGTTTTGTTCCCTAATCTGGACCAACTCATAGATGAGAACATTGTCAAGGTTTTTCTTTCTCGTAACCTCGTTCCTACTTTGCTTGGGGACATTCTACATTGTTTTCACACTCGCACTATTAGGAAGCGAGGAGACCTTATGTGTTTCATGTCATTGTTGTCTTGGTGGTTTATTTCGCACCTTCCTCGATTAGTATTGAAGAATGAACAAAGCTTGACGTGGTCTCAAAGGTTGATGTCACTTTCTCATTTGGATATTCGTTGGTGTTCCCGATCTCTAGAGGACATTACTATCATTGACCATTGTGGGGAGTTCCCTAATGTTCCACTCTTGGGAATTATGGAAGGTATTACTTATAATCCTTCATTAGCTCTACGACAATTTGGTTATGCTCGAGGAGATGGTCCTCATGGTGCACTTATCCATTGTATTATGTTCGACTATGAGAAAAATGTCCAAGGTTATCGTCAAAGGTTTGTACGAGCTTAGGGAATTATGAACAAGGTTGATAGCAAGACTTTGGGGAATAAGAACTACATTCCTTTGGAGCCTTATCTCAAATGGGTGCAAGCTTGCGCTCAAAATCTCATGATGCCATATCTTGCTATCCTACCAATAGTTGTGGAGCCTGTTGTCGAAGGAGATACTTGTTATACTATTATCCATCCAGATATGCCTATCGACCTCGAAGAATTGCAGAGATTGTGGATTCAGCTCAAGGGGGAATGAGATACCTTTGAAGCTCGATTCTATGTAAGCAAGAAGAAAGTGTTGGAGCTCACAAGGTAACTTCACGAGGAGCAAAGCTTGAATTCCTACATTGCACCGAAGAGGAAGCACCCGTGGGAGACCTGAGTCTTTTGTTTTAGGATTTCATTTTGTTGTCTCTTTGAGACCTTTTTGCTTTTTCATTGTAAGCCCAAGGGGAAATTGTAATCTTTGAAATTTACTAATACAATTGTTGCTTTTATTTCCTTTTTGGCTAGCAAATTTAAATTCCTTAAAGTCCTTGAAAACATTGCATCCGCATAGCATGCATCATATTATAAGCGGGTTTCCCAACATAGGTTTCCTCATCTTTTTACTGTTTATTTCAGTATAAGATGGCTCTAGAGCAAAACGTCAAAGATCTGCAGACTCAACACACATAGTTCCAGGAGACTCTCCTCAACCTAGACAAAGGTCAGCAAGAAATGATGGAACTCCTTGTCACCAAGAAGAAGACCAAGAAGAGGGTTGTTATTCTCAACATGGGAAGAAGGTTTAACGGGCCTTCCCGACTGGCTCAAATAGAAGAGGCTTCTTCTGAGGATGAAGACAATTAAGAAGAGGAGGTTAGAAGCACTAGAGCTGGGGGTGGAAATAACCAAGCTACTGAGGACGAAGACTATTCCGAGGAGCAATACCCACCGGCGGATGATAAGTACATATAGCTCGAAGACTGACTTAAGGCTGTGGAGATCCAAACAGTGCTTGGTTTGGACTTTGGAGACTTAGGTCTGGGTTCCTGGGGTGGTTATTCCCCACCAATTTAAGGTTCCTGTGTTTGCCAAATACGATGGGGTCTCCTGTCCAAAAATGAATTTGAGGTTATATGTCCGCAAGATTCAACCACACACCGTCGATAGAAAGTTATGGGTGCACTTATTTCAAGAAAGGTTATCTGGGACACAGTTGGAATGGTTCTATCAACTTGAGGGGACTAATATCCACACCTAGGAGGATCTAGCTGTCGCCTTCTACAAACAATATCAATACACGCTGATCTTGCACCAACTCGTGTGCAGTTACAGAATATGACTATAGGTTCAAGTGAAGGTTTTAAAGAGTATACTCAAAAGTGGAGGGACCTGGCTGGAAGGGTGCAACCCCCTTTGACTGACAGTGAATTAGCGGACATGTTTATGGGCACCTTGACTGGTCTAATCTTTAATTTGCTGATTGGGAGTTCTTCGTCAGGGTTTACTGAGTTGATCTTGACTGGCAAGCGAGATGAAAGTGGAATCAAAAGCAGAAAGATACCCATGGCCTCAACCTTTATTGTTGTAAAGAATCCCTTTGTTGGTATGAAGGAAACTAATTTTGTTTATGGATAAAGGAACCGTATCAAGAACGATCAACAATAGTCAGTAGGAGCAATATTGATTTCAAATCCAACCCCAGTTCAACGATCACAAAAATCAAACGATCAATAGAGGCCTGATGCCCCGAGGAGGCAATTTACTAGAATCAACATGCCACTATCTCAAGCTTTACAACATCTGTTGAATGTAGACCCCAATACCTCATCCCCAAAATACAACCCAAATGAAAAATGTGCCTATCATTCCAATAACTTCGGACACGATATCAATGATTGTTGGGCCTTAAAGAGCAAGATCTAAGATTTGATTGATAACAGGGTGATTGAGTTTGACCCTCCATAAACCCCTATTGTCATTACTTCCCCCATGCCCAGTCATGGAAAAGGTGTGAATTCCATTGACTATGTCTCATTTGTCTCCTCCATCGATGATTTGACTACTCCATTATTGATCGTTAAGAAGAATCTGCTGAGAGCCGACTTATTTCCTGGCTGCCTTGAAAATTTTTACCATTGTGCTTCTCAGATGAATGGTTGTATGTGGCTGAAGAAAGGTATTCAACGCCTGATTGATAGCCGTGAAATTCTGTTTGAGAAAACTTTGTCCGTGAATTTTTTTCCTGAAAGTACACTTAAAGATGTTTCCATAATCACCATTTCAAACACTCCTATTAGGATCACCTCTAAAGGACCTATAAGGATCCTTGCTGAACCAAGAATGGCTCCCTTAATCATCACTACACCGGGGCCAATCCCCTATTCATCTGACAAAGAAGTGCCTTGGAATTATGGGGCAGAAGTTTATTATGATGGTGTCAAGCAAGAGCCATGGATTACTCAAAACGAAGAGCATGAAATTAAAAACATTGTTGGAACTAGTAAAGTCACTAGAACAGGAAGGATCTTCTCTCCAGAGATCTCTCCTCCAACTACTACTACAACACCTGTTCGCATTCCTACTGCTGGGCCAACTGCCAATGCCCGAGGTAAATGGAAAGTTATTGGGCCTGCCCTGGCGGAAGAACCCCCAAAAGAGGTTATAATTGAAGACCTATCTAGGCAAGAGATGAAATAAATCTTGAAGATCATCCGAAAAAGTGATTACAAAATAGTGGAACAACTAGTGCAGACCCCTCAAAGATATCCATGGTGTCCTGATTGTTATTCTCCAACGCACGTGCCCAAGCCTTATTGAAGTTCCTGAAAAATGCCCACGTACCACAAGAAAATACTGCTAATCAATTTGAGAATTGTGTTGCGAGCCTAACTTCTGATAATGGCTTGGGATTTTCTGATGCAGATTTAACTCCGGCGGGGAATAATCACAACAAGACTCTCCACATCTCTATGGAATGCAAAGGCACCACTCTGGCGCATGTGTTAGTAGATATTGGGTCCTTCCTCAATGTTTTACCCAAAGGTGCTTTGGACATATTAGTCGGTGAAGGGCTGGTGCTGAAACCCAGTGATATTATGGTGAGAGCCTTTGATGTTTCAAAAGGATGGTCCATAGAGAGGTTGATCTCCCGATCAATGTGGGATCTCAAGTTTTGAATTCAACGTTTTATGTATCGGATATCCGCCCAGCCTATTCATGCTTGCTCAGACGCCCATGGATTCATGGGGCAAGTGAGGTTACCTCTATATTACACCAAATGATGAAGTACCCGGTAAAGGGGAAGGTTGTCACAGTCTGTAGAGAGGAAGAATATATGGTCAGTCATTTTAATTCTTTCAAATACGTTGAAATGGGTGGAGAATTCATTGAAACCCCCTCTCAAGCATTTGAGATAATCCCTCTAATGGTTGTTGTTGCTACTCCTGCTACTCCTGAAATCTCTAAAGGTACATCAAGAATGGCCTCTATAAAGGATGCTAGGGCTGTTGTAGAAGATAAAGGCTGCACTATCTGGGGACAACTTCCTGACATCCCCTACAAATCTGACAAATTTGGGTTGGGTTTTACTTTCAAAGGCTCAGAAAGAGGTTCGACGTGCTCATGCTGGTGGACCACCTCTCCGTATTAGCAACAATGAAATTAATTTCTAGAGGACACTGATGGTGGTGGTGACTTGGACGACTGGATATTCCCAACTCCTGATGGCAGATTAAACAACTTGAAGGCCAAAGACTTCATCTCAATCTCCTTCAACCAGGAGTAATTGCTATTTCTTGTTTTTATTGCTTGAAGAACTTTGTCTTTATAATTTCCTTTAAAATAATTTCCTTTAAACCATGTTTCTTTCCCGAGGCACAATGGTCCATTTGTTAAAGGTTTGTCATTTCATAAATCATATGCTCATTTAATAAAACATTGGACGATTTTGCATTCAAATTTTGCGCTCCATGTCTTTCTTTTACTTTACTGCATTTTCAAATAGCCATGTGACCTTACATGAACACACACACATTTGCATATCCACATTCCCTCTAGATCTCATTGACAACAACTCTGCTATTGTCATTTATGACTTCGAAAATCCAATCTATAAAGCCGAAGACGAAGGTAAAGAAGATTGTGAGATACCTGGAGAACTCCCCATACTCCTGATACAAGAGGAAAAGTCTATCCAACCGCATAAAGAATCAGTCGAAGTGATAAACTTGGGTATTGAGGCAGATAAGAAAGAAGACAAGATTGGCGCCAACTTGGAACGGATTTGGTTTTTGATGAAGCTTCCAACGCACTAGATAACGGAATTGGTGCTATGGTCATTTCTCCCGAAGGTTTCCATACCCATTTCACTTCCAGGATTTACTTTGATTGTACTAACAATATGGACGAATACGAAGCGTGCATCTTGAGTGTTAAAGCTGCTATTGACTCAAGAATCAAATTTTTAAGTGTATATGGAGACTCGGCTTTGGTGGTCATTCAAGTTAAAGGAGAATGGGATACAAAACATCAAAATCTTATCCCATACAAAGAACTTGTGCTAGCCCTGATTCCATACTTTAAAGAGGTTACCATTGAATACATTTGGAGGGAAGAAAATTATTTGGTTGATTCTTTGGCTACCATGTCTTCTATGTCCAAGATCAGATGGGACAATGAAGCTCCCTGAATTACTATCGAAAGGTTTGATGAACCTGGGCACTGCTATGCAATTGAAACTGATGGTGTAGAGGAGAAGCCTTAGTTTCATGAGGTGAAAATATATCTCAAAGTTCAAGAGTATCTTGAAGGGGTGTCATTCAACGACAAGAAATTCCTGCGGAGGTTCTCAACCAAGTTCTTCCTGAGAAATGGGATCTTTTACAAGTGCAACCATGATTCCATCTTGCTCCATTGTGAGGATAATAAGGAAGTAGAGAAGATCATGGAGGATATGCATGAAGGTATATTTGGTCCTCATTCTAGAGGACATATTATGGCCAAGAAGATTCTGAGAGCTGGTTACTATTGGTTGACCATGGAACGATTGTCATCACCACTCAAGGACTTGCCATAAGTGCCAAATTGATGCTGATAAGGTCCATGTGCCTCCAATTCCTTTGAACGCCATGACAGATCCTTGGCCCTTTGAAATGTGGGGTATTGACATGATTTGAGAGATCAAGCCTACTGCCTCTAATGGACACTATTTCATTATTGTCGCCATTGACTACTTTACCAAGTGGGTTGCAGCAACTTCATTTACCTCAGTTACCGAGAACATTGTGGCCCGTTTCATAAAGCATAACCTCATCTATTGGTATGGCATCCCTGAGAGGATTATCACTGACAATGGTACCAATCTTAACAATTCCATGATCACTGAACTCTGCATGCAGTTAAAGATCAAGCATCTCAACTCTTCTCCATACAGACCTAAGATGAATTGCACAGTGGAAGCTGCTAACAAGAATATAAAGAAGATTGTGCAAAAGATGGTGGTAACCTACAAAGACTGGCTTGAGATGCTACCATTTGCTCTTCATGGCTATCGTACTAGGGCAACCACTTTCTATTTGGTCCATGGCATGGAAGTTGTCCTGCCTGTCAAAGTTCAGATTCCTTCTCTAAGGATTATGAAAGAAGAAGACCTAGATAAAGACGAATGGATTCAGACAAGGTTGGATCAGCTGAATTTAATTAACGAGAAGAGGCTGGCGGTTGTTTGTCAAAGTCAGATGTACCAGAAGCACATAACCAAAGCTTTCAACAAAAAGATCAAGCATCAGGTATACCAGGATGGTGACTTGGTAATAAAGCGCATCATTCTACCACAAGGCAGTATCAGGGGCAAATGGACTCCCACTTATGAAGGGCCATTTATGGTTAAGAAAGTATTCTCGGGCGGAGCTATGATGCTAACCACCATAAACGGTGAAGACATCCCACATCTTGTGAACGCGGACATAGTAAAAAAATACTATGCATAAGAATAACCCGCTAGGTTGACATACCTAGGAAAAAATAAGGGCATCCTGGTGAACCAAAAGGGTTCCGTAAAAAATTAGGGATATATCCAAAAGATTGTACACCCGGCAAGTCGAAAACCTGAAAGGGAGGCTTGGGCAAAAAAGGGTATCCCGGTGGGCCAAAAACCTAAAAGGGTGGTCCAGGAAAAAATTAAAAATTAAAGCGTACATCTATATCCCGTTGGATCACTTACAATCAGCTTTATTACCAAGGTCAAAAACTCGAATGGTGCAAGATCAGTTCAATCAACTTCTTCCGACAGTAAGGCATGATATGTTCAAATGCATAGGGGCAATAGCTGAGTTGGAACACAATGAGATCACTTCCACATAGCTATATACACTTGTTTTCACTTTGTACTCTTCTTTCACGATGACTTCCTCTTACAAGGATTTCTGTCACTTTGTACAAACTCGCCTGTTTATAGGTAACTTATCAATACAAATATACTTTAAAGTTCAAAATTTTTGTTTTTTCTGTTTTGCTTGCAAAAATATCTAATGCCCCTATGCCTTTGGTTTGAATAAATCTTTCAATTTCATTTATTGTCCAGCTTGCTTCAAAGAGAATGGCATTCATCAAGAAGATTCATAGGTTCATGTGTTTATTTCCATGCCTTCTTAATCATGTTTCATTGAGACTTAAGATCTATCTTTGAGTGTGATTCCAGATAACTTCATTTCAAGGTCTAATGTGATCCATCATGCTTTATTTTTCCAAGAAAGTTCAAAAGATTCAAGGTTGATTCAACAAGTTTGACCTAATTGAGAAAGTACTTGATTTAGTGATCACAAGTGCATAAATCTCTGAATTTTCAATATTTTGAGTTGGTTATTTTTGCTATGGGTTCTAATCGTCATCTACAACAACTTCTCTTCACATGACAAGATCTAATTGTGCAAGGAAAATTATCAAAAGTTGAAGGGGATGCCAAGTTATTTTGTGCCTTCTAAACAAGGATGGGTTGACTTCTAAAGGCCATATGTTGCACAAATTTTATGATTTTTAAGTGATTCCAAACCCATGATTCTCTTCAAAGATTCCTTAATATCTTTTCTTCACGGATCAAAGGCTAATTTAGAATGGAGGACCATTTAAGTTTGAAGAAGATTACAAGTCCCTTTGAAAAGCCTTTGAATCTTAGGGTTTGACTTCAAATCATCATAACTTGATCATCTTGTATCTCCTTGATATCATTCTTTTTCTATAATAATCTTTGGGATTTCTTCTACAACTTTGTTTCAAGGTTCTAGGCTTGAAAATTCTTGGAAGTTTGTTTAAGAATTGAAAAGTCTATAGGTCATTTGTGAATTTCCCCAAATTTGTTCATCATCTTCCAAAGACTATAACTCTTTCAATTATTATAATTTTTTAGTGATCTCAATTCCACAATTCATTTTTAAGAGTCTAATTCATTTCCTCTTCAAGGATCATTATCAAATTTTGAGTGGAAAGTCATGTAACTTTGAAGCACATTATAGGTCATTTTGAAGATCAACACTTAGAAATATTTCTAAGTACAAAGATCCGTGTGTTTTTGTTCATTTCAATTGATCATAACTTTCATCTCAAATCACTAAATGGAGTTTTTCTTGGCACTTGTGAAGATGGTGATGTGATCTTTCAAAAGCTTCAAGAATCATCCCATAAAGCCTCCTGAATTGTGTGCACCATGAATTCAAAGATGGTATCTTAGAACTGAAGTTTCTCACCAAAGTCAGATTTGGTTTTGATTAGTGTGACCTCTAAACAAAAATTTGTCGTGTGTTTGATGTTTAAAAATGATTAACTAAGTTTCCTGAAAGGGTTAGCACATTAAAATGCAAGGAATGATTGAGTTTTGAAACTTGCAAGTCACACTTTATTCATGATGCAGGTGCACACGAATTCCCCTCATGCCTGATCATTTCTCTCACTTTTTGTTTACATCATGCTCAACTATAAATAATGGACATATTCGACTCATTTCCTTTAGCTTGAATATCCAAAACCACTTTTCCAAGATCCCACACAAACCCTTGAGCTTGATTTCTTCTTTGTTCATTTCCTCACCTTATTTCACAAAAGCTTCCATTTAGTTAGCTTCCTTGACATTCATTGGAGCTAACCAGATCCTTAGCAAGAAGAATTATGCATATAATCGAGTTATAAAAGCTCTATTTTAGAGTGTAATATCGTGGGAGAACTGACTTGGTTTTGCATTTATTTGCAAATGTTACGGATAACAAGAGTCACCACCAACTTTTCTTTTATCCAATAAGGAAAGGGCAAAAAGATCAGGAAAGACCTTCGAGATTTTTGAGTTCGGAAGGTAGGTTATGAAAAGGGAAGGTTTTAGCACCCTTTTATCCGTAATTATCTACGGGCTCTTAATCGCTAGCTCACTTTGAATTTGCTTTGTGTGTGTTTGAAAAATATTTTAAAGTACCAATGTAAGGTTGACTTTGTAATGATTCTCGTTTCTGTTCTTGAGAATGCGTACAAAGTGTTGGTTTTAAAAATAATTTTGAAAGTGTTTTGTGTTAAATGTTTTGTTTGTTTTGAAATTTTTATGAGCAAGCGATTAAAAGCGATCTACCTACTCAAGGTTTTTCTTGTAATTTCATCTTCCTTTAGATAGTGTTATCCTACCATTAGTTAGTAGCAAGCCCTGTCATTGGATGTGGAAGGACAGGCGTGGGTCTTCGTATCGTCATCAAAGGCAACTGGTAGGGACGCTTTAGCAATTATCGTTAAGGGACTAGGTTGTTCACCAAAGGAAAAATCAAAAGGGTCATCAAGGCACTACGATCTTTGTTTTTTAGGGATTGTGCTAAAGCGTCCCCACGTTCAAGGGACATGACTATTTTTCGAGGTAACAAGGAAGGTTACCTTAGAGGTGTGAGTGTCAGAGTGATTTATTTTCAGTTATGCTTATCTTTGATTAGGGTTAGCTATCGTTTATTTTTAATCTTTCCATACAAAAATAATTACTAACAATAATAATATAGCAATAATGAAAGAAAAGTAAAGTGCGAAAAATAAATGCGGAAAATAAAGCTTTATCTATTACACAACTTTGGGAGAGGTACATAATAGAAAAGGCGGAAAATAAACCCTAATTACTATTACAAACTGTGAGCAATTACAATAATTGAACAAATTGGGAGAATAATAAACCATGCAAAAATATAAGAATAAGAAAAAGGAAAGCAAAAGGGTTTTTTGTGATTTTTTGATAAAAAAAGGTTTTAATGATGATTAACCCTAAATAACCCTAAATTAGTTAATTAAATAAAATAAAACTAAACTCCGATTTTGATTAGGGTTTGTAAAAGATTTTAAGAAAAATTTAATTTGTTGAAAAAAGTTTTTGGTATGGTGAATTTAGGGTTTGTAAGATAATAGTGATAAGAAAACAAGGTTTTAAAAAATAATTATCAGGGTTGGGTGTTGAACCCACGCCCTCAACCCTTTCAACCAACACTTTCACCACCGAGCCAAGCGCGCGCATGTGTCAAGGAATAGGAACCATCGCGTTTTGTATACAATCCTGCAGAAAATCAGAATTTATGGAAAAAATAGCAAAAGGAATGGATCGAACCCACGCCTTGATACAATAATGCCTTAGCGCGCACGTTTTAACCATTAGGGTGGTGATACATCCATTGTTTGAAATATAAACAAATAATTAAATAGTAAACCTAATGAACTGGATCAAAGAGGCGTCAGAGCCCTAGCTCTGGTCGTCTTCTCCGGTGAGCATCTTCTTTAAACCTACAAAAATGACATAGTTAGGAAATCAAAGAAACCCTATCCACCTAAATCCAACCCTGCGAATTCAATGGGATGGTTATCTTAGGCTGAATCACGGTAGTTTAAGAGCTATAGAGAAATTTGCAAGGATCGGTATGGTTATGGCAACTCACAATTTGAGTAGCATGAAGGCCATGCGATCTCTTTTCCGTGCACTAACATGCCTCATAAACATGTTAGAAAAGTCAGTATGCAATGAACCATGAAGGAAATCAAGATATGAATTTTGCAAAAAAATACATGAATCGGCCATGTATGCGTGCAGGTTCTTGAGGGGTTGGATCACTGTTTTGGATCCATTCTTATGTTGTACCTCTTTAGAAATCGATTGGGAATGTAAGAATGCTTGGAAGATGGCTGAAAGCTAGGGTGTGGAGGTTGCATTAGTTTGATAATTTTGTGATTTTTAGAAGTGGTTTTTTAGCATAAGGTTTCTGTGGCTTGTATGTCTGAATGAGGAAGAATAAATAGCTTGCATTTTAGGTAAAATAATATGGGCTTGGACTTATGTAATAAGCCTTGTCTTATTTTATTTTATTTAGACCTTTAAATGAATAAAAATCAAAAATATAATATAATAAAACAAAGGGAGGTGTATGAACAAATATTTAGGTTCATATGGAGTGTAGAACACGTTTGATCTTTGAAGTAACAGCCCAATAGCCCAAAAAATCATGTTTGCTCGATTTGAACTTCATGCATTTGCTCAAAATTTCCCAACTTGCACTGGTCATAACTCTCTCAATTTTCATCATTTGAAGGTGATCTTGGACTTTTTGGAAAGCTTAAGATGTCCTCTACAATCTCTATAATAAGCATTTTTACACTTGAAGAATTTATCTTGATGTAAGTTGCCTTGACAAAAAGTGTTTTTTTGTTGACTTTTGAAATGACCTGTAATGTATTGGCCCATATCTCTCAAATGAAGCATTTTTTGGACTTGAGCTTAGAGATAAAAAGTTGTATAGAATTGAGTTTCATTCAAAATGAGCTTTGGTTTGGGAATGTATGATGTAGCATGTGAAAGTTATGCTTGGCAAAGTTCAGTTGACTTCTCTTTAGGAAACCCTAATTTGGCAACCTTTGAATTTTGATGATTTGAGAGCTTTCCTTGATGAATCATGACCAACCCTTCATCAAATGATGAATATGAATTCAAAATGTTGATGTTGACTAAAAATCTTGAAGTTTGACTGTATGTTGACCACAGTTGGCTTTTTGTCCAATATAGTTGTTTTTCAACCATCTGAGCCATTGACTAAGCAAACTTGTGATGCAAAGCATGAGATTTAGTATGAGCATTCTTAGCGACATATAAGGAATCATGGAAACCACTTGAGGCCTTAGAAACCCAAAATTACTTGAGAAAAATGAAACCCTAGTTGTAAGTCCATTGCTTAGGAGGAGAATTTGTCTGGTCAATTCTTGAGCAACCTTGAGCATTTGAGAATCCTAGGAGAATGTCGTGAAGAAATGGGAGGAGAAATTTTGGGGTATAACACAAAGAAAACTTCTTGCACTTTGTTCAGGTATAATTCTCTATCATTTTGCTTCAAATAAGTTACTAAGTATTGTACCCCAAAATTTGCCCTCTCATTTTACTCAATACATACTCCTAGAGATCCTCAATTTGCTCAAGTTTGCCCAAGAGTTAACCAGACAAACTCTCTCCTAAGGTAGTGTGTCTCAAATTAGGGTTTCCATTTTCATCAAGATAGGTGAACTCCAAATACCTTATATGCTCTCCATGGTCCTAATATGTTTTCAAGACCATCCATGTCAAATTTCAAGCACTGCACAAGAAGTTTGCTCAGTCAACTGCTCAGATGCTTGAGAATCGATTGTATTAGGCCAAATGTCAATTGTGCCCACATACAGTCAAACTTCAATATTTTTGGTCAAAATCAACATTTTGAAGTGATATCCATCATTTGGTCAAGGGCTTATCATGATTCTTCAAGGAATGCCCTAAATTCATCAAAACCTAAAAGTTGCTAAATTAGGGTTTCTCAGGAAAAGTCAACCAAACTTTTACCAAACATAACTTCCACATACTTTATTAGAAATTTTACATCCAAGGCTCATTTTGAAGAGGAAGTAATTCCCTACAACTCATCTTCATCCCACAAGTTCAAAATATTCACTCATAAAAAGATATGAATTTCTATATTATAGGTCCTTTTGAAAAGTCAACAAAAAACACCTTTTGGGTCAAAGCTTCTTACATGAACACGGAAGAACCAATTAAAATGATACCAAAAGGGTTGCTTAGGGGACATCCTAATCTTTCTAAAAAGTCCAAGAACACCTCTCTAGGGTTAAAAAGTCCAACATCAAAATTGCCAAAAGTCAAATATGCTCAAAAGTTCATGTTTTACCAAATGGGCTTAGCATTTCATGATTTCACCTCACTTGTAGCATGGTCCACGATCCAAATGTTCACTCACATGTTATTTGCTTCATTATTTATTTTATTTTGATTTTTTATTTATTAAAAATTGAATAAAATCAAATAATTGGTAAATAATATCAAGACCAAATTTATGTAGATGATATTATATTTGGATCTACTAAACCTTCTCTAGGAAGAGAATTTGCTAAGTCTATGCAGGCAGAGTTTGAGATGAGCTTGATGGGAGAAATTAAATTCTTTCTGGGCATTCAGATCAATCAGACTCCAAAAGGAACTTACATTCACCAGAGCAAATACGTCAGAGAACTTCTGAAGAAATTTGATCTCTCAGAGTGTAAGCCATCAAAGACTCCAATGCACCCCACGTGCATTCTGGAAAAGGAAGAGGTGAGTAAAAAGGTAAAGCAAAAGATCTACAGAGGTATGATTGGTTATCTCCTTTATTTGACAGCTTCAAGGCCTGAATTTTTATACAGTGTTTGTTTATGTACTAGATTCCAATCAGATCCTAGAGAATCTCACTTAACATTAGTTAAGCGAATTTTCAAGTATCTGAAAGGTACTACTAACCTGGGTTTGTTTTATATAAAAACCAATTAATACAGTTTAGTAGGGTATTGTGATGTTGATTTTGCTGGAGACAGAGTAGAACAAAAAAGTACTTCTGGAAGCTGCCAGTTTCTGGGAGACAATCCGATCTCATGGACCAGCAAGAGGCAGTCCACAATTGCATTATCAACAGCAGAAGCTGAATACATTGCAGCTACTGGATGAAGCACACAGATGCTCTGGATGAAAAGTCAGCTTGAAGGCTTCAACATATTTGAGAGTAACATCCCTATTTTCTGTGATAATACTTCTCCAATATGTTTATCTAGAAATCCAATTTTGCATTTTAGGGCTAAGCATATAGAAATAAAACATCATTTTATTAGGGACTATATTCAGAAAGGTATTCTTACTTTAAAATTTATTGACACAGACCATCAATGGGTTGATGTTTTTATGAAACCCCTTTCTGAAGATAGGTTTAATTTCATTCTGAAGCATCTCGGCATGAAATTATGTCCAGAATAAGAAGTTTTATTTACAAATTCTGTAACCCTCAAAACTTTATATTTTTCTCTGTGAACATCTGATCAACTTGTCTTCAGAAGTTAGGAGTACAGTTGCTTCAGAATCTATCTAAGAAGATTTGAACCTTTCATTTCTAAGATAGAGGCGTGCAGTTCATACCATCAAACATCTGTCATCCTCTCACAAGCTACCTTCTAAGGCTGAAAACACGTTCAAATTCTAAAGGGTCTAAGGCTTTGATTGGATGCATTGAGACACATGTCAATGGTAACTGTTCAGTATCTACACGCAATCCCCTAATTTCAGATTTCATAATTACAGTATAATCATTACTTTATTTACTTTTTCTTACTGATTAAGTTTTCAAAACCGTTTATAAATACACAATCACTATTTCATTCACTTCTTCTTGCATCTATTATTTTCTCTTACTTTCGTATTTTAAAAACCCTTTTCTAAGTATTTTCAAAACAAACTGTGTGAACAATGGCATCTTCCTCAAGCATCAAAAATCTCCAAAGTGCTCCTGGTTCTTCTTCAACAGCTGAACAGTATGAGGAAGCCATAAGAACTTATTGATTTTTGAAACAGAATTACAGGAATGGGTTAATTCTTTGAAGCAAGCAAGTCTAAAGATTTTAAATCATGCTGCTTCCGATTCTCTTTGGGATCGATTCAGAAAATGGTTCAACTCTGAATCTCAGAGGCTGAAAGAATTAAGTTATGAAATGGCTCAGCAGAACTTCAGTGATCAGCTGAAAGCTTTCAAAGACCAAGTTCTAAGTCACTAGGACAAGAAAGGAATTATCCTGCTCGACAATGCTCCCTGGAAAGAGCATCAACCTTCAGAAGCCACTGAACCATGTTCTGATAGTTACCCTGTGGCTACTGTTCAAGAAAAGGAAAATGAAACCGAAAAAGTAGTTGAATCAGAAGATGCTGCAGAGTGTTCTGAAAGACTTGCAACCTCTGAGGAAACACCAGCTCAATCTGTGGTCATGAAAACTCTAGAAGAGTTGAAGCAGGAGAATGCTGTAATCCATGCAAGATTGGATAAGCAAGAAGATACAACCAAAGAAATCAAGGACATGCTGGGAAAGCAAGAAGAATCAAGCACTCAGATTAAGAGCTTGTTGGAAGCGTTGTTCACACGACTTCCCCCTCCATCTTAGATTTTTTAACTTGTTTTCTGTATTCTTCATCTTATCTTATCTGCTTCTAAAAAAATGTCCTTGAAATCTGTTTTAATACAAATCATACTTTTTGACTCTGATAATTTATGATTATATTTCTTTTTTATTCTTGACAAAAAGAGGGAGAACGTAAGATATTTTTAATAACAGTTTACCCGGACAAAGTCTCAAACATTCTGAATATCTTAACTTCTTGTTTTTTTCTGAAAGCATAAACAGGAACAAATTCTGATAAAGACAGAAGGAGATGCATCAAAAGCTATAATGAGAAGGAACTTCGGGGAAGTATTTCATCTCTATCTGAGTACTCAACTCAGGGGGAGACTCTCTTAAGCTATTTGTTCTGTATATTTTTATTGAAAAATCCTAGTTTTTGTCACCACCAAAAAGGAGGAGATTTTTAGAACATAGTTTGATTCTACAACCCTCAAAAGAGTTTTGTTGATAACAAACACAAAGAACAAATATGCACTCTAAATTTGTGTTCTATGTTATACAGAAGTTCTGACCGGAAGTGGACCAGAAGTTAAGCTTAAAGGTATTCAAGTTGAGTAATCAGAATGTTCTGATGTATGAAGTTCAGAATTTGAACTAAAGAGAAAGACATCTTAATTCTGAACGGAAGTCTAACGTGCAACCAGAACCTTATCTTTCTGACTTCCCGAGTTGTGATACAGTTTTTGTAACGAAAAACATATAGTACACAGTGAATTCTTTTTTTTGATTAGTGAATTTCCTTGAGATAAATCGGGTTGTGGTTGTGATCAAGAAGACTTTGGCATTTGTAAAAGTAGAATTGTAATCAGTTTGATTAGTGAATTAAGTCCTCGTTGGAGAGACACGAAATCACCTTGGAGGATGGACTAGAGTAGTTTGAGATCAAGCAAACCAGGATAAAAATCTTTGTGTCAATTGCTTTTGTTTTTTAAGTGTCAATTCACCCCCCCCCCCCTCTTGTGTTTTTCACTTCTTCAATCTGATCTTTTAAGTTGAGTGTGTGCAGAGAAAATAATGTATGGCCTCAAGGAGAGTTGACAATTGCATAAATCATGCTTTATCAAAATGGCAATGTGACCTTTCTCCATTAAATGGCAAGTAAGTTTGGACAAATCTTGAATCACTTGGAAAATGGCTCAAAAGTTTGTGTAATCTTCTGATTATGGATAGATTTGGAGGTTAGAGGCCCGCAAAGTGGGATTATGCAGCATGGCTTGAAGATTTGGTTATGAACTTGTCACAAAAAAATGACCTATAATGCAACCTTAGATACCCAACTTGATCTCTTCAAAAGTTCTAGCTCAAGCATGATAAAATTGTGTTCTTGGACATTTTGGAAAGCTTGAAACATTGTCTACAACTTTCATGTTGTGAGTTTTGGCTTAACTAAATGGGAAGTTTGTGGAAATTGGTCAAGAAGTTGGGATGAAAAACTGACCAAAACTTGTTGAAATTTTTTCTAAGTGTTGGATAAAAATAATCAGAATTGCATAGGCCTATATCTCTTAATCCAAGCACTTTTTGAGATTCATCCCACATTGAAAAAGTTGTAGAATTCATCAATCCCTACAACTTTCATGTTGAAAGTTTTCTTTAAATCAACTTGGATCTTAGTGAAAAATGGCTATGAAGTTAGGAATTTTGTAAAGAACAAAAACACTTAGAATTTTTCTAAGTGTTAGAAAATTTTCCAAATTTGACTTTTGTTGACTTTTTGATTTCTTGATGATCAAGTTTAATAGTTTTGAATATATTGATGATTCTTGACTTTTAAATTCCAATGTTGACCAAAAAGTCAAAGTTTGACTTTTGAGTGACTATTCACTTTTCATTAGTTGATTCAATTCTTTAACTATCAATCCCTTGCATCTTTGGAAATGTGTAGCAACTGGTTTTTTAATCGAGAGTCGCCACTATTAGTTTTTATCCTAGGGAAGGGAATCTAATAGTAAACCCTAATTCGCGAACAAAGATTCTAGGTTTCGGACTCAATTAGACGAAAGGAAGGTGTTAGGCACCTTTCATCCACCTTGTTCACAAGGATATTAGACCCTAGGTTTAGGTTTGGGGTAAACTGAATTTTAAATTTTAATTAGAATGACTCGCCATGATTTTTGATCGTATGCCTACGTATCCTCTTATGAGGAATCAGAGTCCCAATTCCTAGTTCGTATTGGTTGGTGTTTTTTAGGGGTTTGCAAACATATTTTGAATCACTTCGCACTCGGCCAGGAGTAGTAATTGCGGAGATTTTGACTGAGAGCGCAGTAAGCCAAAACTAGTTTGAAACCCTTTTGCAAAAAAAAAACAGTTGATTAGTTTAGTTTATTGGGAAAATATTTTGATGATTTGTTTGTGTTTTTTAATCGTATTATTTGCGAAGATCTTGATTATTGATGATTGAAAAAGATTTAATGCAAATAATATATAAAATAATATATGCAATTTTAAAATAATTTTTTTGATAATATTGTAACATTTAAATAGTAAATAAAATATAAGAATAATAATATGAGAAATAATCACAATAATAATGATAATTATAATAGTAAAAATTAAGTAATTATAGCAATATATAATAATAATAATTAATATAAAAATTAATAATAAATATAATTAAAAAAATCATTATTTGATAATAATAATAATTATTATAAATAAATAAATAATATATATATATATATATATATATATATATATATATATATATATATATATATATATATATATATATATATATATATATATATATATATATATATATATATATATATATATATATATATATATATATATATATATATATATATAAAATTGAATTATAAAAGAAAATAAATAAAATTAACTAAGTTTAGGGGGTGTAAGTTTAGTTGTGTTGTAAAATAGTGGGTGTCTTAAAAGCAGGCCAGGCTGGCCCAAATGTTTATTCAGACAGGGAGGTGCTAAATGTTATGAGTTTAGTTATTCAGGCGAATGGGGTGTGTGAATATCAGTTGGGCTGGGCCAAACGCGTTTGAAGGGGGGGTCATGTTGATTGTGTGTTACGAGGGTGCAAAGGGCCTAAGGTGAACCTGGCCTCACGACCGTTCAACCACAATCAAATGGATGGGATCGTAAGGTGCATGTTAGTTATGGTGGGCACACGTATACTAAATAACATCAGAAAGAATAAGTTTTGTTTTTTCAATTTTCATCATAACCTACTCATCTCTCTCACGCAGAACACCCCTTCGCTCCCCAACCCTAAATCTGATTCTCACCATTTAGTGTGGCGGCTACCCTAATCCCTAATACGAATCTGACCCAACACCCTAGTAGAAGAAAAGCAACAACGAAACAAGAAATGAGCTAAGCCTATTTACCCTTTCGCGAGCATCCGTCTCTGGTTTCTGAGTTTTTGGTTGTTAATCTCTTCTTCTCCTTCGCTTCTTGCAGGTTCCAGCATCGATTGGGGGCTTGAAGATGGCGGTGTCCTACGGCGGACCAACGGCGCTTTAGATCACGTGATTAGGGTTTCAGATGTTGAAACCCTAATTGCCCCTTTCCAATATTCAAAAAGCAAGGGTTTTTCTGTACGTCTTCAATCCTCTTCCCGTCTTGGTATCCGTTTCTTCTTCCTATGTATCAAGCCTCCAACCCCAATTCTTCTTTAATGACTCTCCCTCTTTCTGTATCAAAAATCCCCCTCACTATTACTTAGTTTTCTGTTATTTATAAGTTTAGAATTTTAGGGTTTGAATTAACAATTAGCCTTAGATTTAGATTAGTCATCTCTGTAATTGATCGAGAGATTGGATTTTATCATGTAAGCTTTGTTGATTTGATTTTGTAATTAGAGATTAGGATTATGTAATCATTGATTTTGCGGTTTGAAATTTAATCTTGAGATTTGATGTGTTAATTATTTCTGTTCTATATTTGTTTTAGTTGGAAATTTTATTTCAACAGTAGTTGTTAGTATTAGAAACCTGCACAAATTTTGGCAAGATTTGCACAGTGGTCATTTTTTTGTGATTTTGGGCCAGCATTAGTTTAGTAATTGGGCTTTGTGTCGTTACTTTTATATTCAGCCAAGCAACATTATTTCTTTTATTTACAGCAAACGATATTTTTTTTTAAAAATAAAAACCAATTGGGCCTTGCGCTGATTCTACCCCACTTAGCCCAACATCAATATTTTTATTAGAGCCAAAAATGCTTCCTCTTTCCCTTTTTTAATAATAAAATGGGCCTAACTTTGGTCCAACAAATCTTTTTTCAAACACAACAATTCTTAATAAACAAAAGTTAATTATTGATGGAAACATTATGAAAAAGTCTAACAGTAATAAAAATGTGTCACGTTTTCTTAAAGAAGTATATAATTTATTATTATTTTTTAAATTAAAATAATAATAACAAACAGTTTTATTAATAATGTTTCTTTTTGAAAATGAGACAACAAAAATACCAAAAAGACAAATGGGCCGACTTATAAAACCTTACTGGGCCTGTTATTTGTAACTACACCCCCTATTTTTACTAAAATCAACTTAACCTAAATAAGCTTATGTAATTTAAACTCGACTGGGCTTAATTTAATTTCAACCTCCCTTTTACTAACAACTATTTAATGATTTAGAACTTTATAGTTACTCCAATAATTTCCATTTACGAATCGCCTGGGCCAATGGCCAACATGCCTCGCGAATGGATTCACGGATACGCGAGTCTTTCTGATTTAGAAAGCCCCGTTTTCCTGAATTAAAACTACACCCCCTAGTCGGATAAAGATGGACCATCAGATACTGATGTACCATCTTTAATTAAATATTTCTTCTATTTTAATCTCGAAAAATAAAATCATTGAGGTAGGACAAATTTGGGGTATGGTAGCTACCCCTATTCAATTATCTTCCAGTCGAATAGCGCGAGAAAACTCGAGTCTTGCGTGTTCTGATTGGAAGTTTATTGAATACTTGAAGTATCTCAAAATTTGTCCAACAAACATAAGGTTACACTGATATAGCATACCCTTAAGTGTCTTAAGGAAGTAGGCAAAGCCGATGATGTATCGCTTATCGGGGTTTGATTACGAGGCAGATGGTTTTGAACTTAAGAGCGCAATTTTATATATCTTAGTTTTACTTTTGATCATTCGCCCATTTGGAGGATGAATACAACAATAATAGATGATGCATGGCTACTTGAAGACTGAAGCCATGGGTTATATTCGCGAATCACTACATGACATTTGAGGCGATAAGCTAGATTTTGTATTATTCGAGCATCGATGCATGAAGTATGAGGCGATGATCAGTGTCTATGGAATAACGTATTTCTGCATGAAGTCTAATGTGATAGGTTAAAGTGTTTTTCTTCTGAGCATCGCAGCATGAAGCCTGAGGCGATGATCGGTGTTTATGGAATAAAGGAATATACATTGCTGCATGAAGACTGATGCAATGAGTTAGGTTCGCAAACCGCTGCGTGGAGTCTGAGATGATAAGCTGAATTTGGTTTTCAGACATCACTTCATGAAGTCTAAGGCGATGGTTTGGGTTATGGAGTAGAGAGATGTACATTGCTGCATGAAGTCTGAGGCAATGAGTTTGGTTCGAAAATTGATGCGTGAAGTCTAATACGATAGGATGGATTTTATGGAATAAAGAAACACATTGTTGCATGAAGTCTGAAGCAATGGGTTAAGTTTGCAAATCACTGCGTGAAGTTTGATGTGATAAGCTAAATTTGGTTTCGAACATCGCTGCATGAAGTTTGAGACGATGGTCTGGAGTTTGGAACACATTGCTGCATGAAGTCTGAGGCAATGGGTTAGGTCCATGAATCATTGTTTGAAACCTAGTGTGATAAGCTAAATTTTGTTTTCGAGCATCGTTGTATGAAGTCTGAGGCGATGATCTAGGTTTTGCAAAAACATTGCGGCTTAGAGGCAATGTGTTAGCTTGGATAATACATTGCAGCTTGGAGGCAATGTGTTGAGTTTGGGTGATACATTGCGGCTTAGAGGCAATGTGTTGAGTTTGGATAATTCATTGCGGCTTAGAGGCAATGTAATGGGTTTCGAGGATACATTGCAGCTTAGAGGCAATGTAATGGGTTTTGAGAATATGTTGCGGCTTAGAGGTAACATACTGAGTTATGAGAATACATTGCGGCTTAGAGGAAATGTGTTGATTTTTTAGGATACATTACGGCTTAGAGGCAATGTGTTGAGTTTTACATATACATTGCGGCTTAGAGGCAATGTGTTGATAAGTACATTGTGGCTTAGAGGCAATGTTCTGAAATTTGGAAAAACATTGCGGCTTAGAGGCAATGTTCTGAATTTTGCAAATACATTGCGGCTCAAAGGCAATGTAATGATTTTTGCGGATACATTGCGGCTTTGAGGCAATGTACTGGGTTTGTAAGGAACTCATCACTATAGGAAGACTTAGGTGATGGGCTGAATGTGTCACGGCATGAAGACTGAGGTGACGGGTTGAATCGTAGGAGAAGTATTGCGTTAGTCGATCCTTAGATAGTTGAATTGAGGGTGAAATCATTTGTCTGTTTGCTATGCGATACATGTGTATGCATGCGTATTGAATGTTGTATGTATGCGACATGTATGATATTTGACATTGATATGGAACCCTAAGTGTATTGAATATTGAAATTTATAGGGTATGTATGCCTTATATATGCAAAAATGTATGTGTGAAATGTGTGTAAGATGCGTATATGCCTTGAAATGTTATGAAGACTATTTTTGGGGTTCTCTAGTTTAAACCATTGGCTTAGAGCTACCAATTCCAGGTGTTGTATGTTGTGTCGTCGTATCATTTTTGAACTTGAATGCGGGGGGAAATGTTAGCAAAAGTTTAGCATTGATTTTGTATTACGAGCGTAGACATAGACATAGACGTAGGTAATGGCCTATGTGTAGATTTAGATGTTGTAAGCGCATGCGTAGACATATGCATTGGCATTTGTGTGGTCTATGTAAGCGCAGGCGTAAGCATAGACGTATGTAGATTTGTATGTTGTAGGCGCAGGCGTAAGCGTAGACGTAGACATGGATTTTCTTTTGATGTTTTTCTAGCCCAAAATGCTTTTTTGATGTTTTGTCAAATGCTTTTATTTTGTTAATCCCCCGAAATGATTTCAATCCAATATTCACAAGTAATGATCGTAGTATTTTGTAAACAAGTCTGAGAAAAAGAAAAACACAATTTGAAAGATGCGAAGAAAGAAAATGTTTTATTGATATGCCTCTGAATAGGCGAGAGTACACGGTGCAATTCCTAGAAAGAGGTAATTACAGAAAGTTTTAAAATGGGTAAATGGAAATGACAAGTGATAATTGCTATTGCTTTTCCCCAATATCCTTTTAATGATCTTATCTCCTTTGCTTCCGAGTTTAATGATTCAGATTTATCTCTCACTTCGTGGTTTGTGGTTGCAGTTCTTAGATTGCAGTCTTTTTGTTCTTATTTCTTTGTATGAAATCCCTAACTTTTTCCTGGATTGCCCTTTCAGGTTTTCAATCCACCGGGATAATTTTTTGTTTATATGCCCCCTGATTTTTGCCTGGATCGCCCTTTAGGGTTTTCGATCCACCGGGATGCTCCATTTTGCCTAAGTCTCCTGTTTAAGGTTCGAGCTTAGCGAGCTTATTATACATAGTATTTTTTACTACGTCTGAATTTTCCGGATGCGGTAGTTCTTCCCCATCCATTCTTGTGGAGATAAGACCACCACTGGAGAATGTTGTTTAAACTACATATGGACCTTCATAATTGGGTGTCCATTTACCCCATGAGTCGAGGCGAGGTAGCAGAATCTTCATGAGTACTAGACCATGTCGTGGTTCATCTTGTACAGTATACCGTTACTTTCAAAGAATTCCGAGGCGAATTCTCGTAGGGTTTGTTTGACAATGCTAGAAGCATTTTTCGGATGTCCTTATTTTTACAGGTACTTCTTGATGTCGTAAAACCAAGTCTTGTTATATTGTTATTTTTTTAATAGCGAGCCAATGTGCGAGATCTTCGAAGTGTCTGTTTATGATGTGTGGTTCATGGTTAGACCAAGTTATTTTAGCCATAGACGATATAGTTGTCAGGGAGTCTGTCATTTGATTTTCTTTTCGTGGGATGTGACTGAAAGTGATCTTTGCGAATTTCGCGGTCAGTTTTCAAAACATGATCCCGATGTGGGATCAGTTTTGGATGTTTAGTATCCCATTCGCTGTTGACTTGGTATATGGCTTGTGAGCATTCTTTGTAAAAGTCAGTACTGACCCTATATCATGCCCCAGTGAATTTGAAGCCCCGTTGAACGCGAGTATCCGATGTGCCCCTTGCTCGGGTTCTTCGTTAGATCTTGGTATTTTGTAGTTGCTTATTTTTTAAAGCACCGTCTGTATTTGACCTTGGCCTGTTACCGGATATACGCAGTAACTTGATCAGCTTATTTATGGCTCTGCTTTTTTTACATCGCCCCTTATCTTGGTTTCTTCCCGGTCTTTCCATGTGCTCAGATTGATGGCCTTAACAGCCTGTTGATATGGTTGCGTATTGTTAGCTTTTCTTTTTATTTCCCTCGACATTTTCTTAGAGAGTTCAAGATCTTTATCATCTTCCTCTTTAGCTTGGTTGATAGGAGCATCAAAATTACATCGGGTCGCAGCGGTAACATTATCGGTGGTTTTGGGCATGAATTTGCACCTTTATCATGTTTTGGTGTCGATTTAGTATATGAATATTTGAAAATGCATATGCAGAGAAAGTATTGCCATTTTTTAATTTAAGATATAAATGCAAGAGAAATAAAAGGGATCTTAATTGAAAACAAAATATAACTTTCATTGATCATAAATATTGTCTGAAACAAAACGGGGAAACCCTTACAAGTAACCCCTATATCTTAGGCTTGACATAGGTTCTTTCAAAAACAAGAAAAATTAATTAGGAAAGAAAAAGATCTCAGGAATCTCCGCGGTCGTCCATCTTTTGAGTTTTTTTTCCTGGGGCGCATTCTTGGATGAATTCAGTTGCCCTTTTAGTGTTGGCTTTTCTTGGATATTTTTGCCCCATGTCTGCTATGCACTACTCCATTATTGACAAAAGTCTCTTGGATCGGAGGAAAATGTTCTTCTCCCTTCAGAGCATCTTTATATTTTTCTTCAGGGCATTGTCCGAACTGGACTATCCCCTGGTCTCCTAGCCTTTGTAGGACTCTTTCGAAAGCTTCAATGTGTTCCATCAGGAGTCCATATTTCAATCGACATTCTTTCAGCGAGTTTATCGAGGTCTTTGCTTGTCTTCTTGCCCCAGAGTCAGTGACTACGTTGATTTCATTTATTATTAGCCCATCGTGCAACGACGTAGGGTCTGATGTGATGTTGGGATTCTCGAAAGTGATATCCTGAGAATCCAACAACTCCTGCACTTTGTGTTTGAAAGGCCAACATTGTTCTATGGTATGTCCAGGAGAATTAGCGTGATACTCGCATCTGGCATTGGCATCTTATCTTCGTGGGAGTGGCCCGACGGGAGGAGCTAGAGGCTTAAGTTCCACTAAGGATGCCTTAACTAGCTGTTTCAATAACTGGCTAGGTGGCATATGGAGTGGATCAAATTTCCTTGGTGGCCTTCTGCCTTGCTTCTGCCCTAGGGGGATCACTAATGGTTGTTGAACCCTGGGTTGTGGTGCTACAACATTAATCTCTCCCTCCTTTCCTTTGGTGAAGTTTGAAGCATGCCGCTTTGAATTGTAGGGAGCATTTAATGGCCCCCTGATATCTTCCCACTTTTTATACCCATCTCAATTCTTTCTTTGATGGTTACTAGGTCTGAGAACCCCAAAGAGATGCTTCCAACCATCATCTCATAGTACAGCCCTTGTAAGGTTCCCATGAACATGTCTACGAGCTCTTTTCCAGCGGTGGTGGTTGTACACGGGATGCCAATTCCCTCCATCTCTGAGCATACTCCTTGAAGGACTCTTCTTTCTTCTGGGACAAAATCTAGAGTTGCATGCGGGTAAGCGCCATGTCCAGGTTATATTTGTAATGCTTCAGAAAAGCATTAGCGAGATCTGCCCAGGTTTGAATATGCGTTCTCTCCAATTGCATATACCAGTCTGAAGATGCCTCACTCATGCTATCTTGAAAATAGTGAATCATCAGCTTTTGATCGTGGGCATGGGCATGCATCTTCATTCAATACATACGAAGATGATTTCTTGGACAAGTGAGCCCCTTGTATTTTTCAAAGTCAGGTATTCTGAACTTTGGTGGAATCACCACATCAGGAACTAGGCCCATTTCGAGAGCGTCTACTTCGAAAGCGTCGAAACCCTCCACGACTTTTAATCTTTCTTCCAGGGATTTGTACTAATTCATCACTAATGGATTATCAACAGCATGAGTACCAGTCGTCTTTGAGGGCACTTGGTTGGCATCCTCTGGGTCGTGGTCTCTGTATTGCAGGTCCAAGTAATTGTCAGCATCATTGGTCGGAATCTGTAGGGTACGAGATTTTCCTGCTTTTGGCGGAGGTGGGCCAAACCCTTCAGTTTCAGCTTTTTGTTGGACCATGACGGATTTCTGGAGTCCTTCCTCTGACTCTTTCCTTTGTTGGTGACCGCTTGATGCACCAATAGTCTGGGCTACTTCCTCGAAAGCTACCATGGGAATTTGGTCTTTCCTGTCAATAATGTTCTTCAAAGCCAGAAGAACTTGACTCAAATCTCCTTTCATTGAACTTATGTCTCCCTTTACTTGGTCGAGATCCTCTTTGAGCCCAGCCTGAGTTTCTTTGATTTTCTCCATTGATTTATGTTGATAAGCCCTTGTTTGATATGGAGGCCAAGGAGGTGGAGACCTCCTTCTACCAATGGTTCAACTAGAGAGATGTTTGTGAAAACATGAGTTTTGACATGATATGCGGGTGTTCTGAATCCATATGTGGGAATGAATGTGTATGAATATGAAATGGTTACTGTTTTAAATGTCTTATTCCTTCGGGTACATGCTTGTCCTTTATTATTTTACTTGGCGACTATCTTTAAAATAGATACTCGAACGAGATGTCGAAACAAAATTCCTTTATTGAAGGTAACATAATTCAGATATTGAAAAATATTACAATCTTAAACCAGTAATTTATTTGCGTGAAATCAAGCAAAAGGAAATAAGTCTTCTAGGCGCGCCTATGGATATCTGATCTTGAAAGTCATCCACCTTGACCTGACAAAGCCTGGGAAAATCTTCAGCACGTTATTTCCTTTTTGTGGCCTTGATTTCAGACATGTTTGGCGTGATGACGCGGGCAAGTTGTTTCCTTTGGTATCCATTTTTAAAGACAGTCACCGAGATCTGGATTTTATTTATTTTGGTACCTTGTGAAAAAGACAAAGAAACGGGTGACGAATATATGATGAATGTATGACGAATACATGAAATATATGAATGTGTGGGTGTAAGGTTGAGTGTGGAGGGATTTTGTGATAAGCACCCCTAGAAGGTAGGTTCCTTAATCTTGACCTAAAGTTGATCTACCCTCCCAAAAGGTGGCTTCCTTAAGGGTATCATGAATAACACCAGAGGGAAAATGCATAAGGGCCTCCCTTAGGTGGAGCCTCTTTACAGACTAAAACTTTCGTCTTAAAGTCGTGAAAGGTCTCTTCATGAGATTTTAGGTTAAAGTCGTTACAAAGAGTCATCGGTGACCTTCCAAAGTCCTACTCGTCAAGAGGATATCTCTTAATAAGTATTCCTTTTTTGGAAGTTCACCGACTCTAGGCGAAGTCGTCACATAAACCCGCAGGGATGATGTACTCCCTAAGCTAATAGTCAGACCTTCTTTTTAAGGGTCATATTGGAAATATTTTTGAGATAGAAAAATCCCGCCACGTAGTAAATATATGATGATAAGAGAAATTGACAATAAATAAATAAATGTGATAAAGTAGATAAATGCAATAAATAAACAAAGCAAATAAAAATAGAAACCCAAAAAATACCTAAACATAGGGTTAAGGAAAGTCCCCATCAGAGTCGCCAGCTGTAGCAACTGGTTTTTTAATCAAGAGTCGCCACTATTAGTTTTTATCCTAGGGAAGGGAATCTGACAGTAAACCCTAATTCGCGGACAGAGATTCTAGGTTTCGGACTCAATTAGACGAAACGAAGTTGTTAGGAACCTTTCATCCACCTTGTTTACAAGGATATTAGACCCTAGGTTTAGGTTTGGGGTTAACTGAATTTTAAGTTTTAATTAGAAAGACTCGCCATGATTTTTTATTGTATGCCTACGTATCCTCTTATGAGGAATCAGAGTCCCAATTCATATTTCGTATGTGTGATACGGCGGGAAAACTGACTTGGGTGTTTTGCGTTTTATCATAAATGTTGCGGTTAGCAAGAGTCGCCACCGACTTTTCTTTTATCCAAAAGGAAAGGCTGAAAAGAACAGGAAAGACCTTTGAGATTATTTCTTGAGTTCGGGGGGTATATTATTAAAAGAGAAGGTATTAGAACCCTTTTCATCCATAGTTATCTATGGGCTCTTAGTTGCTTTCTAGATCACTTGCTTTTGTTTGAAAATTTGCTTTTTGTGGTTTTTGTAAGTATTTTGAAAAGGCGCCTTCGTTTAGGCAAACTTTGTAATAATTCTCGTTTGTAAGAACGTATACAAAGTGTAGATCTTTTGAAAATGTTTCAGGTTTGGAAAATGTTTTGAAAGTGTTTTTGAAAGTGTTGGTGTTTCTTTTGAAAATAAGCAAGGTTGTTTGATTTGAAAATGAGCAAGCAACTAGGAACAATCTACCTACTCAAAAGTCTTTGTTCATTTCTTCCTTTCGTTTGACATTACTATCCTACCATTGATTTGGTAAGAAGCCTTATCTTTGGATGTAAAGGGACGGGTGTGGGTCATCATATAGCCATGATAGCAATGTTGTGGGATATCTTAGCATTTTCTCTTTTAGGGACTAAGATCATTTTGAAAGGCAACATTTGATAGCATCATCGAGGGACTATGATCTTGTATTTTGATTGCTTTTTGCTAAGATATACCACATACATAACATGGCCCTTTTTGTAAGGCAACAAAGTGGAATTACCCTAAGGGTGCAAGTGTGCAAGTGTGTTTGATTTACATGTATTATTTTGTCTTGAATTAGAGTTTGCTAACTTGTTGATTTTATCTTTCCATACAAACTCTAATTACTAGCATTTATATAAAGCGATAAATTGCGGAAAGTAAAATTACTAAGCTATTACATCATTAGGGGAGGGGGTATACAAATTTACAAATGGGAATTGCAAGAAAATTAAACCTAATTAACTATTACAACCATATTGAATATTATACAAGAATTGAAAATAAAATGCAAGAATATAAATGGACAAAGAAATGATTTTTGTTTGGTTTTCATGAAAGGGTTTTAACCTAATTAAAGAAGATGATTAATTAAAAATTAAACAAAATTAAACCTAAACTAATTAATAAAGAAAATAAGTTAAAATGATTTTTTAGGGTTTTTATAAAAAAAAGGGTTTTAAGTTAATAAAAATAAAAATAAAAATGAAAATTAATTAAAAGAAACCTAAATACTAAGTTAATTTTAATTTAAAAGAAAAATAATAATTAAACCTAAATTTAAATATTAATTAATTAAGAAAAAAATAAATTAATTTGTTAAGAAAATGTTTTTAGTCTTTTTATTTTATAAAGAAAAATAAAAATGTATAAGTGTAAATAATAAATAATAAATATTTTTTAATAATTTTTAATAATAAAAATAATAATAGTAATAAAAATAATAAAATAAAACTGAAATAAAATAAAATAAGAAAAGAAATAAATGAAAAATAAATAAAAAGTTGGGCAAGGGGTGCAAGAGTAGGCAGGGGGTCAGAAGCCAGTAAAAACAATAAAGCCCACTGTGGGAGGCCCAAGCGCCTGTGTTTGTAAACAAAAAAGGATGAAAATGTGAAAAAATAGAACCAAAAGGTAGCGATGGGTGTTGATCCCTTGACCTCATACATACACGCGCTCTACCTTTGCCATTGGGGTGGATGTACATCCATTAATATTGACAAAACAATAAACATATAACACAAATCAAGTCCTGAATGTAATCTTCATCTTCAACCTCCAGCCATGGATCCCGTAACTTCACCATTTCTCAACAAAAATGAAAGATGCAAACATGAAAGTTTCTCCATTTTTCCCTACGAATCCAACCATATAAATATCATAAGCTATAAATCAAAGATGAATGGGAATTTCTAAAAGTACCAAATTCTGACCTAATTATTTCAGGAAGTTCAAACTCAAAATTCTCACTAATCAATCAATATAAATGAAATATATGGACATGTATAGTTTCAGGGCAATGATGTCTACATTTTATCTTCACAAATGCAAGCCTAAGAATTCCTAAATGAGAAGAAGGAAGTTCAAAAAATATACCTCAAAACTGGAAATCGTGAAATGAGTTTGAGCTTGATTCAAGGTTCTGCAATGATTAGGTTAGCTTCCTCAAGTTCCCAGGAAGCTAATGCAATGCTTAGCTCTATTTGAGAGTGGCTGAAATGGCCTGGAGAAGTCAAGTTATAGACCCCTGTTTTTGAGCTTTGGACAATGGTGAAAATCGTGTTATAGTTTAGAAACATGGATTGGGATGAGTTGTATTTGAAGTAAGGAAGCTTTTGAGATGATTTTGAGAGAAAACACACGAGTGGTTTGAGAGATGGGAGTTTTTAGTTAGGTCCTGCACAACAATGGAGGTTTTGTGCAATCTGAGTTTTCAGGGAGTTTAAGTGAGTTTGAGTGCTTTCCAAATCGTATCTTAGCTCACTAATAGTGACTCTATTTATAAGCAACAAGTTTGGAGACTTGTTATTGATCAGAATTCAAAAACAAATGTTTAAACTTAACATGTGATTTTTGAGAAATCCAAGTTTCAAAGTCTTGTGTACTTGCTAAGGTAGAGTGGTTATGCTTTAAACACACTTTCTTATGACTTTGTAGATGGAGTGTTATCAGAGGGAACAAGTTAGAGGCTCAAAAATTGACTTTGTGCATAAAGCTTGCTTTTCAAAAATGGTATTCTTCACTTTCTTCCCAAAATGGAAATGTGGATTGGATAAAGCTTAAACCATTTGGATTATAGCCCAAAAGTTTGTGTAATCCATTAATGATGGATAGATACACAAATTAGAAGGCCTGCAAAGATATATTATGCAGCCTAACATGGATTTGGTTCATGTGTTCATGAAGAAATGGCTTGTAATTCATGTTTGAAAACCCTAACTTCTTGCCTTCGATCCTCCTTGCTCAAGTATGATCTCAATGAGTTCTTGGACATTTTGGAAAGCTTGTAAAATCCTATACAACCTCTATGTTGGACATTTTTGAATAATCATATTGGAACTATGTGAAAAATTTCACTAAGTATTCAAGTTTCATGAACATGTCTTCTTAAAATCATAACTTGAAATCCATGCATTTCCAGAACAAGTTGTGTTCTAAAATATTTTATATATCATTGAGATATATAACTATTATGTTGTAAGTTTCTTTTTAATTATCTTGCATCATGGTGAAAATTTGGCTCAAAGTTATGAAAAAATATGAATTTTCCAACACTTAGAAAAATTTCTAAGTTTAGAAATTTTGACTTTTCAAAATGAATTCTTGACTTTTTTATTTCTTGATGAACAAGTTTCATATTTTGACATGTTTTGATGAATTGTGATCTTTGATACTTGATTTTGACCAAGAAGTCAAAGTTTGACTTTTCAGTGCACAGTTGACTATTCATCCGTTGACTATTCATCCGTTGACTGAAATTCAACTGTCAATCAATTGAACTTGAGAAATGTTTTGAGCCATGCCATTAGGTCAAAAATAAATAATTTTAATCCTTGATATCATGTATCAAACCAATAAGTCATTTTCTAGGTCAAAAATCAGAAATTGCACCTTCTCAATCAAAACCCTAATTTTGACCATTTTGCCCCTTTTAATGATCTGATCAAATTTCTTGTGGAATTGTGATCCAAATTTGATCAAATGACATATATGAGTTCATGATGTTTATATGTATAAAAAAATTATTAAGTGTGACTGTAAATTGACCACAGTTGACTTTTTCCCCAATACAACTGATTTTAGGTCAACTGATCAATTGACTGAGCCAAAATGTGATCCAAGACATGAAACTTGACATGAGCAATCTTGAGGGTCCAAAATGATCCATGAAAGTCATATGGGGCATTAAAAGTCCATTTTTCCTTGTAAAAACTTAAACCCTAATTTTGAGTTGTCAGTGGTTAAGGCGGTGTCTTGAGCCGATCAAGCCTTGTGCAGTCTTGAACCAAGGGAGATCTTGTGAGAGATTATTTGAGAAATGAGAGGGAAAATTTTGGGGTACAACAGTATGGGTTGGTGTTTTTTAGGGGTTTGCAAACATATTTTGAATCACTTCGCACTCGGTCGAGAGTAGTGATTGCGGAGATTTTGATTGAGAGCGTAGTAAGCCAAAACTAGTTTGAAACCCTTTTGCAAAAAAAAACAGTTGATTTGTTTAGTTTATTGTGAAAATAGTTTGATGATTTGTTTGTGTTTTTTAATCGTATTATTTGTGAAGATCTTGATTAATGCATGATTGAAAAAGATTTAATGCAAATAATATATACAATAATATATGCAATTTTAAAATAATATATTTGATAATATAGTAACATTTAAATAGTAAATAAAATATAAGAATAATAATATTTATATAAAAAAAGAATTAAAATAATAATGATAATTATAATAGTAAAAATTAAGTAATTATAGCAATATATAATAATAATAATTAATATAAAAATTAATAATAATAATATAAAAAATTAATTATTTGATAATAATTATTATTATTATTATAAATAAATTTTATATATATATATATATATATATATATATATATATATATATATATATATATATATATATATATATATATATATATATATATATATATATATATATATATATATATATATATATATATATATATATATATATATATATATATATATATATATATATATAATATAAAAAAATTGAATTATAAAAGAAAATAAATAAAATTAACTAAGTTCAAGGGGGTTTAAGTTTAGTTGTGTGGTAAAATATGGGGGTGTCTTAAAAGCAGGCCAGGATGGCCCAAATGTTTATTCAGACAGGGGGTGCTAAGTGTTTTGAGTATAGTTATTCAGGCGAATGGGGTGTGTGAATATCAGTTGGGTTGGGGCCAACGCGTTTGGAGGGGGGTCATGTTGATTATGTGTTGCAAGGGTGAACAGGGCCTAAAGTGAACCTGGCCTCACGGTCGTTCAACCACGATCAAACGGATAGGATCGTAAGGCACACGTTAGTTATGGTGGGCACGCATATACTTAATAACATCGGAAAGAATAAGTTTTGTTTTTTTCATTTTTCAATTAGCATCATAACCTGTTCATCTCTCTCTCACGCAGAACACCCCTTCGCTCCCCAACCCTAAATCTGATTCTCACCCTTCAGCGCGGTGGCTACCCTAATCCCTAATACAAATTCGACCCAGCACCCTAGTACAAGAACAGCAACAACGAAACAAAAAACGAGTTAAGCCTATTTACCCTTTCGCGAGCATCCGTCTCTAGTTTCTGAGTTTTTGGTCGTTAATCTCTTTTTCTCCTTCGCTTCTTGTAGGTTCTGGCGTTTATTGAGGGCTTGAAGATGGTGGTGGCCGGCGGTAGACCAAAGGCGCTTTAGGTCACGCGATTAGGGTTTCAGACGTTGAAACCCTAATCGCCCCTTTCCAATCTTCAACAAGCAAGGGTTCTTCTGTACTTCTTCAATCCTCTTCCCGTCTCGATATCAGTTTCTTCTTCCTCTGTATCAAGCCACCTCCCTCAATTCTTCTTAAATGACTCTCCCTCTTTCTGTATCAAAAATCCCCCCTCATTGTTACTTTGTTTTCTGTTATTTATAGGTTTAGAATTTTTAGGTTTGAATTAACAGTTAGACTTAGATTTAGGTTAGTCATCTTTGTAATTGATCGAGATATTGGATTTTATCATGTAAGCTTTGTTGATTTGATTATGTAATTAGAGATTAGGGTTCTGTAATCACTGATTTTGCTGTTTGAAATTTAATCTTGAGATTTGATGTGTTAATTATTTATGTTCTAGATTTGTTTTAGTTATAAAGTTGATTTCAACAGTAGTTGTTAGTATCAGAAACCTGCGCAAATTTTGGCAAGATTTGCACAGTGGCCTTTTTTGTGATTTTGGGCCAACATTAGTTTAGTAATTGGGCTTTGTGTCGTTACTTTTATATTCATCCCAGCAGCACTATTTCTTTTATTTACAGCAAACAATATATATTTTTTTATAAAAAAAATCAACTGGGTCTTGCGTTGATTCTAACCCACTTAGCCAAACATGAATATTTTTGTTACAGCCAAAAATGCTTCTTCTTTCCCTTTTTTAATAATAAATTGGGCCTAACTTTGGTTGAACAAATCTTTTTTCAAACACAAAAATTCTTAATAAACAGAAGTTAATGATTGATGAAAACATTATAAAAAAGTCTAACAGTAATAAAAATGTGTCACGTTTTCTAAAGAAGTATATAATTTATTATTATATATATTTTTAAATTAAAATAATAATAACAAACAGTTTTATTGATAATGTTTCTTTTTGCAAATGAGACAACAAAAATCCGAAAAAAACAAATGGGCCGACTTACAAAACCTTATTGGGCCTGTTATTTGTAACTACACCCCCTATTTTTACTAAAATCAACTAAACCTAAATAAGCATATGCAATTTAAACTCGAGTGGGCTTAATTTAATTTCAACCTCCCTTTTACTAACAACTAGTTAATGATTTAGAACTTTATAGTTACTCCAATAATTTCCATTTACGAATCGCATGGGCCAATGGCCAACATGCCTCGCGAATGGATTCACAGATATGCGAGTATTTCTGATTTAGAAAGACCCGCTTTCCTGAATTAAAAATACACCCTCTAGTCGGAGAAAGATGGACCATCAGATACTGTTGTACCATCTTTAATTAAATATTTCTTCTATTTTAATCTCGAAAAATAAAATCATCGAGTTAGGACAAATTTGGGGTATGACAAAATGTTTTGAGCCATGTAATTAGGTCAAGATGTTGTATTTTATTCCTTGATATCATGCTTCAAACCATTAGGTCATGCACTAGGTCAAAAGTCAATGATCAATCAACTTCATTCAAAACCCTAATCTTAGCAATTTTTGTCCTTTGATAGTTTGAGGGCTTTCATTGATGAATCATGGTCAACCCTTGATCAAATGATAAATATAACCTCAAAATTTTTATTTTTAAAAAAATCTTAAAGTTTGACTGTATGTTGACCACAGTTGACTTTTTACCTAATGTAGTTGATTTTCAGTCATCTGAGCCATTGACTGGGCAAACATGTGATGCAAGACTTGAAACTTCACATAAGAATTATTGAGGACCTATGATTAACCATGAAAGTCATTTGAGATCCTTGAAACCCAAACATCCTTGAGAAAAACCAAACCCTAGTTGAAGACCCTTACTTAGGAGGAGGTTTTGACCAGTTAACTCTTGAGAATCCTTGAGTATTTGAGAATCTTAGAAGAATGTCTTGAAGAAAATGGGAGGGAAAATTTTGGGTTAAAACAAGATGTATTCAGTTAATTTTAGACAAAGGTACTATCAGAGTCACGAGAAACAAATATGATTATAATGAAGTTAATATGATTAAAGACTACTATGTTGGGGCCATGTCTGGTGATGATTATGTTTCTGCTTATGAATTTTTTTCCTCTGATGAAAGTACGTTTTATGACAAGTCCATGATACCTGAGTATTCTGAAGAAGCAGGGGTGAATTCCATTATGCCACATTTTGATATTCCCACTCCGGTAGAGATTGCGTACCACAACAATCCTGTTATTGCTCCCGTAGTTATTTGTTTGTCTGGTTTATCCCATATGAATCAGATAAAGATGTGCCTTATAAGTAAAATGCAACTATCCTAGAAGATGGTGTGGACAATCTTATCCAACCTTTGTCCCATGTTGAGAATATTGCTGAAGCTAGTCGGGTAACTCGTAGTGGTCTTGTCTTCACCCCTACCTTTCGAGGAGATGTTAATTCTGATAAGAAGGTTGTTGAGAATGATGAACCTAAGAAAGTGGTAGGAGAATCTAGTGGATCCGCCTTGGAAAAGGATGTAAATGATCTATTGAAAATCATCAAGATGAGTGATTACAATATTGTGGATCAATTGTTGCAAACTCCATCTAAGATTTCCATTTTAGCCTTGTTGATGAACTCTTCTGCTTACCGAGAATCTCTTATGAGGGTGTCGGATAAGGATTTTGTTGAAAGGGATATGTCTCTGGATTAGTTCAACAGTGTTGTGGGGAATATTACATCTTGTAACAATCTGAGTTTTTATGGTGAGGAACTGCCTGATGAAGGGAGAAACCATAACCTGGCTCTGCATATATCTATGAATTGTAAGAATGACTTTTTGTCCAATATGCTGATAGATAATGGATTTGCTTTGAATGTCATACCAAGAGGCACTCTCATGAAGCTCAAATACCAGGGAACTCCTATGTTCCCGAGTGGAATTACAGTAAAAGCTTTTGATGGTTTGAGAAAATATATTATTGGAGAGGTGGATTTACCTATTCACATAGGTCCACACTTATTCAAAATTACCTTTCAAGTTATGGATATTGTCCCAGTCTATAGTTGTTTATTGGGAAGACCCTGAATCTATGAAGCAGGAGTTGTTACTTCAACCTTGCATCCGAAACTGAAACTTCTCCGTGAAGGAAAGGTAGTTATTATGAACGACGAACAAGCTCTATTAACATCTCATTTGCTTCCTTTAGCATTGTAGAAGAAGATGAAACCGCTGTTGGAACTCAGTCCCAAGCTTTTTCTATTGATAATATACAGAATAATGAATATTATATAACCTCATTTAAGGATGCATAATAGGTAGACCAGAAAAGCCCTAGCAAGGTGTGGGGGCAGGTTATTAATCCACCTATGAACAAGAATGGGATCAGTTTAGGTTTCTCCATGAAGAATGAAGTTGTGAATCCAAAGTCCAAATTTAGTAAATATCAATACATCATTCACAATGCAGGATATCTCTATCTGACTACTCCAAAGGTCAACGCTATTCTCGAAGATGAGCCAGAGTAAGAGATGTCGAACTTTGTGACACATGGAGTCATAATATAGAATTGGATTACTGTTGATGTTCCTTCTTGCATTCACATTTAAAAGTAATTTGTTTTTGGTTTGTCTTTTCAAAAGTCTTTCACTCTGCCCAATGTGAAAGTGGTGTTATATGGGCATGTCTTTGGTTTTGAATTTTAAGATCATTAATAAAAGTTGTTTTTGATTTCTAAATTGTGTCTCTATTTTATGTTTTTTCTTGGAAAATGCAAATCAGAAAAAACCTTTCGAAATAAATAATAACTGTAAATAAATTTGCATAATCACTTGTTACATGTGTCAGTTTCTAAAATCAATCATAAATCATATGAGCGGATTAATTCAAAAACATGTTTAATGCAATGACCCAGCATCATCTCCCAACTTTGAATATCCGATGTATGTGGCTGAAGAAGAAGAATATAATAAAATCACATAAGAGGTTTCACGGTTGCTTGAGCGCGAGGAAAATACCATTCAGCCGTATAAAGAGTCGTTGGAGATGATTAAATTGGGTTCAAAGGAAGATTCGAATGAAGTCAAGATTGGGGAACTACTTCATCCCGATGTGAAGGGCATGTTGATTAAGTTACTGAAAGAGTATGTGGATATCTTTGCTTGGTCTTACCAAGACATGCCTGGTTTAGATACTGATATTGTGCAACATCATTTTCCGCTAAAGCCAGAATGTCCACCAATCAAGCTGAAGCTACGAAGAACTCATCCTGACATGGCAGTAAAGAATAAAGAAGAGGTTTGAAGAAGATTGATGTTGGTTTTCTTTTGACATCAGTGTACCCTTAGTGGATTGCCAATATTGTTCCAGTGCCAAAGAAAGATGGAAAAGTCCACATGTACGTTGATTATAGAGATCTAAATAAAGCCATTCTAAGAGATGATTTCTCATTGCCACATTTTGATATGTTGGTTGATAGCATATCAAAATTCAAGGTATTCTTGTTCATGGACATTTCTGAATACAATCAAATCATGATGGCTCTTGAGGACATGTAAAAAACAACGTTTATCACACCCTAGGGAACATTCTGTTACAGAGTGATGCCCTTCGGGTTGAAGAACACTGGTGCAATATACCAGAGGGATATGAAAATCTTATTCCATGATTTGATGCATAAGGAAATCAAAGTATATGTTGATGATATGATCGCCAAATCTCAGACTGAGGAAGGGCATATGAAAGACTTGTTGAAATTATTTCGGCGTTTAAGGAAGTATCGTCTCTGCTTGAATCCAAATAAGTGTAATTTTGGTGTTCGTTCGAGAAAGTTTCTAGGTTTCATTGTCAACCAAAAAGGAATTGAAGTTGATCCTGTTAAAGTTAAGGAAATTCAAGAAATGTCTGCACCAAGAACTGAAAAAGCATTTTAGAGGCTTCCTTGGACATTTAAATTACATTTCCAGATTTATTTCCCATATGACTGCAACACGTGAACCAATCTTCAAGCTGTTAAAGAAAGATCAAGGTTGTGTTTGGATGAATGATTACCAAAGGGAATTTGAAATAATTAAAGAGTATCTTCTTGAGCCTCCTATCTTGCTCATTCCTATTGAAGGAAGACCATTGATTATGTATCTGAATGGGTTGGATAACTCCACGGGTTGTATTTTTGGACAACAAGATGAAACAGGAATAAAAGAATATTTCATTTATTATTTGAGCAAGAAGTTCAGTGACTGTGTGTCACGATATTCTATGCTAGAAAAAACATGTTGTGTTTTGGCATGGGCGACGAAGCGATTACGGTAATATATGTTTAATCACACTGCTTGGTTAATTTCAAAAATGGATCCAATTAAGTATATTTTTGAAAAACCTGCTCTTACTGAAAAAATTGCCTGTTGGCAGATGTTATTGTCTGAATATGATACTGAATACCATACTCAGAAGGTTATTAAAGGAAGTGTGTTGGCGGAGTACCTCGCTCACCAACCATTTGACGATTATTAGTGTGTTAAGTATGATTTCCCTAATAAGGATGTGATGTATTTGAAAGTTAAAGATTGTGATAACTGTTTTCCTGAGGAAGGTCCTGATTCTATATCCCGGTGGGTTTGGTGTTTGATGGAGCTATAAATGCTTATGGAAAATGAATTGGTATTATGATTATCACTCCCCATGGGTCGCATATCCCTTTTACAGCAACGTTGATGTTTTATTGTACCAATAACATGGTGGAGTATGAAGCTTGTATCATGGGTCTTGAAGAGGCTATAAATCTCATAATCAAAATTCTTGATGTATATGGTGATTCAACTTTGGTAATAAATCATATCAAAGGAGAATGGGAGACCCGTCACATTAGCTTGATTACTTACAAATATTATGCAAGAAGATTATTACCTTTCTTTAATAAAGTTGAATTCCATCATATTCCCAGATATGAGAATCATATGGCAGATGCTTTAGCCACTTTGGCTTCATGTATCAAGTAAATGCTTGGAACGATGTACCTCAGATTATAATTCAACACCTTGATAGACCAGCTCATGTGTTTTCTACAAAGGGGACATCAGATGAAAAACCTTGGTATTATGATATCAAGCACTTCCTTTAGACTCAAGAATACCCGCTTGGTGCATCCAACAAAGATAGGAAGACATTGAGAAGGTTGGCAGGTAGCTTCTACCTCAATGAAGATGTGTTATACAAGAGAAATAATGACATGGTCTTGCTCATATGTGTGGATAGACACAAAGTAGATATGTTGATGCACGAGATTCATTAATGTTCCTTTGGTACCCAAGACAATGGACATTCGATGGCTAAGAAGATGCTTAGGGAAGGTTACTATTGGGTAACAATGAAATCTAACTGTTACAAATTTGCGAAGAAATGCCATAAGTTCCAGATTTATGCTGACAAGTTTCATGTGCCTCCAATGCTTCTCAATGTTATTTCTTCCCCATGGCCTTTTTCTATGTGGGGCATTGATGTGATTGGAATGATTAAATCCAATGCGTTGAGTGGACATCGCTTCATCTTAGTGGCGATTGACTACTTCACCAAGTGGGTGGAAGCAACTTCTTATGCTAATGTCACCAAGCAGGTGGTAGTACACTTTATCAAGAACAATCTTATATGTCGGTATGGTGTGCCAAGTAGGATTATCACTGATAACGGCTCAAATTTGAATAAAAATATGATGACAAAACTTTGTGAAGAATTCAAGATTGTCCGTCACAATTTGTATCCTTACAGGTATAAGATGAATAGGATTGTTGAAGCTGCTAATACGAATATTAAGAAGATTATCTAGAAGATGGTAGTTACCTATAATGATTGGCATGGGATCCTCCCTTTTGATTTTCATGGATATCGTACATCTATTTGCACTTCAACAGGGGCAACCTCGTTCTCTCTTATGTATGGTATGGAAGCAGTACTCCCTGTAGAGGTTGAGATTCCCTCTTTGCGTGTTGTAATGGAAACCAAGTAGTCATAGGCCAAATGGGTCCTGATCATGTTTGATTAATTAAATTTAATTGAAGAAAAGAGATTGACGGCCTTGTATCATAGTCAGTTATATCAGAAAGGAGAGAAGAAATCTTTTAATAAGAAGGTCAAGCCTTGTGAATTCAGAGAAGGCGACCTCGTGCTCAGAAATATTATATATTTTAATGCTAATTCTAGGGGAAACTGGACTCCTAATTATGAAGGCCCGTATTTGCCAAGAAAGCCTTCTATGGCGGTGCATTGATTCTTGAAGTTATGAATGGTGAGGAGTTCTCGCATCCCATGAATGCTGACGCGGTCAAGAAATACTTCTCCTAAAGAAATAAAAGAACAACTTGCTAAGTTGAAAACCCGAAAGGGTAGCATAGGAAAAAAGTGTGTCTCGGTAGGATGAAAACCTGAAAGGGCGGTCTAGGCAGAAGTTAGACACATAAACAGAATAAATTTTCCCGGTAGGTTGAAAACCCGTAAGGGCAACCTAGGAAAAAGTTAGGGATTTCCTGGAAATTTATTGTGACAGGAAAGACTTGATCATTGAAGCATCAATCTTCTCGTATTCTCATCACACTTCAACTGAAGCCTATGCTCAGGAGTTCGAAGTTGTTAGGGAGAATAGTGGTCATTGTCTTTCAATGTATCTTTTCGATGTATTTACCATTTTTCAAAACTTTGTAATCATCCATAGAGTCACTCCATTTGTAGACTACCATTCTATTAATAAAGTTTGAGCCTTTATCCAATTCTATGTAGTTCTTATTTTATTTTGTCTACAAAATTTCATTTATTACTGATAGTAATTTCAAAACAAAAAGACTCAATAATAAAAACATGTTTTTCAAAAGAATTTGCAAATCACTTTTTACTTCTATTGTGTGATACAAGTGGGACAAAATTAGTGGTTCCAAGGATAGACGAACTCCGAAGTTTTGAAAAGATTCCCTAAGAAGTATTCTAGGGTTACTCTTGCTGATATGTGTATAGTCCACCTATGATTTTTCCTTGGATAGTTGGATTTCATACCAGATGATATATGGTGTTGGTTTGGGTGGTTTGATACATCTATCCCTCATTCCCTAGTTAGGTCTTGATGCAGATTTCTCTAGCTGAGTGTGATTCTTTCCCTAGTTGGGTTGTGATCAAGCGGAGATTGTAAAGTTATGAAGCCTTTACTCCTTTGTTGGAGTCCTTCTCCCTTTGTGTTGAGAATTGATGAAGAATCTCTTGTAGAGAATTGTTCTCTCCAGTTATGAAATTGTTGTTATTGTGTGCTCCCTAAGTATCCAGACAAAAGTAGTACCTAATCTAAGAAGTAATGAGACAATTGTTGACTTTTTGGGTTTTCTCTTACCATGTGTTGAGTTTGATTTAAAATCCCTGCAATTTTGACTTCTTGTTATGGTGTTAACTTCTTAATTCTCCCCAGATGAATCAAGGATGACATTTCCCTTTAAGTTTGAATATCCCCATGAAGTTTCTCTGAATTCCTAAGAGAACTTTGCACAACCATAACTCTTAATATTGAAGAATGTATTTGGGCTCCCCTCGGTGTGCGTGGTTTCATCTTCCCTTGTGAAGTCAGTACGGAATCCTTAGTTAAAGTCTAGATGATATGGCGTTGTATTCCCTGGTGAAGTCAGTATGATATCCCCCGATGAAGCCTGGAGGAGTTCATTATATCCCTGCAACTGTATTTGTTTATTGCTATCAGATTTTGCTTTGATTATTTTCAATTCATGTTTCTTCCCAATGATGTTAAGCCTTAAAATAGGACTTTGTTTCCTCGGTAGGACTTCGTCCATCATTTCCTGAAGATCAACTTTTATCTTATCACATCCCTGGATATCTATAATGCAAATACCACAACCAACATGGTCATACATATAATAACTGAACTCGCAGAGGTCAACATGCAACTTTACCAAATCTCCTCTAACCAGGTTGATATTAAAAATCTGAAAGTCCCCTGGACAACCAACAACCATGTTTACAGCATTTTATGCTTCATGCTTAGGTAAAGGATTATATTTCACGTTAGGACCAACATCTTTAAAGGATAAAAGGCCAGATCTCACCATCTTTTGTACTTCATATTTCAAAGGATAACAGTTCTCAATATTGTGCCCTGGTGCTCCCTGATGAAAAGCACACGTATGGTCTGCCTTATAATACCATGGTATAGTAGGGGGTGTCCTAGTCTGAACCAAATTCTTCTGAATCAAATCCAGAAGTAACTCTACATAGCTCATTGGAACAGAGTCAAAAGCTTCTCTCTTCTGACTTTGCCCTTGATTCCCCTGAGGAGATGGTCTCTGATAGGCAATAGTGGTTAGAGCTACAATGATGACTGGAGTCACAGAAGCAACCTGTTGCTGGTATCGTTGATGCCTTCTAGTTGGTCTAATCTTCCTTTCTCCAATAACAGCATGTGTTTCACTTTCTTTATTCCGAGAGAACTCGTACGACGACTTCTATGGCCCTTCATCTTTCTTCAAGTGCCCTTCTCTGACAGCCTCTTCCAAACGAACACCCATGCTTACCATTTTGGTAAAATCACTCGTCGCACTGGCGACCATCCTTTCATAATAAAATGATCCAAGGGTTTTCATAAAGACCTTGGTCATTTCTTATTCTCCCATAGGTGGCACCACCTGGGAAGCTATCTCCCGCCATCTCTGTGCATATTCTTTGAATGACTCCTTATATCTCTGAGCCATTGCCATCAACTAGTTATGGTCAGGCACCATGAACATATTGCACTTATATTGTTTGATAAAGGCTTCCCCTAGATCATTGCAGGTGCGGATACTACTACTGTCCAGACTCATATACAACTTCAGAGCAGCACCAGTTAAACTATCTTAGAAAAAATGAATGAGCAAACCCTGATAATCAGTATGGGTAGATATTTTCCTGATATACATCACAAGGTGGTCACGAGGGAAAGAGTTTCCCTTGTACCTCTCAAATTCGGGTACTTTAAACTTTGCTAGCACCTTTACATTGGGAACTAGGAAGAGCTCACTGACGTTTTATTCAAATAATTATTTTCCTCTAAGGGCCTTTATTTCCTTCTACATATCATTGAATTGGTCTTGAAAGTCATCCAAACGGTCATAGGAACCCACACTTTCACTCGGTGGAGGAACAGGATGATAAACTTCATCATTAACAAATGGCATAGCATTCACCGAAGGAGGTGCAACATATTGGATCTTATTTCTAGTAGCAAGAGTAACATGCACCACAGTAGATGCAGGAGTAGCAGCAGCTTGAACAATTGGAGCGACTGGAGCATCAAGATCAAAACCTTATGGCATAAAGTTTTCAGGAATTCCCCACTAGTAACCCTGAGGCATACGGCTCTGAGCAACAGTAATTGGGGTAACAGAAACGGGAACTGGTGGACCTTCAGAAGCATTTGTTGTTTGTTGAGGTTGAGCAAGTGGTGGTTGATTCTGAGCAACCACCAATGATTCCATCAAAGCAGTCAAATTGGCCATACCGGACTTCAAAGCAGTAACTTCTTCACGTATCATGTGATTCTCTTGTTCAAGATTCTCCATTTTCTTCCTAGAATTAGCTCGAGTATTGTATCGGTGAGACAGCTTGCTGAACAAAGTAGAGAAATTTAGTAAGACACCTGGGTATGAACAGAAATACAAGAAATATGTATAAGATGATGCATGATATGTGATGCACATGATTTATTTTATTATTATTTCAAGGGACTCAAAGAATGATAGAAAATTTTGCAAATATTAAAGTACTAACACATTTTGAAATACTGAAAATCTTATTATAATAACTTCAAAATGGATTACAACTTTTTAATACAAATTTCAACAATCCCAAGTACAAGAAGAGATAGAATCTAAAATCCTAAGAAAGCAAAGCTGATGAAGATCACTCCACATGATGACGCTTTGATGTGAGTCTTGCAATCTGAGCCTTCAAGTGGTTATTCTTTTCTGTATACCTGTCGACAACCATTTTCCAATCACCAGAGGTGGGAAGTGAATGACTAAGTCCTGATCGAGATCGAGAGGAAAATAAATCCTCTTACTTCTCTATCATATCTATAGCATGACTCTCAAGAATCTCAATTAGGTCATCCTTCTCCTTAAAGTCCACTCGGTAGGACATCTCTAAAGTCTGACACTTATTCTTCCAGGCCTCCTTCTCTTACTACATCCTGACTAGGGAAAGCTGGAGCTCTTCCACGTCATCTAAAAGGGGAGTAGTGGTCTTCACAAACATATCAGGCATAGGTGCTTCACGGGAATACGGAATCTTTAACTGAATTGCCCTTGTTTGTACCCACCGGAGATAAGGTTCCAAAGAAACAGCTTCTCTAGGTCCCAAGTACTTTCTACTCTTCCAGTGAATATGGCGCCAAGACATTGAAATCTCCTCCTTAGCTTTCATATGATCCTCTCCCTCTTTGATAAATAAACCACTCATATGAATACTATTTGGCTTATCTCTCATCGGATATCCAAGCTGACGTCGTGCAAGAATGGGATTGTAGTTAATTCCTCCCTTTATACCAAGAAGAGGAACATTGGGGAAACTACCACAACTATCGACAATATCTACGGAATGGTAAGTCTAATGATACCAAATAATATCTGAATGAGTGAGGGCCATAATATTCTATGCCCAACGAGGTTCCTTCTTGATATCCTAGAAAGCATCAGACCGTGGTAAGTGAGAAATAAACAGCTGATACAGCAAAGGCGTGTAACAAATGATCATCCCTACATGATAAGAATCCTGAAGATGAATGGAGTAATAAGCATCTCCTAATAATGATGGGACTGGATTCCCTATCAAAAAGATCTCGATGGCATTGATATCCACAAAATTATTGATGTTCGGAAATAAGAATAACCCATAAACAAGAAGAGCAAAGATAGATTTAAATGCAACTCTACTCTTCATCCTAGCAAAATAACGAGCTTTCTCTAATAAAAATAGAGCGGGTAATCCTCTAATTCCTCCTTTAGTAGTAATGTGGGCCTCAATCTCGGACTTCCCCAAATGAACCATAATAGCAATCTCATGAGACTTTGGCTCCTCCTCCAAATCGGTGAAAAGAACACGATGGATAATAGGTAAACCCAGTAGATAAGAATACTCCTTTAATGTAGGCATCAACTGATAATCAGGGAAAGTGAAACATCGATACATCGGATCATAGAGTTGGACCAAAGTAGAGAGAATCCCCACCTTCATCCTGAGCTTCATCAGAGACACGATGGATCCATATTTCTTTAGAAAATTTGTACAACTCTTAATCTCCGGAATCAGACTCATCAAATCATCTATGTTAGGATTCTTGAAATTGTACTTCCGAGTCTTTCTTTTTACAGAATCCATGGTCAAAAGTACCTGACATATCCGCAAAAAAAGTCAACTTTAAGTCCCTTGAACCAAAATGCTTTAAAAGACTCATGGGTGCATGAATGCATGATGCAATAATCACACACAAGATCACAAACATGGGGGGTTCATAGGTTCGACGTCACGAGCATGAGGTCAAAGGTAATACCCACAAGGTATGGTATAATAATTTATCACCTGTCAAACAAGGTTCTAAGAGGTTCCCAAAGTATACATCCTTCCTTAGGATATTACCAACGTCCCGATTGACTCGGTAATTAGTAATATTCTCAGGAAAAACTCGTTTGAGTGTAGTATCGTGTGACAACCATTTCCAGATTACTCTGTCATAGTTTCCACACAACACCTAAAAGGACAAGATGGGTTAAAGGTTCTACGGTCCTCAGTTTCAGCAGGCTCTCAGATCGAAAGCAGCACATCTTCTCCATTACTCGGTAAATGACATTATAGTGAAAAGGACATCCACTGATTCAGGGATCTTATGCCTCCTTTTTTAGGATTACTCCTTCAAAGTTAACACGACTATACCGCCGGTCCTATCTTAAGTTTATCCAAATCTGGGTATAGGACTTATGAGAAATCACCAAGCATCCTGAAAAACCAGGGAAATCTAGACAAACATATATACAACATATAATATACAACAAATAATAGCACATACACAAATAAACAAAGATAGGCTCAACCCACTTAGAGATGGACCAGCATTTGGTCGATCTATCCCCGGTGAAGTCGCCATTTTTTCTGTAGCGGTAGAAATATTAAGACTAAGCCATTGGATTGACTTGACTCGCACAAGTCAAAATAAAAATCGCCACTGCGCTTTATTATTTTCAAAGGAATGGGAAAAGAGAGAATAACCCAAAAAGAGGGGGATATAATCTAAGTTCGGGGGTTGGTTATGAAAAGGGACGGTATTAGTACCCTAAACATCTATGGTACTCTGAAGGAATCTCTTTGAAAATTTGTGTATTTTTGGATATAAACATTGTACAAAAATAGATGGTGGAGGTGAGAAAAGAAATATATTTTTTACAATTTTTGCACCCTCCACAGTTGCGAACCTTTAGTGCCTATGTACCACCTTCCGTGCAATACGGGATCAGGGTACTCGTACTTCACCTTTAAAAAAATTTAAAACACATGTGTGTTGGTTAATTTTAATATATGACACACCATCGTCATTTCCGTGTGGAAGAACATACTTACTACCCACGATTATGAGAAAGGAGAATTTGCGTCATCTCAGAGTGGAGGATATGGCTTGGATTTTAGAATCAACAAAGCCTCGCTCAACACATAAGTGGAAAATATCTCACTTCACTACATATCTTAGAAGTATAGTAGCTCGCATCACTACAAGGATTGACAAGAGTCTAATCTTTTGAGAAAAACTTTTAAAGATAAAAAGCCAAAATGGAAAAATGGTTTAAATGAGATTGATTGACTTTTAGTCTTCTCACAAAAATGTAAAGGTATTATTAAGTTAGTTAAAGTTTGATTAAGAAAATATTTTGAAAAATGCATGGACCTAAGTCCAAGTTTATTATGAAAGCATTTCAATTTAGAAAACAAGAAAAGTTTTGAAAAGGAGGGAGAAGATTTTTGAAATTAAAGAAAATGGTAGGAGATGAAGAGGCTACCCTAAAGCATAAGGTAAAAGCTATGGAAAATAGTCGTCTAACCAACAAGAAGCCAACACTTGACACAATGAGTCAATGTAGAATTCACATCCTTTGGATTTAAACCAAAAAATCAAGGATAATAAACCTCTTAAGAAAACCAAGCTTCAAAGGAATTAAGTCTTCACAAAAATTAGGCAGAGTAACGGCTATATACAGATGAATTCTCAATCATAGACAAAGTACAAAATTAGAATAACCTGAACACAAAGAAAACAAATAACCCAATGTCTTGGGGTGAACCCCAAAAAGTCCATACAAAATAACAATAGAAGCCACAAGGTCTCAACGTAGGTCAAGGTATCTATTCCTAAGTCCAAGAAGTCCATAACTCCATCATGTCAAGGATAGTAACCAAATAGTCTAGGTAACATTAAAGCTTTTTATTGTTCAAGTTGATTATTAAGTATCTTCAAAAAGAAAATGAAAAGCTCAAGTGAGCAAAACAAAATGACATAAAGATAAATATTCAAGTGAGCAAAGATAAAAATAGTATGAAATGAAAATGCTAAGATAAATGGTGCTTAAAGTAAAACCATAAAAATAAAAGTCAATTGTTAGAAATTAGAGGTTAGTTGAATGACTATCTTGAAACTTGCATCTGAAAACTCATTAGAAGATTGATAAAATCAAAGCCTCTCAATAACAAGTTTCATTTTATTTTTGTCAAGTATATCATTCATTTCAAAATCTCAAGGCAATAATAAATTATCAACGTTGTTTAAATGATTCACTTAGTTCCAAAATTTATGAAGATTCATTAGAGGATTGATAAGACCAAAGCATCCTAACAATGGATCTCAAGGTTATTGGATCAAAGGTTTCAAATTAAATATACTTGGGCTTACAAACATAGGTTTGGGCCACGAATGATCATCTCTCGATTCGAGACAAAGTTTAGTGTAATGTTAAGCAATTGTAAGTGGACTTATATACAAGTCACGCCTATTTTGAGGTCGGTCAATAGCAATTTATGTGTCATATGTTTGGGATGGTGATATGTAGATCATACTCTAACAATATGTAGCATAAAAGAGAAGAGGAAGAGATGAAGGGGGAGGGGATACATTTGAATCAAAAACTTAATCAAACTATCATTAAAATCATCCATCCATTTTAGTGGAGTTAACTCAACACTCAAAATCCAATAATGTTAATGATCAACAATCACATAGCCAGAATATATTTAAAAAAATAAATTGCATTTAATGAATAAAATAAAAGGTAAAAATGCTTTTTAAATTGTTTTTAAAATGAAAATAAAAGGCAAAATACCAAACCATATTCAAAGTATCAAAAAAATTTAAAGAATCTCTATAAAAATCAGAAATAATCTCAAATATTTTTATAAAATTTTTGGTAATTATTTTAAAACAAAAAAAAGTATTTTTAAAATAATTAAAATCACTCAAATAAGTAAAAAAAAATATCAAAAATAGTAGAAGTCAAGTTAAAATTCTAGAAAACTTTCAGAAAGTCAGAAATGAGTAAAATGATTTTTATAAAAAATTTCAGAATTTAAAAACATCAAAAAGTATTTTTAAATAATTAGAAAAAAGTCAAAATAAAGGAAAAATTATAAAAAATATCAAATCTGAAAATAAAATTATGAAAAAATAAAAATCAGAAAGAGAATATTTAACAAAATTTGTGAATTTTTTCATAATTTTTGAGTCAAAAATAATTTTTCTATGATTTTTTTAAGTTTAAATCAATTAAAATAAAAATTCAGAAATTAAAATAACAAACCAAAAAAATATGGTTCATCTGATCATTGTCAAAACGCGTTAGTAAATAGATCCAGTGAATTTGGCGTTATGTGCATGTCATAGACTTTATTGGTTTTCACATTGAATCAATCTTTATTAAATAAAAATAACTTAAAATGTGGCACGTTGGATGAAGTCTGACTCACTAAAGTAATCAGAACCAAGGGCTCTTGAGACACGCGCATGGTAAAGCAAACACACTACATATGTTTACAAAAAAATAGCGAGGCACGCCATCATTGGTTAAAGCACGACATGTAGGTCGTCTTCAACCTCCAGACGCCCTAGATTGAGGTTCCACAAACTGTAAAATTAGAGAACCAGACCGGTACCATTATATTAGTCTCTTCAAGAAGATTCTAATAGTACCCTCGTGTCAAATTTATATAAACTGTGCAAGGCTGAATTTAAAGAAAACCAGAAGAAGAAAAATAGCTACCATGAAAATCCCAAGTATTTCTCTCAATTCTCAACGAAAATGCAAACCGTAAGAAGTGTGAGAATCAGAAGGATAAATAGAGATAGGGCTTTATCTGGTTCATTTTGATTGAGAATTATACTTGTACGAAGTTACTGAAAATCATTTTGAAACTGGACTTGGTTAGTGTGATACGGTGGGAGAACTGACTTGGGATTTTGCGTTTGTGTTCGCAAATGTTTTGGTTTAGCAAGAGTCGCCACTGACTTTTTATTTTATCCTAAGGAAAGGTCAAAAAGCACAGGAAAGACCTTTGAGATGTTTTCTTTGGTTAGGGGAGTAGATTATAGAAAGGGAAGGTATTAGCACCCTTTCTATCCATGGTTATCCATGGGCTCTTAGTTACTTGTTTAGATCACTTGCTTTGCTTTTCAATTGTTTGAAATGGTGCTCTTCAATTGTTTGAAATGGTGCTTTGTGTGTGATTTTGAAAGATGTTTTGAAAAGAGGCCATCGTTGTGGCAACCTTTGTAATGATTCTTGTTTGAATGTATACAAAGGTGTTTTTGTCTTTTGAAAAGTTTTCAATGTTTGAAAGTAGGGTTTTGAAATTGTGTTGTGGAGTGTGTTTTGAAGATAGCAAGGATGTTTTTGCAAGCTTTAATCAAGTAACTAAGAGTTATCTACCCTATTTTACTCAAAGATCTTTCTTATGTTTTTAACCCTTTTAACAGTGTTGTTTCACCATTGTATTTGGTGAACAACCTTGGGTTAGGATGTTAAACGGGACAGGCGCGGGTCATCGTATTAGACCATGATAGCAATAGTGTCATGTATTTTTGGCAATTTTCTTGAGGGACTTGATCATTTTTGTTTAGGCAACTCAGATAGCGTCATCGAGGGACTATGATCTTTGTTTTGTTTTTGTTTTGCCCAAAGTAACTTGACATGCATATCATGGCCCATTTTTGAAGGCAAAAAGTGGATGGGAACCCTAGGGGTGCAAGTGTGCATTGTGTTTGTTTTTCATGCATGGTTATCTTGAATTAGGTCAAACTATTTGTTAATTTGATTTTGGCATACAAAACCCTAAGTCTAATCATGGCATAATTGAAAGCTTAAAGGTGCGAGAATTTAAATTCTACACTATTACAACATGATATAGGGAGGGGGTACAAATTTGAATTGGGTATTATATTGCAAGAAATTAAATTCTAAATTATTACAACCATATTGAATGGGTAAGGCATAATATTAAATATACAATATTCAAATAAATACAATAAATAAAATGTATTATGCAAAAAAGTTTTTATGTATGTAAAAAGTATTTTTAATGTGAAATGCAAAATAAAAAAAGTCAATTTCAATTATTTTGTTTTTTAGGGCAAAAACCCTAATTTCTTAAATAAGTAGTATTATTTATTATTTGTATATAATAATGTATTTATTTGTACAAAAAATAAAAGTATATTGAAAAAAGGTATTTTTAGTATAAAAGTTTAATAAAAATAAAAATGTATTATTTTTGTGTTTTTTGGTTCTTATTATTTAATAAAATATATTATATATGTACATATATGTATTAAATATATTAAGTGTGTATAAAAATAAAATAAATTATTTATAAAATGTATATATTTCAAGAAAATATTTTCAAATATGTATATAAAAATAAAATAAATTATTTAAGTATTATTTGTATTATTTTTAAATTTTAACAAAAGAAAATAAGATATTTAATATGTTTACATTAGGAAAAATTAGAATAAAATATCTAATAAATGAAAAAAAAATATGAAAATATTTTTGGGATATTTTTTATGTTTGCAAATAAAATATCAAAGTCAGAGAAAAAATAAAAATGCAAAAATAATGAAAATACAAAGCAATGGGCCAAGGGGTGCTGAAAGTGAACTGGGGGGTGTCAAAAGCAAAGAAGTCCAGGCCCAGCCCAGAATCAACTTCATCTTCTTCCTTTGAACAGAAATGCACGCGTGTTATACACAAAATGCTATCTCTTGATTCCTTGCTTTTTTGACAAAACTCATAACATGAAACTTGTAGAGCATCAAACAACGAATCTAACCATATAAAAAACTCAAGCTAACTCTCAAAGACCAGAGAGAATTTCTCTGGCCCTAATTCTTAACAAAGTTTTTTCAGAAAGTTCATGAACAAAATTCTCCTAGCACGATTAATATAAATGAAAACTAAGCAATGTATGGTTTCAGGGCTATGAATACAACATCTTTCATTCACAAACCTAAGTCTAACTATTCCTAAATAGAGAGATAGAAGTTCATGAAATACCTGTTTCAGTTGACTTCGAGCTGGACAATGCAGCAACTTCCAAGGGTGCTTGAGATTCTTTTGAGCTTGCCTGAGGTCCAATGAAGCTTTCCCAATGCTTGGCTTGTTTTGAAGTAGCCTGAATCGTGCTACAGAACTCAACCTGCAAAGCTTTCAAACAAAAATGGCACTGTGTGTTAATGGTGTTACAGCTAGCAATGGAGGTCTGGGATAGTTCAGGTGAGTTGAATGGAAGATATTGGTACAAGTTTGAGGCAAAACGCACGAGGGAAAGTGGAGATGGAGGTGGTTCTGCAAGGCTTGCCCTGTTTTGCAGAAAAATGGTGTTTTGGAGTATGAGGGTGCTTTAGGGGTGAAAGGCTCGTGCTTCTGACTTGTGAGGATATACAAAACTTATTTGACAACTTTGTTTTAGTTGGTTTTATCAGATATGAGAGATACAAGATTTTGTCCCTTTGACTTGTTTTGAAAGCAAAGTTGGAAGTGAAGTGTGATAGGCCTGTACAGGCTATCTCCAAGCATGCACCAACTTCTTGTACTATTCCTGAGATTGTGGAGCTTGTTTGCTGCAAAGGAAGAAAGTCCAAGGCTCAATAAAAAGCAATTTGACATAAAGTCCCCTTTATGAAAATGGAAGTGTGGCCTTTATGCTTAAAATGGCAATGTTCATTGTACAAAGCTCTCTTGATCAGAACAATGCCAATATCCAATGTATTTGCATTAAATTTTGGAGTGTAAATTGGTTTAGAGGCATGTAATCATGTACTAAGCTATCTTGGTTATATTTGCAACTTGGTATGAACATGTATTGGCCATGGATCAAAGTGAGTTTTTGCCAACTTCAAGCATTTGATTCTCCCTAACCACAAAGGTGTTTGAGGAGTTCTTGGACAATTTGGAAAGCTTGCAAAATTTACTATAATCCATATTTGAAATTCAACTTTAAACTCCAAGTGGAACTATGTGAAAAATGGCCAAGAAGATGGGTCAAAATCCTGCCTAAACTAGGGCAAAATTTCTCTAAGTTAAAAGTTTTAGGTACCCTTGTTCCAAAAATCATAACTTGAGATACAAGCTTCTTTTGAGAAAACTTTGTGAATCAAAGTTGTATACTTTATGATGGAATACAACTTTAATGTTTCAAGTTTTGTTTGAATCCATTTTTATCTTGGTGAAAAAGTGGGACAAACTTAGGAAAAAATGAGAAAATTTTATAACTTAGAAAATTTCTAAGTTATGAAATTTTTCCATTTTAAACCCTAATTTGCATTTTTGGGTTTCTTGATGAACAAGTTTCATAATTTGACATTTCTTGATGAAAAATGACCTTTGGAACTTGATTTTGACCAAAAAGTCAAAGTTTGACTTTTCAGTTTACATTCAAATTTTGATCAGTTGACTGAAAAATTCATCTGTCAATCTTATGCATTTGAGATCTTTTGAACTTGTTGAATGGGTCAAGACAATGTCATTGAGTCCTTGAGTCCATGGTTGAGCTTGATTTGCCATTGGCTAGGTCAAACAGTCAAAAATTGCCTTTGTACATTCAAAACCCTAAAAATGACCATTTTGCCCTTTTGATGATCTGATCAAATTTCTTGTGGAATTGTGATCCACACTTGGTCAAATGGTTCATATAAGTTCATAATGTTGATGTGGGTCAAATTTCATGAGGTTTGACTGTCAATTGGCCAAAGTTGACTTTTTCCCCAATACAGTTGATTTCTAGGTCAACTGTCCAATTGATTGGGCAAAAATTTGAATCAAGCTTGAAACTTGGTATGGAAAAACTTGTGAGTCCAACATGAAGTATGAAAGTCAATTTGGGCATTGTAGGTAAAAACATCATTGTGCAAACTCAAACCCTAATTTAGGTCAACAATGCAAGGTGGTGTCTTGGGCTGAGCAAACCTAGCTTGATCTTGAGTTCCAAGAGTCTTGTGATGAGAAATGCTGATGAAATGAGAGGGAAAATTTTGGGGTACAACAGTTGCCCCTGTTCAATCTTCTTGAACCTGAAGAGTTAGATTGGCAAGTTTGCCTTTCGCAACTTGAAGGTAAAAGAGGATTGGACACTAGAGTGCCCGTAAATTTGCACTCGTCAGAATATAGCTGAAGAAATGGGCTTAAAGATGCCATTTAGTGATGGTAGAATCTTGCTGGAGATGGGCTTAAAGATGCCATCCAAGAATGTTTGTTGAATTGCACTTTGGTAGGTCAGAAGAATGAGCATCAAAATGGTATCCGTGTCTGGAATGCATTTTGAACTGTATCTGGAGACTGAGTCCGTATGAGCGAAAGAATGGCGTCTGTGTCTGGAGCGTATCTGAGTTGTAACTGTATTTGAGTTTTGAATGAATATCAGAATGACTGCCGTGTCTGTAGTGTATCTGTATTGTATCTGAATTCTGAATGAGCGATAGAGAAACATCAGTGTATGGAGCATCTCTGGGCTGGGGATAAATTCTGAATGAGTGACAGAATGGAAATCGTGTCTGGAGTGTATCTGGACTGTATCTGAAGTTGAGATCTGTATGAGTAGCAGAATGACTTCCGTGTCTGGAGTGTATCTGAGACTGTAACTGGGATCTGAATAAATGACAGAGTGACTTCCGTGACGACTGCATTGGGGAGAATCAAACTGCTTGTGTAAAGGCTAGAATGGCGTACATGCTTGGAGTGTATCTGAACTTGAGGTTGATAGTTGAATCTAAATGAGACATAGAATGGTCGTCGTGTCTGGAGCGTATCTAGTCTGTATCGGATTGCTGAAGTCTGAATGAGTAGTAGAATGACTATCGTGTCTGGGGTGTATCTGTACTGTATTTTGACTTAAAATTTTGAATGAGTAATAGAATGACCTCCGCACCTGGGGTGTATCCATATTGTATCTGAATAATTGTTAACAATAGCCTTTTAATCTTATCCTGAAAAGGATAAAATGTTAGCTAAAACACAAAGTTATGTTGTATGATATGTATGATGTAATGGACTGTGTTTCATCAATGTTCATGATATATGAATGTAATGGTTATGCATGTAAGCTGAGTAGTTGTCTCGCCGAGGAAAATAAATCCTTGATAACTAGAGATAAAGAAATCTTTGACTGCTGCCGGGGAAAGTAAATCCTTGACCGATGCTAGGGATTGCAAAACTCTTTGATTACTGAAGATGAGAAATCCTTGATGACTGCTGACTGCTTGGGGATTAAAGATCTCTGATTGCTGAGAAGGGGAAACTCTGGGACCACTGCTGGAGATTGAAAATCCTCGGCAATTTGTGGGGATTAACAAGGCCTTTGACAACTCCTGCGGGGATGTGAGAATCCTTCATGACTTTCCTGGGGAATGGGGAAAACTCTGATGATCTCTACCGGGGAATTGAAACCTTGGAGGCTTCTGCTTGGAGAAATGAGACCGGGAATCTTCAATCTTGCTGGGATATAACTCTGTGGGGGAAATGTTCACTATTCTGGTTCTGCTGGGGATAGGATTTTCAAGGTTTTCGGGCTCCACTGGGGATCTTGAAGCTTAAATCTGATGGGAATTTTGAAACTTAACTCAGTTGGGGAATCAAGTTTTAGAATGAACTGGCTCCGCTGAGGATCTTGAAGCTTATCTCCGCTGGGGAAATATACTCCAAATTTTAGCTTTGTTGAGGATCTGAATGATGTATCATAGGGGATTTCTTCTGAAATGGCACAAAGATTTCTTCTTACACCTTCAACCTATCAGTAATTAGCCTTTTTTCAATTTCGTTTTATTTGTAAGCAGTGATTATATTCAAATTGCATATGCCTATTTAACAAAACATTGGAAGTTTTCAAATAAAACATAAGTGTAAAAAGAAAAGAAAGGCAAGCAAATTTCTGTACTTTGAAGTATCTTTGTATTTAACTTTCGTGAGTATCTTTGTACAAAGGAGACAGACATCCTAGTAAGAGAATGTTGTCGTAAAAATTGAAAAAATTTATACAAAAGAAAGATGGCTATGTGTAACAATTCCATGGGATTCTCATTCTGCTATAGCCTTCACAACTCTGAATATCTTGTCCATTCGCTGCTTCGTCCCCCGATGACTGGATTGATCAGAAACTTGGAGCTTGTTGGTGAAGAGATTGTTCTTAAAGTGATCTGACGAGACATAGTCATACGCTTTAATTCCCTAACTTTTGCCTGGACCGCCCTTTCGGGTTTTCAATCCACCGGGAAACCCTTTTTTGCCTAAGTCGCCCTTTCGGGTTTTCAACTTGCCAGGTGTACAGATTTTTTTTTGTTTTATCCCTAATTTTTGCCTGAACCGCGCTTTCGGGTTTTCAATTCACCAGGATTCCCATTTTTGCCCAAGTCGCCCTTTCGGGTTTTCAACTTGTCAGGTCGTTTTATGCGTAGTATCTTTTGACTATGTCTGCGTTCGCAGGGTGCGGCAGGTCGTCGTTGTCCATGGTGGTCAGAATCATTGCCCCACCAGAAAAGATGCTCTTGATCACAAATGGTCCTTCGTAAGTAGGAGTCCACTTGCCTCTGGGATCACTTTGCGGTAAGATGATCCGCTTGATTACAAGATCTCCGACTTGATATACCTGACGCCTAACTTTCTTGTTGAAAGCCTTGATCATCTGTTTTTGATACGCCTAACCATGACAAACAGTAGTAAGTCGCTTCTCGTCGATCAAATTAAGTTGGTCAAGCCGGGTCTGAATCCAATTGTCTTCACTCAAACCGGCGTCCTTCATAATCCTTAAGGAATGAATCTGAACTTCCATGGGTAGACCAGCTTCCATGCCATACACCAAAGAAAATGGGGTTTCCCCTGTTGAAGTACGTGTCGTGGTACGATATCCATGTAGAGAAAACGGTAACATCTCATGCCAATCCTTGTATGTGACTGTCATCTTTTGAATGATCTTCTTGATATTTTTGTTTGTGGCTTCAACAGCACCGTTCATCTTCGGCCGATAGGGATATGAATTGTGATGATAAATCTTGAACTGTTCACATAGAGAGGTGATCATAGTGTTGTTCAAATTTGTACCGTTGTCTGTGATAATCTTGTCGGGGACACCATACCGGCATATGAGGTTCTAATTGATAAAGCAGGCAACCACATTCTTTGTAACTGAGGCATTGGAAGCTGCCTCGACCCACTTGGTAAAATAATCAATAGCGACCAATATGAAGCGATGTCCATTGGATGCCGTGGGCTTGATTTCTCCAATCATGTCAATTCCCCACATTGCGAATGGCCAAGGAGCTGTCAGAACGTTGAGAGGAACAGGAGGAATATGTAACTTGTCTGCATAGACTTGACATTTGTGGCAAGTACGGGAATATTGATGACAATCAGCTTCCATGGTAGACCAGTAGTAGCCTACCCTTAAAATCTTCTTAGCCATCGTATGTCCGCTCAAGTGGGTGCCAAATGAGCCACTGTGTATCTCAGTCATGATCAACTCTGCTTCAACCTTGTCCACACAATGAAGTAGAACACAATCATGGTTGCGCTTATAAAGGATGCCATTGCTTAGGAAGAACTTGGCAGCAAATCTCCTTAAGAACTTTTTGTCATTGGCGGAAGCTCCTTCAGGGTATTCTCTAGTCTGGAGATACCTTTTGATTTCATGAAACCAGGGTTGTTCCACTACTTCTTCGGTATTAATCTCATGATAGTGCGCAGTTTTGTCCATTCGCTCGATGGTAATTTGGGGAGCCTCGTTATCCCAGTTGAGTTTAAACATGGAAGACATTGTAGCCAGATCATCTGCTAGCTGATTTTCTTCTCACGGGAAATGTTCGAAGGTAATCTGCTCGAAATGAGGCAGCAACGTCAGGACATGTTCCTTGTATGGGATAAGATTAGGATGCTTGGCATCCTAATCTCCTTTGACTTGACTGATAACCAAAGTCGAGTCCCCAAATACGACCAAAGATTTGATTCCAAAGTCTATAGCAGCCTTGAGACCAAAGATGCAAGCTTCATATTCAGCCATGTTGTTGGTACAGCTGAAGCAAAGTCGGGCAGTGAAGGGTGTATGGCAACCTTCCGGAGAAATGAGTACCGCACTGATACCGTTGCCAAGTGCATTTGAAGCACCATCAAAGTACAGGGTCCATCGGGATCCTTTTTCAGGTCCGTCATACGGTCTGTTACCTTCAATGTTGTCCAATGTCATGATGTCCTCGTCAGGGAAGTCGAATCTCATAGATTGGTAATCTTCGACGGCTTGATGAGCTAGATGGTAAGCTAGTACACTCCCTTTTATAACTTTTTGGGTAGTATACTGGATATCATACTCAGTCAGGATCATTTTCCATCTAGTGATTCTTCCCGATAAAGCAGGCTTCTCGAAGATATACTTGATCGGATCCATTTTGGAAATTAGCAACGTGGTATGAGTCAACATATACTGCCTTAGCCGGCGAGCAGCCCATACCAAAGCGCAGCAAGTTTTCTCGAGCAGTGAGTAGCGAGTCTCACAGTCGGTAAACTTTTTGCTAAGGTAATAAATGGCATGCTCTTTTCGGCCAGACTCGTCATGTTGGCCCAGTACGCACCCCATTGAGTTATCCAAAACAGTCAGATACATGATTAACGGCCTTCCTTCGACGGGTGGCATCAAAATAGGAGGTTCTAGTAAGTACTCCTTGATCTTATCAAAAGCAACTTGACAATCATTATTCCATTCAACCACCTGGTCTTTCTTCAACAGCTTGAAGATTGGCTCACAGGTAGATGTCAGGTGAGAGATGAACCTGGCAATATAGTCAAGCGTCCCAAGAATCCCCTAACCTCCTTTTCAGTACGGGGGGCAGGCATTTCTTGTATAGCCTTTACTTTAGCTGGATCAACCTCAATGCCTTTTTTGCTGACAATAAATCCCAGAAGTTTACCAGACCTAACTCCAAAAGTGCACTTGCTTGGGTTTAGTCTAAGCTTATACTCCTTCAACCTGGCAAACAGTTTTTGCAAATGATCAAGGTGTTCTTCTTCTGTCTGTGATTGAGCTATCATATCGTCTACGTAAACTTCGATCTCATGATGTATCATATCATGAAACAAAGCTACCATGGCGCGTTGATAGGTTGCCCCTGCATTCTTCAGTCCGAATGGTATCACTTTGTAGCAGAAGGTACCCCATTGCGTGACAAAGGTTGTTCTCTCCATGTCCTCGGGGGCCATTTTGATCTGGTTGTATCCCGAGAATCCATCCATGAAGGAAAACACCTTGTCCTGAGTTGTGTTGTCAACCAAGATGTCGATATGTGGCAGTGGAAAATCGTCTTTAGGGCTAGCCCTCTTCAAATCCCGATAGTCCACACACATTCTGAATTTGCCGTCCTTCTTAGGCACGGGCACAATGTTAGCAACCCATTGTGGATAGGAAGTGACAGCCTGAAAGCCAACGTTGAATTGCTTCATAACCTCAGCCTTAATCTTCTCAGACATGTCAGGCCTCATTCGGCGGACTTTTTGCTTGATCGGTGGACAGTCTTCTCTTGTAGGGAGACGGTGAACCACGATATTTGTGTCTAGTCCCGGCATGTCTTCATAAGACCAGGCGAAGATTTCAACATATTCGTTCAACAACTGCACTAAGCGCTCCTTGACACTTGGTTCTAGGTTGGCACCCACTTTTACTTCTTTCCTGTCTTCCTTTGTCCCCAAGTTGATGGTTTCTAGCAACTCTTCATGAGGCAGAATGGCCCTCTCTTCTTGCTGCAAAAGTCTGGCTAACTCTCCCGGCACTTCACAGTCTTCGTCAACTTCGTACTCAGCATGATTGACCAAATCTTCAGAGTTATCGAAGTCTAAAGCAGAATAGTCACCCATGGAATCCGGAGTGGATGGGTACCTGCATTTGTGAGTGTGGGTGTGTGTAAGGGATAGCCATCCTTAAACAAACAAAATGCAAAAGGAAAGAAAAATGAACACAGCAGTTTATAGATGAAAAATGTCCAATGATTCATTAAAACATGGCATATGATAATGAAGAAGATCAAACCCTTACAAATGGACCTACATGCCCTGGGCAAGGCATGAGGTGGAAATAGTGTGCAAATTGTTTAGTTATTACAGACCATAAATGGGAAATTGTTCAAAGATAAAATTACTGGTTGATAAAGGTGATGGGAATAAAATCCTTTGCTTCCCAGTTGCTTAAACCCCCTTCGACGGTCGGAAAGATCCAATCTTCAAAGTGGCTTTCTTCATCTTCATCTTCTACAGCATTGATTCCATGGTGAGAGATCTTGACGGGTGGTCCTCCAGCCTTGGAGTGACGCATAGCTTTTTGTCCTGCAGCTGTAAACCCTAACCCAAATTTGTCTGTCTTATGGGGAAAGTCAGGCAATTTCCCCCATACTGTGCTCTTCCCTTCTTTAATCACAGCCTCTGCGTCCTTGAGAGATGCCATCCTAGACACGTGCTTGGGAACGACAGGCACCTCAACCATTATCTTCGCAACTGCTACCTCAGGAGAAACTTCCTCAAAATGTTGGAAAGGCGTTTCGATTAACTCTCCATCTAACTCCACATAGCGGAAGGAATTGAGATGACTTATCATGTACTCTTCCTCGCCGTGCACTGTTATAATCTTACCCTTAACAGGATATTTCAGCATTTGGTGCAAAGAGGAGGTTACTGCCACGGCATAATGGATCCACGGTCTTCCTAATAAACACGAATATGACGGATGGATATCCATCAGATAAAAGGTGGAGTTGAAAACTTTTGTGCCTACTTTGATAGGAATATCAACCTCTCCATGAACCGTTCTTTTGGAACCATCAAAAGCCCTAACAACGATGTTACTAGGTTTGAGGGTCAATCCTTCGTAGTCCAAACGGTCTAAGGCTTTCTTCGGCAGCACATTCAAGGAAGAACCAATATCAACTAAGACATGGGCGAGGGTGGTTCCTCTGCATTCAACGGAGACATGTAGTGCATCGTTGTGTTTCCTTCCTTTGGGAGTTAAGTCAGCGTCGGAAAAGCCAAGGCCATTATCAGCAGTAAGACTGGCCACACATTCCCGAAACTGGTCAGTCGAAGTCTCTTGGGGTACATGTGCCGCCTTCAAGAATTTGATTAGGGCCTTAGCATGGGCTTCAGAACAGAGCAGAAGAGCCAACATTGAAATTTTAGAAGGGGTCTTCCCTAACTGTTCCACAACGTCGTAGTCACTTTTTCTGATTATTTTCAAGATTTCATCCATTTCTTTCTAAGTGGTTTCGGGGATAACCGCAGCATGAGCCTTCATCCTGACAGGCACTTCTAGTATCCCCTTACCCTTATTGGTAGTATCAACAGATGGTCTTCCAATTCTTCAATCATCGGGCCTTGCACAGATGGTCCAACAGGTACAGAAGCTTTCAAGGGTCCGAAAACTGCTCGGGGGGAGCAATCTCCGGAAAAAAGATCTGGCCGCTATGGGTTATCTTTCTTGTACCCGCAATGTTACCTATATCAGGGTTTTCTTCTTCAGAATTTTCTTGGACTGCCTCAATTTGTTTGATACCAGTCATAAGTACTGATGTCAACCAATTATTCCCAGTCATAAGCACTGACGTCAACCCTTTTTCCCATTCATAAGTACTACGCCAACCCTTTGTACCCAGTCATAAGTACTAATGGCAATCCTTTTTTACCAGTCATAAGTACTTATGTCAAACCTTTAATACCAGTCATAAGTACGTACGCCAATCCTTTGTTACCAGTCATAAGTATTGATGTCAAACCTTTGTTGCAGTCATAACTACTGATTTCAACCAATTGTTCCTAGTCATAAGTACTAATGTCAACCCTTTATTCCCAATCATAAGTACTTATGCCAATCATTTATTCCCAATCATAAGCATTTATATCAACCCTTTGTTACCAATCATAAGTATTAATTACAATCCTTTTTACCAGTCATAAGTACTAATGTCAATTCTTTATTTTCAGTCATAAGTATTGATGTTAATCCTTTGTTACCAGTTATAAGTATTGATGTCAACCTTTGTTGCCATTCATAAGTACTGATGCTAATCTATTGTTACCAGATATAAGTATTTATGTCAAACCTTTGTTACCAGTCATAAGTACTGATGCCAACCAATTGTTCCCAGTCATAAGAACTAATGTCAACCCTTTGTTCCCAGTCATAAGTACTGGTATCAACCAATTGTTCCCAGTCATAAGTATTGATGTCAAACTTGTGCTCCCAGTCATAAACTAATGTTAAACCTCGGTTCCCAACCATAAGTGTTGATGTCAAGTATTTGTTCCTAGTCATAAGTACTAATGTCAATCATTCATTTACTAGTCTCGAGGCAGACGTTCCCAATTGTCTCTAAGTCAGTATTATGTTGTTTTTTCTACCTTTAACCCTGAGTTGGTAGTTTATGATCCCCTGTGAGTCGATGTTACTCTTTTTTTACTACCTCATCTACGAGTGGGTAGTTCACAGTTGTCTATTGATAATTGTTTTCCATTGAATTTTCCTTATTTATTGAGTTGGTGATACTTTTTCTCCTCTTTGGGATTTACCCCAGTAGAGTTGAGTCTTCTTTTCCCCAGCGGAGTTGCTTTTTTTCTCCAACCAAAATGAGTTTCTTTTCTCAGTCTAGTCGGTAACTCTCTTTAATGGTTACCTCCTTGTTAGTTTATTGATTGCATTGTTAAGAATTTCCATCGTTGGAATCTTAATATGTATTTGGATTCTTTAATCGTGATTTTTGGTTTTGCCTATTTATAGTCACCCCCATAATCATGTCGTTCCACAATAATTTATTTTCCTAATTGAACTCTCTTCATTAAGCTTCCTGTTTTATTTTTTCCTCCCCAGTGATGTTCTGTGTCACTTATAGAGTTGGCCATTTTCATTTCATAATCATAAGAATTGCATGGCATCTTAGAGCCAAAAATAAGGTTTGTTTTGTATTTAAGTATCTTCAATCGCGTCGAGACGAAGATTTTAACCTTCGTATCTCCGGATAGAAGACGCTTAAATAAGGGCAGTTGTTATACCCCAATTTTTCCCCTAAGATCTCTTATTATCTCATATTATCAATATATCAAGATCACACATTAGGGTTGGTTCTCTCTTTTACTTCAGCCTATCTTTAAGTTTGCTCTTGAGGGATCAACAAGCACCTTGAATTGTGTATCTTGTACATGTGCATCTTATGTTGATTCACTCTTAACTAACATCTTATCTTGTATATATATATATGTTTCTTTGGATGTTTATATTGTACGTGATGACACAATTGCATCCATCTTACCATCTAACCTAGAGTTTTGAGGGATAATCCTCAGTCAAATGGTTGTTCAATGAAATCCAATAGTTTGAGCTTCAAGGCTATGTTGGTGACATCACATTTCTTTCGTTTCAATAAATCTCTTAATTTCATTTAAGGTCAAGCTTTATTCAAAGAGAATGGAATTCATCAAGAAGATTCGTAGGTTCATGTGTTTATTTACATGCCTTCTTCAACAAATTTTATTGAGACTTAAGCTCTATCTTTGAGTGTGCTTCCAGATAACTTTATTTCAAGGTCTAATGTGATTCATCTTGCTTTATTTTGCCAAGAAAGTTCAAAAGATTCAAGGTTGATTCAACAAGTTTGACCTAATTGAGCAAGTAATTGATTTAGTGATCACAAGTGCATAAATCTCTCAATTTTAAATATTTTGAATTGGTTATTTTTGCTATGGGTTCTTATCATCATCTACAACAACTTATCTTTACATGACAAGATCCAATTGTGCAAGGAAAATTATCAAAAGTTGAAGGGGATGCCAAGTCATTTTGTTCCTTCTAAACAAGGATGGGTTGACTTCTAAAGGCCATATATTTATCAATTTTTTTTATTTTTTAGTGATTCCAAACCCATGATTCTCTTCAAAGATTACTTAATATCTTATCTTGAAGGATCAAATGCTAAATTGGCATGGAGGACCATTTAAGTTTGAAGAAGATTACAAGTCCCTTTGAAAAGCCTTTGAATCTTAGGGTTTGACTTCAAATGATCATAAATTGATCATCTTTTATCTCCTTGAGCTCATTCTTCTTCTACAATAATCTTTGGGGTGTCTACTACACCTTTTTTTCAAGGTTCTAGGCTTGAAAATGCTTGGAAGTTTGTGAAGAATTGAAAAACACAAGAAGGGGGGTTGAATTGGAATATTAAAATTCAATGGAAAGAACACATTGATTTTTATCCTGGTTCGTTTGAACTCAAACTACTCCATTCCACCCGTCAATGTGATTTCGCCTCTATCCAACGAGGTCTTAATCTAGTAATCAATTTTTATTACAAATCTACTTTGACTACTGGCAAAGTCTTCTTGAGTATAACCACAACCCAGTTTTTTCTCAAGGAAATGCACTAAATAATATAATAATAAGACAATGTACAATATTATTTTCCTATAAGACAGTGTCATAGTATTGTGATGTTTTACACAGTTGAAAGTATTGTATGTATGAGGATTAGAAAAGATTGTAGTGTTGTTGAGTGTTGTGAAATCGTAAATGATTTATCCTCAAGTCTTGTTTAAATAGGACCAACATGGATGATCGTTTGGAAACTTAATTAACGACAGTTAAGGTGCTTTCCAAAAATAGAGATCCTTGTTCCCTTCCAGCAGTTTCTCTTGAAATGGAAATACTTGATTTGTAACGCTTCAGAACATTGAAGTATCCATTGTTATTTGCTTCAGAACTTTTGAAGGTCGGAGCCATAAGATCTTGCTTGCGGCGTTAGACTTACTTTCCCAGAGTTTTGTAATCAGAGTTAAAGCATCTTTCTTTTAGCGCAACTTCTGATCTTCTTTCATCAGAGCTTTTTGAGAATTGTCTACACTCACAGCAGGAACAGCCTTGTAACTTATCTTCTGATCTTCTTCCATCAGAACTTCTCTACAAAACATAATATAATTTTAGAGTGTGTAATTGTTCTTTGTGTTTGTTATCATCAAAACTCTTACAAGGGTTGTAGAATCAAACTATGTTCTAACAATCTCCCCCTTTTTGATGATGACAAAAACTATGATATTTCAATCAAAATAAACAGAACATAAAGCATTATAGGGTCTCCCCCTGAGCTGAGTACTCATATAAGATGAATTACTTCCATGAAGTTCATTCTGATTAGAGCTTTGGATGCATCTACTTTTGTCTCCAATAGAGTTTTGTTCCTGTTTTGCTTTCAGAAAAAGTAACGAGAAGTTGTGATATTCAAAATGTTTGAGACTTTATCTCGATATATTGTTATTAGAAATATCTTATGTTCTCCCCCTTTTTGTCAAGAATCAAAAAAAATATAAACACTAATATTCAGATTCAAAAGATGATTTTTATTAAAATTGATTGCAATAACACGTTCAAAGGCAAACAAAACAAGCAAAATTGAATATAGTAAAGAAAAAAAGTTTTAAAAACTAAGATTGAGGTGGGGAAAGTCGTATGAACAACGCTTCAAGGAAGATCTTAATCTGAGTGTTCGATTCCTCTTGTTTTCCTAGCATTCCTTTGATTTCTTTCCACATGCCATCTTGCTTGTCTAATCTCTCCTTAGTCACTTCACTTTCTTTCTTCAACTCTTCTAGAGTTTGCATGACCAGAGATGAAGATGGTATATCCATAGAAGGTGCAAGTTTCTCAAAACACTCTGTAGCAGTTTTTGACTCAGTGGCTTCTTCAGTCACTTTGACTTTGTATTAAGAAATAACCATAGGAAGCTTATCAGAGCATGGTTCATCAACTTCTGAAGGCTGGTACTCTTTCCAGGGAGCATTATCCAACTGAAGAATAGGTTTCTTTTCCCAGTGACTCAGAACTTGATCCTTGAAAACATTCAGCTGATCACAAAAGTTTTGTTGGGCCATTTCATAGCTTAACTCATTAAGTTTCTGGGATTCAGAATTGAACCATTTTCTAAACTTGTTCTAGTGAGAATCAGAAGTCGTAGGATTCATATTTTCTAAGCATGCTTGCTTTAAAGAGTTAACCCATTCAATTATCTCTGTTTCAAAAATCAGTAAATTTCTACCAACACCTACCTTGGTGATATAGTTGGTTTTGGTTTGGGGATAACAATTTTGTGAGAGTTAGATGCAAGGTGATCCAGCGCTTCTAAGTCTATTATAGTTCTTAGGTGATCTTCTGGAGGAATATTAGGAGAGGGAGAAGGAGAATCAGAAATGATAATTGGTGATGGAGGTGTTTTTGGTGGAGTGGAATGGTAAAGAGATGGAATGTCTGGAATGTCGTGGATTGAGAGAGGTTGTCGAACCATGAGAGGTTCTGTTATTCGAGGAATTTGTGTGGTGGTATCTGAGTCAGTATTTGGATTTTCTGGTTGGGAAGCATTAGTGTTTGGATTTTTAGAGTGGGTAACTTGGAATTTTGGATTTTCTATGTGGGGGGCTTGAAATTCTGGATCAAATTGCTCAATATCAGAAACAACTTGAGCAAGTTATGGTTGATTTTGTTCAAGATGTGGGTTAGGAGAGTGTGGTTTCGTTCAGAATGTTTTCTAGAGTGACTGAAGGGTCAAATTATATATCAAAATCATCGAAGGTTTGTGGTGAGGGGTATTCTATTGGTTTTGGAGAGGAAGGTGTTTCAGGTGTTTCAGAAATCACTGATTCCTTCTAATTCTTAGCCCTAGAATGTAAAATAGGATTCCTAGATAAACAAATTGCATATGCGTTATCACAGAATATAGGAATGTTACTCTTAAATATATTGAAGTCTTCAAGTTTACTCTTCATCCAGAGCATATGTGTGCTGCATCCGGCAGCTGCTATGTCTTCAGCTTCAGCTGTTGGCAATGCAATTATGGATTGCCTCTTGCTGGTCTATAAGATCAGATTTTCTCCCAGAAATTGGCATCTTTCAAAAGTGATTTTTCTTTCTACTCTGTCTCCAGCGAAGTCAGCATCACAGTACCCTACTAATTTGTATTCACTAATTTTTCTATAAAACAAACCAAGATTAGTAGTACCTTTTGGATACTTCATAATTCTCTTAACAGCTGTTAAGTGAGATTCTCTAGGATCTGATTGGAATCTGGCACATAAACGTACACTATATAGAATATCAGGTCTTGAAGTTGTAAGATATAAGAGAGAACCAATTATACCTCTGTAGATCTTTTGTTCTACCTTTTTACTCACCTCTTCCTTTTCCAGAATCCATGTAGGATGCATTGGAGTCTTGGTTGTCTTACATTCTGATAAGTTGAATTTCTTCAGAAGTTCTTTGATGTATTTTCTATGGTGTATGTAGGTTCCTTATAGATTTTGATTGATCTAAATGCCCATAAAGAATTTGAGTTCTCCCATCAAGCTCATTTCAAACTCTGCCTGCATTGACTTAGCAAATTCTCTTCCCAGGGAGGCTTTAGTAGATCCAAAAATAATATCATCTACATAAATTTGACAAACTAGAATGTAATTCTTAAATGACTTACAGAATAAGGTTGTGTCCACTTTCCCTCTAGTGAAATCATTGTCTAACAGAAAGCTACTTAGTCTTTCATACCAAGCTCTGGGAGCTTGTTTCACACCATATAGTGATTTCTTTAGTTTGAAAACATATTCTGGATGTTTGGAATTTTCAAAACCAGGGGGTTGGTGCACATAAACTTCTTCATTAATGTATCCATTTAAGAATGCACTTTTGATGTCCATCTGATAGAGAGTGATGCCATTATTTACAGCGAAGGAAATTAAGAGTCTGATAGATTCTTACCTGGCAATTGGAGAAAAGGTTTCTGTATAGTCTATCCCCTCTTACTGACTATAACCTTGTGCAACCAAACGTGCTTTGTTTCTGATGACTTCACCTTTTTCATTCAACTTGTTTCTGAATACCCATTTTGTTCCAATGACGTTGAACCCTTTTGGTTTGGGAACCAGATCCCACACATCATTTCTGGTGAATTGATTTAATTCCTCCTGCATAGCCAGTATCCAATCATTGTCCAGAAGAGCTTCATCAATGGAAGTTGGCTCAATCAGAGATACTAATCCCATAAGAGATTCTTCATAGTTTCTGAATGTGGATCTTGTTCTGATTGGGTCTTCCTTCTTTCCCAGAATTTTGTCTTCAGGATGAGCTAGGCTGCTTCTGAATAGTCTTTTCTGGAGAGGTTCTTCAAATGTTGTTGTAATGTTTGTGACATCTCCTTCTGACATTGTTTGTGATTCTTTGTTGGGAACTTCTGATATAGTGTCTTCAATACCTGTAAATTGGACTTCTATATCTGCTACAGATTCATTTTGCTTTGACTTCTGAGAGCCAAGCTTGTCATCAAATCTAACACTGGTTGACTCTTCTACAATATGTGTTTCTGTGTTGTATACTATGTAGCCTCTTCAGCGTTCAGAGTATCCTAACATAATACACTTCTGTTCTTTAGAGTCAAACTTGTTCAGACGTTCTTTGGTGTTAAGCATAAAATAAATACATCCAAATAGATGGAAATACGAGATGGTGGGATTTTTGTTCTTCCACAGTTCATATGGAGTCTTATCCATAATAGGTCTTAGGTAGAAACATCATTTTTTGTTTTAAAAGGGGTTTTTGCAAACTTGCCTTTTTGACATGCTTCACACAGAGCATCTGAGCTGAACTTCAAGTTAGGAAGTCCTCTGACCAGATTGAGTTTGTTAATCTGAGATATTCTTCTCATACTAACATGCCCCAATATTTTGTGATAGACCCATTGCTCTTCGTTAACAGACAATAGATATTTAACATTCTGACTTTTCAATTCAGAAAGTTTTATTTTGTAAATGTTGTTCTTTCTCTTCCCATTAAAGAGGATATATCCATCTTTCTGACTAACAGCTTTACAGGACTTTTGATTGAAGATTATATCATAACTGTTATCACTTAATTGACTTATGCATAACAAGTTATGCATTAATCCATCTACTAATAGGACATTAGTAATAGAAGGAAGATTATCGTTACCTACTGTTCCAGAGACAATTATCTTCCCCTTCTGATTGCCTCTGAAACCTACGTCGCCTCCAGCTGTAAGTTCCAGGATTTGGAATATATGCCTTCTTCTCATCATGTGTCGAGAGAATCGAGAGTCCAGGTACCAGGATTGGTGTTTCAGTCTTTCTTTCAAAGATATCTGCTACATATACAATTTTATCCTTAGGTACCCATATCTTTTTGGGTCTTTGTTTGTTAGAGTTGCCAAAATTTTGTTTGAATTTTGGTTTAGCAGAGAAATCATTACTGGTATATTTTAAATCATGTGTGTGTCCATAGGTAAAGTGAGAATTCATAGGAGTGCTTTTAATAACCAGATCCTTGACTTTCTTAGTTTGGGATACTTTACCTTTGTATCATATACCTTTTCTGCCATTTCTGCAAACTCCATATATCATTGAAGCCATATTGCTTCTATCTATGTTTTTAGCAAGGAACTTCTGAAAGCTATGATCATATTCCTTTATGATTTTATCAGAGTTACTAGGAACTTCTGAGATAGTTTCCTTCTGATTATTTTTTAAATCATTTTCATGTTTTAAAATTTTTTCTTTCAACTCAGAGTTTTCCAACCTCAGATTCTTAGTTTCTTCAGAGTCAGAAACTAGATCATTTTCCAGGTTCTTGAATTTGACTCGAAGTTGCTGATATCTTTCAAGAATTTCACTTAGACTTTCTCCTAATTCAGCTTTAGTAAAATTTATAGTAGAGTCAGGAAATACCTCTTCAGTGTCTGAATCTGATTCTGATCAAGATGATTTAGTATCTTCTGACACGTTGGCCATAAGAGCAATGTTGGCCCTTTCATCTTCTGATTTTATGTCTGCTTCAGAAGAATTTGAGTCATCCCATGTTTCCATGGGACTTTTCTTCTTCTCCTTAAAGAACTTCTTTTTGGGTTTCTCCTTCTGAAGCCTTGGACAATCGCTTTTGTAGTGCCCTTGTTCATTGCACTCATAGCAGAAAATATCCTTGTTGCTTGACTTTATATGTCCAGAAGATGATTCAGACTTTCTGTATCCAGATGATGATTCAGACTGATTCCTTGTTCTTCTGGAGAGAAGGACAATTTGTCTTCTTCTCATGAGGATCCACCATAGATGTCTTCCATTGCCTATAAAACTTTAGAATCATATTTTTGTTAATTTAAGGGCTAAAGGCTTACCTTTATTCTAGGGCTCATCATCTTCTAACTCTATCTCATGACTTCTGAGAGAGCTGGCAACTTCTTCTAGAGATATTTTGTTCAGATCTTTTTCCAGTTTGAGAGAAGTGACCATGGGTCTCCATTGCTTTGGTAAACTTCTGATGATCTTCTTTACATGATCAGCAGTTGAGTACCCTTTGTCCAGAACTTTCAGCCCAGCAACCAGAATTTGGAATCTTGAGAACAATGCTTCAATGGTTTCACCTTCTTCCATTTTGAAGGCTTCATACTTCTGAATAAGCGCAAGGGCTTTGGTTTCTTTTACTTGCGTGTAGCCTTCATGCGTCATTCTCAGAGAATCAAACATGTGCTTTGTTGTCTCTCTGTTTGTGATCTTCTCATACTCTAAATATGATATGGCACTCAAGAGAATAGTCTTGTCCTTGTGATGATTTCTGAAGTCTCGCTTTTGATGATCTGACATTCTTTTTCTGTCAATCTTCCGACCACTTTCATCAACAGGATGTATGTACCCATTAATCACCATATCCCAGAGATCAGCATCATGAGCCAAAAAGAAGCTTTCAATTCTGTCTTTCCAGTAAACAAAGTTCTCTCTATAAAATATTGGAGGTTTCCCGTTGATTCTGTCTTTCTCATCATGGTAGTCATTGTTGATGTTCTGACTTGGTCCCACCATAGTGTTTTTCTTAGCTTGGATCTTTTAATGACACAGTTAAGTGCTTGAACTCAGAACCAGTCGCTCTGATGCCAATTGAAGAATTAAAAAACACAACAAGGGGAGTTGAATTGGAATCTAAAATTTAATGGAAAGAACACGTTAATTTTTATCCTGGTTCGTTTGAACTCAAACTACTCCAGTCCACCCGTCAAGGTGATTTCGCCTCTCTCCAACGAGGTCTTAACCCACTAATCAATCTTGATTATAAATCTACTTTGACTACTTCCAAAGTCTTCTTGAGTATAACCATAACTCGATTTTTTTCTCAAGGAAATGCACTAAATAATATAATAATAAGACAGTGTACAATATTGTTTTCCTATAAAACAGTATCACAGTATTGTAATGTTTTACACAGTTGAAAGTATTGTATGTATGAGGATTAGAAAAGATTGTAGTGTTGTTGAGTGATGTGAAATCGTAAACAATTTATCCTCAAGTCTTGTTTAAATAGGCGTAGCATGGATGATCGTTTGTAAACTTGATTAATGATAGTTAAGATGCTTTCCAAAAATAAAGATCCTTGTTCCCTTCCAGCCGTTACTCTTGAAATGGAAATATTTCATTTGTAAAACTTCAGAACATTGAAGTATCTGTTGCTGCTTGCTTCAGAACTTTTGAAGGTCAGAGCTATAAGATCTTGTTTGCAGCGTTAGACTTACTTTCCCAGAGTTGAATAATCAGAGTTAATGCATCTTTATTTTAGCGTAACTTCTGATCTTCTTTCATCAGAGCTTTTTGAGAATTGTCTACATTCACAGCAGGAATAGCCTTGTATGTTATCTTTTGATCTTCTTCCATCAGAACTTCTCTACAAAACAGAATATAATTTTAGAGTGCATAATTGTTCTTTGTGTTTGTTATCATCAAAACTTTTACAAGGATTGTAGAATCAAACTATGTTCTAACAGTTTGTTTAAGAATTGAAAAGATTATAGGTTATTTGTGAATTTCCCCAAATTTGTTCATCATCTTCCAAATACCATAACTCTTTCAATTTTTATGATTTTTGAGTGATCTTAATTCCGCCATTCAATTTGAAGAGACTAATTAATTTCATCTTCAAGGATCAAGATTAAATTTTGAGTAGAAGGTCATGTAACTTTGAAGGACATTATAGGCCATTTTGAAGACCAACACTTAGAAATATTTTTAAGTACAAAGATCTGTGTGTTTTTGTTAATTTCAATTGATCATAACCTTCAGCTCAGATCACCAAATGGAGTCTTTCTTTTCATATTGTGAAGATGGTGATGTGATCTTTCAAAATCATTAGTAATCATCCCATAAAGCCTCATGAATTGTGTGCACTGTAAATTCTAAGATGGTATCTTGGATTTGAAGTTTCTCACCAATGTCAGATTTGGTTTTGATTAGTGTGGCCTCTAAACAAAAATGTGTCACGCGTTTGATGTTTAAACATGATTAATTAAGTTTCCTAAATTGTTTAGGACATTAAAACGCAAGGAATGGTTGAGTTTTGACAACTTGCAAGTCACACTTTGTTCATGATGCAGGTGCACACAAATTCCCCTCATACCTGATTATTTCTCTCAATTTTTGTTTCCATCATGCTCAGCTATAAATAAGGGACACATTCCACTCATTTCCTAATGCTTGAATATCCAAAACCACTCTTCCAAGATCCCACACGAACTCTTGAGCTTGATTTCTGTTTTTTCATTTCCTCACCTTATTCCATAAAAACCTTCATTCAGTTAGCTTCCTTGACATTCATTGAAGATAACTAGATCCTTAGCAAGAAGAATTAAGCACATAATCGAGTTACAGAAGCTCGATTTTAAAGCAAACTTCTTGCACTTTATTTAGATATAATTCTCTATCATTTTTGCTTCAATTAAGTTACTAAGTTGTATCCTCTTCTTCTCCGAAGCTCATGCTTCTTCTGGTTTTCATTTTCACAGTGACTTGATCATTTAATTTCAAATTTTTTTTTCACTTATTCTTCTAGTTTTTCTCAAATCGGCTTGAGTTGTGGTTTAAAGAATTTTTTGCGAGCGTGAGGTTACGATCGCCTGGAAGACATGAATCCAATGATACCGGTTTGAGCTTCAAACAATTTCGTTTGAAGAATCTCATAAAATCCCTACATGCAGGTGTGTGAAGGTTGAAGACGACCTACATGTCATGCTTCAACCGATGACCTCATGACAGTTTTTTATTTTGGTTGGTCCAAATTTATTTGATCATGTGATTTCTTGCTAAGGTCCATATCAAGCACAGTGCACCAGGTCCTTTGGATTTATTTACTAACGTGTTTTGACTATGATCCAATGACCCATATTGTTGTACCCTAAAATTTGCGCTCTCATTTCACACAAGACATACCCCTAGAGGTCCTCAATTGCTCAAGGTTGACAAAGAATTGATCAGACAAATTCTCCTCCTAAGCATTGGCCTTCTAACTAGGGTTTCATTTTTCACCAAGATGTGTGAGCTCCAAAGGTCTCAAATGTCTTCCATTGTCCTAATATGTCTTCAAGATTATCTATGCCAAGTTTCTTGCCTTGCATAAAAAGTTTGCTCAATCAACTGCTCAAATGCTTGAAAATCAATTGTATTAGGTCAAAAGTCAATTGTGGCCCACATACAATCAGACTTCAAGATTTTTGGTCAACATCAACATTTTTAGGTAATATCCATCATTTGATCAAGGGTTGATCATGTTTCCTCAAGGAATGCTCATAATTCATCCAAACTCAAAAGTTGCTAAATTAGGCTTTCTATAGGAAAAGTCAACCAAACTTTGACCAGGCATAAATTTCACACACTTTATAAGAAATTTCACATCCAAGGCTCATTTTGAAGATAATCCAATTCCCTACAACTCATTTTCAGCCATCAAGTTCAAGAAATTCAATCATGAAAAGATATAAATTCAGACATTATAGGTCCTTTTCAAAAGTCAATAAAAACACCTTTTGGGTAAAAGCTTCTTACATGAACATGGAAGACCCAATATAGATGAAACCAAAAGGGTTGTTTAGAGGACATCCTAATCTTTCTAAAAAGTTAAAGAACACCCTCTTAGGGTCAAAATTGAGAGAGATATGCATTGTCAAAGTTGTACATTTTTGGAAATTTGCACAAAGTCAACAATGCCCAAAATTGTATTTTTTCCATATTGGCCCATCTTTTCAAGATTGAATCTCAGTGCTAGCATGATCCACGACCTATGGGACCCTCCATGCCTTATTTATTTGTTTATTTAATTTATTTTGATTTTTATTCATTTAAAATCAAATAAAATCAAAGAAATCCAAATAAATCACATAATTTGCTTTAGGAATGATTTTTGCATTGAATGGAGATCTCATATGCTGTCAATAGCCAAAGAAATTGTGCAAGGCCATATGGACACAAAATATTCACATATGGCAACTTTTCAAGATTTGATTTTTTCTTAAAACCGTGCCATTGATCTTTGGATTCTTGCCACAAATATTTCCCTAATCTGATTCACTACATATGCCAATGTATTGCAACCCTAGAACAAAAAAACAGATGCGCAGCTAGCCTCAAAAATAGAGAAAAAATTCCAAATTTTCCAACAAAAAGTGCAGATCGGTTTAACTTCTGGAGGATGATTCAAGTTGTTCTAAGGATCAAACAGTAATCCTTGGACATCTAGGAAGCTATCACGATCATTCCCAAAGCTTGCAGTGTCCAGAACCGCACCCTTGCACTCACGGTTTATTCTTATCTTTTCCAATCTTGATTTCACTCATTCATCTATTATAAATATGATTTCACTGCATATTTGTGTTCATAATCATCATGTGAATGTTTCTGGATATTTCGATTCAACCTTGAGCGCAGGTATAGCCATTCGCCATTGTTAGGGTTCCGAAGCTCAAAATTGGGGAACCCTAACTAGAGGCAAAATTGGATAAATTTAGGGGTGATATTGAATTCAGGAGGTCATGAGCAATTGATTCATGCCTTTGGTTATGATTAATATTACTTGCATTGCATTTTGAGATGTTGTAGGTGTGATACGGTGGTAGAACCGACTATTTTTATTGGTTTTGCATTTTGTATTTGCAAAATATCGCGGTAAGCAAGAGTCGCCACCGACTTTTATTTTATCCAATCAGGAAAAGGAAAAAGAATAGAAAAAACCTTTTTCGAGATGTTTCTGAGTACGAGGGGTAGATTATAGAAAGGGAAGGTGTTTGCACCCTTTCTATCCGTGGTTTTCCACGAGCTCTTAGGTACTTGCTCATTTTGTAATTGCTTGTGTGTTCTTGCTTTGAAAAGTTTTGTTTTACTTCGTTTTAACCCTTGTTTCTGTCTCAAGACTGCTATGAAGTTGTTTTTGAAAACTTTGTTTGGGAAAGTGTTGATGTGAAAAAGTTTGTTTGTTTGAGCAAGTACTTAAGAGTTTTCTACCTACTCGAAAAAGGTCTGTTCGTTTTCCTTTTAAACAATGCTATCCCATTATTGAGAAATAGGTAGCATCATCATTGGAGTTTTTAGGGACATTCTAAGGGACATGTACGATCACAAAAGTAATGTTAGGAAACGTTAGTAATCATCTTAAAGCCTTAAAGATCTTTTTCCGAGGCAACATCTGAATGGGTCATTTTAGATCTTTCGAGGCTAGAGGACAACCACTAACAAACCCTATACTTCATGACCGTTTACCAAAGGCAATCGGAGTGGAGTAAACCCTAAGAGTGAGCATGTGCATGTGTTTGATTTCAGTTATTTAATCTTTGCACAATTAAGGTGATCTACTATTTTAATTTTCAGTTAGCCTTTCCATACAATCCTATTAACATACATCTAAGCAGTTTATAGTTTACGGAAATTAAAATGCGAGAAATTAAAGTGTTGGCTATTACAAGGCTTTTGCAGATAGATAATTATTTTGACCGAAAATAAAGATGCGGAATTGAAACCCTAATTACTATTACAAACTCGGAGCAGTTACAATAATAATAAAAAAGAAAACTAAAAGCGCGCGGCGACTTAAATGGGAGAATAATTAGCAAACCTAAAAAATCTAGTTGAAAAAGATATAGATTAGTTTTTTGAGAAAAATTAATTAGGTTATGTACAAATTAAACCCTAATTTCTAATTGATTTAAATTATGAAAAAAAGGAATTAAATTACCCTAAATAATTAATCTAATTAATTAAGGAAATAAAATATTTTTTATGAAAAAAATGATATTTATGTTTAATTAAATAAACCTAAAAAACTTAATTAATTTCAATTACTAAAAAATGTTAATTTTGAAAAAAAAAGGTTAATAAAAAAACCTAAAACCTAATTAAATTTAATTAATAAAAAAAATGTTAATTTTGGAAAAAGTTAATTAAAATACCTAAATCCTAATTAGTTCAAATTAAAAAAAAAATTAATTTTAAAAATAAAAAAAAGGTTAATTAAAAATAACTTAAAAAACCTAATTAATTTTAATTAAAAAGGTTAATTTTGAAAAAAAGGAGAAAGAATTAAGTTTGTCAAAAAATAGATAGGGGAAGAAACATAAATGAAAATAGAGTTAGAAAATAAAAATAATCCAAATGTCAGGGTTGGGTGTTGACCCAAAAATTAATTTAAAACTTAAAATTATATTAAAAAACCTAAAATAAATTATTCGAGTTTATTATGAAAAATCAAATGTTTGTGAAAAATGTTAGGTTTTATGTAAAAGGTTTTAAACAGAAAGAATGAAAATAGGTAAAAGGATAAATAGAAAGGAAGAAAACCAAAACCAATAGGGGTGGTTGTTGAACCCACGCCCTTAACCTTCTCAAGATATCTGCCTCGCCATGCATTGGTTGTTATTATGTTTTGGCCTCAGCGTTTTGTAATAACCCTGCACGTGATCATGTCTAAATCTGCAGTGTTGAATCTCATGAACACATTAAATAAATTACTATATCATAAAATACAAATAAAGCAAATATATGAAATTTTGCAATATTAAAACCGATATGGCATGTATGAATGCTTCTATACCCTTTTGATCATGGAGATCAAACCAGCCTTACCCTTACTGGAGAAGTAGTGAGATGTGGGTTTGTACCAAGGATGGCTTGTTTGTAGTGAGATGGGGGTTTGTAATAAGGATTTCAGGATTTTTAGGATTCTTGAAAGAATTTGATATTTTGACAAGGTTGTGGTAAATGTTTTTTTTCGTTTTTCCTATAAAAAGAATGAGATTATTTAATGGAAATTGGAGAAAAAAAATGGTCTTTGAATTTCAATTGAGCCTCCAATAACCACAAGCAATAGTGCAGATTATTATTCACTTGAGTCTGTCACCTTCCAGGCTAAACCGCATGGGCTTAAGTGAAATTTTTGAAGTTGAAATATGAAAACAAAATGTAGCTGACATCGATAACTAACTCCTGTCTGAAAATGGGATCAATCGGATAAAAGGTGAATTAGTTATGAATTTTTGAAGTTTTGGCTCAGACAAACTTATTTTGGGCTCCAGTGTCAACTCTGACACGTTCATCAATAAAAAACTGGTATTGATCGGAGCATAATCTGGTCTCGACTTTTGCAGAAAACTTGTAGATCTCTGAGTCAGTAACCTTGTGTAAAAAGATGGGCCTGATCCGATAAAAATTGACCGAGTTATGAATTTTCGAAGTTTCGACCCAGATGAAATAATATTCAGCATTCAGGATTTTTAGCGCGTCATGCGCATTCTGAGCTAAAAATTAAGGCCTTTAGGATACCGTTTGAACTCAATACCTCCTGTGAAAACTTATCCAACTGAATTCTTGAAATTTTGGCGCCAGAACCAGCTCAATACGATGAAAATCGACCAAGTTATTATTTTCTGAACATGACGCAAATAAACTTCTGTCACAAATTTTCTGTATAAAAATACTTGATAAATCCGCATTTTTGAAGATCTTCTGATCGAAATTGGCTTCCATCCGTGAGAGATGAAAACGTAAATGATGTGAAGATGGAATTTTGGCCACCATAACGGGTTCAAAATAAGCCACAATCTTCAAGTTATGATATTTTTAGTGCGTAAAAACTGCACTTTCAGCATACTTTTTCACCATATTTCTTCGAGAAAACTCACACATTCAGAGACCTTCTTTAAATAATTGACTCTTGAGCCGAACCTGAATTTCATAATATGTTATCAGAGATATCTTAGCGAAAGAACACCTAAATATGACGCGTCGGGTTGAACTTGTGAATCTTTGAACCCCGAATCATTGTAAAACGGCGAACCGATCTTCAGCACGGAAAATACTCTGAGAACATCCATTGGCGAAATAAACGTCACTTGTAACCTGAAAAAGCTTGATAAATATACCTTTATTCCATAACCATAAAACCAATAATATACGTGTATGAAAAGAGGGTAAATTTTGGGGTACAACAGCTGCCCCTATTCAATCTTCTTAAACCTGAAGATTTAGATGGCTTGTCTGCCTTTCCTGATCTGAAGGTGGAAGATGATTGAACACTAGAGTGCCCAAAAATTTGCACCCATCTGTAATGATGATTGACTATGTAGGTAGTATCGAGAATGGACTTACAGATGCTATTTGGAGGAGATGACGGAAGGTCACCGGAGATGGGCTTAAAGATGCCATCCGAAAGATGTGACGGAGAGTCGTCAGAGATGGGCTTAAAGATCCCATCCAGAATAATGATGATTTCGTGATATATTCCTTCATGGGAATTCCTGTTCCTGTTGTTAGGGAGGACTTCGCTGAGGAATGTTGGTTTCTGTCTTGGGAGAAATGGAATTTTAGGAACTTCAGTTATCTGTTACTCTACTGGGGAATCATCTCTTAGACTAACTGCTATCTGGTCGTGCTCCAGGTTTTACAGTGACTTACTAGGGAGATGAGGTTAAACTTTCTATATGTTCGTGCTCCAGGCTTTGCAATCTCAAAAACTGTTATCTGGTCGTGCTCCAGGCTTCAGAAGAAATTAAGTGGTTATCCGGTCGCATCCGGGTTTCAACTTGAATTTAAGGAATACTAACATCTTGTCATTTTCCGGGCTTCATAGTAATTGGCCGAGTAAACTGCTATTTGGCCGAATTCCAAGCTTCGCAGTACCTTATACTGTTATATGGTCGTGTCCCAGGTTTCAATGTCCCTTCCCGCTATCTGGTCGTGCTCTAGTCTTCACAGCATCTTATACCTTTATATGGTCGTGCGCCAGGCTTCACGGTGTCTTATACCACTATCTGGTCGATTCTAGGCTTCATAGTATCTTGTACTATTATCTGGTCGATTTCTAGGCTTCACAGTAACTTGCTAGGGGTTAAGTTGTTTTCCGGTCGATTTTCAGGCTTCATAGCTTGAACTAGAATAGAAATCTTAGTATCGATTTGACTGAACCAGGGGAAACTTGTGAGAACTTCAACTGTGAGAGAAATCTTAGTGTCGATTTGACTGATCCCGGGAGAATTGTGAGAACTTCAACTAGGAGAGAAATCTTAGTATCGATTTGACTGATCCCGAGAGAGGTCTCGGATTAACTTTGACTGGCATAGAAATTAGGGGAATCTTAGCGGCGATTCGTATGACCCAGACGAAAGTCTTAAAATGTCTTCAACTAGAATATAAACCTTAGTGTCGGTTTGACTGAACCATAGAAAACTTGTGAGAACTTCAACTAGGAGAGAAATCTTAGTATCGATTTAACTAATCCCAGGAGAGGTCTCGGATTAACTTTGACTGGCATAGAAATCGGGGGAATCTTAGCGGTGATTTTGCTGACCCAGACGAAAGTCTTAAAACGTCTTCAACTAGAATATAAACCTTAGTGTCGGTTTGACTGAACCAGAGAAAACTTATGAGAACTTCAACTAGGAGAGAAATCTAAGTATCGATTTGACTGATCCCGTGAGAGGTCTTGGTATAGCTTTAACTAGCATAGAAATCAGGGGAATCTTAGCGGCGATTTGGCTGACCCAGACGAAACGCTTAAAACATCTTCAACTAGAATAGAAACCTTAGTGTCAGTTTGACTAAACCAGAGAAGACTTGGAATATCCTCAACTGGAATAGAAACCTTGGTGTCGGTTTGGTTGAACCAGAGAGAACTCTTGAGAACTTGAGTGCATCTTTCCCTGAAAGGTAAAGAGTTAGTCGTATGCAATGTCATGATGCATGAAATGCATTGAGTAATGATGTTCCCAAAATAAATGAGATTGTGTTGTATAATATGTATGCGCAATCCATGATGTATGGATATGTAATGCCATTGTGATATTCTTGAGTTGGGGAGAATAAATCCTAGACTGCTGCTGGAGAGTATAAGGAGTTGAGTTCTTCGTTTCCGCTGGGGATAGTGATCGAAGATGATTAGCTGGGGATTTACATCCATTCTACTTGAGAACATTCTGCCGGAGGAGACTCTGTCTGAGAAAAATCCTGCGGGGGAATGACTTTATAGGGAAGAGAGATACTCTGTTGGAAGATCTGCTAATTTGGAGAAATAAACTCAGCTGGGGTTGAACTTCCATTGTTGGAGATAAGAGCTCTGTTGGAGATTGAGCTTCCGCTGTCAGAGAAAAATACTCTGCTCAGGAGATGGCTTTATAAACTGCTCATGGTTATAAAACTCGGCTGGGGAATACAGATATCAGCTTTCTGAAGGAACCTGCTGGGGAAGAAATTCCTGCTTGGGGATACGAAGGTCGGACCTTAGTTGTCTCGGCTCTATGGGGAATATAGGTATCACTAGCTTGTATGTGATAGTGACTTCACTTCCAATTGTCTCTGCTCCTTGTACCATGCTGGAAAAAGTACTTGCGGAGATTTTGTGGATGGATCTATTTCGTGATTTTACTTGAACATGTATTTAATGAGTGTCAGGATGACATCCCTCTCTGGATCATATCTGAATTGTACTTGAAACATATGTTGAATGAGTGTCATAATGACATCCGTCTCTGGATCATATCTGAATTGTATTTGAAACATGTGTCGAATGAATGTCAGAATGACATCCGTCTCTGGATCGTATCTGAATTGTACTTGAAACATGTGTTGAATGAGTGTCAGAATGACATCCATCTCTGGATCGTATCTGAACTGTACTTGAAACATATATCAAATGAGTGTCAGAATGACATCCATCTCTGGATCGTATCTGAACTGTACTTGAAACATGTGTTGAATGAGTTTCAGAATGATATCCGTCTCTGGATCGTATCTGAACTATATTTGAAACATGTGTCGAATGAGTGTCAGAATGACATCCGGCTCTAGATCGTATCTGAACTGTATTTGAAACATGTGTCGAATGAGTGTCAGATTGACATCAGTCTCTGGATCATATTTGAATTGTATTTGAAACATGTGTTGGATAAGTGTCAGAATGACATTCGTCTCTGGATCGTATCTGAATTGAATTTAGAGGAGAATCTGGAGTAAGTATCAGGATGACATCCGTCTCTGAATCGTACTTGAACTGTTTCTAGAAGAGAAATCTGGAATAAATACCAGGATAACATCTGTCTCTGGATCGTACCTGAACTGTTTCTCAATGTATGAAAATCTTGAATAAGTAGCAGAATGACATTCGTATCTGGATCGTATCTGAACCGTTTCTCGATGTATGAAAATCTTGAATAAGTAGCAGAATGACATTCGTATCTGGATCGTATCTGAACCGTTTCTCGATGTATGAAAATCTTGAATAAGTAGCAGAATGACATCCGTATCTGGATCGTATCTGAACCGTTTCTCGATGTATGAAAATCTTGAATAAGTAGCAAAATGACATTCGCATCTGGATCGTATCTGAACCGTTTCGCGATGTATGAGAATCTTGAATAAGTAGCACAATGACATCTGTATCTGAACTGTTTCTCGATGTTTGAAAATCTTGAATAAGTAGCAGAATGAAACCCGTATCTGGATCGTATCTGAACCGTTTCTCGATGTATGAAAATCTTGAATAAGTAGCAGAATGACATCCACATCTGGATCGTATCTGAACCATTTCTCGATTCAGGTGCTCTTGATGAATGTTGATCAAGGAATAAGTCTTCCACTGATAGACAGGTGACGGGACATAGTCGTACGTTTTAAATCCCTAACTATTGCATGGACCGCCCTTACGGGTTTTCAGTCCACCGGGATAACTTTTTTCCCAAGCCGCCTTTTCAGGTTTTCGATTTGACGGGTGTATAGACTTTTTTTATGTATATCCCTAACTTTTTCCCAAACCATTTTGGTTCGCTGGGATTCCCTTATTTTTTCCTAGGTGTGTCAACCTAACGGGTCTTTTTTTTCATGCATAGTATTTTCTGACTATGTCCATGCTTTCAAGATGTAGAGAGTTGTCACTGTCCATAGTGTTTTGCTGTAGTATTGTCAAAAATGTTTTCTTTATGGCACATGATTCGTTGCTGGAATGCGTGCGTAATGCCCCAAGCAATTCATATGGAGATCTGCCCCTGGTTATTTGGCACTTTTGGAGAGACTGCCCCAGGTGTGTTTAGACATCATGTCATGCCCCTTGCTTATGGAAGACCTTTTATTGGAAGTGTCTTTCCTGCTGAAGTGATTCTGTCCATTGAGAGGATGTCTGTTCATTGAATATCCATTGTGTGGATTTCTCTGTTGTCAAACAATTAGTCATATGCAAACAATGTCATTTAAAGAATGCAAAACTCATGTATGTCTTGAAAAAAATTTGGAAATGTGTTTTGTGTAGTAAAACGAAATTTGAATGAATGTGATATCAACTCAGGATTCATAACAAAGCCTGCAGGAGTCAGGATACCTTTGTAACAGTGTGCTCTCAAACTAACCCATGCTTCAGCTAGGACTTTTAAGGGTTATAATGTGGCCTGGTACATGGTTCAAGAAACAAAGGATAAAGGCTCAAATCTTATTTGTACCCAACCCGCTCTTCGTGATGTTATTCAGTCCTATGCTCAGTTAATTACGCATTTAGATCCCGATTGAGTCTGGAATCTTTGCTCTGATACTTGGTGATGATTTGTTTTGAAAAGGCAGTCATTTTTGTAATCTTCTTTTTGTCGAGGATTTGTAGTAACCTCTTTTTTTTTGTTTTCGTTATCCCTTCTTTTGCCTGAACTGTTTCTTTTGTGATTACAGTCAGCGGGATGCCCCAATTTTTCTCTTAAGTCTCCTTCATAGTTTTTGACTTAATGGGCTTTTATTTTGAGAGATAATGACTGCCTGTCTTGACGATTATACGGAACCATCACCATCTTTTATTTTTGAAGGACGTTTTGATGCCATTCATTGTGTACGAAGCGGTAGATTGTGACTGAATGCACCTCTGAATTAACTGAGAAAACTACCTTGCCCCAGGTTATGATTAAGGGTTTTAATTTGTGTGAAAAGAAAAACTCCTACTTCTTTGGATCGAAGGGGTTGACGAGGGATTATCTTCCTTTTAACTCCACTATTTAGGATTTGAAACAACACTTGTACATTGTCAGCGGGGTCTGTTCAGAAGCATACTGTAGAGATTGTGGTATCATTTTCGTTATCCTCCCTCTAAGGCTTAGAGTTTTTAATCGAGAGTTGAATATCACAAAAAGAAATAAGAACGCATTTTTGAAATAATGAATATGAATTAATTGATTCAAGACAAACATGTGCAATGCATTGATGAAATAACAAGGTTTGATATGAATAAATGTTCAAGCAAATCAAAAGAAAATTACACATTGAAAATTCTAATGAACGAAAAGTCTTCTTGTAAGAACTTGTCACTTAAGATGGTATGCCTTGGAGGGATGGCGGAAGAACTCAGCCTGACCGTCTTGTGCAAATTCTAGCACTCCTTCATCAATCAGGTCTTGAAATTTATTTCTCAACGCCCAACAGCTGTTGGTGTCATGTCCAGGACTGTTGGAGTGGTATGCACATATTGCATTTGGATTGTACCTTGGGGAGGCTATGTTGGGATTATGAGGAGGGTCCCTTAACATAACCAACTTGGCCTTCAACATGCGTTTCAATGCTTGAGCCAATGACATGTTGATTTCGGTGAAGCATCTTTCGGATGTATTCTTCTTATGTCGATTGCCTGATTGTCGTTGGCGAGGTTGTAGTTGGGCTTGTGATGTAGTAGCAATCTGGAAAGGTCTGTTCCTGACCAAACCAAACTCTTCTCTCACTGGGGGCTGATTAATGCCTTGATCCATAATTTTAACTATTTGTTTCATGGATTTGCATCCATCTTGGTGAAGCTTGTTGAGGAAGGCTCTTAGCCCTTCTTGTCCTCGAGCCAAGTTTTGGATAAGAGCCATCTGCCCCAGCATCTGGATTCTCATTGCTTCTACCTCAGCTTGCAGTTGTTCCAATTGTTCATCCTTGTTGTTGTCAGGACGTTCCTTGGTCAGATTCCTGACGAAGAGTGTTTCTAGGTCTTCTTGCCCCTTGGATAGATTCAGGAGAAATTCCTTGTACTGGGCATCTTGAGCTTGGAGATCTCTGTTGTCTTGTTGGAGAGCCATTGCTGAAATAAATAGTGAGAACATGAGAGACCTTCTTTGAAACCTGCTTATGCAATGATATGTATTATATATGTATACAATGTTTTTAAGGATCCCGCGGGGTAAACAAGAAAATACCAGAAATTGAATTTTGCAGCTTTGATTGAAGAACTTCGTATTGTTGAATTTCCTTCTACAAGAGTCAAGCTCACCATATCAAGTGGGTCATAGCCCCTGACTCAAGTTGTTGAGTTTTGATCTTCTGACGACATTTTCTAGAGGAAAATAAATCCCCTTGCCCCTTGCTAGACGTATGATTTATCATGACCTGCATCACAGGCCCTCAAGATCCTTGAAATGGTTAAGGAAATGTTAAGGCATGATGTTATGATATGTATGCTATGCTTTTAAGCAAAGGTGCAACGTGATGTAAGCAAGTAAACCCTGCAAGAAATCTAAGTTATTGGATAATAACTGTAAAAAAAACCTGCAAGGAACTCATGTTGTCTGGTAATAAAACTCTGCAAGTAGTTCAAGTTGAAAGCACACAAGTCACACAAACAACCTTAGGTTTAGGCTTGTATGGGTTTTAAGGTCATACCCTCTTGAAGCTGGATTAGTTCAAGCTTGAAATTCTGGTGTATGCCAGTCTTCAGATGTTATACTCAATGTCTAGACATCTGATATGACATAATAAATACACTACAAGGTAGATACCCAATTTTTCGTGATTCAGTACTAAAGTATAACAGAAGCACAGAGGTTGCCACATCTGCTGATGCAACACCACAATCTTGGGTCAGTTCTCGAACAAATAGTTTTGGTTTGTAAACTATCCATTCATAGCCTGATGTCTCAACATTGGTTGCTACATCATCTATCACATACCATGAAACAAACAAACCCCTTAGTTCTGTTTATCATGCACACAACCCAGCATGATATCCATTCATCTCTTTTGACATCATCTATAACATTCACACAGATTTATCCAAGCTGTACCAGATATACTTTGAAGGTGCCGAGGATAGAACACACGATGTACCTAGTTCTGTCCATCTGGTACACATGATCAGCAGAGAGCAAACAACCTTCACAGTTTTGTTTCTCCTGCACAGATATCTGCATGATGTCTTAACATGTTCTGAGACATCATCTGTTACAACATTACAGTTTTACCTTGATATATAACAGACAGAATTATAAAGTGTTGAAGGTAAAAACACAATCAATTGTTAACCCAGTTCGGTGAAACACACCTACTCTGGGGGCATACCAAGCCAGGAAGAAGATCCACTATCAGCAATACTAATTCAGGACTAAACTTCACAAGTTCCCATCCTTCACTTAATCATTTACCCAGTGCAACCTATACCTAGGAACTCCTAGATAGAAACCTACCAGTTTCCATTCCTATTGCCGCAGCAACAGAAGTCTTACTCCTACTCAAGAAGTAGAGCCCTCCCACTTGGTTTCCTACATTACAATGAATATGAAGTAATGCAGAAATACTTAGACTTGCTTCATAGCTTCGTCCAAGAACACTCAAACTCTTACCTACAGGTATCGAGTTACACACATGGTAACCTTGCCACAGACCGACAGGTTTACCTAACAGAACACCCCCAATGTTACATTATTTGAGGCTTACAAACCCTAGGTTACAATCTGCTATTTATAACCTATTACCCAACTGGATTTGGGCCTTCAAAATCTCAGCAAGCTTTTCTCCTTGCTGTTACAACTCAGCAACAAACTTCTGCTATAATCAAGGTCTTCAATCTTCTAGTTCCTAAAATATCTCCATATTTAGAAACAATATTTTCTTCAAATATTCTGATTGATTCTTGATTGATCTTCAAATTCTCCATAAGAAACGCCACATATATTCTCAGAGTATTTAAGTACCAGAACTGTAACTGAATTACCAATTCCGTTGGCGTGATGTCAAGTCAGATGTCATGACATTACATCTAACATGTTGTCCTAGATGTTGAACTTCTTCAACACAACAAATAACCTCTTTCATAATTTAGATCACTTAAAATAGTTAGGTTATAAGTCACAGCTGTTACAAACATTCAACATATAACATAGTTAACTAATATTAACTTAATTTCAGGCGCGATGTCATATGCTGATGTTGTGACATCTTACATAACATGTTGGTCCAGATGTTGAACTTCTTCAACCCAACATATTAAAACAACAGAGTAAATATGGGTAAACTTGCTTTCTTATTTGTTTTACAAATGAAGCCAACTCTCCAGCCAGGGCACTTACAATCTCCCCCTTTGGCAAATTTTGGCTAAAACAAATAAGTGCAAGTTACATTTTGGGACCAGGCCACAACACAGTTGAGATGTTACAACATCTTGTCCAACATCTTCTTTGCAGAGGCTGATGTCCTTTGAGCAAACAACAAACCTCTATCCCTCATCTGTGAGCCACTCCAAGCCATCGATGGCCCAAGAGGATTTCTTTTCTCAAGATTATTGTTGATAATCTTGATACTGATTACTTGTGATCATGTAACTCAGATCACAAGTCACAACTATCCTCTTAACTCAGAACACAAGACACAAACAAAGTCACTTAGTTAGAGCGTTCCATTCAGCATGTTGGACATTGCCGTCTGTTGCTTTCACCTGAGTCTCGCCTGAGTCTGGGTCCCTATCTTTCTCCCCCTTTTTGGCCAGAATTTGACAAAGACTGCCCATACAGATCCATACCCATGCACAATTTTCCCAGATGCTAACAAACTTCATATTGCTGAAACCCTCTGATGAAGAGAAAGAATAGAGAGAATCTTCATAAATAATGCAACTTTGGCATAGATAGTAACGATCTTGGTACTTTACTCTGACAGTTTCAGTACCCTAGGACTGGTTTTAATGCAGGTACCTACCCTTGGGTTTGACCCTTTGACCATTGTCAGGGTGAAGTATGTCTTGCCCTTTTTAAAACAGACATTTGTCTTTTAGAACCGACTACTCCCTTTATGTACTTGTCTTCGGATCCCCTATCCAAGAAACATCGTTGGCATATTACACTCTGCCTCAGTTATATAATACCTTTATTAGATGACAAGTTATCACCTAAACATTCCAGCTCACTAAACTGCTTCATAATGAGACACAACCGCCCTGTTTTCTTAGCAGATGAAAACACGCTCAAATCCTATGTCGTCATACATTCTGCTATTTTCATATTAGCAGTTTGAAACCATTCCATTTTCACAAAGAGGATGGTTACTCCCTCTGAGTCATACAGCTGTACACACATGGGTTTATTAATAATAATCCACACTTCATCCAATTTTCCTCCTGTCTGTAGTTTTAGAGGAAATTAGGAACAATGTCATTACCAATGTGATGACATTCGGTCAGACATAGTCCTCTTCAGTCTTGAACACATCATCCCAATAGTTAATAAGGTGCCACACTTTATATCCTACGAGTTTGATGAAGACCTTTTGTACAAACCAATACTCCCCCTGTTAGGGACAATCACTTCTCCTCATGGAAACAAGTAGGTCACATTCAATACTCAGTTGGACCTTCAAGACAACGTCTGATTCAAAGTAAATAAGACCCCTTGATGAATGGAAAACATAAGACGCATCTTCATGTCTTCAAGAGTGCACCCTCTGTTCAACAATATTGGTTGAATGCATTCATACTCTGAATCAAACTTTCTCGATAATAATCAGCTGACACATGTTGATTATCTTGATTCTCTGAATCCACTGCTGAGATAGACCAAATGCCACTGTTTGATTATCTCCTTCATGAATCCTCATATGAAAAAATCAAATGCCACCTTTTGACTTCTCCATGTTTATCAGACTTCTCCCAAAGATATTCTGATCTTCCAATTGAAATTTGAACTTCAAGCTACAAGTTATCACAAAAGGCTTAGATACACTAAGACAGGAACATGTAACATCTTCTCCACCCAACAACTCCAAAGAGCTGCAAAGAGACGATCTTTTTGAAGTATCCAACCTTCAACTTCGTAGATCATCCTATCTTAAGTTGATGTGCCACTTCACCAACCAAGAATCTGATGTTGAACCAAATGTCACAACATTATGTTATAACATCTAGTTGTTGAATTCAGCTCCTTCTCTAATTTACTTCCTTACCTAGATCATAACCAGACTGATCCAAGTAACCATCATCAAGATTATGATGTCTTCTTCTTCTTGTAGCTTCGAGTCTGAACACGTTTCCAGGAAACCTTTTCAAGGATCAAATGATTTTGCTGTCACCAAAGAGATAGCTCTAAAGCATCACTCTTCTTGTGATTCTTCACAGGGTCTAGAAGAAGAAATGTTCCCACATCTTTAAGAACATCAGTTATCTTGAACTCCAAGGATAATCGGTTAAATACTTGTACTTGTCACGAATAGCAATTGATCATAAATCCTTCCCATTATCCTGTAAGATACTTTCACCATTTGAATACTTTGACATACTCTTCGTGTGTTAATATCTTCTTCTTGCAAGCACTTTCTTTGAGAGACCAAGGAGTTGAGATATCTAGGTTCTCTGAACAAACTCTACTCACCTTAACAGATTTGAAACTCCTACCAGATCAGATTCATCCTTAGGAATGAGAGAGATGAATCCCTCCTTGCAAATATGTCACACAACACCCAGAACCCATGTGACATAGGTCAACAGCCAGCTAAACACCAGGCTGAACTAATGTGAGGAGGTTAACCAAATCTCCCCCTCAAACTACCAATCATGGAAGCTCCACACAAAATATCCATGCATTGTACACAAATGTCTCGACATGACATATGACATCCCTACCAGATTCAAGTAACTCCAAGAGTTATACCTTAACCAAATCCTGAGTCTTCAAATTCTCACATCTTGAAAGACCTTCCACTTCTAATCATGATGTTTAAATGACAAGATTCATGATCCCAATCTACTTCTATGAAGGAGCGATAAAGCTGCACCATTATTGACTAATGAGCTTGTCTTTCTTCACACCATAGTACTCCAGGGAACAACTGCTCAGCCCTGATCAATGTCACATCTCAACCAGCTTCACTTCTAGAGTTCTGACTCCTAAAAGTAACTTTCGGGAGCACACAGACATAGTTGACTCTACCATTGTCAACTTTGCACACACAGATGTCTCCTCTTCCAGGTCAGGAGTAGGTCCCAAACAAAAGTATCCCTTTGTTTGACACCCAAAACATATGCTCTTCAACTAGTAGCTGCATGCATTCTGAACGAAGAACGTCTTCATGAGTGGACTTTGAGAGGACTCAAGATTCGGTGACATCTTCAATAGCTTATGTTGAATTCTTGAATACATTAGCCTTCAATCCACAAGAGGGGAAACACATCAGAGCTTGAGTTTTGCCAAGTATTACACAGCGGAAGAACATAATACAACTCAATCTTTGCACACACACTTTAGGCGTACACAAATCCTAGGTTTGAAAATAAATCAAACCTAGAGCAGCTACCACACAACCCGGCCAAATGCCAATCACACAGTTCCTGTCATGAATAGTCCATCCTCCCACTTTAAGGGACCATTCAGGGAAATAATAAACCTTTCCAGGTTACAATCTCCAGTACTAAGATTGACCTTGCAGATACCAGAAAGTATCACCCATGGATCTCATCCAGAAACAGAACAGGATGCCTGCTCTGATACCAATTGAAATTCTGGTGTATGCCAGTCTTGAGATGTTATACTCAATGTCTAGACATCTGATATGACATAATAAATACACTGCAAGGTAGATACCCAATTTTTCGTGATTCAGTACTAAAGTATAACAGAAGCACAGAGGTTGCCACATCAGCTGATGCAACACCACAATCTTGGGTCAGTTCTCGAACAAATAGTTTTGGTTTGTAAACTATCCATTCATAGCCTGATGTCTCAACATTGGTTGCTACATCATATATCACATACCATGAAACAAACAAACCCCTTAGTTCTGTTTATCATGCACACAACCCAGCATGATATCCATTCATCTCTTTTGACATCATCTATAACATTCACACAGATTTATCCAAGCTGTACTAGATATACTTTGAAGGTGCCGAGGATAGAACACACGATGTACCTAGTTCTGTCCATCTGGTACACATGATCAGCAGAGAGCAAACAACCTTCACAGTTCTGTTTCTCCTGCACAGATATCCGCATGATGTCTTAACATGTTCTGAGACATCATCTGTTACAACATTACAGTTTTACCTTGATATATAACAGACAGAATTATAAAGTGTTGAAGGTAAAAACACAATCAATTGTTAACCCAGTTCGGTGAAACACACCTACTCTGGGGGCATACCAAGCCAGGAAGAAGATCCACTATCAGCAATACTAATTCAGGACTAAACTTCACAAGTTCCCATCCTTCACTTAATCATTTACCCAGTGCAACCTATACCTAGGAACTCCTAGATAGAAACCTACCAATTTCCATTCCTATTGCCGCAGCAAAAGAAGTCTTACTCCTACTCAAGAAGTAGAGCCCTCCCACTTGGTTTCCTACATTACAATGAATATGAATTAATGCAGAAATACTTAGACTTGCTTCATAGCTTCGTCCAAGAACACTCAAACTCTTACCTACAGGTATCGAGTTACACACATGGTAACCTTGCCACAGACCGACAGGTTTACCTAACAGAACACCCCCAATGTTACATTATTTGAGGCTTACAAACCCTAGGTTACAATCTGCTATTTATAACCTATTACCCAACTGGATTTGGGCCTTCAAAATCTCAGCAAGCTTTTCTCCTTGCTATTACAACTCAGCAACAAACTTCTGCTATAATCAAGGTCTTCAATCTTCTAGTTCCTAAAATATCTCCATATTTAGAAACAATATTTTCTTCAAATATTCTGATTGATTCTTGATTGATCTTCAGATTCTCCATAAGAAACGCCACATATATTCTCAGAGTATTTAAGTACCAGAACTGTAACTGAATTACCAATTCCGTTGGCGTGATGTCAAGTCAGATGTCATGACATTACATCTAACATGTTGTCCTAGATGTTGAACTTCTTCAACACAACAAATAACCTCTTTCATAATTTAGATCACTTAAAATAGTTAGGTTACAAGTCACAGCTGTTACAAACATTCAACATATAACATAGTTAACTAATATTAACTTAATTTCAGGCGCGATGTCATATGCTGATGTTGTGACATCTTACATAACATGTTGGTCCAGATGTTGAACTTCTTCAACCCAACATATTAAAACAACAGAGGAAATATGGGTAAACTTGCTTTCTTATTTGTTTTACAAATGAAGCCAACTCTCTAGCCAGGGCACTTACAAACCTGTCCTATAAATAGTAATCGGGTTCTAAGGGATCTCAATATCACTGATCTTTCACCCAAGCCTTGTTCAATCGATGATTGAATCGTAATCAAACAAAACCCATAAGTTAAACATCAATGAGTGTAGCATCGAGTATCTGTCAACCTTGGGAATACACCAAAGTCGGCTGTCTCGCTACGTCCTATTGGCCAAGTTGTGCAATTAAGGGTTCTAAGGTCCGTTAGTGCTTCACGACACCACGCGGCGGCCCCGTATTCTCCTCGTTTCCACACGAAGGATACTGGTACCAACCAAAGTGTCACACCAACATAGCCATCCCTTAAACCATATCGGTCTACACCGTAAAGTGTCCACTCTCTATTGTTGTTTACCTAAAAAGTGCCCCCATATCCGGGTATAGGATCTTCAACAATACCCAAGCAAAAACCCTTAAAGATAAAGCAGGAAAAGCAAACAAGAAAGTAACTTAAAAATGACCTAGATTCTAAGGTATACCCCACTTTTCATATTCCCCAGCAGAGTCGCCATTTCTGTGATACGGTGGCAGAACCGACTGTTTTTACTGGTTTTGCATTTTGTATTCGCAAAATGTCGCGGTAAGCAAGAGTCGCCACCGACTTTTATTTTATCCAATCAGGAAAAGGAAAAAGAATAGAAAAAACCTTTTTCGAGATGTTTCTGAGTATGGGGGTAGATTATAGAAAGGGGAGGTGTTAGCACCCTTTCTATCTGTGGTTTTCCACGGGCTCTTAGGTACTTTCTCATTTTGAAATTGCTTTTGTGTGCTTTCTTTGAAAAGTTTTGTTTTACTTCGTTTTAACCCTTGTTTCTGTCCTCAAGAGAGTTATGAAGTTGTTTTTGAAAACTTTGTTTGGGAAAGTGTTGATGTGAAAAAGTTTGTTTATTTGAGCAAGTACTTAAGAGTTTTCTACCTACTCGAAAAAGGTATGTTCATTTTCCTTTTAGACAATGTTATCCCATTATTGAGAAATAGGTAGCATCGTCGTTGGAGTTTTTAGGGACATTCGAAGGGACATGTACGATCACAAAAGTAATGTTAGGAAACGTTAGTAATCATCTTAAAGCCTTAAAGATCTTTTTCCGAGGAAACATCTGAATGGGTCATTTTAGATCTTTCGAAGGCAATCAGAGTGGAGTAAATCCTAAGAGTGAGCATGTGCATGTGTTGATTTTAGTTATTTAATCTTTGCATAATTTAGGTGATCTACTGTTTTAATTTTCAGTTAGCCTTTCCATACAATCCTATTAACATACATCTAAGCAGTTTATAGTTTGCGGAAATTAAAATGCGAGAAATTAAAGTCCTAGCTATTACAAGGCTTTTGCAGATACATAATTATTTTGACCGAAAATAAAGATGCATAATTGAAACCCTAATTACTATTACAAACTCGGAGCAGTTACAATAATAATAAAAAAGGAAACTAAAAGCGCGCGGCGACTTAAATGCGAGAATAATTAGCAAACCTAAAAAATCTAGTTGAAAAAGATTTAGGTTAGTTTTTTGAGAAAAATTAATTAGGTTATGTACAAATTAAACCCTAATTTCTAATTGATTTAAATTATGAAAAAAAAAGAATTAAATTACCCTAAATAATTAATCTAATAGGTAAAATGATAAATAGAAAGTAAGAAAATCAAAACCAATAGGGATGGTTGTTGAACCCACGCCCTTAACCTTCTCAGGATGTCTGCCTCACCATACATTGGTGGTTTTTCTGTTTTGGCCTCAGTGTTCTGTAATAACCCTGCACGTGATCATGTCTAAATCTGGAGCGTTGAATCTCATGAACACATTAAATAAATTATTATATCATGAAATACAAATAAAGTAAATATATGAAATTTTTAAATATTAAAACCGATATGGCATGTATGAATGCTTCTCTTCCCTATTTGATCATGGAGATCAAACCAGCCTTACCCTTACTGGAGAAGTAGTGAGATGTGGGTTTGTAACAAGGATGGCTTGTTTGTAGTGAGATAGGGGTTTGTAATAAGTATTTCAGGGTTTTTAGGGTTCTTGAAAGAATTTGATATTTTGACAGAATTGTGGCAAATGTATTTTTTTCGTTTTTAGTGTGAAAAGAATGAGATTATATAATGGAAATTAGAGAAAAAATGGGCTTTGAATGTGCAATTGGGCCTCCAATAACCACAAGCAATAGTGTAGATTTTTATTCACTTGAGTTAGTCACCTTCCAGACTAAATTGCAGGGGCTTAAGTGCAATTTTTGAAGTTTAAATATTAAATCAAAATGTAGCCGACATCGAGAACTAACTCCTGTCCGAAAATGGGCTCAATCGGATAAAAGGTGAATTAGTTATGAATTTTTGAAGTTTTGGCTCAGACAAACTTATTTTGGGCTCTAATGTCAACTCTGACACGTTCTTCAATAAAAAACTGGTATTGATCGGAGCATAACCCGGTCTAGTCTTTTGAAGCAAAGTTGTAGGTCTCTGAGTCAGTGACCTTTTGTAAAAAGATGGACCCGGTCCAATAAAAATTGACCGAGTTATGAATTTTGGAAGTTTCGACCCAGATGAAATAATATTCAGTATTCATGATTTTCAGCGTGTCACGCGCACTCTGAGCAAAAAACGAAGGCCTTTTGGATACCGTTCAAACTCAATACCTCCTGCGAAAACATAGCCAACTGAATTTTTGAAATTTTGGTGCCGAAACCAGTTCGATACGATGAAAATCGACCAAGTTATGATTTTCTAAACATGACGCAAATAAACTTCTATCACAAATTTTCTATATAAAAATACTTGATAAATCCGCATTTTTGAAGATCTTCTGATCGAAATTGGCTTCCAGTCGTGAGATATGAAAACGTAGATGACATCAAGACAGAATTTTGGCCACTGGAACGGGTTCAAAACAAGCCACGATCTTCAAGTTATGAATTTTTTAGTGCGTAAAAATTGCACTTTCAGCACACTTTTTCACCATATTTCTTCGAGAAAACTCACACATTCAGAGAACTTCTTTAAAGAATTGACTCTTGAGCCGAACCTGAATTTGAGAATACGTTATCAAAGATATCGTGGTGAAAGAACACCTGAACATGACGCACCGGGTTGGACTTGTGAATCTTTGAACCCCGAATCATTGCAAAACGGCGAACCGATCTTCAACACGGAAAATACTGTGAGAACATCTATTGGCGAAATAAACGTCACTTGTAACCTGAAGAAGCTTGATAAATATACCTTTATTCCATAACCATAAATCCAATAATATGTGTGTATGAAAAGAGGGTAAATTTTGGGGTACAACAGCTGCCCCTGTTCAATCTTCTTAAACCTGAAGATTTAGATTGGCTTGTCTGCCTTTCGTGATCTGAAGGTGGAAGATTATTGAACACTAGAGTGACATGAAATTTGCACTCGTCTGTAATGATGCTTGACTATGTAGGTAGTATCGGGAATGGGCTTACAGATGCCATTTGGAGGAAATGACGGAAGGTCACCGGAGATGGGCTTAAAGATTCCATCTGGAAGATGTGACGGAGACTCGTCGAAGATGGGCTTAAAGATGCCATCCAGAATAATGATGATTTTGTGAGATATTCCTTTCTGGGAATTCTTGTTCCTGTTGTTAGGGAGGACTTCACTGAGTAATTTTGGTCTCTGTCTTTAGAGAAATGGAATTTTAGGAACTTCAGTTGTCAGTTACTCTACTGGGGAATCATCTCTTAGTCGAGGAGATGAAAATGAACTGCTATCTGGTCGTGCTCCAGGCCTTACAGTGATTTGCTGAGGATAATAAGACTGATTGTTATTTGGTCGTGCTCCAGGTTTTACAGTGACTTACTGGGGAGATGAGATTAAACTTGCTATATGGTCGTGCTCCAGGCTTTGCAATCTCAAAAACTGTTATTGGGTCGTACTCCAGGCTTCAGAAGGAATTAAGTGGTTATCCAGTCGCATCCGGGTTTCAACTTGAATTTAAGGAATACTAACATCCAGTCGTTTTCCAGGCTTCATAGTAATTTCTCTAGTAAACTGCTATTTGCTCAAATTCCAAGCTCCGCAGTACCTTATACTATTATTTGGTCGTGTCCCATGTTTCACATGGTCCCATGCCGCTATCTGGTCGTGCTTCAGTCTTCACAGTGTCTTATATCGTTATCTGGTCGTGCGCTAGGCTTCACGGTGTTTATACCACTATCTGGTCAATTCCAGGCTTCATAGCATCTTGTATTGATATCCGGTCGATTTTCAGGCTTCACAGTAACTTGCTGGGGGTTAAGTTGTTTTCTGGTCGATTTCCGAGCTTCATAGCTTGAACTGGAATAGAAATCTTAGTAACGATTTGGATGAACCAGGGGAAACATGTGAGAACTTCAACTGGGAGAGAAATTTTAGTGTCGATTTGACTGATCCCGGGAGACTTGTGAGAACTTCAACTGGGAGAGAAATCTTAGTGTCGATTTGACTGATTCTGGGAGAGGTCTCGGATTAACTTTGACTGGCATAGAAATCAGGGGAATCTTAGCGGAGATTCGGCTGACCCAGACGAAAGTCTTAAAACGTCTTCAACTAGCATAGAAACCTTAGTGTCGGTTTGACTGAACCAGAGAAAAATTGTGAGAACTTCAACTAGGAGAGAAATCTTAGTATCGATTTAACTGATCTCGAGAGAGGTCTCGGATTAACTTTGATTGGCATAGAAATCAGGGGAATCTTAGCGGCGATTCGGCTGACCTAGACGAAAGTCTTAAAACGTCTTCAACTAGAATAGAAACCTTAGTGTCGGTTTAACTGAACCAGAGAAAACTTGTGAGAAATTCAACTAGAAGAGAAATCTTAGCATCGATTTGACTGATCCCGAGAGAGGTCTCAAATTAACTTTGATTGGCATAGAAATCAGGGGAATCTTAGCGGCGATTCAGCTGACCCAGATGAAATTCTTAAAACATCTTCAACTAGAATAGAAACCTTAGTGTCGGTTTGACTGAACCAGAGAAGACTTGGAATATCCTCAACTGGAATAGAAACCTTGGTATCGGTTTGACTGAACCAGAGAGAACTCTTGAGAACTTGAGTGTATCTTTCCCTGAAAGGTAAAGAGTTAGTCGTATGCAATGTCATGATTCATGAAACACATTGAGTAATGATGTTCCAAAAATAAATGAGATTGTGATGTATAATATGTATGCGCATGCCATGATGTATGCATATGTAATGCCATTGTGATATTCTCGAGCTGGGGAGAATAAATCATGGACTGCTGCTGGAGAGTATAAGGAGTTGAGTTCTTCGTTTCCTCTGGGGATAGTGACCGAAGATGATTAGCTGGGGATTTACATCCATTCTGCTTGAGAACATTCTGTCGGAGGAGACTCTGTCTGAGAAAAATCCTGCGGGGGAATGACTTTGTGGGGAAGAGAGATACTCTATTGGAAGATCTGCTGATTTTCAGAAATAAACTCAGCTGGGGATGAACTTCCATTGTTGGAGAGAAGAGCTCTGTTAGAGATTGAGCTTCTGTTGTCAGAGAAATAAACTCTGTTGGGGAGATGAATTTATAAACTGCTCATGGGTATAAAACTCGGCTGGGGAATAAAGATATCAGCTTTCTAAAGGAAGCTGTTGGGGAAGAAATTCCTGCTTGGGGATACGGAGGTCGGACTTTAGTTGTCTCGGCTTTGTGGGGAATATAGGTTTCATTAGCTTGTATGTGATAGTGACTTCGCTTCCAACTGTCTCTGCCGCTTGTACCATGCTGGAAAAAGTACATGCGGAGATTTTGTGGATAGATTTATGTTGTGATTGTACTTGAACATGTAGTTAATGAGTATCAGGATGACATCCATCTCTGGATCGTATTTGAACTGTACTTGAAACATGTGTTGAATGAGTTTCAGAATGACATCCGTCTCTGGATCGTATCTGAACTGTATTAGAAACATGTGTCGAATGTGTGTCAAAATGACATCCGTCTTTGGATCGTATCTGAACTATACTTGAAACATGTGTTGAATGAGTGTCAGAATGACATCCATCTCTGGATCGTATCTGAACTATACTTGAAACATGTGTCAAATGAGTGTGAGAATGACATCCGTCTCTGGATCGTATCTGAACAGTACTTGAAACATGTGTTGAATGAGTGTCATAATGACATCCGTCTCTGGATCGTATCTGAACTGTATTTGAAACATGTGTCGAATGAGTGTCAGAATGACATCCGTCTCAGGATCGTATCTGAACTGTATTTGAAACATGTGTCGAATGAGTGTCAGAATGACATCTGTCTCTGGATCGTATCTGAACTGTATTTGAAACATGTGTTGGATAAGTGTCAGAATGACATCTGTCTCTGGATCGTATCTGAACTGTATTTAGAGGAGAATCTGGAGTAAGTATCAGGATGAGATCCGTCTCTGGATCATACCTGAAATGTTTCTAGAAGAGAAATCTGGAATAAGTACCAGGATAACATCTGCCTTTGGGTCATACCTGAACTATTCTCAATGTATGAAAATCTTAAATAAGTAACATAATGACATTCGTATCTGGATCATATCTGAACTGTTTTTTTGATGTATGAAAATCTTGAATAAGTAGCAGAATGACATCCGTATCTGGATCTTATCTGAATTGTTTCTCGATGTATGAAAATATTGAATAAGTAGCAGAATGACATCCGTATCTGGATCGTATCTGAACCGTTTCTCGATGTATGAAAATCTTGAATAAGTAGTAGAATGACATCCGCATATGGATCGTATCTGAACCATTTATCGATGTATGAGAATCTTGAATAAGTAGCTGAATGACATCCGTATCTGGATCGTATCTGAACCGTTTCTCGATGTATGAAAATCTTGAATAAGTAGAAGAATGACACTCGTATCCGGATCGTATCTGAACCGTTTCTTGATGTATGAAAATCTTGAATAAGTAGCAGAATGACATTCGCATTTGGATCGTATCTGAACCATTTCTCGATTCTGGTGCTCTTGATGAATGTTGATCAAGGTATAAGTCTTCCACTGATAGACAGGTGACGGGACATAGTCGTACGTTTTAAATCCCTAACTTTTACCTGGACCACCCTTTTGGGTTTTTAGTCCATCGGGATAAATTTTTGCCCAAGCAGCCTTTTCAGGTTTTTGACTAGTCGGGTGTACAGTTTTTTTATGTATATCCCTTAATTTTTCCCGAACCCTTTTGGTTCGCCGGGATTCCCTTATTTTTACCTAGGTGTGTCAACCTAGCGGTTCTTTTTTTCCATGCGTAGTATTTTCCGACTATGTCCATGCTTTCAGGATGTAGAGAGTTGTCACTGTCCATAGTGTTATGTTGTAGTACTGTAAAAATGTTTTCTTGATGGCACATGATTCTTTGCTGGAATGCGTGTGTAATGCCCCCAAGCGATTCAGATGGAGATCTGCCCCTGGTTATTTGGCACTTTTGGAGAGACTGACCCAGGTGTGTTTAGACATCATGTCATGCCCCTTGCTTATGGAAGACCTGTTATTGGAAGTGTCTTTCCCGCTGAGGTGATTTTGTCCATTGAGAGGATGTTTGTTCATTGAATATCCATTGTGCGGATTTCTCTGCTGTCAAACAATTAGTCATATGCAAACAATGTCATTTAAAGAATTCAAAACTCATGTTTGTCTTGAAAATTTTTTGGAAATGTGTTTTGTGTAGTAAAACGAAATTTGCAAGAATGTGATATCAACTCAGGATTCGTAACAAAGCCTACAGGAGTCAGGATACCTTTGTAACAGTATGCTCTCAAACTAACCCATGCTTCAGCTAGGACTTTTAAGGGTTATAATGTGGCATGGTTCACGGTTCAAGAAACAAAGGATAAAGGCTCAAATTTTATTTGTACCCAACCCGCTCTTCGTGATGCTCTTCAGTCCTATGCTCAGTTAATTGTGTGTTTAGATCCTGATTGAGTCTGGAATCTTTACTCTGATACTTGGTGATGATTTGTTTTGAAAAGGCAATCATTTTTGTAATCTTCTTTTTGTCGAGGATTTGTAGTAACCTCTTTTTTTGTTTTCGTTATCCCTTCTTTTGCCTGAACTGTTTCTTTTGTGATTACAGTCAGCGGGATGCCCCAATTTTTCTCTTAAGTCTCCTTCATAGGTTTTGACTTAATGGGATTTTATTTCGAGAGATAATGACTTCCTATCTTGACGATTATACGGAACCATCGCTGTCTTTTGTTTTGGAAGGATGTCTTTGATGCCATTCATTGTGTACAAAGCGGCAGATTGTGGCTGAATGCGCCTCTGAATTAACTGAGAAAACTACCCTTCCCCAGGTTATGATTAAGGGTTTTAATTTGTGTGAAAAGAAAAACTCTTACTTCTTTGGCTCGAAGGGGTTGACTAGGGATTATCTTCCTTTTAACTCCATTGTTTAGGATTTGAAACAACGCATGTACATCGTCAGCGGGGTCTGTTCAGAAGCATATTGTAGAGATTGTTGTATCATTTTCGTTATCCTCCCTCTAAGGCTTAGAGTTTTTAATCGAGAGTTGAATATCACAAAAATAAATAAGAACGCATTTTTGAAATAGTGAATACGAATGAATTGATTCAAGACAAACATGTACAACGCATTGATGAAATAACGAGGTTTGATATGAATAAATGTTCAAGTAAATCAAAAGAAAATTACACCTTGAAAATTCTAATGAACAAAAAGTCTTCTTGTGAGAACTTTTCACTTCAGATGGTATGCCTTGGAGGGATGGCAGAAGAACTCAGCCTGGCCGTCTTGTGAAAATTCTAGCCCTCCTTCATCAATCATGTCTTGAAATTTATTTCTCAACGCCAAACAACTGTTGGTGTCATGTCCAGGACTGTTGGAGTGGTACGCACATCTTGCATTTGGATTGTACCTTGGGGAGGCTATGTTGGGATTCTGAGGAGGGTCCCTTAACATAACCAACTTGGCCTTCAACATGCGTTGCAATGCTTGAGCCAATGACATGTTGATTTCGGTGAAGCGTCTTTCGGATGTATTCTTCTTATGCCGATTTCCCGGTTGTCATTGGCGAGGTTGTACTTGGGCTTGTGATGTAGTAGCAATCTGGAAAGGTCTGTTCCTGACCAAACCAAACTCTTCTCTCACTGGGGGCTGATTAATGACTTGATCCATAATTTTAACTATTTGTTTCATGGATCTGCATCCATCTTGGTTAAGCTTGTAGAGGAAGGCTCTTAGCCCATCTTTTCCTCGAGCCTAGTTTTGGATAAGAGCCATCTACCCCAGCATCTGGATTCTCATTGCTTCTACCTCAGCTTGCAGTTGTTCCAATTGTTTATCCTTGTTGTTGTCAGGACGTTCCTTGGTCAGATTCCCAGTGAAGAGTGTTTTCAGTTCTTCTTTCCCCTTGGATTGATTTAGGAGAAATTCCTTGAACTGGGGATGTTAAGCTTGGAGATCTCCGTTGTCTTGTTGGAGAGCCATTTCTGAAATAAACAGCAAGAACATGAGAGGTCTGCTTTGAAACCTGCTTATGCAATGATATGTATTATATATGTATGCAATGTTTTCAAGGATCTCGCGGGGTAAACAAGAAAATATCATAAGTTGAATTTTGCAGCTTTGATTGAAGAACTTCCTATCGTTGAATGTCCTTCTACAAGAGTCAAGTTCACCATATCAAGTGGGTCATAGACCCTGACTCAAGTTGTTGATTTTTGATCTTCTGACGACATTGGCTAGAGGAAAATAAAACCCCTTGCCCCTTGCTAGACGTCTGATTTATCATAACCTGCATCACAGGCCCTCGAGATCCTTGAAATGTTTAAGGAAATGTTAAGGCATGATGTTATGATGTGTATGCTATGCTTTTAAGCAAAGGTGCAAAGTGATGTAAGCAAGTAAACCCTGCAAGAAATCCAAGTTATTGGATAATAACTGTAAATAAAACATGCAAGGAACTCATGTTGTCAGGTAATAAAACTCTGCAAGTAGTTCAAGTTGAAAGCACACAAGTCACGCAAACAACCTTAGGTTTAGGCTTGTATGGGTTTTAAGGTCATACCCTCTTGAAGCTGGATTAGTTCTACCTGTCCTATAAATAGTAACCGGGTTCTAAGGGATCTCAATATCACTAATCTTTCCCCCCAAGCCTTGTTCAATCGACAATTGACTCATAATCAAACAAAACTCAGAAGTCAAACCTCAATGTTTGTAGCCTCGAGTACCTGTCGACCTTGGGCATATACCAAAGTCGGACATCTTGCTACGTCCTACTGGCCAAGTTGTGCAATTAAAGGTTCTAAGGTCCGTTAGTGCTTCACGACACCACGCGGCGGCCCTGTATTCTCCTTGTTTCCACACGAAGGATACCGGTACCAACCAAAGTGTCACACCAACACAGCCATCGCTTAAACCATATCGGTCTACGCCGTACAGTCTCCATGCTCTATTGTTGTTTACCTAAAAAGTGCCCCCAGATATGGGTGTAGGATCTTCAACAATACCCAAGCAAAAACCCTTAAAGATAAAGAAGGAAAAGCAAACAAGAAAGTAACTTAAAAATGACCTAGATCCTAAGGTAAACCCCACTTTTCATATTCCCCAATAGAGTCTCCAGTTCTGTGATACGGTGGCAGAACCGACTGTTTTTACTGGTTTTTCATTTTGTATTCGCAAAATGTCACGGTAAGCAAGAGTCGCCACCGACTTTTATTTTATCCAATCAGGAAAAGGAAAAAGAACTGAAAAAACCTTTTTCGAGATGTTTCTGAGTACGGGGGGTAGATTATAGAAAGGGAAGGTATTAGCACCCTTTCTATCTGTGGTTTTCCACGGGCTCTTAGGTACTTGCTCATTTTGAAATTGCTTGTGTTTGCTTGCTTTAAAGAGTTTTGTTTTAGTTCATTTTAACCCTTGTTTCTGTCCTCGAGAGTGTTATGAAGTTGTTTTTGAAAACTTTGTTTGGGAAAGTGTTGATGTGAAAAAGTTTGTTTGTTTGAGCAAGTACTTAAGAGTTTTCTACCTACTCAAAAAAGGTCTGTTAGTTTTCCTATTAGACAATGTTATTCCATTATTGAGAAATAGGTAGCATCGTTGTTGGAGTATTTAGGGACATGTACGATCATAAAAGTAATGTTCAGAAACGTTAGTAATCATCCTAAAGCCTTAAAGATCTTTTCCGAGGCAACATCCGAATGGGTCATTTTAGATCTTTCGAGGCTAGAGGACAACCACTAACAAACCCTATACTTCTTGATCATTTACCGAAGGCAATCGGAGTGGAGTAAACCCTAAGAGTGAGCATGTGCATGTGTTTGATTTTAGTTATTTAATCTTTGCATAATTAAGGTGATCTACTGTTTTAATTTTCAGTTAGCCTTTCCATACAATCCTATTAACATACATCTAAGCAGTTTATAGTTTGCGGAAATTAAAATGCGAGAAATTAAAGTCCTAGCTAATACAAGGCTTTTGCAGATACATAATTATTTTGACCGAAAATAAAGATGCGGAATTGAAACCCTAATTACTATTACAAATTCGGAGCAGTTACAATAATAATAAAAAAGAAAACTAAAAGCGCGCGGCGACTTAAATGGGAGAATAATTAACAAACCTAAAAAATCTAGTTGAAAAAGATATAGGTTAGTTTTTTGAGAAAAAATAATTAGGTTATGTACAAATTAAACCCTAATTTCTAATTGATTTAAATTATGAAAAAAATGAATTAAATTACCCTAAATAATTAATCTAATTAATTAAGGAAATAAAATATTTTTTATGCAAAAAAATGATATTTATGTTTAATTAAATAAACCTAAAAAACTTAATTAATTTCAATTACTAAAAAATGTTAATTTTGAAAAAAAAGGTTAATAAAAAAACCTAAAACCTAATTAAATTTAATTAATAAAAAAATGTTAATTTTGGAAAAAGTTAATTAAAATACCTAAATCCTAATTAGTTCGAATTAAAAAAAAGTTAATTTTAAAAATAAAAAAAGGTTAATTAAAAAATAACTTAAAAAACCTAATTAATTTTAATTAAAAAGGTTAATTTTGAGAAAAAGGAGAAAGAATTAAGTTTTCCAAAAAATAGATAGGGGAAGAAATATCAATGAAAATAGAGTTAGAAAATAAAAATAATGCAAATGTCAGGGGTGGGTGTTAACCCAAAAATTAATTTAAAACTTAAAATTAAATTAAAAAACCTAAAATAAATTATTCGAGTTTATTATGAAAAATTATGAAAAATCAAATGTTTGTGAAAAATGTTAGGTTTTATGTAAAAGGTTTTAAACAGAAAGAATGAAAATAGGTAAAAGGATAAATAGAAAGAAAGAAAATCAAAACCAATATGGGTGATTGTTGAACCCGCGCCTTTAACCTTCTCAGGATGTCTATCTCGCCATGCATTGTTGGTTATTATGTTTTGGCCTCAGTGTTTTGTAATAACCCTGCACGTGATCCTGTCTAAATCTGCAGTGTTGAATCTCATAAACACATTAAATAAATTACTATATCATAAAATACAAATAAAGCAAATATATGAAACTTTGTAATATTAAAACCTATATGGCATGTATGAATGCTTATATACCCTTTTGATCATGGAGATCAAACCAGCCTTACCCTTATTGGAGAAGTAGTGAGATGTGGGTTTGTAACAAGGATGGCTTGTATGTAGTGAGATTGGGGTTTGTAATAAGGATTTCAGGGTTTTTAGGGTTCTGGAAAGAATTTGATATTTTGACAGTGTTGTGGAAAATGTTATTTTCGTTTGTCGTGTGAAAAGTATGAGATTATATAAAGGAAATTAGAGAAAAAATGGGCTTTGAATGTGCAATTGGGCCTCCAATAACCACAAGCAATAGTGCAGATTTTTATTCATTTGAGTCTGTCACCTTCCAGGCTAAATCGCAGGGGCTTAAGTGCAATATTTGAAGTTGAAATGTGAAAAAAAAAATTTATATGACATCGAGAACTAACTTTTGTTTGAAAATGGACTCAATCGGATAAACGGTGAATTAGTTATGAATTTTTGAAGTTTTGGCTCAGACAAACTTATTTTGGGCTCCAGTGTCAACTCTGACACGTTCTTCAATAAACAACTGGTATTGATTAGAGCATAACCCGGTCTCGTCTTTCGAAGAAAAGTTGTAGATCTCTGAGTCAGTGACCTTGTGTAAAAATATGGGCCCAATCCGATAAAAATTGACCGAGTTATGAATTTTCGAAGTTTTGACCCAGATGAAATAATATTCAGCATTCAAGGTTTTCAGCGCGTCACGCGCACTCTGAGCAAAAAATGAAGTCATTTTGGATACCGTTCGAACTCAATACCTCCTGTGAAAACTTAGCCAACTCAATTTTTAAAATTTTGGCGCCAGAACCAGCTCGATACGATGAAAATCGACCAAGTTATGATTTTCTGAACATGACGCAAATAAACTTCTGTCACAAATTTTCTGTATAAAAATACTTGATAAATCCGCATTTTTGAAGATCTTCTGATCGAAATTGACTTCCAGCCATGAGAGGTGAAAACTTAGATGACGTCAAGACGAAATTTTGGCCACCGGAACAGGTTCAAAAGAAGCCACGATCTCATGTTATGAATTGTTTAGTGCGTAAAAACTGCACTTTCAGCATACTATTTCACCACATTTATTCGAGAAAACTCACACATTCGGAGACCTTATTTAAAGAATTGACTCTTGAGCCGAACCTGAATTTGAGAATACATTATCAGAGATATGTTGGCGAAAGAACACCTGAATATGACGCGCCAGGTTGGACTTGTGAATCTTTGAACCCCGAATCATTGCAAAACGGCGAATCGATCTTCAGCACGGAAAATAATCTGAGAAAATCCATTGGCGAAATAAACGTCACTTGTAACCCGAAGAAGCTTGATAAATATACCTTTATTCCATAACCATAAAACCAATAATATGTGTGTATGAAAAGAGGGTAAATTTTGGGGTACAACAGCAGAGTTATAACTATGGACAAAAACGGTCACTATAGATTTTAGTGACAATTTTGTCCGTAGGTAAAGGTTTGTTATCAAAAACGACAGCCCCATGAGGAAGAAGATTAGGTGGAAGCATCCATTGGAGGGTTTGAATCCACGCGCATTTTTCTGGGCATGCTACTTTGTTTGGCTTATGTTTTTATATGTTTATTATATTAACAAATGAGCTTTCCAGCACAGTTGGTCCAAGCGTTTCCCTTTGAGAGGAAGGACCTGGGTTCGATCCCAGGTCTCAACATTTTCCTATTTTCTGAGTTGTTTCTTGCAGATCCCATGTGCCTCACCATCAAATGCCCAGCATACGCCCCTGATCCCAACCATCATATCCATCACGTGATCAGATCTAAATGTCCAGCAAAAGCAGCACATGGTGAACCCCTAGATGAGAGCCTCACTGAATCACGCGCAGACAAAAGGGCCAGCAATCTTGGGCCTAACACAAATTCAATCCCACACCCCCAAATTGCTTCTCAAATCAGGCCCATTTTAATTTTTGTTTTAATTTCTTTAACCTTTTTTATTGTTTTATTTATTTTTTAATTGTTTTAAAAATATTTTTTAATTAAATCTTAAAATCATAAAAACACAAAAAGCATTAGAATTAGGTTTTTTTCATAAAATATTTAATTTCATTAACTAATTAAGTTAATTAGGAAAATTTAGATTCCTTTTTCATAATTAAAATTAATTAGAAATTAGGTTAATTTGCAAAATTAATTACTTTCTCAAAAATCCAATAAACATTTTTCTTCTAAATCAATTAGATTCATTAAACTTTAATTCCTCGTTTAATTTATTCTCACGCGCATTTATTTATTTATTTATTTCCAATTATTGTATCTGTTTCGAGTTTGTAATAGCTTTTAACTTAGGTTTATTACTGCTTTTATTTGCCGCTTTTCCCTAAAGTTTTTGGTTATGTAATCCCCCTCCCTAAAGCCTTGTAATAGCTAGGTTTAAATTTCCCGCACTTTATTTTCTGCTATTAATTAAACGGTTAGATATATGTGTAGGATTGTATGCAAAAGATAAATCAATAATTTAAAGCAATAGAAAACCCTAATTGTGCAAAGATAATTGACTAAAACATAAACACTTCCACATGCTCACTCCTGGGGTTTTTCCCCACTTCAGTTGCCTTCGGAAAACAGTCACTACTCTCGAAACGTGAGAATTTTTAGTGGCTATCCTCTAATTCCAAAGATCACTAGTCCCTCGATGACCCTTTCGATGTTGCCTCAGTAAAAAAGTGATCTTTAGGACAGTTACTAAAAGATCTTGCCCTATTGCCTTAAATGACTGTAATCGTCCCTTTCGATTGTCCCTCAAACTCCAATGACGGAGCTACCTACTCCTTAATAGTAGGATAGTGTTGTCTAAAGGAAATAAGAAAACGAACAGTCTTTTTCGAGTAGGTAGAAACTCTTAAGTACTTGCTCAAAATAATCTTTTACACCATACACTTTCAATCATACTTTTCAAACAAAAGTTTTCAAAAACACTTTATCACACCCTTAAGGACTGATACAAGGGTTACCATAAAGTGAAACGCCGCACTAAGGCAATTTCAAAACTTTTTAAAAGCACACAAACACACTAAAGCAATTTAAAAATGAGCAAGTACCTAAGAGCCCATGGGAAACCATGGATAGAAAGGGTGTTAACACCTTCCCTTTCTATAATCTACCCCATGTACTCAGAAACATCTCGAAAAAGGTTTTTTCTGTTCTTTTCCCATTTTCCTTTGTTGGATAAAATAAAAGACGGTGGTGACTCTTGCTTACCGTACATTTGCAAACACAAACGCAAAACCTGTAGTAACAAAAAAGAGTCGGTTCTGCCACCGTATCACAGAACTGGCGACTCTGCTGGGGATAATTAATAAAGTGGGGTTTACCTTAGGATCTAGGTCATATTTAAATTGCTTTTATTTACTTTTCCTGCTTTATCTTTAAGGGTTTTTACTTGGGTATTGTTGAAGATCCTACACCCGGATATGGGGACACTTTTTAGGTAAACAGCAATAGATCGTGGAGATTGTACAGCGTAGACCGATATGGTTTAAGCAATGGTTTTGTTGGTGTGACACTTTGGTTGGTACCAGTATCCTTCATGTTGAAACGAGGAGAATACGGGGCTGCCGCGTGGTGTCGTGAAGCACTAACAGACCTTAGAACCTTAGTTGAACAAACTTGGCCATTAGAAAGTAGTGAGATATCCGGCCTCGATATAAAGCTGAGGATTGGTTGATACTCGATGCTACACTCATTGAGATCAGACTTTCGGGATATTTCGGATGCAAGAAAAGATTGCCTGAGCTGAAACAATGCCCGTTAAAGGATGATCAGTGATATTGAGAATCCTTAGAACCCGGTTACTTTTATAAGACATATTTGAAACCAACTAAACATCAAGAGGGTACTTACCTTTAACCTCATGCAAGACTTTGAACCTAAGGTCTATTGTGTGCTTTGCTTGTGTGTGTTTTACTCTGTTTGAACATAACATCATGCATCATAACATAGCATCCATTCTTATTACACTAACCATTTCAAGGACCGAGGGAATTTATCTTTGTTCTGTTTTGCAGATCATGGCTTCCGCTCATAGAAACACTATATGAATCAGCTTTGTGAGAATACCTCTCCAACTCAACGAGCTAGTATCAAGGGTTCCTAAAACTTCTCTGTTCACTAAGAGATATGGTCGACTTCTCAACCTGGTTACTTCGAGCTTTGATGAAAAGATGATGGGTGTACTTTTTCAGTTCTTTGATCACAAACACCACTGCTTCACCTTTCCAGACTATCAGTTGGTGCCTACCAAGGAAGAGTTCTCTCAGTTATTGGATATACCTATTCTTGACTATATGCCTTTCACAGGTTTAGAAGAAGTTCCCAAGCCAGAGGTCATTGCCCCAGCTTTGAATTTGAAATGGGCCGACGTGGTATCCAATTGGGAAATAAGAAGCGGAGTCAAGGGTTTTCTAGCCAAGTTCCTAATAGTGAAGGCCCAGCTATTTTGGGATGATTTGGACTTTCAGGATTTTGAGGAGGTCTTGGCTCTTCTAATTTATGGGTTAGTATTGTTCCCTAATCCATACTTACTCATAGATGTGAATTCTATCAAGATCTTCCTCTCTCGCAACCCTGTGCCTACTTTGCTCGGGGATATCTTGCATGCTCTCCACACTCGTACCATGAAGAGAAGAGGGGTTCTTATGTGCTGCATGCCATTACTGTCGAGGTGGTTTATTTCGCACCTCCCTAAGTCAGTTCTGAATAATGAAGAAGGTTTGGGTTGTTCGCAAAGGATAATGTCACTTTCTCACGCGAATATTCTCTGGTATTCCCGATCTATTGGAGATATTTCTATTATTGACCATTGTGGGGAATTCCCCAATGTCCCAATACTTGGAATTAGGGGAGGCATAACTTATAATCCCTCTTTGGCTCTGCGATAATTTGGTTACGCTCGAAGAGATGGTCCTCATGAGATGCTTATCCAGGGCATTATTTTTAACTATAAGGATGATGTTCAAGGGTATCGCCAGAGGTTCATACGAGCTTGGGGCATGGTAAACAGATCTGACGTCAAGAATTTGGGGCCGAAGACTTCCATTCCTATGGAACCTTATCTCCAATGGGTACGAGATCATGCTCAGAAACTTATGATGCCATACGTAGCCGTCTTACCAGTGATTATGGAGCCCATTGCTGAAGGGGATGTTCCCTACACGGTTCTTCATCCTGATATGCCCACTGATCTTGAAGAATTACAGAGGTCCTGGATTCAGTTGAAGAAGGAGCGAGACACCTATAGAGATAATTTTTATGCCCATGAGAAGAAGGTGTTGGAGCTCACGAAGCAGCTTCACGAAGAAAGAAATCTTAATGTTTATCTCGGCACAAAGAGGAAGCATCCATGGGAAACTTGATTTTTTTTTAGAATTTTCAATTGAAACGCCTAAAGGCAATTATATTTTGAATTCTACTAATAAAATCTTCGTTTCATTTTGGTTTGCAAATTTAAATTTCCCAAATTCCTTGAAATCATTGCATACACATGCCATACACATCAATGCATAAACAGGTCTCATAACAGGTTTCTCATATTCTTCGCTGTTTATTTCAGCAATAATGACTTATGAGAAAAGTATCAAGGATCTCCAGGCACAAAATTCCCAATTTCAGAAAATGTTCGTAGCTTTGGCTAAAGGGCAGGAAGATCTGAAGGCCCTTATTCTGAAAGATAGAAAGAAGAAGGCGAAGAAGACCGCTGGTGTTCTGAATCTGGGCAGAAGATTTAGGGGACCGTTGAAGAAAATGGTTGATCTGACCTCTTCATCCAAAGAAGGGGAGAACCAAGAGGGTGAGACAAGGGAGGAAGACCCTAGTCCAAGGGTTTCTGAAGATGAATCTAATTACAATGATGAACAGTATCCTCCCACTGAGGATAGATACAAACAGTTAGAGGATCGCCTGATACGATGGAGATCCAAAGAGTACCAGGGCAGGATTTTGAGGAGCTGGGCTTGGTATCTGGGGTTGTCATCCCACAGAAGCTCAAGGTTCCGATATTTGCAAAGTATGATGGGATTTCTTGTCCTAAGCTTCATCTTTGTTCTTATGTGAGGAAGATCCAGCCTCACACTACTGATAGGAACTTGTGGGTCCATTTCTTTCAAGACAGTCTGTCCGGGACTTAGCTTGAGTGGTTCTATCAGCTAGAGGGAGTCAATGTCCGCAACTGGGAAGATCTAGCTGCTTCTTTTTATAAGCAATATCAATATAATGTTGACCTTGCTCCTACCCGTACTCAACTCCAGAATATGTCTATGGGTGCAAGCAAAGGTTTTAAGGGCTACGCTCAGAAGTGGAGAGATTTAGTAGGGAGAGTCCAACCCCCTTTGTCTGATAGGGAGTTGGTGGACATGTTTCTTGGTATGCTATATGTTCCGTTCTTTAATCACTTGATTGGTAACTCCTCAGTTGCTTTTACTGAGCTGATATTGACTGGAGAAAGGGTAGAAGTTGGGATCCAAAGTGGCAAGATCCAGAAAGACACCTCTTCAAGTACAGTGAAAAAGCCATTCATGGGTAAGAAGGATGTCAATGTTATTTACAATCCAAGAGGTCAGAGCATAACCGAGCGTCGTCCAACGGTAGGGGCTGTGATTATACCTAGGCATGTGGCTACTCAACAACGAAATAATCAGCCACAGGTAGAAAGACCTCAAAGGCAGTTCACCTGGATCAATATGACGTTGTCTGGGGTTTTACCCTATCTGTTAATCTAACTTGGCAACCTTAAAGGAGGCTCCCAAGAATTCTAACACCACATCTCCTCGTTACAATCCAAATGCTCGGTGTGCTTATCATTCTGAGAGTCTAGGCCATGACACAAATGACTGTTGGGCTCTGAAGAATAGGATACAGGATCTGATCGAAGCGAAGGAGATTGAGTTTGATGCTCCTGAAATGCCTAATGTCATAACTACTCCCATGCCCGAGCATAACCGTGGTGTTAACGCCGTTGATACTGATCTATTTGTTACTTTTGTTGATGAGGTTCCACTTCTCTCATGACCGTCAAGAAGATTTGTTGCTAGACAGTTTATTTTCGAGATATGGTGAAGGTTGCCACATGTGTTTATCTCTGCCTTCTGGTTGTTATTTGCTGAAAGCATGTGTTCAACGCCTGATGGATAACAAAGATATTTTGTATGAAAAGACTCCATTTCCAACTGTTCTACATGAACATGTTGCTATCATAACCATTTCCGCCAATCCTTCCAAGGTCTCCTCCAAAAAACCTGTTAGGATTACATCTACTACAAGAATTGCTCCATTAATAATCACTTTTCCTGGCCATGTAACATACTCCTTGGACAAAGTTGTTCCTTAGAATTATGGTGATGACGTTTACTACCATGGCGTCAAGCAGGATTTGTTAACCATTAAAGACGAAAAAACTGAAGAGCCCCATCCTGGTATCAGTAACATTGTCGGGACCAGCAAAATTACTCGAAGTGGAATGGTTTTCTCTCTCGAGATCTCCCCGAAGACTATTTCTAAGCCTGTTGTTATTCCATTTGTTATTCCGGCTAGTACTTCTGCTACTACTCCCATCATTACTCCAATTGTTACCCCTGCCAATGAGTCATCTGGGACTCGGGGAAAAGAAGCTGTAGGTGAGCCTGCCCGAGGAGGCACCTAGAAAAGTTATTTTGGAATCCTCTAAACAAGAAATGCAGGAGATTTTAAAGATAATCAAGAAGAGAGACTACAATATGGCCGAACAACTGAGGCAGACCCCTTCAAAGATATCAATGTTGGATCTGCTATTGTGTTCCGAGGCCCATGCAAATGCTTTGATTACATTTCTCAAGACTTCACATGTGCCACAAGAAACCATCGCCGACCAATTCAAGGACTGTGTAGCCAGTTTGACTGCTGATAATGGGTTGGGTTTTTCTAATGCTGATTTGACACCCAAGGGGAGAAAGTATAATAATGCTCTGCATGTCTCGATCAAATGCAGGGGAACTACTATGGCCCATGTGATTGTTGACACTGGGTCGTCACTGAATGTTCTTCCCAAGAAGGCTCTTGATAGGCTAGATTATGAAGGCTTGACCTTAAAGCCCAGTAACATTGTGGTGAGGGCTTTCGACAGTTCAAAAAGAATGGTGCACGGGGAGGTGGACATCCCTGTCAAAGTGGGTTCCCATACCTTTGAATCCACCTTCTACGTGATAGATATCAGGCTATCTTATTCTTGTTTGTTGGGTCGCCCTTGGATCCATGAAGCTGGAGCTGTTACTTCTACGTTGCACCAAATGTTGAAGTATCTAGTGAAAGGGAAGATTGTCACCATGCATGGTGAAGAGGAGTATATGGTAAGCCATCTGAACTCTTTCAAGTATGTGGAGATGGACGGTGAGTTCATAGAGACCCCTTGTCAAAATTTTGAAGAGGTTCCCCAGACTATGGCATCAACCGAGACTATTATCAGTGTGCCAAAGATCACCAAACCTCTTTTGAAGATGGATTCTCTCAAGGACGCCAGAGCAGTAGTTGAAGAAGGTGGGTGTACCATTTGGGGACAGCTCCATGATTTTCCTTACAAAACTGACAAATTTGGTTTGGGCTTTACTTCAGGAGCTCAAAGGGATGTTCGACATGCTCGGGATGGAGGAACTCCCCTACGCATCAGCAATCATGGGGTCAATGCTATAGAAGACAATGATGAGGATTATGATATTGACAGCTGGATCTACCCTACTATCAACGGTGGACCTAGTAACTGGACGGCCAAATATTTTGTGTCGATTACTTTCGTTCAACCGTAATTGTCTTACTTGTTTTTCAGATTTGTAATAAACAATATAAACTCTATGGCCATGTGTCTTACCCGAGCCACAATGGTTTATTTGTGAGGGTTATTATATGCCATTATCATATGTCATCAATAAAACATTAGACGTTCTTGCATACGAATTTTGCGCTCTCTATTTTTCTTTTCTCGTTTTCACTTTATCAAAACAGCTATACTCTTACACACACTCACATATCAAACTGCAGATCCATATCCACCTTGGATCCCATTGATAACAGTTCTGCTATTACTAGTTATGACTTCGAAAATCCGATCAACCAAGTCGAGGACAAAGGTGAGGAAGATTGTGAGGTACCTGGAGAACTTGCTAGACTGTTATAGCAGGAAGAGAGGGCTATACAGCCTCATGAAGAGCTAGTTGAGACAATAAACTTGGGCATGGAGGTGGACAGAAAAGAAGTCAAGATTGGCGCAAATCTGGAGCTTAGTGTCCAACAGCGGTTGGTACAGATGTTGCATGACTATGTCGAGATCTTCGCCTGGTCATATGAAGACATGCCTGGTTTTGACACTGATATTATGGTTCATCATCTTCCGACTAAAGAAGATTTCCCTTCGCTAAAGCAAAAGGTCCACCGTATGCACCCTGAAATGTCATAGAAGATCAAAGCAGAGGTTATGAAACAGTTCAACACTGGGTTCTTAGCTGTCACCTCCTATCTGCAGTGGGTTTCTAATATGGTCCCGGTACCTAAGAAAGACGGTAAAGTGAGAATGTGTGTGGACTACAGAGACCTGACTAGGGCAAGCCCCAAGGATGACTTCCCGCTTCCCCACATCAATGTTCTGGTTGACAATGCCGCATAACATAAAATCTTTTCCTTCGTGGATGGTTTCTCTGGCTACAACCAGATCAAGATGGAACCCGAAGACATGGAGAATACACAACCTTCGTCATACAGTGAGGCACTTTCTGTTACAAGGTGATGCCTTTTGGGTTGAAGAATGCTAGGGAAACTTATCAGCGAGCCATGGTAGCATTGTTCCACGATATGATTCACCATGAGATAGAGGTCTATGTTGATGACATGATAGCCAGGTCTCAAAATGAGGAAGAACACCTTGATCATCTACAAAAGCTGTTTGACAGGTTGAAGGCATACAAGTTGAGGTTAAATGCGAATAAGTGAACCTTCGGGGTAAGGTCTGGTAAACTTCTGGGGTTCATCGTCAGTGATAAAGGTATTCAGGTAGACCCTACAAAGGTGAAGTCCATACAAGAGATGTGGGCTCCCCGTACTGAGAAGGAAGTTAGAGGTTTCTTGGGACGCCTAAATTATATCGTCGGGTTCATTTCACATCTGACTACTACTTGTGAGCCAATCTTCAAACTTCTGAAGAAAGATCAAGTAGTAAAGTGGAAGAATGAATGTCAGGTCGCCTTTGACAGAATCAAGGAATACCTTCAAGAACCACCAATTCTGATGCCTCCGATTGAAGGAAGACCTTTGATATTGTACTTAACAGTGCTAGACAATTCAATAGGGTGTGTGTTGGGGTAGCATGACGAGTTTGGTCGAAAAGAGCATGCAATATACTACATTAGCAAAAAATTTACCGACTGTGAGACAAGATACTCACTGCTCGATAAAACTTGATGCGCTTTGGCATGGGCTGCTCGCCGACTAAGACAGTATATGCTGACCTACATTACTTTGTTGATATCTAAGATGGATCCAATCAAGTACATCTTCGAGAAGCCCGCTCTCTCCGGAAGAATAGCAAGATGGCAGATGATCTTAACCGAATACGATATCTAATATACAACCCAAAAAGCAATCAAGGGAAGTGTATTAGTTGATCATTTTGCTCATCAGGCCGTGGATGACTACCAGGCCACGAATTTTGAGTTCCCGGACGAGCATATTATGCTAGTAACTGACTATGAAGAACCTGGACCGGATGAAGGACCTGAAGACGGATCTCGATGGACTATGGTTTTTGACGGGTCTTCGAACGCACTCGTTAATGGCATTGGTGCTATAATCATATCCCCCGAGGGCTGTCATTCTCCTTTCATTTCCCGACTATGCTTCAATTGTACCAACAACATGGCGGAGTATGAAGCATGCATCATGGGTCTCAAAGATGTTATCGACCTGAGGATCAAGTTCTTAAACATTTTCGGGGATTCAGCCTTGGTGATAAGTCAGATCCAGGGAGAATGGGATACAAAGCACCCGAATCTCATCCTGTACAAAGAGCACGTGCTGACATTTCTCCCACACTTTGAGGAGGTAACCTTTGAACATTTCCCACGAGAGGAGAATCAGTTAGCAGATGTGCTAGCTACCATGTCTTCTATGTTCAAGGTCAGGTGGGACAATGAAGCTCCCCGAATCACCATTGAGAGGTTGGATGAACCAGCATACTGCTGTGAAATTGATACTGAAGAGGTAGTAGACAAACCTTGGTTTCACGAAGTAAAAAGGTATCTTGAGACTCAAGAGTATCCCGAGGGGGCATCTGTCAATGATAAGAAGTTTCTGAGAAGATTCACCGTAAAATTCTTCCTCATTAATGGAATCCTCTACAAGCGCAACCATGACTCTACCTTACTGCGGTGTGTAGACAAGAGTGAAGTAGAGAGGATTATGGCAGATTTACATGAAGGTACCTTCGGAACCCCTTCAAGTGGACATACCATGGCTAAAAATATCGTACGGGCAGGATACTATTGGTCCACTATGGAAGCAGACTGGTACAAGCACTCCCGAACTTGTCACAAATTCTAGATCTATGCTGATAAGGTGTATGTGCCTCCGGTTCCTTTGAATATATTGACGGCTCCTTGGCCCTTTACAATGTGGGGTATTGACATGATTGAAGAGATTAGACCTACCCCTTCTAATGGGCATTGCTTCATCCTGGTGGCCATTGATTACTTCACGAAGTGGGTTAAGGCTGCCTCCTTTGCTACCGTTACCAAGAATGTTATGGTGCGTTTTATCAAGCATGACCTGGTTTGTCGTTACGGTGTCCCCGAAAGAGTCATCACAGACAATGGTATGAATCTCAATAACACGATGATCACTGAACTCTGTAAGCAATTCAAGTTCCAGCACCATAATTCTTCCTCTTACCGACCGAAGATGAATGGCGCTGTAGAGGCTACTAACAAGAACATCAAAAAGATCATACAGAAGATGACGGTGACATACAAAGACTAGCATGAGATTTTACCATTTTCTCTTCATGGGTACCGCACGAACATCGACAGGGGAAACACCATACTCTCTAGTATATGGTATAGAGGTTGTCCTACCTATTGAGGTCCAGATCCCTTCTCTGAGGATTATGAAGGATGTGAGTTTGAAAGAAGATGACTGGATCCAGACTCGACTTGATCAACTGAATATGATCGATGAAAAGAGACTTACTACTGTCTGTCACGGTCAAATGTATCAAAAATGGATGATCAAGGCTTTCAACAAAAAGGTCAGGCGCCAAGCATATCAAGTCGGGGATCTAGTGATCAAGCACATCATATTGTCGCAAGGTGATCCCAGGGGAAAATGGACTCCCACATACGAAGGGCCATTTGTGATCAAAAGCATTTTTTCGAGTGGAGCCATGATTATGACCACCATGGACGGTGACGACCTCCCTCACCCTGTCAATGCGGACATAGTGAAAAGATACTACGCATGATTAAAGACCTGCTAGGTTGACTGGCCTAGGCAAAAATAAGGGCTTCCCGGCCAACCAAAAGGTTTCAGGCAAAAATTATGGATGGAAACAAAAAAAATATGTACACCCGGAAAGTCGAAAACCTGAAAAGGAGGCTTGGGCAAAAAAGGGTATCCCGGTGGACTGAAAATCCGAAAGGGCGGTCCAGGAAAAAGTTGGGGATTTAAAGCATATCACTATGTCCCATTGGATCACCTTGCGACCAGACTTCAGCATCATCTATTAAGCTCAAATGGAACCAATCAATCTAGTCAGCTTCGGGCAAGTAGCAAAGTGATGAGACGCTCGAAGACATAGCGACAATAGCAGAATTAAAACTCAATGGGATTATTACACATAGTTGTTTTCTTCTCTTTTTACACAATATTGTATAGCTTTCATTTTCATGGCGGTGTTCTCTTACTAGAGCGTCAGCTTCCTTGTACAAAAGTGCCTGTTATAGGCCGACTTTAGAAATTAATACAAGTCATTTTTACAAAACCATTTGTTTTTCTTTTTCTGTTTTGTTTTGCAAAAACGTCCAATGATTTATTCTTGACATATGCATTTGAATATGATTGCTATTTACAAATATTCGCATAAGAAATGGAAAGACAGTTGTTTATAACTTAAGAAACAGGGGCAAAAGGTAAAAAACCATGGCAATCCCGACAGTTACTCCTTCCGACAAGTACAAGGGCATGGACAACTTTGAAACAAAGTCACCATTACATGCGACCCCATGACGTCTACACTCTCCATAGATTAGGGGCAACCAAAGCTTTTACATCGGCTTCCCCAAATAGAAGTTACTTTCCCCATCCAAGTTCCTTCAGATAGTCGACGTCCATATTCCCCAGCCGAATTTTATAATCGCAAGCGATTCATAAATTTATATTCCAAGAAGAGTTTATTTCTCTGAATATAGAAGCCTAATCCCCAACAAAGTTTATTCCTCCATCTACGGAAGTTCATCCCCCAGCGGAGTTTATTTCTCTGAATCAGCAAAATCTTACAGCCAAGCATCTCCTCTCTCAGAAAGAGTTATTCCCCCGCAGATTTATCCTCAAGAGGAGTCTCTCCCTGGCAGAATATTCACAAGCAGAAAGGAGTAAATCCACGGCATAGTCATCTCAGTTCACCATCCCCAGCAGAAGTAGAAGAACCACTTTTTCTACAACAGTCAGGAACTCAATTTCCAGTACTCTTCAGTAGCAGTCAGGGATTTATTTTCCCTGACTCAGATATGTCACAATAGCATTTCATGTTCATACATCATGATGTATGCATACATATTGCATACAACATAATCTCATTTATTTTGAGAACATCATCACACAATGCATTTCATGCATCGCATATAATTAATCATGTACCTTTTCAGGAAAGAGGGTTATCATCAACAATTCCAACAGTTCAAGATTAAATCTATGAAGCTATACATGTCATATCTGTAGAAAACTAATGGAAAATCAGTTCCCGAAACCAAACAGGTTAAATAATCTACATGATCAAATGAGGCAGCCCTACTACCCAGGCTTTATTTCGAAGTAACCCTACTACCCAGGTTTCTTCTCACAGCCCTACCACCCAGGCTTTCATTTTGAAGAAACTCTACCACCCAGGTTCCTTCTCATAGCCCTACTATCCAGGCTTCATTTTGAAGTAACCCTACTACCCAGGTTCCTTCTCACAGCCCTACTACCCAGGTTTCTTCTCATAACCCTACTATCCAGGCTTTTATTTTGAAGTAACCCTATTACTGAGGTTCCTTCTGTTAGAACAAAGTTTGAATCTACTACCCTAAGTTTAAGTTTTGATGATAACAAAATGCAAAGATATATTAATTGTATGATTCATGTAGAACATATATGCTGCCTAAGAAATTACATTCTGTTTTATAGAAACTCTGATGGGCATCAGCAAGAGAACATCATCATCAGCATCAGAAGATGAGATATCAACATCAGCATCAAAAGATGTTATATCATATGCCAGAATCAGAAGATCAACTTGTGCTTACGCTGAAGCGTGATGAACATATTTGCGCGTAACAATCTGAACTCTGATTAAGACAACAACAGTTCATTAGCACCTAAGCAGCGTCAGAATGAGCCAAATCCAGAACACGTTTAAGTGGCAACGGTACTGTGCATTTAAGATGCTTTATTACCAACGGCATCATTCCAGACAAGATCTGCTTAATAAGGAAAGAATGTTATTGGCATTGAAACAGAATTAACGGACTCCAACGTACCATTTTCCAATTCTATTTAAACAACTCAGTGAAGATTGAATTGGCTAATGCTCTACAACACTCTACACGCCTAAAGCTATTCTTCATCTTCCTCACTCTCAGTTTGCTAAAGCTCTCAAATTCCTTACTCAATTATTTTAGCACTCTAGTTCTCATAAGCTTAAATTGTGTAGTATCACAGTTGTGATAAATAGTTTTTGTAGAAAACATTCAACACGCTTAGATTTCAATTATCTGTAAGAAAGTATTTCCTTGAGAAACCGGTTTGTGGTTTAACTCAAGAAGGCTTTAGAAGTTGTTAAAGCAGTTGTAATATTCAGTTGAATATAGTGGATTAAGACCTCGTTGGAAAGAGGCGAAATCACCTTAACGGGTGGACTGGAGTAGTTTGAGATCAAACGAACCAGGATAAAAATACTGTGTTGACTGTAATTGATTTCAAGTTTTTACAATTCAACCCCCCTTCTTGTGTTTTTCACTTCTTCAATTGGCATCAGAGCGCCTGGTTCTGAGCTAAAACACTTAACCGTGTCAGTACAAGATCCAGCGTCAGAAAAACACAATGGCAGGAACTTATCAACACACCAGCAATGACAACAATGAAGACAGAGACAGATTCAGCAGCAAACCTCCAGTCTTTGATGGAGAAAATTTTGATTACTGGAAAGACAGAATTGAAAGCTTCTTTCTGGCACATGATGTTGATCTGTGGGATATGGTGACAGATGGATACACGCACCCAGTGAATGGAAGCGGTCAGAAGATTGACAGGAAAGCAATGTCTGATCAACAAAAGCGTGACTTCAAAAATCACCACAAGGCGAGAACCATTCTTCTCAGCGCCATCTCTTACATTGAATATGAAAAGATCTCTAACAGAGACACAGCAAAGAACATGTTTGACTCACTCGGAATGACGCATGAAGGCAACATTCAGGTCAAAGAAACTAAAGCTCTTGCGCTCATTCAAAAGTATGAGGCATTCAAAATGGAAGAAAGTGAATCCATTGAAACAATGTTCTCAAGATTCCAAATTTTGGTGGCTGGTCTCAAGGTTCTGGACAAAGGATACTCTACTACTGATCACGTCAAGAAGATCATCAGAAGCTTGCCAAAGTAGTGGAGGCCAATGGTTACAGCGCTGAAGCTAGCTAAAGATCTCAACAAAATTTCTCTGGAGGAACTTATCAGCTCCCTCAAAAGTCATGAGATAGAGCTAGAAGCTGATGAACCTCAGAAGCAAGGTAAGCCTTTAGCATTAATATCTAACAAAAAATATGAGTCTAAAGTTTTGCAGGCAGTTGAAGAAACATCTGATGGATCCTCATCAGAAGAAGACGAACTTTCTCTCCTCTCCAGAAGAGTGAACCAACTGTGGAAGCAGAGGCAAAGGAAGTTCAGGAATCCCAGAAGATCTGATCAGAATGAGTCCTCTTCCAGATACAGAAGTTCAGATTCTTCCTCTGGATACAGAAGATCTGAAGGCTCCTCAGGAAGCAGAAAGCCAAACACCAAGGACATCATCTGCTATAAATGCAATGAGCAAGGACACTACAAGAGTGACTGCCCAAAGCTTCAGAGGGAAAAGCCCAAAAAGAAGTTTGGAAGAGAAAAGAAGAAAAGTATCATGGCTACATGGGATGACTCTGACTCGTCTAAAGCTGACTCAGAATCAGATGATGAGAGAGCAAACATAGCTCTCATGGCCAACATTTCAGAAGACAGTGAAGCTTCTGAATCAGGCTCAGAATCAGACACTGAAGAGGTATTTCCTGACTTTGCAATTAATTTTACTAAGGCTGAACTTGCTGAAAGCCTTAACGAAATTCTGGAAAGGTACCAGCAGATTAGAGTTAAATTCAGAAACCTGAAAAGGAATCTTGAATCTGACTCTGATAAGACTGAGAGTCTTAAATTGGAAAATTCTGAGCTGAAAAATAAAATTTCAAAGTTAGAAAATGTTTTACAAAACTCCAAGAAGGAAACAATTTCTGAAACTCCCAGCAGCGCTGATGAGATCATCAAGGAGTATGATCATAGCTTTCAGAAGTTCCTTGCTAAAAGCATAGATAGAAGCATAATGGCTTCAATGATCTATGGAGTTAGCAGAAACGACAGAAAGGGAATAGGATACCAAGGTAAGGTACCTACACCAAAGAATGCCATGGATTTAACTATTAAACACACTCCTCTGAACTCACATTTTGTGTATGGTCACACACATGATATTAAATACACTAGTAGTAAGTATTCTGTGAAACAAAAATTCAACCAGAGTTTTGGTAAATCTAACAAATAAGGACCCAAGAAAATTTGGGTACCTAAGGATAAAATAATACATGTTGCAGATATCTTTAGCAGCAAATCAGAAACACCACTCATGGTACCTGGACTCTGGCTGCTCGCGACACATGACGGGAAGAAGGCATATGTTCCAAAGCCTAGAACTTAAGCCTGGAGGCCACGTTGGCTTTGGAGGCAATCAGAGGGGAAAGATCATTGGCTCTGGAACTGTAGGTAATGGAAATCTTCCCTCTATAAATAATGTTCTGCTAGTAGATGGATTAATGCATAATTTGTTATCCATAAGTCAATTAAGTGATAACGGTTATGATCTAATCTTTAATCAAAAATCATGTAAAGCTGTTAGTCAGAAAGATGGGACTATCCTATTTAATGGAAAGAGGAAAAACAACATTTATAAAATCAAACTTTCTGAACTGAAAAGTCAGAATATAAAGTGTCTTCTGTCTGTTAACAACGAGCAATGGATCTGGCACAGAAGATTGGGGCATGTTAGTATGAGAAGAATATCTCAGATTAACAAACTCAATCTGGTCAGAGAACTTCCTAATCTGAAGTTCAATTCAGATGCTCTGTGTGAAGCATGTCAGAAAGGCAAGTTTGCAAAACCTTCTTTCAAATCTAAAAATTTTGTTTCTACCTCTAAGCCATTAGAACTTCTGCACATTGACTTATTTGGACCAGTTAAAACTGCTTCAGTCAGTGGCAAGAAGTATGGGTTAGTAATCGTAGATGACTATAGCAGATGGACATGGGTAAAGTTCTTAAGACACAAGGACGAGTCACACTCTGTGTTTGTTACCTTCTGTAACAAAGTTCAGAATGAAAAGGATCTTAGAATCGTTAAAGTCAGAAGTGATCATGGTGGAGAGTTTGAAAACAAAGATTTTGAGTCATTCTTTAATGACAGAGGCATTCTGCATAATTTCTCTTGTCCTAGAACTCCCCAACAAAATGGAGTTGTAGAATGAAAGAACAGAACATTGCAAGAAATGGCCAGAACCATGATCAATGAGACAAACGTTGCTAAGATCTTCTGGGCAGAGGCAATAAACACAGCGTGCTACATTCAGAATAGAATCTCAATAAGACCTATTCTGGAAAAGACTCCATATGAATTGTGGAAGAACAGAAAGCTAAACATTTCATATTTTCATCCATTTGGATGTACTTGCTTTATGTTAAATACAAAAAATTATTTGAACAAGTTTGACTCTAAAGCACAGAAGTGTATTATGTTAGGATACTCTGAACGCTCAAGAGGGTACAGAGTATACAATACAGAAACACAGATTGTGGAAGAATCAATCAGTGTTCGTTTTGATGATAAGCTTGACTCTGAAAAGTCAAAGCAGAATGAAGTTTTTGCAGGTATGGAAGTTGAATTTACAGGTTCTGAAGACAAGTCATTAGAAGCTTTCAACAAAGACACTCCTTCAACGTCTGAAAGGAGCACTGCTGGCAATCCTACAACAGCTGCTGATCAACCTCAGAAGAGACTACCCAGAAGCAGCTTGGATCACCCAGAAGAAACTATCTTAGGGAGAAAGGAAGATCCAATCAGAACAAGAGCCAGCTTCAGAAACTCTGAAGAATCCCTCATGGGACTTGTGTCTCTGATTGAACCTTCTTCTATTGATGAAGCACTTCTGGACAACGACTGGATTCTAGCAATGCAAGAAGAGCTGAATCAATTCACTAGAAATGACGTATGGGATCTTGTTCCCAGACCAAAAGGATTCAACGTCATTGGAACAAGATGGGTGTTCAGAAACAAGCTGAACGAACAAGGTGAAGTTATCATAAACAAAGCACGACTGGTAGCACAAGGTTATAGTCAGCAAGAGGGGATAGACTATACAGAAACCTTTGCTCCAGTCGCCAGGTTAGAATCTATCAGACTTTTAATTTCGTTTGCTATTAATAAAGGCATCACTCTGTATCAGATGGATGTCAAGAGTGCATTCTTAAATGGTTATATAGAAGAAGAGGTTTATGTGCACCAACCCCCTGGTTTTGAAAGTACAAAAAATCCAGAATATGTTTTCAAACTAAAGAAGTCACTATATGGTCTGAAACAAGCTCCCAGAGCTTGGTATGAAAGACTAAGTAACTTTCTGTTAGAAAATGAATTCACCAGAGGGAAGGTGGACACTACCTTATTCTGTAAGTCAGTTAAGAATGACATCTTAGTCTGTCAAATTTACGTTGATGATATTATTTTTAGATCTACTAATTCTTCTCTTGGAAGAAAATTTGCTAAGTGTATGCAGGCAGAATTTGAGATGAGCCTCATGGGAGAACTGAAATTCTTTCTGGGAATTCAGATCAATCAGAATCCTGAGGGAACTTACATTCATCAGAGCAAATATGTCAGAGAACTTCTGAAGAAATTTGACCTCTCAGAATGTAAGCCATCAAAGATTCCAATGCACCCCACGTGCATTCTGGAAAGAGAAGAGGTAAGAAAAAAGGTAGAACAGAAGGTCTATAGAGGTATGATTGGTTCTCTCCTTTATCTGACGGCTTCAAGGCCTGATATCTTATTCAGCGTATGTATTTGTGCTAGATTCCAATCAGATCCTAGAGAATCTCACTTAACAGTTGTTAAGCGAATTTTCAAGTATCTGAAAGGTACTACTAATCTGGGTTTATTTTATAGAAAATCTAGTGATTACAGCTTAGTAGGCTACTGCGATGCTGACTTTGCTGGAGACAGAGTAGAGCGTAAAAGTACTTCTGGAAGCTGCCAGTTTCTGGGAGAAAATCTGATCTCTTGGTCCAGCAAAAGGTAATCCACAATTGCGCTATCAACAGCAGAAGTTGAGTACATAGCAGCAGCAGAATGTAGCACACAAATGCTCTGGATGAAAAGTCAGCTTGAAGACTTCCATATTTTTTAGAGTAACATCCCTATACTCTGTAACAATACCTCTGCCATTTGCTTAAGTAAAAATCCTATTTTGCATTCTAGGGCTAAGCATATAGAAATAAAGCATCACTTCATTAGGGACTATATTCAGAAAGGAATTTTGAACTTAAAATTTATTGATACAGACCATCAATGGGCTGATATCTTCACTAAACCTCTTTCTGAAGATAGGTTCAATTTCATTCTGAAACATCTCAGCATGAAACTCTGCCCAGAGTGAAAATGTTTTAATTTTATATATTAACCTTCAGAATGTATTTTCTTTTTACTGTGAACTTCTGATCAATCTTCTTTCAGAAAGATAGACATGCAGATTGTATCAGACTCTATTCTTAAAGATCTGAGCGTTTCAGCTCAAGGATAGACGTGTTGCTCACTAAATCAAACAAGTGTCATCCAATCATCAGCAAATCTCTGAAGCAGAACATGCGTGCACGCTTCTGAGAAGGCAAAATGCTGATTGGGTGCATTGAGACACATGTCTGGTAACCGTTTCAAGTATCTTTCTCAAATCCCCCAAAATCAACAAGCATTAAATGCACGTAATCATGAGTTAAACTGTAATCATGAATTAATTCTCTTTCTTAAAACCGTTTACGTTTTCAAAACTCATTTTGAAATCTATTTAAGCACATTAACATCATTCATTAAACTTTTACCGTTTCTTACAATCATCCAAAGATTTTCTGCATTTTTACTTGTGTATTCATCCTTCTCAAAAGAAACCCTTTTCTCAAAACTTTTTCTCAGAAAACCCTAAGTGTGAACATGGCAACCTCTAGCAATGTTTCTGCAGGTTCTCAGAAGGAGGCTTCATCTGAACAATACAAAATTCCCTTCAGAACGCTCCTTACACCAGTGAAGAACTTGGAAGTGTTGTCTGAACTGATTGTTGATTTCTCCAGTCTGAAAGAAAATGGATTCGATTTGACAGAAGAAGTTAGGGCACAAGGATGGGAGAGATACTTTGATAGGTTGATGGGTCCAACGTTCCCTGTATTGGTCAAGGAATTCTGGATTCATGCGTCTTCATCAACACATCAAGTTACTTCCTACGTAATGGGAAAGAAGATTGTGATCACTGAGGATCACATTGCTAGACTAATTGGATACAACGGTGGTGGCATCCGTTGTATCGACATGGCAGAAAGATGCTCAGATGCTGCTGTCATTGCAAGAGAGATTTTCACCCATGGGGTACCCAGCAGCAAAATCAGAGACTTAAAGGATCAGCACAGAATATGGGCGAAGATTATTCTGGGGTGCTTCAATCACAGGAAGCCCACAGGCTCTCCTGATTATATAAACATAGATCAGCAGTTTCTGATCTATTTTATTAATCAGAAGGTAAAGATTAACTTGGCTCATCTTCTGTTTAATCACCTCAGGACCAGCGTCAAGGAGACAAGAGAAGAAGAAAGGACAAAAAGGGATTGGATACCCTTTGGCAGGTTAATATCAGATATTCTGACTGAGAATAGGCTGATAGAACACCTCACAGAAGCACAGGAATTAAGTTCTATTGAACCTACTATTGGCAAGCCTCTGAATGCCAAGAATCTGAAGAAAATGAAACTGATAGAGAATATCATAAAGGCGCCCAGCGTCACTCCTCTTGCTGACATCACCAGCAGAAGAGTCCCTCTGGACGACTTTCCAATATTTTCTGAGATTGACTCTAAACCAGTCATTGTTCTCAGATACTTGGACGCTTGCAAGGCTGATGGCACAGATCCCACTCTAAACATAAAAGATCTGCACCGGAAAAATCCAGAAGTTATTGTGAAGAAGACAAAGAAAAGAAAGGCTACTTCCGAAGGACCATCCCAGCAGAGCCCTAAGAAGAGAGGTAATCTATCTGCTGCTAATGTTTTAAATTCTTCTGCTATTCCAACATCAATCCCAACCCCAGCTTCATATGAACTCCCAATCCCCATACCAACCATTGATGAAACCGAACTAGAGGCTGACCCTTCTGAGTCACTGACTCCCAGGAGATCCCGCACCAAATCCCAAACTCCAAAACCCACAACATCAACAGAATCAGAACTTGACAAAGTTCTTTCTGAAATTGATCAACGTTCTTCCGCTCCCCTCTCAGAAAATCCAAACACTCAACCAGAAACTGCCCACTCTCCTCAACCAGAACATACTCTCTCACCCATACCCATACCATAAATTCCACTTCCCTCTCCATAACCAGAACTTCATCCACTTTCACCTCAACCATCACCTCCACATCATGAGTTTCAACACTCTGAAACTCCATCACCTGAACCTCTTTCACCTCAATCCTCTGAACCTCAACCCTTGGCAATTCAACTGCCATGTGGTACAACTGTAAACATACCCCAACTGCCATCCTCACCAGAAACTACCCCTCCAAATACTCCAAACAGTCCAATTGTCATTTCTGACTCTCCCACTCCATCTCCCAAACAAACTACAGAAGACCACAGCAGGACCTTCATTGATTTAACAATCCTTGATCGTCTTGCTGACCGCAAAAATAAAATAGCCATCCCCAAACCCAAACAACTAGATGTTGGTGCTGGCATTTTGAATTTTGAAACAGGCTTGCAGAATTGGATTGCTTCTCTAAAGCAGGTTTGTCCTGGGATGATTGATCCTGCTGCCTCAGACCAACTCTGGACACGTTTCATAATGTGGGTACGCGCTCAAGCCCTCAAGCTGCAAGACATAAATTATGAACAGGCACAACAGAACTTCAGCAAGCTGCTGAAGGAAGTTGAAAGTCAGCTGCCCAAGGAGGAAGTGCTCTTTCTGGATAGTGAGCCATGGTCTGAGAAGCGTCCAGCTTCAAAAGTGCATCCAGCAGAAGATCAGACAACTCAAGCTGAAAAGGTTAGTCAAGCTGAAGATGTTGCAGAAAGCTCTCAAGTATCCTGCTTCTGACGTTTCTCAAGCTGCCTTGGACAGGCAGACTCTGGAAGAGCTGAAGTAGAATGATATTCGTCTGCAGCAAAGAATGGATGAGAATGATCAGAAGATGAAGGAAAGGATGGATGTGCAAGACAGCAAGATTGATACAGTAGTCAGCATGGTGCACAAGCAGAATGAAACTGCTGATCAGATTAAGACAATGCTAGAGACTCTGTTCACACGCCTTCCACCCCAACCTTAGTTTTTCATTCATGATGTTTTCATGCTTTTTCTTTCCATGTTTTCTGTACTCTCTTCTATGCCTTGAATTAAATATAACAGTTTTTCTGCTCTGATCATTTTAGCTTATATTACTTGCACTTTTTTATTACTGACAAAAAGGGGGAGAACAAGAATGATATTTTTCAATAACGGATTACTGAGACAAAAAGTCTCAAACATTCTAACACTCTGATATACTTGAATGTTTTCTGTTTTGCATAAGCCTACAGGTACAAGAAGTTAATCATCTCTGATACACTGAAGCTCTGATATTCTGATCTGATACACTGAAGCTCTGATATTCTGATGTTCAAAAAAAGTCAATAAAGATCTGATCCTCAAAGACTCATGGAATTAAAAAGGGAAGTAATAAACTCAGGGGGAGTATCTCCGATCTAAACTCTTATATCTCTCTATCCCTTATCTTTGATAACTTCCTACTTAATTCTGATACTCTTTACTATTTGGTTATCTCTGATACTTTTCACGTTAATTTTCAATTAAAAAATATCTAGTTTTTGTCATCATCAAAAAGGGGGAGATTGTTAGAACAAAGTTTGAATCTACTACCCTAAGTTTAAGTTTTGATGATAACAAAATGCAAAGATATATTAATTGTATGATTCATGTAGAACATATATGCTGCCTAAGAAATTACATTTTGTTTTACAGAAACTCTGATGGACATCAGCAAGAGAACATCATCATCAGCATCAGAAGATGAGATATCAACATCAGCATCAGAAGATGTTATATCAGATGCCAGAATCAGAAGATCAACTTGTGCTTACGCTGAAGCGTGATGAACATATCTGCGCGTAACAATCTGAACTCTGATTAAGACAACAACAGTTCATCAGCACCTAAGCAGCGTCAGAATGAGCCAAAGCCAGAACACGCTTAAGTGGCAACGGTACTGTGCATTCAAGATGCTTTATTACCAACGGCATCATTCCAGACAAGATCTGCTTAATAAGGAAAGAATGTTATTGGCATTGAAACAGAATTAACGGACTCCAACGTACCATTTTCCAATGCTATTTAAACAACTCAGTGAAGATTGAATTGGCTAATGCTCTACAACACTCTACACGCCTAAAGCTATTCTTCATCTTCCTCACTCTCAGTTTGCTAAAGCTCTCAAATTCCTTACTCAATTATTTTAGCACTCTAGTTCTCATAAGCTTAAATTGTGTAGTATCACAGTTGTGATAAATAGTTTTTGTAGAAAACATTCAACACACTTAGATTTCAATTATCTGTAAGAAAGTATTTCCTTGAGAAATCGGTTTGTGGTTTGACTCAAGAAGGCTTTAGCAGTTGTTAAAGCAGTTGTAATATTCAGTTGAATATAGTGGATTAAGACCTCGTTGGAGAGAGGCGAAATCACCTTGACGGGTGGACTGGAGTAGTTTGAGATCAAACGAACCAGGATAAAAATATTGTGTTGACTGCAATTAATTTCAAGTTTTTACAATTCAACCCCCCTTCTTGTGTTTTTCACTTCTTCACCTTCTCATAACCCTACTATCCAGGCTTTCATTTCACTGAACCACAACCAATCGTTCATACTACTTCTCGTTAACCTAGGGCGTATCCTGTTACCCAAGCTTCTTATGAGAACCCTCTCTTTGATTATCATTTATTTCTAGTCAAGAAGATCTTGCTGATTTTGAAGAAGTCACAGAACAATTTCAGACTTTAGATAAGAGAATGAGGTCCAAGGAAGGCAATGAGTTCTTCAGTGTTAATGCTGGCAACATGTGCTTAGTTTTTAACCATGTGATGCCTACCAAGTTCAAGACTCCATATTTTGAAAAGTACTGAGGGAACTCATGTCCAAGAAGCCATTTGGTCATGTACTTCAGAAAGATGGTTGCGTACACCAACAATCAAAAGATGATCATCCATTGCTTTCAAGACAGCTTGAGTGGTGCTTTACTCAAGTGGTATATGGGATTAGAGGAGAATCATATACACGTCTTCCAGGACTTAGCTTGTGCTTTTATGAAGCAATAAAAGTACAACTTTGACATGACACCTGATCACCGTCAACTGCAGAGCATGTTTTAGAATGAAAGATAATCCTTCAAAGAGTATGCTCAACATCGGGGGAAATTAGCTTCTCAAGTTGAACCACCTCTAGCTGAGAAAGAGCTGACTAGCATGTTTATGGATACATTGTCTCCTTTATTTTTGGAAAAGATGATTGGTAGTTTCTCTTCTAGCTTTATAGATCTGTTTATTATTGGACAAAGACTTAAAGAAGGTTTAAAGAAAGGTAAGGTTATCAAGGCTGAACCTTCTAATGCTAAGAAATCTTATGGGAATTTTCAAAATAAAATGGAAAATGGAACAATGTTGTCTATAGTCAGAAGATAGGACTTTGTCAGGGTACTCAGTTTATTGAACCCTTTATTGCAATTATTTCTCTTGTTGCCAGCACCCAGCAAACTATAACTCCTTGTCGTCAGTTTGGTGGACAAAATCAGATTCACAATAGGGTTAACTTTGATCTTATTCCATGACTTATACTGAGTTTTATCCATATTTGGTCCATAAAGGGTTGATTACAACTAGGGTTATGCCTCCTCCTCCAGTTCCTCTCCCAGAAGGTTTCAGATCTGATCTTCATTGTCCTTTCCATCAAGGTGCAACAAGTCATAATTTGGAAAGGTGTTTCCCTCTGAAGGCAAGATTTTAAGAGTTAGTTAGGTAGAAGATTCTTTCTTTCAATGATACCAATCCCAATGTTGTTAGCAATCTGTTGCCATGCCAGGCTAAGTGAAGCTTCAGTCGGTTCAGACTAAATTCTCCTTAATAAGTTGATTCAACAAGGACGACTCATCTTGCATTCAATTAAACTTTGTTTCATTTTTGTTTGTACTTTCCATTCGACTACTACTATTTTCCTTTTAAATTGTATGTTCTTTGTTTTGTCAATGAGAATTTTGAATCTTTTAATCAATTTATGGTTTCAATTATCCCTTGTTTTACTTTCTTTATTAAATTTTTGTTTATGCAAAGATTGGAGGGAGGATGATGAAAACAAAGTACCCATATTTGTTGTTAGTATGCTTTCAAATAAAACTTAGCTGACGATGTAAGACATTATTTCAACTTCCAAACACTGGAGAAATAAGTAAATTAATCCCCTATCAACCCCTTTGAGCCTAGAAGATGGAGTTTCTTTATGTTACGAAAAAACCACAATCTTAACCTGGGGCAGGGTAGTTTCTCAGTTAATTTGCAAGAGAATTTTACAAGGAACTTTTCTATAGAGGTTGTTATCAAGTTTCTTTCACACACATCAGTGTAGAAGATTTCATACAAGTCAAATATCAGATGATGGTTCCCGAAATTATTAAACCAGACAATAATTATCTTTCCAGAAAAAAGAATAAAAAATTCAAATAAAAACCCGCTAATTCAAAACATGTTAAGGAGACTTAGGAAAAATTAGGGCATCCGCTGACTTTAAATTCAAAACAAAGTAGTTCAAGCAAACTTTAGGGATAACAAAAGTAAAAAAAAAATATTGGTCACAACAATCCTTAACAAAAACAACAAAATGTTGTAAAAAGAAGTAACTTTCATCTCAAGAATCTCTTAGCTTCTGAGCCATCATCGTCATATCAGTGCTGCAATTCCAAAATCTCTTGGAACCATAATGCGTAGGTTGATTTAACTGAGTATAGGATTAAAGATCATCACGAATAATGGGGTGGGTACAAATATACTTTTAGCCTGTATCTTTTGTTTCATAAACTGTGAACCAGACCATATTATAACCCTCAAAAGAACTAATTGAAGCTAGGTTTACTTTGAAAGCATACTACAACAAGGTTGCATCAACTGACTCCCAAGTTTCCACTAATATTTTTCTCTTGGCATTATGTCTTTGCTTTATATTTTACTTTAAACCATTTTTCTTTAACTAGTGATCCTTTGGTTCATCTTTTACTTTAAATGTTTAAACCATTATGTTTTAGCCAGTGAACTCTTTGCTTTCTCATCAATGATGTTATTCCAATAGTAATTTTGGTTTTAATCTTTTGCACGAGCTTTGCATTAAAACTACCATTTTTGAATGAATAATTTTATTTGCAAACATGTTTTCCTTATCAAGGAAATTTCAAACTGTCAAGAAACTTGGTATATGTTTTAATCAAAGGCAAGTATCTTGTGGGTCATGTTGGAGTTTAATTTTAGATTTGTTTATCAGTAACTGCTTCTCTTACAAGTTTATCAGAATATTTTCTCCAGGACTCATGTTGGGGCAAGTGTGCCAGGTATACAATGATAACTTGTCATTTTACACCAATCAGTTGGGTTTGGAGTCATATTTTTCAGTAATCCCCAAGCAGCTTTGCAGTCCTTCATCCAGGGATACTTTTCTTAATTATAGTTCACAGATATAATGGAAGTTTATTCAAAGCATCTTCTTATTTTAGGCTTGGCAATGTTCCTTGTGTTGAGGAATCGAATTCTAATCTTGGCTCACAAAAAAAGTCTAACCTAATTGTGTTAGCAATAAAATTGCATAGAGCATTCATATATCATGCATATAAAAATTCGTATACCATGCATACATATATGCATTTTTCCAAGTCTTGTTGTTTTCAACATCTTACCTTGTTGGTCTAAATCCAAATTACTTGTATTCATAATAACTTTTGTTCATCCTTGCAATTCTTATTTGTCTGTTGTTCTGTTGTTTCTCTAGAACTTGTTCTTGTCTATCCTCCTTCCAAATTCAATCATGATTTACTCTTGAATGTATTTGGGAAGATTTTCAGAGTTCAACCGTGTTTTACTCTTTATTGAACTTTGATGTTATTCAATCATGTTTTACTCTTGATTGATCTTTGATGTTATTCAATCATGTTTTACTCTTGATTGACCTTTGATGTTATTCAATCATATTTTACTCTTGATTTACCTTTGATGTTATTCAATCATGTTTTACTCTTGATTGACCTTTGATTTTATTCAATCATGCTTTACTCTTGATTGACCTTTAATGTTACTCAATTATGCTTTAATCTTGATTAACCTTTGTTGCTTATCTTCCAAATTTGTTTGTGTTTTACTATGTGTTCTTACACACACCCACACAACAAACTGAAGATCCATATCCACCCCGGATCCCATCGATAACAATTCTACTATTTCCAGTTATGACTTCAAAAATCCGATCTACCAACCTGAAGATGAAGGTGAGAAAGATTGTGAAATACCTGGAGAGTTTGCTAGGCTCTTAATGCAAGAAGAAAGAGCCATATGACCGCATGAAGAGCCAATCGAGGTTGTGAACTTGGGTACTGAAGGGGACAAGAAAGAAGTCAAGATAGGTGTCAACCTAGAGGACAATGTTAAAGAGAGGTTAATCCAGATGTTACGTAACTATGTTGAGATCTTTGCTTGGTCGTACGAAGACATGCCAGGGCTTGATACTGAAATTATGGTTCACCATCTACCGATGAAGGATGGTTATCCTCCTATAAAGCAGAAGGTTCGTCGTATGCGTCCTGAGATGTCCAAAAAGATCAAAGCTGAGGTTATGAAGTAATTCAATGCAGATTTCTTAGTTGTTACGTCCTATCCACAGTGGGTTGAAAATGTGGTGACAGTACCTAAGAAGGATGGTAAGATGCGTATGTGTATGGACTACAGGGATCTAAATAGGGTAAGCCCCAAAGATGACTTTCCGCTTCCACATATTGACACTCTGGTTGACAACACGGATCAGCACAAAGTATTTTCCTTCATGGATGGTTTCTCTGGTTATAATCAAATTAAGATGGCACCTGAAGACATGGAGAAGACTACTTTTGTCACACAATGGGGCACTTTCTGTTACAAAGTTATGCCTTTTGGTTTGAAGAACGCCGATGCAACATATCAACGCATTATGGTAGCTTTGTTCCATGATATGATCTATCACGAGATAGTGGTTTACGTTAATGACATGATAGCCAGATCCTAGACTGAAGAAGAAACCTTGACCACCTGCATAAGCTGTTTGAGAGATTGAAGAAATACAAATTGAGGTTGAATCCAAACAAGTGCACCTTTAGGGTAAGATTCGGTAAACTCTTAGGTTTCATCATCAGTGGTAAAGGTATTGAAGTTGATCCCACCAAGGTTAAAACCATTCAAGAAATGCCATCTCCCTATACTGAGAAGGAAGTCAGAGATTACTTGGGACGATTAAACTACATTTCCAGATATATTTCCCATATGACTGCTACTTGTGAGCCAATCTTCAAGTTACTAAAGAAATATCAAGTAGTGAAGTGGAACGATGATTGTCAGATAGCCTCCGATAAAATCAAGGAGTACCTCCAACAACCTCTGATTCTAATGCCACCGATTGAAGGAAGACCTTTGATCATGTACCTGACAGTATTAGAGAATTCAATAGGGTGTGTATTGGGGCAACATGACGAGTCTGGTCGAAAAGAGCATGCAATATGCTACCTTAGCAAAAAGTTTACCGACTGTGAAACAAGATACTCACTTCTCGAGAAGACTTGTTGCACTTTGGCATGGGCTGCTCGCCGACTAAGATAGTATATGTTGACTCATACTACCTTGTTGATCTATAAGATGGATCCAATAAAATACATATTCAAGAAACCCGCTCTCTCTGAAAGAATAGAAACATGGAAAACTGTATTAACCGAATACGACATTCAGTACACTACTCAAAAGGAAATAAAAGGAAGTGTATTGGCAAATCATTTGGCTCATCAGGCTGTAGATGACTATCATTCTATGAATTTTGAGTTCCCAAGTGTGAATATTATGCTAGTTACTGATTATGAAGAACTTGGACCGTATGAAGGACCTGAAACAGGATCCCGATGGACTATGGTTTTTGATGGAGCTTCCAACGCGCTTGGTAATGGAATTGGTGTCATAATTGTCTCTCCTAAGGGTTTCCATACACTCTTCACTGCCAAGTTATGTTTTGACTCTACCAATAACATGGGAGAATATGAAGCATGCATCATGGGTATCAATGTTGCTATCGATATGAGGATTAAATTCTTGAATGTATACGGGGACTCAGCTCTAGTAATATGTCAGATTAAGGGAGAATGGGATATGAAGCATCCAAATCTCATTCCTTATCGAGATCTTGTGTTGAAATTAATTTCGTACTTCGAAGAAATCACTTTTGAACACATTCAACGAGAAGAGAATCAATTGGCAGACACATTGGCTACCATGTCATCTATGTTCATAGTCAGATGAGAAAATGAAGCTTATCGAATTACTATTGAGAGACTAGATGAATCTTCACATTTATACGAAGTTGGTACTGATGGAGTAGAAGAAAATCCATGGTACATCAAAGTAAAAAGATACCTCGAGACTCAAGAGTATCCTGAAGGGGCATTTATTAATGATAAGAAATTCCTAAGGAGGTTCTCTGCCAAGTTCTTTCTGAGTAACAGAATATTGTACAAGTGCAATCACGATTCGACTTTGCTTTGTTGTGTAGACAAGAAGGAAGCTGAGAAGGTTATGGAAGATATGCACAAAGGAGTTTTTGGTACTCATTCTAGTGGACATACAATGGCTAAGAAATTTCTGAGAGTAGGTTATTATTGGTATACCATGGAGACTGATTACCATCATCATTCCAGAATTTTCCACAAATGCCAGATCTATGCTGACAAAGTACATGTGCCTTTGGCTCCTTTGAATGTTTTGACTGCTCCTTGGCTGTTTGCAATGTGGGGCATTAATATGATTGGAGAGATTAAGCCTACTGCTTCTAATGGTCATCGTTTCATCTTTATCGCTATTGATTACTTCATGAAGTGAGTAGAAGAAGCCTCGTTTGCCTCTGTTACCAACAATGTTGTGGCTCAGATCATTAAGTATAACCTTATATGTCGGTATGGCATCCCTGAAAGGATCATCATGGGAAATGGTACCAATCTCAACAATACTATGATCATAGAACTCTGCACGCAGTTCAAGATTAAGCACCACAATTCCTATTCGTATCAACAAAAGATGAATGGCGCAGTGGAAGCCTCAACAAGAATATCAAGAAGATTTTGCAGAATATGACGGTGACATACAAAGACTGGCATGAGATGTTACAATTTTCTCTTCATGGTTATCGCACTTCAGTATGTACATCAATTGTGGCAACCCTATTCTCTCTAGTCTACGGTATGGAGGTTATTTTACCTGTTGAAGTCTGGGTTCCTTCCCTATGGATTATGAAAGATGCAGATTTAGATGAAGACGAATGGATTCAGACTAGACTTGACCAGATAAATTTGATTGGTGAAAAAAGACTTGCGGTTGTTTGTCATAGTCAGATGTATAAGAAATGTATGATCAAGGACTTCAATAAGAAAGTCAAATATCAAGTGTACCAGGCTGGTGATTTGGTAATAAAGCACATCATCCTACCACAAGGTGATCCCAGGGGCAAATAGATTCCCACATACGAAGGGCCATTTTTGTTCAAGAAAATATTTTCTGGCGGTGCTATGATAATTACCACCATGGACGGTGAAGATTTTCCACACCCTGTGAATGCGGACATAGTAAAAAATATTGCGCATAAAAGAGACCTGCTAGGTTGACTAGCCTAGGAAAAAATAAGGGCATCCCGACGAACCAAAAGAGTTCGGGCAAAAATTAAGGATAGATATAAAAATGTACATTCGGCCAGTCGAAAACCTGAAAAGGCGGCTTTGGAAAAAAAGGATATCCCGGTGGACTAAAAACCCGAAAGGGAGGTCCAGGAAAAAGTTAGGGATTAAAGCGTATGGCTATGTCCAGTTGGATCACCCATCTATTTACAACCAACATAATTACTGACGTCAAGTTCAAATGGTACAAATCAATTCAATCAACTTCTTCTGACAGCAAGGGATGGGATGCTTGAAGACATAGGGGCAATAACATAGTTGAAACTCGAAAGGATCATTTCCACATAGCTATTTTTCTGTGTTTTCTTTGTACCCCTTTTCCTTTTTACGACAATTTCCTCTTACTAGGATTTATGTCTCCTTGTATAAAACTATTTGTTTATTGGCAAACCTTCTAAATCAATGCAATAATTTTCAAATTCAAAATTGTTTTTATTTTCTCGGTTTTGTTTGCAAAAACGTCCAATGATTATATTAAATGAACATATGCATTTGAATATGATTACTGTTTACAAATATATGCATGAAAATAGGATTAGCATTAACTAAAAACTCTAGGAGTCGGGATAACGTTCTAAGTTGACCATAAATTCCTACAGAGCAATCTCCTCAGAGTTATTTTCACAAGCTAATCCCCATCAGAGTTTATTTCCTCAACACAGTCTACAAGGTTTATTTCCCCAACAGAGTTTATTTCTCTGATATTGTAATTCCCCGACAAGATTCTCTTCTCCGGCCAGATATCATTCAATGTTGTCCTCCCCAGAAGAGCTAATACTCATATCCGAAACCTGATCAGACAACACATCAGAGGATTATCCATCTCTTTTATCCTCAGTTAAGAATCAAACCCTTCAGAAGAACGACAAATGACCGACTCTCCTTGAATGCTTCTATCCCCAAGCAAAATTTGAACATCCCCAGTGGAATATCCTAAAACAGAAAGCAGAAATCCCCGATAAAGGCGTTCTAAACAAAGATGGAGAACTATTGTCTTCATCCCCAACAATAATTAGGGATTTATTTTCCCCAGCCAGACATTGTTATATAAAGCTACTGATATGCTCCAACGACATATTGCATCTATACATCATTCATAAAATATCATAACATATGCATACGAAACACATATATTATTCTCATTTATTTTGGGAGCATCATTACACAATGCATTACATACATCATGACATTGCATAAAGCTAACTTCGTATTTTTAGGATAAGTTCGCAAACAGGTGAATATTATCAGCAATTTAGAAACATATTATAGATCAACTCCCGAAACAGGACTGTGCGACTATCTACATTGCAAGCATTTCCTTCAGAGATTTAATTCTGAAAAGCATCTCCTTCAGGGATTTATTCAGAAAAGCATTCTCCTTCAGAGGTTTATTCTGAAAAGCACTCCCCTTCAGAGACTGAATTCTGAAAAGCATCTCCTTCAGGGCTTTGTTCTGAAAAGCATTCACCTTCAGAGGTTTATTCTGAAAAGAATTCCCCTTCAAAGTTTTATTCTGAAAGCATTCCCCTTCAGAGACTGAATTCTGAAAAGCATCTCCTTCAAGGCTTCATTCTGAAAAGCATTCTCCTTAAAAAATTTATTCTGAAAAGCATTCTCCTTAAGAGGTTTATTCTGAAAAGAATCTCCTTCAGGGCTTCGTTGTGAAAAGTATTCTCCTTCAGAAGTTTATTCAGAAAAGCATTCTCCTTCATAGTTTTATTCTGAAAAGCATTCCCCTTCAGAGACTGAATTCTGAAAAGCATCTCCTTCAAGGCTTTGTTCTGAAAATCATTCTACTTTAGAGGTTTATTATGAAAAGAATTCCACTTCAGAGGTTTATTCTGAAAAGCATTCCCCTTCAAAGACTGAATTTTGAAAAGCATCTCCTTCAGGGCTTTGTTTTGAAAAGCATTCTCCTTCAGAGGTTTATTCTGAAGAGCACTCCCCTTCAGAGATTGAGTTCTGAAAAGCATCTCCTTCAGGGATTTGTTCTAAAAAGCATTCTTCTTCAGAGGTTTATTGTGAAAAGCATTCCCCTTCAGAGGTTTATTCTGAAAAGCATACCCCTTTAGAGACTGAATTCTGAAAAGAATCTCCTTCAGGGCTTCATTCTGAAAAGCATTCTCCTTCAAAAGTTTATTCTGAAAAGCATTCTCCTTCAGAGGTTTATTCTGAAAAGCATCTCCTTCAGGGCTTCGTTCTGAAAAGCGTTCTCCTTCAGAAGTTTATTCTGAAAAGCATTCTCATTCATAGGTTTATTCTAAAAAGCATTCCCCTTCAGAGACTGAATTCTAAAAAGCATCTCCTTCAAGGCTTAATTTTGAAAATCATTCTCCTTCAGAGGTTTATTTTGAAAAGAATTCCCCTTCATAGGTTTATTTTGAAAAGCATTCCCCTTCAGAGGTTTATTCTGAAAAGCATTCCCCTTCAGATACTGAATTCTGAAAAGCATCTCCTTTAGGGCTTCATTCTGAAAAGCATTCTCCTTCAAAAGTTTATTCTGAAAAGCATTCTCCTTAAGAGGTTTATTTTGAAAAGAATCTCCTTCATAGCTTCGTTCTGAAAAGCATTATCCTTCAGAAGTTTATTCTGAAAAGCATTCTCCTTCATAGGTTTATTCTGAAAAGCATTCCCCTTCAGAGACTGAATTCTGAAAAGCATCTCCTTCAGGGCTTTGTTCTAAAAATCATTCTCCTTCAGAGGTTTATTTTGAAAAGCATTCCCCTTCAGAGGTTTATTCTGAAAAGCACTCCCCTTTAGAGACTGAATTCTGAAAAGCATCTCCTTCAGGGATTTGTTCTGAAAAGCATTCTCCTTCAGAGGTTTATTGTGAAAAGCATTCCCCTTCAGAGGTTTATTATGAAAAGCATTCCCCTTTAGAGACTGAATTCTGAAAAGCATCTCCTTCAGGGCTTCGTTCTGAAAAGAATTCTCCTTCAAAAGTTTATTCTGAAAAGCATTCTCCTTCAGAGGTTTATTCTGAAAAGCATCTCCTTTAGGGATTCGTTCTGAAAAGCATTCTCCTTCAGAAGTTTATTCTGAAAAGAATTCTCCTTCAGAGGTTTATTCTAAAAAGCATTCCCCTTTAGAGACTTAATTCTAAAAAGCATCTGCTTCAGGGCTTTATTCTGAAAATCATTCTCCTTCAGAGGTTTATTTTGAAAAGCATTCCTTCAGAGGTTTATTCTGAAAAGCATTCCCCTTCAGAGACTGAATTCTGAAAAGCATCTCCGTTAGGGATTTGTTTTGAAAAGCATTCTCCTTCATAGGTTTATTTTTAAAATCATTCCCCTTCAGACGTTTATTCTAAAAAGTATTCCCCTTCAGAGACTGAATTATGAAAAGCATCTCCTTTAGGGCTTCATTTTGAAAAGCATTCTCCTTCAGAAGTTTATTCTGAAAATCATTCTCCTTCAGAAGTTTATTCTGAAAAGCATTCCCCTTCAGAGACTGAATTCTGGCGAGCATTTACTTCATAGGTTTATTCTTAAAAGCATCTCCTCCAGATCTTCATTCTAAAAAGCATTCTCCTTCAGAGATTTTCTGAAAAGCATCCTTCAGATAAAGTCAAGTGTATACTTATTATGATACTCCTATCAACGGTCACTTTGGATGGAGTCTATAAGCCCATCTTCAATGACACTCTGTCACCTCTCCAAATGGCATCTTTAAGCCTATTTAAGCAATATAATCAACCAACAGTGTTACTTCATGCACATGTGAGTGCAAATTTATGGACACTTAAGTGTTCAATCCTCTTCTACCTTTAGATCACAAATAGCGGACATGTCAATCTAACTCTTCAAGTTTAAGAAGATTGAACAGGGGCAGTTGTTGTACCCCAAAATTTTTCCTCCCATTTTTTCAAGACAAATTGATTCAAAATATCTTCTCATGCTCCTAAGGTTCTCAAGTACTCAATATTACTCAAACAATGATCAGATGAATCCTCCTCCTAAGCAGTGGCCTACAACTAGATTTTAGGTTTTCTCAAGGAAAGTTGGACTTCTAATGCTTCAAGTGGATTTCATGGTTTCTCATATGCTTCAAGTTATCCTCATGCCAAATTTCAAGCCTTGTAGCACAAGTTTGCTCAGTCAAATAGTCAGATGATTGAAAATCAACTATATTGGACAAAAAGTCAACTTTGACCAATTTAAAGTCAAACTTCAAGATTTTTGGTCAACATCAATATTTTGAAGTCAAACTCATCACTTGATCAAGGGTTAATCATGATTCATCAAGAAAACTACAGATTCATCAAAAATCAAAAGTTACTAAATTAAGATTTTCTTTAGGAGAAGTCAATTGAAGTTTGACCAAACATAACTTTCATGTGCTTCATCATAAAATTCTCAAAAAAATCCCATTTTAATGTAAATTCAATTCTCTACAACTTTGTATCTCTAAGCTCAAGGCCAAAAATGCTTCATTTGAGAGATATGAGCCAAAATATTACATGTCATTTTAAAATTCAACAAAAAGACACTTTTTGTCAAATCAATTTACATAAAGATAAAATACTCAAATGAGAAAATGATCACCATAAAAGTTGTAGAAGACATCTCGAGGTTTCCAAAAAGTCTAAGATCACCTTCATATGATTAAAATTGAGTGATCTGTGATTTGTGCAAGTTGGTCAATTTTGAGAAAATGTATGAAATTCAATTTGAAGCAAACTTGACTTTTGAGCTAATGGACCTATCTTTTAAGGTATAAACATGTACATGATACCTTAGAAGACCTCTAAATCCATGCATGCAGTATTTTAATTTTTATTTCATTTATTTTGATTTTTATTCATTTAAATTCAAAATTAAATCAAATAAATATTAGATAAATGTGTAAGGCATAAAAGGATTATGATCTAATTATTTTGGATGCCCAAGATCATGATAGAAACCGAGCATACTTATTTTCCAACCAAATCTCCATAGTTTTGTCACTTTTAGACCTATTTCAAAAATAAATCAAAGACATGTTTTGTATAAAGTCCAAGCCCATATTTTTTACCTAATCTCTTCATCTATATATACCCTCCATATTCAGACCAAAGGATACACGAAAAGAAGCTGTAAGAAACAAGGGTTTGTGACCAAAAATTTGCAAGAAGAAGGTGGAAATTGAAACCCTATTTGCAAGCATCCTCAAGGCCAATCAATTATCCCAATCAATTCCTGAGGTATCATAGAGTAAGTATGGATCATTCTTGATGACCAAACGTACCTGAAACACGCATCCATGCATTACCGATTTCACATATTTCATGAATTTTATATTTTAATATTTATGATACTTTGCTTGAAACTAACAATTCTAACATGTTCCTGAGATCAATTAGTGCATGTTCCACCCCTTGCATGAGTCCCATAATGCTAGAACACTCCATTGTCATAATCGTGTTGTTTTTCTTTATTTTAGTCGTATCTCATTATGCAGGTCGAATTAGCCAAAAATTAACATCACCATTGGATTCAGGAGGGTTGACATAGGGGGATAGGATCCTCCTTTAGCTCTAACACGCGTTATTCTTGCAGGAAACAAAAGGTCTAGCCAGAGAAGACGACCGGAGCTAGGGCTCTGGCGCTTCTCCGGTTCACTGGTTTTGTTTATTATATAATCATTTTGTTGTGTTATATTAACAGATTGAAGGCATAGCTCAGTTGGTGAAGGACGTGCGCGATGAATGAGAGGGCGTGAGTTTGTTCCCTGTGTTTTCACATTATTTTTGTTATTTTCCAAACTAACATGGAGGTTTCAAATATAATAATCATGTTTTATTTCCTAACACCAACAGACGCTAGGCCTAATGGCGTGCAGTGCAGGTTATGAACCTTGGGGGCGTGGGTTCAACATCACCCCATACATTTTTTTACCTTGTTTTCTTTTCTAACCTATTTTCCTTTTCTTTTCTTAAAATTAACCGTAATTATTATCAAACCCTAATCATTTTTTAACAATCAATTAACCTAATTTTTTTCTTAATATTAATAAACTTGGATTAGGGTTTTAATTAACAATTAAATTTTGTCTTTTATTTTTACTAATTAATTAATTAAAGTAATTAAACGTTTTTTTAAATATTAAAATCAATTAGAGATTTATGTTTTATTAATTATTTTTATCACTTAAAATTATTTTCTAAAATACTAAAATATTTTATTTTTTAAAAACTTTTTCTCATATTTTCTTTTCTTTCTATTTAAATTCTTAGATAAAATGTATAGGTCGTATTATTCAATTGTAATAATTTAGGTTTATTTTATCGCATTTTCCTAGTTATGTATCTGCTCCGAAGATGTAATAGTTATAGGTTTAATTTCTCGCACTCTCCTATTATGTAATTGCTCCAAAGCCATGTAATAACGTAAGTTTATTTTCTGCACCTTTATTTTCTGTATACTTTATAACTGCTAGTAATTTGGATTGTACAGCAAGATTAAAAATAAACATAGAAACCCTAAATCTCAAGATAAATGATTGTAATCAATACACTCTTCACACTTACACCTCTAGGGTACCCTCTCTTGTTGCCTTACAATTAATGGTCATGTCCCTCGAATGTGGGGATGCTTTAGCAAAAGACCCTTACGAATAAAGATCATAGTCCCTCGATGACCCTTCGAAGTTGCCTACGAAAATGATCTAGTTCCTTCGATACAAATTTCTAAAGTATTCCTACATGTCGCCTTCAATAACCATTCGATGACCCTACACCCATCCCTTCACATCCAATAGATAGGGATACCTACCAACTAATGGTATAGATAACACTATCTCTAAAAGAGAAGGAAAAAAAATAAGAACGACCTTTAGTGGATAAGGAACTCTTGATCGCTTGTTCAAAATCTTTTCTAAAAGATATTTTTTACACATCACATTTTCAAATGAAATATTTTCTAAAACACTTTGTACACATTCTTAAAGACTGATACAAGAATCATTACAAAGTTAGCCTTACTTTGGCAATTTCAAAATATTTTCAAACAAATCACACACACAAAGTAAGATTTTCAAAGTGAGCTAGCAATTAAGAGCCCATAGATAACTACATATTAAAAGGATGCTAACACATTCCCTTTTCATAACTTACCCCCCGAACTCAAAATACATCAAATGTCCTATTGGTGTCTATGGATATTTTCAATGTCTTTCCACAAAATCCTTTGATATAATTGGTTTAAGGCATAAATATATGTCATCCAGGTTTTGAAGGTCCCATTTATATCATAAACCCCACAATGTATAACTTATTGGTACTCTTGATAAGTTTAATGTTAACTTTTCTATCTTTCCAGAAAACCCAAATCCTACCATTCTCATGATTAATGTAATTATCCAAGTACCTACTCTAACATGATAAGCCTTAGCACGTTTAAGTATAGTTTCAAGTAACATGACAATCTCAGGGTGAAGCTTAAGGAGACAGGAACTAATCTTCCATAACTTACCAGATTTATTTAGCCTCATAATATTCCAGGAAATAATCATTGACCACTATATTGGGGCACTAGAGGATCATTCAAAACCTATAATTCCACAAATATATTATCACAATGTATTGTTGCTGACAGATCACCAGGTTGAGGAGTTTTACCTTTCTCTCTAGTTGTTCTGCTTGTTTTATGCCATTCATCTTCCTTGGGTTCTCCAGAATTCCTTATACTAGCCACATGAGATGGAGACTTGACAACCTTGGAAACAAGTTTGTCTTCTTTAACCACTTGTTGTTTAGGTCTCCATTGCTTATGTAGTTTAGCCTCACATTTTGGTCCAACTTTCTGACATTTATCACATAATTAAGGTTTTCATTCATACTCAATAGGTTGCTTCGTAATCCCTTCCGTGTCTGTTATGGTGACTTCCTTGGCCAATTCATGTGTGATATCTACCTCCACCAGAATTCTAGCATAAGAGACCCTCAATTTGTTTGTCGTGCATTCGTTAGTGACCATCAGTGTACCAATTTCGCTCCCTATTTTGCTTAGAATCTTTGCACCCCACAAGTGTATTGGAAGTTGAGGCAATTTGAACCCAAGTGTCCACTCTCTTAACAAGAATGGCATATTCCTTATAGTGTAAGGCTCATTAATCAACACAAAGTCTTTGTCCATGTGTGATCTGAATCTGAGAATGAAATACCCCTCTTCGTGATAGAACATGTATGGTATTTGAGAGAAGTTCCACGCCTTCATCATGAACTACTTCACCGTATTCATGCTCAGGTCACCTCCTAAAATATATAAAATCAAGGATGATTCCCAGAATTTCAATTCTGATTCAATATCCTCCTCCTCAATTTCAATTTCATTCTCTCTGTTTACCAATTTTGGTGTTATAAACTCGATTTCCATGCTATGCTCCAGATTCTTGTTGTTACTAAGAAAATCAGTCCATAGTTTCCTTTGCACCCTAGAATCTTCCTTATTCTCGCATTAAGGTATTAGAAATCGTATTCGCTTCTTCCTCTTCCGGCTCAATGTGTACCTCAACATGATTTTAAAGCTCAGTATTGACTATCTTCTCTGATTCAAAAGGGTGAATCAAACTACCCCCTTCGTCACAGTGATCTGATGTCGGTGGCACCGACTTTCTTAGTCACCCTCACACTCGTCCCATGAGAGAATGAAAAATAATGATAAATTAAATTATAAGCAATAATTATTAAATATTTATATCAAAGAAAAGGTTTGGAAAACATAAATATGTTTTTGCATTACCTATTATACTCTAAAACTAATTAAAATAAGCATTAATTTCATTTTAAAAGCAAGAATTTTCTTATATATTATTTTAGTTTTAAAAGCAAGAATTTTGGAAACTATTTATTAAAAATTATTAGTCATAAAATTTGTTTACTTAAATTAGAATGTTGGCTATGTGAATTCTCTCAAAAATTATTAGTCTTAAAACTATTTACTATAAAAATTATTAAAATAACTATTATCATAGTGAATAATAAAAAATTAAATAGAAATAAAATTAATCAAATTAATTAACATTTATTAGCTACCATAAAATAATAGAATGAAAACTTATATAACGGTAGAATGAAAAATGATGGAAAGATTCGATATTATCATATTAAAACAAATTTTATAATTATTATTAATATAATTTAATATTATCATCAATTCAAAAATAGTAGAATAAAAAATAATGGAAAGATTTAAATCTAATTAATTAAAATATTTAAAATTGATAACATAAAATCAAATTATTAATATAAAAACGTTTTATTTTTATTAGCAAATGAAACTTAAATAGAAATAAATATAATTGAATTTTCTTTGTCAAAAAAACATTTTAAATTATAATTATTTGAGTTATTGAACTTTTTGGTTCCTTTAAATATCTCAAACTTTGTTTTTAGTTCTTCTAAAATTTTCTTTGAAATAATAATTCTTCTATAAAATTTAATTTTTGGTCTCTTCTGTAATTTAGCAGTGGGTTTTACAATTTAATTATAGATTTAATGACGATTTTAATTTAACGACGGAATTAAAGATTATTTAAATTATGATTTTGTCATAAAAAACTGAAAGTTAAATTTTAAACTTTTAAAAAGATTATTTTTTAAAGAAATTTTTTGTAAGAACTAAAAATGATGTTTGAGATATTTAGAGAACTAAAAAATTCATTAACCCTAATTATTATTTTTGTTAAAGTACAATTAATATTTTCAAAAAAATATAATTGAATTTGCAAAGTACAACAAAAGTGGTACTTATTTTAGTAATATATTTTTAAAGGATAATTTGTTCCAGTATTAAAAGTGGTACTTATTTAGAATGAGAAAACTGTACAAATATACAACAGATTAAGATTGAGAAATGAAACACTGTGAATTTATATAACTGACATTACATGCTCTATTTAAGATGGAGGAAGGGTAATATAACTGAAAATTTAATAGAAAAAACAACAAGGTGGCCAAGTGTGAATCAACTAAGAGTGGAAATGTTGGAACGATAGGTTAGAAGTAAGAGGAAAAAGAAAAAAATATTAAAAATTCTCGAATTACACTTTTAATGGAGTTAAGTGACGATCATGCACCCAAGAGAATTTTAGTCGGTGGAAATTAAAGCTATAAACTAGTACTACTAATACATTTATGATGATCTTTTGACCTTCCTGAGTAACAAAACTTTTCTCTAAAACCAATAATTTAATAATGCTCAGCAATGGCATTGGCATCAATGCGTATAAATAAATACAGTACATATTTTGAGAGCATCTAATTTTTTATTATTGAGACTACCAAAAGAAAAAGTTAAAGTTATAGTTACTATTAAGTTATTAAAATGGATTAAAATCTAATACACGTTTTGTTTTTTTATAAATAGTTTGCTTTATTGTTCTTTTTATTTATAATATGGTAGCCATCATCTAATTTCTCTCTAAGTTTAGATAGATGTAATATTCTTTAATTTGAAACTTATCTGCGATAATCAAATTAACTTTTTTTTTTAAATTTAAAAATAATTATTATTAATTAAACCTAGAAGAATATCAGTAAAAAATATCAATTAAGGCAAAAAAATCTATAAAATAAATACCTTAATATTATTAAATTGATATTTATGTAATATAAGTATTTAGTATTTGGTTTATATTCGCATAATATATATTTATATATTTTAATAATATTATTTTATAATAATATCGATCTATCAATTAAGAGTTTTATATTATATAATATACGGTCTTAATATGTTCTTATAAGTGAAGAGTAATTTTTATCCTACAAACTAATTTTATAAAGACGAGTTAGACTCAATCATATCTCTTTATATAGTATTCTATCTGTTTTAAAATAACAGTCGTTTAAAATTTTTGCACATAAATTAAGAAATAGAATAATATTGTCATAATATATTATATTTTTATAAAATTAACCTTATTAATCTATTAAAAATAGCGTAGAGAGTAAAAAATAAATGATACAATTGAAAAAATAATAATCATTAGTATATTGAAAAGTAAAAATGACAATCATTTTAAAACAAAAATTATTTATTAAAACGACTGTCATTTTAAAAAAAAAATTTAAAACAAAAAAAATATAAGAATCTTATTTAAGATTTAATGAATCATCTCCTAATAGATTTCAGCTATTAGATTATCCACAATTTATTCTCATGCTCCAATTGTCTCATGCTAGGTATTATGAGATATCTTAAAAGTCTCATATAAAATAATATATGATATAAACATATCTTTATAATTTGAGACAATCTTTATTCAACAAGTCAATTTTTAAGGATGAATTAGAATATAACTTTTTTTAAAATACATTAATACTAAATCATTACATATTTATATAAATGTTAATTTATTTTATAATTCAATAATAATTTTTTTATAAATAATTTGAAAAGCTTAAAATAATATCATATTTTACAATTAATAACTTATTTTTTTGTTGTTAAAATGAGTATTAGTATTTAGATACTCATAACATATACATTTAAATGCTGGTGTCCACGTATGTATACGAACTTAAAAATAATTTTCTTTTGCCCATTGACAACTCTATTTTTTATTGGACATGATGTTTGATGAGAATGATGATTAAGGTTTCTTTATTCATTACATCATTTTATTTTTTAAATTTTAAAGAAAATTTAGGTAGGTTATGACAATTTAATACCACATCAATAACCTGTTTTAAATTTGAGAGAAAATTACAGAAAACTTAAAAAAATAAAAATAAATATAAAGTTGAAATTAAGAGAAATAAAATGGGTCCTACATCTCGAATGTGCCATTTTTGTCCACGTTCTTTTGTAACCCAAATTAATATTTTAGGATATATTAAATTTAATTTCATTTTTTTTTTGAATTTTTATTGATACTAAATTAACATATATTTTTCCAATTTTTAAATTTTGAGATGTAGGGTCCTGTCAGGCACATCCTACTCCACACTCATTTTTGTTGGTGTATAAGGAAGATAACTTGCTGCTTAAGAGTCTCTTTCGTACTCACGAGTTCAGAGTCTACTAACATTGCACACTGAATAACTTCTCATTCAGAGTCTACTTCAGTGTCTTGCAACATGTCAAACTCTGTAAATCTTCTTGGGATGCTTCTGACTCTTTGTTGCCTCTGGACTGGACCTTCAGAACTTTAGACACCAGAACTTTCCCCTTCAGAAGTACTTGCTTTAAAAATGGTACTTTCTCCATAATCTTGACTGTCTTCAGAGTCTGGATCACCATCGGAGTCAGAGTCAGAATCATCTTCTCCTTCTGTATCTTCTTCAGATTCATAGTTTTTACCAACTTCAGAAACATGTATTTCTAACATTCCTTTAGAAGTCCTGTCATCAGAGTCAGGACGAGACTTTTCCCAATTCCAAACTTCTAATTCCTCTATAATGACGTCTCTGCTGAACTCAACTTTGTTAGTTTCTGGACAATAAAGTTTGTACGAACCTGTACTGTAATACCCCACCAACAACATCACTTTACTTCTATCATCCAACTTTTGTCTTCTGGATTCTGGGATATGTTTGTAACATACAGAACCAAACACCTTCAGATGACTAACACTTTGCTTATCTCCAGTCCACTTCTGAATAGGAACTATTTCCTTTAATTTCTTCGTTGGACATCTGTTGACCATATAACATGCAGTTGCAACAGCTTCTCCCCACAGAGTATGAGGAAGCTTCTTCTCTTTCAGCACGCTTCTCATCATATCTAGCAAAGTACGATTTCTTCTTTCAGCAAGACCATTGTGTTGAGGAGTATAGGGAGTAGTAACCTCATGCTCAATTCCATTCTCCTCATAGAAACTTCTGAATTATGTGGAGTTATACTCGCCACCACCATCAGTTCTAAGAATCTTCAGAGTCTGGCCACTCTGATTCTCAGCCTTCAGTCTGAACTTTTTTAATTCAGCAAACACCTCGCGTCTGAACTTTATGAGAGATAACCATGTCATTCTGGTAAACTCATCAACAAATGACACAAAATATTTATTCCCTCCAGTCGATGCTACTGGAAACAGACCACACACATCAGAATGTACTACTCCACAGAGTCAAAATCAACCAACCACTTCTTATTTCCAGTAAGATGGTTTGAACACCCTGTGTCCATATACCACCATTCTGATGAATTCAGATCATCAGGTTCAAAAACCAACAATAGCACAGGTTCATCATCAGACTCTCCTCTTGCTATATTTGCTTCTTCTGACTTCCTTTCTTTGTTGGACCAACAGTGACTGACATAGTGATCAATATTGTTGCAACAGTAACACTGAACATTCTTCTTGTCATACTTCTTCTTTCCCTTCTGGACATTCTCCTATCTATCAGAGTTTGAAGCTTCTGATCTTTGACCACCATTAGTTTTCTTCCTGGCTTCTGACCAAGTCTGCTTCGGATGCTTCTTACCAGAAGTTACCTTAAAAGCCTGCTGCTCTACTTCCCTCTCAGAAGTTCTTGCAGTCATACGCAACTCATACACCTCTAGACTACTTTGCAGCTCTTCAACTCTCATGGGGCTCAGATCTTTGAAATGTTCAATGTCTACCACAATGTAATCAAACTGAGAAGTTAAAGATCTCAAGATCTTCTCAATAATTACTTGTTCAGACAGAGTTTCTCCACAAGCTTTCATCTCATTAGTGATCAGAATCACTCTAGGGATGTATTCAGAAACCTTCTCGTTGTCCTTCATGTTGAGATTCTCATATTGTTTTGAGAGACTGAAGCTTCACCTTCTTCACTGACGCGTCACCACCGTAACATCTGACCAGTGTGTCCCATGCAGTCTTCGCTGTTTCAGAATCAACAATCTTCTCAAACACATTTGCATCCACACATTGATGGATGTAGAACAACGCCGTCTAATCTTTCTTCCTCAGCGCCTTCTGTGTTATCTTCTGGGCCTCTGTTACATCTGCTTCTAACAGATTATAGCCATCAGTGACAAGTTCTAACACATCTTGAGAACCAAATAACACACGCATCTGGATCTTCCAACCATTCCAGTTTTTGCCATCAAATACTGGAAGCTTGAAATGAATATCGCCGCCGTTTTCGTTCATCTTCTACCTTATGCAATTTACACAGAGCTTCCCAAATCAATGTTTTCTCAAAACTCCCAGAATCAAAATATTGTAATTCTTAATCACAAAACTTCTTTTTCCCGTGGATTTCGAACAAGAGCTTTAGATACCAATTGTTGGTGCACAAGGAAGATAAAAAAGATAAAGAAATATTTACTGATAACTTTAAAATAAAGATTTACAATGAATTACAATAACCTACTCCACTAAGTTATTTATACACAAAATTAAATCTAAAATATATTTTCTACAAAGATATAAGAAGATCTAAGATATATATCTTCTTACAAAGATATAAACAATCTAAAAGATATTCTTAAATATAAATTAATATCTAATAAATCTAAATTAATTTTAACAATTTTTAATAAGAATTTGTTAAAATTTTAAATCTACATTTTTATTATGTTTATCCCACTCTTTTAAATTTTTTTTTTTTGCAAAACAAATCTAAAGCGAACAAAAATATCTGTTTATCACTCTTAATTGAAATAGTTTAGAAGAAGTGATAGTTACATTTGCAGTCACAATATTTAAAGATCAATATCAATTGTACTCTTAAATGTGTTTAACAAAAGCATTTTTCAAACATGACTAGGCCTTCATCTTTTTGTAACAATAAAAATAAATATATATATTGTTTTCAAATTTTGCATATTTTAATTTTTTTTAAATCATTTAAATGATAATTATGCAAAAATATTTATTATAAAAATTTGAATTTAAATCCGCAAAATTTCACTTATTATCTTTTAAAATGTAAAATTCTTGATCACCATACTACTACCTAATCAAAACAAAATTTGGTATTTTGATATTTCATTTGAAAACTAGAGTGGGTCAATTTACTTGTCTTTATTGAACGAATTGACATCAATTCTACACACTGACCAAGAAATAAATTGAGAGAATAGTGTGATAAATGAGTTTTTGAAACATTCAAATACTATTACTCATATTTTAATGCAAAAGAAAGAATATAAATGCATAAAACAAAATATGATTAACTGATGGGCAATGCCAAAATCTAATGAGAAAGTGATCAGAAAGAAGCAGAAGGCACCCAGAGGGACAGCAACTGAACTATACATGCAGCAGCAGTATTGAATGTGCGATTATTTATGAAGAAAATATGACACTTTATGTGTCAGTGGAACAATGTTTGCAAAGAAAGTGCAACATAAATTTTAACATAAATTTTAGTATTCTGATCTGATTTATAAATAAAAGAAAAAACAAATTTAACTTTTATTAAAAAATATAATTGAGTATATTTATTTATTTTATTTCAGGTAATATTCTTTATTAAATTGTCATTCATTAATAATATTAAATAATTAATGTAGAGATAATTTTATAATATAAACATTAAATATACTTAACTTTGTGAATATTTATTTATATTTAAACTCAATGTTTTTTAAAGACTTTTATTTATAAATAAGACAAATTAGGTGTAAATGTTTGCCATGAACAAAATTCAAATTTAAATCTAGTTTGATATCCTTGATTTTGTTAGGGTTTATTAGTTTATTTTTTAAAGAAAAGTATGAGTATTCTTAAATAGGTTGTTGAGTTAGTATATATTTAAAAGTTAAAACCTACATTTTTTAATAGGTTGTTGAGTTAATATATAGATTATATTTCATTTGATATAATTCTATATAATACTTTCAGTTTATAATAACACATTAAATATTTACAAAAGCTAATAAAAATGAATGTACTTAAATTGATAAAAATATTAACGAATTTTTAATTTAATATAAACTATAAAATCTAATATAATAATAGTAATAATTTTAAAAGACATCATTCATATTTACTTTAATAAATCGTGATAAATTAAAAAAAAAAATTATAGTATATATAGCTTGGCTCATTTTTAAAAAAACTAAATATTTTATTAAAAAATTAGTTTTATCTTTTCTTTTGTATAAAAAAATTTAACTTAACCTTATCTAAATTTAAGGTATTACTTTATTCATTGTTGTAAATAATTTAAATTTATTAAAAAACTACATTTAATTTATATGCTAAATTAAATAATAAATTATTCAATAAATTTAAAAATCATATTTTTATTTATAATAGTGATTGACTTGTCTAAGTTACACTATACACCTCTATGATTAATATGAACTATTCCCCCTACTAAACACTACTAAACACCATTAAGCATCAACAAAAAAGGGATCATGAGGGTTAGATTACTTTTCAAGTGCATCATTAACAAACACACTTGGTTAAAAGAGGGTACTTTCACACACACACACTTACAAGCTTCTACTAAGTAGTTCACACAACTTACAAGAGAGAAAGAGAAAAAGAGAAAGATGGAATGAATGAATTGAATGAACCTAGAGAGAAGTGATTGATGTGTGGACAAGAGAGTGGCCCCCAAGAGGGGGCAACAAAGGAAGAAGGTGCCGAAAGAAGACTTGGAAGAGACAATTATATCTATCTTTGCTTTCTTTCACGTGCCCTAACTAAGAATAATGCTTCTTCCATTGCTTTTCAACTTCTTAAACACTTTTAGCAAAAAGCTCTAAGCTAATTATGGACCTCCTTATTATCCTTAATTAACTACAAACTTATCACACATGAGCAAAAGGGTGGGCGGGAGACTTTTTCATGTTTTCGTTTTTATTTTATTATATTTTTGTTTACTTAATGTCACTTGTAAGATTTTTTTTTGGATTAAATATTTTAGTGGCTGAAAATTCATCTTTTATATATATATATATATATATATATATATATATATATATATATATATATATATATATATATATATATATATATATATATATATATATATATATATATATATATATATATATATATATATATATATATATATATATATATATATATATATATATATATATATATATATATATATATATATATAATATTGTGAGTTCGAATCCAATCATTTTTTTACATAACTATTAATAAATTTTGCATGAATTTTTCACGAATTTCTCATTATACTTTGGCTTACTCTTTTTGGTTAATAGATTTTTCATGAATTTTACTCTTTTTGATTAATAGATTTTTCATGAATTTTACATGAACCCACATTTTCTCTAAAGCTTCATCATAAGGAACGTTGACTTAATCTTGGTGATTCTCAGTGAACTTCTTAAACCGGTCATCTTCATTTTCTTTTTTAAAATTTTTCTTTAAGATAGGATAATATGATTTGATATGATAAAAGAGTTTGAGATTTAGTTCGTTGAGAATCTATTTCATGATTTTTTTGGAAGGTGAGTTGTTATAAATTAGCTCAACAAATGTGTATCCTCTCCTAGTGTCTTCCTATTTTTCTTCACTTTTTTCATTTGTTTCTTTTTAATTTCTATTTTCCAACTTCTCCTTGAATTGACTTTTTCTTCTCACTTTCACTCACCTTATTCTTCTCTTCATTAGTAATAGGAATGGTAGGAACAACTATTTATTAACTCAATAACATTTCAAGTCTCATTTTTAGGATTATTCAGTTAGAATAAATTTGGTTTGTATCATATCTCTAAAACTTTGATGATAACAAAGTATTTAAAAAATAATTGAGTATACTAGTGTTTGTAAAAGTGTGCAGAATTATAGACTAAAATATGTGATAAAAACTAAGTTCTAACACTGAAAATTAAACATTAAAGAGAAGCTGAAAGAACTAGAATCGGGAGGATCAGAACTTGAGCATCAGACTTTGAAGAGGTTAACTTCTGAAGACTAGATTCTGAAGAAAGTCAACCTCTGAAGATCCATATTCTGATAACTCAGACTCTAAAGCTGGCCAACACTAAAATCAAATAAGACTATGGAGAGGTTAACTTCTGAAGACTGGGCTCTGAAGAAAGTCAACCTCTGAAGATCTAAACTTTGAAGATTCAAACTCTGAAGTCAGTTAAAACGCTAGGATCAAGAAACTCATATAGGTCACTATCAGACACAGATCAATTTGTCTTATCCTAATCACGTGAAGATTCAAGTTCAAAGACTTTAATAACAATAACTTTTACATAATTGCTATGTCCGACTATATTCTTAGAGTTCAGAATGTGAGGACCGTCGTATTGGCGGTGCTCGCAATTAAGTCATAAAATAAACAATTAAAATGGGATATGTTAGGGACTGATTTTAATTGTGTTTTTAATGAAAATATTTATCGTGAAAGCGTATTTAAGAGATATCAGTTCATATTTAAAAGAACAAAAACCTCTATCTGACTTAGGAAAAAAATCAAAATTTAATTATTTACATTGCGAAAACATCTTTTATTTAAATTGTAAAATTAATTATTTTCAAAAAGGGATTTAGCATAAACGGATATGCGAAAGCGGGTGCTTATGAACTTAAAATTTGGCATTAGATGAACAAAATTTGACAATACCTTTAAACTTATATTTACACCGTAAGCAGTATTTGGATTTAATAAAAGTAATTATTTTCGAAAACATAATTTTTGGACTTTAATTGCGTTGAACACGCAAAAGCTACACCATAAATTTTAGGCTGAAACTCAGTTTCGATTGCGCGAAAGTGAGGGGTTCCTTGAAATTAATTCTTTTTTTAATGAGAAAACATTATCTCAATTTAATTATGAAATAACATGACTTTGCGAGTGTTGTTGATCAACGTGAGCAACATTCTTGTCCCTGCCTTTATATTAATTCCTAAAACTAACTTAATTTCGTTCTTTTGCATCCAAAATTGTTTTCGATAACCTTAGATTTATATAGTAACGATTGATAACGATATCTTTAATACTTGGTCTCTGTGGGTTCAACATTATTTTATATTACCCCTATATTTCTGGGCACTTAGGGAGTTGCCAAAAAAGAAAGGAAAATGTACGAGCATAATACTATAAAGAAGAAATGAAAATGACTCAAATTTGTATGTGAATTAAGTAGAGAATGCGATACTTTTCTGAGTTATCATAACCCCCTTAGAAACATCTCCATTTGTATTTTAATTAGGATGGTGTTTTGTCATTTTCCATTCCTTCAGAAGATCTTGATGATCTACCAGATTTTCTTGGCTAATGATTTGATCTTAAACTTTATCTTGATATGTATCATGTTCTACTACTTAATCTTTATCTTCATCCTCTAATATTGTCTTTTCCAAAATACCTACACAATCAATAAAATCTACTTCTACCTACTAGAGGTTAGTTCAACAAAAGTTATATGTATGGGTTCTTCTAAGAGAAAAGAAAAATTTATTTCAAGGTTTTAACAACCATGCGTATATAAAAATTTAAACATAATACATTTGTTACAAAACTTACTTAAGACTAAGTAATGTGTGCTACAAAACTTTAATCATTTAGAACAAATCAAAATTAAGATTAGGTTTCTTACAAAAACCGCAGATTCAGCGGTTTTGTGTTGTTTTTATTATGCGAAGAATATTCTCTCCTTGTATGAGTGAAATAAAACAACATATTTATTTCTTCAGTTATATGACTTAAAGAGTCATCATCGATATCATCTTTTGAATTCAAGTTCTCAAGCATATCTGCATCATAATTTGACTTTTTTATATTTGGTACCCAATTTTTTTGAGTCCTTTGTGTAAGAACAAGATTGGTTATGCATATGGACTTAAGTTTTAATGATAACTTTACATCTTATCTTAGAGAATAATTATGTACTCTAATAGTTTTTGTCTAGTGTGTAGATTTTTCTAAACAAGTCATGACTCTGGTAAGAAGGCGTGTGATGTCATCAAGTTTTAAACTCAACACTCTGAAAGAATACCTATGTATGTTACAAGTTAAGTCAAGGTTATGGAATACTTCTTATGCAACAATTCTAAGGAAAGTTAGTAAAAGAGTTTCTAATCGTGACTTATGCAAGGAAGTTTTGGAGGCCTTATAAAGCTTTACTTCTATTGTTCCAAGTTTTGAAGATGTTGAAGACAAAGGTTATGTTGAACGAGTTCTGAAGATCTGAAGACATTCTGAAGACTAAGTGCTGAAGAATATCAAGGAAAGGGTTCTCTGAACAAGACCTGAAAGTCTCAAAGACTTAGGTTTTGAAGATACATAGTTCTGATCCTTCTACAACATGCTTCATCAACAAACAAATCAGAAGCCTCTGAAGATATAGAAGACAAAGATCAAGACTAAAGGGGTTGCATGTGATGGTGAGTATAAAAGTACAAAAGTACATTGCGAGCTCTACTCTCTAGAATGGTGCAAGGACATACGTTTTTGTACTATTGTCTACTAGTCTCACCATGATCGTTGGAAAAAAATAGATGTATTTATGTTTCCTATACTACCCTCTAAGGAATCTCTTCTTTCAGCTATAAAATAAGTACTTGGAAGAATTTGAAATCAACGAATCAGTTCTACAAAACTACACCAAACCACTGTACAAACTATGTAAAGTAATTCTTTGTATAGTTTTGTAAATAAGCATGGAGCTTTTATTTGTATCTTGCTATCAACACTTTTGTGTTATTGTACTTAAACATTGTGTAGTCTACTTGTGTAGAAACATCTTTGTATACATATATTTGTAATCAACTGTTGTTGATAGGTTCCTTGACAAACTTTATGTAGTCTGGATTCTCAAGAAGATTTTGGTTGCGGTCATAGTAGATTTGTAATAAGGATAGAAGAACTTATTGAGGGTGCCAATAAGGTTGATCATACTTATTGTGGTTGTCTGTAATCTGGTTTATTATAGTGGATTAAGTCCTTTTGTGTAAGGCAAATCAACTTGCGGGGTGGACTGGAGTAACTTAGTTAATAATGAACCAGGATAGAAATAATCGTGTTCATCTATTTTTATTCACTTGTTATATTTGTATTTGAGTTGCGAAAAGATTATATTTAGCGCAACCCAATTCAAACCACCCTTTCTTGTGTTTCTCGCACCTTCACTTTGATGTTAGTGGAATGCATATTTTGATCAGACATATTTTACTTTTTACATTCACATTGCTCTTTATAAAAATGTGATGGGGGACATACTTGTTTGCTTTCATGACTTTTTTTGATAAAATAGAACATAGTAATATGATCGTCTTTATTACAATAATTGCATTTTAGGGTTTTACATTTATATATTGGTTGTGCATTGTAAATATTGTTAAAACTTTTACTATTGTTATTAGGTTCATAATCAAAAATAGCCTTATTGTAAGACACCCTTTGGTTACATAACAAAAGATTAAATTTTGTCTCTACCTATAGTGAATTTATCAAGTGTGTTTTGAAGATCATCAACTTTACTTTTTTAAATGTCATATTTATTTCCCTAGATAGATTCCTTAAGACTTTGAGAAGAGGATTTTTGAATCAGGTCATCTTGTCTCTCTTTAAGACATTTTCTATTTCTTCCAATAAATTTTTATTTTCAATTTGAGGGAAGAAATAATATCTTTGGAGATAGAGATAATTTGTTCTAATTTAGTTATTTCTTTAATTAACTTCTTAGATATGCGAAACAAGTATTGATAAGAAAAATAAGAGATTACCTTATCTTCATGATTTGTCATGAGAAACATGTTTGCTTCATCCTTATTAGAGGATTCCACATCATTGTCATTGTTGAACATATGACTCCACACACAAGAGATATTTAATTACAGAGGTTTTGAAAAACATTAAAATAAAATATAATTTCTAAAGAGGAGTATAAAATAATTTTCTCAAAATGTTTAGATATACATCACAAAATCAAGGTTAATAAAATAAGTTAAATGTAACAAATTTAAGGGAAAAGAGATAAAATTATAGATTTATAAAGGTTCTGTCTAAAAGAAGTTACCTACTCCTCTCCCAAGAATTAATCTTGAGAGTATCCTATAATTCTTGAGAGATTATAGAGTTTTAAGTCCATGAACCCCCTTATACAAGGAAAAGTGATGTTTCAGGTTTACTTCCAACCAAATAATGAATAGTGGAATGAAGTGCCTATTCTTGTTGCCAAACAATAAACAGTGCTTCAAGCAATTAGTATTTAAGTCAAATAGATATTTTGTACAAACCTAAGTTTAAACAAGGTGGGGTTTGAATTGACTATCCTCCAAACTGAATCGAGGTTTTATACCAGACATACCACGAACCCAACTGAGATTTTATACCAGGGTGATCACGAGTCGATTGAGCTTTTATATTGGTCAGGCTAAGATCAAGAAACAAAGTGAATATTTTTCTCTAGTTATTCTTCATGAAACCAAAAAGATAGTTTTTCCTTAAGTGATTGAATTTATGAACCAAATAGAGACTAACACTAATCCCCCCAAAAGAGCTTTTAATAGGTTTAGCTCCAAACCCAAACAAAACTTCCTAAGGAAGAATAATTCACTCAAGAGAAAAATAACTCTTTGGGAATTTACAATAATAACCATTCCATAACAACTTCATCACTTAAACACGAGAACATTTCTTAAAGCGTTATGGCTAAAAATATGTGAGAGAATTTGAAAATATTTTTAGAGAGAGATTAGGAGAGGAAGGTGAGATATCTCACATTTTTTAGATGAAAAGTAATAAGAGGAATGCCCCTATTTATAGGCCAAATGATGGTTCAAAAAAGGAAAAAATCCATGGTTAAAATTGATTACCTAATCAATTAGGTCCTAAGTCTAATCAATTAGGTGCCACAAGTAATCGATGTTTGAGCCTAATTTGAAAGGTTTTGATAGAGAATTGTTACCATTTATTAAGATATTTTCATAATCGATTATAGACTTATATTTACCTTATCTTATCGATTATAGACTTGTTTTTATCTTATCTAATTGATTAGGTACTTGTTCTAATCTATTAGACAGTTCAAAAACTTGCCATAACAAATCTAACAATTTCCAATTCATCTGGCTAGACTCCAAAACATTTTTAGGTGATTTTATTTTTAAAATATAGGCTTCAAAAATAATTTTATTGAGTGTGTGATTTAGTCATACTAAACACTCGGACATGATCAAATGATCTTTCACACTTCCTCTCTTCATATTTTGAAGCCTCGATTCCTTTGTTGGATGTACCAATCATATGTGCACTTCACTTGAATCTTCTTATGGATGAGGCTTGATATATCTTCATGTCGATTGTAATCATCATAGGATATTACTTGTGATCATCTAACCCTAAATCTCCAGCTTTTATTCTGAGGAATAGCTTGATCAATTATCTGGTTCATCTTTGACAGCTTGATCCATCTTTAGTACTTTCTTGTCTTTATGTTTTGCTGTCATTAAAGTGATGTTACATATTCAGGTGTTTTCATCACAAAACGATGATGTTATAGGGCTAAGAATATCTTATGTATCTAGGAGCTTTGACCACTTCCGTATTAAACTTGCAAGAAAACAGTTCCACATTCTCCCCCTTTTTGTTAATGACAATGCATCTCTCATGGAACTGGTAAAATAAAAATAGGTAGATAAAAGTTTCGAGTGTTTAAACTTCCCATCACATTAGTATAGAGTATACTCTACAATCCTGAGAGTATGTTAATCCCCCTTTGTCATAATAAAAATCGGGTAAAGATGCAAGGCAAAAATTTAAATATGCAAGTACATTGATTACATAATCAAGCATTTAAAAGGGGGAATCAAACATTTATTTTAATTGGAAAAAATGGAGTACAAGGTTAAAATTGCAACAAAAAGACATAAAAGAAACAAAGCAAGAACAATTAAGAAACAAACTAGTTCACCTCTTCATCATCATACTCGATGGACACTATTGGAGCTATGAGATTGGATTTTTCCAGTTTCTTGATGATGTGACCAAGATTTGAATTTTTCCTCCTATGCATTCATATCATCAATGATTGGTCTTCACGAATGTCGTTGAGGATGTTTGAGGATGATGGAGGAATGTCATTGTTCGCTGCTTGTTACCTTGCTTTTAATTGTTCCTTTGGAGGTAGAGAAAGGTTATACCTTTAATTCCATACCTTATATGAATTAAGGTGCTCTTTCCTATTATTGATTATCTGATCTCATATTCCCCCTCCTCTAAATTGTAGATAGAGTACATTAGGAGTTTTGAGACTAACTTGTTGTACAGTAAAGTCGTATTTCTCTTTTTTCTATCCATCATATAATGGATCATAACATCAACCCAAAATTTCTCAACTTTCTTTGTCAAACACCAAACCAGAGGTATGTCTAATCTGTTTATGTGGCTCGAGTTTCTTTTCCTGTGCATACCATGCCAATAGTGAAAGGAGTGGTAATGATGGAAGTTTGATCAATCATAAAGGAATTTTCACCAAGATCATAGTTAAATTTATTACCTTCTTCACTTTCATCATACACCTGGTTGATGCAAGGAAGGTTGCGAACTTCAACAAACTCTTCAAGGCTCAGTTGAAATTTTGTTGACCTTAGAGCTAAGATTACCATTTGATTACATGAATTTGGAGTAGAACAATCTAACCAAGTAAGGAAATATCTCTTGAGGTACTTCAAAGACAATGTTCCTCAAGCCGGATTCAGAGAATGCTTGAAAAATATTTTACTGTTTGAAGAGTTTTGCATCCAAGTGGCGAGATGTGGATATAGATCTATTGTTATAGTACCGATTGAAAGTGGTTTATTGCTCGTGATTTGAAAATATCTCAGAGTGGTAGGAGAATTATGCTTGGGAGGTGCGAGCCCTTTTGGGTGTCGTTGCGGTGATTATGAAGAGATGAAATTGCTCTAGAAATACTACTATTATTCACAAAAAAGATGATGGGATGATATGAGAAGGATGAGAAATCATACCTCTATGTATACACACGACCTAATCAATTAGATAAGGGTTCTAATCGATTAGAAGAATTTAATACAGGAAGATGGATGTTGGGACTAGGCGTTGCACTGATTTTTAAGGTTCTAGTTGATAAGGTTGTGTCTCTAATCGATTATTTGGTGCACTAAAATTTGAGTTTTGAATTTGAAATAATCTTATTAATTAGGTCATGATCCTAATCGATTATTTAGGGAATTTTTCAGCTTTTTGGATTTTTTGGGCCTTGTGTTGAACTTTAGATTTGTCTCGCTTCGTTTTGCTTCCTTGTCCAACTTGTTAGCACCACTTTCTTGACAAAAACTAGAAAAATTGTCTATTTTATTAGTAAAAATATTTTTAAAGGATGAACGATTATTGAAATCACTTATTTAAATGGTTAATTAGAGTTTTTCAATTATTCAACCTTTAAATAGTGTACTAACTTAATTACCAACTAACCTTGATAAAAACTCCCTCTTTTGAGAGAATACGACATAATGTTGCACGTCCTTCTCTACAAAAAGAGTTGGATACAAGAGCGAAAGTTCAATGAAACAAAAGAAAGAGGGGGTATGAATTGGGTTTCAAGATTTAACACTTTTTTAAAGCCCAAACATAAACTGAAAAATAGTAGAAAGGATAAAGAACACAAGATTTTATCTTGGTTCACCATTAACTAGGCTACCTTCAGTTATTCCAACCCAGGTGATTTTGCCTTACCAACAAGGACTTAATCCACTAATAAAATACCCTTTGATTATAACTAGAAAGATAAACTGTCTAAGTCTTCTCAAGGATCCTGATTAAACCTTTAGTCTCCCAAGGAATCTTAACCAACCTGGCTAATCTTACAAAGTGTTGTGTTTACAAAATGCCTCTTGAAAAGCTAATACAGACAATTACAATACAATGAGATTTACAAAGAATGAAATTTATGAAGCTTTCAATAAAATAAGATATTTCTTCTTTGTGTTGATACTCGACTTTTTGTGTTTCTCTCTTATTGAATAGATTTTACATTGTTTGTTCTTGATTGTTTCCATTTTTCCATAGCTTTAACCTTCAATTGGTATCAAAGCTCCATCTTTTTTATTGATTTTCTAATCAAACACTTAACAGTGTAGAGAGATCCAATGTGAGAAAACCTTCTAAATGGATATTTCTAACACAAACGATAGAGATAGATATAGTGCTAAACCTCCTATTTTTTATGGATATAAATTTGACTATTGGAGAGATAGAATATAAAGTTTCTTTTTAGGCTATGATATTGATCTCTGGGAAATGAGTTATAAAGAACATGTCAGTGCAATTGGTATTCCTATTCCCATGAACAGAATGAGTGAAGATCAGAAGCGCAACTGCAAGAATCCTCACAAAGTTAGAACTATCCTTCTCAACCCAATTTCGTACAACGAATATGAAAAGATTAAAAACATTGAATTTTCAAAGGATATTCTTGATTCACTCAGAATGACACACGAAGACAATGCACAAGTCAAAGAAACTAATTCCTTGGCTTTAATTCAGAAATATAAAGCCTTCAGAATGGAAGATGAAGAAACAATTGAAACTATGTTCTCAAGGTTTCAAATCTTGGTGGCAGGACTTAAAGTTCTGGACAAAGGATACTCCACAGCTAATCATGTTAAGAAGATCATCAGAAGTCTTCCTAAAAGATGGAGACCAATGGTTACTACTTTGAATCTCTCTAAGGATGTAAATAATAAAACTCTTTAAGAGTTAGTCAATTCGCTTAGAAGTCATGATATAGAGATAGAAAAAGATGAGCCTCAGAAAAGGAACAAATATATTTCTCTAAAATCTAGAACATAAAGAACTAGATCAAAAAAGAGCCAGACTTTCCAAGCTGAAGAAATTGAAGAATCTGATGATGAATATTCTGATGATGAAGATGAATTGTCACTTCTATCCAAAAGAGTTAAGCAACTCTGGAAGAAAGAACAAAGTAATGGTCGAAGATTCAGAAACAGAGGAGATCGTCCAGAAGCATCTGATAAAGGAAGAGCTAGCAATGAAGTAACATGTTTTGAGTGCAATGATCCCGGACACTACATAAATGAATGTCCAAATATTAAGAAGGAGAACACCAGAAGAGAAAGCTTCAAGAAAATCACTTTCAAAGGAAAGAAGAAAGGTCTCATGGTAACATGGGATTATTTTGACTCTGAAGGATCAGAATCAGAAGTAGAACGTGCAAACGTAGCACTCATGGGTATCAGTTTAGAAGAAGACACGTCAGAAACAGAGTATGACTCTAAAGAGGTATTTTCTGAATTCTCTCAAACTGAATTAGAATTATGTTTATCAGAAACTATGAACAAGTATCAGAAGCTTCAATGAAAATTCAAGAATCTTCAAAAGGTTCATGAGTATGAAGTTGAAAATTATGGTAAGCTGGAGAAAGAAGTTTATAAACAAAAAAAAAATGACAATCTGTCTTAAGAAAAAGAAAACACCTTTCTAAATAAAAACTGTTTAGAACGAGAAGAAACCATTTCTAGAGTTTCTCCATCTTCTGAAACTGCCTTATGTAAGTATGACAAGACTTTTCAAAAATTCTTAAACAACAACACAGAAAGAAACAAGATGGATTCTATGATCTATGGTGTTAGTCAAAGTAGATGGGAAGAAACAAGTTACGAATCTGATAACAACAATCAGAAAATTTCTATAGAAAATCAACATATATCTCCTTTCTCGTATCATTATAATTATGCACAGGAACGAAAATTTAATGCTACACGAAAACCCAAGTTTATCAGAAACTCTAGGAAAACTAACTCTAAAGGACCCAAAAAATTGTGGGTACCAAAATAAAAGATTGTATATGTTGCAGATATCTTATGCAATAAAGTTAAAACGCCAATCATGACACATGGACTCTTGATGCTTGTAACACACAACAATAAGAAAGCATATATTCCAAAATCTGAAATCTAATATTGCTGAGTACTATGCTTCAGAAGGATTCAGAAATATAGTATAGAACGAATCAAAAGAGCTGAATCTAAAGAACTATTAGAATTGTCAAAACAAGACTTATGGAAACACTTCTGAAATTGATCCCTTGGGCATAACCATTTTTTATGAAGAAGTACTTCAAGAAAATGATTATGGAAACCATGAATATAAACAGTAACTTGTATGTCATTTCAAACGAATGGCTGTGACTCATCTCGACACCTGTCAAAACACACCGTTTAATTGACATCTAAGAGCGATATGATGTTTTCAGATTAGGTTTAAAATCATCATCACCCCACCGTTTTATACGGTTCCAACGCTTCAATACCTTTCCCTTATTGAATTTTTTTCCACTTACATTGTTCACTTTACATCCTACACCTTAAACCCCTTAACCTAAAACCCCAAATTCTTTTGGTCTTTGTCTTCCACCATGGATTCCCAACAACAAGAAGTTTTTATGTTCTCTTAAGAACTTAAAAAAAGAAAAATCTTCTTATAAAATGATTTCAAGTACACCACCCTCAAAATCTTCGTCTCTAAGGCAATCCCTAGCAACTTTTCAATAACCTCTCAAAAAACCACACATACTTAATCTTCCTCTACACATTCATCTATCTACACCAGCCAATCAACTAGACGTTCTTTGTGAAATGTTAGTGGACTTTGAGAATCTGAAAGCAAACAACATGGATTTAACATAGGAATAGAATAATCAAGGATGGGGAAACTATTGCGAATGACTCCATGGTCCTACTTACGTTAAACTAGTAAAGGATTTTTGGAGACAAGCAGAAGCTGATGAAAACTATATAGTGTCACAAGTTCTAGGTGAAAAAGTTGTAATCATAGAAAAGTCTGTAGCTACCTAGCTTGGAATGGAAAATGTCAGAGGAAAAAGGATTTATCGTATGAAGTCAAATCTCACTTTCTAAAGCATGTGGTAAATCCTACAATTTTTAATGAAGGAAATTAAAAGTCATCTAGAGGAAAATCATCTTCTAAATGTAAATGTCTGTCCAAGAACCTGAAGGAATGGTTCAAAATCATTCAAGGATGCATACATCACAAACCATATTCTAGCATATCCAGTAATGTAAACACCGATCAGAAACAAATTATGTACTATCTGATGAAAGGATAAAAGTTCCACCTACCATCTCTTCTCTTCAAATATCTGGGAGATACAATTATAGAGACGAGAAACATTGAAATTTGAATCGCTACAAAGACCTACATTCCTTTAGGAAGACTTATTTTAGATATTCTAACTGAAAATGGCCTTCTTGGGTATTTGTGCAATCTAAACATTATGGAAGTTGCTTATACAAAAGTTGGAAACCCATTCAATGGTAAGAATATATGAAGCCTAAAAGTTATAAACAGAGTATGAGCTTTAAGTCCACCAAGTATGTCCTCATATTTCAACAACATAATAAGTAACATGATGATAGTGGATTAATATCCTCTTTTCACTAAGCGTGATCCACCTGAAGCTGTATCCCACTATTTGAAAAGTTTTGAGGCTGATGGAGTATACATTTTTGGGATTCCTTTTAAATATATCATGGATGCGCCTCCTGAGTCTTCATCATCTAAGAGGAAACATGGAGTCTCTCAGACATCAGAAAAGAAGCAAAGATTTCCAACATTGTATACATTTGGAACTTACTTGAGAAACACTACTTGTGAAACTTATGTTGAGTCATTTAGTAAGTCCTATCATTCTCAAAATACTACCACTCTTTGTTCAGACCTTAAAAGAGTTACTTCATCAACTTCCACGCCACCTCCACAAGTTACCACTTCTGATCTTCTTGACAAGTGTTTTGGGCCAAAATTTGATAAGTTGGGCCCTAACACATTTTATTACAACATAGTTGATTAAAAATATCAAAATAGGGCAGAAAGCCCTGATGACATGCCCTCCTCATTAGCTTGGATCAAAATGACAAGTCTTATTCTATTTTCTTTCAATTGATCCCTTAATTCCATTGGTTTATTCATAAATTGTATTAGAGCACCATTAACTCTCCCAGCACATGCCCTTGTCATAGGACCTCCCAAGCTTTGGATAACTTCATTTAAGTCTTGGTTCTCCATGTCCTCATCATGCCTTCCTTCTTGAAGAGAATTCAATCTCGAATTGACCTCTTCATCACCAACATTAAAAGGAGATAAATCAAAAACATTGAAAATGGCACTAACACCAAACTCACCTAGATGTTCTATCTTATAGGCATTGTCATTTATCTTAGAAAGCAATTTAAATATACCATCACCTCTTGGCTGTGGAATTTCTTTGCAAAGGAAACCTTTCCTTTCTCATATGAACCCAAACCCAGTCTTCAGGTTTAAACACCACTTTCTTTCTTCCCTTATTTGCATACTTAGCATAACTTTCATTTTTCTTTTGAATTTGTATTTTAACTTGTTAATGTAATTTATTTAGAAAGTAAGCCTTAGCTTTTCCATCCTTATGCTTCAAAATAGAAGTATTAGGCAATGGCAATAAATCAAGAGGTGTTAATGGATTAAAGCCATACACAATTACAAAAAGTGAAAATTGGGTAGTACTATGAACAACACTATTATAAGCAAACTCCACATGAGGCAACCATTCTTTCCACATTTTTAAATTCTTTTTAAGAATGCCTCTCAAAATAGTAGAAAGAGTTCTATTGACTATCTCTGTTTGTCCATCCGTTTGAGGATGACAAGTTGTGGAAAAAAGTAATTTAATACCAACTTTACCCTACAAAGCCCTCCAAAAATGACTCAGGAAATTAGTGTCCCTATTTGACACAATGCTCCTTGGCATCCCATGAAGGCGTACCACTTCTTTGAAGAAGAGATCAACAACGTGACAAACATCATCTACTTTCTTACAAGGTATAAAATATGCCATCTTTGAAAACCTGTCAACAACAAAAAAAAAAGAATCTTTTCCATTCTTTGTTCTAGGAAGTCCTAAAACAAAGTACATAGAGATGTCAATGTAAGGAAATTCAGGGGTAGGCAAAGGAGTATAAAATCCACGAGGCATCACCTTAGATTTGGCCTTTTTACAAAAAATACATTTTTCACAAAACTTTTGCACATCAATTTTCATGTGAGGCCAATAAATGTGTTCTTGCAACAAATCTAAAGTTTTTAGAACCCCAAAATGCCCCATTAATTCCCCCTCATATGCTTCTCACATAAGCAATTCTCTAATGGATCCTTTGGACACACATAGCCTTTTTTTTCTTTAAACAAATAGCCATTGTGCCTAAAATATCCATTTTGGGCAGCATGCTCACAAGAGAAAAATTTAGAAGAAAATTCAGAATCACCCGCATACAAATCCTTGATATGCTCAAGACTGAACACTTTAGTTTCAAGAGTATAAAGCAATGCATGCCGTCTTGATAGTGCATCTGCTACAACATTTAATTTACCTTTCTTGTGCTTGATCACATAGGGAAATTGTTCAAGAAACTCAACCCACTTGGCACGTCTCTTATTCAAATTACCTTGTCCCTTTAAATGTTTCAAGGACTCGTGATCACTATAAATGACAAACTCTTTGAGGATCAAGTAATGTTACCAAGTTTGTAGAGCTCTCACCAAGGAATACAATTCCTTATCATATGTGAAATAATTAAGGGCATACCCTTTTAGCTTTTCATTAAAATAGTAAATTGGATGACCTTCCTGCAACAAAACAACTCCAATTCCCACATTAGATGCGTCACATTCAATTTCAAAAGATGTAGAAAAATTAGGCAAGGCAAGAATAGGTACTTGGGAGAGCTTTTCCTTTAGGACAACAAATGCTTGCTCTTGTTTTTCACCCCATTTAAAGCCAACATCCTTTTTAACAATTTCATTGAGGGATGTTGCCAAGGTACTAAAGTCCTTCACAAACTTCCAATAAAAACTAGCCAAACCATGAAAGCTTCTTACCTTACTTACATTTTTGGGAGGAGGTTACTCTTGAATGGCCTTCACCTTTTCCTCATTAACATGGACTCTTTTATAGCTCACAATGAATTCTAAGAAAATCACATGATCGGTGCAAAAGACACACTTTTCTAGGTTGGCATATAAGTTTTCTTGTCTTAGCACTTGCAAAATAACCCTTAAATAAATGCAATGATCATCTAAGTTCTTGCTATAAATCAAAATATCATCAAAATACACAACAACAAACTTACCCAAAAATTCCCTTAACACATAGTTCATTAGTCTCATGAAGTACTACGTGCATTAGTTAACCCAAAAGGCATAACCATCCACTCATACAAACCAAATTTTATTTTAAAAGCAGTCTTCCATTCACCCGCTTCCCTTATTCTAATTTGGTGATATCCACTTTTCAAATCAATTTTAGAAAATAAGCATGCACCAAATAATTCATCAAGCAAATCATCTAGTCTAGGAATAAGATGCCTATATTTAATGTTAATATTACTAATGGCCCTGCAATCAGTGTACGTCCTCAAACTACCATCCTTTTTAGGGTCTAGAATAACAGGGACAACACAAGGACTTAAACTTTCTCTTACCCATCCTTTACTTATCAATTCAGCAACTTGCCTTTGTATCTCATGATTTTGTGTGGATTTCTTCTATATGTTGGCATATTAGGAAAATATGTTCCTGGGTTGAGATCAATATGATGATCGATTCCTCTTATAGGTGGTAATCCACTTGGCACCTCATTCAGAAACAATTATTTAAATTCCTGCAAAAGAGATTCAACGCAACTTGAAAATTTTATCTTTAGAAATAGTGGTTAGTAAAGGCACCTCCTTGCAAAAAAGAAAGTATAGGGGCTGGTGTGGATCAATTACTTTCTTTACATCTCCTTTTTTTGCAATTAAACTTTGTTTTTTTTATCATTCTTTTCTTTTCATTATTTTCTTTTTCCCTTTCATTCTTTTCCTTTTCTTTTTCTTTGTCATTATTTTCTTTTTCTTTTCTTTCTTGGTCATTTTTTTCTCTAATTTTATTTTGATCTTCTCTCACCTCACAAAGATTTAATGGTACAAGATTGATCTTTTGACCATGATACATAAAAGAGTACTTATTAGAGTACCTATCATGATTGAATTTTCTATCAAATTGCCAAGGCCTCCCTAATAATAAATGACTAGCTTTCAACGGTACTACATCATACAACACCACATCCTCATATTTTCCAATTTTAAAACAGACCTCGACTTGTTTATTAATAAGCATTTCTACACGTTCATTAAGCCATTGGAGCTTGTAAGGCTTTGGGTGAGATTTTGTTTCCAAATTTAGTTTAGAAACCAAATATGTGCTAACAACATTTGTACAACTTCCTCCATCAATAATTAAAGAACAAACCTTTCCTTACACCATGCATCTTGTATGAAAAAGGTTCTCTTTGACTTATATCCTCCTCCTTGATTTGGCTTCCTAACATTCTTCTTACCGTGAGTAAATATCGACTAGGTATCTCTTCTTCATCTTCTTCAAACTCCTCAACATAATCATCATCCTCCTCTTAAACAATTTGTTCATTTTCTTCCATAAGCATAGTTCTCTTTGTTGGACATTGAGATGCAATGTGTTCTTGGCCTTGACACTTGAAATACTTAACACTTTTGTTAGTTGAAACACTTGAAGAAGGAGTAATAATTTTACCTTTTTTTCAACTGTTACTTTCTTAGATGATGAAACACATTCCTTATTTGGTTTGTCCTTCCAACTTTGAGAATTGAAAGTGGTAGTACTTCTCCTTCCTAGGCCCTTTCTCTTGAGTTGTTGTTCTACCTTGATAGCTTGATGCACCAAATCATCTACTTCCACATAGTGATGTAGTTCTACTATGTCACTTATGTCATGATTTAGGTTATGAAGAAATGTCTTCATTGTTTCTTCATTATCTTCTTCCACATTGGCTCTTATCTTTGCAACCTCCATCTCTTTGTAATATTAATCAACATTTTTAGAACCTTGAGTGATACAGTGTAATTTATTATGCAAGTCCCTGTGGTAATAGGAAGGAACAAATCTTCTTCTCATAATTATTTTCATCTCCTCCCAAGTGTCGATGGATGGTCCATTATATTTCTCCTTTCTTTGACAGTTTTATCCCACCACACCAAGGAATATTCTGTTAATTCAAGGGCAGCAACCTGCATTTGAATATTAGTATAAGTTTTACAAGCAAAAATTTGTTCTATTTTTGTTTCCCGCTCTAAATAAGCCTCTAGATAATTTTTTCCTTGAAAGGTTGGAAGTTTAATTTTTGTACCACTCAACATTTCCTCTCTAGGCGTTCCCATCCTCCTTCTACTTAATCTTTCCTCCTCATCAGTATTATTTTATAGGTTTTCTAATTGATCAATCCTCGCATGAATTGCCTCTATTTGTTCTAACATCATCTCTCTCATTTTAGCAGTGAGAGCTTCCAACAATAGTCTATTACTGGCTTCTATTTGATGAGGGCTACCATCACCGCCTATCATGGTTAATTAGAAAATAATAGAAATAATAATACTCATGTGTTTACACTCAAACATGGTTTTTTTTCCAAATAAACACTCTTGCCTTTTTTCACTTAATTGCTCTTTTAAGTTCTTTAAAGAAACCAAATTCAATCACACAAGATAACAAAATTCAAATGGTAAATACTCTAAAGGCAGGAAATGAAAGGAAAATGAAAAAAAACACACAAGGAAATAAAGGAGAAAATTTTAAGACAAAGGAAATTAACAAGGTAAACTAGAATGTGGCAGCAAATAAAATAATAATGATAATCACAAGTTTAAAAAAGACTAGAATACTTTTTTTTAATATATATGATTTTTTTTCGTTCTTGTTTTTTTTCTTTCCATTTCTCTCTCTATTTTTTGTATATATGATTCAATACAAGCTAATAAGAACTAAAATTGAAATTTGCAACAAAAAAAGGTCTTATACGAACCGTGCTCTGATACCACTTGATGACTAACTGATTTGTAATTTGGCCATCTTTGCCATGCTTGTTATTTTTATGAAACTTTTGATTCTAATATTATAATATAAAGTAAGGTCACAAAATATTATAGATTAGATGAGTAGGGACATAATTGAATTAAATAGAGAAAATGATAGAAATGAGGCGCCACACTCTTTCTATGAGTTAGAAAGGATGATAAGTCTAAGTGAGGATCACCATAAGAAATTCAGTTTCTTGATAAAATCAAAAGACAGTTCAATCCAGATCCAAATGAGCAATCTATTTAATTCACACAAAGTGTTTAACAAAATTCAACTTGATTTTTCATTCAAGATTAGCTCCCTATTTATAGGTAAAGGGTAGCTTACAATAATAAATCAAGAAATCCTACAACTTCAGCCTATTAAACTATCAATAATGGCTTGGGAAAGGTCACACACTAAAGGTGGTGGAGAAAGTGAATATTGATTGCCTTGATGAATAATTGCAATTTATAGCCACTTTGATTAATGCACCACACATTTATCTTTCTACCTCCTTCAAAGCTTTTCCTATTTATTTCTTGAGTCCATTCTTTAATTATATACATAAAAGCCACAAAAATTCTAAGCTTTAAGAGCTTTAGAATGTTTTAAAACACACCAAAAAATAAAAACACATGTTTTGGGCCAAAATTTGACAAATTGGACCCTAACACATTTTATTACAACATAGTTGATTAAAAAATCAAAACGGAGTAGCAAGCCCACATGGCATTCCCTCCTCATTAGCTTGGATCAAAATGACAAGTGCAAAACCCCCTAAACCTTGCACAAATAATATGGCATAATCAGAATAAATTAACATGCATATCAGACGAGCGCGTCACATTTACTTCACGACAATAACACAATACATTGGCCATGCTTATAATACACATTTAAAATCATATTCCATACACTAACACATATGTATCTCGCAGCGGAATAATTCTCAACTCAAAATAATACTAATGATTGAAATCTCATACTGACAATCATATAATAAAACATTAGGCACTAAAGACCGTCATCACATACATCTCAATCCAACATAAATATCCAAAGAGTATAACAACATCTCTTAAATAAATATGAATAAATAATATAACATAAATTCAAACATTCCCCGTGTTACATGACCAGAGCATGACTCACTACCTAGTAAAACAAATAAATAAAGGACTAGCTCCTCCAACTACTCTTTGCTAGTAGCACAACCGCTATCCTGGGTACCTGAGCGATATCGTATAACATATCATTCTAACAGAAATGTGAGAATTCATATCATTATGGAAATATATAATAATAGTAATGCATCACATACAAGTATCAATTGAATTTATCACACTTTACATAATCATGTATTCATCATACTTCAAACTAATTCACATGATTACATATAGAACATTTCTCAATGATTCAAGATTCAAAGATAACCAATTACAATTACCACAAAAGTAGCATTCACATCAATATCACATATTACACACCAATTCAACAATTCACATCGATACACGTGACTCCAATTTAACTCAATGCAATATACATGTAGTACCAGCTGTTATCCTTACCGATCCTGTCGAGCCCGCATCTCCAAGATAAATAACCATAAAAAAAGCCCGTCATCCTTTAGCTTTCAAACCCCTCAGTGTTAAGTTTGAGACAAGTCAATAATTCCCACGGAATTACCAAACATTGCATCTTGAAAAAAATGATGCATGTCCAATCTCAACATAAATATGCAATTAAGACCATTTCTATATCTTGATCATACAAATATATTTCCCATAATTCAATACATTTGAATTATCTTCACCAAATTGCACAATATACATATTTCATATCATCAGTCATACACAATGCATTCTCATAACATTAATCATCTCAACACATCATTATAACATGTAGCAAACAAGTCTAACCCATGTTATCTTTAATCAACAACAATTCCAACAATTACATGCACCAAAATCAAGTATCATGTGTCTCATCAAAAGTCATTCAAAACCAATCCAAAACACATCAAATAAATTATTAAAATTCATGTAAATCAATGATAAATAATAAGCATACATGATCCAAAGCAGTTTAAGAAAATAATAAATTTTGTATTCCAGACCGTGCTAAGCGCCCTATTACGCGCTAAGCTACCTCTGGGAAATGCAGAAAAATTCTGCCGTGGACAACTTCTTCCCAATACGAATTCATCCATCCAAATTCCATTCAAACACATAGTTTTCACCAATTAAATATATTATAATCTATATCTAACATATAGCATCAAATACAAACATCAAAACATGATTTCTAACTTCAATTTCATGATTCTACATTCAAACTCTAATATGTTAAAATCTAGAAATTGGAGAACGAATCCCTAATTTCATATTATTACCCATCACATACCATTACATACACCCATAAATAAAAGAATATCCACCCTTACCTTAGATGTAGATACTTCTAAGATTCTTCTTCTTTCTTCCTCTTTTCTTCTCTTCTCTTCTCTTCTCTTCTCTTGTTTTTAAATTCCCTTTTAATTCTATTTTCTCTTCATACTAACTATATTTCACTAATGGGCTTATCTAATTCTCACAATAATCCATTACCAAGGCCTAATTACTTAATATTTCTAATTTCACTTTTACTAACCCAAAGCACAATTAAACCATTAAATCAAATAACTCATATATTCACAAATTCACACACTTTAATCAATTACCATATCAAATAATAATTAATAAAATAAATACTAATAAAATAGTTAGTAAATAAAATTGGGGTGTTACAACTCTCCCCTACTTAGAAAATTTTTGTCCTCAAAAATTACCTCAAATAAAAAACTCAAGATAAGACTCCCTTACCTGACTCTCGAGTTCCCAAGTCATATTTCCACCCGCCGGTCCTCCCTAAGCTACCTTCACCAAGGCAATATCTTTACCACAAAGTTATTTCAACTCCTAATCCTCTATTTGCATAAGTGATGTCTCTACAGTCAAGTTATCTCTCACCTGAACATCATCTAATTGAACCACATGAGACAGATCCGCAATGTATCTCCTCAACCGAGACACATGAAACAAATCATGAAGATTAGCAAGCGACGGTGGCAAAGAAATATGATAAGCCATTTCACTCACTCTCTTTAGAATCTGATATGGACCAATAAAATGCAGCGTTAACTTACACGACTTCATAGCTCGACCAACACCCATTACCAGAGTAAGTCGAAGAAACACATGATCTCCCTTCTCAAGCTCAAATTCTTTCCTCCTCTTATCATGAATACTCTTCTGACAACTCAGAGAAGCCTTCATGTTCTCCTGAATCATTTTAATCTTATCCATATTCTATTGAACTATCTCAGATCTAACCATAACACTCTCTCCAAATTTATACCAACACAAAGGCATCCTACATCTTCTACCATACAAAGCCTTAAACGGTGCCATTCCAATACTCGAATGGAAATTGTTGTTATAAGTAAACTCAATCAAAGGAAAGTAACTATCCCAAGTACCTCCTTGTTCCAATACATAAGCTCTCAAAATATCCTCAAGTGAGTGAATCGTCCTTTCAGACTGACCATCTGTTTGCAAATGATAAGCAGAACTCAAACGCAACTTCGTACCCAAAGCATTCTGCAAACCTTCCCAAAATATTGAAGTAAACCTTATATCTATATCTAATACAATGCTAGACAGAATACCATGAAAATAGACAATCCTCTCAATGTACAGCTTTGCAAGCCTCTCCATTAGATAGTCCATCCTCATCGGAATAAAATGAACAGATTTAGTCAATCTATCCATAATAACCCAAATAACCTTAAAATTACTCGACGTTCTAGGTAAACCAGACACAAAACCCATAGAAATACTATCCCATTTCCATTCAGAAATAGATAACTGTTGCATCAAACCAGAAAATTTCTGATGTTCAATCTCCGACTTCTGACAAATCAAACAAGAATACACAAATTCTGCAATCTCTTTCTTCATACCTGGCCACCAAAATAATTTCCTCAAGTCCTGATACATCTTAGTAGTTCCAGGATGAATACTCAACCCAATACGATGCCCTTCCTCAAGAATCCTCTTCTTCAAATCAGCTATATTTAGAACACAAAATCTATCACGACATCTCAAGATACCATTATCATCAATCCTAAAATTGCCACCTCGACCTTGATTGATCAACGTCAATCGATCTACCAAAATAAAATAAGATTTTTGACCCTCTCGAATCTCATCAAGAATGCCACTAGTAAGCTTCAACAGACCAAGCTTAACTCCAGAAGAAGTCTCTTCACAAACCAAACTCATATATCAAACTTTTTCAAGAAATTCCAACTCTCGCACCATCAACATCGACATATGCATAGACTTCCTACTCAATGCATAAGCCATAAGATTTGCTTTACCCATATGGTAATTCAAACTAAAATCATAATCCTTTAAGAATCCCAACCATCTTCTTTGCCTCATATTCAACTCTTTCAGATCAAACAAATATTTCAAATTCTTGTGATCATTAAACACATTAAAAACTGATCCAAACAAATAATTCCTCCAAAGTTTCAATACAAACACAACAACAACTAACTCCAAATCATGAGTCGGATAATTCCTTTCATGCACTTTAAGTTTCCTTGAAGCATAAGCTACAACTTTTTGATTCAGAATCAACACACATTCTAAACCCATCAATGAAGCATCACAATACACAACAAATGGTTATGTTGGATTAGGAAAAATCAAAATAAGAGCGATTGTCAACCTTCTCTTAAGCTCTTGAAAACCAGCTTCACACTGTGCAGTCCAAATAAAAGCTTGGCCCTTCCTAGTAAATTGTGTTAACGGTAAAGCTAACTTGGAAAAGCTTTCAATAAACTTCTGATAATAACCTGCTAATCCAAGAAAACTCCTAATCTCAGAAATAGATTTCAGAGCTTCCCACTGTGACACAACCTTAATCTTTGACGAATCAACAACAATACCACCTCTTGATATCACATGACCAAGGAAACTCACTTCCTTCAACTAAAACTCACACTTAGAAAGTTTAGCATACAACAACTTCTGTACTTAAAACATTTATGTAATCCGCTTGTAAGAAGAAATCTGTAAACACATCATTCAATTATAAGTTGATTAAGTAATTTTCTAAGGCATGGAGGAATCTCCTTCAAGGGAACTGGTAGGTCAGAAGCCTTAAGGAGTCAGTGATTGTTATATCTCTTAGGGGATCGGGTAGGTCAAAATTTTTATGGGGTCACTAACAGGCTATCATTGTTGTTGTTAGTCACTGACGGGTAGCCCGTACATCTGTAATCTTTCAAGATTAGTGGATTAGTTCCTTTTCTAAGGAAAAATCACCTTGGTGGGTGGACATGATTAATATTTTCTAAGTTGAACCTGTATAAACCGAAAGTGTCATTATTTCTCTTTTACAGTATTGTTTCTAATTCTGATTGTTTGTGTAAAGCACTTCTAAACGAAAAAGTTTTTGAAAACCCAATTCAAACCCCCATTTCTTGGATTTTTATAAAACTTCATAGACATACCTGAATTATCTCTTGTGATGAATTTTGTGTTTGGATTTTTCCATTCTCACCATGTTGGGTAAAGCTAACAAGATCCATAGTACCTCGAGTGCGATGAAGCTTCCTTCTCGGTTTGTAATACACATTATTCCTCTGGTAGTAGAGCTCAAGAAAATGGCGTCCAATCATCTTGAGAGGTATAAACAATTTGGGGTTTGCACAAAAAGCATCCAAGCATTTTGTCAGAGTGAACCTTGTCATCCACTATTGCTAGAACTCTTAGGTTATTTAGAAAATAAAACCGAAAACTCTAAAACTAAAAACCAAATTCTATGACTCTGCTTGCTTTGGAACTAACGCAAGATAACTTAAAACACGAAATAAAAACCAACATAATTAAAGAAAATAAATAGATACCTCCGTTGGGTTACCTCCCAAGAAGCGCTTCATTTAACATCGTATGACTCGACGGTTCATCCCCCCTTGTTATGGGGGGTATTTCATCTTCCATACCTTGTTGCATGTCCTTCCCGTAACAAAGAAATGGTCTGGTGCATAGATAAATGCTACTTTGTGCCTCAAGTCACCTCCAACTTCCATATCTCTACCATGATTCTCCTTTATCTTTCTCTTCTTAACTTCTTGACTGAACCTTAAGGTTTTGCTATGTATTAAAGATGAAAGAGATAATGCAACCTGAGAGATAACATTGGAGACTTTTTCTGGAGGTGGTTTTGAACTTTTTCTTTCTCCCACTATTTTGATAATGCCAACTGAAGATTGATTATCTTCACGTTCACCTAGCTTCTTAATGTCCAACACTTTCAAATTTATTTCCTCATCAAAATATTTTAGGGTTATAGTACCTTTTTCAATATCAACATTGAATCGACTAGTACACAAGAATGGTAACCCAGAATGATAGGAGTCTCTTCATCTTCCAGAATGTCCATGATCTCAAAATCATCTAGAAAGATGAATTTGTCAATTTCCACCAATACATCTTCAACTACCCAATATGGCAGCTTGATGGCGTGATCTTCAAATTTTAACTTTTTCCCTATCTCTCTTACCTTTCCAATACCAAGCTTCTGGAAGATAGATAATGGCATTAAGCTCACACTAGAACCTGAATCAATTAGAACCTTCTTGAAAGTTTTGTCTTTTATAGTGCAAGGTATTGTAGTCGATGCAGGATCTTTCTGCTTGATTGGGATTCTCCTCTCTGGCGAGATTTCACACACTTTCTCATTATCGGGTACTAGTCTGTCTCCCACTGGTCTCTTTTTCGATAGTACCTCCTTCATGAATTTCCAGTACATGGGAATTTGCTCGAGTGCTTCAAAGAAAGGCATGCTGATCTTTAACTTTTTGAACAATGTGACCGATTTCTCAAAGTCTTTCTATTTTGGGTTCTTCTTTGCTACTCAAGAGGGATACGACAACTGAATAATCTATTAGTATCCTTTTCATTCTTTTCTTCAGTTGGATTCACAATTGGTATCACTTTTTTAGGCTTTTTTTCTTGTTTTCTCTCACTTCCAGCTATATCTCTATGTCATGGTCATCCTTTTTTACATTCTTTTATTCATATTTAGACTCTTTATGACTTCTTGTTGTGACATCATTAACATTCTAATGACCTTTTTGATTTCTCACGGTAGAGCTTGGAAAGGTGCCTGGTAATTGTTGTGCAATCTGTCCCACTTGAACTTCCAAATTTTTTATTGAAGTTATGGTATTATTGTGATTTCTCCTTGTCTCTTCTTGGAATTGAGAAGTGTGGTAAATCATATTTTCAATAGCTACCTCCCAATCTGCCTTATGTGGAGCTTGTTTCTAATTTTGAACATTTCCCTATTGATCTTTCTAGGAGAAGTTTGGATGATTCTTCCACCCCGAATTGTAAGTATTTGAGTATGGATTATTCTGCTTCAAGAATACCATCTCTTCAATTTGTTGTAGAGTCGTAAGATAAAACACAATATAATGAGGTCCACTATAAATTTTACATCTCACATTTTAAACAAGTTAAAATTGGGCGACCTTCAATTTCTTTTCTACCTCAGCAGCAACTGTGTCTTCTATCCTTATTTTTTTGGTTTCCAACTTCAGATCAACAATTTCTCCAGGCTTTCTTGCACACCTATAATATAACTCTAAGTGCTCATTAGCCGCTATTGCTTCAATTATCTTTTTGATACCTGTGGGTTTTGAAAAATTAGTTGAGCCACCGGCTGTTGTATAAATAAACTATTTGGTCTTAATTCTAAGACCATTCCCAAACATATGCATCTGCTAAGTCTGATCCATATTGTGAGTAGGACAAGCCACTAGGATTATTTTAAATCTTTTGTAAGCATCTCCCAATGACTCACCCTCTTTCTTCTTGAAGTTGATAATGTCATATCTTTTTCTTAAGAATACAGATGCTAGAAAGTACTCATTCAAGAAATATTTTTCCATCTCTTTCCAAGATGTAATAATTCCAGCTGGAAGAGAATAAAACCACTCTTCGACATCTTTAGATAAGGTAAACGGAAACATTCTTAATTTCTTTGCTTCATCCATATACCCATCAATCTCAAAGTGGTACTCATGGTTAGGAACCTCTGAAAGTGTTTATTGGAATCTTCATTGACCTTTCCGGTGAAATATCTCCTCTCAAGTTAAGTGATCATGCTCAGATGCAGTTGAAAATTTGGCACATTCACCGGTTGGTTTATAATTGTCAACCAACTACCCGGTGCATTTTCCCCACCATAGTCACAAAGGAGTCTCTCTGGAGGATCTTCAACCATTTGTGTTTTCTTTGTTTCTGACTCTGACTCTGAATGAACTGAAATATCTTCTTCGTCTAATGCCAGTATGGCTAATCGAGGTTATCTATACCTTGTGTGAATTTTTTTCCAATTTCTGCGTCAAAAGGAAATTCAGCTGAGGGATCTCCTCGCATAAAAATATTTGAGACAAATTAGTAACTACAAAAATAAAGTAAAATAACAAAAATTAAATTTTAATTGCAGAGCAACAAAAATTCCGATTGAACTAAAATAAAAACTCTATATTTTGGCAGTCCCCGACAACAACGCCAAAAACTTGATCAAAAAAATAGCAAGTGTACTATTTTGCCTATGTAGTAATAAAGAGGAAATTTCCCCAATGTCGATCTCAAGGACTGCGTATAAATATCGAGTTTGAATTATTGTTCAGTTAAAAAAAATTAGCCTTTAGATTTGTTTTGCGGAATTATGAAAATAGTTGCGAATAAAGTAAATAGATGCGTTGAATAATTTCGATAGATATGAGTAACAAGCTAGGAAAGGTGTGTGATTAATTCCAGTAACAACTATGAATTATTACTGCAACAACAAATTTTAAATAATCAATTACCGGTTCCTAAGGGTGTTTATTCCTAAGTTCTTAGTGAGAAAACTATTAATCATTCATCCTAAGTCCTATGTCCATAGAAAGTTACCGATGAAATTAAGCCTTGTTAAATCAAGAATAATCTGATTTCTATAGGGTATCCCTAGTCCTAGGTGATATCTACTAGTGAATATTCTCACAAACGCATTACCAACAACGGTCTAACCTAATTTCTAATCATATATCAATCCTAATTGGTCTAAAAGAGAAAGAATTAGAAACATCATGAGAATAAATTTAACTATGAAAAATAATATTTTCATTGCAAATAACAACTCAAACTCATTACAGATCTGAATCAGGGACACCCTAGCATTAGGGGGATTAGCTACTCGTAGAAATAAAGAAAATCACAGTATTTAGTGTAGACATTACAGATAATGGATGGAAAATAAGTCTTCAATTCCGAAAGCTCATGAAAATCTTGATTCCAAGCATAAACCTGAGTTCTTCAGCCTTTAACAGTGTTCCTTACAAGCACAAATCGTCCAACCCCTGAGAATTTGCGCTCCTGGCTTAAATATATGTGCACTGGGCTTTCCAGCAAATTTTTGGCCTCCATACACGTATCATACACATATGGCTTGAGCTGCACAACTAGCGTACACGGACGATACACACAGTTGTTCAATCCTATACCCTAAACCATAAACCCTAAACCTCTGAACAAAGTAACTTTGTAGAAGTTTTGGATTATGAAAAAAGTAACTATGAATTCAGAGTTACTTTGTTCAGAATATGAAACTTCACTTGTCCAGAGTTCATAACTTGCATACTCAGAGTCCAGAATCTATGAATAAATTTTGCACACTTAAAAAAATCGTTATAGTAAAAAATTATTCTCCATACAAATGAAACTTGTTGTCATCAAAACTTCAAGGATTAGTTTACGAACCAAACTTGTTCCAAAAAAGAGTTGGTTAAAACACGAGATAAATGGATCTAACACAAACTTATATTCTCAACCTAATAAGAGGTTAACTTATCATTATAGATCATAGATATTAAGACCATCCACGACGAAAAATTGTTTTGATCACGACCGTATATATTAACCCTCAGTGAGCATCCTTGTATTATAGGCTTCAATTCAAAGCAGGTATTGTTTTAAACTGTAAGATATATGTTTTTTTGCACAACTTGATTTAATATGCACTAAGGCTTCATAAAATCTACAAAGCATCCCTGCAAAATATACTAGTGTTTCACCTTTGGTACCTAAATTCTCTTGGGTCCTGCTGTGTTAGTAGTTATAAAAGGTCTAGGATTATTACCCTTTGAACTTTTGATTTATAAAGTAAATGGATTTAAATGCCAAAATTTATTTCAATGAGAACATTTATAAATAAGACGATTCACTTTATTCCTATTTAATTCATTAATATGTGTGCTACCAAACTTAAACCCTAATCTAGTTTTATTTAAGGAATACCTTTGACTTGATAGAATCAAGTGAAGATTTCTTTACCCTTAGTAAAATTACTTAGGGTTTCATACAAATATGTTAATTCCTTTTTCATTGAGACACAAGTATCACATGTTCCATCTAGGTTTCTAATATTAGTTATTCCATGCTTAAGCGTTTCACTACTCTTGTCTAGAAACTCAAGATAATCCTTAAGGTACAATTTACGCTCTTTAATGTTATAATTATCTTTAATTAAATTAGTTATTAATTTAAATATATGCTTGTATTATAAATTGTTACCTCATGGTCATCTTCATTGTGATATACTTCCAAACAACTTTCATCTTCTTCATTGGATGAAGATTCTTCGAAGGCTGTACTGAAGGTTGACTCTTAGAGATTACTTCTTGATGTTGAATATCTATTATTTTTGAAGGCTTTATTATCCTTTATTCATTCAAATATTCATTAGATTGATGATTTTTCTTAATATCAATTTTTTTGATTAAGTTCCTTCATTTGATGTTAAATCCTCCGAAGATCATTCAACCTCTGAGACTATTTATTCAAAAGATATTAATGGAGTTGATTTATCTTCACATGAGTTTGTTAATGAATTTTCTAAAGATTATTCTAAACTTGAGCTCATTCCTTCATCCTTTAATAGTCAAATTAATTCATTCATCTTCTCAATGATTTCCTCCTTTTAAGATTTTTCCTGAAACTCATAAACTCTCCTGTGATCGGTGGATCTGGAACTGACTGTTTAACGCTGGTTCGCGAAATGTCGCGGAAGCAAGAGTCGCCACCGTCTTTTATTTTCTCCAAAATGGAAAGGACAAAAGCACAGAAAAATTCCTTTAAAGAGATTGCTCTCGGTTCGGGAGGTAGGTTATAGAAAGGGAAGGTGTTAGCACCCTTTCTATCCATGGTTATCCATGGGCTCTTAGATACTTGCTCAATGTGTTTTCAAAATGTTTGCTTGCTTTTCAATGTGGGTTTCAAAAATATTCTTTGAAAAGTTTCAGTTCAACTCATACGTCAGAGTGTTTGAAAAGTTTGTTTTGAAAGTTTTTGAAAGTGTGTTGGTGTGAAAAGTATTTTGATTTGTTTGAAATTAGAGCAAGTATCCTTGAGAACCTACCTACCCTAAGGAATTCGTCTGTGTAAATGTCCTTTAAAGTAGTGCCATCCCACCATTGAGAGGTAGGTAGCACCACTGTTGGAGGTGTTCGGGTCAATTCGAGTTTTAGGGACGTGGTGATCACCAGAGCAATGGGAAGACACCTTAGAAGCTACCCTTATGCCATTGATCTTTTATTCCGAGGCAACTTATTCGAGGCAACTTTGTTTTAGGCAACTTTGTTTTAGGCAACTAGATCAATGGACACAAGGACTTACCAAAATATCCTCTACTCGATGATCACCTTTCGAAAGGCAACAGTGAGGCGTACCCTAGGGGTGGTGTGTGAATTGTGTGTCATTTTCAGTTCATTGTTTGTCTTGTCATGCAATGGTGATCTAACGATTCAATTTTATTTTCGGGCATTCATTCTTTCATGCATATTTATTAACAGTTATATTTGCGAGAAAATAAATCTAACTATTACAACGGGCGCGGGTCCACATCGCCAAAAAACCGAACCCGATTTGACTGAAAGTAAAATAAAGCGAATAAATAAAAAGTGCAAGAAATAAATCTAAACTTATTACAAGGCTTTGGGGCATATACAGAGGTATTTAATAAATGCGCGAAATAAAGACTAAACAAAATTAGGGCATTGGACCCTTTTACAAATAATTAAAATTAGTCAAGGAAATTAAAAATTAAATGAAAAAATAATGTTTTTGTGTTTTTTGGACTTGAAAGAAAAAAAGAAAAAATTAATTGAAATTAAAGTGTTAAACCTAGTGTTTTTTAAGTTTATTAAGAAAAAAGATTTAATTTCTAACCTAATTTAATTCTAAACTAGTTTATGTACCATTTTTGATTTATAGAAAATAAATAATAAATAATAATATTGTGTGAAAAAAGGAAAAAAATTAAAAAGGATATAAAAAATTAATAATTAACCTAATTCTACATTTTTTGATTTTTATTATGAAAAAAGAATTAAAATTAACATTAAAACCTAATTAAACTAAATGAGTTACATTTTAATTTATTAAAAAAAAAATCAAAATTAATTATATTTTTTTGTCCTTTCTGTATTTTAGTGTTTTTATATTTTTGTAAGAATTAATTGAATCAGAAAATAAAAACACAAGTAAATTTAAAAAATAATAAGATATAAAGAAAATTAGAAAAAAGGAAAAAAAAAGATATAACCAGGGAGGTGTGGATTTGAATTTGGAGGTGCAATTTTGAGAGGCCTGGCCCAATTGCTGGCCATTTGTTGACTTTTGAAATCCTGTGCACGCCTGTTGACTTGATGTATGGTGCACTCTTCATCTTAGCCATGGATCTGAGGCCCTGGGACACGTGGATGAATTGATTCTGCAGTGCATGGTGAGCCCTTATATGAGCGCTGCATGGAACCTTAACATGAAAAATAATATTGAAGTGAAGTAGACCTGGGGATCGAACCCAGGTCTTATGCATTAATCACGCGCTTGCTTGCCATCTGAGCCAGTTAGTTCATTCGTTATATAATAAACAAATAAATCATATAAAATAAAAGCTACACGCTAATGACTTGAAGCGCGCGAACTTTGAATGGACGAATGACAGCATGCCACCTCTTCATCTTCTTCACGTCCCTGTAAACAAAACCCAAAGGCAACGCTTTCTTACGCGTTTCATTAGGCCACATTTGAAAAAATAGCGAATAGAGCTGTGTGCATCAGAAATTAATCGCGAGGGTCAAGATGTTTTCGTCTTGAAGCACTGAATTCAACCATGGTGCTTCTGAGTTCTAATTTTTCCTATACTCAAAATCCCCAATTTAAGAACACAGGAACCCTAGAATTCGAAAATGGCAAGTTCCAATTTATGGCACAAAAATGAAATCAAATGCATTGGTCAGTTTGGAAACATCATTGTGAGTATGAATATGTAATTAAAAATGCAAAAGGGTGCTTAGAATCAAGAACACGAATTCAAAAATTTTGCTGTGCAGTTTGGATGGTAGCTACCAATTCAAGGAGCTTTGATTGAGGTTATGAATTGAAAATCGTTCAGAATTATCTCAGGAAGCTATTGGTACAAAAATTTTGGCTTCAGAGGATCCCTAGCATTGATTTCAGATTTGCAATATATGGTTCATTTTTCAAATTGCCAAATGGACTTTGAACGAGTTTTGTGCTATGTTCCAGTTAGGGTTGGACTCAGTGATCATTATGGAATAGACTTGGCTTGCTATTTGACCTTAATCCATGCTTGAGAAAGAATTGGCATTAGGGTTTCATCCATTAACCATTTTTCCTATTTTCTAGCCAAAACCTAGACCTAGTGTGTAAATGAACCTTGGCCTGATTTTTGAGTTGGTTCATGATACATAGAACTTGTCCAAATTCATTTGACACCATTTCATTGATTTTTAAATTTTATTTGAATTTTCAATGAATTAAAATGAATTAAATCATCAAAAATTAAATAAAATAAAAAAAGTCAACATTTGGTCTTGAAATCAACCATGGGCCACGTGTGTGGCATGACAAGGATGGACAAAGTGAGAAAAATGGGGCCCTTTTGTCAAAATTGGATTTTCAAGGATAGTTGACTTTTGCCATTTCACAAAAATTTCCCAACTTCTACAAGGCATAACTTGCTCAATTTTTAAGCTTTTCACATGTTCTTGGACATTTTGGAAAGGTCTTTGAGTCCTTTAACCAATGCCTTTGGTCCCATGTCATTTTGATTTACCAATCTCAAGTTATGGCCTTTGACTTAAAGTCCCTTTTTGTTGACTTTTGAAAATGACCTATAATGTTGAAATTGATAACTTTTTGTGAGAGCATTTCTTGGACTTGAAGCATGAAGATGAGTTGTAGGAAATGTCTTTCTCTTCAAAATGAGCTTTGGATGGAATTTTTCTGATAATCCATGTGAAAGTTATGCCCTGGTCAATTTCAGTTGACTTTTTCAGCTGTCCAAATATAGCAACTTTTGCATCTTTGATGATTTCTGAGCCAAATTTTGAGAATCATGATCAAGCATTGATCAAATGATGTTTGTGGCTTCAAAATGATATATTGACCAAAAATTTGAACTTTTGACTGCCAAATGACCATTTTGCCCCTACAGTTGACTGTAGTGCAATTTAGGGTTTTGACTGTGCAATCTTGAGCTGAATGCCTTGAAACTTGATATGAGGATGCTTGACCATATTTGTAAGCATATAAGACTTGATTGGGCCTTTGAAAAGTTCATTTGCCTGACCAGAACTCAAACCCTAGTTTTGACTGTATAGGAGACAGTTGACCTGCACAACCCTTGGGGAATTTTGTGACCTGGCTTGACAATTTCTTGAAGAATATGGGAGGGCAAATTTTGGGGTATAACAGTTGCCCCTGTTCAATCTTCTTAGACCTGAGGATGTAGATTGGCTGACGTGCCTTTCGTAATCCGAAGGTAAAAGATGATTGGACACTAGAGTGCTCGGAAATTTGCGCTCACATGTTAGCAATGATGGTGGAATGGGCTTATAGATGCCATTTGGAGATTGCTGGATTGGATGATGGGCTTATAGATGCCATCTGAATGTTGATTGCGTGGAAATTCCTTAGCGAGAACCTGCATACCTGCAAAACAGAAAAATGAGTACCTGACACGTTGCAGGAGCTGATTTTTAAATGCTTGGTATTGATGTGTCCTGACTAGTCACAGGAGCTGAGTCTGGAGCTTCAAACGCTGATGAATGAACCAGGGATGGTTACTGCCTTAGCATGAATGGTAAGAGAGCCTTGGGCGACTTTAACTTCAACAACGCTCGTTGAGAAAAATCTGGGGTGTCTTTAACTTCAACAATGCTTGTTGAGAAAAATCTTGGGTGTCTTCTACTGGAATAAGAATCAGGGAGATCTTAGGGTTGATCTGACTGAACCAGAGAAGGCCTTTGACTGGATAAGCAATCAGGAAAATCTTGGGACGATTTAACTGAACCGGTCTAGGTCTTAAAATGTCTTCAACTGGATAAGCAATCAGGAAAATCTTGGGACGATTTAACTGAACCAGAGAAGGCCTTTGACTGGATAAGCAATCAGGAAAATCTTGGGACGATTTAACTGAACCGGTCTAGGTCTTGAAATGTCTTCAAAGGGATAAGCATCAGGAAAATCTTGGGACGATTTAACTGAACCAGAGAAGGCCTTTGACTGGATAAGCAATCAGGAAAATCTTGGGACGATTTAACTGAACCGGTCTAGGTCTTGAAATGTCTTCAACTGGATAAGCAATCAGGAAAATCTTGGGACGATTTAACTGAACCAGAGAAGGCCTTTGACTGGATAAGCAATCAGGAAAATCTTGGGACGATTTAACTGAACCGGTCTAGGTCTTGAAATGTCTTCAACTGGATAAGCAATCAGGAAAATCTTGGGACGATTTAACTGAACCAGAGAAGGCCTTTGACTGGATAAGCAATCAGGAAAATCTTGGGACGATTTAACTGAACTGGTCTAGGTCTTGAAATGTCTTCAACTGGATAAGCAATCAGGAAAATCTTGGGACGATTTAACTGAACCAGAGAAGGCCTTTGACTGAACCAGTCTAGGTCTTGAAATCTCTTCAAAGGGATAAGCATCAGGAAAATCTTGGGACGATTTAACTGAACCAGAGAAGGCCTTTGACTGAACCAGTCTAGGTCTTGAAATGTCTTCAAAGGGATAAGCATCAGGAAAATCTTGGGATGATTTAACTGAACCAGAGAAGGCCTTTGACTGAACCAGTCTAGGTCTTGAAATGTCTTCAAAGGGATAAGCATCAGGAAAATCTTGGGACGATTTAACTGAACCAGAGAAGGCCTTTGACTGAACCAGTCTAGGTCTTGAAATGTCTTCAAAGGGATAAGCATCAGGAAAATCTTGGGACGATTTAACTGAACCAGAGAAGGCCTTTGACTGAACCAGTCTAGGTCTTGAAATGTCTTCAAAGGGATAAGCATCAGGAAAATCTTGGGACGATTTAACTGAACCAGAGAAGGCCTTTGACTGAACCAGTCTAGGTCTTGAAATGTCTTCAAAGGGATAAGCATCAGGAAAATCTTGGGATGATTTAACTGAACCAGAGAAGGCCTTTGACTGAACCAGTCTAGGTCTTGAAATGTAGCTTGAGAACTTAACTGGATCTTCCCTGAAAGGTAAAAGTCAGTCATATGCAATGCATGATATGGATCAAGCAATGATGTTCTCAACATAGATGAGATTTGTATGATGCAGTGCGTTATGCAGGCTATAATGATGTACGTGATGTTTTATGTATGTTTTCGTCTAGGAACGTAAACTCTTTGACGGGTGCCAGGAAGTCCTATCCCGGGCTGATGTTTGAAGAATAGATTTCCCTTCCGCTGGGGATGATAGTGGCAAGGATACCGGTAGGAGAAGATGACTCCGTTGCGGAATAAACTTGGCGAATGGAAGATTCTGCGGGGAGAAAAGATACTCTAACGATCATGCTGGAAAGCAATACTCTGTGGGAAGAGTGATGCCTTGCTGAATGTTGATAGCAACTCTGTTGGGGATACCGTTGTTGTATTGGAAGTGTGAATTGACTTCGCTGGGGATAGGAAAGAACTATGTTGACGATGACCTTCCCGTGGCTTTTGGCTGAGGATAACCCAGTTATATCCTGTTAAGGAAATAACTCTTTGAATAAAGCCGGACGGCGCGTTCGTGCTCTGCGAGGGGATAAGCTTCCAGAATCTACTGGGGATAAGCTTACTGCTTGGAGAGATGAATTCCAATTTTCCTGGGGAAACTGGACTCTCCTGGGGAAATCTTGAACTGTAATTTCTGTAAGTTGAAAGAGGGAACCTATGTAGGGTTGTCTGGTGATGAGCTCGTGTAAAACCGCATCTTGGGAAGAAGGACACTGGTGTAGGGTTATTGATGACGAGTTTGTGTAAAACTGCATCTTGGAGGAAGGAGACCTGTGTAAGGTTTACTGATGACGAGTCCGTGTAAAACTACGTCTAGAGCTTGAGAAGGGAACCTGTGTGGGGTTATTTTGACGATGAGCCCGTGTAAAACTGCTTCTTTGAAGAGGTAAAACCTGGGTAGGGTTTCTGATGACGAGTCCGTGTAGAACTGCATCTTTGGGGAGAGAGAACCTGTGTAGGGTTTCTTCAGGATAAGTTCGTGTAAAACTTCTTGATGAACCTGGGTAGGGTTATCTTGAGATAAGTCCGTGTAAGACTTCTGGAGGAACCGGGGTGAGGTTACTTCAGGATAAGTTCGTGTAAAACTCTTTGATGAACCGGGGTAAGGTCATAAGTCCGTGTAAGACTTCTGGAGGAACCGGGGTAAGGTTACTTCGGGATAAGTTCATGTAAAACTTCTTGGTGAACCGGGGTAAGGTCATAAGTCCGTGTAAGACTTCTGGAGGAACCGGGGTAAGGTTACTTCGGGATAAGTTCGTGTAAAACTTCTTGGTGAACCGGGGTAAGGTTATCTTGAGATAAGTCCGTGTGAGACTTTATGGAGGAACCGGGGTAAGGTTACTTCGGGATAAGTTCGTGTAAAACTTCTTGATGAACCGGGGTAAGGTTATCTTGAGATAAGTCCGTGTGAGACTTTATGGAGGAACCGGGGTAAGGTTACTTCGGGATAAGTTCGTGTAAAACTTCTTGATGAACCGGGGTAAGGTTATCTTGAGATAAGTCCGTGTGAGACTTTATGGAGGAACCGGGGTAAGGTTACTTCGGGATAAGTTCGTGTAAAACTTCTTGATGAACCTGGGTAGGGTTATCTTTGAGGTAAGTCCGTGTGAGACTTTATTTGATAATTGTGAAGGAACCGGTGTAGGGTCGCCTATGGATGAGTCTGTGTAAGACTTTGTCTGAAAGTTGAGAAGGAACCGGTGTAGGGTTGCTTGATTAAGTGGATGATTGTCCTGTTTGGTTTCGGATGTTAGCCCATGATCTGGAATTTGTAAAGGTAGATGGTAATCATCTTTATATTGACATTTCCTTTGTACTTTGGTGGACAGAGCGATTGGATCGCCTGGATAACTCATTATTGCCCCTGCTTCGGAGATGAGGGAAGAGGATACCTGTGTGGGTGATTGACAAATCTTCGGGTAGACAAATGATGAGATACCGGAACATAGTCGTATGCTTTGATCCCTAACTTTTGCCTGGACTGCCCTTTCGGGTTTTCAGTCCACCGGGATATCCCTTTTTGCCCAAGCCGCCTTTTCAGGTTTTCGACTTGCCGGGTGTACATGTTTTTGTTTTCATCCCTTATTTTGCCCGAACCCTTTTGGTTCGCCGGGAAGCCCTTATTTTTGCCTAGGCATGTCAACCTAGCGGGTCTTTGATGATGCGCAGTATTTTTCCGACTATGTCCACGCTCTCAGAATGTAGGGAGTTGCCCCTGTTGGAAGTATTTTGCCATGCCCCAGAAGATGTCTGACTGGGCAAGATTCGTTGCTGGATTGCTCCAAGTGACTCAGGCAGAGATTTGCCCCAGGCTGGTTGGCCTTTTTGAGAGATTCTCCGAATCTTGACTTAACTGCCCCAGATGATGGACAATAGTCATGCCATGCCCCTTGATTGGAGGTACTTCTGTTCATTAGGCATTCGTCGTGCGAATTTCCTTGCTATTCAAACAAAAAGTCATATGCAAACAAAGTTATGTTAAAAATGCACAGCTTATGTCTGTCTTGAAGATTTTGAAAATGCATTTTTTCATAAAACAAATTAATGTTTGTAAAACATGATGTCAACTCTGTATTTACCGTAGGCCTTCAGGAGTCAGGATACCTTTCGTAACAGTATGCTTTCAAACTAACCCATGCTTCAGCTAGGACTTTTAAGGGTTATAACGTGGCCTTGGTTCATGGTTTAAGAAACAAAGAATAAAGGCTCAAATTATTTGTACCCACCCACTCTTCGTGACGTTCTTCAAACCTAAACTCAGTTGATCATACGTTAGACCTAGTTTGAGTCTTTGTTCTGATTTTCCAGTGATGGTTCGGATATTGATGATTTATTCTGAATAGGCAGTCATCATTTTTTGTCGAGGGTTTGTGGGACCTCTTTCTTTTTGATTTTGTTATCCCTATTTTTTTTTGCCTGAACTGTTTTCTTTTTTGGAATTTCAGTCAGCGGGATGCCCCAGTTTTGTAAGTCTCCTTCATGGGTTTGACTTTTTGGGCTTTTCGTTTATGAATTTTGATGATGACTACCTATCTTTTTGATTGTTCTGAACCATCACTGTCTTTGTTCGTTTTGTAAAGATCTCTTCGGTGCTATTCGTCATGCACTTGGATCAATTGAGAGAACTACCCTGCCCCAGGTTATGATTAAGGGTTTTAAATTGCGAAAAGAAAAAACTCCTACTTCTTTGGCTCAGATGGGTTGACGAGGGATTATCATCCTTATAACTCCAGTGTTTAGGGATTGAAACAACGCCTATACCTCATTAGCGGGATCTGTTCAAAAACATACTGTAAATTATGGTATCGTTTTCGTCATCCTCCCTCAAGAGGCTTAGAACTATTAATCGAGAGTTGACATCAGAAAAAAAATATGAAAATAGTTTGCATATAGTGAATGCGAATATATTGATTCAAAAATAGACATAAGTGATGCATTAATGGAATAACAATGTTTTAACATGAATAAATGTTTGAACAAAAGAAAATTGCAACTTGAACATTCGAATGAACAAAAATTTCTAGTCTCAGGGCTTGTCACTTCAAATAGTGAGCCTTGGAGGGATGGTAGAAAAATTCAGCCTGACCATCTTGCGTGAATTCCAGTGCTCCTTCATCAATCAGGTCCTGGATCTTGTTTTTCAAAGCCCGACACTCGTTTGCATCATGTCCTGGACAGGCAGAGTGGTAGGCACACCTTTTATTGGGATCATAAGCAGGATGTGCTGTGTTGGGGTTCTGGGGATGAGCCCTTAATGTGATCAGGTTCAATCTCAACAGGCGTTGTAAAGCTTGAAACAGCGACATATTGAGCGGGGTGAACTGTCTCCTGGGCTTGTCTGTCTGAAGTTGGTGAAGTTGCTGCTGAATTGGTGATACTGGAGCCATATGAGGAGCTTTCTCCTTGCCTCTTTGTCTCAAAGGTGGTTGAACGATGATTGGCTTTTTACCCTTAGATATTTGCCCCAGTTGGTTACCCTGAAGCAGTTTGTTGACGAGAACCCCGAGCTCATCTTGTCTTTGAGTTAAACCCTGAATGGCGTTCCTCTGCTCCAGCATTTGGGCTTTCATAGCATCCATCTCAGCTTGTAGGTGTTTCAGCCTTTCATCCTCAGCGCTGTTCCTGGCAAAAGTCTCTACGAGAAGTGTTCTTAACTCCTCCTGCCCCTTGGATAGATTCAGGAGGATTTCCCCGAACCGAGTCTCTTGAGCAAGAAGGTCCTGGTTGTCTTGTTGTGAAACCATTGCTGAAATAAACAGCGGGAAAAGTAAGTGACCTGCAACAAAGATACCTGTTATGTAAGGATGAGTATGATATGCATGCAATGTTTTCAAGGATCTCGCGGGGTAAACAAGAAAATTTGTTAGCATTGGAATTTAGAGCTTGATTGAAGGACACCCATGTTATTGAGAACTCTTCTTCAAGAGTCAAAGGCTCACCATATCAAGTGGGTCATAGCCCCTGACTTTAGTCATCATGTCTGGTTTTGATTTCCAAACAACCTTGGTTAGGGAACCTTCTTCAGGAGTCAGAGCTCACCATATCAAGTGGGTCATAGCCTCTGACAACATTGGCTAGAGGAAAATAAATCCTCTTTGCCCCTTGCTAGATGTTTGATTTATATGACCTGTATCACCAGCCCTTGAGATCCTTGAAATGGGTTAGAATGTATGCAAATGGTATGATGTCATGATATGTATGGGGTAATGTGAGTAACCCTGTTATGAGTCCAAATTAAGGACTGCAAAAACCTGCAAGAAACTTAGGATACCCTGTTATGAGTCCTAATTAAGGACTACAATCACAACCTGCAAGAGACAAATGTCAGGTAATAAGCATGCAAGTAGTTCAAGTAGGAAGGCACACAAGTCACACAAGAGAAGCCCTTAAAGTTTAGGCCAGCATGGAGTCTGGGTATTACCCTCTTGAAGTTGGTGGGTTCAACCTGTCCTATCAAAGTAACCGGGTTCTAAGGTTCCCAATATCACGGGATTGCTTTCATTGTTCATCGTTTCGATTTAGCCACTGAACTGGCGACCGAAATATCCCAGGAAAGCAACCCTCAATTGAGTGTAGTATCGAGTATCAACCAACCTCGGACTGCACCAAAGTCAGTTATCTCACTACCCTAAAGAGGCCAAGATAGTTCAAATAAGGTTCCTAAGGTCTGTTGATGCTTCATGACACCACATGGAGGCCCCGTACTCTCCTTGACTGACTCAAGGGTTACCGGTACACACCAAAGTGCCACATCAACGTAGCAGACTGTTTCAACCATGTCGGTATACCCCGCACAGTTCCCTCACAGCCTTGTTGCTACTTTCTAAGAAGGTATCCCCCAGATCCGGGTTAGGATCTATAGAACTCCCAAGCAACCCACAATAATAAAGCACACAAGGAAAACAATTGAAAACACAATTATGAACTAGCCCTAAGGTACACCTCACTTTAAGTTTTTATCCCCAGCAGAGTCGCCAGTTCTGTGATCGGTGGATCTGGAACTGACTGTTTAACGCTGGTTCGCGAAATGTCGCGGAAGCAAGAGTCGCCACCGTCTTTTATTTTCTCCAAAATGGAAAGGACAAAAGCACAGAAAAATTCCTTTAAAGAGATTGCTCTCGGTTCGGGAGGTAGGTTATAGAAAGGGAAGGTGTTAGCACCCTTTCTATCCATGGTTATCCATGGGCTCTTAGATACTTGCTCAATGTGTTTTCAAAATGTTTGCTTGCTTTTCAATGTGGGTTTCAAAAATATTCTTTGAAAAGTTTCAGTTCAACTCATACGTCAGAGTGTTTGAAAAGTTTGTTTTGAAAGTTTTTGAAAGTGTGTTGGTGTGAAAAGTATTTTGATTTGTTTGAAATTAGAGCAAGTATCCTTGAGAACCTACCTACCCTAAGGAATTCGTCTGTGTAAATGTCCTTTAAAGTAGTGCCATCCCACCATTGAGAGGTAGGTAGCACCACTGTTGGAGGTGTTCGGGTCAATTCGAGTTTTAGGGACGTGGTGATCACCAGAGCAATGGGAAGACACCTTAGAAGCTACCCTTATGCCATTGATCTTTTATTCCGAGGCAACTTATTCGAGGCAACTTTGTTTTAGGCAACTTTGTTTTAGGCAACTAGATCAATGGACACAAGGACTTACCAAAATATCCTCTACTCGATGATCACCTTTCGAAAGGCAACAGTGAGGCGTACCCTAGGGGTGGTGTGTGAATTGTGTGTCATTTTCAGTTCATTGTTTGTCTTGTCATGCAATGGTGATCTAACGATTCAATTTTATTTTCGGGCATTCATTCTTTCATGCATATTTATTAACAGTTATATTTGCGAGAAAATAAATCTAACTATTACAACGGGCGCGGGTCCACATCGCCAAAAAACCGAACCCGATTTGACTGAAAGTAAAATAAAGCGAATAAATAAAAAGTGCAAGAAATAAATCTAAACTTATTACAAGGCTTTGGGGCATATACAGAGGTATTTAATAAATGCGCGAAATAAAGACTAAACAAAATTAGGGCATTGGACCCTTTTACAAATAATTAAAATTAGTCAAGGAAATTAAAAATTAAATGAAAAAATAATGTTTTTGTGTTTTTTGGACTTGAAAGAAAAAAAGAAAAAATTAATTGAAATTAAAGTGTTAAACCTAGTGTTTTTTAAGTTTATTAAGAAAAAAGATTTAATTTCTAACCTAATTTAATTCTAAACTAGTTTATGTACCATTTTTGATTTATAGAAAATAAATAATAAATAATAATATTGTGTGAAAAAAGGAAAAAAATTAAAAAGGATATAAAAAATTAATAATTAACCTAATTCTACATTTTTTGATTTTTATTATGAAAAAAGAATTAAAATTAACATTAAAACCTAATTAAACTAAATGAGTTACATTTTAATTTATTAAAAAAAAAAATCAAAATTAATTATATTTTTTTGTCCTTTCTGTATTTTAGTGTTTTTATATTTTTGTAAGAATTAATTGAATCAGAAAATAAAAACACAAGTAAATTTAAAAAATAATAAGATATAAAGAAAATTAGAAAAAAGGAAAAAAAAAGATATAACCAGGGAGGTGTGGATTTGAATTTGGAGGTGCAATTTTGAGAGGCCTGGCCCAATTGCTGGCCATTTGTTGACTTTTGAAATCCTGTGCACGCCTGTTGACTTGATGTATGGTGCACTCTTCATCTTAGCCATGGATCTGAGGCCCTGGGACACGTGGATGAATTGATTCTGCAGTGCATGGTGAGCCCTTATATGAGCGCTGCATGGAACCTTAACATGAAAAATAATATTGAAGTGAAGTAGACCTGGGGATCGAACCCAGGTCTTATGCATTAATCACGCGCTTGCTTGCCATCTGAGCCAGTTAGTTCATTCGTTATATAATAAACAAATAAATCATATAAAATAAAAGCTACACGCTAATGACTTGAAGCGCGCGAACTTTGAATGGACGAATGACAGCATGCCACCTCTTCATCTTCTTCACGTCCCTGTAAACAAAACCCAAAGGCAACGCTTTCTTACGCGTTTCATTAGGCCACATTTGAAAAAATAGCGAATAGAGCTGTGTGCATCAGAAATTAATCGCGAGGGTCAAGATGTTTTCGTCTTGAAGCACTGAATTCAACCATGGTGCTTCTGAGTTCTAATTTTTCCTATACTCAAAATCCCCAATTTAAGAACACAGGAACCCTAGAATTCGAAAATGGCAAGTTCCAATTTATGGCACAAAAATGAAATCAAATGCATTGGTCAGTTTGGAAACATCATTGGGAGTATGAATATGTAATTAAAAATGCAAAAGGGTGCTTAGAATCAAGAACACGAATTCAAAAATTTTGCTGTGCAGTTTGGATGGTAGCTACCAATTCAAGGAGCTTTGATTGAGGTTATGAATTGAAAATCGTTCAGAATTATCTCAGGAAGCTATTGGTACAAAAATTTTGGCTTCAGAGGATCCCTAGCATTGATTTCAGATTTGCAATATATGGTTCATTTTTCAAATTGCCAAATGGACTTTGAACGAGTTTTGTGCTATGTTCCAGTTAGGGTTGGACTCAGTGATCATTATGGAATAGACTTGGCTTGCTATTTGACCTTAATCCATGCTTGAGAAAGAATTGGCATTAGGGTTTCATCCATTAACCATTTTTCCTATTTTCTAGCCAAAACCTAGACCTAGTGTGTAAATGAACCTTGGCCTGATTTTTGAGTTGGTTCATGATACATAGAACTTGTCCAAATTCATTTGACACCATTTCATTGATTTTTAAATTTTATTTGAATTTTCAATGAATTAAAATGAATTAAATCATCAAAAATTAAATAAAATAAAAAAATTCAACATTTGGTCTTGAAATCAACCATGGGCCACGTGTGTGGCATGACAAGGATGGACAAAGTGAGAAAAATGGGGCCCTTTTGTCAAAATTGGATTTTCAAGGATAGTTGACTTTTGCCATTTCACAAAAATTTCCCAACTTATACAAGGCATAACTTGCTCAATTTTTAAGCTTTTCACATGTTCTTGGACATTTTGGAAAGGTCTTTGAGTCCTTTAACCAATGCCTTTGGTCCCATGTCATTTTGATTTACCAATCTCAAGTTATGGCCTTTGACTTAAAGTCCCTTTTTGTTGACTTTTGAAAATGACCTATAATGTTGAAATTGATAACTTTTTGTGAGAGCATTTCTTGGACTTGAAGCATGAAGATGAGTTGTAGGAAATGTCTTTCTCTTCAAAATGAGCTTTGGATGGAATTTTTCTGATAATCCATGTGAAAGTTATGCCCTGGTCAATTTCAGTTGACTTTTTCAGCTGTCCAAATATAGCAACTTTTGCATCTTTGATGATTTCTGAGCCAAATTTTGAGAATCATGATCAAGCATTGATCAAATGATGTTTGTGGCTTCAAAATGATATATTGACCAAAAATTTGAACTTTTGACTGCCAAATGACCATTTTGCCCCTACAGTTGACTGTAGTGCAATTTAGGGTTTTGACTGTGCAATCTTGAGCTGAATGCCTTGAAACTTGATATGAGGATGCTTGACCATGTTTGTAAGCATATAAGACTTGATTGGGCCTTTGAAAAGTTCATTTGCCTGACCAGAACTCAAACCCTAGTTTTGACTGTATAGGAGACAGTTGACCTGCACAACCCTTGGGGAATTTTGTGACCTGGCTTGACAATTTCTTGAAGAATATGGGAGGGCAAATTTTGGGGTATAACATCTCCCATCTCTCGATTTAAGGATCAGATCATATTTATGAGTCCAATTTGTAATTTTCAAATGTTTGTTAGCAACCAAAGTTCTAACATTATTTCCAACATTTCTAAATTTCCAAAAGCATTTATGAATAAAAAATTCACCTTCTTCGCCTTGTGTGTTCATTCATTCTTGTTTTACACTTAGAGAAACTCCATATATCCTTTCAAGAGTGTCCCACATTTCCTTGGTGGATTTAAAATTATGAACATAGAAAAGTTGAGTATCAGCTAAATAGATAACTAAGAAACTATTTATTTTTAAATCAACTTCAAACTTTCTCTTTTCGTATATATTCCAAAGGAAATCAAGTTTATCCACTACTTCTCCATTTATGTGGTAAGCAGGGATAAACAAACCATTATAGGTTTCCACAATTCAAAATCAAAATTTTAAATGAAGACTTAAAATCTAGGTTTCAATAGTTCATACGTACCACCATTAAATGGTTAAGGTGTATTTAGGAAAGACCTCTTGTTAATATTGGTGTTGGAAGTCATCCTCCTCCTAGGATGATAAGTCTTTGATCAAGATTTAGTTTTTGAGGCCACTTGTTGAACATGTGACAATACAAACAAGAGGGCATGGTGAATTGTGGAGGTTTGAAAATTCTAAGTAAAAGTTTAAAACATTTTGTAAAATTTTTGAATATGTAGTGGAAAATCAAGATAAAGAAAACAAGTGGAAAGTGAAAAGTTAAGGGAAGCGAGACAAAACCAGAGATTTATAGAGGTTAGGAATAAAATAAGTGACCTAATCCTCTACCTAATACTTGATCTTGAGAGTATATAATAATTCTTTGGATATTTTAGAAGGTTAAGCCCACGAGCCCCCTTATACAAGGAAAAGTGAAGTTTTAGGTTTACTTCCAACCAAACAACGAATATTGGAATAAAGTGGCTATTCTTCATGCAAAAGAATGAATAGAGCTTCCAAAAGTTAATAACAAATCCAAACAAATATTTTGTATGAACTTATCTCGAAGCACGGTGGAGTTTTGAAATTGCTATCCTCCAAACTTAGCCTAGGTTTTATACCAGGATGACCAAGAACCAAGCTGAGATCTTTTACTAAGGTGATCTTAAACCGAGTGAGCTTTAATATCAAGGTGAGCTCAATAACCAATATGGATATTTTTCTCTGGTTATTCTTCAGGGACCCATAAATAGAGTTTTTCCTTAAGTGGCAAAACTTACGAATCAAACAGAGAATAGCAATAATCCCTAAAAATATATTTTAACAGGTTTAGCTCTAAACCCAAACAAACACTTTCCTAGAAGAATGATTCACTCAAGAGGAAAAATAAATCTTGATGAATTTGCATAATACCACTTCCAAAACAACTTCCTCACTTAGAAACGAGAACATTTCTCAAAGTGCTATAGCTAAAAATATGTGAGAGAATTTGAAAATATTTTTAGAAAGATATTGACAGAGAGGAAGGTGAGATATCTCACATTTACTAGATAAGAGGAAATATGGGGAAGGCCCCTATTTATAGGCCAAAGTATGGTTCAAAAAAGGAAATAATCCATGGGCAAAATTGATTACCTAATCTATTAGGTCCTAAGTCTAATCGATTAGCTACCAAAATAAATCAATTTTTTAAGCCCAATTTGGAAAGTTTTGATAGAGAGTCCTTACCAGTCACCAAGACACTTTTGTAATCTATTATATAATTGTTTTTCCTTTATATGATCGACTAGGTATTTGGCTTAATCGATTAGACAGTTCAAAAACTTACCCTAATTAATCTGACAGATTCCAATTCACCTAGCTAGGCTCTAAAACATTTTTAGGTGTCTTATTTTTATAAAAACAATAGAGGTTTCAAAAAATATTTTTACTTAGTTTGTGATTTAGCCATACTACTTTGTGAAAACTCCCTTGTGTTTTTACAAAACACTGACTACTCAAACATGATCAGGTGAGCTTTCACACATCCTCTCTTTCATATTATGAAGCTTCAAGTCATTTTTCGTATGTACCAATCATATGAGAAATTTAGTTCAATATTCTTGTTGATGAGGCTTGAAATATATTTAACTTATATGCCATCATTAGAGGATATCACTTGTGATCATCAAACCCTAAATCTTCAGCTTATTTGGATGAATAGCTTGATCAATTATTATGTGTATCTAAGACCATTTGATGAAAATTTAGTACTTACTTATCTTTGTGAGTTGTTGTCATCAAAGTCATGTTACATCTTCAGATATTGGCACCACCACAACCATGATGTTATTAAGGCAACATGTAACACCCTATATTCCCCATCGATAATTTAACAAATATCAGAGTAAATAAATTTTTTAATCAAAACATCAAGAATAGGATGCCACATCTTTCAACATAACACAAACCTGCTCAAGTATAAATATCAGAGTAAATAAATTTTGACAATTTTTCCCCTTTGAAGACTTGAATGTTTTTTTCTTGATGAATTGTAATCAAAACTTGATCAATTGACGAATATGACTTCAAAATGTTGATGTTTGCCAAAAATCATTAAGTTTTACTGTAGTTTGACCATAATTGACTTTTTACCCAATACAATTGACTGAGCAATTTTGAGATGCAAGACTTGAAAATTGGTATGATCAATCTTGAATACCTATAATGAACCATGAAAGTCATTTGAGGCATCAAAAGTCCAATTTTCCTTGAGAAAATTGAAAATCTAATTTGGAGGCTTAATGCTTAGGAGGTGAGCTTGTCTGATCAAGTCTTAAGAATCCTTGAGCATTTGAGATCTTTTGTGAGAAATGTTTTAAGAATAGAGAGGGATGATTTTGGAGTACAACAACTGCCCCTATTCAATCTTCTTAAACCTGAAGAGTTATATTGGCTTGTTCGCCATTCGTGACTTGAAGGTAGAAGATGATTGAACACTTAAGTGCCCAGAACTTTGCACTCGCTTGTGCACGAAGTAAAACAATTTGTTGATTATATCAGGAATGGGATTAGAGATGCCACTTGGAAAGGTGAAAGAAAGTTTTAGGAGATGGGATTATAGATTCCATCCAAAGGTGATTGTTGATAGAATTTAGACTAAGTTTAAGCTTGACTTCAACCGGAAGAAACACCAGAATAAATCTTGAGTCAATTTAAACTGAACCAGGAGATGTATGTGTTTGTATTTGACCGGAAAAGAATCAGAATAAATCTGAACCAGAAAAAGTGTCTATCGGAAAAGAATCAGAATAAATCTTTATGCGATTTAAGTTGAACCATCAGATGTCTTGTATTTGTATTTAACTGGATAAGAATCAGAATAAATCTGAACAAGAAAAAGTGTCTACCGGAAAAGAATCAGAATAAATCTTTAGGCGATTTAAGCTGAACCAGCAGATATCTTGTATTTGCCTTTAACTAGATAAGAATCAGAATAAATCTGAACCAGAAAAAATGTCCACCGGAAAAGAATCAGAATAAATATTTAGGCGATTTAAGCTGAACTAGTAGATATCTTGAATTGTCTTTAACTGGATAAGAATCAGAATAAATCTTTGGTTGATTTAAGATGAACCAGTAGATGTCTTGAATTGTCTTTAACTGGATAAGAATCAGAATAAATCTTTGGTTGATTTAAATTGAACCAAAAAAAGTGTCTACTTGAAAAGAATCAGAATAAATCTTTGGTCGATTTAAACTGAACCAACAGATGTCTGAGGAAGTGTTCGTCATGTAGATAGTCACCTCGTCCGATTTCAGTAATTAATTTGGAATTGTTTGAAAATCGTTGATGATATTCGTCTGTTGATTGATCTTTCCTAAAAAGGTAAAGAGTTAGTTGTATGCAATGCCATGATGTTTGAAATACATTGTGTAATGATGTTCTCAAAATAAATGAGATTGTGATATACATGTTTCGTGTGCATATGTTATAATGAATGGGTGTGCAATGTTGTTGAAGTTCATTTGTATTGGGAAACAAATCCTTGGATATTTTTGGGGTTGAAGAGTATGTGTATCTTCAATCTTGTCTAGAATGCTTCCGCTGGGGATTCCTATTTGCTTTCTTGAGGAAACTTTGCAGGGGATGCTTGATTTCTGTCCGAGGAGTAGAGTTTAGGAACATTGGATGTCCGTTTCTCTACTGAGGAATTTATTTCCTATATACCCTAACTGGGGATAAAAGAGATGGTTAATCTTTCGAATCGTTTGGGGAAGATAAAGTTAACTGGCATCTGGTTGGTTTTTAGGCTCTGCCGTAATTTTCTAGGGATAGCGGTGACCTCTCTGGGGAGAGAATTTTGTCAGTGATTAGCTGGGGAATTTGTAGGTTGTTGGGGAAATAAAACCTATTAGGGAAATAAACCATTGTTGATAGAGAAGTTCTCTGTTGAGGAAACCAAACCTCTTAGGGGAGTTGGATTTTCTAGAGAGAAGAAACTCTGTAGGTTTTCTTTTTTAGTTTTGGAGGACCAAACTCAGCCGGGGAAGAGACTTTCCATGAAGTGTACTAATTGGAACTCCACAGGTTGTTAATATTATCGGGAAAGAGATTATAATCCTCTATCTGTTGGAGTGATCTGTCAGGGAAACTACGAGGAATGTACTCTTATTTGTGAAGATTACTCTGTGAGGAATAGTCTTATAGAAGTGGCTCTGGCGACTTCACTAGGGATCACCTTATGAAAGGGATTCTTTGGGGATTTATTAACAACTTGAGTGTCATCCCAATTCTTAGAGTTCTGAGTAAATGTTTATTCTTGTTCTTTAACAGTTAATCATGTTCCTATGCATATGCTCATTCAATTTTAATCATTGGATGTTCTTGCAAGCAAAACAAAAAAAAACAAAAGGTTTGAACTTCAAAGTATATTTGTATTGATAATTTGCCCATAAACAGGAGATTTTGTACAAAGAGACAGAAATCCTAGTAAGACGAAATCGTCCTAAAATGAAAGAGTACAAAGTGAAAACAAGTGTATATAGCCATGTGGAAGCGATCTCATTAGGTTCCAACTCCGATATTGCCCCTATGCCTTAGAACATCTCATCCCTTGCTGTTGGAAGAAGTTGATTGAACTAATTTTGCACCATTTGAGTTTTTGACCTTGGTAATAAAGCTGGCTGTAAGTGATCCAACGAGACATAGTCATACACTTTAATCCCTAACTTTTGCTTGGATCGCCCTTTCGGGTATTCAGTCCACCAGGATACCCTTTTTTGCCCAAGTCGCCCTTTCAGGTTTTCGACTTGCCGGGTGTACAATCTTATATTTATATCCCTAATTTTTTCCCGAACACTTTTGGTTCACAGGGATGCCCTTATTTTGCCTAGGTATGTCAACCTAGCGGGCCGTTCTTATGCATAGTATTTTTTGACTATGTCCGCATTCATAGGGTGTAGGAAATCTTTGCCATCCATAATGGTTAGCATCATAGCACCGCCCGAGAATACTTTCTTGAAAATAAATGGCCCTTCGTAAGTGGGAGTCTATTTCCCCCTAGGATCGCCTTGTGGTAGAATGATGCGCTTTATTACCAAGTCACCAGCCTGGTATACCTGATGCTTGATCTTCTTGTTGAAAGCTTTAATCATACATTTTTGGTACATCTGACCATGCCAGGTAGCAGCCATTCTCTTTTTGTTAATCAAATCCATTTGATCCAACCTAGTCTGAATCCACTCGTCTTCGCCTAAGTCCGCTTCTCTCATAATCCTTAAAGAAGGAATCTGAACTTCGATGGGCAGGACAACTTCCATGTCATAGACTAAAGAGAATCGGGTTGCCTCAGTTAACGTGCGCCGAAGTACGGTAGCCATGAAGAGTAAAAGGTAACATCTCATGCCAGTCTTTATAGGTCACAAACATCTTTTGCATAATCTTCATTATATTCTTGTTGGCAGCTTCCACTCTGCCATTCATCTTAGTGTTGTATGGAGAAGAGTTATGATGCTTGATCTTGAACTGCATACAGAGTTCAGTGATCATGGCTTTGTTGAGGTTGGTACCGTTGTTAATGATGATTCTCTCGGGGATACCATACTAGAAGATAAGATTATGCTTAATAAACCGGGCCACTACATTCTTGTTAACTGAGGCAAATGAAGCTTCTCCAACCCACTTGGTAAAGTAGTCAACGACAACAAGAATGAAATGGTGTCCATTAGAGGCAGTAGGCTTGATTTCTCCAATCATATCGATTCCCCATATTGCAAATGGCCAGGGGACAATCATTACATTCAAAGGTATTGGAGGCACATGAACCTTATCAGCATAAATTTGACACTTATGGCTAGTCCTCGAGTGGTGATGACAATAGGTTTCCATGGTCAACCAATAGTAACCAGCTCTCAGAATCTTCTTGGCCATAATGTGTCTGCTATAATGAGTACCAAAGATACCTTCATGCATATTATGATACGGTGGCAGAACCGACTGTTATATACTGGTTTTTACGTTTTGTGTTTGCAAATGTTGCAGTAAGAAAGAGTCGCCACCGACTTTTCCTTTATCCAAATTAAGGAAAGGGTGAAAAGAACAAAAAAAGACCTTTTCGAGATTTTCTGAGTAAGGGGGGTTAATTATGGAAAGGGAATGTGTTAGCACCCTTTTCATTCGTAGTTCTCTATGGGCTCTTAGAGTTTTGCTCATTTAAAAAAAATACCTTTGTGCTTTGTGTTTGAAAATGTTTTGAAAACTCCTTAGTACGACGAAATTTGTAATATTTCTCTGGATAGTGGAGAAAGTATACAAAGTGTTTTGAAATTGTTTTTGAAAAGTAGTATTTGTGTAAGTGCAAAATGTTTGAGAAATCTTCTAACAACTATCTACTTTATTTCTCGAAAAGGGTCATTCTTTTCCTCTTTTCCTTTAGACAATGCTATCCTACTATTAGTGAGTAGGTAACCTTGTCGTTGGATGTTGAGGGACAATCGAAGGGACGTTATGGTCACGAAGGCAACTTGGCAAAAAATTTTTGTAATTGTCCTAAAGTCTTAAGATCATATTTAACCGAGGAAACATCGAAAGGGTCATCGAGGGACTTATGATCTTTCAAACTAAAGGATAGCCACTAAAGATTCTCACGTTTCGAGAATTTTGACCGTTTTCCGAAGGCAACCAAAGTGGGATACCCTAGAGGTGCTTGCGTGCAATTTTGTTCAGTTCAGTTATATATATTTTTTGCATTAAGGTTTGCTATCATTTTAATTTCAATCTTGTCATACATGCCTAATTACTAGCAGTAATATTGTACATAAAAATAAAGTGCAAAAATATAAACCTACACTATTACATGGCTTCGGGGATGAGATATTTACAATGTACAAACAATTGGGAAAAATAAAATAAAGAAAGCAATGAAAAGTCCTATTTAAAACTATTACATCCCAAATAACAGTTAAATGAATATATATAAAAAATTTGAAAAATGAATAATGCCTGAAAGAATGAAAATACGTTCTAAAACCTAGTGAGAAAAATCTTTTTTGTGTTGTTTTTAATTTAAGAAAATAACTAAATTAATTATTCTAAAGTCTATTTAGAAAATTAACTTATGAAAAATAAACTAAACTCTTTTTGTGGTTTTTTATATTTATGAAAATAAATATTAAATCTAAATTAAGTCCTAAATTCTAGTTCATTTTAAATTAAGAAAATAGTTAAAATTTAATTAATTAATTAATTAAATAAATTAATTATTTAATTAAAAAAATCCATGCCTAATTTTTTTGTGAGTTTTTTATTATTATTATAAAAAAAAAGATTAAGAAATGAAATAACTAAATAAAACAAAAAGAAAAGAGATTGGACTTGATGGCTGAAGTAGAATGGGGGTTGCAATTGAAATTTCGCTAAGCCCCGATTGTGAAGCCCAGGTCCATCCTTGGATCCAGTGTGGGAAGATCTTAATGGTATATGGTATCTCATGTTCTAGACATCATGCATTCTATGTAATTCCCCTAACCTTCTCTAAGGATATCCAAAAACTTATATACACACAATAGAACATTCAAAAATTAATAAAAATAAAGATTCAAATTTGAGATTATACCCAAACGGTGATAGCTTGGATCTGGTGATCTGGGACCTTTCAAGCTTTGAGGATGGTTGGAACAAGTCCCTGGGAACCTCAAGAGAAATATATGATTACTAGTTCGGACTAAAAGTACCTGCAAACCGAGTTTCGATTTTTTACCACTTTTGATAATTTTGCAAAAATGGTAGAGCTCTCTCTAGGCTGTGTAGGCCTCTTGAAATTCTTGCTAGATGTTTGTTTATATAGAGAGGAATGAGGAGACAAGAAAACAAAGGTTTAAACAACCTTAAAACAAACGTTTCAAAGACATGAATGAAATTTGTAACTTTGGAAAAAAACAAGGAAACTTGTCATTTTTTGAATTTGAATGAATGTGGACATGGCTGCATGAAATTTTGGGCTTCAAGGCAAGCTAAAATACCATCCCAAATTCTAAAACCTCTTTCCAATTATTTTATATTTATTTGAAATAAATTAAAATAAATATGTACAAAATAAGTAAAAAATGTAAGGCATGGTAAGAGTGTTTTTAGAGGTACTCTATAATCTTAGGAAGATGTTTGAAATCCAAGAAATTGAGCCCTTGCCTTAAAATTTTAAATTAGCTCAATGCATAATTCTTGAAAATTCCCAAAATTTCCCAACTTGGGACACCATAACTTGCTCAATTTTTATCTCATGATGATGATCTTTGACTTTTTCGAAAGCCCAAGATGTCTACTTCAATCCCTCATTTTATCAATTTTGCATTTGAAGATTTTATCTTGATGTAAATGGTATTGACAAAAAGTGCCTTTTGTTGACTTTTAAAAATGACCTGTAATATATAAGCTCATATCTTTCAAATGGTGCATCTCTTGAACTTGTGGGCTGAAGAAAAGTTGTAGGGAATTGAATTCTATTCAAAATTAGCCTTGGTTGGGGAAAAATGGATGAGGTATGTGAAAGTTATTCCTGGTCAAAGTTTGGTTGACTTTTCCTATAGAAACCCTAATTAGAAATTTTTGACTTTTGATGAATTAGGAGCATTTCTTGAGGAATAATTATCAACCCTTGATCAAATGATGGATATCAATTCAAAATGTTGATGTTGAACAAAAATATTGAAGTTTGAATGTATATAGGCCACAATTGACTTTTGACCTAACACAGTTGATTTTCAAGCATTTGAGCAATTGACTGAGCAAACTTGTTGTGCAAGGCATGAAACTTGGCATAGACAATCCTGAATGCATATTAGGACCATGTAAAACACTTGATACTTTTGGAGCTCACACATCTTGATGAAAATTGAAAACCCTAGTTAGAGGTTCATTGCCTTAAGAGGAGAATTAGTCTGGTCAATTCTTGGCCATCCTTGATCAATTTGGGGACCTCAATGAGCATGCCTTGAGTAAAATGAGAGGGAAAATTTTGGGGTACAACATCTGCCACTGTTCAATCTTCTTAGACCTGAAGATGTAGATTGGCTTGTCTGCCTTTCATGATCTGAAGGTGGAAGATGATTGAACATTAGAGTTCCCAGAAATTTGCACTCGATGATGTGTTGGTTGATTGTGTAGCGAATGGACTTACATATGCCATTTGGAAAAGATGACAGAAGATTGTCGGAGATGGGCTTAAAGATGCCATCCAGAGAATATGATGAAGATTCGTCGGAGATGGGTTTAAAGGTTCCATCCATAGAATATGACGGAGAGTCGTCGGAGATGGGCTTAAAGATGCCATCCAGAGAATATGACAGAGAGTCGTCGGAGATGGGCTTAAAGATTCCATGCAGAGTATATGCTGACTTCATAAGAGGTCTCTTTGTGGGGATTCCTGTTCCTGTTGTCTGAGGAGTAGTCCACTAGGGGATGTTGATTTCTGTTGTTTTGCTGTTTGAGGAAAACTCTGTGGGGAATAGAGTCTAGGACCTTCAATTGTCCATGGATCTAATGAGAGGTTATCTCTAGATTGGAGAGATAAAAGTTTGTTGTTTTCTGGTTGAAATCCAGACTTCACAGTAATTTGCTGGGGAGAATTAAATTAACTGCTATCTGGAAATGTATCAGAAGAAACCTGTGTAGGGCTGTTTCAGGATGAGTCCGGGTAAGACTTCATCTGGAAGTGTATGAGAAGGAACCTGGGTAAGGCTGTTTTAGGATATATATATGAGAGGGAGCCTGGGTAGGGCAGCTTCAGGATGAGTCTGGGTAAAACAGCATCTGGAAATTGTAAGAAGGAACCTGGGTAGGGTTGCCCCAGGATGAGTCAGTGTAAAACTGTATATGGTAATTGTGAGAAGGAACCTGGATAGGGTTGCCTCGGGATGAGTCCGTGTAAAACTGCATCTGGAAATTCAAGAGAAGGATCCTGGGTAGGGTTTCCTCAGGATGAGTCCGTGTAAAACTGCATCTGGAGATTGTGAGAAGGAACCTGGGTAGGGTTGCCTCAGGATGAGTCTGTGTAAAACTGCATCTGGATATTGTGAGAAGGAACCTGGGTAGGGTTACCTCAGGATGAGTCTATGTAAAACTGCATCTAGAAATTCAAGAGAAGGAACCTGGGTAGGGTTGCCTCAGGATGAGTCCGTGTAAAACTGCATTTGGAAATTCAAGAGAAGGAAACTAGGTAGGGTTGCCTTAGGATGAGTCAGTGTAAAACTGCATCTGGAGATTGTGAGAAGGAACCTGGATAAGGTTGCCTCAGGATAAGTCAGTGTAAAACTGCATCTGGAAATTCAAGAGAAGGAACCTAGGTAGAGTTTCCTCAGGATGAGTCTGTGTAAAACTGCATTAGGAAATTCAAGAGAAGGAACCTGGGTAGGGTTGCTTAAGGATGAGTCAGTGTAAAACTTCAGAAGGAGGGAGAAGGAACCCGTGTAAGATTGCTTCATGAAAAGCCCGTATAAAGCTGTATTTGGAAGTCAGAAGAAACCCATGTAAGATTGCTTCATGAAGAGCCCGTATAAAGCTGTATTTGGAAGTCAGAAGAAACACGTGTAAGATTGCTTCATGATGAGCCCGTGTAACGCTGCATTTGGAAGTCAAAAGAAACCCGTGTAAGATTGCTCCATGTTGAGCCCGTGTAAAGCTGTATTTGGAAGTCAGAAGAAACCCGTGTAAGATTGCTTCATGATGAGCCCGTGTAAAGCTGTATTTGGAAGTCAGAAGAAACCCGTGTAAGATTTCTTCATGTTGAGCCCGTGTAAAGTTGTATTTGGAAGTCAGAAGAAACCCGCGTAAGATTGTTTCATGATGAGTCCATGTAAAGCTTTATTTGGAAGTCAAAATAAACCCGTGTATGATTACTTCATGTTGAGCCCGTGTAAAGCTGTATTTGGAAGTCAGAAGAAACCCGTGTAAGATTGCTTCATGATAAGCCCATGTAAAGCTATATTTGGTCGCACAGATAATTACTCTGTTTTGTTTCAGGAGCTAATTCTGGACCTGTTGAAAATTGTTGATGATAAGTATTTGTTGATTGATCTTTCCTAAAAAGGTAAAGTGTTAGCTGTATGCAATGTCATGATGTATGAAATGCATTGTGTAATGGTGTTCTCAAAATAAATGAGATTGGGATGTATGCATTTGTACTGCAGATGCTATGACATTTGTAGAATGATGTATGAATGAAATATGTGAATGTATCAGTTGTTCTATTGCAGCGCTGTTGAATTAGGGAAAATAAATCCCTGATTGCAGTTGGCGATGAAGAATGTAGGTCTTCAGATTTTGTTGAAGCTGAAGTGTTGGGAGATGACCTTCCATTGTTAGAGAAATAAACTCTGTTGGGGAAGGAAAGCTCTGTGCACTGCCTGAGGATTTTGTGAAATCCTGTTGGGGAATCCTGAGAAGTTTGACGACTTTACTGGGGAAAACCTGATGTCGGAGCAGTAGTTGGAAATTCCTGTTCTGTCGGGGATACAAGAACACCTGACATCACTAGGTTGTAAGCTGAGGATATGGAGGCGATTTTTTAGTAAGATGCCCCTGCCTCTGTACCTGCTGGAGAAAGTACCTGCAAAGACTTTGTGGATGGTTTGAGTGTCATTCCAACTCCTGGGGTGCTTGGTAAATGCTGATCAGGATGATAAGTCTTCTACTGATAAACAAATGACAAGATAACAGGACATAATCGTACGGTTTTAATCCCTAACTTTTGCCTGGACCGCCCTTTCAGGTTTTCAGTCCACCGGGATAATCTTTTTTGCTCAAGCCGCCTATTCAAGTTTTCGACTTGCCGGGTGTATAATTTTTTTGTATATATCCCTAATTTTTTCTCAAACTCTTTTGGTTTGCCGAGATGCCCTTAATTTTGCCTAGGCCTGTCAACCTAGCGGGTCTTTTTCATGCGTAGTATTTTCTGACTATGTCCGCGCTCATAGGATTTGGAGAGTTGTCACCGTCTTTGACAACAAGTGTTATAGAAATGCCAGAAAATGTTTATGTGATCGCATGTGCCCTTTCATACGTGGGAGCCTGTGTGGGATTTCTTCAGGATGAATCTGGTGCACCTGATGTTTGATAAAGTTTCTGATAGTCTTGAATTTCCTAGGTATTTTTTCTAAGAACTATCATGGAAGGATTCGAAGACATGATACTGACACCATCTGATACTACTGGCATAGACAAGCAATTTTGTGGTACCAAAGATTCAAATTTCATAGTGATTTTCTACTGGAATCCCCAACCAATGTAACAACCCCCGAGTGATTCAAATGGAGATCTGCCCCTGGTTATTCAGCATTTTTGGAGAGATTCTTTGCATATTGGCTTGACTGCCCCATATTAATTAGATACCATATCATGCACCTTGATTATGAAAGGCTTGTTATTGGGAATGTTTTTTCCGTCTGAGGTGATTCTGTCCATTGACGGGGTCTTCGTTTACTAAATATTCGTTGTGTGAATTTCTCTGCCATTTGAACAATTAACCATATGCAAACAATGTCATTTAAAGAATGCAAAGCTTATGTCTGTCTTGAAATTTTTTGAAAATGCGTTTTTATAGTAAAACAAAATTTGCAAGAATGTGATATCAACTCATGATTTATAGAAAACCTTACAGGAGTCAGGATACCTTTGTAACAATATGCTCTCGAACTAACCCATGCTTCATCTAGGACTTTTAAGGGTTGTAACGTGGCCTGGTTCACGGTTTAAGAAACAAAGGATAAAGGCTCAAAATTTATTTGTACCCACCCGTTCTTCGTGATGTTCTTCAGTGCTATCCTCATTTAATTATGCATTTCAAATCTCAGTCGAGTTCTGGAATGTTGGCCCCGATATTCGAGTGATTGTTCAGAAATTGAACGTTTGTTTGAGAAGGCAGTCATTTTTGTGACCTTTTCTTTTTGTTGAGGATTTGTAGGACCTCTTTATCTTTTGATTTTGCTATCCCTGTCTTTTGCATGAACTGTTTCTTTTGTGATTACAGCCACTGGGATGCCCCGATTTTTTTCTTAAGTCTCCTTCATAGGTTTTGACTTAATGGGCTTTTATTTTGAGAGATAATGACTTCCTGTTCTTAATGATTATATGGAACCATCACCATCTTTTGGAGAGCATCTTCTACACTATTTGTCGTGTATGAAGGGAAAGCTTGCGACTGAATGCACATCTGAATTAACTGAGAAAACTACCTTGCCCCAGGTTATGATTAAGGGTTTTAATTTATGTGAAAATAAAAATCCTACTTCTTAGGCTCAAAGGGGGTTGAATAGGGATTATCTTCCTTATAAATCCATTGTTTAGGATTTGAAACAACGCCTGTACATCGTCAACGGGGTCTGTTCAAAAGCATACTATAGAGATTATGGTATCGTTCTTGCCATCCTCCCTCTAAAGGCTTAGAGCTTTTAATCAAGAGTTGAATATCACAAAAAGGAAGGAAGAAAGGAGTTTAAGCATAATGAAAACAAATTAATTCAAGACAAACATGTGCAATGCGTTAATGAAATAACAAATTTTGACATGACAAAAATTGTTTGAACAAAAAAAGAAAATACAACTTGAGAATTCAAATGAACAAAAATGCTCTCAATCCTGGCCATGATTTGTCATGGGAGCAATGATCACGTTGGGAGTCTTAGGAGGGTCAAACTCAATCTCCTTGGCATCAATCATATTTTGAATCTTGTATTTCAGTGCCCAACAATCGTTAGTATCGTGCCCAGGACTTCCAGAATGATAGGCACACCTTGCATCAGGATTGTAGTTAGGAGAAGAAGTCTTACAGTTTGGATGAGGTCCTATCAACATAATCAAATTCATCCTCAACATATGTTGTAATTCTTGAGACAACGACATGTTGATCTTGGTAAACTGTCTCTTAGGCTCTTCTTGCCTTCGCTGATTACCCTGTTGTTATGGTCATTGCACGTGTGTCGAATTAGAGACCAGCACTGCCCCTACAGATTGGTGGTAGTCTGCCTTATTACGACCCTTCTGGCCATACACAACATTGCCTTCCCTCTTACTAGCAAATGGCTTCTCCTCAGCAGTAGAAGATGCAGCCATCGGGATCTTCCCACTCTTGATACCACTTTCGATCCTTTCTCCAGTCAGAACTATCTCTGTGAACCCAGATGAGGAACTCCCCATCAGCAGATTAAAGGACGGGCCTGTCAGAGTGCCTATGAACATGTATACCATTTCCCGATCATTCAGAGGAGGTTGTGCCCTTCCAGCTAGATCACTCCATTTCTGCACATATTCCTTGAACCATTCTCTTGAGCTCATGGACATATTCTGCAGTTTCACTCGAGTTGGTTCCAGGTCAGCACTATATTGGTACTGTTTGTAGAAAGCAGCAGCCAAGTCTTCCCAGGTATGGATGTCAGTTCCTTCTAGATGATAGAACCAATCCAGTTGAGTGCCATCCAAACTTTCTTGGAAGAAATGGACCCATAACTTTCGGTCAGCAATGTGAGGCTGGATCTTTCTGGCATATGACCTCAAGTGAAGCTTGGGACAGAAAACCCCGTCATATTTTACAAAGATATGGACCTTGAACTTAGGTGGGATGACCACCCATGGAACCAAACCTAATTCTTTAAAATCCAGATCGGGTACCCTTTGGATCTCCATGGAATTGAGCCGATCCTCCAGCCGTTTGTATTTATCATCAGCAGGAGGATATTGCTCCTCAGAATAGTCAGGTTTATCTTCTTCAGACACTGGATTATTGTCTTCTTCCTCTGATTCCTCATCATCTTCCTCTTGATTATCCCCCTCTTTTGACGGGGTTGCGAAATCTAGAGCTCGATTAGCTGGTCTTCTTCTTCCCACACTCAAAACATGAACTGGTTTCTTTGCCTTCTTAGTCTTCTCTTTGACGATCAGAGCTTTCAGGTATTCTTGCCCCTGGGTCAGAGCCAGGAAAATTTGTTGGAACTGAGCATTTTGAGCTTGAAGGTCTTTTGTTTGTTCAAGAGCCATTTCTTCTTGCTGAAATAAACATCAAAGGGATACGAAGCTTGTACTTGGAATACCTGTTATGCAATGACATGTATGATATGAAAATGTTTTCAAGGATCTTGCAGGTTAAACAAGAAAATGTCAGAAGTCAAATTTTGCAGCTTTGATTGAAAAACTTGGCATCGTTGAAAGTCCTTCTACGAGAGTCAAGCTCACCATATCAAGTGGGTCATAGCCCCTGACTCAAGTTTTTGAGTTTTGATCTTTTGATGAAATTGGCTAGAGGAAAATAAATCCACTTGCCCCTTGCTAGACGTCTGAGTTATCATAACCTACATCACAAACCCTTGAGATCCTTGAAATTGTTAAGGAAATGTTGTGGCATGATGTTATGATGTGTATGCTACGCGTTAAGCAAAAGTGTAAGGTGATGAAGACAAGTGAGTCTAAGAAGTCCAGGTTAATGGATAACGGCTGTGAACAAATCCTGCAAGGAAATCATGTTTTTAGATAATAAAGCCCTGCAAGTAGTTCAAGTGGAAAGCAAACAAGTCACACAAGAAGCCTTAGGTTTAGGCTTGCATGGGGTTTATAGGTAAGTACCCTCTTGAAGTTTTAGTTGGCTCAACCTGTCCTATTAAAAGTAATCGGGTTCTAGAGAGTCTCAATATCATTTACCTTTCCATCCGACATTATTTCAGCTCACGCACCAAAGTATTGCAGCCAAAAAATCCCGAAAGTCTAGTCTCAATGAGTGTAGCATCGAGTATCAACCAATCTTCAGTTGGAACCAAAGCCGGTTATCTCACTACTTCCTAATGGCTAGGATGAGTCAATTAAAGGTTCTAAAGGTCAGTTATCCCTTAGTGACACTATGAGGAAGCCTAATGTTATCCTTAACTTACTCAAGGAACATTAGTACAATCCAAAGTATCGCGCTAACGTAGCCACCACTTTGTCCGTATCGGTTTATGCCGTACAACTTCCATGGTTTCTTGCTACTTACCTAAAAGGTGCCCCAGATCCGGGTGTAGGATCTTTACAAGAATACCACCAACAAACCCTCAAAGATAAAGCAAACAAGGCAAACAAAGAAATCAAATTTAAAATTAACTAGACCCTAAGGTAAACCCCACTTTTTATATATTCCCCAACAGAGTCGCTAGTTCTGTGATATGGTGGTAGAACCGACTGTTATATACTGGTTTTGGCATTTTGTGTTTGCAAATGTTGCGGTAAGAAAGAGTCGCCATCGACTTTTCTTTTATCCAAATTAAGGAAAGGGTGAAAAGAATAGAAAAAGACCTTTTCGGGATTTTCTGAATAAGCGGGTAGATTATGGAAAGGGAAGGTGTTAGCACCCTTTCCATCCGTAGTTCTCTACGGGCTCTTAGAGGTTTGCTCATTTAAAAAAAAAACCTTTGTGATTTGTGTTTGAAAATGTTTTGAAAACGCCTTAGTACGGCGAACTTTGTAATGTTTCTCGAGATAGTGGAGAAAGTATACAAAGTGTTTTGAAATTGTTTTTGAGAAGTAGTGTTTGTTTAAGTGCAAAATGTTTGAGCAAACTTCTAACAGCTATCTACTTTATTACTCGAAGAGGATCGTTCTTTTCCTCTTTTCCTTTAGACAATGCTATCCTACTATTAATGAGTTGGTAGCCTTGTCGTTGGATGTTGAGGGACAATCGAAAGGACGTTACAGCCACGAAGGCAACTTGACAAGAAATTTTAGTAATTGTCCTAAAGTCTTAAGATCACATTTAACCGAGGAAACATCGAAAGGGTCATCGAGGGACTTGTGATCTTTACAACTAAAGGACAACCACTAAAGATTCTCACGTTTCAAGAATTATGACCGTTTTCCGAAGGCAACCAAAGTGGGATACCCTAGAGGTGCTTGTGTGCAATTGTGTTCAGTTCAGTTATATATCTTTTGCATTAAGGTTTGCTAGCGTTTTAATTTTAGTCTTGTCATACATGCCTAATTACTAGCAGTAATATTGTACAGAAAAATAAAGTGCGAAAATATAAACCTACACTATTACATGGCTTCGGGGATGGGGTATTTACAATGTACAAATAGTTGGGGGAAAAAATAAAGAAAGCAATGAAAAGTCCTATTTAAAACTATTACATCCCTAATAACAGATACATGAATATATATATAAAAAAATAAGAAAAATGAATAATACCCGAAATAATGAAAATACGTTCTAAAACCTAGTGAGAAAAATCTTTTTTGTGTTGTTTTGAATTTAAGAAAATAACTAAATTAATTATTCTAAAGTCTATTTAGAAAATTAACTTAAGAAAAATAAACTAAACTCTTTTTGTGGTTTTTTATATTTATGAAAAGAAATATTAAATCTAAATTAAGTCCTAAATTCTAGTTCATTTTAAATTAAGAAAATAGTTAAAATTTAATTAATTAATTAATTAAAGAAATTAATTATTTAATTAAAAAAAATCTATGGCTAATTTTTTTTTGAGTTTTTTATTATTATTATTATTAATAAAAAAGATTAAGAAATGAAATAACTAAATAAAACAAAAAGAAAAGAGATTGGGCTTGATGGCTGAAGTAGAATAGGGGTTGCAATTGAAATTTCGCTAAGCCCATATTGTGAAGCCTAGGTCCATCCTTGGATCCAGCGTGGGAAGTACTTGATGGTACATGGTATCTTATGTTCTAGACATCATGCATTCCATGTAATTCCCCTAACATGCTCTAAGGATATCCATGAACTCATATACACACATTAGAACATTCAACAATTAATAAAAATAGAGATTCAAATCTGAGATTATACCAAAATGGTGATAGCTTGGATCCGGTGATCTGAGACCTTGCAAGCTTTAAGGATGGTTGGAATAAGTTCCTGGGAACCTCAAGAGCAATGTATGATTACTAGTTTGGACCAAAAGTACCTGCAAAGTGGGTTTCGAATTTTTACCACTTTTGATAATTTTGCAAAAATGGTAGAGCTCTCTCTAGGTTGTGTAGGCCTCTTGAAATGCTTGCTAGATGCTTGTTTATATAGAGAGGAATGAGGAGATAAGAAAAAAAGGTTTAAACAACCTTAAAGCAAATGTTTCAAAGCCATGAATGAAATTTGTAACTTTGGCAAAAAACAAGGAAACTTGTCATTTTTTGAATTTAAATGAATGTAGACATGGATGCACAAAATCTCGGGCTTCAAGGAAAACTAAAACACCAGCCCAAATGCCAGAACCTATTTCTAATTATTTTATACACTTTATTTTTTTATATTTATTTGAAATAAATTAATATAAATGTGTACAAAATAAGTAAAAAATGTAAGGCATGGTAAGAGTGTTTTTGGAGATACTCTATAATCTTAGGAAGATGTTTGAAATCCAAGAAATTGAGTCGTTGCCTTAATATTTCAAATTTGCTCAATGCGTAATTCTTGAAAATTCCCAAATTTTCCCAACTTGGGTAAGCCATAACTTGCTCAATTTTTATCTCATGATGATGATCTTTGACTTTTTAGAAATCCCAAGATGTCTACTTCAATCCCTCGTTTTATCAATTTTGTATTTGAAGATTTATCTTGATGTAAATGGTATTGACAAAAAGTGCCTTTTGTTGACTTTTGTAAATGACCTGTAATGTATAAGCTTGTATCTTTCAAATGGTGCATCTCTTGAAATTGTGGGATGAAGAAAAGTTGTAGGTAATTTAATTCTCTTTAAAATGATCCTTGGTTGGGAAAAATGGATGAGGTATGTGAAAGTTATTCCTGGTCAAAGTTTGGTTGACTTTTCCTATAGAAACAATAATTAGCAATTCTTGACTTTTGCTGAATTAGGAGCATTTCTTTAGGAATCATGATCAACCCTTGATAAAATGATGGATATCACTTCAAAATGTTGACGTTGACCAAAAATCTTGAAGTTTGACTGTATATAGGCCACAGTTGACTTTTGACCTAACATAGTTGATTTTCAAGCATTTGAGCAATTGACTGAGCAAACTTGTTGTGCAAGGCATGAAAATTGGCATAGAAAATCTTGAAGGCATATTAGGACCATGGAAAACACTTGAGACCTTTGGAGCTCACACAACTTGATGAAAATTGAAACCCTAGTTAGAGGTTTATTGCCTTAGGAGGAGAATTAGTCTGGTCAATTCTTGGCGATCCTTGAGAAATTTGGGGACCACGATTAGCATGCCTTGAGTAAAATGAGAGGGAAAATTTTGGGGTACAACACATATCCTCCATGATATTTTCAGCTTCCTTCTTGTCTACACAACAGAGTAGAATTGAATCATGGTTGCACTTGTATAAGACCCAGTTGCTCAGGAAGAACTTTGCTGAGAACCTCCGCAAGAATTTCTTGTCATTGACTGACGCTCCTTCAGGATACTCTTGATCTTCGAGATATCTTTTTACCTCATGAAACCAAGGCTTCTCCTATACACCTTCAGTGTAAATCTCATAGTAGTGCGCCAGTTCGTCAAATATTTAGACAATGATTCAGGGAGCTTTGTTGCCCCATCTGACCTTAAACATAGAAGACATGGTAGCTAGAGCACCAGCCAACTGATTTTATCCCCAATACAACTGATTTTCAGTCAACTGAGAAATTTTGAGATGAAAGACTTGAAACTTGGTATGAGAAATCTTGAAGACCTATAATGAACCATGAAAGTCATTTGAGGCATCAAAAGTCTAATTGTCCTTGAGAAAATTGAAACCCTAATTTGGAGGCATACTGGTTAAGAGGTGAGCTTGTCTGACCAAGTCTTAAGAATCCTTGAGAATTTGAGATCTTTTGTGAGAAATGTTTTGAGAATAGAGAGGGTAAATTTTGGGGTACAACAAGGCCAAAGCATAAGCCCTCATCATTTTTCCAATACAGGCCAAGGCACAAGCCTTCAATATTTTGCCAATACAGGCCAAGGCATAAGCCTTCAACATTTTTCCAATACAGGCCAATGCATAAGCCTTCAACATTTTCCCAATCCAGGCAACAAACAGGGAATAAGTCCTCAATGATGCATGTAAGCAACATGTAGCAACACAACTATGCAAATACAGGACACGAGTCCTTAACATTATGCCATTCCAGGCCAATAACAACATTATCATACTGCAAAACAACCTGCAAATCCTTTATACATCATTTATACAACACCGATATTTTCAATAGCAACATTTTACATTACAACACATACAAAATACACAAATCACGATTCTTCCAATAAAATATTGGTCTAATTCCATCAAAATAAATATCACATTGTAGAATATAGTTTTAGCTTTCCAATGGTCCAAACGGCGTGTCGAACAGACACTCGAGGAAAAAGTTATTAATTTTCAAATTTTGTAAAAATCTGTCAGCTTTAGTGGTAACCGGTTACTTCCAAGAGGACAATCGGTTACACCTCTAAAACTCAAAAATGCATGCTACTGTCCAGTTGGGTAACCAGTTACCACCCATGCAGTAACCAATTACACCTTCATGTTTTTGCCTAGTTTTTCCAAAATTACACAGGGTAACCGATTACCCCATATGTTGTACCCGGTTACACTACGAACATAGTCAAAAATATGCTATTTTTCTTGCTAGGGGATTTTAACCCTTTTCACCCAAAATCACTTTTATAAACATACTGAAACATGTAAATTCATGTAATCATCAACACACATTATATACAACAATTCTAATCAAATTATCACACAAATTTCACCAACTTCAATCAATTATAGCAATCATTTTAACAAACAATCTACACCCAAAACCTAACATTCATATCATCATCTACCCACAATTATACCACATACTAGAGAGTCGGAACCCCACCCTTATCTTAGGTTGTAGATTCCTCAAACTTTAACAATGGTTCCTCTCTTTCTAGCTCTTCCTCTTTCTCGCTTATGCTCTTCTCTCGTTTCTACGATCGATCAAAATAAGAATTCTCTTCTATTCCTATTTTTTTGACTTATCTATCTCTTGGACCCCTAATATTAATAAATCTCAACCTTGCCCTCACTTGTTCAACACAACGTTACCATATTGTTCTTTTTGTCTTACACTATTATTCTCCTCATATTATTATAAATAATAATTCTAAATATTATTATTAAATCCAATATAACCTCAAATAATCATTTAAGCTCTAAATAAGTATAAACTAAATAAATCCTCATATTACTCTTATTCCCACACTACTCATAGCATTGTACTCATCAATGTATCATCATAACTCACCATAATTCATATATTCACCAATAATCACCAATATTTACACTAAATTAATTAAATGACTAATTAATAATTATATCTAGATTTTGGATTGTTACAACTCTCCTCCACTTAGAATATTTTTGTCCTCGAAAATTAACCGATGCGAATAACTCCAGATACGACTCTCGCATCCTTCTTTTCAGCTCCCATATCATGTTTGGAAATATTTAGAATACCACTAACCAACATCCCATATCATCAACCATAATAATCCAACAAGATGCATTACTACCTAGTTATGAATGCATAAATTAATTTTCTCCTTGTCCCATCACCCTAGGATACATGATCTATTACTTTATAATCTTGTTCACACTTAGGCCGGAATACAACAAGGTCTTTTCTGTCACCATAAGTAATGCTTCTTCTAATTTCTTTTAATAATGAAAATATGCTAGCCCTCGAGTCCTTGCCATAGGAAACGAGACAACAACATAGATTAAGAAAGTAGAGTCTCATGACATGAACATCGTCTCTATTATTTCATCATACAACAATACTGTCATAAGAACATTAATGTAGCCATAATAATGATATCTTGGACATCTAACATTAGCACCACAATGCTACAATACACCAATTGATTATGTAAATCAATACATCTATTAAAATGACAATAATACCAATAATACATAAACTTTTTCACATAACAATTATATTCTAGAATGTCCAGTGGTCTGCATCATCCCCTCAGGCTTCCAATGTTTAACCATTGATTCCTCGCAAGTCACACCACGGAACAAACTTGTGCCACATGATGCTTCAGCTGCGTCACTCTGATTATTTACCTTAAAGTCACTGTCCTCATTTTAATATCCATCTACTATCAGATCTACAAGTTCACATCTGGCTTCTGAATCTCTTTAATATCCACAAGGAAGTAATTGTTCACTTTAGATATCCTCAACCTTCCACAATGCAACATTTGCTCGTATACCAACTCAAGTCTCCAAACTGTTCAATAAGTCCCAACTCTTTTATAGTCAGTTTTGTATTAGGTTTACACAAAATGGTGAACAACTAACCTCTCGATAAAACGTCAATCACTTTACACACTATCAATCTAGCAAGACAAGTCTATCCCATTCAATACAGTCCCGTCTACTATCAATAAGAGATTAAGGGTGATCAGTTCCTCAAATTTTCAATAAGTAGCCGACAACCATGACGGCGGCAGAAACCATCGTTACCCAACTACAATAGCGCCATTTAACTTGTGCTCAAAGTTACCTAAGCATAATGTCCAACAATATCTCTAGGCTTACAAATGTCTTCCTCAATTTCCTCCTATTTCAATATCATCAATAAGACATGACGCCCAAAAAATCCATTTCATAGTCTCCTCAGCACACACGCAGCACAACACAGTTCTTAAGTATCTTATAATAAAAGAAATGCTACTACACCTTAATTTGATTATACTGAAGGCATACTCGCCTACCCGTCGATCCATCAAATCGTCAATAATTTGAAGTGGATGTTTAATTTAAATCATTACCTTAATCAACTATCTATAGTCAACACATAACCTTTTACTACCATCCTTCTTATTTCATAACAACACCGGAGCTCCCAAGTGAAACACCTGGTCTTACAAGTCTAATGTCCTCACTTCTTCTAATAGCTTCTTCAATTCTCCCAACTGTGAAATCCACATCCTTTATGGTGCCATAGGAACAAGTCTAGTACCAAGAGCGAGATCAATATCAAACTCCACCTATCATATAACTTCACCACGTGACAAATAAATTAATTCCAGGTGTTGGAACCATTTATAAAACAAAGTTCATTATGTTAGTTTTCTAATGCTTCGAACATAACTTGAATCGGATGTCCAGAACTCAAGTTATGATTTTTCGAAGTTTTTCAAAAAATTCTGCTCAACACAGTGGTAACCGGTTTCCTCCAGGATGGTAACCAAATACATCCTTAGAACCAAAAAATACTACGCTACTATCTGATGGTGTACTCGGGTACTCATATATTGGTATCCAGTTACACGCAACACATAAGTACTTTTCTGCTGCTTCTCGACAGGAATATCCATTTTCTTCTCAACCCAAATCCTCATTCATCTTATAACTCAAAGGACATAATACTTTGCCAAAACCTAAAGTTTCAAAACATCGAAGTTCCAATTATTTTCACAAGACTACTATATCTTTGAGTTCCAACTTTGACTCGCGATTCACAAATACCCAACAATATCAACAGTATTCACCAACCACTTACATGATTCCAACAACAAAATTCATAGCAACTCATCACTCCAGCATTACTCTGAACAACGACAATACACACAATGGTAACTCAACAATGACAACTTCACAATCAACATGCAGTGCTGAAAACATTACAACCATCTGAGCTTCATCTTCTAAGAGTTATCCTACTTACTTAACAGATATCTCCCGACATAAAAATTTGCATCGACTCATCAAAGAAATTCGTAATTACTTGGTTTAACCTCAAATAGTTCACCCCAAGGATAACCTAAAGTTATCCCACATCTCTCTCTAACGATAAGTAGCAATTGTCCCTGGGAATCATCAAGAATCACTCATAACTAGCACATCATTAGCCATAACATTGCCCTCCACTTCTAGAGATACGAACAACACAAGTACCTGATCATTCCCTTTCAGTGACACTTCGACTAATTGCTAGGCATAAATCTCAAACCCATACTTCCTTCAAAATAAGAAAACAACACAGCCTCACTAACATTTGCGTCCATGCAATTCTCGACATACTGAACCATCTCAGAGGAGCACAAGCTTTTCCACTTATTTCAATCTCACTTTCGCAAACAAATGATTAGAAAAGCAAGAAAGCACCGACTGTGTTTCACACACATGTCGCGTACTAAGGAACAACACCTCGTCAATATTCAACTGTCATACTACACTGACTCAATGACTTGGCCGGACAAATCGACCTACTCTGATACCACTAATGTAACACCCTATTTTCCCCATCGGTAATTTAGCAAACATCAGAGTAAATAAAATTTTAAATCAAAACATCAAGAATAGGATGCCACATCTTTCAACATGTCACAAACCTGCTCAAGTATAAATAAACAAATACATAATACACTTTCGGATAAACCGACAACATTTTCAACATAGTTCTCAAACCTCAAATTTATTATTGCAGCGGAAAAGAAAATCATATTTATTATTCAACATATCAATTAATCATAACCAACATTCAATCAAATAAAAGAGAGTTTAAAATACTCCCAAAATTCTTCAAAATAAAACAACAACTAAATAAAACAAGCAAGCGTTCATCCACCCGATGTTACGTATTAGAGCATAACGCTGACTCAAAATAATTGATGATTAACTTCGTCTACTATGGATCACCTGCACGTTACCAACGTATAGGCAACATTCAAATAGAAGGGGTGAGATATCACAACACTATAATCAGTTATATAATCATAGGTATACGAAAGATATATCACGCAAGGTTCCAAGCTCAACAATCATTAATTATAATTATAAATGATTATACATGTACATACATCATCATCATCATCCATCATACGACACATGCAAACTATGCAACTCAACTTTATCATTATATAAACAATCCAACCAAAATGCAACGCAACTGACACTGATGCAAGGTGCATGTGGTACCATCAGGGCATAAGCCCTCTCCAAAATTTCCATATAAGGTCAGAACATAAACCCTCAACATTTTGCCAATATAGGACAAGGCATAAGCCTTCAACATTTTTCAAATACACGCCAAGAAATAAGCCTTCAACATTTTTCCAATACAAGCCAAGGCATAAGCCTTCAACATTTTTCCAATCTAGGCCAACAACAGGGCATAAGCCCTCAACGTTGCGTGTATGCAACATGCAACAACATAACTATGCAAATACAGGACATAAGTCCTCAACATTATGCCATTCCAGGACAACAACAACATTGTCATACTGCAAAACAACATGCAAATCCTTCATACATCATTTATACAACAACGATATTTTCAGTCGCAACATTTTACATTACAACATATAAAACATATGCACACATCATGATTCTTCCAATAAAATATTGGTCTACTACCATAAAAATGAATATCACATTGTAGAATATAGTTTTTATCTTTTTAAAGGTCCAAACGGCGTGTCAAATGGACACCTGAGGCAAATGTTATTAATTTTCAAAATTTGTAAAAATCTGTCAGCTTCAGTGGTAACAGGTTACTTCCAGGAGAGTAACCGGTTATACCCTTAAAACTCAAAAATACACGCTACTATTCGGTTAGGTAACTGGTTACCACCCATGCAGTAACCGATTACACCTTCACATTTTTGCCCAATTTTTCCAAAATTACACATGGTAACTGTTACCTCATATGCTGTACCCAGTTACACTACGAACAGAGCCAAAAATCTTCTATTTTTCCTGCTACGGGATTTTAACCTTTCTCACCCAAAATCACTTTTTTAAATATACTGAAACATGTAAACTCATGTAATCATCAACAAACATTATACACAACAATTCTAATCAAATTATCACACCAATTTCACCAACTTCAATCAATTATAACAATCATTTTAACAAACAATCTACACCCAAAACCTAACATTCATATCATCATCTACCCACAATTATACCACCTACTGGAGAGTCGGAACCCCATCCTTACCTTAGGTTGTAGATTCCTCAAACTTCAACAATGATTCCTCTCTTCCTAGTTCTTCCTCTTTCTCGTTTATGCTCTTCTCTCATTTTTACGATCGATCAAAATAAGAATTCTCTTCTATTCCTTTTGTTTTGACTTATATATCCCTTGGATCTCTAATATCAACAAATCTCAACCTTGCCCTCACTTGTTCAACACAACGTTACCATTTTTCCCTTCTTGTCTTACAATATTATTCTCCTCCTATTATTATAAATAACAATTCTAAAAATTATTATTAAATCCAAATTAACCTCAAATAATTATTTAAGTTCTAAATAATTATAAACTAATTAAATTCTCATATTACACTAATTCCCACACTACTCATAGCACTCTACTCAATAATGCATCATCATAACTCACCATAATTCATACATTCACCAATAATCAATAATATTCACACTAAATTAATTAAATAATTAAATATAGATTTTTGGGGTGTTACACAACACATATCTTGTTTATCTATGATCTTTTATCACTTCTTAATTAAACCTACCATCACATATTTCTATAGCCATCCCAAAAGATGTAGTCCCTTTTAAATTCTTTTAGCATTTTCTTGGATCTTCTATTATTTTGAGGGCAGTTTGGTCTTATGTGCCCATTTTTTCCGCATTGGTGACATGTGCTAACGAACAAGTATCTTTCTTCATTTTGCTCTTGGAAACTTGAAATTTTTTTTTGGGCCTTAGGAACTCCTGAAATTATTGAAACATGAGTTTCATTTATTTATTAATCTTTCTTTGATAGTCTTCATTTTACGATTCCATATCTTTAATATTAGTAGATTTTATGTAATACTTTTTCTCTTCTTCTTTTCACTTTCTTCCATGAAACCTTGTTTTGTAGGTGATATGTTTTTAACAAGTACATCAACTTTTGATTATGTATGTTGTATCTCAAAATTTTTCCTCTCTTTTCTCAAGACATTTCTCACCAAAGATCTCAAATGCTTAAGGTTTCTCAAGGGTTTGATCAAGACAAGCTCACCTCCTAAGCACTGAGCCTCCAAATTAAGGTTTTGGTTTTCTCAAGGACAGTTGGACTTTTGATGCCTCAAGTGACTTTCATGGTTCATTATAGGTCTTCAATATTTCTCATACCAAGTTTCAAGCCTTGCATCACAAATTTGCCCAGTCAATTGCTCAGATGATTGAAAATCAACTGTATTGGGTAAAAAGACAATTGTGGTCAATATACGGTCAAAATTCATGATTTTTGGCAAACATAAACATTTTGAAGTGATATTTATCAATTTATCAAGGTTTGATCACAATGCCTTAATAAAATCACTCAAATCATCAAAGGGGAAAAATTGTCAAAATTAGTGTTTTGATTGAGAATGACTGATCAATGATTTTTGACCTAGTATTTGACCTAATGGTTTGGAGCATAATCTCAAGGACTCAAACAAAATATTTTGACCTAATTTCATGGCTCAAATCATTTCTCAAGATTAATGGATTGATAGTTGAAGTTTGATCAACTGATGAAAAGTCAACTGATACACAAAAAGTCAAACTTTGACTTTTTGGTCAACATTAAATTTCAAAGATCAAAATTCATCAAGACATTAAAAAATATCAAAATTTGTCAACAAGAATCAAGAAAGTCAACAAAAAGTCAATATTTTCAAGACTTAGAAAATTCTAAATGTTTTTTAGCCTTGATAATTTCATTACTTCATGACAATTTTTCACCAAGATGCAAGATGATTCAAGGAAAAATTTCAACATGAAAGTTGTAAATCTTAATAAATTCTACAAAATTTCCCCTTAGGATTGATGTCCAAAAAATGCTTAGATTTGAAGATATAGGCTCATCAAGTCATGACATTTTTCATAAAACACTTAGTGAAAATTTTAGCAAGTTAGGCAGATTTTTTGCCGTAACTTCTTGGCCAATTTTCATCAAGCTCTAATTTGATTTAGCCAAAGTGGTATACATGAAGGTTGTAGAAAATGTTTCAAGCTTTCCAAAATGTCCAAGAACTTGAAGAGATCATGTTTGAGCTAGAAGTTTCGAAGAGAAGAAGTTAAGTATCCATTCTTGAATTATAGGTCATTTTCATGAAGAACACTTGAACAAATCTCAAGCCATGCTGCATAAATCTTACTTTACAGGCTTCAAACTTGCAAATCAATCAATAATTAAATGCTTACACAACTTATTAATCCATTTTCCAAGCATTTGAGCCATTGTTCGAGTGATTAATCCATTTTTTGCACAAAGGTAACATTGCCATTTTGGAAAAGTGGCTTTAATCATAAAGTCCACTCTCCTTGAGCTTTGCACTTGTTCCTTCTGCATATACACAATCTCAAATCCAGAAGCAAATTGTCTAGATCCTGTCAACCATCCTACAAGTCCTTGTACATGCCTTGGAACTATGTTTGTCAAGCTTGCTTGAAAAACCAGTTTCAAGACCAAAACATGTGATCTCTTATTTATGATCCCTTCAAGCTTCCAAACCTCTTGCCTATAAATAGATAGTTTATATGCAACCTAAGACACGATTTTGACAAGCCTTGAAGCACCCTGAAACTCCCTGAAACTCAGAACTTGCACCAAAATATCCATTGTTCCATTTTCTGGCCAAAAACTCCAAACTCACAATCCACTCGTGCATTTTCCCTCTAAATCATTCTCAAAAAGCTCCCTTACATCAAATATAACTCATTCCCATCCCTGTTTTACAACTATAACTCCATCTTCATCATCTCCCAAACTCAAAAATAGATCTCTTCACATTGACTTCTCCAACGCGATTCAGACACTTTCAACACAAAGTAAGAGTTGCATTAGCTTCCTAGGAGTCCAGCGAAGCTATCCAGATCATCACCATACTTCCAGAAGTGCTCAAACTCAATACACAATTTCCAGTTTTGAGGTAAGTTTTCTCAAATTTGAACTCTCTCCACAAGCATCATTAATGGTTACTTTGTGAATAAAAAATGTAGACATCATTTCCCTGAAGCTAACCATGCCCTTAGTTTTCATTTATGTTGCCTGAGTAATGCGAATTTTTAGTTTGAACTTTATGAAAAATTAGGTTTTTATTTGGTACCAGTAAAATTCTCATTCATCTTTGATTTATAGCTCATGAAATTTATATGGTTGAATTCGTATTGAAAATGGAGCAAGTTTCATGTTTATACTTTTGCAAATAGTTGAGAAATGGGTGAATTCAGAAATTCAAAAATGTAACAATGGGGATGCTGTCGTGAGGAAGAAGATGAAGTTACATTTAGAAACGAGTTTTTAATATATTTATTAGTTTTTGTTCTATAAACGGATGAAACAGCTACCCTAGTGGCAGAGAGAGCCCGCGTAAGGCATTACCCTATAGGGACCTGGGTTCGAGCCCCAGTGGTACCCTTTTGTATTTTCTCACATATTTTTTGCAGATTCAGCGTGTCTGGTTTCCTTGAGTCTATCATGCATCCTCATCTCATCACCATTTGATCAAATTGCAAGCATATTAAGCGCCCATAAAGGCAAGACCATGATGTACCTTCAAAAGTTCAGCCACATGCGATCATGGACAAGGCGCCTGGGCCTCCTGACTTGGGTCTCCTTTGTTTATTTTTGCTATCTTCATACTCCCTTTATTCTAAAAATGACCAGGCCCACATCATGTTTTATTTTATTATTTTTTCTGATTTCAAACAAAAACCATTTTGGGCCTATTCTTTTTACTACTTTTTACCACCCTTTTTACTTTTAAACACCCATCCAATTTATTTTATATTTTCATTATTTTCATTTATTTATTTATTTAATTAAAACTAAAAAACACAAAAAATATATTTTTCTTAAATAATTTAATTTAAATATTTTATTTTATTAAATTAAATTCTATTATTTTCTTTTACATTGTAAAAACATTTTCCAAATTAATACTAACAGTCAAATTATTTTCTAAACAAATTACTTAGACTTAGGTTTTTCTTTCTTCTTAAATTCAATTGGCTTAAATTTTAGGTCTTGTTAAAAATTAATTAACTTCTTTTATAATTAAAATAAATTAGTTCAATTAGGTTAATCTCTAAACCTTTTTTTTATCAAAAACCCTAAAAACAATTGCTTTCTCTTCTTCTTCACCTTTACATTTTGTACATTCTATCATTATTCATGTATATGGTTTGTAACACTAATTAGGGCTTTATTGATTTTTCCCCCCATTCATAAACTTGTACCCCCATTCCGAAAGCATTGTAATAGCGTAGGACAGTTAAATTCCGCAATTTATAGCTTTCCTTATTATTGCTAGTAATTAGGGTTTGCATGACAAGACTAAAATCAAACCATAGAAAACCCTAATTCAAAGATAAGATACATGAAAACAAAACACTTTGCACATTTGCACCTCTAGAGTAACCCACACTTGTTTCCTCAGATATAAAAAGTCATATCCCTCGAATGTGAGATGTTTTAGCAAAAGACCCTCGATTAAAAGATTGTAGTCCCTCGATGACCCTTCAATGTTGCCTTCAACAAACGATCTTAGTCCCTTACGAAAATTGCTAAAACATCTTATAAGTTGCCTTATATGACAGTATGATGACCCACGCCTGTCCCTCATATCCAATGACATGGCTCTCTACCAATCAATGGTAGACAAGCACTCTCTAAAGGAGGAGGAAAAGAATAAAGACTTTTTGAGTAGGCATATTTCTCGTAATTGGTTGCTCACAAACAAAACCATTTAGACCTCACACTTTCAAAACACTTTTCAAACAAACATTTTGTATACATTCTCAACGATACGAGAATCATTACAAAATTGCCTTACATTGGCATCTTCAAAGATCTTCCAAACATTCCTTTTCAACAAAATTTTTTAAAATCAACACTTTGTATACATTCTGAATGATATGAGAATCATTGCAAAGTTTTCCAATCTTAGGTATTTTCAAAATATTTTCAAACTTACACAAACACAAAGCATTTCAAAATGATTAAGCAATTAAGAGTCTGTAGATAACTATGGATGAAAGGGTGCTAACACCTTCCCTTTTCATAACCTACCCCTGAACTCAAGAAAATTCTCAAAAGGTCTTTCCTGTTCTTTTCACCCTTTCCTTTATTGGATAAAATAAAAGTCGGTGGAGACTCTTGCTATCCGCAACATTTGTGATCAAACGTAGAACACCAAGTCAGTTCTCCCACCGTATCATAAACTTGGCGACTCTGCTGGGGAAACTATACTAAAAGTGGGGTTACCTTAAGAGCTAGATCACCTTTATTTGGTTTACATGTTTTCCTTGTTTTCTTTACATTTAGGGTCTATGCTTGGGTTTTTTACTTGTAAAGATCCTATAGCCAAATATGGGGGCATATTAGGTAAATAGGAATAGATCTTGGAAACTGTATGACATAGACCGATATGGTTGAAGCGATAGCTATGTTAGTGCGACACATTTGTGGGTACCGGTATCCCTTGAGTTAAATAAAGGAGAATACAAGACCGCTGAGTGGTTTCATGAAGAACTAACTGACCATAGAACCTTAGTTGAATAACTTAGCCATTAGAAAGTAGTGAGATAGATGGCTTTGGTGCAAGACTAAAGTTGGTTGATACTTGATACTACACTCATTGAGATCGGAATTTTGGGATATTTCGGTCACGAAAAAAGATTGCTTGTGTTGGAACAATGCCCGATGAAGAAAGATCAATGATATTGAGATTACTTAGAACCCAGTTACTTTCTTTTAGGACAGGTTGAACCAACTAAAACTTCAAGAGGGTACTTACCTATGAACCTCATGAAAGCCTAAACCTAAGGCCTTGTGTGCTTTGTGTGTATATGATTATTTGTTCATAACATCATAAACATCATGACATCATGCCATATCATTTTCACTAACTATTTCAAGTGCCTAGGTATTTATCTTTGTCCTGTTTTATAGGATATGACTTTCACTCACAAAAATACCATCCGAATCCTCTTTGTGAAAGTGCCTCCTCAACTCCAAGAGTTAGCATTAAGGATTACTGAGAATTATCCGTTCACCAAAAGACATGGTCGAATTCTCAATCTGGTTACCTCAAGCTTTAAAGAAGAAATGATGTGTGTGCTCTTTTAATTCTTTGATCCTAAACATCATTGTTTCACCTTTCCCTATTATTAATTGGTGCTCACAATGGAAGAGTTCTCTCAACTATTAGGAGTACCTATTCTTGATCAAGTGCCCTTCACCCATTTAGAGAAAGATCCACAACCCGAGGAGATTGCATCAGCCCTACATTTGAAAAGGTCTGACATTGTAGCCAATTGGGAAACAAGGAGCGGAGTCAAGGGTTTTCTAGCTAAGTTTTTGTTAGAGAAGGCTCGACTGTTTTGGGAGGATATGGATTTGCAAGCCTTTGAACAAGTCTTGGCTCTTCTAATCTATGGGTTAATATTGTTCCCTAATCCAGACCAACTCATAGATGTGAATGCTGTCAAGATCTTCCTTTCTCGTAACCCTATTCCTACTTTACTTGGAGACATTCTACATTGTCTTCACACTCGCACCATGAGGAAGAGAGGGGCTCTTATGTTTTTCATTCCGTTGCTGTCTAGGTGGTTTATTTTGCACCTTCCCCAGTCAATATTAAAGAATTAACAAGGTCTAAATTTGTCACAAAGGATGATGTCGCTCTCTTATCCTGATATCTCTTGGTGTTCTCGATCTCAAGAGGACGTTACTATCATTGATCGTTATGGGGAGTTTCCTAATGTTCCACTCTTGGGAATTAGGGGAGGTATTACTTATAATCCTTCTCTGGCTCTATGAAAGTTTGGCTATGCTTAAAGAGATGGTCCTCATGACGCGCTTATCCAAGGTATTATATTCGACCACGAGAACGATGTCCAAGGTCATCGTCAAAGGTTTGTTCGAGCTCGAGGCATGGTAAACAAGGTTGATAGAAAGACTTTGGGGCATAAGAACTATATTCCTTTGGAGCCTTATCTCAAATGGGCGTGAGCTCGCGCTCAAAATCTCATGATTCCATATCCTGCTATCCTACCAATAGTTGTGGAGCCTATTATCGAGGGAGATGTTCCTTATACCATTCTCCATCCTAACATGCCTACCGACCTCAAAGAATTGCAGAGATTGTGGATTCAACTCAAGGGGGAACAAGATACCTTTGAAGCTCGATTTTATGCAAGTGAGAAGAAAGTGTTGGAGCTCACAAGGCAACTTCACAAGGAGCAAAGCCTGAATGCATACATTGCACCAAAGAGGAAGCGCCCATGGGAGACTTGAGTCTTTTTTTTAGGAGTTCATTTTGTAGTCTCTTTGAGACCTTTTTTCTTTCCTATTGTAAACCCAAGGGGAAGTTGTAACTCTTGAATTTATTAATACAATTTTTTTTGTTCATTTCCTTTTTGATTGGAAAATTTAAATTCCTTAAAATCCTTGAAAGCATTGCATCCGCATAACATGCATCATATTATAAGCAGGTTTTTCGATACAAGTTTCCTCATCTTTTTACTGTTTACTTTAGTATAAGATGGCTCTATAGAAAACCGTCAAATATCTGCAAACTCAAGACGTATAGTTCCAAGAGACTCTTCTCAACCTAGCCAAAGGTCAGCAAGAAATGATGGCATTCCTTGCCACCAAGAAGAAGACCAAGAAGAGGGTTATTATCCTCAATATGGAAAGAAGGTTCAAGGGGCCCGCCCGCCTGGCTCAAATAGAAGAAGCTTCTTCGGAGGAAGAAGACAATCAAGATGAGGATGTTAGAAGCACTAAAGTTAGGGGTGGAAATAACCAGATTACTGAGGACGAAGACTATTCCGAAGAGCAGTATCCACCGGCGGATGAGAAATACAAGCAGCTAGAAGACTGACTTAAGTCTTTAGAGATCCAAACATTGCCTGGTTTAGACTTTGGAGACTTAGGTCTGGTCCATGGGGTGGTCATTCCCCACAAATTTAAGGTTCATGTCTTTGCCAAATACGATGAGATCTCTTGTCCAAAGATGCATATGAGGTCTTATGTTTGCAAGATTCAACCACAAACCACCGATAAGAAGTTATGGGTTAATTTCTTCCAAGAGAGTTTATCTGGGACACAATTGGAATGGTTCTATCAACTAGAAATGACTAATATCCATATATGGGAGGATCTGACTGCTGCCTTCTATAGACAATACCAATACAATGCTGACCTTGCGCCAACTCGAGTGCAATTACAAATTATGACCATGGGTTCAAATGAAGGCTTTAAGGAGTATGCTCAAAAGTGGAGGGACCTGGCTGGAAGGGTACAACCCCCATTGACTGACAGAGAATTAGTAGACATGTTCATGGGCACCTTGACTGGTCCATTCTTTAATTTGCTGATTGGGAGTTCTTCATCAGGGTTTACTAATTTCATTATGACTGGTGAACAAGTTGAAAGTGGAATCATAAGCGGAAAGATCCCCATCGCCTCAACCTATAATGTTTTAAAGAAACCATTTGTTGCTAAGAAAGAGACTAATGCTGTTTATGGACAAAGGAGTCATATCAAGAATGATCGTCATCAATCAGTAGGAGCTGTATTGATCTCAAAGTGACCCAGTTCAACAACCACAATAATCCAACAATCAGCAAAGACCAGTTTCCCCAAGGAGGCAATTCACTAGAATTAACATGCCACTGTTTCAAGCTTTACAACATCTGTTGAAGGCATATTTGGTAACAATGAGGAATCCTCCTCAAAACCCCAAGACTTCGTCTCCAAAATACAACCCGAATGTAAAATGTGCCTATAACTCCAATAGCTCTAGGAACGATACCAATGATTATTGGGCCTTAAAGAGAAAGATGCAAGATTTGATTGATAACAAAGTGATTGAGTTTGACCCTCCACAAACCCCTAATGTCATTACTGCTCCCATGCCCAGTCATGGTAAAGGTGTCAATGCTATTGATGTTGCCTCCTTTGTCTCCACCATTGATGATTTGAATACTCCATTATTGAATGTTAAGAAGAATCTACTGAGAGTCGGTTTATTTCCTGGATGCCTTGAAAATTGTTACCATTGTTCTTCCCAAACTAATGGTTGTATGTGGCTGAAGAAAGGTGTCCAACGCCTGATTGACAACCATGAAATTCTGTTTGAGAAAACTCCGTCCATGAAGAGTTTACCTGAAAGTATACCTCAAGATGTTTCCATCATCACAATTTCCAATACTCCTATTAGGATCACCTCTAAAGTCCCTATAAGGATTCCTGCCGAGACAAGAGTGGCTCCCCTAATTATCACTACACCAGGTCCAGTCCCTTATTCCTCCGACAAAGCCGTGCCTTGGAACTATGGAGTAGAAGTTTATTATCATGGTGTCAAGCAAGAGCCATGGATTACTGAAAATGAAGATGTTGAAATTACAAACATTGCCGGAACTAGTAAGGTCACTAGAACAGGAAGGATCTTCTCTCTTGAGATCTCTCCTCCAACAAATACTACAACACCTGTTTGCATTTCTATTGTTGAGCCAACTACCAATGCCTGAGGTAAAGATAAAGTTACTGAGCTCGCCCTAACGGAGGCACACTCCAAATATGTTATAATTGAAGACCCTTCAAGACAAGAGATGAAATAAATTATGAAGATCATCCAAAAAAGTGACTATAAAATAGTTGAGCAACTGGGACAAACTCCCTAAAAAATATCCATGCTGTCCTTGTTATTATGCTATGAGGCACATGCCTAAGCTCTGTTGAAATTCATGAAGAATGCCTATATACCTCAAGAGACCAATGCTGATCAATTTGAGAAATGTGTTGCAAGCCTAACTGCAGATAATGGCTTGGGATTTTCTGATGCAGATTTAACTCCGGTGGGGAAGAATCATAACAAAGCTCTACAAATTTCTATTGAATGCAAAGTCACCACTCTGGCGCATGTGTTAGTAGATACTGGGTTCTACCTCAATTTTTTACCCAAAGGTGCTTTAGACAGATTGGACTGTGAAGGGATGGTGCTGAAACCCAATAATATTGTGGTAAGAGTCTTCAATTGGTCAAAGAGGATGGTCCACAGAGAGGTCGACCTTCCGATCAAGGTAGGGTCTCAAGTCTTTAATCCAACATTTTATGTAATGGATATCCGTCTGGCCTATTCATGCTTGCTCGGACGCCCATGGATTCATGGGGAAGGTGTGGTTACCTCTGCATTACATCAAATGTTGAAGTACCTAGTAAGAGGGAAGGTTGTCACAGTCTGTGGAGAAGAAGAATATATGGTCAGTCATTTGAATTCTTTCAAATATGTTGAAATGGATGGAGAATTCATTGAAACCCCCTGTCAAGCATTTGAGGTAATCCCTCCAATGATTATTGTTTCTAAAGCTTTGCTTGCTACTCATAAAACTACTAAGGACACACCAATAATGGCCTCCATGAAGGATGCTTGCGTTGTTGTAGAAGATGGATGTTGCACTATCTGGGGACAACTTCCTGATATTCCCTATAAATCCGATAAATTTGGGTTGGGTTTTACTTAAAATGCTTAGAAAGAGGTTCGACGTGCTTGTGCTGGTGGAACACCTCTCCGTATTAGCAACAATGAATTCAATGCTTTGGAAGACACTGATAATGATGGTGACTTGGACGGCTGGATATTCCCAACAGCTAATGGAGGACTCAACAACTGGAAGGCCAAAGACTTCATCTCAAGCTCCTTCAACCAGGAGTAATTGTTGTTTCCTATTTTTATTTCTCTAAGAAGTTTGTATGTATAATTTCTGTCAAAACAATGACTTTAAACCATGTGCCTTGCCCGAGGCACAATGGTCCATTTGTTAAGGGTTGTCATTTCATATATCATATGCCTATTTAATGAAAACATTGGACGATTTTCCATTCAAATTTTGCACACCTTGTATTTCTTTTATTTTACTACATTTTCAAAAAATAGCTATGTGACCTTACATGCACACACACACATTTGCAGATCCCCATCCACTCCGGATCTCATTGACAATAATTCTGCTATTTCTGTTTATGACTTCAAAAACCCAATCTATCAAGCCGAAGACGAAAGTGAATAAGATTGTGAGATATCTGGAATACACGCCAGACTCCTGATACAAGAGGAAAAGGCCATCCAACCGCATGAAGAACCGGTTGAAGTGATAAACTTGGGTACTGAGGCAGATAAGAAAGAAGTCAAGATCGGCGCCAACCTGGAAGACATTGTCAAGAGCAGATTGATTCAGATGTAATACGAATATGTTAAGGTCATTTCTTGGTCATACGAAGATATGTCGGGGCTCGATACTAATATCGTGGTCTACCAAAGAAAGAGGGTTGTTTTTCGATCAAACAAAAGGTTCGTCGCATGCATCCTGACATGTCTGGAAAGATCAAGGCTAAGGTAATGAAACATTTCAATGCAGGTTTCTTGGCAGTGATTTCATATCCCCAATGGGTTGTAAATGTTGTCCCAGTGCTGAAGAAAGACATTAAGGTCTGTATGTATGTAGACTACATGGATTCAAATAGGGAAAGCCCCAAAGAAGACTTCCCACTATCGCATATTGATGTCTTAGTTGACAACACTACTCAACATAAGGTGTTCTCCTTCATGGATGGCTTCTTCGGGTACAACCAAATCAAAAGGTGCCTGAGCACATGGAGAAAAATACTTTTATTACACAGTAGGACACCTTCTGTTATAAAGTCATGCCTTTTAGGTTGAAGAACGCAGGTGCAACTTATCAACGGGCTATGGTGGCTCTATTTCATGACATGATTCATCATGAGATAGAAGTCTATGTTGATGACATGATAGAAAGATCCCAAACTTAGGAAGAGAAACTTGATCATCTGCAAAAGCTGTTTGAGAAGTTGGAGAAATACAAGCTGAGGTTAAATCCCAACAAATGCATCTTTGGGGTAAGGTCTGGAAACTCCTAGGCTTCATCTTTAGTGGAAAAGGAATTGAAGTCGATCCTGTAAAGGTCAAAGTTATCCAAGAAATGCCAACTCCTCATACTGAGAAGGAGGTCAGAGGTTTCTTAGGACGACTCAACTACATTGACCGATTCATTTCTCACCTGACTACTACTTGTAAACCACTCTTCAAGCTACTAAAGAAAGATCAAGTAGTAAAATGGAATGACAACTTCCAAATAGCTTTTGACAAGATCAAAGAATACTTACACAAACCTCCAATCCTGATGCCACCAGTTGAAGGAAGACCTTTGATCATGTGCATAACTGTGTTAGAGAATTCAACACGGTGTGTGTTGGGGAGACATGACGAGTCTGGTCGAAAAGAGCATGCGATATACTACCTTAGAAAAAAGTTTACTGACTCTGAAACAAGATATTCACTGATTGAGAAAACTTACTGGCTTTGGCATGGGCTGCTCGCTGACTAAGACAATATATGTTAACTCATACTACTTTATTAATCTCTAAGATGGATCTCATCAAGTACATCTTTAAGAAGCCAGCTCTCTCCGGAAGGATAGCCTGATGGAAAATGATCTTAACTGAGTATGATATCCAGTACACTACTCAAAACCAATAAAAAGAAGTGTGCTGGCAGATCATTTGGCACATCAAGTTATGGATGATTACCAATCTATGAACTTTGAATTCCCAGACGAGAATATCATGCTGATTGCGGATTGTGAAAATCCTGGACCATATGAAGGACCTGAACAAGGATCTCGATGAACTATGGTTTTTGATGGAGCTTCCAACACACTAGGTAAAGGAATTGGTGTTGTGATCATTTCCCCTGAAGGTTTCCATACGCCTTTTACTGCTAGACTTTGCTTCGACTGTACCAACAATATGGTCGAGTATAAAGCATGCATCCTGGGTCTTAAAGCTGTTATTGACTTAAGAATCAAATTCTTAAGTGTATATGGTGACTCAACTTTGGTTATCAGTAAAGTTAAAGGAGAGTGGGATACAAAATATCCAAATCGTATCCCTTACAAAGAGCTTGTGCTAACCTTGATCCCTTACTTTGAAGAGGTTACCTTTGAACACATCCCAAAGGAAGAAAATCAGATGGCAGATGCTTTAGCTACCATGTCTTCTATGTTCAAGGTAAGATGGGACAACGAAGCTCCCCGAATTACTGTCTAAAGATTTTACAAACCAACACACTGCTATGAGATTGACACTAATGGTGTAGAGGAGAAGCCTTGGTTTCATAAGGTGAAAATATATCTCGAAGCTTAAGAGTATCCTGAAGGGGCGTCAGTTAACGATAAGATATTCCTGCGGAGGTTCTCTGCCAAGTTCTTCCTGAGCAATGGGATCTTATACAAGTGCAACCATGATTCAATTCTGCTCCGTTGTATGGACAAGAGGGAAGTAGAGAATATCATGGAGGATATGCATGAAGGTATCTTTGGAACTCACTCCAGTGGACACACTATGGCCAAGAAGATTCTGAGAACTGATTACTATTGGTCGACCATGGAAACTGATTGTCACCACCACTCTAGGACTTGCCATAAGTGCCAAATTTATGTTGATAAGGTTCATGTGCCTCCAATACCTTTGAATGTCATGATTGTCCCTTGGCCATTTGCAATATGGGGAATCTATATGATTGGAGAAATAAAACCTACTGCCTCTAATGGACACCATTTCATTCTTGTCGCCATTGACTACATTACCAAGTGGGTTGAAGCAGCTTCATTCACCTCAGTTACCAAGAACGTCGTAGCCCGGTTCATCAAGCATAACCTCATATGCCGGTATGGTATCCCTGAGAGGATCATCACTGACAATGGCACCAACCTTAACAATTCCATGATTACTGAACTCTGCACGCAATTCAAGATCAAGCATCATAACTCTTCTCCATACGACCTAAGATGAATGTCGCAGTGGAAGCTGCTAACAAGAATATAAAGAAGATTGTGAAAAATATGGTGGTGACCTACAAAGACTAGCATGAAATACTACCATTTGCTCTTCATGGCTACCGTACTTCGGCATGAACATCAACTGGGGAAACCCCTTTCTCTTTGGACTATGGCATGGAAGCTGTCCCGCCTGTCGATGTTCAGATTCCTTCTCTAAGGATTATGAAAGAAGAAAACTTAGACGAAGACGAATGAATTCAGAAAAGGTTGGGCCATTTGAATTTTATTGACGAAAAGAGGCTTCCTGTTGTCTGTCAAGGCCAGATGTACCAGAAACGCATGATCAAAGCTTTCAATAAGAAGATCAAGCATCGGGTATACCAGGCTGGTGACTTGGTGATAAAGCGCATCATTCTACCACAAGGCGATCCTAGGGGAAAATGGACTCCCACCTACGAGGGGACATTTGTTGTAAAGAAAGTATTATGGGGCGGTGCTATGATGCTAACCACTATGGATATCTTTCTTTGATACACATACTTCCACTTTTCAGCATTCCCAACAGAATGAAAGGAGATGTTGTCAAGTGTGGCATCAGGAACACTAACAGACGGTTTCTCACTTGCAGATTTTTTTATAGGAGAGATGTCCCGGACATCTTGCTCGACATCATACTCAGAGTCCATCTCTTTAACTAGAACAACTTTCTTCTTACTCTTGGACCTTTATACAACATCCTAATCATCATCAGTAGAGGTAACAGGTCTAGCTATTCTCTTGATAGAAGGAGGGACCACTTTACTTCCTGCTTTTGGGGGTCCATACATGGTTTTCTTGATTATCTTGGGAGGGGGTGTGATACTTGCATCTTTCACTTTCCTGGACTTTAGCCTTCTAGCAATACCAGGTACAACATTAGTGATGAGCTCATTGTGAGATAACTCTTCAACATTGACTACATTCACAACATTATGACATTCTCCATCCTTGGAGGCTGCAACATCTTCTTTAGAAGGAGAGTTTTCTTCAACATTTTGTTCAACATTTTCCTTAACATCTTTATCAACATTTTCTTCTTCCACATGATCGCACTAAATCGCACTATGTTTCTGACTCAAATATCACATGTTTTCCTTAGTTTTTATTATCATTTTCTCGTATTATGTTCCTTTTTCCTTTGTTTTCAGGATTCTTGTCATTTCAGAGCCTTCTGTGAAGAAACGAGCCAAAACGCCAAGAAATTAGGGTTTTTCAAGATATTCTGCACTTATGGCGTTCAGCGCCGCGCCGGCTACAGGGAACGCGATGACGTGGCCCACTTTCACCCAGAGACCAACTGCCACGTTCCCATGATCTGGCAGTTCCAGCCACCGCGCCCGCGGCCACTGCCACCGCGCCCGCGGCCTTCACAAAAAGCTTCCCGCTCAGAAGAAGTTGAGGGGCATGCTGGTCTTTACGCATCTCAAGGATCCTCTATAAATAGTTTTCGATTTTCATTTTTTAGTTGCATCCAAGCTTAGTACAATCTTAAGCCATATACTATCAGTTTCTGTAAAGTAATAATCTCTTCACATCGGGGAGTTATTGCGGTGTAGATTGAGTTGTAATCGAGTCTTGGAGCACTTTGGTTGAAGTTCATCATACCAGCCTTACCATTCCGCAGATTTGTATCAGATTCAAGTCTCCGACTGGAGCAAGGTTCTATTTTATTGCATTTCTTTACTTATAATTGCTCTTACCATAGTCTACACGTTTTATAGACTCTAAATGCTCTTACCATAGTCTACACGTTTTATAGACTCTAAATGCTCTTACCATAGTCTACACGTTTTATAGACTCTAAATGCTCTTACCATAGTCTACACGTTTTATAGACTCGCACTCTTTTACTTACTCGCTCTTATCATAGTCTACACGTTTTATAGACTCGCACTTATTATGTCTGGCTAAACTATAAAGGTTTGGATGTAATGATTGTCATCATGGTCGTGTTCCAATTATCATGCTAGTGAAAATACTCTGGGGATGTTTTGCTTTTAACTTAAGTCAATTACGTTTAAATGTTTATTGGGTAAGATCGAAAGCCGTCCAAACTAATGATACGACTTGATTATTATTTAACCAAACGAAAAGAGCGAAAGCCGTCGATTGGTTAAATAGGAATCATTGACCTTTTTAGAAAACGATTTTGAAACTATTTTCGGACGCGTTTGTAGGTTTGAAATCTGACTCTTGGTCAAAAGCCAAAAGTCTCTTTAAGTTAATCTTTCCAAGTAAAATTACTTTTCTGTTAAGTCAAAACTATCAATTTCTTAAAAATAGGTTTACCTCTTTAACGCGGAAGGCACCCTTTATATGTGACAATAAAGGAATTTAATTTAAAGAGTAAATTCGGTTCTTAGTAGTCAAAAGCTACAAGTTCCCGTTAAATTGATTCTTTGCTATCAATAGAAAATACTGCCCCATAAGTAGTTTCATCTACGCATGACCGGACCAATATCTTGTTACATGATTTACATTCCAACCTGTCTTTTAAACTGTTATTTACCTCGCTCATTTACTTTGTTGCACTGCACTCACATTAATATTCTTGTTCACCTTAGATAAGCACCTTAGCAGTAGAGTTGATAGATTGACAATTGGTCTCTGTGGTTCGATAATCTTATATATTACTTCGATAGGCTGTGCACTTGCAGTACTATATTTAGGCTATACGTTACAGAATATCCCATCAAGTTTTTGGCGCCAATGCCGGGGACCAACTTCGTCAAATTTCGTACCCTATTGTTATCCCGTTTAGACTAAGGCTATTCTAGCCGGTAGATGCGTAGAAATCGTAGCACCGGTAACCTAATAGATCCTTTAGTAGAACCTGAATGTTACGCTCGTGCCCGTCTTTTTATACGCAAGATAAGAAGAGCTATGGCAGAAGATCGTAACCAAAGACCACTCAAGGAATTCGCCCAACCATCTAACGAGGAAACTAGTTCTAGTATAGTAAACCCTACTATAACTACCAACAACTTTGAACTAAATCCCTCATTATTACAATTAGTACAACAAAACCAATTCGCTGGTCTCGCTACCGAGAACCCGAATCAACATTTAAAGGTATTTATCCAGTTAGCTGACACCCTTAAGGCAAATGGAGCCACACCCGAAGCCATCCGTTTAAGACTGTTTCCTTTTTCCCATAGAGGTAAAGCTCACGACTGGTTAGACGCCCTTCCAGCTAACTCAATAACAACTTGGGAAGACCTTAGGAGAGCTTTTCTTGCGAGATATTTTCCACCAAGCAAGACCGCTATTCTTAGGAACCTGATCACTTGTTTCACCCAAAACCAAGGCGAATCACTTTTTGATGCCTGAGAGAGATATAAAGAACTTTTAAGAGCTTTTCCGCACCATGGCCTGGAGCAATGGTTAATCATACATACCTTCTATAATGGACTCCATTACAACACAAAGATGTCCATAGTTGCTGCCGCTGGCGGAGCGTTGATGAACAAACCTTACCCTGACGCTTGTGCCCTAATAGAGGACATGGCCCAAAACCACGCCCAGTGGGGATTAGAACGAGCGACAGTAGAGAAAAATGAGAGCCATGGAGGAAAGCATGAGGTAAGTTGCATGGACATGATTAATGCCAAGATGGACGCCCTAACTTTGAGAGTCGAGAACATGTCTCAAAACCCAACCACAGTAGCAGCAATCCAATCGGAATGCAAACTCTGTGGAACTCAAGGACATCAAACCGTTGACTGTAACCTTTTGAACGAATCTAGCTCAGACCAAGTTAACTATACCCAAGGGAACCCTTTCTCGAATACCTACAATCCTGGATGGAGGAACCACCCGAATTTCTCTTACAAAAACAATAACCATATCCAAAATCCAGGACCTTCGAGACCTCAAGGATTCCAAACGCAAAAACAAAACCAACCTATGCAAATAGTGCCCCCAAGACCAAACCTTAAAGAAACCATAGACACCTTTATTCAGACTCAAACTCAGCAAAATAAGGAGTTTATGAACCAACACATTCACACGAACGAACTAGTTACTCAACTGGCAACCAAGTTTGACCAGATGATAACCCACACCAAAATACTTGAGACTCAGATTTCCCAAGTAGCACAAAACACCTCTGTACAGGTTGCGCCTGGAGGACAATTCCCTGGACAAACTCAACCAAATCCAAAAGGCCAAGCAAATTCTATCACCTTAAGAAGTGGAACTGCTTATGAAGGGCCTAGAAATCCTAACTTAAGCACATCAGAAAAACCTATGGAAGATGCTACACCTAAAGACCAGGTAGAGGAACCAGAGAAACCAGAATAGCAATCAAAACCAGAAGTAGGGAATAACACTCAACAACCTTATAAACCACCTATTCCGTTCCCACAGAGGCTGAAAAACACCAAAGTAGAAAACCAGTACCAAAAGTTTATTAAGGTAATAGAGAAACTCCATGTAGAGATTCCTTTTACTGAAGCTATAACCCAGATACCATCATATGCTAAGTTCTTGAAAGATATTTTGACCAATAAACGGCGACTCGATGATCCCAAGCCTTTAGAATGTCATTCTATATCCGAAAATAAACTCGCCAAGAAAGATAAAGACCCTGGAAGTTTTTCTATCCCTTGCATCCTAGGTAACCATATGATAGACAAAGCATTTTTAGACTTAGGAGCAAGCGTAAGTCTGATGCCTCTGGCCGTCTGTAAGAGGTTAAAATTAGGAGAACTTCAACCTACTAAGATGTCCTTACAACTAGCTGATAGATCTGTCGAATATCCCATGGGTATTTTAGAAGACATACCTGTCAAGATTGGTCAGTTGTACATTCCGACCGACTTCGTCGTAATGGATATTAAAGAAGATGAAGACATCCCAATCCTCTTAGGAAGACCATTCCTATCGACCGCCGGAGCTATAATAGATGTTAAGAAAGGGAAACTGACTTTCGAGGTAGGAGATGAAAAGATTGAGTTAATTTTATCAAAGTTCCTAATTGCACCAGTGATAGGAGATGCGTGTTATGCCACCGACGTCATTGGCGAATGTGTAAATGAGCTCGAACAAAACGAATCTTTAATCAAATTACCATCAACCCCTATTTTAGAGGATGACGGATTTAAGAGTATCGAACCGTACATTGACGATAACCTTTTCGAATGCTTAGCTCTTACCCCTGACCTTATGCCGCGTACTGAGAAACCCACTATAGAACTTAAGGAACTACCCAAGAATCTAAGATATGAGTCTTTGGATGAAGAGATGAATATACCTGTTATAATTAGCGCCGCTCTAAACCAAATAGAAACAAATCAACTCTTAGATACCTTGCGAAAATATCCCTCAGCTTTAGGGTATAAAGTTTCAGATTTAAAAGGTATAAGCCCATCCGTATGCATGCATCGGATTATGCTAGAAGAAGATTCAAAACCCTCAAGAGAACATCAAAGAAGAATAAACCCTATCATGAGTGATGTAGTCAAGAAAGAAGTTCTTAAGTTATTAGAAGCTGGTATCATATACCAAATTTCGGATAGTAAATGGGTAAGCCCAGTCCATGTGGTACCCAAGAAAGGAGGTATCACTGTTATGGAAAATGCGAAAGGTGAGCATGTGGCAAAACGAACAGAAGGAGGATGGCGTATGTGTATAGATTACAGAAAGTTGAATAAGGCAACGAGAAAAGACCATTTCCCTCTCCCATTTATAGATCAGATGCTTGAACGTCTAGCAAGACACTCATATTTCTGCTATCTCGATGGGTATTCGGGGTTTTTCCAAATCCCTATTCACCCAGAGGACCAAGAAAAAACCACATTTACTTGCCCTTATGGAACATTCGCTTATAGACGAATGCCCTTTGGACTCTGTAATGCACCTGCCACTTTCCAACGTTGTATGATGTCAATTTTCGCAGACTACCTAGATGGAATTATGGAAGTATTTATGGTCGATTTTTCAGTGTGTGGGTTTGATTTCAAAAACTGCCTCTCAAACTTAGAGAAAATCTTAAAAAGATGTGTGGAAGTAAACCTTGTGTTGAATTGGGAAAAGTGCCACTTTATGGTAAATGAAGGGATAGTCTTGGGACACATTATTTCTGAAAGAGGTATAGAAGTCGATAAGGCCAAGATAGAAGTTATAGAAAACTTAAACCCACCTAAGACCGTTAGGGAAGTAAGAAGTTTTCTAGGACATGCCGGGTTCTACCGACGTTTCATCAAGAATTTTTCCGGAATAACAAAACCTTTAACTAACTTATTGATGAAGGATGTCGAGTTTGAATTCGACCAAAAATGTCTGAGGCCTTTGAAGTTTTAAAGCAAGCTCTTATTTCAGCACCTATCATAAGACCACCTGATTGGACACAACCCTTTGAAATCATGTGCGATGCTAGTGATTTCGCTGTAGGAGCTGTACTAGGGCAAAGAAAAGACAAGAAACTGCATGCTATTTACTATGCTAGTAGAACACTAGACGCTGCCCAGCTAAATTATACAACCACAGAAAAGGAATTGCTAGCCGTAGTTTTTGCTATTGATAAATTTCGATCTTATTTGATGGGAGCAAAAATAATAGTATACACAGATCATGCAGCAATCCGGTACTTGTTAAGTAAGAAAGATGCTAAGCCTAGATTGCTCAGATGGGTTCTTTTACTCCAAGAATTTGACTTGGATATTAAGGATAAAAAAGGAGCTGAAAACTTAGTAGCTGATCATCTCTCTAGGTTAGAACACCTTAAACCTGAACTTATACCTATAGACGATCACTCTACTTATGAAAGATTAATAGCTGGGATAAACTCAATTGAAGAAGAGACCTATGAGGAAATCTCAACCTTGAACAACATACCATGGTACGCAGATATTGTGAATTATCTGGCCGCTGATATCATACCCCCTGACTTAAGCTACCAACAGAAGAAGAAGTTTTTTAGTGATGTTAAACACTTCTTTCGGGATGAACCCCTCCTATTCAAAAGAGGAATAGATAATATATTCAGACGATGTGTGCCGGAAGAAGAAGTAGGCAACGTCATTAAACATTGTCATGCTGCACCTTATGGTGGACATGCAAGCACATCTAAAACATGCGCCAAAATATTTCAAGCAGGTTTTTATTGGCCTACTGTATGGCGCGATGTCCACACTTACATTACAAAATGTGACCGATGCCAACGCACTGGGAACATCTTAAGACGTGATGAAATGCCTTTAAGTAACATCCAAGAAGTGGAAATATTTGATGTCTGGGGTATAGATTTCATGGGACCTTTTCCTTCCTCAGTGGGTAACAAGTATATCCTAGTAGCTGTCGATTATGTCTCAAAGTGGATAGAAGCTGTTGCATCACCCACAAACGATACCAAGGTAGTTATCAAACTGTTTAAGAATATTATTTTTCCTAGGTTTGGAACCCCGAGGTTAGTCATAAGTGATGGAGGATCGCATTTTATATCTAAGATATTTGACAAGCTTCTAAGCAAATACGGAGTAAAACATAGAGTAGCAACACCATATCACCCGCAAACCAGTGGCCAAGTAGAAGTATCGAATAGGGAGATTAAGCAGATCCTAGAGAAAACCGTATCATTATCCAAAAAAGACTGGTCTGGAAAACTTAAAGACGCCTTATGGGCTTATAGAACGGCTTATAAAACCCCTATTGGAACAACTCCTTATCAATTGGTTTATGGAAAGTCCTGTCATTTACCCTTCGAACTAGAACATAAAGCCTATTGGGCCATTAAATCCTTGAATCTAGATTACCTAAAAGCCGGAGAAAAACGTATCCTGGACATTCACAAGCTGGAAGAGCTTCGCTTGAATGCCTATGAGAATGCCATCATATATAAGGAAAGAACCAAGATGTGGCATGATAAAAAAATCATCAAGAAAGATTTCAACATTGGTGACCCTGTTCTCCTATTTAACTCAAGGTTACGACTTTTTCCTGGTAAGCTTCGTTCAAGATGGATAGGTCCATTTGAAGTGTCAAAAGTTCTAAAGTCTGGAGCAGTAGAAATCAAAAACAATTCATGCGCTCCATTTGTGGTAAATGGACAAAGACTGAAGCTATACAAAGGAGGCGATTTGCCTGTTGACTACTCTAGTCATATTCTTATAGACCCACCAATACCCACATAAAGTAAGATCTAATCGTCAAGCTAAAGACGTTAAACAAGCGTTGCATGGGAGGCAACCCATGGTTTATTCTTAATTTTATTTTATTTTATTAATTTATATATGTTTTATCTGGACTAATTTCTTGTGTTTATATTTTCAGGATGCATTACCCCGATGGTATGGTTGTGATTTTCAGGGATGAAGCACAAAAAGCCCGATTTGCTACCTTATCTGCTAGACCTATGGTACCCACTAGGTACCCCGATCAGAGCTGCATGGAGGCACTCGGGATTGAGCCAAGTATTAGGTATCTGTGCAACCAACTTGGCTGTGATTATTATGCTGATGATGTCCACAAAACCTACAGGAACCTTACTCTGGAGTTTCTTAGCTCTGTGGATTATAACCCATGGGTGGGTGAAGGAGATGAGCGAGGATGCCTAAGTTTCAGATTGTTTGGTACCGAGTATACCCTGACCATCAAAGAATTTGGGGATTTGCTTGGTTTCCAAACTGGACCGACCGCTATCACTGAGTTACCATTGAGTTACTATATGGACAGAGATATTGATAAATTTTGGCGGGACATTACTGATGGAGCCAGCCTTGACCCCTCTACCCAGCTGTCCAGGAAGATCCATAACCCGACTTTCCGATACTTTGAGATGATTCTGTGCCACACTTTCTTTGGGAGGAGTTACTGTGACCACTTAGTCACCGCTGAGGAGATCCTTTTCCTATACTGTGCTAGTCAGTCCAGACCTATAGCTAGTGGAGGTTTTCTGATAGAGAGCCTCGAGCAGACTGCTCGATCCGCTGTAGGACTCATTCATTCCGGAGGGAATGTGACACAGATAGCTTCTGCTCTGGGTTTGGACAATATGATAGCACAGCTGACCCCATACTGTGGATATACTTTCCTGGATTTAGACTTTTGCATGGATCGTGGGCTCATGAGGAGGGCCTATTTCCACCCATATCAGTACAGATTGCTCATCGATGACCAGACAGTTTACACCTTCACACTGCCAGACCCTCAGATGACTTGTGTTTCCAACCCTGCTAAATGGATCTATTCTGTAGAAGGTTGGGGTGAGATATCAGAGTATGCCCCAGAATATACTCCTGCTTCCGAAGATCCCACTCCAGAATACACTCCTGCTTCCGAAGATCCCACTCCAGAATACACTCCTGCTTCCGAAGATCCCACTCCAGACTACACTCCTGTTTCCGAAGATCCTACTCCTGAATACACTCCTGCTCCTGAGGACTCTACTCCAGATCACACATCCCGACCCGAGGTTACACGCACTACTGTTCTTACTAATAACCTCAACTTGCAGGAACCTGATATTCGCACTCTGTTGACTGCTATGCGCACTGAGATAGCCACTCTCCGCAATAAGGTGGCTGACCTTCATTTACAGTTGGAACTGAATGATGTTACCTTTGCTGGTGAGTTAGATGAATTAGCTCACGAAGTGGCAGAGATTCGACGCCAGCTGACTGAGCTGCGTGGCCCAGACACTCCTGCAGAGCATCCTCCCGGTTGGTGATAGATCTGTGTTATTCACAAGATCTCTAGTTCTAGTATTATTAGTATTATGTTGATTTCCTTTTCAGACTCATTTTTATTTGCATTATCTGTTTCCTGCATTATTAATAACTATTTTGGTGACCCGATGTCCGTACCTATATATATATATATGCATATGTGTTTTTTTTCTCTATATATACCTTTCATTTACTAATGTTTTTGTTTTTCTGGTCACCGTAATGAAAATTTTGATTTAAAAATAAATAAATATACATGTATATATGTATTCACATACATATATGCACGTTCGTAAGAAAACTAGGTACACCTCCAAAAATTGAAGCTAATGGCAAGGAAGGAAAAGCCCAATGGAAAGGAAGCAAGACCGGCCCAACTTGGCTCTCCCTGACCGCGCCCGCGGTGATCCCTGCCGCGCCCGCGGTGACGTAACGGTCACCTAACGGCTAGTTGCTCGGTTTTCCCCCCATTTTGCCTCTTTTTCCACTTCCAATCCCATTTTCTTCCATTCTTAACCCCCATAACTTCCTTTATTATCCATACCTACCCCACTACATTTATTCCCATCATAAATATTCATCAACCACCATTTTTCTTCACTACCTATAAATACCCCCACTATTTCATTTTCTTCCTCACACCTTCACTACTTCTACATCCCATTCTTTCTCTTTATATTCATCCACAAGAAAATCCTATGGAGTATCACGGCTACATTTTGCGAGATGGCCAACCCGGAGAAAGACAACGAAAGCGGCTTGAGAAATTGCTGACAACACCAATACACTCTACCAGGTATATCGATGAAAACTGTCTATATTCATTAGGTATACACCATAGTGTATTTTTCCTTCTCGACAAACTAGGCATGCACGATATTTTTGCTACTCAAGCACCAACCTACCCTAGGATGACGTTCGAATTTTTGAGTTCTTTAATTTATAACATCTCTCCTAACACTGCTAGCGCCGTAGGTGGAGTAAAATTTAGAATGTTTAATGTTGAATATGACTACTCCACTGACGGTCTAGCTGCCATGTTAGGATGGCCTTATGGGGATGGTGCCGTTTGTGAAGCACCTTTAGACACGGATTGGGCATTTGAAGCATTTTGGGCCAGGATTACTAAACAAAATGCAACATCTTTTGATGGCCTACTTGCTTCTCATATCCATAATCCTGCCCTTCGTGTTTTTAGATTTCTTTTAGCATCCACCATCTTTGCTCGAGAAAACCCAAACAAGGTGAATTCTAAAGAATTAATTATCATGCAGAGCTGCCTCACAGACACCAAAGTTAATCCAGTCCCATTTATGATTGCCCACATGCACCATGTTTTAAGAAAAGGTGGGCCGATTTCCTTTGGTGGACTGATTACTACTATTTCCCGTGCCATAGGATTGGATACAGAACTTGCCACCCTTGAGCCACTTCCTCCTCGTATTGCAAATCTTAAATTTTTAAGGGATATGCGTTTATGCAAGACGAGGAGGGAAGGTGGTTACTTCCTCATGGTTGGAGGTGCCGCTGTACCCAGTGTTGTTATTCCTTGCACCCGTCGTGCTGATATCAGATTTGAGCATAACTGGACCTACGATCTCAACGCTCCTGCTTTTATTGGTCCGTTGCCCCCAAATCTACCTTTAAATGAGGGTAACAACACTGATGATGAGTACGATTTCCGTACGGAAGAACCACCCCACTTTTCACCACCACACACGACACCATCTACGTCTAACCCACATGCAGGTACAACTCCTAGTTTCCATGTCACTGAGGACATGTGGCGTGAGCATATGGCCCGAGAGGCCCAGAGGGACACCCTCCTTGCTACTTTGCAGCAACAGGCGACCGATAACATGGCCTTCATGCAAGCATCCCACCAGCAAAATGTTAGCTCTCTGCGCACTATTATGGAAAGTCAGCTGGCTTTCCAGAGAGAACAACACCTTAACCAGACCACATACGCTCGTCACTTCCAATTGATGGAGGCAACCCAAGGCACCCTCATTGGTAGGACCCAAGAGCTACAAGCGGCAAATGCCGCCTTGACAGAGAGAATGGAGCAGCTAGTTTTGGACCGAGAGAGCCGCCGTCGCAGCCGTAGCCGCCGTTCCGGTCGTACCAACCAGGATGGTGAAGGTCCTAGTGGCCCCCACTAGCGTTTTCAGGTACCTCCTCCTACCTTATTTTGGAACATTGAGGACAATGTCCGATTTAAGTGTGGGAGGAGCATTTATCGCTTTTATTTCCCGTTTTTCCTGCTTTTATTTCCCTTCCGCATTTTTCCTTTTAGGTATGTTATATTCGTAGTTAATAAAATGCATGTGATAGGCGAGTCTTTCTGCGTAGTGTACCCTTTCATTTCCCCCACTTTTTAGCCTTACAAAATTTTTACAAAATCTTTTTCAAATAATTATGGTTGTTTTTAAGGATTTGGGCTATGAGACAGGTCCTAGATAGGGTCTATTTCTTGGGCACTCACTTTTTGAAAAATTCGTTATCGTTTTAACACCATAAGCCTTTTTGAACATTTAGATTAGATCCTTTCTTCCCAATATGCTATGATTTTGAATAAAACTGTACAAATAGGTCTTCAAGTAGTTTATCTTAGCAGTTAGCTCCGGCCTAAGCATGCTCTAAGTGTAGGATCGATGAATATAAGTGGATGATCTCTATTTTGCCTTAAAAGTTTATAAAATAAAGTATGAATACAACTACGAGTTGGGTGATCCTCACAAAGATTACTCATCTCAAGAAAGTTGTAAGCACTAATAAAAACAAAGAAAAAAAAATATATAAGGCACATCCGTTGTAGTTGGTCCAGAGGTATCTGGTGCTGGACTTGGTAGGGCGGACTACGGTCCGATCCCCCGCAACTGCAAATGGGTAAAATAAAAAGGGGTTAAACCAACTCTTGTACCAGAATCCCATCACTTGAGATCAGAGTCACTAACCGGTCACTACACCATGAGTATGTACGGATAACGGGCTTAATGTGATTGCGCCTGAATGAAAAAGGACCTCGTACAAAAAGAAGTCTTAGCATAGTAAGGATATTAGGATCGATCTGTATACTTATGAGGTTTATGTCCGCATTTCTGCGAGTAGTGTAATTACGATACCCTTGGTTCAGATAGTTAGTGCCTGACAACACACCCTTACTCGAACTTAGAAGCCCTCTTTGCCCAAAACCTGTATACACCATAATTTTCTTTCATCTACTTCTAAGAGTTGTTGCTTGAGGACAAGCAAAGGTCTAAGCGTGGGAGGATTTGATTGCACTAAATCGCACTATGTTTCTGACTCAAATATCACATGTTTTCCTTAGTTTTTATTATCATTTTCTCGTATTATGTTCCTTTTTCCTTTGTTTTCAGGATTCTTGTCATTTCAGAGCCTTCTGTGAAGAAACGAGCCAAAACGCCAAGAAATTAGGGTTTTTCAAGATATTCTGCACTTATGGCGTTCAGCGCCGCGCCGGCTACAGGGAACGCGATGACGTGGCCCACTTTCACCCAGAGACCAACTGCCACGTTCCCATGATCTGGCAGTTCCAGCCACCGCGCCCGCGGCCACTGCCACCGCGCCCGCGGCCTTCACAAAAAGCTTCCCGCTCAGAAGAAGTTAAGGGGCATGCTGGTCTTTACGCATCTCAAGGATCCCCTATAAATAGTTTTCGATTTTCATTTTTTAGTTTCATCCAAGCTTAGTACAATCTTAAGCCATATACTATCAGTTTCTGTAAAGTAATAATCTCTTCACATCGGGGAGTTATTGCGGTGTAGATTGAGTTGTAATCGAGTCTTGGAGCACTTTGGTTGAAGTTCATCATACCAGCCTTACCATTCCGCAGATTTGTATCAGATTCAAGTCTCTGACTGGAGCAAGGTTCTATTTTATTGCATTTCTTTACTTATAATTGCTCTTACCATAGTCTACACGTTTTATAGACTCTAAATGCTCTTACCATAGTCTACACGTTTTATAGACTCTAAATGCTCTTACCATAGTCTACACGTTTTATAGACTCTAAATGCTCTTACCATAGTCTACACGTTTTATAGACTCGCACTCTTTTACTTACTCGCTCTTATCATAGTCTACACGTTTTATAGACTCGCACTTATTATGTCTGGCTAAACTATAAAGGTTTGGATGTAATGATTGTCATCATGGTCGTGTTCCAATTATCATGCTAGTGAAAATACTCTGGGGATGTTTTGCTTTTAACTTAAGTCAATTACGTTTAAATGTTTATTGGGTAAGATCGAAAGCCGTCCAAACTAATGATACGACTTGATTATTATTTAACCAAACGAAAAGAGCGAAAGCCGTCAATTGGTTAAATAGGAATCATTGACCTTTTTAGAAAACGATTTTGAAACTATTTTCGGACGCGTTTGTAGGTTTGAAATCTGACTCTTGGTCAAAAGCCAAAAGTCTCTTTAAGTTAATCTTTCCAAGTAAAATTACTTTTCTGTTAAGTCAAAACTATCAATTTCTTAAAAATAGGTTTACCTCTTTAACGCGGAAGGCACCCTTTATATGTGACAATAAAGGAATTTAATTTAAAGAGTAAATTCGGTTCTTAGTAGTCAAAAGCTACAAGTTCCCGTTAAATTGATTCTTTGCTATCAATAGAAAATACTGCCCCATAAGTAGTTTCATCTACGCATGACCGGACCAATATCTGATTACATGATTTACATTCCAACCTGTCTTTTAAACTGTTATTTACCTCGCTCATTTACTTTGTTGCACTGCACTCACATCAATATTCTTGTTCACCTTAGATAAGCACCTTAGCAGTAGAGTTGATAGATTGACAATTAGTGTCTGTGGTTCGATAATCTTATATATTACTTCGATAGGCTGTGCACTTGCAGTACTATATTTAGGCTATACGTTACAGAATATCCCATCACCACATCTTTTAGGGCAGAGGTAGCAAGCTTCTCAAGTTTTCTATCAGTAGCATCGTTCTTGGATGATTCAGTAAAATCATTTTTAGGAATACTTCCTTTGTCAGCAGGAGGAGGCACATAAGCAAGGGGAGTATAAATCCCAGGCACATCAAATCCTTCATTTAATACCCTATCCACAAGCCTTCTGATGCTTCTACCAACATTGACAATTTCTTCTTCAGTTCTATTGTCAGTAGCAGCAGAAGAGTTACCTTTGTCATCTTTAGATTTCTTAGCTAGTGATGATATAGGTTTCTTGACCTTTTTATCAAGCGGAGGAATCGTTGATAGAGGAGTAGCATCTAGAACTCTGTCAAGTGAAAGATTTTCATTTGGAGATTTTGAGGAAAATGATGTGTGATGTTGAGACATGTTTGAGAATTTTTGAGCAAGGTGATGAAGAATGGCAAGGGTCTTTTTTCTGAGGAGGAGAATGAAGAGTTTGTGAAAGTAGAGTGATGAAATTTCGTAGCGTGTGGGAAGCAAATTGATACAGTCTTGTAATGATTTCTTTCTAAGTTTTATTTGTTGGAAACACAAATAATACAATATCACTTTAATGATATTCCCACACACTTTTAATTGCTACAAACCCTTATATAAACATATCCCTATTTTTCTTCTTAAATTATCAAATTTATTAGCATCCAAAGCTTTTGTGAAGATGTCATCCAGTTGTAATTCAGTGGCTACATGTTCTAAGGCAATAATCTTTTCTTCAACAAGCTCTCTTATGAAGTGATGATGGATGTCAATATGCTTGGTCCTACTGTGTTGAATGGGATTCTTTGATATGTTTATGGCATTTAAATTTTTCACAGAATAATGTCATGACATATTGTTTGACATTGTATTCTGATAACATTTGTTTCATCCAAACCAATTGAGAATAACTGCTTCCAACAACAATGTACTCAGCCTTAGCAGTGGAAAGAGACACACAATTTTGCTTCTTGCTGAACCAAGATATGAGATTATTTCCCAGAAAGAAGCATCCTCCTAATGTAATCTTTCTATCATCAACACTTCCTGCCCATTCAGCATCATAAAATCCAGTTAAGGAATAATTTGATCCATGAGAGTACATCATACCATAGTTACTTGTCCTATTCACATATTTGAGAATCCTCTTTACTTGGTTGGCATGGCTAACATTGGGATCAGCTTGATGTCTTTCACTCACTCCTACAACAAAGGCAATGTCTGGTCTGCTAGCTGTGAGATATAGAAGACTGCCTATCATGCTTATGTAGAGACTTTGATCTACACTTACTCCTTTTTCATCTTTAGTCAACTTCATATGTGTGGGAGCAGGGGTTCTTTTGTGACTTGCATTATCCATCCCAAACTTCTTCACTATATACTTGGCATACTTGCTCTGAGATCAAAATATGGATTCTTCCATTTGTTTAACTTGCAGACCAAGAAAATAGGTTAATTCACCAAAAACACTCATCTCAAATTCAGACTGCGTCTGCTTGACAAAATGTTCCACCATCTCATTTGACATCCCTCCAAATAGAATATCATAAACATATATTTGAGAAATCATAATCTTCCCTTCTTCTTCTTTGACAAAGAAGGTTTTGCCTATGCCACCTTTCCTATATCCATTCCCCCCAAGGAATTCTGTCAGTCTTTCATACCAGGCTCTTGGAGCTTGCTTTAATCCATACATAACTTTCTTAAGTTTATAAATATGTTTAAGAAAACTTGGATCAATAAATCCTTTTGGTTGTTCAATAAAAACTTCTTCATTCAGGTATCCATTCAAGAAGGCACTCTTTACATCTATTTGAAACAATTTAAATTTTAAAATGCATGCAATCCCCAAGAGTAGTCTGATTGATTCAAGTCTAGCCACAAGAGCAAAGGTTTCATCAAGGTCCACTGTTAGACGGTGTGGCAAGTGATCGAGAGTGGGGGGGGGGGGGGGGGTGAATAGATCACTTCTTCTTTTTCAAGGATTTAAAATTGTTTTATCAAAGAGAGTTGAAAGAAGTGAAAATCAATGTCCTGAATCAATTCCGTCTACTCTGAACTGACTACTAGAAAGCTTGACATGTGAAAACTTTGCTGGATTTTATTGAATGGAATGGATGAATATACAACTTAGAAATCTTGACGTTTCAATGCACTTATCATAAAACAAAATTTCCAATGAATTTAGAAATATAATAGGAATTTTGTCAAACAATTGGCGTATGCTTGTATAATGATTTAATAGTGGTGATTTGCTGAAAATGTTTGAGCCACTATGTTTATCATTAGATTGTAAAACTTAGAAGGCCAATTTGAATTACAAAATTATAGAATATGTAAAACTGTAAAGAGAAAGAAAAGAGAGAACGATACACAGGAAGTTTGGTAAGGAAGTTCCCCACTGTCGTCCTCGCGTGTGGGTACGTCTCCCTCTCAATTTCATAATCGAAACTGAGAACTTTTATATCAATATGCTAAATGCTTAATAGCAAGGTTACACTACACAGAAAGACAGAAATCCATATGATCTTCTTCTTCTTGTAAGAACCACCACTTGATAAGAGCTGTATCAAGATTCCCTTCAAAGTCACCGAACGATCCTCCGCTTCTACGACCTGTTTGTTCAAAATCCTTCCGATTTCCAAACCCCTCACTACAGCTGAATCCGACTCGCGTGACTGTGACTGACAAAACCCTTTAGAACACACCCGTTCTTGAAGGACAAACCCTCTGGTTTATTTCTTGAAGCTTCCTCTTCAACCTTCAACTTAGCTAGACTTCTTCAATACTCAGCTGAACGTTATCTCAAACCGCTTGATTCAATTCAACAAGGATGTTTGATTTTCTTTGTTGTTCTTGAATGTAAGATGGTTGAGAAGATGATGAAGATGAAGGAATCAAAAGCTTCTGGTTGCTCACAATTGTTTTGCACACAAATCTTCTATGCTGCAAAGTTGTTTTCTAAAGAAAATGCTTGCTTATATTTATAACAGAAAATGGTTAGTCAAATAAAGAAAGTGTATGAGTCGATGCATGTTGGTCATGTGTCGACTCATGTCAGTTACATGTAACAGGATGAGTCGATACATCATGTTTTGAGTCGATACAAAAACCTATTATAGCGTTTTATAGAATCAACACTTTTATACCCGTCGACACATAATGCGTATGTGTCGATACATACTGATTGCAGATTTAAAATTTGAATTTAAAACATAGTATGCATCGACACATGATATTATGTATCGATACATATAAGTTTTAAAATGTTTTCCAGAATCATCAGAATGTTTTGTGTCGATACATAATGCGTATGTGTCGATACATACTGATTGTAAATTTAACTTTTAAATTTAAAACATAGTATGAGTCGACACATGATATTATGTATCCATACATATAAGTTTGAAAACGTTTTCCAGGGTTATCAGAATGTTTTGTGTCGATACATAAGGTTTTGTGTCGATTCATACAAGTATTACAGGGGCATCAAAATATTATGTGTCGATGCATGCAATATATGTATCGATGCATGCAGTTTTTAGAATTACATTCTAGGATCATCAAAGAGTTTATGTATCGACTCATAAGCTTTTGTATCGATACATAATAGTTTTGAGATACAATTCCAGGGACTTTAGAAAGCTATGTATCGATACAAAGCTTAATGTGTCGACTCATAATAATGCATTATGAGAGAAGTGTAATTTTGTCTTATTCAAACATGTTATATTATATTTGCAATCATTCAAAATCAATCTATGAAGGGGTTGCTCACAAACTCCCCCTTTTTGATGATGGCAAATATCTGATGATGTGTCATGAATGAAAAAAGCTTTCTCCCCCTGAGTTTGTGTATCTTCTTCCTAATGCAAGCATAATCTTCACTAACACACTCTTCTTCTCCCCCTTTGACCATATCAAAAAGAGAATAAGCAACATTTTCAAGAAACTCAGCACATAGGAAAATTTATATACAATTTCAGCAGTTGATGGACTTGGCATTCACACAGAATATTAGGCATAAAGTTATCAATAAGTGAGTAAATAGAAGAGTAAACATAAAGTAATCACGTTAAAAGTAATGCATTGGTAGATAAAAGGTTAGATTATATAAGCACAATTTATGTAAAAGAGATATACGAAGACATTTTTAGTGAACATTTAGATCAACTTATAGGTGATTGAGGGTGAAGATAGGAAGGATATTACCTCGTTTGATTTGATAAGAGAACACTCGTACTAAAGCTGAAAAAGCACATCTTAACAGTATGGTGTGACATAGATATATTTCAATTACATATATGTTTAGGACAACACGTATGAGAGATCTAAAATCCCTAGCTCACGGCGAATGTTGAAGAAGAGGTCCGTTGCAAGTGGATTTGTAAAGATGTCAGCAAGTTGATTTTTAGTATCAACATGCTCAAACATAACATCCCCCTTTTCAACATGATCGCGTAGAAAGTGATGTCTAATTTCTATGTGTTTAGTGCGTGAGTGTAAAACTGGATTCTTAGTGAGGTTTATAGCACTTGTATTGTCACATTTGATTGGAATATGTTTTAATTGAATATCGTAGTCTTGTAATTGTTGCTTCAGCCATAAGATCTGAGCACAACAGCTACCGGCTGCAACGTATTCAGCTTCAGCAGTTGACAAAGCAACAAAAACTTGCTTTTGCTATGGCAACTTATTAAAGAGTTTGAAAACAAGTGACATTTTCCACTAGGGATTTTCCTATCTGATTTACAGCCAGCAAAATCAGAATCAGAGTAACCTACTAAACTGCAATCGCTTCCCTTGGAATACCATAGCCCATACTTAGGTGTATTATTGAGATACCTAAGTATACGCTTGACAGCTTTCAAGTGGGATTCCTTAGGATCCGATTGATATCGTGCACACATGCAAGCACTAAACATGATGTCAGGCCTAGATGCTGTAAGATACAAGAGTGATCTGATCATACCTCTATATTTCTTGACATCAATACTCTTACCGTGTTCATCCTTGTCTAAGTTTTCGTTGGTAGGCATTGGAGTATCAATTGGTTTAGAGTTGTTCATCCCAAATCGTTTAAGCAACTCTTGGCAATATTTTGTTTGACATATAATTGTGCCTTCATTGAGCTGCTTTATTTGGAGACCGAGAAAGTAGTTGAGCTCCCCCAAGAGGCTCATCTCAAATTCACCCTGCATGACTTTGGAAAATTCCTGGACCAAGTGTAGATTAGTTGAACAAAAAATAATGTCATCTACGTATATTTGAACTAAAAGGACATGCTTTCCTTTACGTTTAATGAAAAGAGTAGTGTCCACTTGACCTATTGAATAGCCATGATCAAGTAGAAATTTACTAAGTCTTTCATACCATACCCGAGGAGCCTGTTTAAGACCATATAAAGCTCGTTTTAATTTAAATACATGATCTGGATATTCGTTATTTTCAAAACCAGGAGGTTGTGAGACATACACTTCTTCATTTATGACTCCGTTAAGAAAGGCACTCTTTACATCCATTTGATAAAGCTTAAAATATTTTACACACGTATAAGCGAGCAAAAGACGTATAGCCTCAAGGCGAGCAACTGGAGCATAAGTCTCCTCATAATCAATGCCCTCCTCTTGGTTATACCCTTGTGCTACCAAGCGTACTTTATTGCGGGTTACCATTCCGTTTTCATCAAGTTAATTTCTAAAACCCATTTAGTGCCTATGATATGATGGTATCACAGACGAGGGACAAGTTCCCAAACGTCATTTCTTTTAAACTGATTTAGCTCATCTTGCATGGCCATTAGCCAAAATTCATCAATCAAGGCCTCTTTAGCATTCTTAGGTTCTACTTGTGAAACGAAAGCAAAATGATAACAAAAATTACTTATCTTGGAGCGAGTCATTACTCCTTTTGAGATGTCTCCCAATATGTTGTCAATGGGATGGTCTTTAGAGGACTTCCAAGCTAGTGGAAGATCATTTGCTTCCATTTGCTCTTCTTCCTCATCTTTTGAAGGGCTTGTATATTTTTCTTCCTTATCATCAACTGTTTTGGATTGAACATTTTCTTCAACAGTTTCTTTGAGTATATTTTTAGTAGATACACCTGCACCATCAAGAGAAATACCTTTTCCGACATGTTTCAGATAAGATTCATCAAAAGAGACATGAACTGACTCCTCAACTGTAAGTAGACGTTTATTGTATACCCTATATGTTTTGCTTGATTGTGAGTATCCGAGAAAGATACCTTCATATGCTTTTGCATCAAATTTTCCAAGATTTTCTTTTCCATTATTTAAGACAAAACATTTGCAACCGAATACATGAAGATGTGACAAGTTTGGCTTTCTTCCTTTCAAAATTTCATAAGGTGTTTTATCCAAAATTGGACGAATTAGTATTCTGTTTAAAACGTAGCAGGCTGTGCTAATTGCATCAGCCCAGAAATATTTTGGCAGTCCACCTTCATTGAGCATTGTTCTTGCTAGCTCCTCTAAGACGCGATTTTTGCGCTCCACAACTCCATTCTGCTGTGGAGTTCGAGGTGCTGAAAAATTATGCTCAAAACCATGCTTGTCACAATATTTATCAAAGAGATGGTTTTGAAATTCACCTACATGATCGCTTCGAATTGCAATTATTTTCAATTCCATTTTATTTTGAGATAATCTTGCAAAACTCTTAAAAGCAGAAAAAGTTTCATTTTTTCTATGAAGGAATATAGTCCAAGTAAATCTAGAGTAGTCTTCAACAATAACAAAACCATAATAATTTCCTCCTAAACTTTTTGTCCTAGAGGGTCTAAAATGGTCCATATGGAGAAGCTCAAGGGGTCGTGAAGTGGAAATCATGTTTTTGGATTTGAAAGAGACCCTTGTTTGCTTTCCCATTTGGCACGCATCACATAGGTGATCCTTTGTAAATTTTATCTTTGGAAGACCTACTACTAGATCCTTGGATACAACCTTATTAAGCAAATCAAAGTTAACATGCGCTAAGCGTCTATGCCAAAGCCATGAATCATCATTCAAGGTGACTAGACACTTAGTGCTTGTTAAGGATACAAAAAAAAGGTCAAGCATATAGACATTGTTTACTCTAATGCCCTTAAACACAATATCTTTTTCAGTATTTTCAATTATGCAGCAAGTATTTGTGAAGGTAACTTTATATCCTTTGTCACATAATTGACTAATATTGAGCAAATTGTGTTTAAGCCCCTCTACTAAATGAACATTAGAAATAGTAGTGATAGAGGGATTACCTACACTACCTTTACCGAGTATAGCTCCTTTGTTATTGTCTCCATAGGTAACAAATCCTTTCTTCTTTGCCTTGAAGTCAATGAAGAGCGATATGTCACCAGTCATATGCCTTGAACACCCGCTGTCTAAAAACCATCTTCTGTCCATGGGTGTGAGGCATTTTTCCTACAATACCAAAAGAGAGAGGTAGGTACCCAATTTTTATTGGGTCCATGTGGGTAAGTGGTAACATGGTTGCCTTTAGGCCTCCATTGGTAAATGCCTTTAGGAACAAGGAACCTCCTAAACTTGCATTTTTCAATGGTATGTCCAAAGTGACAACAATAATAGCATAAACCATGATGATGAGGTATTGTTTTACTTTTTCTCATTGTATCCTTTGGTAATTTTTCAACAAAAGAGTATTTTGAATACAATGGATTTAATGTTTTCTTAAAATTTTTAGGATCAATTGCAAAAATAACTTTGGGTTGTAAAGCTTTTTCTAATTTGGCAATAAGAGTCCTAACCTCTTGTTTCCAAATATGACAAACTTCACATTCCCTTCTGGGAATACATCTTGTAACATCCTTATCTTTTGAACTTTCTGCAATACTAGCTTTTAGACTTTTTAAGTCTTTTTCAGCTTTATAGACTTTACTCTCGAGAAATGAAAAATTTTGTTTATCGGAGGATAATCTCTTAAAGGCATCTTCAGCTTTGTATTGTAGTTTTTCAAAAGTTAACTTTAGTTCGGAAAAGGTCATAGAAGAAAAGTTGTTAGGATATGCTTGTCTTACTTGTTTTTTGTGGTTGTCTTTCTTGTTGTAGAATTGACTTTTTGTATGTGCCGTCAGACATAAATTTGCACTTTCATCACTACAACTTGAACTGTCATCGTCTGATGAATCGCTGTCGCATTCCCATGCAATATAAGCTCTTATTTGTTTATTGAACTTCTTTGGTAGAGCTTTTTCCTTATCCTTTTTCATCTTTGGACAGTCTGGTTTGTAGTGTCCAACTTTACCACAATTGTTACAAGGTCCTTTACCTCTTTGATTTTTATTTTCTTCTTGCCTTGGTTCTTTGGATTGTTTTCGAAATCTTATGAGATTCTTATCGGAGTGCTTGATTCCATTCTTTCGAATAAATCTATTGTATCTCCGAACAAAAAATCCCATTTCTTCATCATCAAAATCTTCATCACTAGTTAAGCCATTTTCATCTTGCTCTTTGGTTGAGGACTTAGAGCTAGAAGTCATTAGAGCTATTGACTTCTTCTCACCCTCCCTGTCTTTGTTCCTTTCTTTCTAACTCTTGTTTTCGTATTTTTCAAGACTTTGTAATTCTTGTTGATGTTCTTCCAGCTTTCCAAACAGAGTTGTAATGGTAAGCGTAGTGAGGTTATTTGCTTCCTTGATAGCTGTTACTTTAGGTTGCCATTCCCTACTAAGACATCTCAGAATTTTATTAGTAGCAATTTCATTGAAAATAGGTTTTCCAAGTGCATTTAAACGACTCACAAGATGTACAAATCTCTTCTTCATGTCAGAGACAAATTCTCCTTGTTTCATGCGAAAGAGCTCAAACTCTTGATTGAGTGTATTAATGCGGGATTGTTTAACTTCAGTTGTTCCTTCATGGGAAATTTCTAAAGCATCCCACATTTCTTTAGCAGACGTGCAGTGAGACACCCTACAATACTCATCAACACCAAGTGCTGAGATCATCATATTTTTGGCTCTCCAATCGCACAACCATTTCTTTTCATCCATTTCATTCCATTGATCCTCAGGTTTAGGTACTATTGCACCTGCAGTATTCCTCATGGTGATTTGAAAAGGACCATTTTGAATGGCAGTCCATACATTCCTGTCAATGGAATTTATGTTTACTCGCATGCAGTCTTTCCAGTAGCCATAGTTTTCACCATTGAAAATAGGAGCTCTATTATACGCCCCATTTGGTTCAAAGGCCATAGAATTAAGAGTAGATACAAAGCACCAGCTAACCGGTGCTCTGATACCACTTGTTAGACGGTGTGGCAAGTGATCGAGAGGGGGGGGGGGGGGTGAATAAATCACTTCTTCTTTTTCAAGGATTTAAAATTGTTTTATCAAAGAGAGTTGAAAGCAGCGAAAATCAATGTCCTGAATCAATTCCGTCTACTTTAAACTGACTACTAGAAAGCTTGACATGTGAAAACTTTTCTGGATTTTATTGAATGGAATGGATGAATATACAACTCAGAAATCTTGACGTTTCAATGCACTTATCATAAAACAAAATTTCCAATGAATTTAGAAATATAATAGGAATTTTGTCAAACAATTGGTGTATGCTTGTATAATTATTTAATAGTGGTGATTTGGTGAAAATGTTTGAGCCACTATGTTTATCATTAGATTGTAAAAATTAGCATGCCAATTTGAATTACAAAATTATAGAATATGTAAAACTGTAAAGAGAAAGAAAAGAGAGAACGATACACATGCAGTTTGGTAAGGAAGTTCCCCACTGTCGTCCTCGCGTGTGGGTACGTCTCCCTCTCAATTTCACAATCGAAACTGAGAACTTTAATATCAATATGCTGAATGTTTAATAGCAAGGTTACACTACACAGAAATACAGAAATCCCTATGATCTTCTTCTTCTTTTAAGAACCATGTTGTACCCCAAAATTTGCCCACTCTTTTCCACAAGAAAACACAGCTTCGGGCTTTTCCTGATTTTTCAGATTGGCTTAAGAATCGGTCAAACAGACTTTTCTCATCAGTCGGACAAAATTAAGGTTTCCATTAACTTTTGAATCAGTTCAAGCAGGTTGCTAGGGTTTGTTTGAGTTTGGCTCAGGGTTTGATCAAGCAGATGTTTCTTTGACATTAAATCAAGAATTAGGGTTTGCACGCGCAGTTTCAGAAGAATTTGAATCCACAGTGTTTTAATTGGTTGTTACACTGCTTTTACGTTTGCTCAAGATTTCTGTTTGTTTCTCAAGGTCTAAACATCTGGGATATGGGCTGAGGCTTCTGATTGAGAGTTTAAAGTGTTTGGTCTAATCAGTGAAATAAAGGACATATGGACGTTGCTTGTTTAACTGTGCGATGTTTTTTGGTTATTCGGAATGCCGGACGTTTATTGATTATTTATAATTTCTAAGTTAAAATTATTGGATAATTTCCAATTATTATAATTCAAGAAATTAAAGTAATTAAATAAATGAATGCAGAAGAATTAAAGAAATATATGACAAAGAAGGATTTTTATTCATCTTTAATTGTTTGTTACAATTATTATTTGAACACTGTAAATTTATTTACAGATGTTTACATTAATACTGTTACAATGATTAAAGGTAATTTAAAACTAAATCTCCGAAATCTTCATCTTCTACTGCTGCTCCCCATTGCTCAACTGATTTTTTATCTGCAAAAACAAAAAAAAAGAAAGAAGTCAGTACAGATAAATTAAGAACATTCTCAGACAGTTAATCATAAAAAGCTCATCATTAAAAGTGTTGGCCGGAATCAGTTTGTTCGCCCTCTCTGCAAATCACAAGAAGACTCTTGGTTCACAAAGAGGGAAAGGAAATATGTTTGCAAATATAAAAATGTACAAGGCTGCATAATTGAACCAAATGCACAAAGCTACATGAAAAGGGGCAAGCTACTGAATATGCCAAAACAAGTTGCAAAGTCAAACTGAAACAAACAAGTTACAAAGTTCAAATTAAACAAACAACATAAGTGCAAACAACCAAGTTACAGTTACAAAGGCAAACTAAGCTGTCAAAGGCAAACTGAATGTCAAAACAAACTTTCCAAAGGCTGTCAAAGAGATATCAACAAGTACACAAAAGATATGTAGGAAATCTGGAAAAGAAGAAAGTACACAGAGCAAAGCTAACAATGCAAGCAAACTTATTTCAAATTCATCATTTTTCCAGGCCATCACTTTTTCAGAAATTAGTACAGTTTAAAGCAATAAACAATGCTTTTTTCTGTGGAGAGAGAAAGAGAGAGAGAAATAGAGGCTTACAGGAAGGCTTAAGAGATATAAAACAAACATTATCTTAACACTGTAAAGGGGGCAGGAAACACATAAACCTAAACCACCTCAAACATGTGTCAAGTTTACAAACATTCAACCTGCTTTCAACTTACAAACTGAAGCAAGCCAAAGCACAATAAACCTGTTTCAAACACAAACCAAAGCTTGCCTCAAGCCAAAAGCCTAACACATCCTGCCTAAAAATAACAATCAAAGGCATGCCTTCAAATCAACACAAGCCTGAAGCCTGTCAAAACCAGTACAGCAAACCTAAAACCAGAAGCCTGTAGCCTCAAACCACAAACAAACAGCTTACCTCAAGCCTTAACCTGCATAAATCTCAAACAAAATTCCAAACTTCCTCAAGCCTGTCTCAAGCCCACAAGCCTAAAAGAAAACTGTCAAACTACACAAAGCTTGCTTCAAGCCAAAGCCAAACCTGTTTCAAACACAGAACCATAAGCTCCAAACTTACAAACTGATACAAGCCTTAAAGCCTGTACATTTTCAAAAGCTTCAAACTGTTTCAACCTGCTAAAAAAACCAGATACAAACCTTAAAGCATGTAACTTGCAAGCCTGCCTCTAGCCCTGTCAAAAACAAATCTTTGTCCAAAATCCAAAAGTCCAAATATCAAACAAATCCCAAGCGCCCTCAGAATCACGTTCATCACAGGGTCAAACAAATAAGCATATCCAAAGCATATCAAATTCAACATTATCTTCATCATTGATAAAAAGCCAACTCAGAATCAAAGCCAAAAGAGAGAGGAAAAGCAAATTTCAGAGTTATCATCATCAAACTCAGAAGCAACAAACCAATCCAAACTCTCAGAACTGAGTTCATCATCGAGTAAAAAAGCCAGAAGTATAAGCAATCAGAAGCAAGCGTTCAGATAAGAAAGGAGTTTCAGAAGAAGTAGCCTTAGGGTTTTCAAAAAAGCAATACTCATCATAAAACTATCTAACAAAAGCAAGATACAAATACCAGAGAGTCAGTAAGCTAGCATCATACTCCCTCGCCTTGGCCACCGGGGACGCCTCATGTCCGTTTCTCCGCCTCTTCTCCAAAAGCCCACAAAGGTAGTATTTTTCCCTTTCCTTTTTCTGCTTCGCACCTCACACCATACGAATATCAAAGGTCAGGACATGAAAAAGACAAGATATGCAATATAAGAACGAAAAAACCCTAAAAATGCGTTAAGACCGAAATTACTACCTTTTTTCATCATTGCCTGAATGACCGTGAAGAAGAGGAGGACGGAGGTTACGTCCAGCGACTGAGGAGAGTGGTTCGTTCAGAGGCTTGGCTCAAGACGGATAAAGAGAACAATGAAGAAGAAGAAGATGAGAGCGCCGCTCCAACGCTGTAAACCCTCGTTCTGGACAAAGCAAAACAAACCCTAGAACAAATTGCCAAACGCACGCGTTTTGGGCCTGTCCCCAACAGAAACCCTTAGGCCCAACCTTCTGGCACCTTACACCCCCCTTACTTTTTCTTACCCTTTTTGTTTTGGTTATTTTGTTTTCCTGGGCCAAGAACCTCTTCTAAGTCCCAAATAGCTTTTTATATTTTTTAAATCAGCACTTTTTAAAATTTTTATAACCTAATTCCTTTTTTTGTTGTTAAGTAATATGTTAAGTTTTTTTCATGTAAAAATATTACTAATACTTTTTATTACAATTTAAAATACATAAATATAGGTTATTAGGTTTAAATAATTTTCTTGTATATGAAACATTAAAAGATACATAAATAATTAGTTTGTTTTGAGTTAAATACTTTTTCTTTAAAACCCTTTTGTTTATATAACATTAACTAAAATGTATAAATGTTAGTTCTCTCTAAACTTAAAACATTTTTCTTTTCTTTTCACTAAAACATTTGTTTATACATAATCAACAAAAACCCAAAGATAAATAAAATACTTAATAATATATTAGGTTAACATTTTTTATCACTTGTAGATAATCACATACACTTTCACAAATACTTTTAATACATTGCTTTTATTCTTATACATTGCTACATTTTATATTGAGAATGCGATTCAATTTGGTTGTAAATATTATTTGGACACTACTATCCTGATAAGACTCATCCCCATTTGTAAATATTTGTACCCCCATTCCCGGATACTTATTTGTAATAGCTTAGACTTTAAATTCCCGCAATTTATCGCTTTCTATATACTGTATAGTAATTAGGGTTTGTATGCGAAGATTCAAAATCAACCGCTAGATAACCTAATACAAGACAAATGCATGAAAATCAATACACCATTCACACTTTCACCCCTAGGGTTCTTCCGCTCGTTGCCTTCCAAAAATGGGCCATGTTTGCATGTTGGGTTCTTTGGAAAAACAAAAGACAAATCAAATGATCATAGTCCCTCAATGACGCTTTCGAAGTTGCCTAAACAAAATGATCATAGTCCCTTCAAGCAAATTGCCAAAGACACTTGGAACTATTGCATTCATGGTCTAAACGATGACCCGCGCCCGTCCCGTTAACATCCTAACACAAGGTTGTCCACCAAATACAATGGTGGAACAATACTGTTAAAAGGGTCAAGAACATAAGGAAAGATCTTTGAGTAAATTTAGGGTAGACAACTCTTAGTTACTTGATCAAACTTGCAAAACACACTTGCCTATTTTCAAAACACACTCCACAACACAACTTTCAAAAACATTGGAACATCTTTTCAAAAAGACAAACACCTTTGTAAAACATTCGAGTAAAGAATTGTTACAATGGTTGCTTAGACAAGGCATCTTTTTCAAAACATTTTCAAAACCACACACAAAGCACCATTTCAAACAATTGAAAATACAAGGCAAGTGATCTAAAACAAGTAACTAAGTGCCCATGGATAACCATGGATGAAAAGGGTGCTAGCACCTTCCCTTTTCATAATCTACCCCCCGAAACCACGAAAACATCTCAAAGGTTTTTCCTGTGCTTTTTAACCTATCCTTTAGGATAAAATAAAAAGTCGGTGGCGACTCTTGCTAAACCGAACAAGTGCGAATACAAACGCAAAACCTCAAGTCAGTTCTCCCACCGTATCACAGAACTGGTGACTCTGCTGGGGAATAATTTTAAAGTGGGGTTACCTTAGGGTTTTAGATCACCTTTACATACTTGCTTTGATTGCTTTGATTGCTTTACTTTTTGGGTCCTTGTTTGGGTTTGTTGTAAATCCTACACCCGGATTTGGGGGCACCTTTTTAGGTAAATAGCAATACAACTGTGAGGGAACTGTGCGGGGTATACCGACATGGTTGAAGCAGTAAGCTATGTTAGTGTGACATATTTGTGAGTACCGGTAGCCCTTGAGTAGTCAAGGAGAATACGGGGCCGCTGAGTGATGTCATGAAGCACTAACAAACTCTTAGAACCTTAATTGACCATCTTAGCCTTTTTTAGGGGTAGTGAGATGACCGACTTTGGTGCAGTCCGAAGTTGGTAGATACTCGATACTACACTCATTGAGGATTGTTTTCTTGGAATATTTTGGTCGCCAGTTAAGTGGCTAAACCAAAACAATGAACACAGAAAATAATCCAATGATATTGAGCTCCTTAGAACCCGGTTTCTATTTTAGGACAGGATGAGCCAACTAACTTCAAAAGGGTACTTACCTACAAACCCCATGCAAGCCTAAACCTAAGGACTTGTTTGCTTTGTGTGAATATGATTACCTGTATATACACTCACTTGCGTTTGCATACATGTACATCATGACATCATACCATAGCATTTTCAGTAACCATTTCAAGGATCTCGAGGGTCTTTTGATGCAGGGTCATGTTGAACCAAACGTCTACCAAAAGGCAAGAGGTTTCTCCTCTAAACAAATGCCATCAAAGATCAAGTGCAACAACTTGAATCAGGGGCTATGACCCACTCGACATGGTGAGCTTGATTCTCGTGGAAAGACATCCACCCGTGCAAAGTTCTCCAATCAAAGATCAAAGTTCAACCTCTAACATTCTCTTGTGTTTACCCCAAGAGATCCTTGAAAACATGCATCCACATATCATGCATTGCATCATGACAGTTTTTCCTTTTCAGGTTTCCTTATTCTCCTACTATTTATTTTAGTAAGAGATGGCTCTAGAGAGGACTGTCAAGGATATCCAGGACCAAAATGCTCAACTTCAGGAAATGTTCTTGAGCCTGTCCCAGGGGAAAGAAGAGGTGAAAGCTCTCTTCACAAGGGGCATGGTCCAGGGTAATTCAAGCAATGCCAGGAGTGATCAGTTGGAAGAGCTTCAGTTTGAGCTGGAAACAATGAGGATCCAGATGATGGGACAATTGGTGGGCCATATGGCTCTCATCCAGGACTTGGCTCAAAGACAAGAGGAGCTCAGAGTCTCATCAACCAACTGCTTCGGGACAACCAGGTGGGGCAAACATCTGAGGTTGAAGAGCAAGACATCATTCAACCCCCTTCCAGACAAGAAGATAAGGGAAAAGCTCCTCTACTTGCTTCAGGGTCACAAGCCCAACAACAACCGCGTCAGCGTCAACAGGGTAATCGGCGTAAGCAAACTACGTCGGGAAGACAGTTCACTGAGACTGACATACCGTCATCTCTAATACTGGAGCGCTTGTTGGAGGTCAATCTCACTGCTTTAAGGGATCCTATTCGGTAGCCCAATACCTCCGCTCCTAGCTATCACCCCGACGTATTTTGTGTATACCACTCCTATAGTCCGGGACATGACACCGACGACTGTTGGGCCTTGAAGAACAAGATTCAAGATCTGATTGACATTGGAGTGCTGAGATTCATGCCTGTGATCGGTGGATCTGGAACTGACAGTTTAACGCTGGTTCGCGAAATGTCGCGGAAGCAAGAGTCGCCACCGTCTTTTATTTTCTCCAAATGGAAAGGACAAAAGCACAGAAAAATTCCTTAAAGAGATTGCTCTCGGTTCGGGAGGTAGATTATAGAAAGGGAAGGTGTTAGCACCCTTTCTATCCATGGTTATCCATGGGCTCTTAGATACTTGCTCATTGTGTTTTCAAAAAAAGGTTTGTTTGCTTTTCAATGTGGGTTTTAAAAAAAGTTTCTTTGAAAGTTTCAGATCGACTCTTGTGTCAGAGTGTTTGAAAAATTGCTTTGAAAGCTTTTGAAAAGTGTCGGTGTGAAAAGATTTTTGTTTGTTTTTGAAGAGAGCAAGTATCTATGAGAACCTACCTACCCTAAGGAATTCGTCTGTGTAGATATCCTTTAAAGTAGTGCCATCCCACCATTGAGAGGTAGGTAGCACCACCGTTGGAGGTGTTCGGGTCAATTCGAAGGTTCGGGACATGGTGATCACCAGAGCAATAGGAAGACACCTTAGAAGCTACCCTCATGCCAGGTTCCCGGATCATGAGGACTTACTAAGACATCCTCTACTCGACGATCACCTTTCGAGGCAAGGCAACTGTGAGGCGTACCCTAGGGGTGGTGTGTGCGATTTGTGTGTCATTTTCATTGATATTTGTCTTGTCATGTTCATTGTGATCTACGCTTGATTTTATTTTTAAGGCCATTCATTCTTGCATGCTTTGTTTAACAGTCAATATTTGCGGGAAAAGTAAATTCTAAACTATTACAAATGGCGCGGGTCCACATCGCCAAAATTAAACCGGACCCGTTTTGACAGAAAATAAATAAAGCAAAGTAAATAACGAAATTGAAAAGTGCGAGAAGTAAATGTTACAGCGCTTTGGGAGAGGTACATAATTAAGCAAAATAAAATAAAGATGCGAAATTAAACAATTAAGAATACGGGCGTTGGACCCTTTTGCAAAATATTAAAGTTAGCGAGGAATTAAAATTAAAAATTAAAAAAAGAATGTTTTTTTTGGTATTTTTAGTGTTTTTAGGAATTTGATGAAAAAAGAATTAATTAAAATTAAACTAAAAGGCAAACCCTAATTCTAATAGCTTTTAAATTTATTGTGAAAATATTAAATTGAAACCTAAATTACACCTAATTTTTTATGTACAATTTAATTATAAAAATAATAAATGAATAAATATTATGATGCAAAAAGAAAAATTAAAAGGAATGAAAATCTTAATTAAACCTAATTCTACCTTTTTTGTATTTTTGTTTATTAAAAGTATTAAAATTAAACCCTAATTTATACTAAATAATTTACATGCAACTTGTTTATGAAAATATTATAAATAAAAATTATTTATTACATGTTTTATCTTTTTTCTGATTTTTTAGGCATTTTTTATATATTGTAAAAATAATTAATTAAATTAAAAGAATAAAGTAAATAAAATAACAATTGAAAACAAAATAAATAAAAAAAGGAAATTGCAAACCAGGGGGGGGGGGGGGGGTGGAAGTCCCCAATATGGAGGTCTGAGCCCAGCAATCTAGCCCAATAGCATTGGCCTCGTTGGACTTTTTTGAATCATGTGTGATGCGTTGACCAGGGCACAACGTGTTCTTTGACTCTTTGCCTTTGATTAGATCTCCAGATGGACGTGGCAAGGCTTGATCTGGGGAATATGATGCGTCTTAATACCGGCACTGCATGGGAACGTAATTTGCAAAACAATATAGGAAATAATACAGACCTGGGACTCGAACCCAGGTCTTGGACGTCAATGCAATGAGCGCTTGCCAGCTGAACCATGCAATTCTTTTGATATATTAGTAACAAATAATAAATATAATGCAAACATGGCAATTAATGGATTTCTGGCGCGAAATTTTGAATGAGCCAATCCACGCTTGACATGGCATCGTCTTCTCCATTGTTTCATTCTTCCTGAAAAATAATAAACATTTAACGGGGTTTTTGAACCCCCTCAAAACAGGCTTAATGCAATAATAGCGATTAGACCCTGAAGGCCTATAAATTGAGCGCGAGTACGCTAATCTCTTCGTCCAAGCTCCCTAAATCCATCCATGGCATTGTGGTGGTCGAATTTTACGTTATTAGGAAACCCCTAATTGGAAGCTCTGTAAACCCTAAAAAATCAAACATGGCATATTCTTGTATAGCTCACAATAACACAATTAATTCATCCAGTTAGCTTCAGAACACGTTATTCAATATAAATGCATACTCAAAATGCCATGAAAACGCTTAAATCTGGAAATACGAATTTGAAAAAAATGAGAGAAAAGTGGATTTCTGTATACCAATTCAACGCGTTAGGATTGATGTTCTTGATTGAAATACGTTCTATATTGCTCAAGGAAGCTAATGAGATAGGTGTTAGGCCTTGAATCGCTTTGTAACCTTGTTTTCAGAATTTGAGTTCTATGGAGTTTTTCCAAGTTTGTCAATGAGGTTTCTTGCGCAGCTTTCAGTCCATTTGCATTAGGTTTCTCATCAAGCATATGTAGTGAACAAATTAGGTCAAAAATTTCAATCAAATCTTTTGTCATTCATTGTTTTTGATAATTGATTTTCTAAGATCTTTTCATATCTTTTTCACATGTTCTTTGTGTCAAAATTATGCTAATCAATCCAATTCTTTCCTAATTAGCATGTGCACGAAATATTGACCTTAAAACATGTATAAAAAGATTGGTTTGGTTAATTTAAACATTTTTCATATATTTAATTGATTTAATTGAATTAATATAAATAATAATTCAAATAAATAAATAAAAAATGAGAAAATACTTCCCTTTGGGCCAAGTGGTCGTGCATATGCTTAGAATGATGAATCATGGAAGAAAAATGGGCCCATTAGCAATTTTAGGTTATTTGGATCAAAGTTGACTTTTCAAAATATCCAAAAATTTCCCAACTTCTACAAGGCATAACTTGCTCAATTTTTATGCTTTTCTCATGTTCTTGGACATTTTGGAAAGGTCTTTGAGTCCTTTAACCAATGCCTTTGGTCCCATGTCATTTTGAGTTACCAATATCAAGTTATGGTCTTTGACTTAATGTCCCTTTTTGTTGACTTTTGAAAATGACCTATAATGTTGAAATTGATAACTTTTTGTGAGAGCATTTATTGGACTTTAAGTATGAAGATGAGTTGTAGGAAATGTCTTTCTCTTCAAAATGAGCTTTGGATGGAATTTTTTTGATAATCCATGTGAAAGTTATGCCCTAGTCAATTTCAGTTGACTTTTTCAGCTGTCCAAATAAGGAAACTTTTGCATCTTGATGATTTCTGAGCCAAATTTTGAGAATCATGATTAAGCATTGATCAAATGATGTTTGTGGCTTCAAAATGATATGTTGACCAAAAATTTGAACTTTTGACTGTCAAATGACCATTTTGCCCCTACAGTTGACTGTAGTGCAATTTAGGGTTTTGACTGTGCAACTTTGAGCTGAATGCCTTGAGACTTGATATGAGGATACTTGAACATATTTGTAAGCATGTGAGACTTGATTGAGCCTTTGAAAACTTCCTTTTCTTGATCAGCACACAAACCCTAGTTTTGACTGTATAGGAGCCAGTTGGACTATGCAACCTTTGGGGAATTTTGTGACTTGGCTTGGCAATTTCTTGAAGAATATGGGAGGGCAAATTTTGGGGTGCAACAGTTGCCCCTGTTCAATCTTCTTAGACCTGAGGATGCAGATTGGCTGACGTGCCTTTCGTAATCCGAGGGTAGAAGATGATTGGACACTAGAGTGCCCAGAAATTTGCGCTCACATGTTAGCAATGTGATGATGGGAAATGGGCTTATAGATGCCATTTTGAGATTGCTGGATAGGATGATGGGCTTATAGATGCCATCTGGGTGTCGATCGCGTAGGAGATTCCTTGGCGAGAACCTGTATACCTGCAAAAGAACAAATGAGTACCTGACACGTTGTAGGAGCTGATTTTAGATGCTTGGTATAGATGTGTCCTGACTGGTTACAGGAGCTGAGTCTGGAGCTTCAAAAGATGATGAATGAACCAGGGATGGTTACTGCCTTAGCCTGGATGGTAAGAGAACCTTGGGCGACTTTAACTTCAACAACGCTCGTTGAGAGAAATCTTGGTGGGAAATACCATCTTCGCAGGATCGGAACGAGAACCATAGGCCATTATAATCTGAAAGGGAATCACCTCACTCGCCGTCGGAGAGGGGAATCATAGGAAAAGGAATTGTCACCTCACTCACCGTCGGAGAGGGAACCATAAGATACTATCACCTCACACTCATCGTCGGAGAGGGAAACATCTGAAAAGGACTTACCACCTCACACACCGTCGGAGAGGGAACCATAGGAGACTATCACCTCACACTCATCGTCGGAGAGGGAAACATCTGAAAAGGACTTACCACCTCACACTCATCGTCGGAGAGGGAACCATCTGGGATAACTTCTACCGAGTCTTCATCAGAAAAATCTGTTGGGAGTCGATTTAGCTGGACTAGAGAAGGCCTTGGACGGGATAACAACAGAGAATCTTAGGGTCGATTAACTGAACCGGTCTAGGTCTTGAAATGCCTTCAACTGGAATAAGTGTCAGAACGTCGCCGTATCTGGTTTACATCTGAAACTATATCTGGAGGGAAATCTGGAAGCAGTATTAGAACGTCACCATATCTGGGTCATATCTGAAACTATATCTGGAAGGATATCTGGAAGCAGTATCAGAACGTCACCATATCTGGGTCATATCTGAAACTATATCTGGAAGGATATCTGGAAGCAGCATCAGAACGTCACCATATCTGGTTTACATCTGAAACTATATCTAGAAGGGCATCTGGAAGCAGCATCAGAACGTCACCATATCTGGGTCATATCTGAAACTATATCTAGAAAGGCATCTGGAAGCAGTATCAGAACGTCACCATATCTGGTTTACATCTGAAACTATATCTAGAAGGAAATCTGGAAGCAGCATCAGAACGTCACCATATCTGGGTCATATCTGAAACTATATCTAGAAAGGCATCTGGAAGCAGTATCAGAACGTCACCATATCTGGTTTACATCTGAAACTATATCTAGAAGGAAATATGGAAGCAACATCAAAACGTCACCATATCTGGGTCATATCTGAAACTATATCTAGAAGGGCATCTGGAAGCAGTATCAGAACGTCACCATATCTGGTTTACATCTGAAACTATATCTAGAAGGAAATCTGGAAGCAGCATCAGAACGTTACCATATCTGGGTCATATCTGAAACTATATCTAGAAGGGCATCTGGAAGCAGTATCAGAACGTCACCATATCTGGTTTACATCTGAAACTATATCAAGAAGGAAATCTGGAAGCAACATCAGAACGTCACCATATCTGGGTCATATCTGAAACTATATCTAGAAGAAAATCTGGAAGCAGCATCAGAACGTCACCATATCTGGGTCATATCTGAAACTATATCTAGAAAGAATTGTGATAGTTGATATTAATCATTTTTGTATTGATCTTTCCTGAAAGGTAAAACATAATTGTATGCAAAATCATGATGCATGAACTGTATGTCTTTAAAATTAATGAGATTCGTGTAGTATGATGCATATGCATGCTATAATGTATGAAGATGTGATGTTTTATGAATGTATGTTTTCGTCTAGGAAAGTAAATCCTTGACGGGTGCCGGGAAGTCGCTCCTGGGCTGATGTTGAAGAATAGGTTTTGCTTCCGCCGGGGATGATAATTGCAAGAATACCGGTAGGAGAAGATAACTCCGTTGCGGAATAAACTTGGCAAATGGAAGATTCTGCGGGGAGAAAAGATACTCTAGCGACCATGCTGGGAAGCAATACTCTGGGGGAAGAGGGATGCCTTGCTGAGTGTTGATAATGGTTTGCTGGGGATAGGAAGACTTTGTCGACGACGCTCTTTCCGTGGCTTTTAGCTGAGGATAACCCAGTTATATCCTGGTAAGGAACTAACTCTTTAAATCAAGCCGGACGACGCGTTCGTGCCTTGAGAGGGGTAAGCTTCCCTAACTTACTGGGGATAAGCTTACTGCTTGGGGAGATGATTCCAACTTTCCTGGGGAACTAGATTAGACTCTCCTGGGGAAGTATTGAACTGTATTGGTTATGTTCTTCAACGGACCCTACCTTGACACCTTAGAGGACAGAGCAATCAGATTGCTTAGACCACCCATTATTGCCCCTGTTTCTGATGTGGGAGCGGAAGATACCTGTGGAGGTGCTTGATAGTTGTTGATGGACAAGCCTTCTTCTAGAAGACGGGACATAGTCGTACGCTTTAATCCCTAACTTTTGCCTGGACCGCCCTTTCGGGTTTTCAGTCCACCGGGATACCCATTTTTGCCCAAGCCGCCTTTTCAGGTTTTCGACTTGCCGGGTGTACAGATTTTTTCATTTCATCCCTTCATTTTGCCCGAACCCTTTTGGTTCGCCGGGAAGCCCTAATTTTTGCCTAGGTATGTCAACCTAGCGGGTCTTTGATTTTGCGTAGTATCTTTTCGACTATGTCCGTGCTTTCAGGATGTAGGGAGATGCCCCTGTTAGAAGTGTTTTGTCGTGCCACCAGAAGGTATTTGATCAGGCAAGATTCGTTGTTGGAATGCCCCAAGTGACTCAGGCGGAGATTTGCCCCAGGCTATTTGGTCTTTGAGATATTCTCCGAACCTTAGCTTAATTGCCCCAGATAATGGACCACGATCATGTCTGCCCCTGGATTGGGAGTACTTCTGTTCATTAGGCATTCCTCGTGCGAATTTCCCTGCTGCTCAAACAAAAAGTCATATGCAAACAAAGTTATGTTAAAAATGCAAAGCTTATGTCTGTCTTGAAGATTTTAAAAATGCATTCTTTTTCATAAAACAAATGAACGTTTGTAAAACGTGATGTCAACTCCGTATTTATCGTAAGCCTTAAGGAGTCAGGATACCTTTCGTAACAGTATGCTTTCGGACCAACCCATGCTTCGGCTAGGACTTTTAAGGGTTGTAACGTGGCCTGGTTCACGGTTTAAGAAACAAAGGATAAAGGCTCAAATTTTATTTGTACCCACCCGCTCTTCGTGATGTTCTCCAAACCTAAACTCAGTTGATCGTGCGTTAGACCTTTTTTGAGTCTTTTGCTTTGATGTTCCAATAATGGTTCAGATGTTGATGATTTCTTTTGAATAGGCAGTCATTTTTGTTTTTGTTGAGGATTTGTAGGACCTCTTTCTTTTTTTTGATTTCTTTATCCCTTTCTTTTTTTTTCCTGAACTGTTTCCTTTTTCGGAATTACAGTCAGCGGGATGCCCCAGTTTCGTAAGTCCCTTTTATAGGTTTTGACTTTTTGGGCTTTTCATTTATGACTTTGTTTTTGATAATGACTGCCTGTCCTTATGATTGTTCTGAACCATCACTGTCTTTTGTTTTTGGAAAGACTCATTTGGTGCCATTCATTGTGCACTTGGATCAACTGAGAAGCCTACCCTGCCCCAGGTTATGATTAAGGGTTTCAATTTTCGAAAATAAAACTCCTACTTCTTTGGCTCAGAGGGGTTGACGAGGGATTATCATCCTTATTACTCCCAGTGTTTAGGAATTGAAACAATGCCTGTACCTCATCAGCGGGGTCTGTTCAAAAGCATACTGTATATTGTGGTATCGTTTTCGTCATCCTCCCTCAAGAGGCTCAGAATTATTAACCAAGAGTTGATCATCAGAAAAATATGAAAAGAATTTTGAATATAATGAAAACAATTGTATTAATTCCCAAAACAGACATATGCGATGCATTAATAGAATAAAAGAGTTTGCTATGACATTAATTGTTTATATAAGCAAAGAAAAACACGACTCAGAAATTCAAATAAACAAAAGGTCTTCAACGATTGGGTAACAGGGCAGTGATTATGTTCGGAGTCTCAGGCACTTCAAACTGAATCTCCCCGGCGTCGATCATGTCTTAAATTTTGTTCTTGAGAGGCCAGCAGTTGTCCGTAGTATGCCCCGGGCTATCAGAATGATATGCGCACCTATCGTTGGGATGATATTTAGGAGCCGAAGTGTTCGGATTCCGGAGGGGAGCCCTTAAGGTGATCAGCCCTGCCTTCAACATTTGTTGTAGTGCTTGATCCAGCGACATGTTGAGTTTGGTATACTGTCGTTTCTCCTTGCGCTGCTGCCCCTGTCCTTGTTGAGCAGGTCCAGGACTGGAGATCTGGATTGCCCCTACCTCATGACGGCTCTTTTTACCGTGCACAGCATTGGATTCTTTCTTTCCATGCTGAGGCTTTTTATCAGAAGATGCAGCCTCTTGAATTTTCCCAGACCGGATGCCAGCTTCTATTCGCTCTCCAGTCAAGATAAGATCTGTGAATCCAGCAGACGAATTCCCAATTAGGTGGTTGTAGAACGGACCAGACAGGGTCCCCAAGAACATATTGACAAGTTCCCGATCAGTCAAAGGTGGTTGTACCCTTCCAGCAAGATCCCTCCATTTCTGCGCATATTCTTTAAAACCTTCACTTGATCCTAACGACATACCCTGGAGTTGGGTACGCGTAGGAGCAAGGTCGGCATTATATTGATACTGCTTGTAGAAAGCAGTAGCCAACTCCTCCCAGTTACGAACCTTGGTCCCATCTAGCTGATAGAACCATTCGAGATGAGTCCCTGAAAGACTCTCCTGAAAGAAGTGGATCCACAAATTCTTGTCCACCGTATATGGTTGAATCTTCCGAACATAGGACCTGAGATGTAACTTGGGACAAGACGCCCCGTCATATTTGGTAAAGGATGGTGCTTTGAACTTCCGAGGAATAATCACACCAGTTGACAAACCCAGATCTCCAAAATCCAGCCCAGGTACCTGTTGGATCTCCATAGCATTCAGCCTATCCTCCAACTGTTTGTACTTGTCTTCGGCAGGAGGGTATTGTTCGTCGTTGAAATCTGTCTCGTTGTCGGAGACCACTGGACTGGGAACCCTTTCCTCCTGATGACTACCTTTCCCCACAGATGGAGTGTCCTCTCAGTTTCAATCTGCGGTGCATTCCCAGATCTGCGTCTAGGGCTGAACAAAACAGTCCTCCTCTTCTTCTTTTCTTTCTTCAAGAGCAGAGCCTTCAGATCTTGTTGCCCCTGGGTCAAGTTCATGATCAACCCTTGGAACTGGGCGTTCTGAGCCTGGAGGGCCTTGATAGACTGCTCAGCTGATGATTCAGGATTCATGACGATCGGCTGAAATAAACAACGAAGAAGGGTAAGCAACCTGTCAAAGGGATACCTGCAATGCAATAAGATGTATGGCATGCATGCAATGATTTCAAGGACCTCGCAGGGTAAACAGAGGAACTTGTTAGAGTTGGAAACTGGCAACTTGATTGAAGGAACTTCCTGTTGTAGAGAGCCCTTCTTCAAGGGTCAAAGGCTCACCATATCCAGTGGGTCATAGCCCCTGACAACCTTAGCTAGAGGAAAATAAATCCTCTTTGCCCCTTGCTAGATGTTTGATTTATCATGACCTGCATCACAAGCCCTTGGGATCCTTGAAACGGGTTAGGATGTATGCAATGGTATGCAATGGTATGATGTCATGCTATGCATGGGATAACATAAGTGACCCTGTTATGAGCCCCCATTAAGGACTATAAACAACCTGCAAGAAACTTAGTAAACCCTGTTATGAGCCCCATTAAGGACTATAAACGAAACCTGTAAGAAACCAAGCATACCCTGTTATGAGTCCTAGTTAAGGACTACAAACAAAACCTGCAAGACTTAATAACCCTGTTATGAGCCCTAATCAAGGACTACAAACAAGACCTGCAAGTAGTTCATGTGTCAGATAACAAGCATACAAGTAGTCAAGTACGAAGGCACACAAGTCACACAAAAGAGCCCTTAGAGTTTAGGCCAGCATGAGGTCTAGGTATTACCCTCTTGAAGTTGGTGGGTTCAACCTGTCCTAATCAAAGTAACCGGGTTCTAAGGTTCCCAATATCACGGGATTGCTTTCGTTGTTCATCGTTTCGATTTAGCCACTGAACTGGCGACCGAAATATTCCAGGAAAGCAACCCTCAATTGAGTGTAGTATCGAGTATCAACCAACCTCGGACTGCACCAAAGTCAGTTATCTCACTACCCTAAAGAGGCCAAGATAGTTCAATTAAGGTTCCTAAGGTCTGTTGATGCTTCATGACACCACGCGGAGGCCCCGTACTCTCCTTGACTGAACTCAAGGGTTACCGGTACACACCAAAGTGCCACATCAACGTAGCAGACTGTTTCAACCATGTCGGTATACCCCGCACAGTTCCCTCACAGCCTTGTTGCTACTTTCTAAGAAGGTATCCCCCAGATCCGGGTTAGGATCTATAGAATTCCCAAGACAGTCCCACAATTTAAAGCACACAAATCAATACAATTGAAAACACAGTTATGAACTAACCCTAAGGTACACCTCACTTTAAGTTTAAGTCCCCAGCAGAGTCGCCAGTTCTGTGATCGGTGGATCTGGAACTGACTGTTTAACGCTGGTTCGCGAAATGTCGCGGAAGCAAGAGTCGCCACCGTCTTTTATTTTCTCCAAATGGAAAGGACAAAAGCACAGAAAAATTCCTTAAAGAGATTGCTCTCGGTTCGGGAGGTAGATTATAGAAAGGGAAGGTGTTAGCACCCTTTCTATCCATGGTTATCCATGGGCTCTTAGATACTTGCTCATTGTGTTTTCAAAAAAAGGTTTGTTTGCTTTTCAATGTGGGTTTTAAAAAAAGTTTCTTTGAAAGTTTCAGATCGACTCTTGTGTCAGAGTGTTTGAAAAATTGCTTTGAAAGCTTTTGAAAAGTGTCGGTGTGAAAAGATTTTTGTTTGTTTTTGAAGAGAGCAAGTATCTACGAGAACCTACCTACCCTAAGGAATTCGTCTGTGTAGATATCCTTTAAAGTAGTGCCATCCCACCATTGAGAGGTAGGTAGCACCACCGTTGGAGGTGTTCGGGTCAATTCGAAGGTTCGGGACATGGTGATCACCAGAGCAATAGGAAGACACCTTAGAAGCTACCCTCATGCCAGGTTCCCGGATCATGAGGACTTACTAAGACATCCTCTACTCGACGATCACCTTTCGAGGCAAGGCAACTGTGAGGCGTACCCTAGGGGTGGTGTGTGCGATTTGTGTGTCATTTTCATTGATATTTGTCTTGTCATGTTCATTGTGATCTACGCTTGATTTTATTTTTAAGGCCATTCATTCTTGCATGCTTTGTTTAACAGTCAATATTTGCGGGAAAAGTAAATTCTAAACTATTACAAATGGCGCGGGTCCACATCGCCAAAATTAAACCGGACCCGTTTTGACAAAAAATAAATAAAGCAAAGTAAATAACGAAATTGAAAAGTGCGAGAAGTAAATGTTAAAGCGCTTTGGGAGAGGTACATAATTAAGCAAAATAAAATAAAGATGCGAAATTAAACAATTAAGAATACGGGCGTTGGACCCTTTTGCAAAATATTAAAGTTAGCGAGGAATTAAAATTAAAAATTAAAAAAAGAATGTTTTTTTTGGTATTTTTAGTGTTTTTAGGAATTTGATGAAAAAAGAATTAATTAAAATTAAACTAAAAGGCAAACCCTAATTCTAATAGCTTTTAAATTTATTGTGAAAATATTAAATTGAAACCTAAATTACACCTAATTTTTTATGTACAATTTAATTATAAAAATAATAAATGAATAAATATTATGATGCAAAAAGAAAAATTAAAAGGAATGAAAATCTTAATTAAACCTAATTCTACCTTTTTTGTATTTTTGTTTATTAAAAGTATTAAAATTAAACCCTAATTTATACTAAATAATTTACATGCAACTTGTTTATGAAAATATTATAAATAAAAATTATTTATTACATGTTTTTATCTTTTTTCTGATTTTTTAGGCATTTTTTATATATTGTAAAAATAATTAATTAAATTAAAAGAATAAAGTAAATAAAATAACAATTGAAAACAAAATAAATAAAAAAAGGAAATTGCAAACCAGGGGGGGGTGGAAGTCCCCAATATGGAGGTCTGAGCCCAGCAATCTAGCCCAATAGCATTGGCCTCGTTGGACTTTTTTGAATCATGTGTGATGCGTTGACCAGGGCACAACGTGTTCTTTGACTCTTGGCCTTTGATTAGATCTCCAGATGGACGTGGCAAGGCTTGATCTGGGGCATATGATGCGTCTTAATACCGGCACTGCATGGGAACGTAATTTGCAAAACAATATAGGAAATAATACAGACCTGGGACTCGAACCCAGGTCTTGGACGTCAATGCAATGAGCGCTTGCCAGCTGAACCATGAAATTCTTTTGATATATTAGTAACAAATAATAAATATAATGCAAACATGGCAATTAATGGATTTCTGGCGCGAAATTTTGAATGAGCCAATCCACGCTTGACATGGCATCGTCTTCTCCATTGTTTCATTCTTCCTGAAAAATAATAAACATTTAACGGGGGTTTTGAACCCCCTCAAAACAGGCTTAATGCAATAATAGCGATTAGACCCTGAAGGCCTATAAATTGAGCGCGAGTACGCTAATCTCTTCGTCCAAGCTCCCTAAATCCATCCATGGCATTGTGGTGGTCGAATTTTACGTTATTAGGAAACCCCTAATTGGAAGCTCTGTAAACCCTAAAAAATCAAACATGGCATATTCTTGTATAGCTCACAATAACACAATTAATTCATCCAGTTAGCTTCAGAACACGTTATTCAATATAAATGCATACTCAAAATGCCATGAAAACGCTTAAATCTGGAAATACGAATTTGAAAAATATGAGAGAAAAGTGGATTTCTGTATACCAATTCAACGCGTTAGGATTGATGTTCTTGATTGAAATACGTTCTATATTTCTCAAGTAAGCTAATGAGATAGGTGTTAGGCCTTGAATCGCTTTGTAACCTTGTTTTCAGAATTTGAGTTCTATGGAGTTTTTCCAAGTTTGTCAATGAGGTTTCTTGCGCAGCTTTCAGTCCATTTGCATTAGGTTTCTCATCAAGCATATGTAGTGAACAAATTAGGTCAAAAATTTCAATCAAATCTTTTGTCATTCATTGTTTTTGATAATTGATTTTCTAAGATCTTTTCATATCTTTTTCACATGTTCTTTGTGTCAAAATTATGCTAATCAATCCAATTCTTTCCTAATTAGCATGTGCACGAAATATTGACCTTAAAACATGTATAAAAAGATTGGTTTGGTTAATTTAAACATTTTTCATATATTTAATTGATTTAATTGAATTAATATAAATAATAATTCAAATAAATAAATAAAAAATGAGAAAATACTTCCCTTTGGGCCAAGTGGTCGTGCATATGCTTAGAATGATGAATCATGGAAGAAAAATGGGCCCATTAGCAATTTTAGGTTATTTGGATCAAAGTTGACTTTTCAAAATATCCAAAAATTTCCCAACTTCTACAAGGCATAACTTGCTCAATTTTTAAGCTTTTCTCATGTTCCTTGACATTTTGGAAAGGTCTTTGAGTCCTTTAACCAATGACTTTGGTCCCATGTCATTTTGATTTACCAATCTCAAGTTATGGTCTTTGACTTAAAGTCCCTTTTTGTTGACTTTTGAAAATGACCTATAATGTTGAAATTGATAACATTTTGTGAGAGCATTTCTTGGACTTTAAGTATGAAGATGAGTTGTAGGAAATGTCTTTCTCTTCAAAATGAGCTTTGGATGGAATTTTTCTGATAATCCATGTGAAAGTTATGCCCTAGTCAATTTCAGTTGACTTTTTCAGTTGTCCAAATAAGGAAACTTTTGCATCTTGATGATTTCTGAGCCAAATTTTGAGAATCATGATTAAGCATTGATCAAATGATGTTTGTGGCTTCAAAATGATATGTTGACCAAAAATTTGAACTTTTGACTGTCAAATGACCATTTTGCCCCTACAGTTGACTGTAGTGCAATTTAGGGTTTTGACTGTGCAACTTTGAGCTGAATGCCTTGAGACTTGATATGAGGATACTTGAACATATTTGTAAGCATGTGAGACTTGATTGGGCCTTTGAAAACTTCCTTTTCTTGATCAGCACACAAACCCTAGTTTTGACTGTATAGGAGCCAGTTGGACTATGCAACCTTTGGGGAATTTTGTGACTTGGCTTGGCAATTTCTTGAAGAATATGGGAGGGCAAATTTTGGGGTGCAACAATGCCAGATGGCGAGATGAAAATCTTTCGTTAAGGGTTTCTCCACCTGAAATGACAAAGCTCGAACTGAGAGACTTTTGTTCCATTTGAATTTTCAAAGTTGTAATTTCTTTTGTGATTCAAACAATTATCTGTTGATCTCAAACTCTGTTTCATTAATGCATTGCATCTGTTTGTCTTGAATTCATTCATTCGTTTTCACTACTCTTATGCTTTCTTTATGATATTTAACTCTTGATAAAAAGCTGCAAGCCTTTAGAAGGAGGATGACGAAACAATACCATAATCTCATACAATATGCTTTTGAACAGACCTTGCTGATGATGTACAGGCATTTCTTTCAAATCCTAAACACTGGAGTTATAAGAAAGATAATCCCTAGTCAACCCCTTCGAGCCAAAGAAGTAGGAGC